>OZ010746.1:93890269-95361128 GCA_963932245.1 Tachinus rufipes
ATAAATTGCGCAGAAATGCCATTTATTGTATGAATTTATAGCACAAAAAACTAAGTTATTTTATGAAATCTATCATAAATCGCGCAATATACTAATGTATTGCATAAAATTAGCTTATTTGTTGCTTGGTATCCTTTACTTAAAGATCGGAGCAATGAGCAAAAGTATCAAACTAAACTCCAGTAACGAATACTGAATAGTGGTTTAAAAAAGTAAAGTTGTTAACTTCAATGTGAAGCAGAAGCGGTGCTACCTGTAAGCAAGAGTCTGCAATGCAAAACACACACTTTACAAACAAGTAAAGTTTCAGTTTTCAAAAAATGTTCTACAATCTTTTAAAAATAGTTTTACAATAACCAAAATGTTTTGCAATTGTCGAAAAATATTCAACAAAATTTTCAAAAGTGTTCTACAATTGTATAATGTTTCATATTTGTCAAAATTAATCCACAAGCAAGCAAATTAGATCAGCAAAGATCACATTGGTCACAACAAAACTGTCAAAAACATTCTAAAACTGTAAAAAATGTTCTACAAATGTAAGAACTGATTGGCAGGTTCCAAAAACATTTCTAAAGTGTTTTATATATATTTTTTTTTTAATTCAATTATTGAACGTCGCTCTATTTCTACTGCCAAGGCTAATCACCGACGCCAGAGGTTAAGACTACTACATCTGGGAATTTTGCCGCAAATTTAGGAATTCCAACCTAAATTATTGGGTTCTTTAACGTGCACGCAACACCAAAGCAGTACACGGGACCTACTAAAGTTTCTCTTCTTATCCGTACTCTTCTAAAGTGTGTTTCACTGTCGAAAATGTTCCACAATTGTAAAAATATTTTGACAGCTATCAAACATATTTTACAAACAAATAAATATGATACCAAATGTCAAAGAAGTTCCAATATTGTAAAAAAGTACAAAAATTGTCAAAAACCTTTTATATTTATCGAAAATGTTTAACTTCGGGTCTGTCGTATTGTTCAAAATTTGTCAAAAATGTTTCAAAATTGTCAAAAATGTTTCTTCAAGTCAGTTGGTATTTTCCAAAATGGTCAAAAATATTCCAACATCGACAAAAACGTTTCAAAAATGTTTCTCAAATCTTCTGTTGATTTGTTCTAAAATTGTTTAAAATGTTTTAAAATTGTAAAAATGATACGATATTGTAAAAAATGTTTTAAAACTAGGATAAAACTTTCTTAAGTTGTGAGTTAATATTTTCTAAAGTTGTCAAAAATGCTCTAAAATTGTTAAAAACGTTGTTAAATTGTTAAAAAAGTTATATATACATGTATATATCAAAAACGTTCTAAAAGTGTCAACAAAATCTAAAATTGTTCTAAAGTTGTCAAAAACATTTTAAGAGTGTAAAAAATGGTCTAAATTTGCCAAAATTGTTTCTCAAATCATTTGATATGTTTTAAAATGGTCAAAAATGTTCTAAAGTTGTTAAAAGTATTATTAAATTGTCAAAAAAAAAATTATATGAGTATCAAAACGTTCTAAAACTGTCAAAAATTTCTCTTATGTTTTAAAATTGCCAAAAATATTTTAAAATTGTTAAAAACATTATTAAATTGTCAACAAATTTCATATAAGTATCAAAAACGTTAAAAAATGTCAAAAATTTTTCCTCAAGTCTGTTAATAAGTAAAAAATCTTTAAATGAAGTTGTGCTTTAAGCTGTGTGCCTAATTGCAGGTTGTGTGGAATCTTTTGAAAGAGTTTTCAATACACAATTACAATTTTACAAAGCATATGTTTGTAGAACCGAAACAATTGTCTATGCTTGACTTTTGGTCATTTCATAATTACAATTTTGTCATATTACTTTATTTTGTAACATTCCCACTAGGTTTTGAAATAAACGTCAAAGGTCCCTGTGTTTGTGGGCCACTAATTTTATGCAATAAATGACATGTTTGCGCAATTTATCATAAATTTTATGAAATGAATCATTTTTTGTAAAAAAATTATGCAATAGTAGATTTTCTTGGAAATTTATGATAAATTTTAGTTGTTAATTTGGTTTTTGTGCATATTTTATCGGTTAAATTGGTTTTTGTGCATTTTTTACTCAATAAATAAGTTTTTTGTGTGTTTTTATGATATAAATTGTTTTTTTATGCAAATTTTATGCAATTAATTAATTTTATGTGCAATTTATGATGAATATTATTTGATAAATTAGTTTTTTGTGCAATTTTTATGCAATAAATAAGTTTTCTGTCTGATTTTATAAAATAATCAGTTCTTTTGCTAATTTTATGAAATTAACAGTTTATTTGCAGAATTTATGATGCTTGCATTTAATATTTAATAATAATTTATTTAATAAATCGGTTTTGTGTGCAATAAATAAGTTTTTTGCCTGATTTTATGAAATAAATCAGTTTTTTCTTCTAATTTTATGCAATTAATAGTTATTTTGCGGAACTTATCATGCTTTTATTTAATAAACTGGTTTTTTGTGCAATTATTATAAAATAAATGAGTTTTATGCATGATTTTGTGAAATTAGTAATTTTTTTTGTGCACATTTTATGCAATTAATTGGTGTTGTGCAATAAATGAGTTTTCTGTGATATTTTATAAAATAAATCGTTTTTTTGTGCTAATTTTATGCAATTAATTGATTTTATGTGCAATTTATGATGAATTTTATTTAATAAATTGGTTTTTTGTGCAATTTTTATGCAATAAATAAGTTTTTTTGACGGTTTTTCTGCATTTTTATGCAATTAATAAGTTTTCTGCGTGATTTTACAAGAAATTAGTTTTTTGTGCAAATTTTATGCAATTAATAGGGTTTTGTGCAGTTTACAATAAATGTTGTTTGATAAATTGGTTTTTGTGTTAATTTAATAATAATTGTGCAATAAATAAATATATTGCGCAATTTATGAACAATTTCATTTGTTTTTTGTGCTAATGTCATGCAATAAATGATATTTCTACGCAGATTATCATGAATTTTATGAGATGAATTATATTTTTGTGTAAATTTTATGCAGTTAATGGGTTTTCTAAGCGATTTATGATCAATTTCATTTGATAAATTGGTTTTTGTGCATATTTTATCAAATAAATTAGTTTTTTGTGCACATTTTAATGCAATAAATGAGTTTTTTGCCTGATTTTATAAAATAAATCATTTTTTTCTGCTAATTTTATGCAATTAATAGTTATTTTGCGGAATTTATTATGCATTCATTTAATAAATCAGTTTTTTGTGCAATTGTTATTTAATAAATGAGTTTTATGCGTGATTTTGTGATATTAGTTAGTATTTTGTGCACATTAAATGCAATTAATAGGTTTTTTGTACGATTTATGATAAATATTATTTAATAAATTGTTTTTTGTGCAACTTTTACGCAATAATTAAGTTTTTTTAGTGTTTATGAGATAAATTAGTTTTTTGTGCAAATTTTATGCAATTAATAGTTTTTTGCGCGATATATCATTTGTTATTGTGCAAATTTAATTAGCTAAACTGGTTCTTTGTGCATATTTTTATGCAATGAATGAGTAAAAAAACCGCTAACAATTTGAAAAAACTTTTGAGCAAATTTAATGGACAAGAATAAAAAACGCACCTGAGACAAAAAAACGGGGTTTGGAATTTTATAAAAGTCACTTACAAGACTTTGAGAGGTCTAAAAAGCTTTAATAAGACGTAATTGTGTCTTCACTCTGACCATAACATCGTAGTTTTGCTCAGCGCTCCGACCTTGGTGCTTCGATTCTAATTTGGTATTGTTGCTCATCGCTCCGATCTTTGTAATTATATATTTCATATTAGTTAAAATCTAATTTTTGTTGATTCAACATATACTTCTTTATCTGAAGAAGATGACAAAAAGTTTATGTTGACTAAATAATAGTTAAAGCTAGGATGGAAATTTCAGTTTTTTTAAGGTTAGAGCTTTGAGCAATAAGCGAGGATATTATGTTATGGTTAGAGCAAATGTCCCCGATATGTTGGCAGTGTTGGAATACAGCTATCTCTAGTACGTAACTAGAGGTGGCTGTGCTTAGATACTGTTAAAGGTTTTGAAAGACGCGACAAAAAATTAGGTCGTTTTAGTAAACTCTGGGCATACTAAACAAGTTTTGTAAAAATGATAATAAATTAATAATAAACTTTAAAGTATTTTGTTAAGACATTAGACATTTTTGAAAACTATTGAGGCAATAAAGTGAGTTTACATAACTTCAACGGTTTTTAGAAAAATTTCAGAAGTTTGAGAAAACTTTGGCGTTTGCATAGAAGACAAACATCCAACTCTTTGATGACGGTCACTTACATGGGTGGCTGGGTGGAACACTCAAAAGCATAGTAACAAATTAATAGTTTGGATAGGAGTGGCCCACCCTACCACTAAAGTGTTAGTTATGAAGAGGTAAGATCTTTTTGGTGACAAATTTACTTTTGTCATTTTAAAAAAATGCAAACATTCAATCTTTTGATGACAAACATAGGAAGTGGGTGGGTGGAACATGGTAACAGATCAATAGTTTAGAATGGAATGGTTTACCCACTTATCCAATTGTTAGTTATCTAGAGGTTGGATCACGACTTTCTCTTGTGACAAAATGTTTTTTGATGTTTGTATAGAAGGCAAACATCTATGTTCTTGATGACGTACACTTGGGTGGGTAGGTTGGACACTTCAAAGCATTGTAACAAACCAATAGTTTGGTATGGAGTGGCCCACCCACCCACCCAAGTGTTAGTTACCAAGAGGTTAGATCACGACCTCCTCTTATGACAAAATGACTTCTGACGTCCGCATATAAGATATACTTTATCAAAACAAACAGACATGCTTTTAATTTATAGCAAAATACATAAAAGTGGCGCTGCTGTTGTTTGAAGATATTAAGAAAAAAAATTGAACTAAACGGATACCAAATCATAAAACGTTTGAAGCGTCTTGGAAACGCTAAAAGCAAAGATTTGGACATACTGCAAACTCTGAAGAAGGGATACTCAATGCCGTTCAGTTTATTTTTACTTCTAGTACTAGAAGATTGTCACTTTGTTTTAAGGTTTCAAGTGCAAGCGTATGGCAAACATTGCGCGAGGAACAAATAACAAACGCAGAAATTTAGAAAAATTAATTTGAAAATGCACACAAGATTCTAACTTTTTGAGTTATCTGCTAGTAATTGATAAATCATGGTTATTAAGAGAAAATTACAAAAAAATATGGTTTTAAAATAGTTTAATTAAAATATTGAATTGTTGAGGATTATACAAGTTTCGAAAACAATTTATTGTAATATTACAATTGTTTCATTATACAGTGGATTTATCAGAACAATGTTATATACACTTATTATAAAAAAATTAATCAAAAAATCATTTCAAAGATTTTTAAGACAAAAATAAAAGACAAACTACACAAACTTCAGTACCTCAGTTTTTGCATGTTTTAATAAATTTTAATAGAAAGTCGAAAAGAGATTCAAATAAATCTAAAAAAACTATTAAGACAATGAATAAAAGATTCTAAAAAGTATTAGAGAACTTAAATGAGTTCTAGCCAACATATAAAGGCTTGCGCTTGTGCTATTATCTATTATTAATAATGTTCTAAATTGCCTAATTACGGCTCTGCTTTTTAGTTATGTAATATAATTATAATTACAGTAAAATTAGAAATCAATTTAATTTAAATTAAAAAATCGAAGCTTATTAAAAAATGATTATATACTGTCAAATCAATTTAAAATGCTACTAACAATTTAATTTGTTGTTGTTTTTAATAATAATTAATTATTAATAAATTGTTATGCGTAGCGTTGTGCGAATTTTATTGCGCTTTTGTTTCGCGTGTTTAATTTTACTAAGTTGGCAGTGCTATGAAATTTAAGCAACCATTGTTTCAATTGTTTTTGCATTTGTTTTCGATTATTAATTGTTTTTTTTTTTTGTTGTAGGAACGAGAATGGTGGCGAGAAGTATGATTAATTAATCATCAGAGTTCATATATTGTGTGGATTGCGCGCATCCCGTTAAAATCCATTTCCCACATTTTGTGCCGTCTCTGGTTGGTGGTGAACACTGCTGAACACGATTATGCCCGAGCAGAGCCGACCGGATTTCTTTTTAAAGAACACAAGAAATTCGGCCATTTTGCCGAGCGTAGGGAGTGAACAGTTACAAAACAAATTTTTATTGTTGGACGTTTGCGGGCGCGCTTGAGGACAGTTTTGGTATCCAGTGTCGAGTCGTAACACAGTGCAATTGTGTGGAGTTAACTAGGGACGTGATTAACGCCGTTTGTGTACCATATGGCGTGTTTACATACGCTCAAACAGGAAATCCGAACATTAGAACAAATTTTCCCAAAAAACCATGATCGGTTTCAGATTGTGTCCGCGAGTGTTGACGAACTGAGTTGTAGATTTATTGGTAAAAATGGTAAAAAATACGAGATACACGCCAATATCACGGTGAGTAATTAAATCCAGTTCGAGTTTTTTTTATTTATTTGATACCCGCGACCAATCCAGTCTAGCCTGGAGAGTTCAATAACAAAAGGCCTCATCCATATTTAGGTTTTTGACATTTAACATATGTCTTATGCACCCTCTCACAATCAGCTGAGCTGTCTTATCACAACTGATAACTACTACAAACAACAAATATCTTTTGTGAAATTACTAACAGCAAGGACATATTTGGCAATTGGAATAGCTGTTTCCATTTAACAGTTATGAATAAAATAGGCCAACTGAGAAACATCAATTGCTACCGAATTACATTAAAAATACTCATACTCCATCAATATTGATACTCGATTTGAAGGTCATACATTTTTTGTTTGTAAATATTTAAATGTCTAATGCACACATTTACTGATAACTGTCGCATTGTTGGAAAAATAACTGATTATGGTTTTATAAACATTGATTGTTTATCGAATGTACACGTGTTTTAAAACAAAAATAATTGAATTTGTTGCCAATTGTATTATAAATGTTTGCACGCCGATAGTGCATAATGTAAATTTATTTTGTGTAAAATGCTTTCATTAAATTTTTAACAGTTAGGTTATATTACCAGAATTAGGTCAACCAGTAAATAAAACATAAACTTGTTTGTATCATCGTTATATTATGACTCATGCGAGTTTATTCTAGTTACTAATTACGGTTAATGAAATTTATATGTATGGTGATTGTTTTGTTTAGTATTGAAACATTTTGTGTTAGGTGGAGCTCTTTTTCAATCAACAGCTGATATGAGGTTGAGAGATTACGGCAGACATGACATTTGGTGACAATATTAAGAAATAAAATATTGTTGTATAACCTCAAATGTAAATAAACAATTGTTTTTTTTGTAATGAAATTGGAATTTGATTGGTTGATTAATATTACTAAACGAACATTGTATTTGAATAACAATTTTATCTACGTAATCTTGTGGTGTAAATGAAAATATCACCCAATGACTATTAAATGTGACATCATAACCACAAAATTTGATAGTGTCAATATTATTTTTTATTAAATTAATGCTTGTTTTTGTTGTCAAATTTAATGAACTGTTACTTTAACTGAATTTTAGCATGATTTTTCATGTATGTACACTTAATATGCATTCATTGTCAGAAATCATAAAATTTTGGTTTTAAACCGTTAAAAAGTGCTACTTTATGTTCATAAAAGTCAAAAATAACTAAATCTGATAATAAATCATTGAAATAGTATCAGATAGAATTAAAATTTGGGCAAAGTTTTTAAATAAATTTCTTATAATAAAATTTTTTTATCAATAATTTTTGGTAAACTATATAATAAATGCGCAATTTTTGATGAACAAAATAAAAATTGATCAAAGTGTTAAAACAATCTTATACAAGATGACATTTTTTTTAATCAATTTGGAGGGAGAGTAGGGGACTTCAAAACTCTTCTAAATGTAGCCTTCATTTGTCACAAACTATTTAGCATAGTGTTTTGTACAATAAATGTGTTTTCTGATGTATATTTGCAAATGCAATTTAAGCAAGAAATTGGTTTTCTATGCAACTTTTGATGAAGAATTTTGTGCACTTATTGCATAAAACTATTCATTCTACAAATGTTGATCTATATATAGTATTTATTGGTGCAGTTAGGATTTTTGGGTCTCACCGCAAACTTTTTTTTTTACTTTGGTCATTAACTATTAAAAAGTGCAATAATATATAAAATATTAAAATATTTTCAAAAAAAAAACAAAATCTGGTCATGACTGTTGAAAAGTGCAACAACTATTTATGAAATGTTTAAAATAGCAAATTCTGACTTTAAAATATCAAAATATTGTGAAAAATCCAGTCATAAACTGTTGAAAAATGTTAAAAAAAAACATAAAATGTCAAAAATAGCACAATCCGGTTGTGAAATATTAAAATATGATCAGAAAGCACCCTAATTCATGCTACAAATGACTAAAAAAGTGCAATTTCTTCACATAAAATGTTAAAGACAGCAATATCCAGTCTTGAAGCAACAAAATATGGTTAGAAAACACTAGAATTCAGCTATAAACTGTTAGAAAGTATAAACATATTCAATAAGTTTCAAAAATTGCAACATCCGGCTATGAAATATCAAAATAATATTAGAATGCACCAAAATTAAAAGAATTTTGCACTTTTCAACAATTTATGCCAGATTTTGATTAGAAAATAGTTATTTTTTTGCTATTTTTGATTTTTTATGAGTGGGTTTTTGCACTTTTCAACAGTTTATGGCAGGATTTTGCTATGTTTGACATTTTAAGAATAGAGTTTTGCAGTTTTTAACCATTTTTGATTGGGTCTTGACTTATTTGGAAAATAATTTAATATTCGAGGTTCGAAGTAAGTTAAAAATCAATTATTAAGTTTAAATAAATAAAGCCATACTGATGAGAGGTAAACCTCGAATGGATGTTTTTATTTTAGAATATTTTTTCATAAATTTAATTTTTTAATGTTATTATTGGGTTGTCCGATTGAACAAATAGTAACGAGCGCTACATATATTGTTGTGGCATTCGTATAAATTTACCTATTTAACTACGCTTTATTTGAAATTATTGCTTTACAACTGTCTCATTTGAGGACATTGCGTCTCTTCTTTATATATTTTATAAATTTAATATTTTTTATGTTTATAATTAGAATTGTGCATCTTTTTAACAGTATTTAATGATCCAGTTTTAGTGTTTTTTAACAATAATTTCATACTTCATGGCCAGATATTCTTATTTTTGACATTCTTTGAATAGAATTTTGCACTTTTTGTCAGTTATTGCCGGATTTTGATAAAAAAACATCAAAATATTGTTAGAAAGCATAAAAATCCTGTCATAAACTGTTGATTTTTTTTTTTTAAACAAAGTCAGTATGAAATATCAAAATAATATTAGAAATCACAAAAATCCGGCTATAAACTGTTAAAAAGTGCAAAATTCTATTCATTAAAAGTGAAAAATAGCAAAATCTAGCTATGAAATATTCATATATTGCTACAAAGAAACAAAAATGAGGCATAATCTGTTTAAAAGTGCAAAATTCTGTTCATAAAATGTCAAAAATGGTAAAATCCATCCTTAAAACATCAAAATATTGTCAGAAATCATAAAAATTTGGTTTTAAACTGTTAAAAAGAGCCAATTTCTATTCATAAAAGTCAAAAATAACTAAAATAATGAAATAGTTTCAGATAGAATTAAAATCAGTGAGATAGCTCAGTTATAGAGCGTTAGCGTAGCACGCTAACAGTCCGGGGTTTGATCCCCGGTGATTTGGAAGTCACCAAAATCTGGTCTATAAACATCAAAATATTGTTAGAAAGCACTAAAATTTGATCATAAACTGTTGAAAAGTGTTAAAACATTTCAAAAACTGCAAAATCCGGCTATGAACTATCAAAATATTGTTTGATAATACCAAAATTCTGCCATAAACTGTTAAAAAGTGTACAATTTTTCATGACATTTTATAACTAGCAAAATGCGGCGATAAAATATCAAAATGTTGTTAAACATAGCAAAGTTTTTTGATAAACTTTCATGAAATCCTCAAAATAGCAAAATTTGGCTATAAAGTATCAAAAATATTGTTCTCAATAAGCAAAAACTTGACATAAAGTATTGATAGGTGAAAAATCCTATTCCTAGAATGTAAAAAATAGGAAAATCTGACCATGTAGTATGATATATTGTCGGACAACATCAAAATTTGGTCATAAGCTGTACAAAAATCTATCTTGTCTTGAAATTTTAAATAATTGTCACAAAAGCCCCAAATTCCGGCTATAAAGTGTAAATTTGTTCATGAAATTGAAAATGAAATGAAGAAAATTGTTGAAAAGAACCAAAATTGGGTTCATAAACTATCAAAAATAAAACAAAATTCATCCTTTTTTCAGATTTTGAAATAGATGTTGAGAGGATAGGGCACTTGTGAGCTTTTCCGCATTACAGACTTTTCAGTGAAATAGGCTCAGTTTTCTTACTTTTTGTTGAGAAGACTACATCCTTTTTGTAAAATTCTGTTATTTTCATCTTTTGCTTCAATTTTTGATATAATATGATCTGTATTTTAGATTTTTTGGACGTGAAGGGCCTGCCACATTATTATTCATCTTTACTGAAATATTTTGATTCCAAAACTGTTATGAACATGTTAACTTATAACCTTTATTTATATGCTAAGAGAAACAGGGTGCTCTCTAGTATAACACTAAATGAGTATTATTACAATAAAATCATATCTTTGCGCCTGGCACCGAAAGGGGCCATCTGCATATTGGAGGTGTAGCCTGGCTTAGGTCGCAGAGAAAGTGTAACAATATGTTGATAAGATTGATGGTCGGATTTTGCTATATTTGATATTTCATTAAAAAAAATTGCACTTTTCAACAGTTTTTGGTTAGGAAACCATATTTTCATTTTGTTTGTTGTTATTTTAGACTTTTTATGTATAGATTTTTGTACTTTTCAACAGTTTATGACAGGATTTTGCTGCTTTCTGACAATTGCTGAAAGTTTTAATGCTGAATTTTGCAATTTTTACATTTTATGAATAGAATTTTGCAATTTTCAAGCATTTTTGGTTAGATGTTGGCTCATTTTGAAAATAATGTAATATTTTATTATCGTATTTTGCAGTTTTTAACTTTTTATAAACAGAATTCTGTAACTTTTTAACAGTTTTGACCAAATAGTGTTTTTTAACAATATTTTTATACTTTAGACATTCTTTGAATAGAATTTTGCACTTTTTGACAGTTATGGCCGGATTTTGGATCTTGCAATTTTTGATATTTCATTAAAAGAATTTTGCACTTTTCAACAGTTTATGCTGGATTTTGGTTTTTCTTAAAAAATAATAATTTTTAATGGCAAAATTTAGCTATTTTTGACTTTTTATAATAGATTTTTTTACATTTTAACAGTATGGTCGTATTTTGGATGTTTTTAACTACATTTTAATATTTTACAGCTAGATTTTTGCTGTTTTTCCTTTCTAACATAATTTTGATATGTAATTATCGAATTTTACTGTTTTTGACATTCTATGAAAAGAATTTTGCACTTTTCAACAGCTTTTGGCTGGATTTTGGTGTTTTCTGACAATATTTTTATGTTTTAAGACTGGATTTTGCTGTTTTTAACATTTTATAAATAAAATTTTACACTTTTCAACAATTTATGATCAGATTTTGCTATTTTTTTAATAGTTATTTAACGGATATTTGCTACTTCTAACAATATTTTGAAATTTCAAAGTTAGATTTTGTTGTTTTTGAAGTTTCATAAGTTTTTTTAGACTTTTTGGGCCGATTTTGGTGCTTTCTAACACTATTTTTATATCTTTGACAATCTGTAATCTGATATTTGCTATTTTTAATTATAATTTGATATTTTATAGTTAGATTTTGCTGTATTTGAAATTTTATGAAAGTTTTTGCACTGTTTAACAGTTTATGATGCTCTCTGACAATATTTTGACGATTCAAGGCCACATTTTGCTGTTTATGACATTTTATAAATTAAAGTTTACACTTTTCAACACTTCATGATCGGATTGTTGCTATTTCTAACAATATTTTGATGTTTCATAGTTGGGTTTTGCTGTTTTTGAAATTTTATGAAAGTATTTGCTCTTTTTAATAGTTTATGGTGCTTTCTGACATTATTTTGACGATTCAAGGCCACATTTTGCTGTTTATGACATTTTATAAATCAAAATTTACACTTTTCAACACTTTATGATCGGATTGTTGCTATTTCTAACAATATTTTGATATTTTATTGTTGGATTATGCTGTTTTTGAAATTTTATGAAAATTTCTGCATTTTTTAACAGTTTATGGTGCTTTCTGACAATATTTTGACGTTTCAAGGCCACTTTTTGGTGTTTCTGACATTTTTATAAATCAAAATTTACACTTTTCAATGCTTCATGATCAGATTATTGCTATTTCTAAAAATATTTTGATATTTCATAGTTGGATATTGCTGTTTTGCAGTTTAAGACTGAATTTTGGTGCTTTCTAATACTATGATGTTTAAGGCCACATTTTGCTGTTTTTGACGTTTTATTGATAAAATTATGCAGTTTTCAACCGTTTTTGGTTCTTTCTAATAATATGCTGATATTTTATGATATTTTTATACTTTATGAAAAGAATTTTGCACTATTGAACAGTTTATAGCCAGATTTTGGTTCTTCTTATCAATATTTTGATGTTTCATGGTCGGTTTTTGCTATTTTTGAGATTTAATGATGTTTTTTTTCACTTTTCAACAGTTTTAACAGCTTGCTTCTGTTGTTTTTTGACAATATTTTGATGTTTCAAGGTCGGATTTTGTTATTTTTACCATTTTATGAATAGAATTTTGCACTTTTTAACCGTTTTTGGCTGGATTTTGGTTCTTTCTGAAAATATTTTAATAAATTATGACCGAATTTTGTTATTTTTGACTTTTTATGAATAGAAATTTGACTTTTTAATAGTTTATAGCTGGATTAAAGAAAAAAACTACAAAATTGTGTACGCTTTTTTTTTCATAGCCAGTTTTTGCTATTTTTTAGATTTTTTTTTTAACATTTTTTAACATTTTTTAACAGTTTATTGCTGGATTCTGTTGCGTTTTGACAATATTTTGATGTTTCAAGGCCGGATTTTATACTTTTAACATTTTATAAATAGAATGTTGAACTTTTCAATCGTTTTTGGCTGGATTTTGGTTCTTTCTAACACTATTTTGATGTTTCAAGACCGGATTTTGCTATTTTGACATTTCATACACACAATTTAGCATTTTTTAACAGTTTATGATCGGATTATGTTTCTTTTTAACATAATTTTGATATTTCATCACTGGATTTTACTATTTTTGATGATGATTCTGTGGCCTCTGACATTATTTTGATGTTTCAAGGCTAGGTTTTGTCATATTTGACATTTTATAAACAGAATTTTGCACTTTTTAACTGTTTTTGGCCAGATTTTGGTTTATTTTGTGAATATTTTAGCATTTTATGACCAGATTTTGTTGTTTTTAACTTTTTATGAATAGATTTATGCAGTTTTCAATTGTTTATAATAAAAAAAATACAAAATTTAGTGCTTTTTTTTAAACTTAAACAAAATTGATAATTTTTAATTGTAAAATTGTCAATTATTATTGATTAAAATTGTCAATTTTAATCTTAATAATTAAAAAACTAGTTCAAACAAAGTGAAGAATATATATTTGTTTGATTTTAATTTATTTTACAGTTTTGTATGTAGCAAACTTCTAAATTTGTCTTTATTTTTAATTAAAATTGACCTTTCTTTAAGAAACACTCAAATTGATTTGTTAGAGTGAGAAATGGCAATTGGAAAGATCTGCAATGATCAAATCAGCTCATCAGGTCATGAAATATCAGAATATTGTGAAAATATACCAAAATTTGGACACAAAACTGTAAAATTTTATTATAAAATGTCAAAATTAGCAAAATCCGGCCTTGAAACATCAAAATATTGTTAGGAAACACTAAAATCCGGCTATAAAGTGTTGAAACGTACTTAATTCTATTAATAAAAAATCAAAAATACCGAGTAGTACCAAAATCCGGTCATTAACTGCTATAATATGCAACTTTCTATTCATAAAATGTCAAAAAGCACCAAAATTTCGTCTGAAACTGTTAAAAATGCAGATTTCTATTAATTTGGTTTTAAAGTGCGAAATATTATATTCATAAAATTAAAAAAATTGCAAAATCCGGCCATCAAATATCGAAAAGTATTGTTAGAAATAGAAATTTTGATCATAAACTGTTGAAAGTGCATAATTCTATTTATTAAATGTCAAAAATAGCTATATTTGGTTATTAAATATATAGAAAGAACCAAAATCTAGCTATTAACAGTTAAAAAGTGCAAAATTTTATTTATAAATTGTCAAAAATAACGAAATCCGATTATATAATTTAAAATTATGGCAAATACAATTAAAAAGTGCAAAATTTTATTTATAAAAAGTCAAAAGTAGCAAAATTTGGATTTAAAACATAAAAATAATGTCAGAAAGTATCAAAATCCGGCCATAAACTGTTAAAAATGTAAAAAAATTGTGAAATCTCAAAAATTTGGTTAGGAAATATCAAATTATTGTTAAAAATAGCAAAATCCGGCTATAAAGTATAAAAAAAAGCAACATTTATTCATAAACTGTTAAAAATCCAAAGTTTTATTTATAAATAGTCAAAAATTGATAAATCCGGTCATAAATGTTAAAATAAAAATATTTTATTATTATATTATTTAAAAGAACAAAAAATGTTGGTTAATGAGGCTGCTATACACAGTCGGTTTTATCTGTCTGCAGTAATTTGTGGAAACGGCCGTGCACAGACACATACTTGTTCGGGGTTTTGAACCATCACAAACCACAAAATTGGTACTCTCGTGTAAGAAGAAGTGGTGACCTTACGAGTTAGTTCTGCTACAGTTTAACCGTGCATTCAGAAGTTTTTTAATTATAAAAGATGAATCATGATAGAAACTGAAAATGCTTAAGTAATAAAAAATTACTTAAGCATTTTCAGTTTCTTTCTGACATTATTTTGATGCTTCAAGGCCGAATTTTACTATTTCAGACTTTTTGTAAATAGAATTATGCACTTTTTAACTGTTTTTGACCTGATTTTTTTTCTTTCTGACATAATTTTAATATTTTATGAACGGATTTTGTTATTTTTGACATTTTATAAATAAAGTTTTGCACTTTTTAACTGTTTATAGCTGGATTTTGGTTCTTTTTGACAATAATTGTAATATTTTATAACTTAATATTGCTATTTTTGACTTTTTATAAATAGAATTTATCATTTTTCTACAGTTTATTTTGATTTTGATATTTTTGACATTTTGTAAATAAAATTTTGCACTTTTTAACTGTTCATAGCTGAATTTTGGTTCTTTCTGACAATAATTGTAATATTTTATAACCTAATTTTGTATTATGTGCTTAAAAGGTGAAATCTTAGTATTACAGATTTCATTTGCAATATTTGTGGTAATTGTAATGCATTGGACAATTGCCACAAAAATTCCAAATATAGAATTAAATACATTTTTAGGTACTTGTGTATACATTTTATTGCTATTTCCATCTACATTATTTGACTAATTTACGTGACATAATATAATTTGATTCTTTTTAAATGTACAATATTGTAAATTGAGTATAGCGGTAGAAATCATCTTAAATATATCATATCCACTCAATTCAATGGCGACGACGACTTTTTATTTGCTTTAATAGATAATCTATTATGTATAAATGCTGCGGGAGATTGAACGATAATTTGGATTAAATTGTATTCATATTATAAACTAGGAAAGCGAGTCAAATTAGTTGTAGTCCAAACTTAGGTTTACTTCTGTTTGGCTCTACAGAATTTAGAACATAACTTAGTTGTAGATTTTAAAGTACTACAGAGCTTTCTATAAAATTTAGGAAGCAAATCATCATCATTGGCGTTTTGCTTTTTGCAGTTCCTACCATGTCTTTCCTTCAGTAACTTGTGCTTTTTCTTCTAAAAGTTTATTTTTCTTGAATCATATGTAGTAGTAAGAAGCAAATCATATCAAATGTAGCCTAAACCATTTGGTTCTATAAATGTAAAGTAAGATTGCAATCATTCACATTCTAAAGTACACTGCATTAAATCTATTAAGCAAATTGTATGTAATGTAATTTTATCTTTTATATTGTTTGGTATTAGTATAGAAATTGATATGGGATTTTATGTTGTTGCAGGAAACATACCCGTCGGTTCCGCCCGTCTGGTTTGCAGATTCCGAAGAGACGAGTATAACAAACGCCGTGCAAATACTTAGCAACACAGAGGGACTGGACAACCATGTTCTTCACCAAGTCGCGATATTATTAAGGGAACTATGCCGATTACACGCAGTTCCGGAACCACCCGACGTCGACAGACTCACCATTCCAAATCATCCACAAATTACCAACAGCAGGTAAAAAAAATCTATTTTTATTACAATATATAAAGAATTTAATAATTTCAACAAAAGCTAAAGGAGAAAAGGAAGTAGAAGTAAGAATTCAATTATCCAGTCATTATTTATTTTGTAAAATCTATTGAAATGAAATGATTTTAATTTTATTTATTTTGATATATTGAAATATTATTGTCAGTGTAATATTTATTTAAATAATAAATTATAAAAAAAAAAACATTCTTTTTATAACAATATTTTTGCAATTAACTAATTGGCCGCTATTATATTATCTATGGAAGTAAGTATGATGAAAAAATATATTTAAAAGTGTGTCAGCAATGAGTTTATGCCAAATCAATTCTTTATCATTGCATAATTATAACAATTACTAATTTTTATGAGGATAATTAACATTTTTAAATTCCATTTTGTTCAGTGAAAATATGGCTTCAGCATACTTGGAATGTCAATACATATTTATATTGCGTTGCAACCTTATCATATTTATGCAAATGCATACAAACAGTTTTGTTATTTTTGATGTGTTGATTCTATTGGACTCATTATAATGTATTGTGTCAGAATTACATTTCATGTGTAACACAATGGCTAAATAAAACTCATCAATATTTACTTAGTGCACAATGTAATGGTGAGTAATTAATGCGATATAATTATTTTTTGATAATCATGGTGATTCATTTGTATGCTGATTTTGAGGTTGCTCATAATAGTTTGTTAGGAATTTTTAATGGCTTTATTGTGAAAACAATTAGGGTTTGCGGAATGTTTGATAGTAGCATAATATCAATTGTATACGTGCATTATTATCCAAACAGCACGAATGTTTATTGCAAAATTGTTTCTGGGTTGACTAGGTTGGCCTTCATGCAGTTCGTGTTCTCAAATTATCGGGAATGTATAAAAGTATGTTCGTTTATTTACGCTTAAATTCGGGCGTGCGTTAATGATTGCTCGTGTTTGTTCGTGCTCGCTCGTCTTTGCTAGTTCTAATATAGTTTCTGTTGAATAAACTAATCGTGGTTGTTTGTGGAAAATATTATACAAGTGCCAAGGTTGGTTACATTGCTTAATTTAGTCATTTTGAGATTATAATTGCACGATCTTTTTATCGCGATAACAAATTACTCATAGTTTTACTAATACTTCTTTGAACTTTAACATTCATTGGGTCGATTAGCAATGTAATCTTGTAAACTACTCATCGAGCGAACTAATCATCTTACGAACGAAGCTTGTGTTTGCACGATATAGATATTGCGCGAATTAATCATTGTATCTTGGCGTGACCTTTTTATTCACCGCGATACGCACGCGCTGTTTAGTCAACTCATTGTGTCAACTAATTATTGTGCTTACTAATAATGACTGTATGATTTGTTTATCGAAAACTGGACTTTATCTTATAATGGCTCGTTCACATAATACGCATATTATTATGATGACTGCATTGATTTGAATAGTTTAGCGGTGTGGGCAGCAGATACAGATACGGGCGAAGTAAAAAGGACTTAAAAGAACATCATTTGTGCGATACACTTTTGTTGTGTTGTAGTTCCGTTTCTAGCAGAAAGGGTTGCGTCCGGGTTTGCTACTGACTAGTGCGGGTGTGGGTGTTGTACTGTGGGCAGAAAAAAGGTTAGTATTGATATTTAGCATCCTACGTAAATGTACTTTGTTATCTGAAAAGACTTTGGTGGTGTCTTTTGTCTCCTAAATGGTTATTTTGTTCTGCCTTTGTGATGATGATCTTTGGCAGTTTTCCGTAGACAAGGGATGGAGTATGGAGCGGTTAGTCTAACATCGTCGTGAGTGGAAGTGGTGAGGCACGGGTAGCGGAAGGGGCTGGTCCAGGACTTTCTATCTAAATAGTGCTTCCTTCCTATGACGTTGCTGAGGGGATGTCTTGATTCAAAGAGATGCTAGAGTAAACATGCAATAGTGAAGAGTGGACCGCATACGGAACGTCAATTGAGAAAAGCTATCCACGTTAACCGGGAGGACATGTCAATTGAGTGAAGCAACAAGCAAACATCTCTTTGCATATAGAAAACTTACATCCGTTTCTACTGGATTTTGAGCCAACCTACAACAAACGCCAAAGCATCGTTTCTACCGGCTTAACCACTAGCGACTTCTAGATTCATTGCAATCTTACATTGTTGCAAACCTTTCTGATGAAACATCATTACACTTTTTGCTCCACGAATACAAGCAAAACCAACTTCGCCGAACATACGTCTAGCCTAACTGGATTGCCGTTCTAAGTACAACCGCTAAACAAGTCTGGACGTATCTACAAGTTGGGTATAAGCATTATGGAGAACAGAAGGAAGTTCAAACCTACCTACCAGAAGCATCTTCAATGATCTCTAGACCGGTAACAAATGGCGCCCAACGTGGGGCAATCGAGAGCATGGCGCACTCACTTACCCTGATTGACATCCTCTACAAAATCAGATCCACTCAGGTACAGCTTATCTAACACTTAAGTGGTGAAGCATTAATCCCGAATACGACAACCTCGATGCATAGCTCGCCGATAACATCATCTACACTGAAGATGGAACGAAAGAAAAGCCAACGCTGTAGGACGAACAAGACTGGAAACTCGTTCACTTTGCGCTTTTCTCAACCAGGGCTGAAGCGGAATCTAATCATTGATACCGATAAGGTGAAGAAAAGAAGTAAGTCTAATGATCACAACTACATTGAATGTTGCATTTATAGGAACGATCTCCAACGATTCCTAGACCGGTAACAAATGGCGCCCAACGTGGGGCAACCGAGAGCATGGTGTTCCCAGTTACTCTGATCGACACATCTTTGATGAAGACGATTTGAAACTGCAAAACCGGGTCTACAGGTTCACTCAGGTATAGCTTATCGAGCACCAAGTGGCGAAGCATTAATGATGGCATTACATCATCGGTGAGGACGAAACATATATGAAGCGGACACTATTGTCGACGTTCCCAACTACTTGGGAGGAGCTATATTGACAATCCATTCAAAAATGGCTATGGAAAACATTGCTTGGACACATCCTAAAGCTGCATAAGAGTCAACGTTTTAAGACGAACAAGACTGGAAATGCGGCGTCCACGTTGCGTTTTTCTCAACTAGGACCGAAGGGGAATCTAATCATCGATACCGGACAGGTGCGGAGAAAGATTGCAGTCTTGTCGTATGTAATCTTTCTCTTGTCTTGTGGGTTGACAGCGGTTCCACGTGAGAATACTATTTGCATCCCGTGTACTGCCGGTATATAGGTTGCATCCGAAACTGCT
This sequence comes from Tachinus rufipes, assembly GCA_963932245.1. Taxonomy (NCBI): domain Eukaryota; kingdom Metazoa; phylum Arthropoda; class Insecta; order Coleoptera; family Staphylinidae; genus Tachinus; species Tachinus rufipes. The sequence continues at coordinate 93,910,114 of OZ010746.1, forward strand.
AACGCAACCTGGGACTTAGTTGCATTTTTGGACGAGTAATGATTGGACTCCTAACTAATCAGCACGAACATTAATCTTGCGGCACTGCATTTCCTGTCATGGGTACAATCCTTTTGTTTACGAATCTGTCGAACGTATAACTAACCTGATCGGGTCACTGTCTTAACATCAACCGTCAGATCTGTCTTTGTAGCTCAGTCACAGCCACTTCAGGTTCTGCGTGTGTGTTCTTGCTTTCTGTAGACATAAAATAATAGAGAGCGGTTAAGTAATTGTTTACTTAGCGCGGAGTTGGTCTGAAAAGATTGATCTCGGCGGTTGGAGGAGCCGGGAGGCTGCCGAATAAGTTGTCCGATTGAAGTGTTGCCGGTGCACAAGTCCTGCTTTTCTTGGGACCGTTCTTGTGGTTGATCTTTGGTAGTCTCGGGCAAGCAAGTTGGTTGGATAAGGGCAGTAGTCTTAAGTCCGTTCTTGGACAGAGGTGCTGCACGACGAGTAGCGGTGGATGTCTCAGACTTTCTTTGCAATGGGTTTTTTTACAGGGTACCTTGTTGCTGCTTTGACGTCTGGGCTTAGGGAGAGATTTCCGGAGAAAAACGGTTAAAGTATAGCAGAGCCCGCGGACCGCATGCGAAACGTGTTCTGTCAGCGGTCCGTGCATTGTCATCAACTCAAAAAGTTCTCTTCTGCATTTCCGTAGCATGAATTCTGGACATCTACAGCGACGTTGTTTTCTTAAATTCAACTGTAGTTTGCGAGTGATAAATTGACATAACCTCAAAAAACCATTAATATTAACACTCATTTGTTTGGATCTCAAATCGTTGTTTAATTGGGTATTAAATATTGTTTTTTGGCCATATCAGGTGACACCAGTTATTTAATTATGTTTCAACTGTAGGTTAACCTTCCCAATCTTTATAAATTTTGCCCTAGATACGGCCTTGGCCGAGCGGAGGACTTCTCTGGGGTGAGCATCAACTGCACATTGCCGCCAAACGGATATTTACTGGTACAACTCGGCAACTCTTCTGCATTTCTAAAGTTGTCCCGCGAGGGCAAAGGCTTTGTTTACATACATTCCTGAACATAGAACAAAATTAGTTTAAAACATACCATCACAAACTAGGCCAAAGCGTTGAGAAACATAAGAACGGAGTTGTAATTGAGGGAGATTTTGATAACAAATCCCCAGTCTGGAATACAATAAATGAAGATGCTTGACTAGATGGCAGAACTTGGCCCGACAGTACACAACGTGAGGAACAGGTGGAAAAAGCTCGTCTATCATAAATATAACACTGTCTACCAAAAACGCAGCACACCGGAAAACTGAGTGGAAAGTCAGCGCCGAGGTCAACCTAAGTCCCCACCGAAGCATATACTTTAAAGTATCAACGGATAGCGCAGGCTTGACTAACATAAAATCAGAGGGTTGGAGGTTCGACACGGAATGGCTGTCAACGTTTGCAAAATATTAAGAGAATGGTGCGGTCTGAAAGGAGAAAGTCATCTCTTGGGGTAAGGTGTTTCCTTCTATTAGTGGAGCGATGAAATAACGGACCAGAGAAGGAAATGAATGACGGCCAGAGAGTCGACCCGCATCAACGGAAGCAATAAGACGGGTAAAACGGCTAAAAGGAAACGCGTCAGATGTACAAAGTCGAAAGAAAGACGCTGAACAGGTGCACAAAGAGGGCAAAAAGTAAGGCCTGGAAAGACAACAACGTATAAGGCGAAGGCTACAACATATCCACAAAAGAGTTGCGCGGGCGTCCGCACTCTTCCCGCACATTGAGGATCAAATTCAGGTAGATCTTCCAGGAGGATAGGATAGAGGCAAGACAGACCCCGGAGGTCAACGAAGCATCAATCCCGAGATTTACAAGAGAAGACAAAAGGTTCCGGGGCTTGAGATCTTACCGAAACTGGTAAAAATAACGGCAGAAAACTGCCCTGAAGAATTCTCCAATATCAAAACACAAATAGTTACTTGCCAAAAATCTTCAAAAGACTGACTCAAAGTGTCGGATTTATTTTCTCGAGGAAAGAGCCTACCGACTAAAAACCGCCCCATTTTGAGTACCGGGAAGTTCGAGACCTTAGCTCATAAACCTTCCATTAGGAGAAAATTAAGGGGATGATTTGAGATAGGAAGCTTTATAGGCTGTGGGGTAAACTCACTTAGGTTAGTATTAGGTTGACCGGTCTTCTATAGAAGTGGCTTTATTTGTCCGGCTTTGCCAGTCTGGCTAGATCGGTATTAGAATGAAGCGCTAAATTTGCGAAGTGTTGTAGAATGTCTGCATTTCTAACGTACTATGGAGCTCCTACAATCCAATGAAGTGTCAGATTTTGAAAAGCGTCGAGACGCCTGATATGAGAATTTGGCGCCGTTCCCCAGATTGGAAAACCAAACGGTCTAATGATAGACGTGTCTATCCGGAGTTTGTTCCGGAGCGATAGCCTACTGTCCTTACTATACTGACTTACTGGTTACGGTAGGTGTTATTGAAAGTGCACCGACCGCTGTCGAAACACATTTGCTAGCGGGCCGCTAACTTGGACCTGCTAGTAATGAGAAGAACATAACCTTAATTAGTTTTGTTGGACACGAATGTAACCATAAGCAGAAGTGCCACATCCGCATTATTGAAAAATATCTCTTTCTTTTCTTGCTGAAATATGTTTAGCTGCCCTTTTCTTCTAAACAATATTAGCCGAGTAAAAACATTGTACGGTTTACTAAAGCTTACGCGACATCGCACAATCTCTGTGCGACCTATCGAGATCTCTCTAGACAGTTGTGTTTGTGTGCGTGGCTTGCATATTACGGATTCTATGTATAAAATATTACGAAATGTGTACGTATAGTTTTCATGAAACAGAAACAGAATAATTTGCACAAATGTATGCCGTGCCAATCGCATCGCAATGACGTTAATATGACGTTGCTACTACATCACTGGAAGAATAGCAACGCAACGTCATAATGACATCATTGCAATTCTATGCAATGCCATCGCTATGGCGGAGTGTCAGTTCTGTGCAAGTTTCTTGCTCTTGTACATTAAAGTTGATTAAAATAAAGTTTGCAAAATCAGTTATTGCAAATTGTTAGAGCGTGTATAGGCCCCTTTAACTTGCACTTGTTGGATCGTGTATAGGGCTCTTTACGTTTTAAAATCATTGCACCATATTACATCATACAATCTTCAGCAATTATTATTACTACAGTCAGTAGTCGATAGATATTATGAGCTAACTGTCGTGCAACTAGTAAACCGTACGCGGCCGCGTGTTCGGGAAATTCACATTTTTTAGTACTCGCGTAATTAATTTCTTTATTAGAATTACGAATCTTATTCTAAATCACGTGTTTGCTATCAGTTACGATTGTGAATTTCCAGTGCGTAATTGTAATGAATTAAATAAGTTGTTTACTGCAACGTTTTTGATTCTATAGTTATTGTAGTAGGGGCAGGTGTGTATAATGTGTTAAATTCAATATCGATAATTTTGTTACAGCGCGATTCGGTATGCATTGTGAATGTTCAGTTTCCAATATTATATCAAGGGTGATTAATATTTAGGTGGGTGGTTTCAACCTCCTTTATATCCTCAGAAATGTATCATATTGCCACATTTGAGCTCTTGTGAAAGGGACAAATCTTCTCATATAACCATTGCTTCCTCTGCAGTAATTTGATACTTTCATAATAAATACATGTTATAAATACCATTTTATAAATTCAATTCTTTGTAACAAATAATATTTTTAAATAGTTTAGTCATTATTTGTTCAAATGAATAATGGCTAGATTGTAAATTAATATGCACGTTTCATAACAAATATTATGCTGTATTGTAAAGCAATCTAATAGAATAAACAATTGTTTTTTTTTATATATGGTCGCATTTTATATCAATAATGATGATTCATGTTATAATCAAAACTAGTAATGTGTTAAGTATATAGGGATTTGTTTTAAATATAGTAAGAAATTATTAAAATTTCTTTTGCCTACTCTAGGGTGGAAAAATCATTAGCGATTTATTTTGTTTTGTTTAAGAGGGACATGCATAAACTGTTTTAAGCACCACAAAGCATTTGTAGCACAAAAAAATCGGCGTGCTGCAAACAATGCTTTCCTGCTCTTGGTACTTAATATACTATTTGACGCACTTTACTAATCTAACAATAGAGAAAAGTAGACGGGTTTACTTAAGCGAAATCTGCTGCAGTTTAATAAACAAAGATGGCGACAATAATTGGATGATCAATTGTTTCTCCCCTCTTACCCCCCCCCCCCCCCCCCACTTCTTAAATTCTCAGCTAATTATTCATACCGATTTTGACATCAATTGGCAGTGATTTGACAATGAATCTGTCAGTAATTGTCTTTTCTTATGTTAAATTCTTAAATTTGTTATTTTTTATAGATTAAGTGGGATGGAGAATATGGAAGATGAAGGTTTGGACAGTGAACACGATGCAGAGATGGCGGATTCGGACGCGGAAACCGAGGACAGTGATGCCGAGGAGGATCTCGGTATGGAGATGGACGACGGTCGTTCAAAAAACGAGGAAATGGGAGTCGAACATTTGGCAACATTAGAAAGGCTCAGACAGAATCAGCGGAAGGACTACCTCAAAGGATCAGTGTCGGGGTCCGTGCAGGCTACCGACCGACTAATGAAAGAACTGAGAGATATTTTCAGATCGGAATCATTTAAGAATAAAATGTACGAAATTGAATTAGTGAACGAATCGCTTTACGAATGGAATGTTCGGCTTATGTCCGTCGATCCCGACAGTCCGTTGAGTCACGATCTGGCTTTATTGAAAGAGAAGGAAGGCAAGGATGCGATACTTTTGAATATGTTGTTTAAGGATACTTATCCGTTCGAACCTCCTTTCGTCAGAGTCGTTCATCCTATTATATCAGGTATGTACAATTTTTTCTTTTCGTCGTTTGTATTATTTCTCCATCAGAAGTAATAGACTCGGCCGACGGCGAGACGAATCCAATACACTTCTATGGAGGTTGCGGGCATTTCTCCGTTGACTGAAGCTAGGTCCGTTGGACGCTGGTAAGTTCCTATACACTTTTTAATAATTGCGTGTATGGGTAACAGAAACGCGCAGTCAGATTGCTTATTTTTTAATATTAAATTAACTCTCAACAGAGAATTGTTCTGCATATCACATTACGGGATGGAGCAGCCGCGTGAGTTAACGGAACTGATCTAATACATTTTTTTTATATAATTATGTGTTTGTAATCGAATATTTATTAATATGCTAAATGTATGGTTTATTAGGTGGCTACGTGTTAGTCGGCGGTGCAATATGTATGGAATTGCTCACACAACAGGGTTGGTCGAGTGCATACACAGTAGAAGCAGTGATAATGCAGATATCAGCGACACTGGTGAAGGGCAAAGCGAGGATACAGTTTGGGGCGCCGAAGGTGTGTTCCCAAGGCCAGTATAGCCTAGCGAGGGCGCAGCAGAGTTTTAAATCTCTTGTCCAGATACACGAAAAGAATGGTAAGAATATTTTTGGTTATTTTTTAATTGTTTAGCACTCGCAACAAGAACTGATGGTTGAGTTATTATTGCACATATTTTATTATTGTTTTCCCAACATTGAATTGAAAATTTGGGAAGAACAAAGCTTTTAATATAGATCTCTATATTAATTTAGAATTAAGCGCATGCGCATGAGGTTAGACGCTCTTTTCGCGTAGTGAAGCCATCATAACAATGTGCAATGCTCAAGAATAACGTCACGCGCTATTTGCGAGTAAATGTTACTTAACAAAACAATAATTTATAGATTTACAATTTTATTATTGATAAATAAATATTTACGACGCCTTTATGAACATTTTTAATTATAAAATCTTCTACAACAATAAATGTGAATTGAATAACATTTGATTATACTACAAAATAGCAAGGCCATGCTCCAAGTGCCCTATACAAGATTCATAGACTTTTGATAAATTAAGTGCATAAAAATGTGTTATATGCGCTTTTTGCTCACAACTGACGTCATACGTCAAATACTAAGGTGACTAACACACAAATTAAAAGGTAGTTAAAATACAATATAGAAATAATCATGAATTATCATAGTGAGAGTGCTCTAATCATCTCACCAGTCTAACTTAATAAAACTATGTAAATAAAATGTTTGTCTACTTCTACAAGTGCCATTTAAGTAGTAGAGCTAACTTCAGTTCTTGTGAGGGAGTGCTTATGTAATTGTTAATGTTTAAATGTGTACAATTTGTGTTGTAGGATGGTTCACACCTCCGAAAGAAGATGGTTAAGACTGCAAGCAACAGTTGAAGTCTCCAAACAAAAACCTTCCTCCCCATTATATATAACATACAATATAAAAAGAAAACAAACAAAAAAAAACAACATAGTATAACCACAAACCCATCAGTTGGTATTTTTTTTGTCTCGGTATAACTACAAATCTTAAGAGTTGTATCTTAGTGCCTGAACTTGTATTTTACAGTTTTGTGTTTTTTCCTTGACCTATATATTATATGATATAAAAAGATAATTCTAAATAATCGGAAATCGTCAGGAAAATTCAAGTAAATTTCAAAAAAATTTAAAAATAGTTTAATAAATTAAAAAAATTAAAAAGAAAAGTTCATTCCATTTTGTGTTAGGTGATTGCAGCAAATTACAGTCAGTAGTTTACGCAATATTTGGTGGACATTAAAAAAAGTATATAAATTGTACGTATATTCGTTCACATCGAATTAACTCGATAAAGATCGCTTGAATAGAACTGATTAAAATCTCGTGGACAGGATTCGCATCGCATCCTATTTTATATATGAATCTGTGATCTCTCACTAATTTAGTTATTGGTGAAAACAATTAGACTGTGTAATTTATAATTGTTATTTTCGTTTATTAATAAATCCCAATCTGGATTGAATTGTATATTTTTTTAAGACGGTTCTATTAATTTGAATATTAAAAAAAAAAGATGTTAAATTGATGTGGATTATTATGCGATGCAATTTTCAATTTAGTAATTGTTGAATGTGCAATTACTTCTATATCTCTGATTTCATGCAAGACTTGTTTTATTTTATAAAAGGTGAATTTATTGAATGTGGGTGTGACAAAGACACTACTACTTACAAGCAGATTGTAACAGTGATTATTAAAATATAATATACACTGAATTTTTTTCTATTTAATTTTTGTGATGTTTATTTATCATTTATCGTATAGTTATTTTTTTTATATATATATAGTTATGTGTCCCTGAATCGGATTGGCTAAATATGGCCGATTTACCCTACTAGTCTGTATGCCGTGTCGTTTTTTCTTTTCCGAAGAAACCACTTTGTAAATATTAGTTATACTTACAGACTAGGAATAATTATTATATTGATCCGACTTATAATTTAGTTTTGACTCGGACACACTTATCATTTAAGGTTACTTTCCATTTTAATAAAATATATATTTTTTGTGTACGGTTAAATGGTAAATAACCTTTTATTCATTAATATCCATGTATTCTATTTTCTTTCTTGTTTATTTTTGTTCGTTCTCTTTCCAGTATTATTTTTTAGTAATTTTTTGCAGCATATATACATAGCATATGTGATTAACTACACTTTTGTTTCATTTTCTGATTATTTCATTTCTCTTTCTTTTCTCATAGACCCTTTTTTATATTTGCTGTAAATTTACTTCAAATAATATGTGAGTATGTGCTTTTAAGTTAATAAACCTATTCATTATTTTCCGGACCATTTTCTCATTTACAGTTTTCATATGAAACAATTCTCACATCCATCAATTACCATGAAGAACTCTTATAAAGGTTGGTATTTATTATTTGCTTACAAAGTTATAATGCATGCAATGTCTTTTTTAGCTAATTGTGCAAAGAAGGCTATGATACGGCAGGGTATTCATACTACTATTGGGATTACTTTTTAAGATGTTAGCGCCACTGTGGCTGGAATGATAACTATTGTATGTGCCGCAACTCCATATGACAGTTTTCTATATTTCACGTCATTGTCACCTAATAGGTCTCATCAACCCCTTTGAAACGTCGGCAGTACCCATGCAGCGGGGTACACTCCGAAGTGGCTACTCCAGACACTCTTACGCTGGAATCAAACGCGATAGTGGTGACTGTGCCTGGGTTAGCCACACTCAAAATTACATCAGGCCCCAAAATCGCATTGAAACAGAAGATTTTGATGCGTTTTTTGACAGTCTTCACCCCACAATAATTGCAGGTGATTTCAACTCGAGCACCCAGCGTGGAATAGCTTGAGGACGAATTGCAAAGGTCGAAAGTTGTTTCATTACGCACAGGAAAATGATTTGCAAGTGGTACCACAGCAGTATCGGTCACATAGGGGACGTGCTTGACATAGCAATATTTAAGAACGTCAACTTAACTTACGATTTACGCGTTGTCAATGTAATGAGCTCTGGTCACGACCAAGTAATACTGGAGTTCTACGGAAGGGGAGGAAGATTCGTAACTCGCACGGATTGGCCTCTTATTTCTCGTACTCTGGAAGATAGCATAGGCAGGCTTGCACTAGTAAAAACTATCGACGATCTCGAAAGAGCCGTTAAAACTCTTGCTAACCAAATTCGCGAAGCCACGGAAAACGCCTCTAAGACTTATTAAGTCCGCGTCAATAATCCTCTAGGACTATCTCGCGTCACAAAAACATTGAGATACGACGCAGAAATGCTGCCAATTGTCGATGGCAGTTGCATCGCGACCCCAGAGACCGCGTAATCATGAATGCGCTCCACAGCGAGGTTAGAGAAGGTTGCACAAAAATTTGTGCTGGCAAAATACCTTGGAATCTTTCACAGAGGATGATCTCCAAGACCTTACGCGAGTCCCCATTCCTGCTACTTATGGGTTCAATGTTCTTATGAGGGAAAAGCTGAGGCGTTCGCCGACTGCTTCAAAGTCTATGAGGTATACACAAGGGCCACAGATTTAGATCATATCAATCGGACCCACCGGGCAGTCGGAAACTTCCTGAACGCCGAGGACGACGACGAACCGCTGGAAAGCGTTTGACAGTCACGAATCGGAGAAATTATTAGATCAGATTTAAAGCTCGAACCGCCCTTGGTTTCACAGAGCTTTGAAATCGTTCTCGAACAAAGCAATAATGGCACTCGCTAATATTGCAAATGCGACACTTTGTACTGTGCACTTTTTTTCTAAATGGAAAAGCTCATTGGCGATAACCATCCCCAAACCGGGGAAAGACCGGACATTTCCAGAAAATTGCCGGCTCATCAGATTACTATGCACCTTAAGTAAGGTCATAGAAAGGGTGATTCTGGACAGATTACAGAAACACACGGAAGCTAACAGTCTTTCCTCCCCTCCCCCTACCAACATGGGTTTAGATGTCCATCAATTAAACCAAGTGACGGATCATATTATCGAGGGTTTTAGACTGAAAAAGATCACCGGGGTCTTTTTCGACGTCGATATGGTCTAGCACAAGGGCCTTCTTTTTAAATTGTTCAGGGATAAATTCCTTCTGCGTCTTGTGAGGCTGCTAGCTTTGTATCTAAACCAAGGCTGTTCTCTTCACACGGCGCAAGATCACTCCTGATGAGAACGTCAATGTTAACGACGTTCCCATACCGTGGTCCGATGCTGCTAAGTATATTGGGGTTACCTTAGACAAGGGACTCACGTATACTTGTTCGGATATTGCGTCGAAACAGCGGTATATCGATTAGGAATAAAACCCGACTCTACTATCAGGCCTATGCTAACATATGCATCCCCGATCTACTTTGAGGAGCCTCCTTGGTACTGTCGTAACAAGGATATTTGGGCGGACCTAGGAATGTCTCTTCTGCGTCAACACATCGAAACTTTAGCCCTAAAGTACTTCAAATCAAGTAGCCGCAATTTAATAAACACTAACAGCGATCAGGTCTACCCACCATTTCTCCGTAGCCTATAGGGCTTCATACTAACCATATTATTTACTAAATCTAAAAAAGGAAGGTACATGAGCCGTAAGGTCTCGAACTTCCATTGGCATTCAATATTTTGATTTTTAGTCTGTAACCATTTCAACCTGAGGAAATGAATCCGATACTTGCCAGTATTATAGAAGATTTTACCGCCTAGCCCAAAAAAAAAAGTTTGAAACCTTTAAGCTTCTTTTGTTACCGACCGTGGGCATAACCCAAAATGCACTAACCACGCTTTTTGAAGGCAACAATTTGACAGTTGAGTTGGACTTGTATATCGGAATACTATTATGCACATGAGAAAAAACATTAAAGACCAATAGAAGTATGGGAATAGCTTGTTTATACTCCTTTGCGATCCAACAACATGCATGGGCTGCACGATAACCGGTCTAACAATATTGTCACTCACAGGTCGATCATCGTACAAGCACTCTTGCGATATATTAGGTGACTAATATAATCGGAAGTGTAGAAGATGTCAGACGCATAGGAATATTCTGTGAGGGATCTGTTGTCAGTGGGCAAGAAAATTGATAGAGAGAGATAGCAAGTATTAAACGAGAGTATCCGTGCAAACGAAGCACACGAACTGCTGAGAACTAACTTGTTGCGATCAGGAACGGGAACGAACGCAAGCGGATCAACACGAACAACTGATATCTCAGTAGGCATCTGCCATCATCAACCAGGGAGTAGCGATTCTTCGTTAAAAGATCTTAAGTCGGAACTTGAGGATTGTAGTATTGATGGAGGATCCCGATAGCCAGAGGAAGAGAGTATCTGTGCAGACAAAGCACCGGGAAATACTAAGAGGTGATAGAGAGATAAAGAGCACACAGATTTGGATCATATCAGGTTGGCAACCCGACGTGCAAGTTAACTCGGGAAACTACTTTGTCAGATTGCGTGATCTGGTGTGAGGATTACGATCTAAAGCATGTGCACCAGTCAAAGCCAAACTAACCCTGTTCACCGGCAAGGCAACGTGGGAGGAGGCGACTCTATTCACATCGAGTGAAAAGAACCCACCGTTAGGTTGTGTACTTGACGCTGGCGGCCGACTCAGTGCAGATAACTCCTGAAGTTTCTTGAGATCCGTCCGCGCTACGGATAAAAATAATAACAAAAACAGATTATAAACAACAACTAAGAGTAAGAAAGAGAGACTAAGAACAGAGACAATGAAGTGAAGTGTAAGCCGGATCGTATACTTGGCGTGTGAAGTGAGTGTGATTTTGTAGGGCTAGTCATCGTGCTGACGTTTACGTTCTTCCACAAGAGAAGAGAACCCACCGTTAGGTTATGTACTTGACGCTGGTGGTCAAGCCGAGAACTCGTAGTTTTTTCAGTTCCGTCCGCGGCACGGATAATAACAAAACCGATCATAAACAATAACTAAGAGTGAGAAAGAGAGACTAAGATTTGAGACAGGCAAGTGAAGTGTGAGCTGGATTGTGTATTTGGCATGTGAAATGAGTGTGGTTCTGTAGGGCTACTACTAGTTAGTTTGCGGACTTGTACGTCCTTCCACAAGAAACAAAGAGATCGGTGTCAAGTGGGGAAAAGCAAGAGATCATTAAATTAGTGCGTGCCGGATTATGGAAGTGGTGTTATTCATGAGGGCTACTAGTTGTTAGCTTGCTAACTTCTACGTCCGGGGTAATTGGCGAAGAACGGCCGAAGAGACGGCGGGCGATCTCGGCTCGATCGAGACTGGGCGGACTCGTAGGTATTACCTAGGAGACCTTCGAGTTGACCGTGGAGGGAAAACATTGAGGATCACCATTAGAAAATAAAATATTGTTGACGCGAAGACACACGATCGAACTTGAGCTGTAATAAGTCTAAATGATCAATTTTGGAGAGAGCGTGGCGCAGTGGTCTAGGCAACCGACCGCTGTACTGAAGATTGTGGGTTTGATTCACATATACTGTGATATACTTTTCCCTTTCTATACGCTCTCCAACTCCCCAAGCCGCCTTGCCAGCGTGGGGTTTTACGGATAAAACCTTTTGTGATGGAGTGATGAATTCTCTCGAGTGGTTCGGAATCTACTTAAAACTGTAGGTTCCTTGTAATGTAAGTTGCCAGCATTACAAGCAGAGAAAAGGCCAAGACTCCGGCAGTGGCGTATGAATGGCTGACGAAGAAGAAGAAGAAGATCAATTTAACCTTATAATGATACTTTTTTCTTTGTGGCTCAATCGTGTTGACATTTGGATTAGCCGCCTGTTTGAGAGACCAATTATTGAGGCATATCGGGGTTCGTTCGGGCGACAACGGCGAGCGGAAAAAGTTTTGCTGTTGACCGTGGAAATCCATTAGGAAGTAAGATTGATTGCTTGCTAGGATGGTCAAAGACTGGAAAGTTGAAAGAGGAATCTTATTTTGGCATGGTCTAAAGAAAACTGTACAACTCAAGACGTAAATGTTTTTGTCTTGGAGATCAATTATGTCGAACAGATCTACATAGTTTGCTTAGTTATGATTGGCAGGTTGTCGTTTTTCTTTTGGCTTCCTCTCTTTGTCATAATAATAATTTTTGCATTGAATGAAGTTACAGTAAAATAAAAGAAAAAGATTCATACTTTGCTAAAGCACAAGTGGTAGGAAGCAAACAATGGTTTGAAGGAGAAACTAAAATAGTCGCACTACTTGATTTATATTTGTTACTGTCTGTTATTATGTCTGCTCCAACACATAATTTTGACAGTTTGTAAACCGTTCAAATTATGCACTCAAACAAATATTTGTCATACTTGTCAATATTTTATGCACAATAATTTGTTTATGTGCATACTTTGAACAGCTTACAAACCTTCTACATTGTGTGTTTGAACCAATAATATAGATATAGTATAATGCGCATCAGAAATGTCTAAAATTTAAAGTCGCCTTTTTGCTCCTCAAATGTCAAACGCAAACATTTAACATTTAAAAAAACTTATTCTCCTATATCTATATCTCTGGTTGGGACAGACCTATCGACGTTTGTGAGTTTGAGTTTCTTGCAATATTATTTTACTTGATAATCTTTGTAGCTTCTTTTAAGAAGATTTTTATTTTACATACTTTATTGCTGCTCATGTTAATGCGCAAAGAACGTATTTATTTATTAACTTTGTGAAATTACAAGTTAATGGAGAGGTGAATAAGAAAATAAAGCAAGAAATGGGTTAAGAAAATAAAGAAGAATAATGGTATTCTGCAATTTCTGCAAAAAATTTGAATATTTTATGTGACTAAATTTATATGTAAAATTAAGCTGAACTTTGTATTTTTTATTTATTATAACTATTTAATGAAATAGACATACTAATACTAATGTTAATAATAATATTACCTATACATTTGATTTTTGTTAATTTTGCTCACTCTGTATTGATAATTGAGCGCCATCTATAGGAATTCAATCAAGCACCTTATTTTAATTTACAACTCAAGGTTCCTGTAATTTCTGTTTCAAATCATTACTGTAATATTGATAAATTATATTAGGTTATGAAAGATTAAATAATATAAAATAAACATTTACAACAAAAATGTCGAATAGCCACTTATTTTTAAAGCCTGGATTCATAACAACCCCATCACAAAACGGTGTGGGTAGATATGTTTGCCAGTTACAACGTGTAGTGCTTAAATTTTGTAAAAATAATGGTTCAAGTCGAGGAATGAGGTAAATTCATTAACATCATAACAGTAAATATTTCATATTTTATATTTTAGAGACTTTGTTGAATCGGAATTAGTAAACTTTGCCAAAGAACATCCCGGAGTAGTTGTTTATTTAAAACCTAGACGGCACAGATCCCCTGTCATTGTAGCCGAATACTGTAAGTTATAATTTTAGTAAACATTTTTTATTAATTTGTTATTATTTTAGTGAATGGTGATAAGCAAAATATAAGCTGTAGGAATCTAACAAGCGATGTAATATGGAAATGGTTGAATTTGTTGAAAACGCAATCGGGTAATCATGAAGGGATAAGATTGAGGAAGATGTGGCATACAGATCATCCATCAATTCAAGGCCCATGGACTCCATATACATTCCGTGAACCGTCATTGAATTTAGAGGAATATCCTAATGAAAAATTATCTCAACCAGAAGATCAAGAACAGACTGCCACTGAAAAGTTATTGGAAATTTTTAAAAAGCAACGACAAGATGTTAAAGAACTTGAATCGAAAAGAGCTGAATAATTTTGTATTTGTTTTGTAGTAATAAATTTTGTATAGTAATGTAATTGTGTAATTAATTTTATCCTTGGGTTATTTGTTGATGAATTATACAAAGCTAATTTACATAAAGAATTACGTTTGTGTTGGTTGTTATGGGCATGCAATATGCAAATATTTGTATAATAGAAAATATAAATAGAATTTTACATGCAATAAGGGATAAAAAATTAATAAATTTTAAATTAGTAATATTAAAAGTTATTTGAGTTGACCATAGATGGCGCTGTGCGTATTAAATTCTGTTTAAAAATTATTATAAGTTAATTGTATTGACAACAGATGGCACTGTATGTATTTGATTTGTCCAAAATATTTAAAATAATGCGTTTATGCATTTATTGATGTTAAGATTAAATTAAATTTTCTTAAAATTATTATTTCTATATGAGTAATAAATTTATTCCAAATTTAAAATGCAATTTGAGATAAATATTGTAGCATCTAGTTGCACGTACTACGTAATAATTAATGTCATTATGTTTGCATATTAATATAATACATTCAATTTGTAATTAATAAAATAACATATTGTGTGCTGTGAGGGAGCGATTAAATTAATCTAATGGAACTGTCAATATTATTGATTGTAATTATTAACATTTAAATTATGTATGTTGTGTATATGTACTTTAAAAACAATTATTATTATTATTAATACTTAAAAGTGTTTACTATTATAATTTTATTGAATGTTAAACGAATAATTACATTGACTGATTGTTGATGTTTTTTTTACTCATATAGATTTGTTTTTTAGACTTGTTTGCTGGTTTTATAACTATACATAGAACGGTACACATTTCAACAACATTTACAAATTCGTTCTCAACCACTTTACGTACTGCAGTTTTTGGTTGTTACAATTGTACAAGTTGAAGAAAAATTAAACTTCTTGTAAATTGCTACTAAATATCTATCTAAAAAGAATGTGCCTAGCAGAACAGGACGAATGCCCCTATTGTGAAGAGAAAAATACCCCGGAACACACACTGATGAAATGCTCTCACTGGAGAAGCACCAGAGAAAAGATGCAGCCCTAAAAGTCGGTAAAGAGATAACTATAAACAACCTGACCTCACTTATGCTTGAAAGTGCATACAACTGGAGGGTCATTGATGATAGCATACGGAGAATAATGGCAACAAAAGAGGAAGAGGAGAAAGCAAGAGCAAGAAGCAAGAAGCCGAGGATAATAGGATAAATAGAAGGTGTCCAGACTTTGTGAAGTAATACTACAACGGTAATCCCGCAAGGCTTAGAGTGCTTAGAGGTTCTAGGGTTTTTAGTGGGTATACCGGTAAGCCTCACACAAAGTGCGTAAGGCATTTTTCCCCCTTAATAATAATTTAAAAAAATTGCTACTAACCTCACTTGGCTTAAAAGATGTAAGTGTAGCAATGCCGTTTTATATTGTTCTCTTATCTTAATATGTGCATAAATGCTTGATGGTTTTGTTATGTTTTGGGTGACTGGCAGCTTAATAATGATCTTTGTTGCATTGGTGCAAGCATAACTAGCTAGTCTTATTTCATAGCAATTTTTAGAAACTATGCAACTTGGCTTTTTTTGTTAACGTGGTATGTCTAGCGTTTTTTTAAGAAAAAATCCAGTTCTTCTTTGTTTAGGTTATACTTGTCAAAAACGGCACTACATTGCGTACTGTAAGCCTTGCACTAGATCAGCAGATGTAGCGGAGTTTTTTTTGTTTACTACCTACTAATGCGCTCACAGACGCAAATTCCAAATATGCCCTCCGTCTTTTAACACTTGCAGGGAGGAAAAACTTACAATTTATTTTTATCAAACTTTTGGGCAGGTGGGTGAGCACTCTAGTTTAAACAAGAGATATAACCTCCTCCTCTTCTAAATAAGAGACTTATAACACTTGCAGAGAAAAGAAACTTAATTTTTTTTGATAACTAATACTTGGGCGAGTGGGTTTGCACACCATGATCTGGAATGACTCACCCATCCGCTCAAGTGTTGGTAATCAAAAAACTAGATATAACCTCTGATTAAGAGACTTCTAACACTTGCAGAGCGAAGAAACTTTCAATTTTTTTGTTAACAAACTGTTGGGCGAGTGGGTGGGCACTCTAGTTCAAACTACTTGATGGTAATCATAATATAGAATACCCCACCCACCCGCTCAAGTGTTGGTATCAATAGATTAGATATAACTTCTTTCTCTTTTGACTAAGAGACTTCTAACAGTCGCAGAGAGAAAAAACTTTCATTTTTTTGATAACAAACACTCTGGCGGATGGGTGAGTATTCCAGTTTATTATTACCAGCAAGTAGTTTAAACTGGAGTGCTTACTCACTTTATTTTATGCAATTGTGTTACCCGTTACATCATGTATGACCTACGTATAGTGCTGCACGTTGAACATCGGAGTTAGTTAATCACCAAAGTAGAAGCTCAAAAGAACAATTTTTTACCAGTCTATGGAGTCATTTGCTGACAACCTAGAACTCAAACGCTCTCCCTCAATGACTAAATCTGATCTGAGCACATTGAAAGAGTTCACTAAGAAGTCAATGACTTCTTAAAGGACACTGACGACAACATAGCGTTTGACCTTGAATCAGAGAAATTGATTCAAAATTGAAAACTTGATCTGCTTCCAGCTTTAACGGCATTCTAAACAAAGTACTCAAATCTTTATCGCATGAAGTAAATGGTTTTTACTAACATTGCCAATGCATTCTTTGCCTAGGTACTTTCCAAAAGCTTGAAAAGGTTCTTACGTTATAAACATTGTAAAACCTGGAAAGAACCGGAAGTCTTCTCAAAACTACCGGCCAATCAGACTTCTATGCATTTTAAGTAAGGTTATAGAAAGAGTATGAATTTTATCAAGACAACTCTGTAATACACCAAATAAACCAAGTGGTTGACCACATTGTTGAAAGTTTTTTTCTTCTTTTTTGTTATAGGATTGCATCCTGTTTGTTTTTAACAATTACAGCCATAGTTAAAACGCCATCGTATTGGGGGTCTTCCAGGAAGTTTTTTCGAAGTCCCTCTTAGGCAATTTTTGGTAGGCTGGACTTATCCATCTTGTTGACATGGTCTTTGCACTCTCTTCTTCTATTGCGGCTCTATCTCACCACATCTTGAATGTTGCACTGCGTTCTGATGTCGTGGCTTCTAATGTGGTCTTGTAGACTACACCCTGTCATGCATCTCAAAGTTTTTATCTCAGCTGTTCTTAGAAGTCGCTTTGTTGTTGCGTTTTTTGCTCTTGTTTCGATAGCGTATGTCATGATCGGTTTTACACAGGTCTTGTATACTCTTGTCTTGCTTTCGATGGACATGTACTTGTTTTGCCATATTATATTCCTCAGATATCCCGATATTAACCATGCTTTTACTGTTTGGGCTTTCACTTCTTTTACTAAGTCTCTACTGCTTGTTATATCGGCGTCCAGGTATTTGAAGTTTATCACTTTTTAGCTACGGTTACACACTGTGTTTTGCTTGTCGATATCTGCACGTTAAATTTTGACGCGGCTTGTTTGAACTTATAAAGAAGCCATTGCAGATCGTCTTTTCTCTCGGATATCAATACGGCGTTGTCAGCATAGAATAGCACTTTGATTTCCTTGATGGGGGATCCGATATCCAATATTAAAAGTTTTAGACTTATAAAACAACCACGGGGGTAGTCTTTTTTTACGCTAAAAAAAGTTTCCAAAAAGATCTGCTACACATACTTTGTTTTAAACTGCATCTTATATAGCGAATAACTTAATATCTAAACCGCAAAACTCTGACAGTTAGACTTTGATAAAAGACTTACGCACAAATTGTACGTACCGTCTATTTTAGACAAATATAAATTGGCAAAATACTTTCAAAACTAAATCTAGATGTACATCACTATTGTCAGTCCGCAAATCACTTTTGCGTCTTCAGTCTACAGAACGACTACAAATATGCACCTCAATAATCTTTTATAATATATTTTATAATAAGTTTTACTTTACGGTAATTTGGAGTCTCATGGTATGTTCAAAACGTCAACACATCAAAATTTTATCCGAAAAGATTTTTGATAACTTCGAGGTTTGCCCGGATCTGACTTGCTGAGCCAGGCAAAGATGAATACTTTCATAAAAAACCAACATTTTTTAAAGTGGTTTATCTTACAATTACACCCCACAGTTGATAGAGCGTCCTAACCAACCTTTGTCTAAAATCTCTAAACGGAAAGTATATGAGCCTTACAGTCTCAAAGTTTCAGATATGATTCGGGAGAGTTTATTTTGTAGGACTCTCTTTCTTTCAAAAAGTAAACAAGACAAAAAAGTTGAGGCAGACTACCAGCCGAGGTAACACCAAACTAAACTACAGCTAGGACCAGATAATATTCAGTTTTAAAAAAAGTTATTACCAACGCACATATTGATTGCAATGGCAAGCAAATTTCAAAATGCTAACCAACCAAGTAACATCTGCTCTGTAGCACAGTGAAGTTGAGTTGTACCCGCAAAAATATTACACAAAAACGCCACTATCTAACTAGTTACTAATCTAAATACTAAGATGTACTAACATAAATTAAGAATCCAATTGCAACATCATGGATTCTTAAAGAAAGGTGGAGCGACGGATCTGAATCTGAAATTGAAACTATCTCAAAACATCCTTCCTTTGCACCGCGGAAAAAATAGAAAAACTGGCTGATTTTGAAAATTTGTAAAAAAAGTAAAAAATTACGGTAATCCGCATCTGGCGTCTAAAAGGCCAATAACGTTTGCAGCCGCCCCATAAAAGGCAAAAAAATTAACCAGCTTTGAAAACTTGTAAAAAAGGTTAAGGAAAAAAAAACTAAAACCTGACGTCTCTTCCGTATGAACGTGAAGAGTCACCTGTGCTAGTGTCTTAGCAGTCACTGCGTTCCCACTTAATTGGCCGGAGACTGGAGGTGCTCGGGCGCCACCACACCGGAGTGTGAACACAAAGTACAATTCAGGTTGTATTCAATTAATGTTTATTCAAAATATATATGTATATACAAATTTACAGGAACAACGGGAATCAGAGATGCGATGGCGAAGGATGGGACAGGATCGGGAGTTGTTGGTGGAGACCTGGAACTAGATCGGGAATCTGGAGGTGGCTCGCCTTTCGACCGCTGCACACTCTTGGTTAAATACAAAAAAAATAAATTTTAAGGAACTGGGGAAATTGTTGGTTCGACTTTCGGTTTTATCTGGTATCATTTGGACATTCTTCCTTTTTCAATTGAGACTAAGCCTGATCCTTTGCATCAAACTCTTGGACAGATTTATTCTTTGGCGCAATACAACTTTTTTCTAAAAGATTCCAACACCCGTAGGCGGCCGGGGAAGCAGATATAAAAAAATACGATTTGCGGAAGCAGAAAAGACTTTTTACGGAAGCTATTCCATTCGATCCGACGACAGAAGTGACAAAAAAAAATGGGAAACAACGTCAAATTAGGACAAAACTGCAGTGCCCAAAGGAAGTCAGCAGATCCAACTCGGTGCAATAAATTTGCTAACAAAAATAATGGAAACTACCTGCACTTACCCGTAAACCACCGGCGGCATTGCACACACCGCCCTTGGAGTTGTAATTCAGGCAGCCATTTAGACGGACCCAGCGCCGCTTCAACACCGATTTACAAAACAGGTTGGTGGTCTCATAAACAAAGAACCACTACAGCAGCCCCAAAGCTTTTTTACACCTAAAGGACATCTCCAAAGAATTGCCCAAAACCCAACAAAAAGTTTCCAAAGCTAAAACTTATCGGCGAAATTTGGTCTATCAACAACACCATCTTTTTAGCGGGCTTACTTCTCTTACCGTTTAGCGCCGTCCCTGATTCTACGCATGTATTTGTTTAGTTGTAAATTCATAGTTGATCGTAATTAGGAGTTCAAATTACCTCTAAAACCAAAAAAAGTACAAAGATTGGTCTAAACTTGCAAATTTTGTCTGGCGATATGAGCATACGTACGTAGTGGCAATAAAACCGTAAATTTTGACGATCACTAAAGAAAAACTTTTCGAGTTTTTGGCAAGAACTCGGATGAGTCTCTTGGTGAGCATCAGGAGCAGTTGCGTCCCTTCCTGTGACCGAGTGCTTTTTATGCTATTCGAATCGCAAAAAACGCATTTTTTAGTGGTTATCTTAAAATTGATAAGGAAACGCTAAGAATATTGAGGTCGGACCGCCAAAATTGTAACCAGGGTTAGTTTTACGTCAAGAAATGCAACAAAACCAAAGTTTTTTTTTAATTGAAAAATATTTGAAAAACCTTCCTACATTTTACTTCTTTTTGATTTACAGACTACCGGTTTGTAGCATCATCTGCCGGAATCTGGTGGCTTGCCACAGAAGCATTTGCATCCCCCTCCGCCAGCTAGAATATGTTTATTACACATTTTTTTGAAAATTGAATGGTGGTGGCCGTTACTACGTGATAGTTCATTATAGAAAATACTTGTTTGTATCACCGTCAGATAATTGCCTTGTAAAAAGGTTGAAATTAGTCACGGTTTAAATATATTTGTGATATTGTACATTTTTTTGAATTGAAAATGTACCAAAAAACCGCTTTTGGTTAGAAGGTAACATGTTAAGAACATCAAAACGGCGATTTCAAAATTGTAATCAAAAGTCCAAATAATTCTAGAAACCAAACTTTAATCCACATTTGCAAATTTGACCGTTTAGTGCCTTTGAAACGCAAAAAACATGTTATTGGTGGTTCTCTTAAAATTGACAGATAAATGCTAAGAATATCGGGGTTGGACCCTCAAAATCGTAATCAGAGGTTAATTTTACGTCAGAAATTGCAAAAAACTGAAAAATTAAAAAATGTTTAAAAAAACCTTAGACCATATACATTTATAGACGCGCCGTGTGCTATATCGCGCTTGTCACATAGTGAAGCCAACATTTCACGTTCTATGTCCACGACTGACGTCACGCGTTAATTGTGGACATATGGCTTATGAGTAAAATTTCATTTTATAATTTTTGGTAAACAATAATGATATATATATATATAAATCCTAATATAAACCAGAAGGAAAATATTATGGTTACTTATATTATTAGCGTACACTAAGTAACAGATTTATTGGCTTTTTCGATTAAGTGCGTAAAAATATATTTACATATACGTCAAGTACAGGGAGTTTATAAATGAATGAGATTATGTAATCACTTTAAATGTGCCGCTTTTTTTAAATTGTTCACTAAACTATTTGTTTTGACAGATCAACTTTGACAGCTGTCAAGCAAACATATAAAAACATATGTAGTATAGTGGACGATTTTAAAAAGGCATTCATTTATAAACTTCCTGTATTTTGATACGTACGCGTTTTTGTCCACAGCTGACGTCACATGCAGTGATCATGTTGGCTTCACCATGTTGGCAAAAAGCGTGTCTATAAGTGTGTATGGTCTAAGAAAAAAACCGAGATATTTTGTCTTTTTCGATCACCGAAGGAAAACCTTTTGACCTACCGTCTTTTGGTTTGCAGCAGCATCTAAATAATGTTCCATATCTCCGAAACCGTTGCTATGACAACCCATGTTTATTAAATTTTTTTGTTTGTTGTGGTTCGTACTACCACCTCCTTAAATATTTTACATTCTTTTTTGAACACCCTGTATAATGGAGTTGGAAGTCCTAAAAATTATAAAAGACGTGGTATACTTAAAAACTTTAAGTAAACTATAAAATAGCTTAAAAATGTCAGAGATTAAGAGATCTAAACGAAGAATAGACTGCATTTAGTTTTACACAATTAATGCTAAAACTTATAGTCGAATACCTTGCATCTACAATACCAGTCTTGATCTCTATTAAAAAAGTTGATAGCCTTTTAAAACTTCAGTTTTAAGATGGTTTGCAATCGAAACACGCTAGAATATTTGTTTTTATTATTTTGATTTATTACGTCTTCAAAAATTACATATTATTTTTATGATATTGCATTCACGGAATCGCGATATTTTTGGAATAGCAACCGAAAAAAAAGAAACGTGCCGTCACGACACGCCGCCAGTGCAAATAAAATTATTTTCTGAATACTTAACATTTTTATAGATGGGGTCGTAATACTTTCAATGGCACACTAAAAAAAAAACTCAATTGTAATAAATTAAAATTATTATTGCCCAATTATATTTTCCATTAAAATGTCGTAAAAATGAATAAATAGTCAAATTAGGGAAAAAAATATTTAAATTGTTAGATGGAAAAGTGTGAACTGTAACATTATTAATCAATCGGCTTTGTATTTTAACTCAAAGGTCATTTTAATTAGAATGTAGATTATGATAGATAGGAGGGGGTAGTATTTACCCATTTATTATTCATATATTCATCGATTACGCTAACCCTACAGAAGTCTTCCGCAATCCGGCTGGGCTTTGTCTGTCGTCTAATGAGCGATATAGTTTTTTAAAGAACACCAAGCATTTCATTCTTATATTGAAATGAACAGGTTGATGTGTAATGAATCCCGACTGTAAATCCTGTGGGATTTATCGTGTGTGTGTGTTTTTAGGGTGAAACGCGTTCCTTGAGTAAACAAGCAGGGTGGTTTTAAGTGTGAGAGAGATGGTGGTCGGGTCTGCCAGCTGACTAACCCAAGAAACAATAGACGGGTACGAGGTATAGATTGGTTTGTCGGTCCCCGGGGAAATCCGGGACAAGTTTGGAATTTGTGCCGGACACCAAGCAGCACTCACCGAGAATACATCGTCGAGGTAGCTGTAAATTTTTTACACAACATGCAGTCGGAACTATAAACAAATTTTCTCGGCATAAAAACGGAATTAAAAATTTTATGATTTTAATCCTGTTAGAACGGATTAGGGTAATTGCTTGGTAACACAATTAAAACATTGAATAAACTGCAAAATATTATTTTTGTAATGTACGTTTAAAATGGCATTTTGGGCTTTAATGTTATTAAAATTAAAACAACTAAAACTAACTAACTAAATTGTATTTTATAAAATGAAAACTTGGCAGAGTAGCTCAAAATCATTAAATGTTGTCTGGATTGTCTTGGGACTATTAGCTTAGAGTATCCCTAAGCAAAATAATGCAACCTGGGATTTTCTTATAGCCCAATTGTTTGACCAGATGTGTAGCATATAGCGTCGTCTATCTAGAAATAAAGGTCTCTCAAGTTCAATGTTCAATCTTCAGGTGTTGTCGAAACCAGAAGAATTTATTTTATGAAAATGTCTTTTTACTAACGTGACAGGACTGAAGTAGAAATTATAAAAAAATTAATATAAACAATTTTAGGTAAATTTGCACCAAACTCTATTATTTTTTTTTGAAATTTTTAAATATGATTTAATAATACTATTATCACATTAACCAAATAAAACTGTCACTTGTTGGGAATTCATTAGTTCCTCCAGTATCATTATTGAGTTTACTGAACTTTCATTAATTGATTGATTATAATAATTTTGTTGCTAAAATGATTATCAGCATTTCTACGACCTAATTTGAGAATGTACAATTTTGTGCGTGCCTTATGTAAAATTTTATACATAAATAAATAAATAAACAGCAGGATTAGTAGCATCAATCTTGATTAATCTTGCTGTACAAGGATGTCCTCACTTCTTTTAGTTTTATTAAATTCAAAACAAATTTTCAAACCGTTTTTATAAAAATTTAACTTTTTTTAACATTTCACAAATCTTTTAATTTTTGGCTAACTTTATTTGATTACATATGATTACTAGCAAGTAGTTTAAATTGGAGTGCTTGTAGACCCGCCTAAGTGTTTATTATTAAAGAAATTGATGTTTCTTGTTTCTAAAACATCAGAAGTCACTGTATCATAGAAAAATGTAGTAGTATGCAAATTCTTGATAACAAATATTTGAGGTAGGTCGTTCTAATTTATGATTACCAGCACGTAATTTAAACTGGAGTGCCCTATCACCTGCTCAAGTGTTTATTATTAAAGAATGAGATATATCTGTCTCTGCAAACATGAAAAGTTACTATATCACAATAGTGGTATGCAAACTTTAGATAACAAACACTTGGGCGGGTGAATGGGTCATTCAAATTAATAAGTATCAGCATAAACTGGAGTGCCAGCTCAGTCACCTAAGTGTTTGTTTTTAAAGAATTGAACATCTATTGTCTCTACAAATATCAAAAGTTACTATATCACAAGAAGAGGTATGCAAACTTTTTATAACAAACACTTCAATAGGTGGGGTTTTTATTCTAGTTTATGATTACCAACAAGTAGTTTAAACTGGATTGCCCGCTCACAAGTCCAAGTATTTGTTTTCAAAAAATTGGTTTTTTTGTTTATGCAAACATCAAAAGTCATTATACCACAGGAGTAGTTAGTGGTATGCAAATGTTTAAAAACAAACACTTAGGTGGGTGGCTGGGTCACTCCAATTAATAATTATCAGTAAATAGTTTAAATTGGAATGCTTGCCTACCCGCTCAAATGTTTGTTATTAAAGAATTGGATATTATTGTCTCCGCACGTTACTATATCATATGAGAAAGTAGTGTTTCTTGTCTTTGCAAGTTAATATATCCCAGAAGGAAGTGGTGGTAGGCAAACTCTTGGGCGGGTGGGTGTTTTATGCCAGTTTATGATTACCAGAAAATAGTTTAAATTGGAGTGCTCGCTTACTTACCCAAGTGTTTGTTATCAATGGATTGGATGTTTCTTGTCATTGCAAACATCAAGAGTTACTATATCACTATATACTGACAATTTTGTAACTATTATATGTTATGTCTTTTAGGGCTGTATTTGCTATGTACATAATGCTGTAAAAGACAGTCTTAAAGTTTCTTCTGCTCGTTAAGATGACAATTTCTGTTTTGTAGGCTGCAAGTTTAAGCTTTTTCCTGTCTAACCATTTTATCAGCTTTTTTCCAAATGAATCCTACTCACTAAACGTACCTACTTTCTGCTCTCACGTCTGGATAGTAACATTTTTGCATTTTTTTTTTCAGTAAGGTTAAGTTAAAATTTTGTTAATATTTTTTTTTCTCTTAATCTTTCTTCTTTTTCTTTTTTGCCATGATTTCACTTAGCTTTCATATTTTCTTTTTTTTGTATCTGATGCATGCAAACAGCGTATGTTGTGCAGTGTCAGTCTTTTTGCGGTACACGCATTTATCATCTGTTATCTTACCTATCTTCTTTAGGTAGCTTTGTAAACTGCTATGACTTGTAAAGCACAAGGTAGTAATTTATTTCCTCATAATCTCTGTCTATCTATTTTTTTTAGTGTTAGCTCGTGGGCCCACTGTCCCTTTACATCCGTTGCCTGCATCTCTTGCTACCTGTTAAATGTGTTGTTTCTAACTTGATATTTTTTCTGTTTCTTCTCTCTTGTGCTACACCTTTCCCTAGTTACCAGAGTAAAAAAAACTGTACTGATTCTGATGGTCAAATGTTTCTGCAGACTGTTTATTGTTTTTACGTTTTTATCAAATTTGAAAGCGGCTACAACACTAAAAGCCTTCTTTTGTTTTTGCTGATTTCTTCTATCCTAGGCATTATCCATCCAACTTTTTTGCTTGGTCTACCACCAATTTTACGTGTTTCCAAAAAGTTTTTGTCTATTACTACTCTTAGGTACTTAATATTCTTTTTTGGCTTTTTAGTGTTTATCTTATTAGCCTATTCCGCATCTTCTACTAGCTATTTTGCAATATGTCCGGAAATAACTATTGTCAAGTTGTTTTGCGTAGCCTATAAGCTTGATGTTGCTTGGCAAGTCTATTTTTTTGTCTTTTGATGGTAGGCAGTGTAGCCAGTTTTTGTATGCTTATACAGATTTGTTTGGTGTGTAGACTGATTACTTTTTGTATGTTTGGTTGACCAAATTTGTAGCTTTTGTAGTCAAAGATACATTAAGCAAAAGTTACTTTTATTGAAATTGGTTTGAAGTTGATATTTTGCTGTTATTAGGTACAGAATTAGCATTGTACTAAGTTTGGCCTGTCTAACAATTGTTGTTAAGTTAGACTGACTAAGCTAGGTTGTTAGCTTACAAAAGAACAGTGTTTTTGTAACGTTTGATTGGGAGCATAAGTTATGTTGTTCTAGTGCATGTATGGTTATAAAATTGGCTGTTGTAGTCTTGTTTTGAGCATTGGAAGTGATTTTTAGGCTAATGCTACCCTATGCCATTACCGAGCCACCCTAAAACTAAGTCTTGACACAATATTGCACTTAGTAAACTTTTATCTATATCTTCTTTATGTTTAATGACGTCCATCTGAAGATCTAAGGCAAAATGTTGAATTGTCAGCAATTAGAACTTGCTTTATTTATCAATTTCGTAGTTTTAGTTTTGACAAGCAAAGCAAAGCTTGATGTAGTTTAGTCAATTGTGGGACATTTGTAGGTCTTTTTGTTTGTAATCCGTATTTGTCTAGTTATCTCTTTTTGGTTTTTAACTAATTGTTACATTTTGTACCTCTTGCAACTTGTTGCAAAACTTGTAAGGTCATCTTGAGGAGTGCACTTTTCTCTGCTTGAGTCAACTTTTCTGATATAGTTTTCTGTTTGGAAAAACTGTTATATAGTTATAACTTTCTGCACACTACATTTTAAAACACCAAAAACCCGAGCTGGGTAATACTGAAACCGCTCATCTTGAATAAGAGCAATAGTTTTGGCAGAGTTGATGGTATTTAAAACTATATTTTAATTGTAAAAGCACTAGTTAAGTAATTTCAATTTTATTGTGAACATAATGAGAGAAAAATGTAAAGATGTAAGCATATTACTTTACAAAACGGGTTTCTTAAAAAAATCATCACCAAAACTCTGAGATGTAAGATACAAACACTTAAACAGCGTATGTGTTAATCTTGCGATATGTTCAAACGTTGTGTGGCTTAGTTTCTTAAACAACATTTACATCTGCTGCAAATGTTGAACCATTGTAAAGCAAACCTTAACTAAGCAAAGTGAGTTAAAAGTTACTTGCTGATCTGGCTTAGTCCCCAAACGTTGACCACTTTTCTCTTACCGCGTTTTTTGTGGTTTTGTATGATTTGTAAGCTGTATAATTTGTTGACTTTTATCATAACCATAACTTATCTTACGCGTTTTCTCATCTTGATTCTGCCATATTGTATTTGTTTAGCGCACAGTAAGCCTTCGGTCTTTGTAAGTTATTGTTATCCGCCAGCTAAACGCTAATAGGTGAAGTAGTTTTCCAGTTTTATATGGTAAGCACAATAGCAGTTTTGCAGTATTTTTGTTCTTCTGCAATTTAATTTGCTAAACAAGTGAATTAATTGTAAAAACAAATTGGGTTTTCCAGTATTTTTTTAGTAGTGTTTTGTTGAGCGCACTTGCTTGCCGAAAAGTAACTTTTTGACATGTCGGCAGATACTCACATTCAGTACTAGAGGGTCATTATAAAAGTTAAACTGTCAAAACAAAGTAAATAGTTTGGTGCACAATTTTAAAAAGGCGGCATATTTAAAGTAATTACATAATCCCAGACATTTATAAAGACCCACCAAACAACACACATTGCTAGAGATTTTAAAATAAACTTCAACAGCAACCCTGATCGCTTCTACTTGAGAAATAATGCAAGATTTGAAAGTTTTAAATGCAAAAACCAAAGATGTCAGACATAATCAACTTTAAAAAAAATTGAAAAAACTAATAACTTGAATTTAACTTGACTTTTGTCGGGAGACTATTGGAGATTGACTCAGAATAAATATCTTTATTTGCAAGCTGTTGCACACTGGAATAATCAGTTTTGATAGCTGACATGCCAACGTTGTCTTAGCGCTTATACAGGGAGTTTATAAATGAATGGGATTATGTAATCACTTTAAATATGCCGCCTTTTTAAAATCGTTCACTATACTACATATGTTTTCATATGTTTGCTTGACAGCTGTCAAAGTTGATCTGTCAAAACAAATAGTTTAGTGAACAATTTAACAAAAGCGGCACATTTAAAGTGATTACATAATCCCATTCATTTATAAACTTCCTGTATAAACAAACTTGGCACCAAACAAAACCATAAAGAAAATTTAAAAAAATTACAGTAAGGATCCACGCAAAAAAGCAATTTCATACGTGTCTTGGTTGTCTGTGTTTGTTAGAATCAATTATCATTCAGTCTTAAACCGTGCTAGCTTGGCTTTCGTTTTGGTGGTATTATTGCTGAGATATTTAAAATACGTAAATTTCATGATGTTGATTTGAGAAAAGTATCGACGGATTCTTTGGTTTAGTGTTTTCATGTGCTGGTTTAGATTCAGGTTAAGGTCAGCGTATTTTTGCAGAAGAGCTTGTTTTGTTTTTTGTACACAAGCTCCAAGTCTCTATTGTTTCTGCTATGTTTTAGCTTTGCTTTTAAGCTTTTTAGTGAGACAACTATGGTTGGTTTTTGAAAAATTTGGTAATGATCCTCAAGTTTTTTTTTTAAACCAGCACGAATTTTTATGCTCAAGCCCTTGAAACGATGATAGATGATTATTATGCCGTATTATAGTGAGCAATATGTTTTGTTTGTTTGTAGATTTTTGAGTACGACAATATTAGGTTGGCAATGTCAGTGGCTATTTTGGCTTTGTATACCGGGTTTTCTTTTGTTTAACTTAACAAAGCTTGAGATTAATTCCGGTATTATGTTAAGTTTTCTAGTTTGAGTGATTGTGATTGTTTGCCACAATCAGTCAATAAATCTCTAAAGTTTTTATTGTTAAATTTTTGACGTTATTTTGCCATAATTGATTTTGGCTGCCGTATCTTTACAGCATTTTGCTCTATTGTAATAAAAAAAATTGGTTTTAGTTTGAGCTTTTAGTGAGCTCAGCAATTGTTAATTTGCGTTCTGAATGTTTGTATGTTATTATAGTTATGAGAAGGGTGCATTCATGCAGTGCGTACAATGCATCTCATATGTAGAACTAGTTTGCATGAACTGTTTGCTTATGTTTGTTGTTGTAGAATGCTTACCAGAGCATTTTGTTTTTAGAATGTAATGCGCAAAGCTGCGAATCTGAATTCCGTGCAGTTTGTCATGTCTTTTATGAAAGATGAATAAGATACTTGATGGGTTTGGGTTATTCTGGCATGCTGAGATCTTAATAGCGCGGTAAAATAGTTGTAATTTGGCATTCCATAATAAAACATGTTTTCTATAGACAAAACTGCCTCTAACACTTATCAGATGGTACTAAGCAAATTTCTTATCAACTTAACTTGGTAATATTATATTGCGCACTCACTTGCAACAATCTGCCGTACCGCAACACCGTCGCGTACCATCACTCCGCAACACAACTGCGTACCGCAACATTGCCGTGTAAAGATTTAACTGTACTACAGTCTTCTTCACACACAAACAGTTCAACGTATCTCCTAATAGGGGGCATTGCGTCAACACTCTCGATACATTAGTGCGTATTTGTTTACTGAAAAACAACGTTAAGAGCTACCTCGGTCATTTTTGGATGTGCACATAATACTACAGGACACTAATAAACAACACACAACTGCTGGAGATTCTAAATTGAACTTTAACAGCAAACTCCGATCAAGATGTTTTTGTTTGACAAATATTGCAAGATTTTTCAGATTACACCAAGAACTTTGCAGCTGTCAAGGAAGACCTTTTGTTAAAAACTTTAATACATTTTTTTTAGAAAGCATAACTATATACATTGGGAGTGTAGCTTGATACCTTGCTTTTGAGTAATTACATTTTAACATTAGAACTTAAGATGCCAAAAACAATTTGCTTCAACAAAGTACAAAATGTCAATAGTTTGATTTTGACTCAACTTCTGTTAATGGGAAGATAATCCTTAAGGACACATAATAGGCATTTTTTTTTCTAAGTTGTTCTAGTATGCCATGATATTCAACTTTGGTAAGCCAGGGAAGAATTAAAAAAATAAATCTATCTAGCTATCTGAGGTTCTATGTGATTTTTTACTTATGTTTGATTGAATCTTTACACTATATTTGTGTTTTATTATTAAAAGTTATAATAGAGTTCAAACATGAATCAGCATCAACAATTCAATAAAAAAATTTAAATACATTAAGATCTTTATAGAAAAATCACAGCATTTCGGAAAACAGATCCTTCTTTATAAACTTTTATTTTTACAAATACATTACTAACTTAGCTTGGTTAGAGCCTTTTACAGATGTAATAAGTTAACGGGTTTAGACTTTTGTACACTTACTAAAATCTTAGGCAATGGTTTAGTTTTTATATGTATTTTTAGACTATTTTATAAATATAATGCCTTTTATATTTTCTTAGACTATTATATGTCTATTATACCATGACTTTCTAGTGCGTTTTATGTCTTAATTAGATCTTCAACGCATCTAAGAGCACACCTAAGTGCTCATGTTCTTCAAGTTAAGGAATTTTTTTATCTTACTCTATGGTTTTAAAACTATGATGGTTGTTTTGTAAGATATCTAACAGTCGGGAGTAGGTAAAGTTTTTTTTTAAGGGTACTGCAAATCTTTTTTTTCATAACAACTTTTACAAAATATTTTCAAATTTTAGGATTTTTTTTAAATAATTGTTTTTCTAAATAGTTTTGCATGCTTATGTGACTCTTTTGGTTATAGTATTCTCTCATAGAACTCTTCATATACGAGAAAAGATTTTATATTATCTATTTAGCAATACAAACAAGGAGTTACAAAAAAAAACATTTTTTTTTAAAGTAGAAACCAATAACATTAACAAACTTATTCTAACAATTTTCTAGGAACAGGCAGCGCCTTTAAAAAAAATCTTTGCAAATTTGTTGTCTACACAGTTTTTGTTTGAGACTGAGCAATTTTGCTCATTCCCATATCTTCATGTAGAGTTTTTGATATTCCTATTTCTTTAGTAATAACTATCATGATTGAATTCTTAGCTTTATTTGAACTGCTTGCATCAAAATTTGACTTAAAACTAAAGCTAAGATTTATTACTCAAGATCAAGTTGCAAATCGCTCATTTTTGTCTCATTAAACTAATATACAAATGCGCCACTGCATACTATACGTTTAAAATCTAAGCAAATATCCTTTATTTTACAAAAAATAATATAATCAATAATTTATAAAAAATATTAATTTAAATACAAATAAGGAATATTCTTAAAATAATGATTTGAATGTTGAAAAAAAATTCTAGAAATATATTAACTCTAAATTGATAAGAACTAGATAAACAGTTTTTTTCTGCAATCTCACCTTCCTTAACCTTAGTACAATGCTTGCAATTGAATTGGAATGACACATTTAAGTAAATGTTTATTTAATTAAATTAATAATAAATAACAAATTAATGTTAACAATTAGTGTATATTGGTTAGAATATGAGTAATATGAGTATGTAGAAGTTTTAAAGGTATGTTTTATGACTAATATTTTTGTACAAATTTTTGTTTGTTTGATAATTATTTTGGCATGTTTCCATGAATTTGTTTCTGTTTTTATTTTAATTATAATAAGTATAATTAATTTGTGTATTATGAAATCAGTCTGGACATATTACAGTTGATGTAAATTACTGTAAGCTAGCTTGAGAATCTTTATGATATGATATTTTAATCTAAATATGTATGTATTAAATTAATATTATTTTAACATATTATTAAATAAATGTTTTAACATTTATAATATTGTAAAGTGCTAAAAACATTCTATTATTTTTATTAAGTTTTAATTTTTACATTGTTGGTAGTAGTTGGTATTGGCCTGCTGATTGACAGCGATGGCATTTTTGTCAATCAAAATTTAATTGAAAATTACTTAAAATTTGTGTTTGTGACTTGAAATAATATAAAAACATTTTACGTTAGTGTTATTTGTGATGGCATAAGTAGTGAGCTAGTTGGACTAGGTAAGATTTATAAAATATTTGCATAATTATATTGTAGGTCAAGTGGCGTATAACTGCATTGATCTAAGAGTACATATAATCGATTATTAGATGATAAATCAAACAAATTAATTTTACTATTGTTATTATATGCATACATATATGTAGTATAAAATTAGCAATAAAGTAAATTGTACTGAATAATATTAATTTCTGTCTGAAAATGTTTTGGCACAACTGAATGTTTTAATTTTCATATTGTTGGTATTGGTTGGCCTGCTTGTTGACTGCCATTTATGTCAATCGCGTGTATGACACTAAAATTTATAGGAAATCAATGAAAAATTGTGTTTGTGACTTGAAAATAATACAAAAACAGATCACGATAGTGTCGTTTGTTATAATACATGCAGTGAGCCAGTTGAAATCGGTAAGATTTATAAAACATTTGCATAATTCTATTGCAGGCCGGGTGGGGTATTTCTGCATTGATTTACAATCAATTATTGGATAATAAATCTACAAGTTAATTTTACCATTGTTATTATAAGCAGTATAAAATAGTATAAAATCAGCGATAAAATAAATTGAACTGAAAATATAAATTTTTGTCTAAAAATGATTGGTGCAACTGAACAAAAATCAGACATAAATTTATTTTTATCTGAAAATCTTTTGGCATAACTGATTATTTTAATTTTATATTGTTGGTAATGGCCTACTGCTTGACAGCACTTTGACAGATCCGGACATTTTAGTTAATCGAGTGTATGATATTAAACATGATTGTAAATCAATCAAAATTTGTGTTTGTGATTTGAAATAATACAAAAACAGTTCACTATAGTGTTGTTTGTTATAATACATGCAGTGAGCCAGTTGGAATCGGTAAGATTTATAAAATATTTGTATAATTATATTGCAAGCCGGGCTGGGTGGCGTATAACTGCATTGAACTGTAATCAATTATAGGATAATAAATCATACAAATAAATTTTACTATAGTTTGGCGTGTAGGATTTGAAAAGTTGTATTTTTTGGTTTTAATACCGCATCTTTAACGCTATTATTAAAAAAAATATATGTAAAAACGGTAAAATCCTGATTTAATACTCTATAAAACAAAAACTGATTTTATAATTTGTATAAAATTTTCAGATGAATAAGCAAAAGACGTTTTTAATTGTAAAATAAATTTAGAAACTATAATATTGTTACGGTTCTTATAAACATTGAACTGCACAATGCGGTAGAATCTTGACGTAATCTACCAAAAAAAAAAAACAAAAAATAATATTTTAGACATTATTAATTAAAGATTTTATTTAATATTTGATTTATTATTTATTAATAATGTCAAAAATAAATAAATTTTATAAATTAAATAAAAAAAAAAAAAAAAAAAATGTCAATTTATATAAAATTTGCTGGTTACTAAGTCAATATGTTTTTAAACGTAGAAAAAAGTAAAAAACAATTTTCTTAAGCAAAAAACTGCAAATGGGTAAAATCCTAAACCAATTAATAAGCAAAAATGTTTTCAAATGTTGAATAAATTAAGAAATCATAATATTGTTACGGTAAAACGGTTTTCATGCGCATTAAACCTCAAACGGTAGAATCCTGACGAAAACAAAAACTAATTAAACAATTTTATATAAAATTAGCTGGTTATTAGGCCAACATGTATCCAAACGTAGAAACAATTAAAAATTGTAAAATTGTTACAAAAAAAAAACTGTTTTTAATGCTTAAAATTGCTAAAAAACGGTAGAATCTTGATATAATACGCCATAAAACAAAAATCAATTGCGCAATTTGTATAAAATTATTTGGTTATTAAGCAAACATATTTTCATATGTTGAGTAATGTTGAAAATTATAATATTGTTCAGGTATACCGGTTTTTATGCGCATTAAACTGCAAAAAGCGGAAGGGTTCTGACGTAATTTGTCGCAAAACAAAAACCAATCGGGCAATTTATAAAAAAATTGCTGGTTATTAGGCCAACTTGTTTCCAAACGTGACAAAAGTTAAAAACTATGAAAATTGTTACAAAAAAATAAGTTTTTTAAGCATTAAATTGCAAAAAAACGGTAGAATCTTGATGTAATACGCTATAAAACAAAAAGGGGTCGCGCAGTTTGTATACATTTTTTTGATTATCAAGGAAAGATATTTTGCAACTTTGAACAAAGTTAAAAGTTATAATATTCTTCTGGTAAAACGGTTTTTATGCATATTAAACTGCAAAAAGCGGTAGGATTCTGACGTAATTTGCCGTAAAACAAAAACCAATCGGGCAATTTATATAAAATTTGCTGGTTATTATGCCAACTTGTTTTCAAACGTGGAAAAAATTAAAAACTACAACATTGTTACAAAAAAATGGTTTTTTAATTGTTAAATTACAAGAAAACGGTAGAATCTTAATATAATACGCTATAAAACAAAAACCAATTGCGCAATTTGTTTAAAATTTTTTGATTAATAATCATAAATGTTTTTAAATGTTGAATAAATTTAGAAACCATAATATTATAACGGTAAAACGGTTTTTATACGCTTATTGCGTGCAAAAAACGATAAGATTTTAACGTAATTAGCCGTAAAACAAAAACTAATCGGACAATTTATATAAAATTTGCTGGTTATTAGGTCAACATGTATCCAAACGTAAAAAAAATTAAAAACCGTAACATTGTTACAAAAAAACTGTTTTCAAACCTTAAATTGCAAAAATACGGTAAAATCCTGATATAATACGTCATAAAACAAAAACCAATCGCGCAGTTTTTATAAAAAAATTTAATTATCAAGCAAAAATGTTTTCAAATGTTGAGCAAAGTTGAAAATTATAATATTGTTTTGGTAAAACGGTTTTTATACGTATATTAAACTGCAAAAAGCGGAAAGATTATGACGCAATTTGTTGTAAAACAAAAAAAAATCGGTCAATTTATATAAAATTTCTGGTTATTAGGCCAACTAGCTTTTAAACGTGGAAAAAATTAAAAATTATAACATTGTTACAAAAAAATGGTTTTTTAATTATTAAATTACAAAAAACGGTAGAATCTTGATGTAATACGTCATAAAACAAAAACCAATTGCACAATTTGTTCAAAATTTTTTGATTAATTAGCAAAGATGTTTTCAAATGTTGAATAAATTTAGAAACTATAATATTGTAACGGTAAAACGGTTTTTATACGCAATTAACTGCAAAAAACGGTAGAATTTTAACGTAACTTGCCGTAAAACAAAAACTAATTAGACAATTTTATATAAAATTTGCTGGTTATTAAGCCAACATGTATCCAAACGTAACAAAAACTAAAAACCGTATCATTGTTACAAAAAAACTGTTTTTTAAGCATTAAATTGCTAAAAAAAGGGTAGAATCTTGATGTAATACGCCATAAAACAAAAACCAATTGCACAATTTGTTTAAAATTTTTGATTAATAAGCAAAGATGTTTTTAAATGTTGAATAAATTTAGAAACCATAATATTGTTACGGTAAAACGGTTTTTATACGCAATAAACTGCAAAAAGCGGTAGGATTCTGACGTAATTTGCAGTAAAACAAAAACCAATCGGGCAATTTATATAATTTTTATAGTTATTAGGCCAGTTTGTTTCCAAACGTGAAAAAAATTAAAAGTTATAAAAATTGATACAAAAAAATGGTTTTTTAATCATTAAATTACAAAAAACGGTAGAATTATGATGTAATACGCTATAAAACAAAAACCAATTGCCTAATTTGTTCAAAATTTTTTGATTAATAAGCAAAGATGTTTTTAAGTGTTGAATAAATTTAGAAACCGTAGTATTGTTACGGTAAAACGGTTTTTATACGCAATAAACTGCAAAAAGCGGTAGGATTTTAACGTAACTTGCCGTAAAACAAAAACTAATTAAACAATTTTATATAAAATTTGCTGGTTATTGAGCCAACATGTATCCAAAACGTAGAAAAAATTAAAAACCGTAACATTGTTACAAAAAAATTGTTTTTGAAACATTAAATTACAAAAAACGGAAGATTCCTGATGTAATACGCCATAAAACAAAAACTTATAGCACAATTTGTATAATTTTTTTGAACTAATAAACAAAAATGTTTTCAAATGTTGAATAAATTTAGAAACTATAATATTGTTTTGGTAAAACGGTTTTCATGTGCATTAAACTGCAAAAAGCGGTAGAACCTTGACGTAATTTGCCGTAAAACAAAAACTAATTGGACAATTTATATAAAATGTCTAGGTTATTAGGTCAATATGTTTCCAAACGTGGAAAAAAATAAAAACTTAAATTCTGTTACTTACTTAAATGTTTAAACTAAAAAACACAGAAATCGAATAGGTCACGATAGGTTTTTAACAAAAAATAGGCATTTGTTATTTTAAAATTTATAATGTTTGAAAATTGTAGGTCGTCAATTGTTTTGGAGATATAACCATATTTTTAAAATATTGTTTTTCAAAAAACGTTGATGGCCGTAACTTTTTTACCTCGAACCGATTTCAACAAGACAAGAACAATTTGCTACAGATACACAATTACTTTAACATGTATGCCATTTGTTAAAAATAATTTCATTAATCTAATGTGTCGAGAATTACCAGATGTCAAAAAATACACGATCTAAAATGAGCAACTTTCAAAAATACTTAATCTAAGATGTTATTTATCAAAAATGATCTAATTTAAACTAATATGTCTAAAATTACAAAATTTTACATAGGAGCTGTCAAAATATAACCTATGAATATTTTTTAACAAAGTTTTGCCATTTTTAACTTTTTATAAATAGAATATTGCAGCTTTGGTACCTTTTAACAATATTTTTATACTTTATAGCTGGATTTTGTAGTTTTTGACATTTTATAAATAAAATGTTGCACTTTTCAACAGTTCATGACCGAATTTTGAATTTTTTTGACAATATTTTGATACTTTATAATCGAATTTTGCCATTTCTGGGATTTCATAAAAAAAAAAAATTAACAGTTAATGACTGGATCTAGATGCTTTTTAACAATATTTTGATGTTTTATGCTATTAACATTTTAGATTTTTTAATCTTTTTTGGCCCTAATTTGATTTGATCTGGTTTGTTTAAGTTATATGACTGGATTTAACTATTTTTGACATTTTATGATAAAATTTTGCACTTCTTAACAGTTAATGTCTAAATTTTAGTGTTTTTTGACAATGTTTTTATATTTTTTGGCCGGATATTACTATTGTTGACATATTTTATAAAAAGAATTTTGCACTTTTCAACATTTTATTGCTAAATTTTTGTTCTTTCTGACTGTTATTTTAGGCTTTATGAATAGAACTGTGTATTTTTCAACAATTTATTTAACTTTTTATCAGTATTTTGATATTTTATAGCCGGATTTTGCTATTTTTTAGGTTTTTTAACAATTTATGGCCAGATTTTGTTGTTTTCTGACAATATTTAAATGTTTCAAGACAGAATTTTGCAATTTTTAACATTTTATAAGTAGAATTATAGATTTTTTAACGGATAATTATTGAGGTGGCGGTAATCCTAATTTATATTAAAAATGCTTCCAATCAGTTAGTCAATTGAAACAAGTGTAGAAACAGGCTAAAAACATTATTTCTATGCAACTATAGCCAAATTACTATTTTCTTTCTCTAACAAACTAACCTCACATGGAGCAAAAAAACACTGTCTCAAACCTGAATTTTGTCTCAACTATTAACACTTATAGTGTCAATTGGACACGACAGTTTAGAGGCAGGATTCACGGTTTAGCAGTAGATTAGACACGTTGGTAGCACTTATTATAACCGAATTTACAGATTTAAAGGCCAAATTAGCAAAGTCCAGATGTTCAATTTTAGAGGTTGAATTTATACTTTAGAGGCCGGATTAACAGTTTAGCAGTAGATTAATTACATTGGTTAGGTACATTTTAGTTTTTGAAAGCTTCAATTACATTTTTGAAAACCGGATTTACATTTAAGGAAGCTGGGTTAACAATCTTAAAAACAAGTTTACAGTTTGGGCGTTTACAGTTTAACAATTTGCAGTGGAAGATAAGGACTTTCTACATTTTTTAAAGAACGGATTTATTGTTTGAAAGTCAAATTAACAATTTGAGAATAAAATTTAACACTTTGAAAACCGGATTTGTAGTTTAAAAAGTACAAATGCTTTTTATTTGGGTAATTAATCAACGTTTTTTTTTTAATTAAAATCAAATATGGTTAGCTAAATTGGCAGTTTTGAATGCTAAATTTACCTTTTTAAATGCCGTATATTAAGTTCAAATTGTGGGCGGATAGCTTTTTCTACTGTGACCTATCTACCCAAGTGTTAGTCATTAAAAGATACACACAAAAATGAATGTGTAATGCCATTTAAATTTAAAAAAATTGTTCAATTATAAATCACTGGATAACTAACGCTTGAACGGGCGGGTGGGCACCAAGTTTAAATTGTGAGCGAATAGCTTCTTCAACTGTGAACCATTCGCCTACCCAAGTGTTAGTCATCAAAGGATTTAATGTTTTTCTTACAGCTTGTGTTCTTTTAACTATTTTACACAAAAGAATAAATGTCAAATGTTACTTAGAAATCAGAAAATTGTTTTATAAACTAAATTTACAATTTTAAAAATTAAATTTATAATTTAATAGCAGGATCAACACTTTAGCAGTAAAATTTAACATTATAAAAGCCGGATTTACATTAAAAAAAGCCAGATTTACAGTTTTAAATAACAAATATAAAATTTCAAAATCTAGCTAACAATTTATTAGTAAAATTTAACGCATTGATGGCCGGATTTTTGTTTTAGAAAACCGCATTTACACTTTTACACAATTTGATTAAGTTTATCAGTAAAATTTAACATGTTGGTTACCGGATTAACAGTTTGTACAATAAATTTAACACTTTGGAAGCTGGAGTTTTACTTTTAAAGAACGGAATTTTAGTTTTAACGGACGGATCTATAATTCTAAAAGCCGAATTTACAAAACAAAATAGTTTTGCTGTTTATCTATCAACGTTTTTTCTTTTTGCGTGTTCAGTCTTTTGTATTTTGTTTCATATTATTGACGTAGCTATCTGTAAGCAAAGGTTTGCTTTGCAGAAGTAACTACAAGCTTATGTTTTGTATGTAAAATTTGACATTTTCAACAGTTTATTGATTCTTTTTCAAAATATTTTTTATATTTTTGGATTTTGCAGTTTTTATAAAGATTTTTACATTTTTTTAAAGTTTTTGGCAAGATTTTGGTGCTTTCAAATAATCATTTCTAAATTTCAAAACTAAATATTGCTATTTTCAATGTTTTACAAAAAAATTACACTTTTTAAAAGTATATGGCCGGAATTTGATATTTTCTGACAATTGCTTATAACTTCAAGGCTAGATTTAGCCAATTTTGATCTTTTACAAACAAAATTTTGTAGTTTTTACCCGTTTTTGGCTGAATTTTGTTTTTTACAATATTTTGCTATTTTTGACGTTTTATAAATAGAATTTTGCGTTTTTTGAATAATTATGACCGGATTTTGCTAATTCTTTTAATATTTTGTTATTTGATAGCTGGATTTTGCTAATTTTGTTTTTTTATAAATAGAGTTTTGCACTTTTTATCAGTTTATGACCAAAGTTGACGTATTTTGATGTAAATTAGTTAAAAAAAAGTTGTATATTTGGGTTTTAGGGGTCATTTGCGTAAAAAAAAAAATTTAAAAGATTATTTGGCTTAGATTTTTTTTAAGCTCATTTCAGATGTTTAACTAAAACATCTTTAGTTGCTTAAACCAATTTTAGGCAAAAAAGTTTTAAACCACACCTTAGTGTGTTTATAATATTTTTTGTAAATATGAAAAATTAATTAATTTTTAACGCATTTTTGCCTAAAAATTTTGTAAAAACTTCTTTTTAGGTAGACTTTTCTACGCCCTATAAGCACAATTCTAACTATTTTCCATGTAAAATTGTCTCCGAAATTTTTAATAATATTTTTTCTTTACAGTTTTTCTGACCGCGGATAAAAAAGTATTTGTAAGAGTTTATGTTGAAGAATAGCCCTACTTTTGCAGATGTTTTGATTTTTAGACCCCTAAAATCCGAATACACAAAACATATTTATATTTTCTAACTAATTTACAGCAAAACAGTCAACAGCGGTTAAAAAAAATCTATCTCTTCTTTGCTCAGCACACTGAGAACAAAAAAATGGTTTTATTGTTTTTGCGGCTTATAGACAACAGGGTATAGACTTAAAATGACGCCAGATTTGGATTCTACAAAAAATTTCTGATTGATTTTACTAGTAGAATTTTGTTTTGAGTTAAAAATTTTAAACAAAAATTGCGATTTTTTATAGTTAATAGTCCGTTTGACATAGAATTGCCCACATATGAGCTGTCAAAATATAACCAATGAAAGTCTAAATCTAAAATCTAAGATGTGAATGTGAATTTTGCAGTTTTTAGCCGGATTTTGGTTATTTTAATATTTTTTTGCCATTTTTTACTTTTTATAAATAGAATTTTGCAGTTTTGGTACATTCCGACAATATTTTCACACTTTTGCTATTTTTGACATTTTATAAATAAAATATTGAACTTTTTAACAGTGTATGACCAAATTTTGATTTTTTTTAAATATTTTATAGCCCGATTTTATTAAACAAATTTAAAAGCTTATGACCGGATCAACTTTTAACAATATTTTGATGTTTTATGATATTAACATTTTATGAACAAAATTTTGGATTTTTTATCCGTTTTTGGCCAAATTGTATCTGATTTTATGACCGAATTTAGCTGTTTTTGATTTTTTATGATCGAGTTTTAAACTTTTTAACAATTAATGACTAAATTTTGGTGCTTTTTGACAATATTTTTATACTTTTTGGCCGGATTTTAATATTTTTGTTATTTTATAAAAAAGGTTTTGCACCTGTCAACAGTTTATGGCCGGATTTTATTGTTTTTGTACATTATTTTATAGTTATTTTAAGCTTTATTTAAACAAACTTGCTCTGTAGAGACAGGCAAAAAACATTATATTTATGCGATCATAGATTCTAGCTGGATGCATCATTCTTTCTTACTCCATCAAAGTAGCTCCGAAGGAACTGGCTAAAAACACTATGCAAAACCAGAATACCGTCTTAACTATAAACACTATATTTAACGGATTTACAGATTTAAATGCTGCATTTACAATTTTAATGGCCGGATTATCAATTTATCAGTAGAATTTGATACTTTAAAGGCCAAATTATACTTTTATTTACAGTTTTAAAGGCTGGATTTATAATTTAAAGGTAAAATTAACAGTACATTTAATACATTGGATTTTAATTTTTGAAAGCCGGAATTACATTTAAAAAAGTTGTAAGCCAAGTTTTAAAAATCGGATTTATTGTTTGAAAGCCGGATTAACAGTTTGATAATAAAATTTGACACTTTGAAACTGGATTTATAGTTTTAAAAGTACAACTGCTTTTTATTTAGATAATAAATTTTTTTTTTTTTTTAATTGAAACCTAATGTTACTTAAAATAACAATTTTGAATGCCAAATTTACATCTTTAAATGCCAGATTTACAGTTTTATAAGCCGGTTTAACAGTATTGCAGTAAATTTAAACACTTTGGTAGCAGGATTTGCACTTTTAAAAACCAAATTTACATTTTTAAAAACTAAATTTATAATTTGAAGGCCGGATTAACACTTTGGCAGTAAAATTTAACATTATAAAAGCCGGATTTATACATTTACAGTTTTGAATGACACATATAAAATTTAACAGTTTGATAATAAAATTTAACACGTAGATGGCCGGATTTTTATTGCATTTACACTTTTAAAAACCGGATAGTTTAATGACCGGATTTATAATTAAAAAGCCGGATTAACTGTTTAGACAATATATAATTTAACACTAATTTTCATTTTTAAAAGACAGATTTTTGTTTTAACGGCCGGCGAGTAAAGAGTTTTAAAAGACATTTTCTTTACTAATAAAGTAGCGAATTCTCAAACCAAATATTGTTAGCTGAATTTTCAGTTCTGCAAACCAAATTTACAAAACAAAATAGTTGTTCTGTTTATTTATGGTTGTTTTTTCTTTCTACGTGCCAATATTACTTAAGTTCAAGTTGCAAATCTCTCATTTTTGTCTCATTAAACTAATATACAAATGCGCCACTGCATACTATACGTTTAAAATCTAAGCAAATATTCTTATTTTACAAAAAATAATATAATCAATAATTTACAAAAAATATTAATTTAAA
The DNA here is from genome assembly GCA_963932245.1 of Tachinus rufipes. Classification (NCBI taxonomy): domain Eukaryota; kingdom Metazoa; phylum Arthropoda; class Insecta; order Coleoptera; family Staphylinidae; genus Tachinus; species Tachinus rufipes. The sequence goes on from OZ010746.1 coordinate 93,952,622, forward strand.
TACAAGTAAGGAATATTCTTAAAATAATGATTTGCTTGTCTTTTAAGATTGTTAAAAAAAATTTCTAGAAATATTTTAACTGTAAATTGATAAAAACTAGATAAACAGTTTTTTTCTGCAATCTCACCTTCTTTATCCTTAGTACAATGCTCGCAATTGAATCGGAATGACACATTTAAGTAAATGTTTATTTAATTTAATTAAAAATAAATAATGAATTAATGTCAACAATTAGTGTATATTGGTTGGAATATGAGTAATATGAGTATGTAGAAGTTTTAAAGGTATGTTTTATGACTAATATTTTTGTACAAATTTTTGTTTGTTTGATAATTATTTTGGCATGTTTTCATGAATTTGTTTCTGTTTTTATTTTAATTATAATAATTATAATTAATTTGTGTATTATGAAATCAGTCTGGACATATTACAGTTGATGTAAATTACTGTAAGCTAGCTTGAGAATCTTTATGATATGATATTTTAATCTAAATATGTATGTATTAAATTAATATTATTTTAACATATAATTAAATAAATGTTTTAACATTTATAATATTGTAAAGTGCTAAAAACATTCTATTATTTTTATTAAGTTTTAATTTTTACATTGTTGGTAGTAGTTGGTATTGGCCTGCTGATTGACAGCGATGGCATTTTTGTCAATCAAAATTGAATTGAAAATTATTTAACATTTGTGTTTGTGACTTGAACTAATATAAAAACATTTTACGTTAGTGTTATTTGTGATGGTATAAGCAGTGAGCTAGTTGGACTAGGTAAGATTTATAAAATATTTACATAATTATATTGTAGGTCAAGTGGCGTATATCTGCATTGATCTAAGAGTATAATCGATTATTGGATGATAAATCAAACAAATTAATTTCACTATTGTTATTATATGCTTACATGTAGTATAAAATTAGCAATAAAGTAAATTGTACTGAATAATATTAATTTCTGTCTGAACATGTTTTGGCACAACTGAATATTTTAATTTTCATATTGTTGGTATTGGTTGGCCTGCTTGTTGACTGCCATTTATGTCAATCGCGTGTATGATACTAAAATTGATTGGAAATCAATGAAAAATTGTGTTTGTGACTTGAAAATAATACAAAAACAGTTCACGATAGTGTCGTTTGTTATAATACATGCAGTGAGCCAGTTGGAATCGGTAAGATTTATAAAACATTTGCATAATTCTATTGCAGGCCGGGTGGGGTATTTCTGCATTGATTTACAATCAATTATTGGATAATAAATCTACAAGTTAATTTTACCATTGTTATTATAAGCAGTATAAAATAGTATAAAGTCAGCGATAAAATAAATTGAACTGAAAATATAAATTTTTGTCTAAAAATGATTGATGCAACTGAACAAAAATCAGACATAAATTAATTTTTATCTGAAAATCTTTTGGCATAACTGATTATTTTAATTTTATATTGTTGGTATTGGCCTTCTGCTTGACAGCACTTTGACAGATCCGGTCATTTTATTTAGTTAATCGAGTGTATGATATTAAACATGATTGTAAATCAATCAAAATTTGTGTTTGCGACTTGAAATAATACAAAAACAGTTCACGATAGTGTTGTTTGTTATAATACATGCAGTGAGCCAGTTGGAATCGGTAAGATTTATAAAATATTTGTATAATTATATTGCAGACCGGGCTGGGTGGCGTATAACTGCATTGAACTGTAATCAATTATAAGATAATAAATCATACAAATAAATTTTACTATAGTTTGGCGTGTAGGATTTGAAAAGTTGTATTTTTTGGTTTAAATACCGCATCTTTAACGCTATTACTAAAAATAAATATGTAAAAACGGTAAAATCCTGATTACTCTATAAAACAAAAACTGATTTTAGATTTGTATAAAGTTTTCAGATGAATAAGCAAAAGACGTTTTTAATTGTAAAATTAATTTAGAAACTATAATATGGTTACGGTTTTTATAAACATTGACTGCACAAGCGGTAGAATCTTGACGTAATCTACCAAAAAAAAACAAAAAATAATATTTTGGACATTAAAATTAAAGATTTTATTTAATATTTGATTTATTATTTATTAATAATGTCAAAAATAAATAGATTATATAAATTAAATAAAGAATATAAAAAAAAAATAATAATATGTCAATCTATATAAAATTTGCTGGTTACTAAGTCAACATGTTTTCAAACGTAGAAAAAAATAAAAAAACTGTTACAAAAAATAATTTTCTTAAGCAAAAAACTGCAAATGGGTAGAATCCTTAACCAATTAATAAGCAAAAATGTTTTTAAATGTTGAATAAATTAAGAAATCATAATATTGTTACGGTAAAACGGTTTTCATGCGCATTAAACCACAAGCGGTAGAATCCTGACGAAAACAAAAACTAATTGAACAATTTATAAAAAATTAGATGGTTATTAGGCCAACATGTATTCAAACGTAGAAACAATTAAAAATTGTAAAATTGTTAAAAAAAAAACTGTTTTTAATGCTTAAAATTGCTAAAAAACGGTAGAATCTTGATATAATACGCCATAAAACAAAAATCAATTGCGCAATTTGTATAAAATTTTTTGGTTTTTAAGCAAAAATATTTTCATATGTTGAGTAATGTTGAAAATTATAATATTGTTTAGGTATAACGGTTTTTATGCGCATTAAACTGCAAAAAACGGAAGGATTCTGACGTAATTTGTCGTAAAACAAAAACCAATCGGGCAATTTATAAAAAAACTTCTGGTTATTAGGCCAACTTGTTTCCAAAGGTGAAAAAAATTAAAAATTATAATAATTGTTACAAAAAAATGAGTTTTTTAAGCATTAAATTGCAAAAAACGGTAGAATCTTGATGTAATACAATATAAAACAAAAAGGGGTCGCGCAGTTTGTATAAATTTTTTGATCATCATGGAAAAATATTTTCAAACGTTGAACAAAGTTAAAAATTATAATATTCTTCCGGTAAAACGGCTTTTATGCATATTAAACTACAAAAAGCGGTAGGATTCTGACGTAATTTGCCGTAAAACAAAAACCAATTGGGCAATTTATATAAAATTTGCTGGTTATTATGCCAACTTGTTTTTAAACGTGAAAAAAATTAAAAACTATAACATTGTTACAAAAAAAATGGTTTTTTAATTGTTAAATTACAAGAAAACGGTAGAATCTTAATATAATACGCTATAAAACAGAAACCAATTGCGCAATTTGTTTAAAATTTTTTGATTAATAATCAAAAATGTTTTCAAATGTTGAATAAATTTAGAAACCATAATATTGTAACGGTAAAACAGTTTTTATACGCAATAAACTGCAAAAAGCGGTAGGATTCTGACGTAATTTGCCGTAAAACAAAAACCAATCGGGCAATTTATATAAAATTTTCTAGTTAATAGGCCAATTTGTTTCCAAACGTGAAAAAAATTAAAAACTACAAAAATTGATACAAAAAAATGTTTTTTTAATCATTAATTACAAAAAAACGGTAGAATCTTAATGTAATACGCCATAAAACAAAAACCAATTGCTCAATTTGTTTAAAAAATTTTGATTAATAAGCAAAGATGTTTTCAAACGTTAATTAAATTTAGACACCATAATATTGTTACGGTAAAACGCTTTTTATACGCAATAAACTGCAAAAAGCGGTAGGATTTTAACGTAATTTGCCGTAAAACAAAAACTAATTGGACAATTTGTATAAAATTTGGCTAACATGTTTCTGAACTGAATTTTTATTTTAAAATTTACAACGTTTGAAAATTGTAGGTCGTCTTTATTGTTTTGGAAATATATCTATATTTTCAAAATATTGTTTTTCAAAAAACGTTGATGGCCGTAACTTTTTTACCTCAAACAGATTTCAACAAGACAAGAATAATTTGCGCCAGATACACAATTACTTTAACATGTATGTCATTTGTTAAAAATAATTTCATTAATCTAATGTGTTGAAAACTACCAGCTGTCAAAAAATACACGATCTAAAATGAGCAACTGTCAAAAATAACATAATCTAAGATGTTATCTGTTAAAAATGGTCTAAAATTACAAAATTTTGCATAGCAACTGTCAAAATATAACTAATGAAAAATAATCAACTGTCAAAAATACTTAAAATCTTAGATGTAAAGGTTTTCGTTATTTTTGAAAATATTTTTTGACAGAATTTTGCCATTTTTGACTTTTCATAAATAGAATGTTGCAGCTTTAGTACGTTTTGACAATATTTTTATACTTTATAGCTGGAGTTTTTTAATCTTTCTGACGGTATTTGATATTTCATAGTCGAATTTTGCAGTTTCTAGGGTTTCATAAAAAAAACAGTTTATGACTGGATTTTGATGTTTTTAACAATTTTTTGATGTTTGTGCTATTAACATTTTATGTTTTATGATCGGATTTAGCTTTTTTTATTTTTATGATAAATTTTTGAACTTTTTAACAGTAATCACTAATTTTTGGTAATTTTTAACAATATTTTTATATTTTTTGGGCGGGTTTAAATATTTTTAAAACTCCATAAAATGAGTTTAGCACTTTTCAACAGTTCATCACCGGATTTTGAATTTTTCCGACAATATTTTGATATTTTATAGTCGGATTTTGATATTTATGAAAAAAAAAATAACAGTTTATAAACGGCTTTTCAACAAGATTTTGATGTTTTATGCTATTAACATTTTATGAATAAAATTTTTGACATTTTAACCGTTTTAGGCAAAATTTTACCTGATTTTTTTATGTGTTATGATCTAATTTAACTGATTTTGATTTTTTATGATACAATTTTGAACTTTTTAACAGTTAATGACTAATTTTTGTGGCAATTTTGACAATATATTTATACTTTTTGGGCGGATTTTAATATTTTTAACATTCCATAAAAAAAGTTTTGCACTTTTTAACCGGATTTTGAATTTTTTGACAATAATTTGATATATTTTAGTTTTTGCTATTTCTGTAATTTTATTAAAAAAAAATTAACAGTTTATTAACGGATTTTGATGCTTTTTAACAATATATTGTTATTTTATGCTATTAACATTTTATAAATAAGTTTTTGAACTTTTTAACCGTTTTTGGTCGGATATTGATTCTATTTTTATGACTATCTATTTTTGACTTTTTATGATAGAATTTTGCACTTTTTAACAGTTAATGGCTAAATATTGGTGTTTTTGACTATGCTTTTATACTTTTTTGCCGGATTTTACTATTTTTGACATTTCACAAAAAGAATTTTGCACTTTTTAACAGTTTATGGTCGGATATTAGTACATTCTAACATTATTTTATAGTTTTGGCTATATGAATAAAACTTTGCAACAGTTTATGACCAAATTTTGCTATTTTTAAGGTTTTATAAAAGTTTTTACATTTTTCAACAGTTTATGGCCGGACTTTGATGTTTTCTGATAATATTTTGAAATTTTAAGACCAAATTTTGCAATTACATTTTATAATTAGAATTTTAGATTTTTTAACAGATATTTATTTAAGTATATTAAAAAATGTTTCCAATCAATTAATTTACTAAAACAAATTTGCCCTGTAGAAACAGGCAAAAAACATTATACTTATGCGATCATAGATTCAAGCCGGACGCATTACTTTTTAATACTTCAACAAATTAACCCTACAAGCAAAATACACTGTTCAAAATCAAAATACCGTTTCAACTATTAACACTATAATCAAATCGACCCAACAATTTAATACCAGAATTAACAGTTTCAAGTAAATTAGACACATTGGTTGCATTTTTAAAAACCGGAGTTATAGATTTAAAAGCTGGGTTTACAGTTTTAAAGCCCGGATTAGCAATTTAACAGTAAAATTTGATACTTTAAAAACCAAATTAAATTTTTAAAGTTTGGAATTACATTTAAAGGCTAGATTTATCATTTAGAGGCTGAATTAACAGTTTGGCAGTAGATTACATACATTGGTGGCCAGATTTTAGTTTTTGAAAACCGCAATAACATTTTAAAGCCGGATTTACAATTAAGGAGGTTGAATTAACAATTTGAAAACCAAGTTTACAGTTTGGTAGTAAAGTTTAACAAGTTGATTGTAAGCTTTTAGTTTTAAAGGACGGATTTATTGTTTGTAAGCCGGATTAACAATTTAACAATAAAATTTAACACTTTAAAGACCGGATTTATAGTTTTAAAGGTACAAATGCTTTTTATTTGGGTAATAAATTAACGTTCTTTTTTAAAAATTAAAACCAAATATTTGGGGCTATTCTCTATGTATATTGCTAGAATGTAAGTAAGATTTATATTGAGAAACTTGCATATGTATTTTTTTTAATTTTTATAACTTACTAGTAGTGCTTTGATTGGTTTATGAGGGTATAAACCAATAAAAAAACTCTACGATTTTTTTAATTTTTTTTGTCTTTTTTTATCTTAATTGCATTTTTTGTTTAAGAACCTCAATTTTAACTCAAAAAAATAAATTTACTAATGAAATCAATCAGAAATTTTCTGTAGAATCCAAATATGGCGACATTTTAAGTTTATACCTTGTCTATAAGCCGCAAAAGCCATAAAGTCATGTTTTTGTTCTCGTGGGCTGGGCAAAAAGGAACATTTAAAAAAAAATTTAACCGCCAAAGTTGTCGTGTTTTGGTGAAAATTAATTGGAAAATATAAACTTGTTTTATGTATTTGAGTTTTAAAGGTCTAAAACTCGAAAAAACTGCAAAAATAAGCTTATTTTTCAACATAAACTTTTACAAATGCACATTTAGCAGTTTTCAGAGAAACTATACACCAAATATTATTCTAAAATTGAGTTTTGAAAACAGTTCTACATAGAAAATAGTCAGTGCCGTGCTTATCTGGCAAAGAAAAACCCATCTAGAAAAAAATTTTTTTTCAACATTTACATAATTTTTTTTTTTTTTAATTTATTTTAAAGATTATTTGGATTATGTTTTTTTAAGCTTATTTTAAAAAACATCTTTTGTCGCTTGAACCAATTTTGGGCCATTTTACTCTTTGTTTGATAATTTTTGCGCTTGCGGCACAAATTTAGACTCGATCTATTGGCGCAAAAATTTGAAAATACTATTATTTTTGGCATTCAAACATAAATTTGTCTGGGGCTTATCAAAATTTAATAAAAAAAGTTTTAAACCACACCTTAGTGTGTTTATAATATTTTTTGTAAATATAAAAAAAAAAAATAATTTTTAACGCATTTTTTTTCTGAAAATTTTGTAAACATTTCTTTCTAGATAGACTTTTCTATAGACGATGAGTAAAACACTGACTATTTTCTATGTAAAATTGTCCCCAGAATTCAAATTTTTAATAATATTTGGTGTATTGTTTCTCTGAGCGCGACTAAACGTGCATTTGTATGAGTTTATGTTGAAGAATAGGCCTACTTCGCAGATTTTTTGACCCAAATACACAGAACAAATTTATATTTTTCAATTAATTTACATCAAAGTACGTCAACTTTTGCGGTTAAACAAAAATTTAAAAATGCTCTTTTTTGCCCAGTCCACTGAGAACAAAAACATGGTTTGTGGCTTTTGCGGCTTATAGACAGAGTATAGACTTGAAAGTGCGCCAGATTTGGATTCTACGAAAAATTTCTGGTTGATTTCATTAGTATATTTTTTTTTTTTAGTTAAAATTGCTGTTTTTAAACAAAAAATGCGATTAAGTTAAAAAAACGACAAAAAAACTAAAAAAAATTGTAGAATTTTTTTTAAAGGGTTTCATACCTTCATATACCGATCAAAAGACTACTAATAAGTTATAGAAACTAAAAAAAATACATAAGCAAGTTTCTCAATGCACCCCCCCCCCCCCCAACTCTGGTCCGTTTGAAATGGAATTGCCCAAATAGAATTTTGCACTTTTTATTAGTTTATGGCCAAGTTTTGCTATTTTATTTCCGGATGTTGTAGAATTTTTAATGTTTTATTACCGAATATAGTTATTTTTAACGTTATATGCATAGAATTTTTGCACTTTCCAACAGATTTATGTCCGGAATTGATATTTTATTGCTGGTCTTGCAGTTTTTGAAATTTTATGAAAGTTTTTGTACTTTTTAACAGTTTATGTCTAAATTTTGGTGCTTTTTAATAATATTTTGATGTTTTAAAAACAGGTTTTGCTATTTTTGACATTGTATGAATCAAGTTTTGCACTTTTAAATCGAATTTTCATTCTATCTAAAAATATTTTATTGTCATATGCGCGGATTTAGTTAACTTTTACTTTTTATAAACAGAATTTTACACTTTTCAACAGTTTATGGTCGGATTTTTGTTATTTCTAACAATATGTTGATTTTTTATAGACGGATTTTGCGGATTTTATGCTTTTTTTAAAATTGTTGACGTTTTATGAGTTTTTTAACTTATTTTTGTTATTTTTTAATAATATTTTGATTCAAATTTTGTTATTTTTGACAATTTTGCTGTTTTCAACAATATTTTAAATTTTTTTATCAAAATTTTGATATTTTTGACTTTTTATAAAGTTAAGTTTTGTACTTTTTACCTGTTTTTGATTGGATTTTGTTTTTTTTTTTTAAATAATTTTATTATTTTAATATTAAATTTTATTATTTTTGACATTTCATACATAGTATTTTGCACTTATTAACAGTTTATGGCCTGATCTTTGTTTCCTGAAAATATTTAAATTTTATAGCTGGATTTCAATATTTTTGAGATTTTATAAATAGAATTTTACAATTTTCAACAGTTTATAGCTAGGATTTATTTTGATATTTTATTGTTGGATGCAATTTTTGACATTTTATGAACAAATAGTTAATTTTTTAACTATTTTATGGCCGGATTTTGGTGCCTTTAATTTTTCATTAGTTTATAGTTGGGTTTTGGTGCTTTATGACTACATTTTAATGTTTTAAGACTAAATTTAATTTTAGTAAAGTTTTTATAAGTAGAGTTTTGCATTTTGCTATAGTTTATGACTAAATAAAAAAAAATACGCTTTTCTTCAAAACTATTCTTAATATCACGTAGTGAAGCCCAAAAATTTTGGGTACGCTACTGTCTGTTAACCTAACTTTTTTTTCCTGAGGAGGTGGAAATCTTTCATAAGACACCCCGAGGGGTTGAGTTAGATTCTTACTGACTAAAACCACCTCTCTCTCTTCTTGCGGGAATGACGATCTTTCTCCACCTTGGGATTGCATTTAAGTATTTCATCAAGGTGGAGAGTCCCGCGCGACCGACTTCAGGTGCGCACAAAGTTTAATAACAACACAACATTTTCCATGTAACATCACTTTTTTTTTTTAACATTTTTATGACAATAACAGTCTACAAAACATACATAAGAAAACAAAAATTTACATAAATCCACAAAACATTTACGAGCAGCTACGGCCCCACCCCCCTCCCTACTTCATTCACACCACACCATGGAGCAAGCTCCCTCTCTTCTTCTTCTTTCATACGTAGCATGGACCTTATCATGGTGGCCACAATGTCTCAATTGGACACTGAAGACAACATTATTACCACCATGTTATCCGGGTTCAAGCTCTCTCTCATCAGTTTCATTCTTGCTCTTTCACGCGCTTCCAACTATCTCTCGCAATGGAACACGGTGTGCTCAACCGTATCCCTTTGCCCACAGTACAGACATTCATCACTTTCAATCAATTTCATCCAATGCAGGTACGCCCGGAAGCAACCATGTCTCGTTAGTACCTGCGTGAGGTAGTAGTTTACCTCACCATGGCCCCGACCCACCCAACGCCTCACGTCTACGATGAGCCGTCTGGATCATGCCGGTTTGCTACCACCCCCACTCGACACGAATTCCTCCCAATTCTTCAGCCATTCCTCCACATCCATTCTTCCGCTTCACACTTAGTAAGGCGACCCTCCCAGACCGCCGTCTTCACTTGCACTACAAGATCTAACGGCTGCCACAACCAAAAGGTCCGCCGTCGGCGCTGTCCTGTATGGCTGCAGACCCTTTGGCAACACCTCCTCTGAGTCCGCAGAACTAATTTCCTATGCTTTCCGTTGTTGCACACGGCATCCCCCCCATATTTCGGCCCCATAGAGAATTATGGAGGAGACTACCGAGCACATCAGACGCCTGGTGGAAGATCTCGCTCCCCTCAGGTTCGGCATTAGCCCTGCTAAGGACCGAGCCGCCTCCTCTGCTTTCTCACACACTTCTCTCACATGCATTCCCCACGCTAAGTTTGTAGCTAGCGTTACACCCAGGTACTTTAACTGACGTTGCGACTGACGAAAATTCCCGAAACGGTCTTCTCCACTTGTGGCACTCTTCTTGAACAAGAGAACACCACAAGTTCCGTTTCGAGGCCCAGCTCGTTAATTCTACGCTCTATGAGGGCAAGAACGCGGTTTCCCGTTTCCTCCAGTTCCCCCCTAGAGCGTTTTGTAATAATCACCGCCAAGTCGTTGGCGTAAGCTATCCTTTCAACACCCAGGAGCAATTCCAGACCTACCACGTCGTCGTACAGGACGTTTCACAACGTAGGGCCTAGAACTGATTCCTGTGGCATCCCTCCTGTTAAAATTACTTCATCCTTTTTCCCACCCTCTCCCACTAGCAAAACCCTGTCTCACAAATAGCTGCTAATGATAATTAGCAGATATTTGGGAACACTCCTGCCTTCCAAAGCCCTTAGAATCCTTCCCTAGTTTGCCGTGTTAAAGACGTTCTTTACGTCCAGGGCAACCAAGACGCATGCTTTCCAATGTGTGTAGCTGTATTTCTTAGCAGCTACCACAGCTGCTTTCACCTCAGCAAACGCGCTCAGGGTTGACCGGCTTTTCCTAAACCCGTACTGGCGCTCACTGAGTGCTTGGTCACCTTGAAGTGCCTCCAGCAGCCTTCCCACTATTAGGTGCTCAAGAAGCTTTCCGGCTACGTCCAAAAGACATACGGGCCAAAAAGCTCTTGCACCTAATCCACCTTTACCCTTGTCTAGAAGAATAGGTTTGGCCTTTTCCATACTCCTAAGAAGTCTCCGTTTGGGATACATTTGTTGGCTGCCGCTAACCACACCTTGGGATATTGTTTTACCAAAGCTTTGACGATTTCTGCGGAGATCTTGTCAAGCCTTGGTGCCTTTCTACAACGTATTTTTTGCTAAGCTTTTTGGAGCTTGTTTTACGAAAAAGGACGAATTAGCCTGTTAACCTTTTTTTTTTTTTTTTTTTTTTTGTGGTGGTTTAAAATCTGCAGGACTCATTAACGACTTTTTTTGGTTTTCCTCAGTTAGCGTGAGCCACTTCAGACGCCCCAAGATAGTAGTTGGCGACGAGGGTTTTCTACCCCCTAAAAAACTCCACCTTTCTATGACGATAGTTTCTCTACCCTGGTAACCCAATTAACATCGGGGTAGATTGTCCGGATGTCCTCTTAGTTGTTCTAATTATTTATTTTTTCTGCTTTTCCTTTTCCTTTTCGGAACGGTCCTCTGACTCCATAACTACGACTGCTTCCTTGATGAAGCTGTGTATGTTCTTCCAGTTATCCTCGCTGCTCAACATTTTGTTAATAATGTTGCTAGCATCTAGCTTCCCAACATCCTCCTGCAGCCTTTCCCTTTCCATCCGCCACTTGTCGCACTGGAATACCACGTGTTCTGGTGTGTCCTCAAGTCCGCAATACCTGCAAAGATCTTCAGGTACTATTTTAAACCTTTTTAGGTATGCTCTAAAACAACCATGCCCACTTAGGAACTGCGTGAGGTGGTAATTTACACTACCGTGTGTCCTATCCGTCCAAGCCCCCAGGTCGTTAATTAAGATTTTGGTCCATCTCGCCTTGCCTGTATCCTTCGTCCAGTTATGCTGCCATTTGGCCAAAACCTCTTTTTTGATCACCTCTTTTTTAGCTTCCTTTTACTTATAGGATCCCCTCCTTAGTTCTACCATGAATTCTACGGGCATTATGTTGGCTATCACCAGGATGGCCTCTGTAGAGGTAGTTCGGTATCCGCTCGTGATTCGCAGCGCCAGGGTCCTTTGCTGAGCTACCAGCATATTTCTGTACTTTTCCATCTTTAGGGCTGCCTCCCAGATCTGTGCACCGTAGAACATGATTGAGTGTGCCACCATTGCAATCACCCTTCTTTTAGTGGAGGATGGGCCTTGTGTGGTCGGCATGATTTTGACCAAAGCCGATGCTGCTTTAGCTGTTTTAGCCGTCACCTGCCTGATGTGCTCTTTCATTGTTAGGTTATGGTCGAACCAGACCCCTAGATATTTTATCGCGGCTTTAGATGTTATTACCGTCTTCCCCGCTTGTAGAGTAAATTTTTTCAGCTTTCTTCCTCCATATAAAACCACTACCTCGGTCTTACTTTCTTCAATTTGAAGCTTGAGTTTAGTTATTTGATCGCTGACTTGCCGAAACATCCGGTTTGCCAACTCCTTAAGTATCTCCAGATTTTTTTACCATACTAGGATGGCTGTGTCGTCTGCAAAGCAAAGTAGCTTAACTCCCAGTGGAAGCTTCCTAGAGAGGATCTTATTAAAGAAAATAATCCACAGCAGTGGCCCTAATATCGAGCCTTGCGGTACCCCACAGGTGAGGAGCAGCTTTTCTGACTCACCTATCTTAATTTTTCTACCCTGGAGGTAGTTGGTAATGGTCTTTCTCAACATCTTAGAGATCTTTATTTTGTTAAGCGAGTCCATTAACTCGTTCCACGACACCGAGTTGAACGCGTTTTTTATATCCATGGTTATCAGAATACAAAACCTTCTATTTCTTACAGCAAAATCCTTGGCCGCTTTAGCTGTTTTAACGACTTTCTCCATGGCATCTATAGTGGACATGCCCTTTCTAAATCCAAACTGATTCGGGTGTAGTTTCTCATCCACCTCTTCTCTCAATCTTCTAGCGATCAGTTTTTTGTATACCTTTCCCATCGAATTTATAATACATATGGGCCTGTATTTTTGCTCTTGGCCTTCCTTTATTGGTTTTTCAATAAGGACCAACCTAGCCTCTTTCCAAACCTCTGGGAAAATCTGGGGCGGATCTAACTAGTTCCTTGACTATGCTGATGTGGATTTGATCTGGGCCGGGGGCTTTGTTGTCTTTGCACCCTTTTAACGCTTCCTCCAGATCCTCTCTACTGAATGGAACAACGTCCTCTACTCCTATACTTTCCCAGTTGGTGGGTTGCTGGGTGGGAAACAGCTCTAGCGCAATTTCTTTATGCCTCCTGTCATTCAAGTAAATCCTCTGGGTTAAGTTTAGTTTTTTGGTGACAATTTTATAGCCAAGTCCCCATGTATCGTTTTCAACATCGTCGCAGACCTTCTTTCAGGCATTTTCTTTGGCTTTTGTGATGGTGTTTTTAAACGCCTTCCTCTTATCCGCATACCGTTCCGCGAGTTCTATTTTCATATCTGGATCTAGGTGTTTTTTATGGTAGGCTCTGGTCGAAGCTCTTCTTGCTGTGCAGCACTGTCTTTTGGCTACCTCCAGTTCCTCGTTCCACCAGTATAGCTTGTTGTTCTGCCCTACTTTATATTTTTTGCGGAATGTCTTGTTCATGACCCTTTTTACAGTGCCCATTAGATCCCGAGCAGTTAGCCCGTTCGCGTCACCTAGCTCGTTCACAAACCTTTCCTTCAGACTTGGGAGTAGATCAGTTTTAATTTTCCATCCTTTTTTGTTTTGAGTCGTCTTCGGCTTTTCTACTTCCTTCACGTTGTAGTAGATGTTTTGGTGGAGGCTCAAATTTTCTTCGTCTTCTACTGTCGCCTGTTAACCTAACCTAACCTAACCTAACCTAACCTAACCTAACCTAACCTAACATTTGTTTTTCTATGGGTCTCTGAGTAGTTTTTTTGTGAGGTAATTTTTAAGTGTAATTTCTTGAAAACCAACTTTGACTTTTTTTTTTGGTATTTTTGTTTTTTGGTATTGTCGTTTTTTGATATTTTTGTTTTTTGATATTTTTGCTTTTTGTTTTTTTTATCTAATCTGATTTTATGTTTAAAGTTTATGTATTCATTTACTATATTTATTTCTTTCGATACTCGATATTATGTTTTTTAAATTAAGGATTTTTTTATTTTCTTGATATTTATTCTTACTTTTTGGGAAGTTTGGTTTAGTTGTTTTTCTGGGTTTTCACTGATTAGTAAAACCTTATCTGCAAAACATAGCTGGTGCAGGTATGAGCCATAAATCTTAATTTTAATATTTTTGTGGATTACTGATTATAAAAGGTTAAATCTAAAATTATTTTAGCAAGGACTTTTTTTGGGTCTTTCTACTTCTACTCAAAAAGTTGTCGTTTGCTGTCAGCCATTTTTGTCTTTAGCAATAAGGCGCGGCAAAACTTGAAATTTTAGCCAATCTTGGTAACAAAAATGTCTGCTACAAACATTTAAAAACCCGATACGGTCAATTTGCGTATAATCTTTTCTTTTAAAAACAATGTTTGGAAGCTGCTGGCAGCCAAACGCACGAATATGTCTTTACAACGTGCCAACGCATATTTTTAAACATATTTTATGAAAATTTCCAAAAAAATGTATAAACTGCAACAAGTTAAGAAAAATTATGTTTTGTCCCAGAATTATATGAGAATACGGACATTGCAACTTATTGCGGTCAAGAGTTGACTGCTTCCCAGTAACATTTTATCACAAACTTGTTTAAAAAAATTCTATTTTTCCCCAAAATTTTGTTCTAGATACGGCACTAAAACTGATTGATTGCCATTAAATAATAAAACAAAGACGAACATGCGATATATATATTTAAACTGTTTTTGATAAATGAAAGAATACGCATCTCTGATCAAAAACTAAGTAAAAGCAATTTGTAGTAAATAATAAGTTTATAGACGGAAGCACGAGAATGGTTTTCAAATATGATTATGTCAAATCGTGTCGGTCTGTACCACCATCAAATGCAACCCCACACAAAATGTCGATATTCATTTCGGTAAAATGTCCGACCGCCGTCAATACCTTTGGCGCCACTACATCGGGGCCATTTTATTATTAGATTTATAACATGATAGATTATGAATGGACACGGATGATAATTCGAAGAAAGCGTTAATAGTGCGAGCGATATAATACGTATCTGTATGTATAGGTGATGGTGGTTCGGGCATCCCTTATTAATGTTACCACTACCACCACCCCTCAATAAAAACTAAAGTTGTGTCATTACGTGTCCATGCGAGCGTGTTTATCAAAGATTAACGATTATCGATCGGACTGCGAGGAGGAGCGGAACACGCGAAGGGGCAGAAGGAGCCGCACCTGCCGCCGCCTCCGCACGCTCACCTGAACTCTGCCACTCCGGGTCGATATATCTACATTTTTAATGGGCAGCACTAATCATTTTATGGAATATATCGCTCTGTACTTCCAACTTATATATAAAATTAATCAATAAACCACAATTTCCATAGAATAGTTTGAATTAAAACTAATATAAATATTTAAGAATTTTTTTTTTCAAATATATACATTGAAACGGAACCGGTGGCCATTATCGCCGCACATTAGCTTAATTAGCCGCGCCGATTAATTATTCATCCACCGCTTAAAATATTAACAATGGTGGGCAGCGCGTTATGTTTTCCACGTACGGCACATATAAATCAAATTGTTTTGTTTGTGTGCGAGGAAACAAGAAAAGTAAAAAAGAATGTAGTGTAATAATTGCTCGCATTTGGGCATTAAATATTTACAAGTATGATTATAATCGCTGCCAAAGCACAGCTAGTAGCACATTTTAATCATGATTAACATGAATTGGTAGCATTGTTGTTTTTGATGTTATGATATGATATTAAATAATAATCATAATTATTTTAAATTGTATTTGATTATTAAATGATTTAAGATTGGAGGGAATTTTTTAATGTTATTTTTCTAGCTATGAATACAATATGCTATTGCTATGGGTAGTTTGAAATTTTTAAGTAACTGGAGTCAATATGTTCTTTTAAATCATTTAGTACCTTACTGGATCTATTTAACTTGTTTTTAGTTTATTTGATGTGTCTGAACTTAAGGTACGTTTTTTGGCGACGCGGTGAAGCCAACATGGTTGATGCGTGTGATGTCAGTTGTGGACGAAAACGCGTACGTGTATGTATATAATCTACCAAAATGTCAATGAATCTATTATTTAGTGTACACTTGGTGCATGACATATAATAAATACTGAATTTTATGATACAAACAAGTGTTATTTGATAACTTTAAATATCTATAATTTATTAAGAATATAACGTCAAAAACAATTTAATATTGTATTTATTATATTTTAAGTTGAAATTAAAATATAATAAATAGTTTAGAGTGTTCACGGTATTGATTACTAAAAACTGTAAAATCAACTTAACTACTCATAAGGCGTATGCCCACAAATAACGCATGACGTCAGTTGTGGGCATAGAACATTATGTTGGCTTCACTATGCAACAAGCGAAAAATAGCACGCGCGTCTAAGGTTTGAACATATAAACTTTTTGAGTTATTAAAACCTTTAATGCGTTTTTAAAATACTACAGTGACGTTTTTTTTTTAAACAATATTGATTTTTTGAAACGTTTTATTCTATGCTTATAGAGACTTTAAAATCTTTAACTTAACAAAAGCTAATATGTGCAAAAACTACAGTAGATATTACACGCCCATAATCAATATTATGGAGAGCCCCGCCCACCCACCCGTCTGTTAGTTATTAATAGGTTAAATCTGTCACTCTCTATCCTCAATTTAAAAACAAATAACAATCGCAGAGAGAAGAAAGCTTTAATACAAGCTACCCGCTTACATTTATTGAATGAAAGTTTCACCCTTTCACCCGACTGTTTGTTATTAAAAGATAGAATTTTTTAATATTTTTTCCTCAATTTAAAGACAAATTACAATTGCAGAGAGAAGAAAATTTAATTTCTGGATCACCAACACTTGGGTGGGTGGCAACCCTAGTAGAAACTACCCGCCCGCATTTAATGAATAGAGTGCTCCGCCCACCCACCTACTGTTTGTCATCAAAAAATTTTATCTGTTGTGTTGTCTTCTCATTTCAATTTAATGACTAATGACAATTGCAAATAAAAAAAAAAATCAATTTCTGGATCACCAACAGTTGGCTGGATGGGCATGAACCTCAATACAAACTACCCGCTTTCACTCGGATGGGTGGGTAGCAACCAAAGTAGAAACTACCCGCCCGCATTCAATTAATAGAGTGCTTTGCCCACCCACTTGACTGTTAGTTATCAAAAGATTAAATTATCACCTTCTTTTTCCCAATTTAAAGACAAATGACAATTACTGAGAAAAAAATATTCAACTTTTGGATTACCAACACTTGGGTGGTTGAGCGGGAATCCCAATACAAACTACCCGCTTACATTTAATGAATGGAGGCATTGCACTGTCAACCGACTGTTTGTTATCAAAAGATTGAATTTGTCACTCTTTTCCTCTCAATTTGAAAACAATTAACAATTGCAGAAAAAAGAAAATTTCTGAATCACCAACAATTGGGTGGGTCTACCCCAGTAAAAGCTATCCGCCTGCATTTAATAAAAAAAGTGCCCCGCTCACCCACTCTTCTGTTTGTCATTAAAAAATTGGATCTGTCATTCTTTCACTTCAAATTAATGACTAATAACAATCGCAGAGAAAAGAAAATTTAATTTCTAGACCACCAAGCGTGGCATTCTAGAGGAAACTACTCGGTTGTTATCAAAATGTTAGATCTGTCACTCAAAATTTAATTTCTAGATTACTGAACTTGGATGGGTGGGCAGGAACCCCAGTACAAACTACCCGTCTACATTTAACGAATTTAGTGCTCCGCTCACTCATTCAACTGTTTGTCATTAAAATATTGAATTTGTTACCTTTTTACTGCAATTTAATGATAATCGCAGAAAAAAAAAATAAATTTCTGAGTGGGCGAAGCGTCAATTTTACATAACCTTAAAGTAAACGTCATACAGCATTTGTCAATAAAAAATTTAAAAATAAAAAAAGTTAAATAACTTTATAACCATACATTGGATTTTCACAAAATTTATACGAGTTAAAAAGTATTTTACGTTTGTGTTCGTTTTTTACGATGGATTTAGATAGTTTGAGAACAAATAATAAACATTTTGGCTGAATTTTGACAGTTTAATTAAGATTTACAAATTTACAAATCTTTAGTTTTAGATGGGATTTTGTTAGTTTCATAAAATTATAATAATTAAATTAAGAAACATAAATCATGTTATCTCAAGAGGGATTTTGTAAACGAATACTAAACTCATTTTGGGCGGCAATTGCTTCTTTAGTTTTAGGCCAGGTTTTGTTAAATTAAGTCACAATTTTGTAACTAAAGTAAAATTTATGTTTTTAAAACTTATTCTGCGTTTTTTTATTTTACTTTGATTTGGAATAAAGCAGCTCCATAGGCTTTTTGTTTTTGGAGGAGATAAACTTGACCTGGTACTTGGCAAGACACATGAAGTAAGTCTAGGATAAATCACTAAGAGTCTTAATAAGCTGGGGCGTTGCAAGTTAAAATTGTGAGCGAATTCTTCTTCTCTTTTTCAAATCTTTAAACATTAAATAGTAATAGGAAGCACTGAAATCAAGCCGTAAAATGTTACATTTTGAGCTATGAAACATAAAATATAACAATATTTTATAATGTAGTGTAAAATAGCAAAACCCAGCGTAAACTGTTAAAAACATTTAAAAATAAATGTGGAATTTTAAAAATAGCAAAATATGCCTTTTAAACATCAAAACCAGGTCATAAACTGTTAAAAATTGCAAAATTCTATTATGAAATGTAAAAAGAAGTGTAAAATTTTTCACAAAATTTCAAAAACATTTAAATTCAGCTATAAAATTTTAAAATATTGTTAGAAAAGCATAAATCCGGTCATAAACTGTTAAAAAATGCAAAAATCTATTTATAAAAAGTGCATTTTTTTTATTAATATATCAAAACTAAAAAAATTTAGCCTGAAATTTTAAACAATTGTCAGAAAAAACCGAAATCTGGCCAAAGTTAAAAGTTAAAAAATGTAAAAACCTTCACAAAATCTCAAAAATAACAATTTCAGCTATGAAATATTAAAATTATTGTTAAAAACATACATAAACTGCTAAAAATGCAAAACTTTAATGATAAAATATTAAAAATTAGCAATACGTGACTATAAAGTATAAATTTTTTGGAAAAAACACTAAAATTTGATCATAACTGTTAATAAACGCTATTTAAATTGCAAGTTTGGTCAAATAACTTTTAAAAAGAACCAAGAAAAAAACAAAAAACTGTAAAATTGTGTTTAAAATTGTCAAAGTTAATGAAATTGACAAAAAACACTAAAATCCGACCATAAACTGTAAAAGTGTAAAAATCTTCATAAAATTTCAAAACTAGCAAAACCAATAAAGTAAAAAAATATTGTTAAAAGAATTAAAATCCTGCCATAAACTGCCAAAAAGTTCAAAATTGTATTCACAAAATTTCAAAAATATCAAAATTTTGGCATAAATTGTTGAAAATTTTATTATTTTAAAAACGTCACAATATCAAAATGCGGCATTAAACATCAAAATATTCTAGAAAGCACCAAAAACATTAAAATGTGTAAAAAAAATATGTAATTTAAAAAACAGTAAAATCCGGTTATAAAATATCAAAATATTGCTAGAAATATTAAAAACTCAGTCATTAACTGTTGAAAACAGCATAAACCTGTTTATAAAAAGTCAAAAATAGCAGTCCGGCTATAAAATATTAAAATACTAATAGAAAAATCCAAAATCCGGCCATAAACTGTTAAAAAATGCAAAATTTCAATTATAATTAGTCAAAAATTGCTAAATCCGGTCATAAAACATAAAAGTATTTTTAAAATTAACTAAAACCCAGCACAAATCAGTTGAAAACTGCAAAATAACAAAATATTACCTTAAAATTTCAGAAAGAACCAAAATCCTGTCACAAACTGTTAAAAACTTCATGAAATCTTAAATTTTTATGCAATATCAAATACATTGAACTAAAGTTTGGTCATAAACTGCCGAAAAGTGTAAAAATCTAATCAAATAAACTGTTAAAAAATGCAAAATTTTATTTATAGACTTTCAAAAATTGCACAATCCGGCCAAAGAGTATGAAAATATGGTCAGAAAACACCAAATTTTGGTTATAAACTGTTAAAAAATGCAAAATTCAATTTATTAACTGTCAAAAATTGCACAACTTGGTCATAGATTATGAAATTATGGTTAGAAAACATCAAAATTTGGTTATAAATTGTTAAAAAGTGCAAAATTGTATTCATAGACTGTCAAAATGTACAATCCGGACATAGAGTATGTAAATATGGTCAAAAAGCACCAAAATTTAATTATAAACTGTTTAAAAATTCTAAATTCTATTTATCGACAGTCAAAAATTGAACAACCCGGCCATAAATTATGAAAATTGGATCAGATCACACTAAATTTTGGTTATAAACTATTAAAAAGTGCAAAATTCTATTCATAGACTGTCAAAAATTGTATAATCCGGCCATAGATTATGAAATTATGGTCAGAAAACATCAAACTTTGATTATAAACTATTAAAAATGCAAAATTCTATTCATAGACTGTCAAAAGTTGCACAATCCGGCCATAGAGTATGAAAATATGATAAAAATCACCAAATTTTTGGTTATAAACTATTAAAAGTGCAAAATTCAATTCTTAGACTATCAAAAATTGTACAATCCGGCCATAGAGTATTGAAAATATGGTCAAAAACATCAAAGTTTGGTTATAAACTGATAAAAAATGCAAAATTTTATTGATAGACTGTCAAAAATTGCACAATCCGGCCATAGAGTATAAAACTATGATAAAAAAACACCAAATTTTTGGTTATAATCTATTAAAAAGTGCAAAATTTTATTCATAGACTGGCAAAAGTTGCACAGTCCGGCCATAGAGTATAAAAGTATGATGAAAAAACACAAAATTTTTGGATATAAACTATTAAAAGTGCAAAAATCTATTCATAGACTGTCAAAAATTGCACAACCCGGCCGTAGATTATGAAATTATGGTCAAAAAACATCAAATTTTGGTTATAAACAGTTAAAAAATGCAAAATTTTATTTATGACTGTCAAAAATTGTACAATCCGGCCATAGAGTATTGAAAATATAGTCAAAAACATTAAAATTTAATTATAAACTGTTAAAAAATGCAAAATTCTATTCATAGACTGTCAAAAATTAAATAAACCGGCCATAGAGTATGAAAAAATGATCAAAAACACCAAATTTTTGGTTATAAACTAATAAAAAGTGCAAAATTCTATTCATAGAATGTCAAAAATTGCACAATCCGGCCATAAAGTATAAAAATATGACCAAAAAACACCAAAATTTGGTTATAAACTGTTTAAAATGCAGAATTCTAATCATAGACTGTCAAAATATGTACAATCCGGCCATAGAATATAAAAATATAACCAGAAAACACCAAAATTTGGTTATAAACTGTTAAAAAATGCAAAATTCCATTGATAGATTGTCAAAAATTGCACAACCCGGCTATAGATTATGAAAATAGGATCAGATAATACCAAAATTTTGCACAATCCGGCCATAGAGTATGAAACTATAATCAGAAAACATCAAATTTTGGTTATAAACTATTAGAAAGTGTAAAATTCTTTTATAGATTGTCAAAAATTGTACAATCCGGCCATAGAGTATTGAGAATATAGTCAAAAACATCAAAATTTGGTTCTAAACTGTTAAAAAATGCAAAATTGTATTGATAGACTGTCAAAAATTGCACAAACCGGCCATAGATTATGAAATTATGGTCAAAAAACATCAAAATTTGATTATAAACTATTAAAAATGCAAAATTTTATTTATAAACTGTCAAAAGTTGCACATTCCGGCCATAGAGAATGAAAATATGATAAAAAACACCAAATTTGATTATAAACTGTTAAAAAATGCAATATTCTTTTCACAGACTGTCAAAAATTGCACAATCTGGCTATAGAGTATGAAAATATGATCAAAAAACAAAATTTTTGTTTATAAACTAATAAAAAGTGCAAAATTCTATTCATAGACTGTCAAAAATTGCACAATCCGGCCATAGAGTCTAAAAATGTGGTCAGAAAACACCAAACTTTGGTTATAAACTATTAAAAAAACAAAATTCTATTCATAGACAGTCAAAAATTGCACAATCCGGCCATAAAGTATAAAAATATAATCAGAAAACACTAAATTTTGGTTATTAACTATTAAAAAGTGCAAAATTCTATTCATAGAATGTCAAAAATTGCACAATCCGGCTATAAAGTATAAAAATATGATGAGAAAACACTAAATTTTGTTTTAAACTGTTTAAAATGCAAAATTCTAGTCATAAACAGTCAAAAATTGCACAATGCAGACATAAAGTATAAAAATATGGTCAGAAAACACAAAAATTTGGTTATAAACTGTTTAAAATGCAAAATTCTATTTATAGAATGTCAAAAATTGCCTAATCCGGTCATAAAGTATAAAAATGTAATTAGAAAACACCAAAATTTGGTTATAAACTGTTTAAAAAGCAAAAATCTATTCATAGACTGTCAAAAATTGCACAATCCGGCCATAGAGTATGAAAATATGATCAAAAAACACTAAATTTTGGTTATAAACTATTAAAAAGTGCAAAATTCAATGTATAAACTGTCAAAAATTGTACAATCCGGCTATAGAGTATTAAAAATATGGTCAGAAAACACCAAATTTTGGTTATTAACTGTTAAAAAATGCAAAATTCAATGTATAAACTGTCAAAAATTGCACAATCTGTTTATAGAGTATGAAAATAGAATCAGATAACACCAAAATTTTGTTATAAACTGTTTAAAATGCAAAATTCTATTTTTAGACTATCAATAATTACACAATCCGGCCATAGAGTATGAAAATGTGGTCAAAAAACACCAAAACTTGGTTATAAACTGTTAAAAAGTGCAAAATTTTATTCATAGACTGTCAAAAACTGCACAATTCGGCTATAGAGTATAAAAATATGATCAGAAAACACCAAATTTTGGATATAAACTGTTTAAAATGCAAAATTTTATTCATAGACTGTCAAAAATTCCACAATCTGGTCATAGAGTATGAAAATATAGTCAAAAAGCACCAAAATTTGGTTATAAACTGTTTAAAAAGGCAAAACTCTATTTATAGACTGTCAAAAATTGTACAATCCGGCCATAGAGTATTGAAAATATGATCAAAAACATCAAAATTTTGTTATAAACTGATAAAAAATTCAAAATTTTATTGATAGACTGTCAAAAATTGCACAACCCGGCCATAGATTATGAAATTATGGTCAGAAAACAACAAAATTAGGTTATAAACTGTTTAAAAAGTGCAAAACTCTATTCATAGACTATCAAAAATTGCACAACCCGGCTATAGAGTATAAAAATATGATCAGAAATCACCAAATTTTGGTTATAAACTGTTTAAAATGCAAAATTCTGTTTATAGACTGTCAATAATTGCACAATCCGGCCATAGAGTATGAAAATCTGGTCAGAAAACACCAAAATTTGATTATAAACTGTTAAAACGCAAAATTCTATTTATAATCTGTCAAAAATTGCACAATCCGGCCAGAAAGTATAAAAATATGATCAGAAAACACCAACATTTGATTATAAACTGTTTAAAATGCAAAATTCTATTTATAGACTGTCATTAATTGCACAATCCGGCCATAAAGTATAAAAATATGATCAGAAAACACCAAAATTTTGTTATGAACTGTTTAAAATGCAAAATTCTTTTTCTAGATTGTTAAAAATGGCACAATCCGGCTATAGATTATGAAAATATGGTTAAAAACACCAAAATTTGGTTATAAACTTGTAAAAAGTGCAAAATTCTATTTATAGATTGTCAAAAATTGCACAATCTGGCCATAAAGTATTAAAATATGGTCAAAAAACACCAAATTTTGGTTATAAACTATTAAAAAGTGCAAAATTCTATTTATAGACTGTCAAAAATTGTACAATCCAGCCATAGAATATAAAAATATGATCAGAAAACACCAAAATTTGGTTAGAATCTGTTAAAAAGTGCAAAATTCTATTCATTGACTGTCAAAAGTTGCACAATCCGGCCATAGATTATAAAATTATGGTCAGAAATTATCAAAATTTATAGTGTATGAAAATATGATCAGAAAGTTCCAAAATTTGGTTATAAACTATTAAAAAGTGCAAAATTCTATTCATAGACTGTCAAAAATTGTACAATCCGGCTATAGAGTATTGAAAATATCGTCAAAAACATCAAAATTTGGTTATGAACTGTTTAAAATGCAAAATTCTTTTCATAGACTGTCAATAATTGAACAATCCGGCCATAGAATATAAAAATATGATCAGAAAACAACAAAATTTGATTATAAACTATTAAAAAGTGCAAAATTTTATTTATAGACCGTCAAAAACTGCACAATCTGTCCATTAAATATAAAAATATGATCAGAAAACACCAAAATTTGGTTATGAACTATTTAAAATGCAAAATTCTATTCATAAACTGTCAAAAATTGCACAATACAAACATAAAGTATAAAAATATGGTCAGAAACCGAACCAAAATTTAGTTATAAACTTTTTTAAATGCAAAATTTTATTCATTGAGTGTCAAAAATTGTGCCATAAAGTATAAAAATGTGATCAATAAACACCAAAATTTGGTTAATTGCTAAAAAATGCAAAATTAAATTTCTAGACTTTCAAAAATTGCACAATCCGGCCATAAAGTATAAAAATATAAATTAAAAACACCAAAATTTGGTTACAAACTGCAAAATTCTATTCAAAGACTGTCAAAAATTGCACAATCCGATCATAGATTATAAAAATTTGGTCAGAAAACACCAAAATAGTCAAATCCAGCTACAAAAATTAAAAATATTGATAAGTAAACTAAAATCCGCTATAAACTGTTAAAAAAGTGTAACATTTTTTTAATAAAACGTCAAAAAATAGCAAAATTCAATCATAAATTTTTAAACAATTGTCAGAAACCACCATAATCTGTTAAAAAGTGTACAAATTTGTATCTCAAAACTAACAAAATCTAGCCATAAATATCAAAAATATTATTAAATGAATTTATAATTTGCATATTTTTAATAAAAT
Organism: Tachinus rufipes; assembly: GCA_963932245.1. Classification (NCBI taxonomy): domain Eukaryota; kingdom Metazoa; phylum Arthropoda; class Insecta; order Coleoptera; family Staphylinidae; genus Tachinus; species Tachinus rufipes. The sequence continues at coordinate 93,977,897 of OZ010746.1, forward strand.
ATTAAAAATATCCAAAATTTGATCACAATTGATAAAAAAAATTATTTATCAAAAGATAGCAAAATCTGGCATTAAAACATTAAAATATTGTCTAAAACACCAAAGTTGATCTATAAACTATTGAAAAATGCACAATTTTTTTAATAAAATGTCAAAACAGCAAGAATTTGGTTATAAAATGAAAAAAATATGTTAGAAAGAAACAAAATTTGGTCAACTGTAAAAATTGTCTTGGCGTTTGAACAATGTTGATGCTTTAGCTGCTTGGACTGGAACCAGTCGGCAGTCTTTCTCTCTCTCTCCAAAGTAAAACCAAGTTAACAAAAAAAATACATTTATACAGGAAAAGAAGGTTACATTGTTTTTTTGTAAATTTTTGTGTCTTCTAGCAGATTAAGCTTAGTGCTTTTTGTACAGTTTTGTAATATTTTAATTTTATTAATTTTGCGAAAGATATAAATACAATTTATAATATGATTTGCAAATTTGTATTGTGTTTTTGTCTAAACGCTTTAAAATTTTCTGTATATTGTTTTTCAAAACTTTGGTCAGTTTGACCTACATATACGCTATTGCGTTTGGAACATGAAATTTTATAAACACCAGATTTCCTTAAAGAATTAATTTTATCTTTAGAATTAAATAATATATTTGATAGTTTGCAACTTGTTGATTTTGGTTTTAAAGAATGTTTTCTGTGGTTTTTCCAAAATAAGTTGTTACTGTTAGAAAACATAATTATTTACTACCTCACTAATACAGCACTGTTTTAAACTCGGCCATTTGCAGAACTGTAAGAAGATAGCCAGGCTTTTATCGATGGCTTATGATGTAAAATATCTATTTCTAATAGGAGGTTGAGTTAATAGCAATGTTTGTTTTACAAAAAAATCTTGGATTATGTGAGACAGTTGCGTCAAATAGCTTGTTTATTGTAAAATAAATAAAACACATTTACTATATAATATATTTCAAATATATTTAAAACCCGTAACTAGTTTCAACCTTACAAGGCTATTATCGGACATCGGACAAATATATTTGATTGCAACACCGTCCGATGATGACCTTGTAAAAGTTGAAACTAGTTCCATTAGTTTTCTAATATAAACGTTGCATTATGGTATTCTGTGGTTGCATCTACCTAAAAGTCAGAAAAGTATGTGTTGCCTTATAATTAAATATATTGTATATAATTGTATTACAAACAGAACTGTTTCAAATATTTATCTAGAAAAAGCTGTTGTACTACAAAGAATTATAATTCTCAATATTTTCATTCAAATTTATATTAATATTTATTATTGTAGTATTAGTCTTCTGCCAAATTTTATAATATATGATCAAATATAACATAATTAATAATAAATAATCCAATAATGACTATATAAGCTTGAGCGTGATGAGGGTCGTCATACTCAAGCCCCATTTATCTCAATCCGATCCTGTCGAGGTCGATAAAACCATCATTCAATCTAACTTAAAACAACAAATTTTTTTATTTCTAGATTCAGATGGATTGCGCAAGGATATCACAAGCAAGGACAATGGAAGAAGATGAAGCGTGGATCCGAAGGTAATAATTTTTCAATAATTAAAAACTTTGCTCCAAAACAAGATTTTTACATATAAATTTAATTAATTAAAATAATTTTTGCATATTGAACGATTTTGTAGAGAATTAAAATATTAATTAAATTTCAATAAAATCCTTTCATTGTGCAACGGAACAACAATAAAAGCGCGAGCCCATTAGCAACGCACGTATTAATGATGTAGGAAATTTTTACAGCTCCATGTTCTTACCCGTAAAACTTGTATTAAGTTGCGGCAGTATCCGTTTTATTTTTATATTCCTCCATGCATAATTCAGTGCTCAATTTGGTCGGTTGTTTAATATTTTTAGTGAAATGTAAATGACTGGGGTCACATTAAAGATTAAAATTGTTGGTGGGGAGAATGAGGGTTCGGTGGAATTGTGAGGGGTGGTGAAGAGTGTGGGGGTGTAGAACACGCAGCTTTAGTGGCGGCGCGTGTAAGGGGGGCAGCAAGTAAACTAGTTGATGTATTATTGATGTCTATATTTCTAGGTAATTTTAAAATAGATTTTTTATTAAGTAAAGTTTGTTAATAACGATTCAATTGATTGGATAGCTAGCTAGTAATTTTAAAAAGTGAACAAATTGTTATTGATTTAACTCCATTAAATGCGTGTAAATATTCTGGATTTTCCTAACACACAATGTTTGTTTGTATCATATTGTGTTTCAACTACTAAGTGGAGTAATTTATTCCTCATAAAATATGTCTTCCTTGAAAATATAATAATAAAAGAGAAATGAAAAGGTAACATTATATGGAATTAATGAGCATTAAGGGGGCGCTCATGGGTGACACTAATTTTTATTATATTTATAGCGTGCATTATTATTATTTTTACATTCAAACACAATATCATATCACATTCTATTCAACTAAAAGCATTGCGTTGTTATTTATATAGCGTTTCAGGTGAAAAGAGAGAAATATGGAAATAATAAATATCTATTTATGTTTTTATTCCACTTCTTTTCCAAGTATATTTGTCTGTGAACATTTGTGCCATATATTTATGATAGGATAATTAACAATTTGTATGCAAATTTACATTTCTTTATTTGCAATAAGGTTGAGATAATTGTACGTAGATTTTTAGAAACAAATTAGGAGTTAATTATGAAATAAAGGTTCAAGCATATGCAATTGTTTTGGTTTTACAAACCTCGTCAGTGTGTCTTGTATGACCACGGCATTGTACGATGGCAAAAGACAAATTTAAATAAATATTTTTGTGTTTATCTTAGACCATATTCACTTATAGGCTTGCCGTGTGCTATATTTTGATCGACGCATAGTGAAGCCAACATAACAACGTTCTAGGTCCACAACTGACGTCACGCGCTAATTGTGGGCATATGCGCTATGAGTAATTAAGTTAGTTTTACAATTTTTAATAGACATTAATGAGCACAATAAAATATTTATTATATTTTAATTTTAACTTTTAATGTCATTCTCAAAATAAAATTATTTTTTTGTACAACAAACTTATAAAAAAATTTAAAAGTTTGTTTATTGAATACTTCAGCAACATCATGCATCAAATAAAAGATGTATTGGCATTTTGGTAGATAAAGTGCGTAAATATGTGCTTACATACACGTTCTTTTTTGTCTACAACTGACGTCACACGCATCTATCATGTTGGCTTCACCGCGTCGGCAAAAGGCGTCTTTATAAATGTGTATGATTTAAGGTGATTATAAACATAATTGATGATCTTAAATACTGCACTAGCTAAAGCCACAGTTGTTTGTTTGATTATAAAATTAAGAATTGTTTAGCTTTATAAAATTTCTGGTTATAAAAAAAAAACGTTTAAATTTAAGCAACTCCACAAGCTTTTTACATCACTTGATTACAGTTGTTATCGAATTTGTTTTTGGCAATGTATAAGGTTGGCCGTGATAAGAAGAGTAAAATTGTTTTTGGAGTGGTAAAACTGAACATGTCTAACATGTCAAAAACTACCAAATCTGTCAAAAATACTTAATTTAAGATGTTGTTTGTTAACACAGATCTTATTTTTAATGACAGATACTTAATTTTAACCGTTTTTAGCTAGATTTTGGTTCTTTTTACAAATATTTTAATGTTTTATAATATAATTTTCTCATTTTTGACTTTTTATAAATAGAATTTTGCAGTTTTTAACAGTTTATGGTGAATTTTGGTACTTTTGAAAACATATTTATTTATTTTTTGCTATTTTTGACATTCTATGACTAAAATTTTGCACTTTTTGACAGTTTATAATTGGATTTTAAATTTTTCTGAGTATTTTGATATTTCAAAGCTAAATTTACGATTTTACTATACTTTTTTTAACACTTTACGACCGGATTTTGGTGTTTTTCAAAAATATTTTGATGTTTTATGGCCGAATTTGCTATTTTTTACATTTTTCTATTTCAAATGGTTTAGTACTAGTTATTGATGTGATTGTTGTCTTCTGCCTAGACTCAGAGTAATCATGTTATTGGCTGCGATTTTTTAAAGTCAAAGGTTTTTGATGTAACAGGCTTTTGAGTCTGTTTTAAAGGTATTTTTTCATAGAATTTTGCCATTTTTGACTTTTTATAAATAGAATTTTGCATTTTTTGACATTTTATGGTTGGATTTTGTATGTTTTAATAATTTGATATTTTATACCCGGATTTGTCTGTTTTTAGGATTTTATTATACTTTTTTAACAGTTTAAGGCTTGATTTTAGTATTTTTAAAAAATATTTTGATGTGTTATGGCCGAATTTGTTATTTTTGACATTTTATGTATATAATTTTAAATTTTTTTAACCGTTTTTTGCCGGATTTTAATCCTATCTGAATATTTTATAATCAAATTTAGCTATTTTTAAGATTTATAATAATGTTGCGTAAAGAAGCCACAACTTGCTTGTTTGTTTGTGGGTTTTGTAGTAGCGTCTCGATGCAATAACTCTGGGTAAATGATACCCAAGCGTCTAGAGTGTTATGCCAGGTTTTGTGCATGGTAACTTAAAAGTGCTGTAGCGGATGCAACCGGTAGCAGTAGAATGTTCCTGGTGCAACGTTACTGTAGAAGGGTTTGTTAGAGTAACAGAAGTTGTTGTAAATGGGGTCAGATTGTGGTAATTTGGTTTAGTTGTAGGTCCCATTACAAAAGGTTTAATATTAATTATTGATGTGTTTGGTATCTTCTGCTTGGACTTAGAGTGATTATGTTCTGATTTGGATCCCATAGATAATAAGGTCTGAGAAACAAATTGTATTTTTTAAAGTCAAAGGTGCTTGGTTGAAGCTTTTGGATCTGATTTAGAGGTGTTTTTTTATAATATTGGTTTTTTGTGTTGTTGTGCTCTGGCAAGCGTAAAAGCTCAGTTTATGTGGTGGTAGTAGCCTTGGCATCTTTTTGTGTTTGTACGGAAATAGTGGTTAAGTTAAACAAAAAATTCTCACTCTACAGAAATCTAGTTTTGTGGTACATCGGGAGCTGGTGTCTTGGGGACTGTTGTTGTTAAAATACGTAGTTATTTGTGATCAAACTCTATTGCTAGTTTGGCTGTACCGGTGCGTGGCTTAAGAGTGTTTGGCCTATTAGAATGTTTGGTCCAGATTGTTTTAATCTTGTTTAGTTTTGTTTTTATTCTAAGCTTTTGGAGAATGTCAAGATCTTCTCCAACAACAGTTGATTTGAGTTTTTTCAAGTGGCTGCGCTAGTTTGTCGGACAGTGGGTTTGCGTTGGTTGTAGTGGCGGATACTGTTTTCACTCACCTGGTGCATACATCTACTATCATTGTGAGTTTTCTTTTCAGGTAACATTAAATAAACCACCTTTTTTAGCCAAAAATGTTTTAGAATTACGTATTTGTTTAGATTGGGAGCAATCAGAAATCAGAAATACCACATCATATATTACCAAAGTTTGGGTTTGGCTAGTGGCGTTAAAGGATTTGCTTGTTAGATGCAGCCGGTCTTTAGTAAAGTAAAAAGTAAAATTTTTGCTAGGTTTGGAGTGTATTGTAGCCTTGTGCTTTAGATCATTTATAAAGTAAACGATTTGTTTTTTTTGGTTACTTTACTGTAATGACATTTATTGATTAATGGTCGATTAATCTTGTTTGGTTTTAAAACGATCCGTTGGCTTGTTTTCTAATTATTTGGAAGGTTTAGAGTGATTGTGGTTTTGGACCAAGTTGCAATTTATTTTTTGGCGTATTTTGACTCTAGTGGTTATCTCCATCATTTCTTTGAACAAGTTTAAATTTGTTGTGTTTATTGCCTGCAATCCGGGGTTCTTCAAACGTGGTTAATGTAGTGGCTGGTATTGTCTTGGTGGCGTAACAATGTTTGTCATCAAATTTCTTGATTTATTACCAATGGCGGTAGAGCAAGGTATAGTTTAAAGCCAGGTTTTAGACTTTATATAGTGAAGTTGGAGCTTGCGTTAGAACTGTTTTTCAAAGTTTTTCGCTTCGTTTTTTAGATTTTAAAAGTAAACTCTGTGGTAGGTCAACGGTTGAATTTTTTAGGGTTTTTGTATTTTTTTTTAAGATAATTAAGTTTGAAATTTATTATTTTTGACATTTTATTATTATTATTATGCTTTTTACGGCTATTTTACATCGCCACAGTAAGTCTACGACTTGTTTAAAGTGGTTTGATGGGACCAACAGCTTAATACGTGACTTCCGAACCACGCTGGTGGATAAAGAGCAAGTTATCATTTCAGTCATATTTCGGGGATCGAACCCCGGACTGCTCGCATGATATGCAAGTGCTCTACCATTGAGCTATATAATTTTAAATTTTTAACTGTTTTTAGTTTGATTTTGATTCTATCTGAAAGTATTTAAATGTTTTATGACTTTTTGCATAGATATGTTGGCAAATACCTGGTTTCTAGAGTTATGTGCGACCGCAACGCTTGGTAGCGATCTTTGCAAATAAATTCTTTTACATTTTAAATTTTATTGTCATTTTGTTTTTATGATTAGTTGTTTGTTTGCTCTCTTCAGAATCCATAAAGCAGCTCAGTTTGTGGTCGGGGTAGAATTACGCACTTTTGGTACGACCTACAAGAGGTTTTATTTAAATTAAAATTGTCTTGGTTGTGTTGGTTTGGTAGAATCGTACATTAAAATCTGGCACGGGAAGTGAGTGATAGTCTGACAGATTTGCACATTTAAGTCAAACGTGGTGAGGTCAAATAAGTAACCTGGCAATTGTGACTGGCGTCACTTTTTCTGGGACTGATAGATTTAATATGTTTTAGTACTATAAGTTATTTGGCCCTAATATGGACTCTAGGAACACCCCATGTTTACAGTAAATGTGCGCTTGGCCAAGTTACTACTAATCATAGCTTCTAGGTAGTTTGACACTTTCTATTGAGTCAATACCTTTATGATTTTGCTTCGGACGGAAGTTAAACTGTTTTTTTTTTACAGCATTGTCTTCTTTTTTAGTTCGTTTAAGATAAATTGCTATAGAAGTTTGTTTTTAGCGTTTATTAGGCAAAGTGTCTGTACCCGGGAGTCTTTTGTTTGAATTTGGCTACTTTTTAGATGTCTGGAAAAAATAATTACAATAATGACAAAGCATATTACCAGAAGCATTTCTGACAATTCCTAGACCGGTAACAAATGGCGTCCAACGTAGGGTAATTGAGAGCATGTCACTTTTACTTACCCTAATCGACATCCTTGATGAAGACGACATGAAGGTGCAAGACTAGATTTACGAGCTTATTAAGGTACGGCTTGTCAAACATTAAGTGGTGAAACATTAGTCCCGGATACAACAACCTTAATTACGACATACCCTACCGATAACATTATTGACAGTAAAAACAGAAAACTATTTACTTGCAAGTAACTTAAAGGACATCCGTGCAAAGGAACGGAAGGTAAAGTTGCCCGTTTTTAGGTTGTGTATGAAACCCTCTGGAGCAGTTTTCTAAATGCTAGAGGTTTTATGTGGCTTTGGAGACTATGGCGCAATGTTTTAAGCAAGATATGGCGCGATTTTGAAGAAGTTTTTCATGTGAAATGGATTTCTAAATGCAACCAGACGATGCGGAGTTCAATGACATTGAGCTGATCAGTGAAAGCAAAGTGGCAGTTTCTTGTCCTCATGGCTCATTTTCCTTGATTGAGCATGATTAGATTGAGCTCTGCAGACTACTCAAACAGTCAGTTATTTTTTTGTTGTTGCTAAAGGATTTTTATGCTGTCGAGTACGCATTTTAGACTTTAAGAAAGCTTACTGTAGTCTTGAGCCATCTACTCATCAATTTCTGGGATATGAAGCTTGGCCCACTTGTGTTTTTTATAGATGACGCTATTGCTGCAACCAGCTTTCTATGGTGTCGCTAGTCCGATGGTTATTTTTGTTTCTATTGTGCGGTTTTTACAACATAATTTTAAAGAACAGTTTGTTGCGGTACATTTTGCACTTTAGATTAGACGTAAGATTTGAGCACCGTAAAGAATAATGGAGTTGGCAATTGTTTTTCAAATCCTTTGTTTACTGCTACATGGTGCGGTTGGCATAATTTGCACTAATGTTTTTACAGATTTATCCGCATTTAAAATAGTTTTATTTACGTGCTTATTTACATTCAGAGATTAACAGTTTTATTAAGCGGCTCCTCTTTGAACCCGCAGTAACTACGGCATTTGTTTTGCCCGTTGATACTTATTGTTTATAGACTACAGCCAGTTTTACCAAGGCTACAGCGTGGTTGATATTTGCTTTTATTTAGTTTTAAACTCTGGTACCGCAATGATCATCACAGCATCAGTATAGGCCATTAGCGTTACCTCTTCTGATACTGGTAGATCTAGTATGTAATATAGGTTCTACAAGTACGGTTCTAGTATAAAATCCTGACAAGAATCATGCAAGTTAGGTCAAATTTTACACCCGTACTCACCTTGAGTGTACGCTTGGTTAGGTTAGGTTAGGTTAGGTTAGGTTAGGATATTTGCTTTTATTTAGTTTATATGATCATCACAACATCAGTATAGGCCATTAGCGTTATCCATTCTGATACTGGTAGATCTAGTATGTAATATAGGTTCCACAAGTACGGTTTTAGTATAAAATCTTGACAATAATCATGCAAGTTAGGTCAAATTTTACACCCGTACTCACCTTAAGTGTACGCTTGGTTAGGTTAACCGCTTAGTAGGTTTGACACTTTTTGTTGAGCCAACATTTTTATGATTTTGCTTTAAAGAACGGTATTGAACGCGTTTTTAATGACCACAGTCATTATTCCACAAACTTTTTTGCTTTTTTTTGTTTTTTTTTGCAATTTCTCTGATTTTGAGCACGCAATGTTCTTGATAGAAGATCTAACTAAACTGGTTTTTTGACGGGAATGTTTTTTTTTTAATATTTTTAAGATGTGTATTAGAAGCTTGTTATCAATGTTTATCAAACTTAAAGGTTTTTATCTAGAGGTTTTTTAGTTTTTTTTCTGTGCGTTTTGATAAGGACAAGTCTGGCTAGTTTTTAGCTATCCAGAAAATGGTTTTTCCAAAACAAAAAGTTTAGTGTTACATTAAAGTGGTTTGGTGTTTTTTGACAAAGTATTTCAGCACTTCCAGTAGAACACCATCAGGACCTTATGTGTTTGTGTCTATCAAATTTTTGGATGTTGTTACTATTGTCTGAAGTTTTGCTGGGTGTACCGACTATATCGACTGCGCATGCTACTTTTTTCTTACTTTGTTTGCCAAAACAGGACCATGATTTTGTTTGTGTTGTTTTATACGTCTTTGTTGACTTTCTTTGAAAGTTTTTTATATTAGGTCTTTTTTGCATTTTTGAGTTTTTGGCACAGCTTCTCCTGGCTGTAGCAATGTTTAAATTTTAACTGTTTATTGGTTTTCTACTGCTTGCAGATGTTTTCTTCTGCAGATTATTTTGTTTATGTATTCAAGATTGCACGTTAAAGATCATTAATTGTAATTGGTTTTGGTGCTTGCTTTAAATTGTTTTCAAACACTTTTGCCAGTCTACCCCGCTTAGGGGTGGGTCACTCTAATCAAAACTACTCGCGCAAACTAATAATTTTGTGTCCTCGCTTACCCACTCGAGTGTTAGTTATCAAATCTTTTGATAACAAACACTTGGGCGGGTAGATGGGCTTTTAAGTCTAAACTACTTGCGCAAAATCATAAATTCGTACTCCTGCCCACCCACCCAAGTGATTCTGATCTAATCTCATGATAACAAACACTTGGGCAAGTGGGTGGACACTCCATTCAAAACTACTCGCGCGGAATCCTAAATTTGTATTCCCGCTCACCCACCCAAGTGTTATTTATAAAAAAAATTGATAACAAATACTTGGACGTGTGGGCGGGCGTTTTAATCAAAACTACTTGCGCGTAATTATAAACTTTTATTCCCCTCCATCCACCCAAATGTTAGTTATAGAGTCTCTTGACAACAAACACTTGGGCGGGTGGGTGGGAATTTCAATTAAATTTACTTGCGCGCAATCATAAACAATTAGCATGCTGAGAGTAAACCAAATGTTGAACCAAAATTTTAGTGATTTTTTGAACATTTTTAAACTTGAAACTAATTTCTTAAAAATTGCATCAAGTAAGAAATATTTCTGGTTACATCAATGTTGGATCAAAACTTGGTTTACTTTTAGAATACTAATTGATAATTACTACAAAAAAATAAAAACCGCCAAAAAAATTTTATTAACATTTTCAAACAGGGTTAGCGACTGCTACATAGAGGTCTTGGGTTTGAGTTCTATATTTAGAAAGTTAGGATTTTCTAGTTAAGAAAAAAATGTGTTGTGGTGATAAGAAATAAAACTTTAGTAACTTTTGTGTATTGCCTCGATGTTGCGTGCACATTAAAAAACCCAATAATTTTGGTTGGAATTGAGTTTTAACTTCTGGCGAGCGATCTAATGTAGCAGTGTAGATTTAGGAGCACAGCTGTTACATTTGGAGCATTTTTATCTAGTTTTTGTTTTACTTCCTCCAAGGATTGTTGTGGCAATATTTAGTATTGTAAATCAAAAACCTTTTTTTGTACTGTTTTCTTTAGGATGTTGTGGGCTATTTTGACGTTTATTTGGATAAAATTATACATTTTTGTCTGCCTGTTTTTTTTTCGTGACTTTTTTTGTGTTTTTGGTTGGCATTGCTCTCTACCTAGCACAGCCGGTATTATGACTAACCTAACTTGACCTCTAGATTTCTAAATTTTAAAAATTTAATACAACAATTTTTGATTAGAACTAACTTGTCAAAGAGTGTCTATGGCTACTGCTTACGGAAAAATTTGTACTGCTGGTATTAGATCCTACCGTTAATTTTTCATTAATATTTTAAAAGAACTTAGACGTCAATTCAAAAAGTTTTGCATTACCGTAACTAGTTTCAACTTTTACAAGACCATCATCGGACGGTGATACAAACAAAATATTAATAAGTGCATAAGATGTCCCAGTGGTTCCACAAATTAAATTTTAAATTAACGACATATTTTATAAATCATCAAACTCTATTAACTAATAGAATTCTCGGTCAACTATTTAGCAACTAACCGATCGGTTGTCAATAAAGATCCAGCAACTGTCCAACCGATCGTTTGCAGGACTTTGAGCCAACATACTTACTAATTTATCATTTCCTTTTTACATTTTGATTATAATTACTAATATTAAAATTATCCTCTTTCCCATCAATAAATTATTGATCAAACTCATTATACAAATGACACAATTTATAATTTATAAAATTTGAAAAACTCTTATTCATCGATTGAATTAACAAAACAAATTATTTACATCGACCGACGTAGCGAGTCGATACGTATTGTTAATCAAATATGCTTTCCAACTACAACGGCACATAATGCATTATTAAATATTACATTGGAACAAACACAAGTAGGTCATACAAATAATTTAATGCAAAAATCGATATAATGAGAGTATAATAATAACAATTATTATTATTATAATACGAGATAATATTTGCTTTGCGATTATATTAAAAGCCACATACATAATTTAAACCAAAACTGAAGTAATAAATTTATATAAAATATAGTGCTTTCAATTATTGATGTTTAAATTTACAAATAATAATGCTAACGCTGCAATTAGAATTCATTTAATATTTAATAATAATATAGTTGACAGTGTAATGAGTAGATGATAAAAGGGCTTTGAATTATACAAAAATGGTTGGCTAAATCAATAACATAATTGTGCTGAAAGGTGAGTTATGTGGCAATAAGTTTGAAAAGCACTTAATAAAATTTGTTGGAATTATTAAAGGCATATTGAAACGGTACACGTACTCACATAATATTTATTATTTACAGAACGGAAAAAAATTAAATAAAATGACATGTTCCATTTAATATCCTGGAACACGCAGGTAAACATGTCAGGTGCTACGCACCCTTGCAGCACCCCACCCTCGGATGCATTAATTCGGGGGGCGCATTTCACTGCCGCAGCAACAGCGGAAAACTACCTTCCTACTACCCCCAACCAACGACAGCAGAAAAAATATGTGTGTCGTTCCTTCCGTGACAACACGTACGCATACAAACACGGGTATAAAAAAAGAATACAAGCAAACATATTTTGTGTAATAACAATTTATATCAATACATCGAATGCTATTTATTACATGGCAAGGACAATAGATTATTATGGATCGGAACATTAAAAAGCCATTACGCCGCATGACAATATAGATGGCAGACAAAACGGCTGTAATTTAGAAGCGAAGCTATCGCACGTTAATATCATGTGTAGAGTAATATTCTGATAAGCAGATTACCTCAGAACGTAACTTTTTTATATTTATTACAAAATAATCTAATATATTAATTAGTTAAAGTTCAACAGTCTCTAGATACTTTATGCTAAAGCTTCGTCCACACTTGATGACTATTTTATGATTTGGTGAAATTTTACCAAATCAACTATAATTGTATCCTCTAGATTTTAATTACTGGCAGGTAGTTTAAACTGGAGTCCTCACCACCTGCTCAATATTAAGAAATTAAGTTTTTTTCCTATTGCAAGCTTTAGAAGTATTTTTGTCAAAGAAAGAGGAGGTGATAGCCAATCTTTTAATAACTAACTGTTGGGCGGGTGGTTTGGTCATTTTAGATCATGATTACTAGCGAGTAGTTTGACTTAGAGTGTCTACTCGCCCGCCCAAAAGTTTATTTTAAAGAAATTGGAAATTTCTTCTTTTTGCAAGCATTAGAAGTTGCTTTGACAAAAAAGAATGAAATGATATTCTATCTTTTGACAACTAACACTTGGGCGAGTAGTTGAATCACTTAAAGTTTATGATTACTAGCAAGTAGTTTGAACTGGAGTGCCCACTAACTCTTCTTTCTCCTCGACTGTTTGTTATTAATTTTTTTTTTCTTTTTTGCAAGAGCTTACCGACCAGCTCGAGTGTTTATTTTATTATTAAAAAGTTAGAAGTTTTTTCTTTTTTGCAAGCGATAGAAATCTTTTTGTCAAAGATATCCAATCTCCCAATGACCAACACTAGGGAGTAGTTGTAAACTAAAGTGTCTACCAATTTGCTCGAGTGTTTGTTATTAGAAAATTAAAAGTTTTTCTTTCTTATTTGCAAGCGTTAGAAGTTTGTGTGTCAAATAAGAAGGAGGTGATATCTAATCCTTAGATAACTAGCACTTAGGTGGGTCACTTCAGATTATGATTATTGGCAAATAGTTTGAACTAAAGCGTCTACTTACTTTCTCAAGAGATTGTTATTATAGAACTAGAAGCAACTTTTTGTTAAAGAAAGAAGAAGTATCAAAGTATATCCAATCTTTTGATGCTCAATACTAGGGCGGGCGAGTGAACCACTCCAGATCATAATTACTGGCGAGTAGTTTAAACTAGAGTGCTCACCAACCTGCCCAAGTGTTTATTATTAAGAAATTAGTTTTCCTTCTTTGCAAGCGTTAGAAATTTTTTTGTCAAAGAAGAAGAAGGTGATATCTAATCTTTTGACAACAAACACTTGGTCGGATGGGTGAGTCACTCCAGATCATAATTACCAACGAGTATTTTGAGTTGTAGTGCCCATGGGGTTGCTTGAGTGTTTGTTATTAAAAAACTACAAGTTTTTTTTCTTTGCAAGCATTATAAGTATCTTTGTTAAAGAAAAAAAAAGATCAACTTGGTAGTTGGGTTACTTTAGATCTGGTTACCAACGAGTTATTTATTGATTATTACAGTTTATTAACAAGAAATAAAAAAAAAAATTTTTTTGCAAAGGTTAGAAAAAGAGGATAATAAATCTAATCTCTTAATAGCAAAGATTTGGGTGGATATGTTATTTTAGATCATGATCATTAAACAGTAGTTTGAACTGAAGCGCCAACATACATGCCCAATTCGTTGTTAAAAAATCAGAAGTTTCTTTTATCTGCAAGTGTTAAAAGTCTATTAGTCAGAGGAGGCAATATTTAATCTTTTGATTACTTAGACTTGACTGGGTGGGTGGGTCATTTTATATTATAATTGAGTAGTTTGAACCTGAGCACTCAATTACCCGTCCAAGAGTTTGTTATCAAAAAATTAGAAGCTTTTTGAAGTGTTTCTGTTTAAGAAAAAGGAGCTGATATTAAATTTCACTCCAGATTATGATTACCAACAAGTACTTTGAACTGAAGTGTCTACTCACCCGCTCAATGAGTTGTTATTAGGAAATTTAAAGCTTCTTTGTCAAAGGGTTACTTTAGATTATAATTGCTAATAACTAATTTGACCTGGACCACCTGTTCAAGAGTTTGTTATTAAAAAATTAAAAGTTTTTTTCTTTTTGCAAGCATTTATTCTTTTGATGACTAACAATTGGGTGGGTAGGTTGTTCACTTCAGATTATGAGTACTAACAAGTAATTAATATTTTCTTCTTTTATTTTGTAGAAATTTTTTATATTTAACATTTTTTATTCATAAATAATAAAATATTCTACTATATAATTATTTTTATTTTTAAATGGCAAACATGTTTCGCAAAATGATTTGCATTTTCAAAATATGGCATTGAAAATGCAAATCATTTTGCGAAACATGTTTGCCATTTAAAAATAAAAATAATTATATAGTAGAATATTTTATTATTTATGAATAAAAAATGTTAAATACTAACAAGTAGTTTTAATTGGAGTGCTTATTTACCAGCCCAAGTGTTTATTATTAAGAATTTTTATTTCTGTTAGAAATCTCTTTGTCAAAAAAAGAGGCGTTGATATCAAATTCTTTGATGACCAACATTTTTTGAAAAGATTGTCTAGGTGTCAAAGACTCTTTGGTAGTGATTTGTTGGTTGACTCAAGTCGCCCACATTGTCGCAAATTGTTGGAGTCTAGTTTTTTTTGTTTGAGCTAGAAATGATGTGATCTTGGGGTTGATGGTACCAAAAATAAATTTTCTTGTTAAGAATTGCTTGCGTTAGGGTTTAAGATGTTTATTTTCGAAGTTGCTTTTTTAAAAAAAATTCATTCTGAGAATCGGAGCAGTAAAAATCTTTCTATAGGTTTGCATCCTAGATTGAGAGTACTAGTTCTTTGTTTGTGTACGTCCTATTGAGGTTGTTGGCATCAACAAATAGTCAGTAATGGTTTTTCCAAAAATTTGCGTTTTGGATTGGGATAGTATCTTGCTTGTTTAAGATTTATCAAATTAGGTGCTTGGGAGTTGCTAGTTTTTTTTTTTTTTTTTTTTTTTAGGACGTAGTGAGTTGTTTGGCTCTTAACAAGTGGCCCTTAAGAATAACTTACGCATGGTAATACCTTCCGGTTTTCTTCTCTGCGCAAATCCTGTTGTTTTAATGTCCCTGTCTAAACTAACCTACATTTGGTGCTAGTTTGAGGCGGGCTGGTTTTTGCTTCGCGGATTTTCACGCATCATCTGCGGCACGCATGCTGTCTCCGGCCCCTCTCTCCCTATAGCCCCTACCTTTGTCTGTCTCTTTTGTCATTTTGTCTTTTCTTATCTGCACTGGCATCTACCTCTGCATTCTCTTCTTTCTCCCATCTTTGTGTTATTTACTCTAATTATATAATTTGTTCTCAGATGTGCTCTTAGCTTACTAAGGTCTTCGTTCACTTCTTCTTTATCGTATCCTCTCTCCTTCATGAATAATTTATGCAGTTCCATCAGTTGTATTCTTTTTGGTAGTCCTAGATTTGTAAGTTTTACCTCCAGTGATATCCTTGTATCTCCATCAGGAATTACTTCTTCATGTCCTCTCGTTGCCAGGTATATTCTGACTATCTGAAAGGTTGCGTTCTCAGTCATTCTCGAGATAGCATATCTACCATTTGGTATTTGCCTTGTTATTTCTGTTATTCTGCTTTCCTTCAATATTTCTTTTCTCCTTCTCCTTATCTCTGCAATTTCGTTTGGTATCGTAGTCTCTGTAAATGTTCTTCTTTTTTCTTCTGTTTCTTGGTATGCACAATTGTCATATCCTTTCTTATTTTTTTCTTTTTGATCTTTTTCTCTGTTTTCTTGTTTCCATTTAGCTTCTCTCATCTCTTTCCTTTCTCTTCTATGGCTTTTAGTTTGTGTGTTTGTTTCCATTGTTTGTTTTTCTATATTCTTCTATTGTCAAACTCTTCAATTTTTTTTTTGTACACTTGTTGCAAAGTTTTTTAACGCCCTCCATTTATTTTCATCTTTTAAGCATTTGTTAATGATTGTTCTTTAATCCACTTTGCTTTCTAGTATATATTTTAGTTTTTTTCTATCTTCCTCCCACGCCTCGCATTCTACAAGAGTGTGTTCTGCGTTATTGTGTGTTTCTTCCTGACAAAATGTACACCTTTCTTCTTCATTTATTTTTTTAATTTTTTGCAAGAATTTTCCAAATGCTCCGTGCCCGGCCAGTATTTGTGTTGTATAATAACACGTCTCGGGTTTCTTCTCTACCCATTCTTTTATGTCTGGGATTAATTCTCTCGTCCATTTCCCCTTTTCTCCTGTATCCCATTTTCTCTGCCATCTTTCCATAGTCTTCTCTCTTGCTCTTATCTTTGCTTCTTTTTTACTCGTTCCTTCTTTTACAAGTTTTTTTATTTCTATTCTTTCCTCCATCATCATATCCGCGGGAGGTGTTGCCGCAATTACCTCTACTGCCTCTTGTGACACTGTTCTGTAAGCTCTACAAATCCTTAGCGAGCTTGCTCTTGTGGCTCCTCTTACTTCCTTTCTGTTTTTCTTTGTTTTCATGGCTTCTCCCCATGTTTCTGCGGCGTACAGCAATTTGCTTCTTGCTGCCGTTGCTATTAGCCTTCTGCTTTCTTCTCCTGGACCTCCGTTGTTTGGCATAAGTCTACCAAGGTTTCTCTCAATTTCCTTTGTTCCAATGACCGCTTCCTTAACCTGTTCATTCCATCCCTTTGCTTCGAGTGTCACTCCAAGGTATTTGATTTTTTCCCTATGGTTATCTCTTGATCTCCCACCTGTATCTTACCTGTTCCTCTATTATTCCTCTTAGTCGATAGCCATGCCGCCTCAGTTTTTTGTGTTGCTAGTTTTAAGCCCTTACTTCTCATCCATATTTGTATCATATCAATTGCCAGCTCTAATCTTCCTTTTAGTACTTCTATTTCTACGTCTCTACCTACTACTGCTATGTCGTCCGCAAATGCTGTTATTGACACGCCTTCCGGCATCTTCATTCGAAGTAACTCGTTATAGACAAGGTTCCACAGTTTTGGTCCCAGTGCTGAGCCCTGCGGTACCCCTCTAGTAAGTTTGAATCTTCCATTTTTGGTCACTAGATTTCTGTCCTGTAAGTAGCTCCATATAATCTTGATTGTTTTTGTGTTCAGTTCTTTCTTCTTTGCCGCCTCTATGATTGCTGCCCATGATACGCTATTAAACGCGTTCTGTATGTCCAACGCTATCATTACACAGTGTTGCCTTTTCCTCTGCGTTCCGCTGTTTGCTTCTTTTGCTATTGCTTTCACTTTTTCAATAGCTCCTAAGGTTGTTTTTCCTTTGGTAAATCCGTATTGTTCTTTTTCCCATCCTCCTTTTTCTTCTATTTCTTGTTCTATTCTCCGTACAATAACTTTTTCCATTATTTTAGCCAGTGTGTTTATTAAACATATTGGTCTGTATGAAGTTGCTTTTCCTGCTTCTTTTTTTTTTCAATCAGTACCAGAGTGGCTTCTTTCCAACATCCTGGGAAAGTTCCTTCTTTTAGGCACCTGTTGATTATTTGAGTTATTTCTATCTCGTTTCCGTCTAATGCTGCTTTAACAATCTCTGTTGTTATTTTGTCCGGACCTGGTGCTTTGTTGTTAGGCAATTCTTTTATGATCTCTTTGATCTCTTCCACTGTTGCCATAACTGTTGCTTCTTCTTCTTTTGTTTCTGGTTCTTCTACTGGTTCTCGCTTGGAAAATAGTTTTTTAATTATGACCTCTTCTTCTTCGTCTTCTTTTAAGCAGATTCCTTTTGTTCTTCCACCCAATTTGTCCATCACTATTTTGTACGGTTTTCCCCAAGGATCCCCATCTATAGATTCTATCATTTCTTTCCAGCATCTTTTTCTGCTATCCCTAATTGCCTTTTTTTAAATTTTTCTGTCGTTTTTTAGTTTCTCTTCTATTTCCTCTGTGTTCTCTCCTCTTCTTCTCAGCCTTTTGATTTTCCTCGCTATTTGTATTGTGTTTTTCCTGCATTCTTTTATTTCCTCACACCACCAGTATGGTCCTTTTCGTCCGCCTTCCCTGTACCTAGGAATTGCTTCCTCCGCCGCTTTTCTCAGTTTTTCTGAGTACCTCTCGCATCTTTTCTCAATATTTTTGTTTTCTGTCACTTCTTCTGTTTCCATGCCTCTCTTTATCTTTTCTTTGTCCATTCTTCTTACGTTCCATTTACCTTCTCTCGTGTGCTCCTGTTTTCCTTTCTTCTTTGTATTGTATTGTATATGTTTGTGTAGACTTAGTGATTCTTCTTCAGTCACGGTCCATTCATTTATTATTTTTGCCATTTCCCACGTTGCTATGGTGATGTCAATATGCGATTTTGAGCTTCCTCTTACAAACGTCGGTTTGTCTCCATTGTTGCAGATTGTAAGATTTAACCCTGCTATCATCTCCTCTAAGATTTTTCCTCTTAAATCGTTCTTGTAGCCTCCCCATCTCGGTGATTTTGCGTTGAAATCTCCTCCAACAATAATTTTTTTGTTTTTCTGTTTTCTTAAACTTCTTTCTAATTCTTTTATCCACTCTCGATAGTATTCCAGACCGCAGTTTGGGCTGATATAACAGCTGTATACTATCATGCTTTGTACTTCTGCCCACACTATTCCTTCTTTTGGTGTTCGCCTTCTTTCCACCTTGTCCCTACACTTCCCCCTAGCTAAAATTGCTGCATCTGTTCCTTTGTCTCTTATCCACTTACCATTTAGTTTGTTTTTATTAGGTTCACTCACTAGCATTAGGTCTATTTCCTCTCTCTCCGCTGTTGCTATTAGTAAATCGTGAGCCTCTCTTCCCCTCCCTATGTTTATTTGTATAAACTTATACATTATGTGATACTATTTTTTCCTCCTGTTCTCTCCAGTTATCTGGGTTGTTGTCCTCCATATTCTTCTTTGTTTTCCTCATTTCTTTTTTCTTTGTAGCTGGACATCTTTTCTCTCCCGTTCTGTGTCCTAATACTTTGCATTCAATGCAGTATTCTTTGTTTCTGCATTCGGCAACCTGATGTCCCTCCTTTCCGCATTTTATACATAGCGAAGACCTGTCTTCCCCATTGCATTCTGCCGCTACATGTTCTTTCCTCCAGCATTTATAACATTTTCTTTCATTTGCTTTAACTTTCTCTACTCTGCATCTTATGAGTCCTATGTTTATTCTTCCTTCTCCTATTATCTGTTCTGCTATTTTTTTGTTCATTTTGACTATAGCGGTTTGTATTTCTCTATAACCTTTCTTTATGGAAATTATTGTACTTCCTTCTGTGTTCACTTTGTTCATAATTTCTTCCAGTATTTCTTCTCTCTTAATTTCCGGGCTAATATCTTTGATTATCACCAGTTCTGTAGTTTTGTTGCTGGCTTTTTGTACATTGCAGCCTTCCATTCCATTTTTAAATTTTTCTATCTCTTTCTCCGTCTCATTACTCTTTGTAATTAGTAACAACTCCCCTTTTTTTGTTTCTCTTACCTCCTTGAACGTAGATCCTTTTATCTGGGTTTTTGCCTGTCTCAGCAAATCTGCATATGTGACACCTTGTTTGCTCACTACTATAGCACCTGTTTCCGTACCTGTTTTTTTTTTCTCTATGTGTCTCCGCTACCTGTCCCTGTGTTGGCACGCACAGTCTTATTTTTGTGTTAGTTCTTCTTCCTGCTATTTCCATAATTTTTTTTGCATCTCTTGCCGTAATTCCCGTTGGTATTGGTATATTTATTTCTTCAATACTTAATGTTTTTGTTTTGATAAGCATTTTTTCGATAGCTATTAGTATCTCCTTATTCCCTGCCGTTTCGATTTTCTGCTTAATGATGTGTACTTTTCCCACATTTTTTCCGCTTAGATTTTTAACTATTTCTATATATGGCGTTTCATCTTCTCCTTCTTCCTCCATTAGTTCAGGGTATTTTATTTTTGCTTGTTGTAAGATACCACCTTCTTTGCCTATTTCATCTTTATTTATTAAAAGTCCTGTATCCATTTCCTTTTCCATTATTGGTTTTTTTTTTTCCACATTTACATATTTATAGTCTGTATCTCTCCATTCTTTATTTATAATATTTTTTATATCCTCTTCATTAGCCACTTTTAATATCTCCTCGTCCGAGATGAAATGGTTTTTACGGTTTTCTTCCCTATTATCTCCAGTTTCCATTGTCTGTGTCGACATTTCTATACCTATTTTTGTTTTATTTCATTCTCCTGTTCTTTTTTTTTGGATTTCTTCAAATTCCATTCTCTCCATATTTGTTTTTAGTTGATTCGCCACCTTTTTAATTTCCAGTTTAGTGGTTGTACACTCACTGGTTAAGTTTTTTAACTCTCTAATTAATTTCCCCATTATTTGGATTGTTGTGGGGTTATTTGCTCTCTTCGCCTCGTTGTTACCTCCTGGCGAATCTATTTCTCTCCCTCTTTTTTGTTTCGTTTGACCTAATTCTTTATCTTTATTTTTATCCGGCGGTGTTCTTTGCAACATCCCGCTTTTTAAAAATGCATCCATCTTATTACGTTTTTTGACCCTTGGCCTAGTTTCACTTTTAATTAACATCAAATTGCTGTTTCCGCGTTTATGTTTTATTATGTAACACTAGACGTGTCGCGCGTCACGACACGAGTGTGTTTTAAAACACGACCGCACTTTTATTTTTTTTGTGTGTCCAGTTTTACACTTTTTTGAACTTTCACAATAAACTTTTCACCTTTCCACTGTTTGTTCTAATTCACAGAATTTTTAATTTTTTAAATAACGTAGATTATTCACCATTATTTAAATCGCCTTTATGCACATTCGCGAGCGCGTCCGTTCTCCGTCGGACATTGACCGCGAAGAATTTTTTTTTGGGAGTTGCTAGTAAAGCAGTTGTTGATGTGATGGTTTAGTAGTTGTGCGTGTTTTTAATAGTTAAAAAGGAAGAATTTTAGTAGTTTCACGGATGTTTAGTGTATAAACGGAAAAATATTGATACTTTTGGTTGTTTTACGGTTTTTGTATGGTTTAAACAAAAGAATTTTAGTAGTTACATTGGTGTTCAGTAATTCTACAGAAATTTGATAGTTTTACATTTTTTTAGTGTCAAAACAAAAAATCTTATTATTACGGTTTTTATAAAACCCTAACAGTTTAAATGATTAAAAACCGGGTTTAATACAAAATGTGTGTGACGTCAATTGTGGGCATAGAAAGTTGTTATGTTGGTTTCACCGCAAAAAATATCTATATATATAAGATTATATGGTCTAAGATCTTTACGCAGATGCAAGATTGAGACTACTATTTTGCATCCACTGTTGGACATGTACTAAGCTTTTCTGTTTTGTGCCGTCTGGGTCTAATGTAATTTTTGCCTGCAATCTATTTAATGTCATCTAAACATCTTTTTTGTGGCTTTTCTAAATTTTTCATAGTTTTTATGTAGATTTTTTTTCCCTGGCAGGTTTACAATTTGATGAAAAGGGATAAAGAGTCCGCAACAAATTTATTGGTCAAATGGGAGACTTTGCCGGCAGAGCTGACTATTTTTTGATATTTATGGTATTGACGTATATTTTAGAGGTAGTAAAAAGACATTCACAATTTTACAAAATTTAGCGTTAACAGCTTTTCTGCATCTTGCTTTAATGTTTGTACATAAAGCTCTTTTAAGCTTACCAAATATTTTCTGCTAATCTTTCTTGAGTCTGTAAAGAGATTTCCATTAAAACAGAACCCTTTTACGGTACTTTCATTTTTTTTTCTTTGTACATTTAAGGCTTTTAAAGTTTACTAAATATTTTAAGAGTTCTGCTAAAGTGCTTTGATCTTTCTCGAGCCTGCGAAGTTTTTAGAGATTTTCGTTGAAACTTCAAAGTTTCTTCAAAGTACTTTCTTTTCTTTTTTGATTGATTGAAGAATAAAATTTATGTTGAATCAACATTTAACTTAGTTTAGAATGCAAAAACTACTAGAACACTTGAGTTTTTTTTTCAAAGCACACACTACAACGCTTACAAAAAATAATTTTGATATTATTTGGTATTCAACATGATCAACATTTATGATCGTATAAAATTCTGCTAAAGATAATCTTACTAAAGTTCTGTAGTTTGTAATTTTGTAAGCTTAATGTCTTATTATGCTAAATTTGTATTAAATTTATTATTTTATTCAAATAGTTCCAGTCAGTGTCCAAACATTTATGGCAGCTAATAATATACAATTATAGTATTAGGTGTAACGTTAACATGCCGCTAACCGTACATTTGTGTATAGATACAAAGCTTTTGTCTTCGTAGAGAGATAGCTTTTAGCTTCTAACCCTAACTACCACTCTGCCTAGAAAACTATCTAAACAGCCGTTGTGACTGCATCTAAGCGATACCTACTGATTACATTTTTAAGTAATTTCACAAAACATATTCAATATTGATTTGATTAGTTTGGATTTATTAGTTTATACACATTTATTTTAAATCAATAAAATAAAATAAATTAAATTGTAATAATTACGCAAAATATTTTGTAATTGGAAAATACAATGGAATCTAAATCTGTGACGAATTTATAGAGACATCTTAACAAATAGCTCAGAGCTAATACACCATTTCCCCGTACAAACCGCCCCCTCAAACTGATCTTTTCTATTTGGTGCTTTGGAAATAATGTCCGTCTCGCCCCTTTGACGTTCGCCCTTTATCAAGTTGTTGGAACAACATTTCGAGACGGGCGGCCCGGGTTGAGTCAATAAGAAGAGGACGCTTCCCGATATTAGTTACATAAACTGACAAACGCGAGGCCATCCCGACACTTATAATGGGATGACATGACATTTCCGATCCCCCCTTACAATTGCCCCCAAGAGCAAGGAATGACCTAGCGCGAACGAACCACCCTTACAACCCACTCCGAGTAACGCGCCGCCGGTCAATATTATATTTGACCGGACATTTTTTATTCATAATCTTGAAGGAGCCTTGCCGTATTTAATTATTCATACGCGGTCGATGCATAATGTACAACAATCGCAATACGTACTCTATACGACCTCCACCTATACCGCTAAAACTACCACACACACACTGACATTAGATGAATAATTTACAATTTATTTGGATCAATTCTTTATATTCCAATGTATCATACAATTGAAAATGTCTCCATGTAAAAAAATATGATTTGTTAATGTACTTAATTTGATTGATTTTGTGTCAACTTGCATCAATTCCACTTAGCATTAAGTACTACTTACCTATTAGTAGTAAGTGACAGTTCTTCGATTTCACACACGCGACACATTATTGTTAAACTACAAATAAACGTTTATGTAAATCAGATTTAACATAAAGCGTGACCTGAGTAAGCCTTGGATGTAATTGTAATCTTAGATTAAACTATTTTATTAATTTTTATGCAACTGCAAATAGACTAATGATACTACCTTGTGGCATACCGGACGGTTATTTTCATATTTTTTTTAATTTGTTAAATCATAATATTTACTACATTGATCGCTAAATAACTTTATCATGCGGAATAACATAATGTAAACAGCGGTCGCTACATGATCGACATGTAGATTATCAGACAAACATAGCGCGCAAAAGGCACAGTGCAACAATAATAATAATAAGCATAAAAATATTTATGTTATGATGTTACACAATTTGCGTATTGTGCAAACAGATCAAAACTTTTCGTTTCGTAGCGCGATTTCACAAAACAATCTGTTAAAATGATTCCAACTATACACAATCAACCTGTCCATTCCATTCCAGCACCCTATTACCATTATTAAAACTGGCCATTGTTAAAATTATTTTTGCTGTACATATTTTTTAAATGTATATGTATACGATTGTTTCGTAAAAAAAGTATTTGTTGTAGTCGTTGCAGGCGGGAATAATAGACCGAGTTATTAAATTTCTAATGGCTTTGTTAACCGAATTACGGGCCGCCACCGGACCCGATACTAATAAATTAATATTTCCCGACGCATTCGCCTATATTTCCCGAAATTTAATCACATAAATCCACTGTCTGGCGAGTTGCAAAAAAATATTAGCAAAGCTCGACGGCGCGTGTGTATCTTCCACTCCATTTTTTTTAATATACAATGGAAATTGTGTTTGTATAGGAAGAGGGAAGTGATTAAATACTGTTTAATTAATTCCTTTGAAAGAAATTTTAAATATAATTTTATAATAATGAATTGATTGATTCAGTTTTTATACTTAGGATAATTTTATTATATATAATTATTATATATTATACATGATTTGGTCTAAAATCTTAATAAATTAAACAGGTCAGTCAACATTACCAAAACACCTAAATAATTCTTCAATAGTTAAAAATTTTAAAATAAGTTTTAAATAAAAAATTTTTGGTTTTAAGTAAACTAATTTATAAAAATATTTTCATTTTATTTTGGAAATTTAGTAAACTTTTTTTTTAAAAGAACACCTTGTATATATTTTTTTTTAATTTTTAAATTAATTTTGAGTGTTTTTTGTAAAAATATTTTTTTAATAAAATGCACTATTTTTGTGTTATGAGCAAACTTCTGAACGTCAAATAAAAAACATTTGTACACAAACATTTATGTTTATTTTAACCAAACGGATAAAAAGAGTAATAACATTTAAAACAATTAATAAAACAATTATTAAATCATTAAAAAATGTAAAAATACACAGAATGTGTTGTTTAAAAAAATTAAAAAATGCAAATTTTTATAATAAAATAAACTAAACTAAATTTATAACAAATTTTAAAAATATACAGGGTAATTTTTTTTAAATATTTATATTTTTACATTTTTTAATGGTTTAATGATTGTTTTGTTAATAGTTTTTAATGTTATTGCTTTTTTAACTGTTTGGTTAAAATAAATGTGTACGTTTTTGAAAAAATGTTTTTTATTTGAAGTTCAGGAGTTTACTTATAACTCAAAAATAAGGCATTTTATAAAAAAAAAATACAAAAAATACTCACAATTAATTTTAGAATAAAAAATGTAAAAATATACAGGGTATTTTATTAAAAAAATCAAAATTTTACAATAAAAAAAATCCCAGTATATTAAAAACATTTTAATAAATTAGTTTGTTTAAAACCAAAAAGACTTTGTTTAAATTTTTTTTTTTAAAACGGTTAGAAGATTATTTAGGTTTTTCGGTAATTTTGACTAACCCTGTATATGGAAATTATGTTATGGATGTGCTTTAAAAATTTGATGACGTTAAATTTGATATTAATTTTACAACTGACTCAGTAAATGTAATTTTTAATATTTTCAGAACATTTGATAACAATTTTGTCAGTTCAGTAAAATTTGAATGACATTTTACACACTTATTACAACTCAAAGTTTATATTATATTTTTGAAGACAGTTTTAATAGTTTAAGAAAATTTTATGACATTTCAGAAAAATTTAGAAAACTTTTTATCACACAGATTTGAGAACATTTTATTATACTTTTGACAGTATCACAGCTCAAGAACATTTTATTTTTGGCAACGTTGAAGACATTTTTAGTCATTTGAGAATATTTGATGACATTTGTGACAGTTCAAAAAAATGTTGAAGACCTTTTATGCCACTTATCACAGCTCGAGATTATTTTATTTAATTTTTGTCAGTTTTAAAGATTTTTAGTAGTTCACTTAGATGACATTTGTGTCAGTTCAGGAAAATTTAGAAACTTTTATGTTATTTATCACAGCTCAGCAAGGTTGTATTATATTTTTAGTAGTTTGATGTCATTTTTAGTAGTTTGAGAACATTTGATGACATTGTATCAGTTCAGGGTAATTTGGATGATATTTTATGTCATTTATCACATCTCGAAAGCATATTATTATAGTTTTAACAGTATCACAGCTCAAGAACATTTTATTGTATTTTTTTAACAGCTTGAGAGTATTTGATGACATTTTTTCAATTTAGTAAAATGTGGACGACATTTTATGTCATTTTTTTAATAGTTGCAAACTTAACTTTTTATGTCACTTATTCGAAAACATTTTATTAGACTTTTGACAGTATCACAGCTCAAGAACATTTTATTTTTGGCAATGTTGAAGACATTTTTGTCATTTGAGAATATTTGATGACATTTGTAACAGTTCATGAAAATTTTGATGACCTTTTATGTCACTTATCGCAGCTCAAAATTATTTTATTATATTTTTGGCAGTTTTGAAGATTTTTTAGTAGTTCAAGAACATTAGATGACATTTGTGTCTGTTCAGGAAAATTTTAATAACTTTTATGTTACCTATCACAGCTTGAAAACATTTTATTATATTTTTGGTGGTTTTGAAAACATATTTAGTAGTTTGAGAACATTTGATGACATTGTATTAGTTTAGGATAATTTGGATGATATTTTATGTCATTTATCACATCTCGAGAGCATATTATTATAGTTTTAACAGTATCACAGCTCAAAAACATTTTATTATGTTTTTTTTGCAGCTTGAGAGTATTTGATGACATTTTTTAAATTTAATAAAATGTGGACGACATTTTATGTCATTTATCACAGCTCAAGAAGATTTTATTATATTTTTTTGAAAGTTTTTTATAATTGCAAACTTGACTTTTTATGTCACTTATTCGAGAACATTTTATTATACTTTTGACACTATTACAGCTCAAGAACATTTTAGTTTTGACAGTGTTAACGACATTCTTTGTCATTTGAAAATATTTTATGACATTTGTGTTGACTCATAAAAATGTTGATGATCTTTTTATGTCATTTATCACAGCTCGAGACTATGTTATTATATTTTTGGCAGTTTTGAAGATAAAAATCAAGAACATTAGATGTCATTTGTGTCAGTTTAAGAAAATTTTAATAACTTTTATGTTATTTATCATAGTTTGAGAACATTTTATTATATTTTTGGTGGTTTTGAAAACATTTTTAGTAGTTTGAGAACTTTTGATAACATTATATCAGTTCAGGGTAATTTGGATGATATTTTATGTCATTTATCACACCTCGAGAGATATTATTATAGTTTTAACAGTATCGCAGCTCAAGAACATTTTTTTTTTTTTTTTAACAGCTTGAAAGTATTTGATGACATTTTTTCAATTTAGTAAAATGTGGACGACATTTTATGTCATTTATCACAGCTCAAGAAGATTTTATTACATTGTTTTGATAGTTTTTAATAGTTGCAAACTTGACTTTTTATGTCACTTATTCGAGAACATTTTATAATACTTTTGGCAGTATCACAGCTCGAGAACATTTTATTTTTGGCAGTGATGAAGACATTTTTAGTCATTTGAGAATATTTGATGACATTTGAGTCAATTCATGAAAAATTTTGTGATTTTTTATGTCATATATTTTTGGCAGTTATAAAGATTTTTTAGTAGTTCAAGAACATTAGATGACGTTTGTGTCAGTTCAAAAAAATTTGGATGATCACAGCTCGAAAACATTTTATTATATTTTTGGTGGTTTTGAAAACATTTTTAGTAGTTTGAGAACTTTTGATAACATTATATCAGTTCAGGGTAATTTGGATGATATTTTATTTCATTTATCATATCTCGAGAGCATATTATTATAGTTTTAACAGTATCACAGCTCAAGAACATTTTATTATATTTTTTTAACAGCTTGAGAGTATTGGATAACATTTTTTTAAATCTATTAAAATGTGGACGACATTTTATGTCATTTATCACAGCTCAAAAAGATTTTATTATATTTTTTTAACGTTTTTACTAGTTGCAAACTTGATTTTTTATGTCACTTATTCAAGAACATTTTATTATACTTTTGACAGTATCACAGCTCACGAACATTTTATTTTTGGCAGTGTTAAAAACATTTTTAGTCATTTGAAAATATTTGATAACATTTATGTCAGTTTATGAAAATTTTGATGACATTTTATGTCACTTATCACAGCTCAAAATTGTTTTATTATATTTTAGGCATTTTTAAAGAATTTTAGTAATTTAGTTAGATGTCATTTGTGTCAGTTCAAGTTTTAAGTTGGATAACTTTGATTGATCTATCACAGCTCGAGATCATTTTATTATATTTCTGGTGGTTTTGAAATCATTTTTAATAGTTTGAGAACATTTGATGCTATTGCATCAGTTCAGGGTAATTTGAATGATATTTTATGTCATTTATCACATCTCGAAAGCATATTATTATAGTTTTAACAATATCACAGCTCAAGGACATTTTATTATATTTTTTTTAACAGCTATACAGTAACAGTAAAATGTGGACTACATTTTATGTCATTTATCACAACTCAAGAAAATTTTGTTATATTTTTGTGGTCAGTTTAAGAAATTTTTGATGACATTTTATGCCATTTATAACAGTTTGAGAACATTTGATGACCGTATTTGTCAGTTGAAGAAAAGTTGGATGACATTTTCTGTCATTTATAACAGCTCAAAAACATTTTATTACAATTTGGCAGTTCAAAAGACATTTTTAATACTTTGAGAACAATTGATAACATTTGTGTCAGTTCTGGAAAATGTTGTTAACATTTTGTTATATTTTTGACAGTTTTAAAAACATTTTTAGTAGTTTGTTGACATTTATGTCAGTTCAGAAAACAATTATATCATTTATCAGAGCTCAAGAACATTTTTTTGATTGTTTTTACGGTTTTTTAAATTTTTTTACAGTTTTTACGACATGATCTTTGGCGGTGCAAATGGTCAAAATTTTTTTGTTTTTATATCGTAATATTAAATTTAAATTAAGAGCCTAAATAATTATTGTAACCTCTAGAATGTTAATTTCTTGGATGGAAATAATTTAAACTCAATTTTTTCAAACTTAGTTTTTGCCTATCCACTCAAGTATTTGGGATCAAAAAAATTAAACATAAACACTTGGGCTGGTGGGCGGGAACACCAATCCAAACTACCCGCCTACAAGTTTTTCATTTAGTTCAAACTTTGTGTGTGGTGTGATTTGAATTTGTGTTCCCGAACGCCCACCCAAGTGTTTGTGACCAAAAGATTTAAACATAAACAAACGGGCGGGTGGGCGGAAATACCAATATAAACCACAAGCTTACAAGTTTTGAATTTAGTTTAAATTTTGTGTGTGGTGTGGTTTAAACTTGTGTTTCTGCCCACCCACCCAAGTGTTTGTGATCAAAAGATTTAAACATTAACACTTGGGCGGGTGGGCGGGAACACCAATCTAAATTACACGCTTACAAGTTTTAAACTTAGTTTAAATTATGTGGGCGTGTGGTTTGAAGTTGTGTTCCCGCCCACCTACCCAAATGTTTGTAATCCAATTTTTTTATAATAAACAATTGGGTGCACAACAGCAATCTTAACCATACGCCCACAAGTTTTAAACTCAGTTTTTCGCCGCCCACTCAAGTGTTTGTGATAGAAAATTGAATTACAAACACTTGGGTGGACGGTCGGGAACATAAGTATAAAGATTTAAACACAAACAGTTGAGCGGGTAGGCGGAAACACTAATCTAAACCACACGCTTACAAATTTTGAACTTTTTGCTTACCCACCCAACTGTTTGTGATCAAAAAAGTTTAAACATAAAGTTTGAACTTAGTTCCACCCACCCACCCAAGTGTTTGCAATTCAATTTTTGTATCACAAACACTTGACTGCAAAACAGCAATCTAAAACGTACGCCCACAAGATTTGAACTTAATTCCACGCCACCCACCAAAATGTTTATATTGAAAAAATTGAATCACAAACACTTGAGTGGGTGACTCCTAGCTATATTAAGCTATTGTGGGTTACTTTAGGTTATGATTACTTTTGAATAGTTTGAACTAGTGTGCCAAATCAAACGTCCAAAAATTTATTACAAAGAGATTAGAAGCGTTAGAAGTCTTTATATAAGTCTAATATCTTAATAATCAACCCTTGGGTGGGTAAGTAAGTCACTCAAGATTATGACTACTATTGAGTATGTAGAACTTAAGTATTGTTATTAAAGAATTAGAAGTATTTTCTTTCTGCAAGTATTAAATAGTTAGAAGAGAAAGAAGTAATATATAACCTTATAATGCCAAAAATGTGGGCGGTTTGTGGATTACTTCAAATCATGATTATTATTTATGACTTACCAGCCCAAAAATTAGTGAAAATTTTTTTTTTTTGCAAGAGTTAGCGTTTCTACTTTAAAAGATGTATCTAATTAGCACTTGGGTGGAAGAGTGGGTTACTACTAATTAGGTCTACACCATTGAGTAGTTTGAACTGGCCCAGTTAGAAGTTTCTTATTTCTGCAAGTGTTAGAAGTGTTTTAGTCAGAAAAAGGTATATCCAATCTTTTGATTCCAAACATCTAGGCGGGTGAGTGGGTCACTTAAAATCATAATTACCATCAAATAACTTAAACTGGAGTGTCTACCCGCTCAATGGTTTATATACAAAAGATAAGAAGTTTTTCTTCTTTGCAAGCGTTTGAAGTCTTTATGTTAGCAGTAAATTTTAATTCTACAGTAATCAATATACGTTCATTTGGTATAACTTTTGATCGAATAACTCTTTTTGTTTGATTTGTAGCTATTACAGCAATTTTATTATTCCTATCATTACCTGTTTTAGCTGGAGCTATTACAATATTTTATTAGAGGAGGGGATGGTAAATATATTTTTTTAATAATCAACGTTTGGATGGGTGGTTTACTCAAAATTTGTTTGCACTGAAGTGCCGAAAAAATTGAAATTTTTTTTTTAATTGCAAGCGTTAGAAGTCAGGAAAAAATTATGAATCTCATTTTTTAATGATCAACACTTGGGTGGGTAGCTGTGTTACACTAATTTATGATTACCAATTAGTAGTTTGAACTGGAGTAAAGAATCAAACAAATTACAATTAAATGATGCTCATCATTTGAAGAATTATTCACATCATTAACAGTTTTTTTTTTTTTTTAACATTTTTATTTTTTTTTTGTTTATCAAAAACTACAAAACATTAGTTTGCAAAACTTTTTTACTAAAATTATCACCAAAATCAACAACAAAAACTATTGTTTTTTTTGCACAAAGCAAATTTTTGAATTTTTTATTAGGAGCGACTTTATGTCTCGCAATAATCAAAAAAATGTTTAATTATACGTTAAGATTGTTTTTGGTGAAACTTAGAATCTGGATTTTTAAGTACTTATTTAAAGAGCTTATTAGGTGACTTTTGAACCATCTCAAGGATAGAACCACAGACTGCTTGCATGATAAAGAATTTTTAAGTATTACATTTAATTGACATGTTACGATTGAAGATGAGTAACTGGACATAAACATAAAGAAGACAAAAGCTATGGCTACTACAAAGTACCCAAACATTAAACAAAGTAGACCCTCTATAGGCTTTAACAACGAAACTATAAAATGGGTATCCTCTCACAAGTACCTGGGAACATGAGTAACAGATAATGCAGAGCACACCAAGAAAATTAACTGCAAAATAGAACTTGCTCGTTGTGCCTTTTTAAAATAGAGAAAATTCTCTGTAACCGCAGCATTAAATTAGAGATTTAAAACCAAATGCTAAAGTGTTACATCTTTCTTACTAATGGAGGCCTGGACATTAAAAGCGGAAAATATAAAAAAAATTGAAACTTGGTGTTTCAAAAGAATCTTTAAAATTTTATGGATCGACAAAATTACCAACGAAGCAGTACTGCACCAAATGGATAAAACCAGAAAAATTAATAAAACTATTAAAAAAGATAACTTGAGTACTTGGAACACATTCTAAGAGGAGAAAGATATAATATCTTCAATTTAATTATCCAGGCTAAAATTATAGGAAAATGAACTGTTGGCAGAAGGAGGATATTGTGGCGTTGCAACCTAAGAGAGTGGTTTGAGTGTACGTCTGCCGAGCTATTCAGGGCGGCTGTCAACAAGATACGTTTTGTTATGATAGTTTCTAATCTTTAATAGGAGGGAACTCAAAGAAAAAGAAGAAAAAAAAAACGATAATTTGACAAGACTAATTTTCTGTATGAGCTAAGTCATTTCACAAGAAACTTTTTACTACCCATTGCATTTTGGAAACCTTACTCAAAAGCAAAGTTAGCAGCACCACGGCAGAGAGGACATGTATTAACAGCGCTAACGAAAATTAAGCAACGGCCAAATTGGATGGGTGTCCACAACAAAGTGATGCAAAGAGATAAATGGATCCTCATATAGACATTCAAACATATACATGTCTTCTATGTGGCTCGGTGTGCTTGACACTTTGATTGCCAACCCTAAAAGAAAACGGTGTGATTAGGTATATATACATACATAAAAACAAACAAACACAACACTTGGGCGAGTGGGTGAGTCACTTTAAAACATGAGTTTGGACACTACTCGCTGGTAATTATGATCTCAAGTGCTCTACCCTCCCGCTCGAATGTTGGTCATCAAAAGATTGGATATTGCTCTCTTTATCTTTGACAAAAAGACTGCTAACACTTGCAGAGGGGAGAATTTTAATTTTTTGATAACAAACACTATGGCGAGTAGATGAGCACTTTAGTTCAACTGTCAATCATGATCTGGTGTGACCTAATTACCCGCCCAAATGTTAATCATCAAAAGATTGAATATTGCCTCTTATTTATTGAACTAAGGGACTTCCAACACTTGCAGAGAGGAGAAACTTTAAATTTTGTAACAACAATTAATTGGGCGGGTGGGCACTTCAGTTAAAACTAATTGTTTGTAATCATGATTTAGAATGACACACCCATCTGCCTAAGTGTTGGTTATCAAGAGTTAGGTATCATCTCTTTTTTCTTGGACTAAATGACTTCTAACGCTTGCAGTTAGGAAAAACTTCTAATTCTTTGATAAAAAACACTTGGACGGGTAGGTGAGCACTTCAGTTTAAACTACTTGATAGTAATCATGATCTGGGGTGAGCCACTCGCTTGCCCAAATAATGGTTTTTAAAAGATTGGATATCATCTCTTCTTTCGCTGACTAAAAGACTTCTAACACCTGCAGAGAGGAGAAACTTAAATTTTTTTGATAACAAACTTTTGGGCGGGTGGGTGGACACTCCAGTTTAAACTACCAAAAGAATAGTTTTTACTCTTTTTTTTTTGACTAAAAGACTTCTGACATTTGCAAAAAAAAGAAATTTTCAAGTTTTTAATAACTTTTGAGTAGGTGGGTGGGCACATTAGTTCAAACTACTTGCTAGTAATCATGATCTAACCACCCGCCTAAGTGTTAGTCATTAAAAGATTGAATATCGACAAACACCCACCCACCCAAGTGTTTCTTATCAAAGAATTGGAATATTTTCCTCTCTGCAGGCGTTAGAGATCTCTTTGTACAAAAATGAGGTTCTTGTACAAAGAGATCTCTAACGCCTGCAGAAAGGAAAATATTCCAATTCTTTGATAAGAAACACTTGGGTGGGTGGGAGTTTGCTTCATTTCAAATTACTCGCTGGTAATTATGATCCGGAGTAACTTAAACCACTCACAAAAGTGTTGATCATCAAAAGATTGCATATTACCTCCTCTTTAGACAAAATAGAGGGCAAACTTTCATTTTTTTGATAACAAACTTTTGGGCGGGTGGGTAAACACTTCAATTTAAACTACCCAATTTTAAGCATGATTTGGAGTGACCTACCCGTTTGCTCGTGTGTTGGTCATCAAAAGATTGGATATTACTACCTCTTGGACAAAAAGACTTCTAACGCATGCAAAGAGGAGAAACTTCCAATTCTTTGATAACAAACTTTTGTGACTTTTTTTTCTTTCTTAACCCTTTCTTTTTGAGGGTGGAAAACTTGTTTTTGTGTGTTTTTTATCAGCTTATAGTTGCTTCTCGTTTCGAACCGGTTTAGCACTAAAACTTTGTGCAGACTTTCTTGTTGTTTGTTAGTATGTAGTAGAGTTTGTTCTTTGTTTTTCCGTTTGGAAGTAGTTTACTAACATGTCTTCCCGTTGGTTCCTTTTGTCGAAACCAAAGTTTCCAATATTCTCAAGATCTGTTTTGTCTCTCTGGCCGATCTTGGCATTTGTTTAGTTTAATTTTTTGATTCTATTGCTTTGAATATGTTTTTGAAGAATGTTTATATCTCTTTGTATTCTGATGTACTTGTGAGTGTATCCCTGAATGGGCTATGCACTGTATCTTTGTTTAATTTAATTTGTAGATAACGTTTTTTAAAATGGGATGAAATTTGACTACCAGGTATTATAAAGAGTTATTGAGTTTACCACGTTTCTTATTGTTTCTTTTGTTTCTTTCTTAAGGTTTGGAACTTAAAACAGACCAGAAAAGCTTCTGATTTATTCGTTTTTTAGCGGTTTGCAATGTGCATGTTGTATTCAAAGGTAATGCCTAGATATCTCTGTTGTGCTCTTAACTCAAAAACTAATGTTTTTCAATATTTTTCTATTTGTTAAGATAACAGTTTTGGTTTTGTGCATTGCTAGTTTTAGATTTTGTTTTTTTCTACCTTATTACTGTAGCTGTTGTCATTCTGCATCTTCAACTTGTTGTTACAGTTTGCGATTGTCTGTGTAGCTTATTAATTACCTGAAAGCCCAGCGAAACTCTTCTTAGGCAAAGCAATATCTTTTTTTGCTATAACTCTTTAGCAATGTTGGGTTATTTGACAGAGCCTTATTGGCATGGTCCTTAGGTATCTTCTTAGTTTTTTTATATCTTTATTAACTTCTTCCTCGTTGTATTCTCTTTTTTTTCATAAATAGTTTGTGCAGATTTATTTAGGTGTATCCGTTTTAGTAGTCCTAGATTTGTTAGTTTTACTTCTAGTAAAATTCTTGAATTTTTAATTGGGTTTAGTTTTTTGTGTCTTCTGGTTGCCAGATATACTATGACCATTTCAAAAGTTGCATTATTTGTCAACCTTGAAATGGCGTTTGGAAATTGCTTAGTCAATTTTGTTAGTTTACTTTCTTAGAGCAGTTTTTGTCTTTTCTTCTCATCTCTGCAATTTTGTTTGATATTAATGTTTCAGTAAATGTTTTTTGCTTGTCTGTCCTTTCACCTTTCATTCTTTGATAGTCAAAGTTGTCTTGGTCTTCTTTGTTTCTTTCTTCTTTATTCCATGTTCTCTTGCTTCTATTTAGTTTCTCGCTTTTCCTTCTTTTGTCTTTTGTGGCTTTTGATCTGTGTGTTTACTCTGAGCGGTTATCTTGTAACCTATGTACATTTTTCTTTATGCAGCGTAGATCATTTTTTTGAAACCTATGATCTGGTGCAGATGTTGAGTCAAAAATGAAACATTATTGCTTAAAAGTTTAGTCGATATTATTTTATAAACTTTACAATAAAATCTAGTATTTAATTTTTTTTGGCTTGTTTTAATTATTTTCCTATATTTTGTTCACTAATTCGTTAAAATCCTTTAATGAAAAATGAAAATATTTGATTAAAATTCGTCTTAATTCCCTCACCGCATAAAACAGCCAACAAACAGGATACAAATCAAATTAGTTCCCGCTGTGTGTATCCGCAAATTGGACGAAAAAAATAAACGTGTACGCGAGCGAGAAAGAGAGCGAAAAAGAGGTAGTCGTTAATAAAAACGCCCTGACCCACATGCAGCATACATTGCTCGATTACTTAAAACATATCTAACAATTTGTTTGTGCCGACCGATATAATCGATAGCAGTAGCAAGTCACCCTTTAAATAATTCCGTGGATTTTATAAGCACGAGAGAAAGCGGGCACGTGTTTTATTATACTCGGGGGTGGGCGGGTGGCTTTATAATTTCCACTGTACACGGAACGCTTATTCTTTTATCGGTATGCAATTTTTATTGTTTTATTTATGCAGCCCGAAGCTTTCTACTGGCGGTAGTGGTTAGTGGATGAATAAGTAATGGACGTGTATTGGTTTCAGAGGGTGAAACTAGAAGACGAGTTTTCTAGTTGAAAGTTTGAGAAATTTGTTTGTTCTTTTCTTTGCAGTCCACTTGTCACAGGATGTATGTAATGTCACATGTTGGATTTATTAATGTCATATCGAGCGACTATTCTTTCAATAATAACTGCAACTTTATTAAGGCACCAAATGAACTGTTTTGACATTAAATTCAACAAATTTTATTAGAAAATAAATATTTAAACAAAACATATTTAGTGCAAATTATTTAAGAAGGTTCCGGTACTCATTTCTTTCTGGTATTATAAAAATTTTGAATTTTGAATTAGAAAATTGTTGATTATTTTATTAATTTTTTGTTGTAAGTTGAATTTTTCTTTTGTCAAAGGCATTTTACCGTCTAAGGCATAGGTTTTTTGATCTCTAATACTTATAATATTGTTTTATGGTTAACAAGCTATTTAAAAAATTGTACACTCTGGCCAACACTTATCTGTTCATCAATGATCTTTTACTTTTTTATTTACTAATTTTTTTAAACTTTTAAATTATTATAACCTCAAAAAATTCGTGTGTGATTTATTCATAATTATCCTAAGTCATATAATTAATTCAAATCGCGTGTTTATACTCTATAGTCCTTATCCTTAGTTACCTAACCATAAGCATCAAAAGTATTAATTATTTAATTAAAATATTTTTATATGTAGCGTGTGCTAAATTATTTTAGATCTACCCCAATCTACTCACTATCCCGACATATCCTCCTTTTATCTCCTAATCAAAACCCGGTCACAATCCCACCATATAACCGCCACCACGCACGAATCCATCTCTTTAATGCCATAATAAACAAGCACCTTACAGTACACACATGCTACTGCTGCTGGACACGACAGGTAATGTCACCAGATGTGTTTCACATTACGGTCTTATTTACTATCCATTATCCAATTTTATAACTGAAATAGTGGCAAATCCAAATCTTTATATCACCACAAAAGTCCAATTACATTTTTCTTTCACGGATATTTTATAATGTACATGAATTGATATAAAATATTTAAATATTATATTTATGATAATAAAAAGAAATCAATTGCACTCTAGCGTGCACAATTCTTGGTAGTCATAATATTATTATACATCCATGATAAATGTATGCGTTTTTTTATTAATGCGCTCATAAAATGAGTTTATTATAAAATCAATTTTTATGAATATTATATAATGTTTAATAATTTTCATTTGATCTATAAATAGCCAAATTACATCATCATTTTTTCTACATTAAGTTTTGAAAAAAATACTTGAATTCATTCATAACAATCAAGTCGTTAAAGAGGGTATTATAATTCATTACGCCCGCATATAATATTGTTCCCAAAAACCGCTCTTTCTATTTTACAAAATGTCAAATAAATTGCAAAAACTTTTTTATTTAACTAAATTAATCAAAATGTATTTTTACTCAACAAAATTAATAAAAAATTTAACAAAAACTGCTCAGAAGAAATTGCTCATGAAACCCTTTAGTTAGCAAATTGATTTACACACACTTAAATTGCACAAAATTGATAAAAAATTGAAAACAATAAACAAAAATTTAACTAAACTGATCAAAAAATTTAAAAAAAATGTGAATTACTATTTGAAGGGTTTAGAGCTACTATACCTGCCAAAACATTGCTTTACAGTACTGTGTGTCTATAGATTGATGCACAAATAGGTAAAAAATCAAGCCCATTTTTACTACAACATTAATTAAAATATTTCAAACTTTTTCTCATACAACAAAATCCAGTCATAAACTGTTCAAAAAATGCTTTTTTTTAAATGAAATAAAAAAAAAATTAAATTCGATCATGAAATATCAAAATATTTGTCAGAAAACACCATAAACTGTAAAAAATATAAAATCTCAAAAATAGCAAAATCAATTTTTGCATTTTATTTGACATTTTGTGAAATATAATGCTTTGTTAAATTTTAGATTTTTGAGCAAATTTTGCATTTTCTTTTTCAATTTTGTAAATTATAAAGATCTTTTGAGAAGTTATTAGTAAATTTGTGATTAATTTTGTTGAATCAATGTATGTTTTGATCAATTTAGTGTTCATAAAAGTATTTTATAAGCAATTTTTGCATTTTTATACATATTTTTTAAGATATAAAAGTCTTCTGAGTGCTTTTTAGTAAATTTTTGATCAATAAATAAACTTTTGCATGCATTAACAGTTTATGAACAGTTTTTAATGCGTTCTGACAATATTTTCATACTTTATAGCCATATTTGATTATTTTTGACATTTTATGAATAACATTTTGCACTTTTTTATAGTTTATGACCGGATTTTGAATCTTTCTGACAATATTTTTATATTTCATGGCCGGGTTTTTTTTGTTTTAATACTTTATAAATAGAATTTTGGAATTTTGGTTTTTTATGACAATATTTTAATATTGAATTGCCAAATTTTATTATTTTTGACTTTCTATGAAAACTATGCATTTTTCAACAGCTTTTGGCCCAATTTTGATTTCTGAATAATTAATTTTTTTATGGTTTATAAGTTTTACTATTTTTGACATTTCATAAGTAGATTTTGCACTTTTCAACTGGTTTTGACCGTATTTTGGTTTATTGTAACCATATTTTGATATTTTATGGATAGATTTTGCTAATTTTGACATTCATAGATAGTGTTTTGCCATTTCTAACAATTTTGATTTTATAACCGGACTTTGTTATTTTTGAAACTTTATAAAAATATTAATTAGTTTATAACTGGATTTTGCTGTTGTTTGACAATATTTCAATGTTTTTATGAATAGAATTATGCATTTTTATCAGTTATTGACAAGATTTTATCATTTCGGATTTTTTATAAACATAATTTTGGATGTTTTACCAGTTTATGAACAGTTTTTGGTGCTTCTTGACAACAATTTCATGTATTATGGCTAGATTTTACTATTTTAGGTATTTTGTGAATAAGTTTGTTACATTTTTTGATAGTTTATGACCGGATTTTGAATTTTTCTGACAATATCTTTATATTTTATGGCCGGGTTTTGCTTGTTTTGACATTTCTCAAATAGAATTGTGCACTATTCAACAATTAATAGCTGAATTTTTGT
This sequence comes from Tachinus rufipes, assembly GCA_963932245.1. Taxonomy (NCBI): domain Eukaryota; kingdom Metazoa; phylum Arthropoda; class Insecta; order Coleoptera; family Staphylinidae; genus Tachinus; species Tachinus rufipes. The sequence goes on from OZ010746.1 coordinate 94,017,234, forward strand.
CCTTTTTGACAATATTTTATAGCTAGATTTTGCTATTTTTGATTTAATCAGTTCATAGCTGGATTTTGCTGCTTTCTGACAATATTTCAATGTTTTGCAATTAAAATGTTGTTATTTTTATTATTTTATGAATAAATTTTTGCAATTTTATTTGTTATTGTGTGGGTTTTAAGATTAGGATTTTTTTTAAATAGAATTTTGTTATTTTTGACATTTTATGAAATTAATTTTGCATTTTTCAACAGTGTATGGCTAAATTTTAATCCGTTCTGATAAAAATATTATTATTTTGTTTAAGGATTTTACAATTTGACATTTTATAAATAGGTTTTGCACTTTTTAACTGTTAATGGCCGGATTTTAGTTCATTCTAATAGTATTTTGCTATTTCTGGCATTTTATAAATTGATTTTTGCATTTTTTAACTGTTTATAGCTGGAATTTAGTTTGTTGTAACAATATTTTCATATTTTATCAGTTTTGCTATTTTTGACATTCCATGAAAAGAATTTTGCACTTTTTAATAGTTTATAGCCAAAGTGTGTTATTTTCTAACAATATTTTGATGTTGGAAAGCCGGATATTGCTATTTTTGAAATTTTATAAATAAAAATTTTGATTTATGGCATTTTATGAAAAAAAATGTGCCTTTTTAATAGTTTTTAGCCAAATTTTGTTACTTTTTAACAAAATTTTCATTTTTAAATGATTTTGTTATTTTTGATATTTAATAAAATTTAATACTTTTTAACAGTTTATGGCCGGATTTTAGTGCTTTCTGAAAATATTTTAAGGTTATTTTAGATTTTATGAATAGAACTTTGCACATTTTAACAGTTTTTTTTATAGCCAGAACTAGCCATTTTTAAGATTTTATAAAAAATTTTCTTTGATTCTTTTGACAATATTTTGATGTTTCAAGACAAAATTTGAATATTTTTACATTTAATGAGTATAATTCTACACTTGCCAACCGTTTTTGGCTGGGTTTTAGTTTTTTCTGAAAATATTTTAATATTTTATGAATAGAATATTGCATTTTTTAAAAGTTTATGACACGACAAAAAAATTGATAGTATTTGGATAGTAGAGCAGCTTAAAGATTACCTCAAATCTGAATTCCGCCTTATGGTTTGTATAAATAAAACAGAAAATTCCAAATTTATATAAACAAAGAGACTTCTAACGTTTGCAAAAATGTTGATAAAAAACACTTGGGCGGGTAGGTGGTCATTTTAGTTTAAACTACTTGCTGGTGATTATAGTTTGAATCCGCCCAAGTGTGGGCCTACAAAAAATTTAATATTACTTTTTCTTTCTTAGTCAAAAAAACTTTTAACAATTGCAAAAAGAAAACTTTAAAGTTTTTTTAACAAACACTTGGGCGAGTGGGTGGACACTTCAGTTCTACTCGATAATAATTATGATTTGGAGTAACTCACCTACTTGCTTAAATATTAGTCAGCAAGAGATTTCTTTTATTTTGGGCAAAAAGATTTTTAACGCTTGCAAAAAGGAAATAAGAATTTTTTAAAACAAATTTTTGAGCGGGTGGTTAATTACTCCAAATCAAACTTTATGATGCTAGTTAAGATCTGGAGTAACCCAACTACTCACTTCAGTATGATCAAAAAGTTGGATTTCGTATCCTCTTCTTTAACATAGAGAGTTCTAACGCTTACAATGAGAAGAAACTTCCAGTTTCTTGATAAACTTTTGGGCGGATATTTGGACACTCTAGTTTAAACTATTTGATGCTAATCATGATTTGGAGTGACTGGGCAGGGTTATTCTTCTTCTTTTGTTGCATATTTACTAATGGATGTTTGCGATCACATGCTTCATTTTGTCTTTTTTTCTTTGTTTTTGAACTGTCCTCATGCCTATTCAGGTTCTGATGTTTTGCAATTATGACATTTTTTGCGTCCAATTTTTCTTTTTCCTGCTATTTTGCTTTGCAGGATAAGCTGTAATATGTGATACTTTGGGTTTTGCATAACATGGTCAAAATATGCCGTCTTTATTTTATCTTTTTGTAATATGATCTGACCATGGGATTTTCAGTATGCGGTGATAGGTCTAAATTTTGAATGCTTCTAGCCTATCCATTGTGACAACTTTTTACGCCCACGCTTCCATTTCATATAGTAGTACGTGTAGACAGTGCCGTAACTAGCTTCTAATGCGCCCGGTGCAAAACCGTCTTTTGCGCCCTCCTCCCTCTGTTCACAAGGGAGCTTCAAGTAAACCGTTGCGTTTTTCTTAGTTTTTTTTCTTAGAAATTTTTTAATTTTTCTCTTTAACGTTTTCAAACTCTAAAATTATACAATTAAAGTGGTTTTTGCGATCCCAAACCAAGCTGCGCCCGGTGCGGGGGCACCGACGGCACCGCCCTAGTTACGGCACTGCGTGTAGACATTCTAATTTACTTGATACTAATTATGATCTGTAGTGAATGTTCAAAACCATTTTATGTTAGTTTAAGAACATTTTATGGCATTTGATGCATTTCAAGAACATATAAAAACAGTTCAGCGTTATTTTATGATTTTTAGAATACTTTGTGATAGGTCAAGATTATTGTATAATTTTGGAAACACTTAATAAATGTTCAACAATATTTTATAATATTTCAAGAACATTTTATTGTACAGTTTAGCATTGTTTTATGATTTTTAGAAGATTTTGTGTTTAGAAACACTTTATGGATCTTCAAAAATACTTTATGATAGTTTAAGAACATTTTATAACATTTGGTACAACTCAAGAACGTTTTGAAACAGTTTTGTGTTATTTTATATTTTTAGAATAGTTTGTGATAGGTCAAGATTATTGTATAAATTTGAAAACATCTTATGAGTGTTCAACAAAAACATTTTATAATACTTTAAGAAAATTTTATGGCACTTGTTGCAATTCAAAAACATTTCTAAACAGAAGGTTTAGACAGGACTGAGTAACTGTATGATTTTAGAAACACATTTTTGATGTTTAAAAGCAGTTTATGATAGTTTAAAAACATTTTATGGCACTTGTTGCAATTCAAGAACAGTTTTACTATATAATTTTTAGAAAATTTTGTGACTGGTCAGGGATATGTATTATTTTAGGAACGCCTTATAAATGTTCAAGAACATTTTATGATAGTTTAAGAATATTTTATGGCACTAGTTGCACTAAAAAAAAATGTAGATGAGTTTAACGTTAGTTTATGATTTTTAGAAGGTTTTAGGATATATCAGAGTTATTGTATAGTTTTGGAAACTCCTTATAAATGTTCAAAAGTAATATATAATAGTTTACAAATATTTTATGGCATTAGTTGCAATTCAAAAACATTTCGAAACATTTCAGTGTCATTTTTTGATTTTTAGACAATTTTGTTTTAGTTGTATAATTTTGGGATATGAATGCTCAAAAACATTTTACGATAGTTTAACAACATTTTGTGGCACTTATTTTACTTTAAGAACATTTGGAAATAGTTTAGCTTTATTTTATAGTTTTTAAAAAGCTTTGTGATCGGACAGTGTTAATTTATAATTTTGAAAAAAACCTTTAAGATGTTTAAAACATGATAGTTTAAAAACATTTTATGGCACTGCTTGCATTAAAAAAAATTACAAAAAAGTTCAACGTTGTTTTATGATTTTTAGAAAGTTTTGGGATAGGTCAGAGCTATTGTATAATTTTGTGAAACATTTTATGAATGTTCAAAAAATATTAAATGATAGTTTACAAATATTTTACGACACTAGTTGCAACTCAAAAAAAAAATTGAAATATTTTGGTGTCATTTTTTGATTTTTAGAAAATTTGTCTTAGTTCAGGCTAATTGTATAATTTTGGAAATATTTTATGAATGCTCAAAAACATTTTATTATAGTTTAAGAACATTTTGTGGCATTTGTTGAACATTTCAAAACAGTTCAGCGTTATTTTATGATTTAGAAGATTTTGAAAACACTTTAGGGTAATTCCACGGAAATTTGGACAATCGTCCCTACATCGATATCTCCGATTTTGCTCAAACTCTGTACACATGTTTGGGGTACCATAATATGTCAATTCCTAAAATTTTAGATCTCTAGGTGCAATACAGTGTAAATGGCGGCTCTTTTAATTTTTTAAAAATATTTTGTTTTCTTTTAGTTTTTGTGCTGTAAATAAGCAAAAAATAGTCAAAAATCATATTCAAAAAGATGTATCTTATAGAAATTTTTTTGTAGAACACGATCCCGCCTTTGGATTTTTGAATTTTTTTTGCGTAAAACGAGAAAATTACTATTTTATTAAAAATTTGATATCTTTGATTCCGCTACACCTGGACACTTGAAATTTGAATATGATACTCCTGAAACATAGTACTTATGAACGCAAAAATTAAAAAAAAACTGGATTTGCTTGCCTTAGTGTAAAATATAACACCTCATTTTACTAATTTATCGGCTTCTTTAAGAGACGGCGCACAGCTGCAAAATAAAAATGCTTTTAACCAATTAGTTAATTGGATTAAACACTATTCATAGACTGCCCCCAGTTGCATTTTTTTGTGCCAACAAATTAACCCCACAAAAACAGGCAAAAACATTGCTTAAACCCTGAATACCTCTCAACTATTGACAATATAATCAACTGGGTACAATAATGTAGAGGCCGGATTTAGTAGTAAATGAGATACGTTTTGGTCAGATTTTTATTTTTGAAGACCTAACTTAGCAATATGCACAAATGTAATAGTAATTATGTAACTTTTAAAGGCGTTTTTGCAAATAAATTTAGTATTTATTATTATTATTCCACTTTTACAAGCCGGATTGAGAGATGTAAAAGTTGAATTTTGAAGTTGAATTAACAATGTTGCGATTAAATTTAACAGTTTAAAGACCGGATTTATAGTTTTTATTATTTGATGGCCGGATTTACACTTTTAAAACCAGATTCACAGATTTAAAAAAAGCTGAATTTATATTTTAAAGGCCGGAGTACCAATTAGTTTTTAAAAGCTGCAATTACACTTTTAAAAACCGGATTTATAGTTTTAAATGCAGGACTAACAATTTGATAGTAGAATTTAATATATTGAAGATCGGGTTGGGGTCAAAAATTAACGTTTTTTCACTTTTTTTTTTAAATACTGTACTTTATGTCTATTATAATATTTCCGTTGTTGTCTTTTATTACACCATTCTGATTTTTTCTTCCAATGCCATTAAATTTTTTAATCTTTTAGAGTTTATGGAATTCTAATTTTTTTTTACAAAAGATTGAATATGACATTTGATAACGACATTTTAACATAAATGATAATCTTGCTCATCGGCAATATACATATATGTTGCGTTCCGGGCATTATACTCATTGCAACACATTTTGTGCGTAGAGAACTAGTTTTGAAATAGAATTTTACCATTTTTAACTTTTTATATCAAAAATGTACCGTTTTTTAACAGTTTTTGGACAATATTTGTTGCTTTTTGACTTAATTTTTAAGTTTTTATAAATGAAATTTTGCATTTTTTATCAGTTTTGGCCAAAACTGTGGCAATTTTTTAATATTTTATGGCCAAACTTTGCTATTTTTAACATTCCATAAAAACATTTTTGCATTTTTCAATAGTTTATGGTTCAGTTTTAGTGTTTTCTGCCAATATTTAAATTTTTATGGCCGGATTTTACTATTCTCTACACTTTATAAATACATTTTGCACTTTGCACCAAAATTTGAATATTTTATTTTTATTTTTAACATTTTATAAAAATATTAATAAGTTTATTGCCGAATTTTGCTGCGTGCAAATGTGTTAATGTTATTTTTGACATTTTATAAAAAAAATCCGGTCAATAACCGATGAAAGTGCACAACATTGATTATTGACCAGATTTTGCAATTTTCAACGTTTCATAAATAGAATTTTGTATATTTTAATAGTTTATGACCGGACTTTGAATCTTTCTGACAATATTGTGATATTTTACTTTGTTTGATTTGACATTTTATAAGTAGAATTTAGCACTTTTTAATTGTTTTTGCCAGATTTTGTTTGTTTTTTAATATTTTATGGCCGAGTTTTGCTATTTTTAACATTCCATAAAAATAATTTTACATTTTTTAACAGTTTATGGTCAAATTTTAGTGCGTTCTGACAACATTAAATTTTTTTATGGTTTATGGATTTTACAATTCTTGATATTTTATCGGGTTTTGGTTTTATTTTAATAGTATTTTGATATTTTATGGCTATATTTTTCTATTTCTGACATTTTATAAATTGAATTTTGCATTTTTTAACTGATTATAGCCGGAGTATAGTTTATTGTAACAGTATTTTGATATTTTATAGTCGAATTTTGCTATTTTTGACATTCCATAAAAACAATGTTTGCCTTTTTAACAGTTTGTTACCTAATTTTGTTTTAAAAATTTATGAATTGTTTTTGGTGTTTTCTGACAATATTTTCGTATTTTACGGCCAGATTTTAGTATTTTTGACATTTTGTGATTAGAATTGTGAACTTATTGATAGCGTATGACCAGATTTTGAATTTCTCTGACAATATTAAAGCAAGGCTTTGTTTATTTTGACTTTTTATAAATAGAATTTTGCACTTGTTATAGCTGTGTTTTGATATATTATAATTTTTATGAAAATATTAATTAATTTATACTGGATTTTGCTGCTTTTTGACAATATTTTAATGTTTTAACTATAGTATTTTTGACTTTTTATAAACAGAGTTTTGCACTTTTATCTATTATTGACCGGATATTGCTATTTTAAATGTTGTATAATCAGTATGTACGAATGTTTTAACAGTTTATTAACAGTTTTTTGTGCTTTCTGACAATATTTTCATATTTTATTGCCTGATTTTACTATTTTTGATATTTTTTTAACAGTTTTTGGCCGTATTTTGTATTTTTTTAACAATATTTTTATAATTGCCATTCTTGACATTTTATAAATAGATTTTGCGCTTTTTAACTGTTTATGGTTGGAATTTAGTTTATTCTAACAGTATTTTGATAAATTATGGTCGGATTTTGCTATTTCTAACAATATTCTGGTATTTTATAGTTGGATTTTGCTGTGCTAGTGCCTGTGAGGCCCAAAAACCTTTAAAATGTTGTGCTGGAAGATGTTGCGCTCTGGGTATTATACTTATTGCAACACACTTGCTGCATACAGAACTATTTTGAAATAGAGTTTTGCACTTTTTAATTGTTTTTGGGCAGATTTTTCTATTTTTGACTTTTATATCAAGAGTTTTGTTTTGTTTTTTAACAGTTTACGACCAAAGTTTGGTGTTTTTTAATATACTTTTTACGCTTTATCAGTTTATGACTAAATTTTTGTGTTTTTTGACATATTTGATACTTCATGACCGGATTTACTATTTTTGACATTCTGTGAATAAAATGTTGCATTTTTCAACAGTTTTTGACCAGATTTGTTATTCTTTTAATCAATATTTTATGACCGGATTTTGCTGTTTTAGCATTTTTTAATTAAAATTTTGCTCTTTTTTAACAGTTTTTGGATGGATTTTGGTATTTTTCAAAACATGTTATAGCCGGATTTTGCTATTTAATGAAAACTATTTATCATTTTTTAACCGTTTTTGGCTCAATTTTTGTGCTTTCTCACAATATTTAAATATTTAAAATCTTTTTGACAATATTTTTATATTTTATGGCCGGGTTTTGCTTGTTTTGACATTTTATTAAATGAACTTTGCACTTTTTAACAGTTTTTGGCCGGATTTCGATTGATTTTGACAATGGTTTAATATTTTATAGATAAATTTTGCTATTTTTGATATTCTATGAAAATTCTTTTGCATTTTTTAACAGTTTATGGTCCAATTTTTTAGCGATTTCTGACAACATTTAAGTTTTTAATGGTTTATAGATTTTACTATTCTTAACATAGATTTTGCAATTTTTAACTGCATATAGCCGGATTTTAGTTTTTTGATATTTTATAGCCGGGTTTTTCTATTTTTGACATTCCATAAAAACAATTTTTGCGTTTTTAACAATTTGTGACCTAATTTTGGTTGTTTTAAAAATTCGTGAATCAACTTTAGTGTTTTCTAATAATATTTTTGTCCTTTATAGCGAGGTTTTACTATTTTTCACATTTTGTGAATAAAATTGTAGACTTTTAACAGTTTATGATCGGCTTTTAAATTTTTTTGACAGTTTTATGACCGGATTTTTGTTTGTTTTGACATTTTATAATTAGAATTTTACGCTTTTCAACAGTTTTTGGCCAGATTTTGTTTGTTTTTAATATTTTGACAATATTTAAGTTTTTTATGATTTATAGATTTTACAGTTTTTGGCATTTTATAAATAGATTTTGTACTTTGTGGCTTATGGCCAGAATTTGGTTCATTCTAATAGTATTTTGATATTTTATGGCCAAATTTGGCTAATTCTATCATTTTATAAATTATGGACCGGATTTTGGTACTTTCTAACAATGCTTTACTGCCAGAATTAGCTATTTTTGACATTTTATGAATATAGTTTGGACATTTTGCCTGGTTTTTTATTTTATCTGAAAATATTTTAATAATAAAGACCGTATTTTGCTATTTTGAATTTTTATGATAGAATTTTGTATTTTTTATTAACTAAAAGACTAAACTTTTGACATTCAATGAAAAGAATTTTGCACTTTTAACAATTTATAGCCAAATTTTGTTACTGTATAAGTAAATTTATATGTGATAAAGATTTTGTATTCTATATTTAATGAATAGAATTTAATACTTTCAACAGTTTATGGCTAGATTTTAGTGCTTCTTGATAATATTTTAGACTTATAATTAATAAAACTTTTGCAATTTTTAAGGTTTTATGAAAATTTTACATTTTTTAACTGTTTATGGCCGGACTTTGATATTTTTGACAATATTTTGATATTTCAAGACAGAATTTGGTTATATTTACATTTAATAAATATAATTTTACACTTTTCAACTGTTTTTGGCTGGATTTTATTTTTTTTTAAAGTATTTTAATATGTTTTGACAGAATTTTGTTATTTTTGACTTTTTATTAATAGAATTCGCTGCATTTTTTAACAGTTAATGACAGTTAAAAAAATTAGAAAAGGTTTGGATGGTAGAGCAGTTTGAGGATTACTTTAAAACAAAATTCCGTCTTATGGTTTGTATAAATAAAACAAAAAATTCCAAATTTATGTTGGTCTGTTATACAAATAATAGAATTTATTATTATTATTATTGTGTACGCTTTTTTCCAAACTTGTTTCACGGCGCACAGCTGCAAAATAAAAATGCCTCTAACTAATTAGTTAATTGGATCAAACATTCATTCATAGACTGCCCCCAGTTGCATTTTTTTATGTCAACAAATTAACCCCACAAAAATAGGCAAAAAACATTGTCTAAACCCTGAATACCTCTCAACAATTAACACTATAATCAACTGGATACGACAATGTAGAGGCCGGATTTTTTTTTACTATGCGTATTACATTAACAATTTAGTAGTAGATGAGGCACGTTGTGGCTAGATTTTCATTTTTGAAGACCTAACTTAGCAATATGCACAAATGTAATAGTAATTATGTAACTTTTAAAGGCGTTTTTGTAAATAAATTTAGTATTTATTATTATGATTTCACTTTTACAAGCCGGATTGAGAGATGTAAAAGTTGAATTTATAATTTAGAAGTTGAATTAACAATGTTGCGATTAAATTTAACAGTTTAAAGACCGGATTTATAGTTTTTATTATTTGATGGCCGAATTTACACTTTTAAAAATCAGACTCACAAATAAAAAAAAATGGATTTTTAATTTAAAGGCCGGATTATTAATTTATTTTGAAAGCCGCAATTACACTTTGAAAAACCGGTTTATAGTTTTAAATGCAGGACTAACAATTTGGTAGTAGAATTTAACATTTTGAAGACCGAATTTGGGTTATAAATTTTTCAAATATTGTTAGATAAAATGTCAGTTTTGAATGCCAAATTTGCAATAAATTTAAACACATTGGTAGCCGGATTATAAAGTCGGGATAATTTACATTTCTAAAAGCCGGATTAACACATTCAAAAGCCGGATAACGGTTTAACGACCGGATTTATAGTTTAAAAGCCGGATTAACAGTTTATTAATAAAATTTAAGTTTAAAAACCGGATTAACTTTGGGCCGGATTTACAGTTTTAACAGCTGGATTTATAATTCACAGGCCGGATTCATAGTTTGGTTTTTAACACGTTTGTTACTGGATTTTTAGTTCTAAAACTTTGATTTACAGATTTTAAGACCGGATTGGACAGTAAAACTTAACACTTAGCAAATTTTTAGTTTTAAAGTACAAATACTTTTTCTTTGGTAATAAATTAGCGTGTTCTCACTTTATTTTTATTAAAATCAAATATTATTAGCTAAATTTCCCATTCCGAGTTTACAAAATGCTGAATTTATAAATTAGAGGCCAGATTATCATTAATATTTAATACGTTGGTGGCTGGAATTACTTTTTTAAAGGCCGCATTTACATTTTTAAAAACAGAAGCTAAATTACAGTTTCAAAAACCAAATATTTTATTCGTCAGATTATTCTTGATAATTTATTAAATTAATCTGGAAACTCTTTTAAATGCTTCTAAGTTAATATACATTTTTTTATTAAAAGAACTTGTGTTATTTGTGAATAACTATGGAGAAACTAAATGAACATTTATAAATGAGTTATTTGATAAAAATAACAGTATTGCTGAAAAATTAGTCAAAAATAAGTCGTATAAATTTTACAAATAATATATAACACGCAAATATTAGTAAGCATATGGGCAGAATGATAATATTTACATAAAAATGTCGGAATTTTATATAAGAGTTGAATGTGCTTGTGTTTTAATCTGTGCACTAATCTGTAATGAATATTTTTAATAAATTACATTTTAATATTAATATAGATTAGAAGGTAAAATTGCTATGCAGTTTTGTAAAGTTGATTAATCCGTCAAAGTATGAAGTGCGTAAGTTTAATATGATATCGAGCCGTCAGAAAATGACCCGGATCTTATTAACTGAGTAATTGTGATGTGAATGATTGATGTTCTCATACATTTTATGATTGAGGGGAGTGTGTGAGTTGATGCACCTAAGATGAGGTTTGAAAATTCAGTTATAAAAGTGGGGTAATGGCCAGTAAATGCGGTGGTCCGGCATGTGTGTAATAAGGTGGTTGTTTATTATGGCATTAAAGAGATGGATTTTGTGAAGGGATTGTGTCCAGGCTTTGATGAGAATTACAGGGAATGTAGATTCGGGAGGGTGTCCTTTATGTGTAACGCGTAATTGGCAGCGGGCTAATATTTACGATCGCGGGCGGCTTTGCAGGTGAAATAACTGGGGTAAGTGTATGCGCATGACTCTACCGACGTTGTCGTCCACTACAACAGGGGTGGAAGGTGCGCGCGCGGTCTTTCCACCGTGTACCTGTCAGTCTGAGGCGAGCACTGGCTGCGAAACCACCCCCGGCGCCGCCACCACCACCGCCAGCCAGACAGCACACCCACTCACTCACTCACCTGAGCGCCCCACCCCACACCTGTCCTGCACGCCGACCGTACGCCAGCAGTCGAGCTGCGAGCGTCATCCGGGCCACAACTCGTCCAAAAAAGTAGTCACCACAGCCGCGGGTTACAGTATTTATTATTAAAGCGCTAGTTTTTCGCGTGGAACTCTGCTGGTTATAATCGCATCTCTCCGTCTGCCGCCGAGACTTAGAAAAAAAATTAAACAAACTCTATTACCATCAATTTATTTCCGGTTTTATTATATCCGCAATCCAATTATTATTGAATCGGAGTGTGTTTATGTGTTTGAACCGGCCGAATACTCCGGTCAAAACCCCAAGGGACTCGCTAACGTGAATCGTGGAGACCGTCTTCAACACCACGAAGAGAGGCCGGCATCCTCTGGGTGGCAATCTGTCCCCTCCGACTGCCGCCACTCCGCCGTCGCTTAAGAGGGCCAGGCACGACTCTGACGAGCCGAGCAGCCCTTTGGTCTCTTCTGACCAGGATATTATGGAAGCACCCCTCGCCGTCGCACTCAGCCAGAGCATGGATTCAGTCAACACTGCTAGCGGAGAAGAAGAGGTAAATTATTTAAATCAAAATAAGAGAGTGAACCAACCAACCCCGCGGGTATACACGCCCATCCCTTCCGCGTGTTTTCTCCGCATGCAGGAAACTAAAACTCTATCATCCCTGGCGCACAAAAGCTTTAAAACCCCCCGGAATCGGCAATTATATATTCTGAAATGTGCCTGAAATTTTAATACCGCATCCCCCAAGTCATCTACAGCCGGTATAAATTATGCACGGTGCTTTTCGGGCCGAGCGCCAGCAGCATATCATAACAATGTGAATTTACAAAAAACAACATTTCAAATGCACGGGGTGGATGAAAATGTATATATTGTAGCCGCATACGAAATAAATAAATGTGTGAATATTTCAATTTTGCAGTTTAATGGTCTGAAAGATAAAAGGATATTCATGGAATTTCTGATAATTATAAGAATATTTTAAATATATTATTTTAATAACAAACTAAAGAATTTCAAATATATAATATATTGCTAATTGAAAAATATGTACTACACATTTTATTTAAACAAACTTTTATAATGACTTTCGCTGCTTGCTACGGCGTTTATACCGTAATTATTATGTCCGTTTCCTGATTTTCATTGTTTAAGAAAGTTTATTCTCACCTGAAACTTGCGTTTCTTTATAATAGAAAAAGTAAATTTGGAATTAATATTAATTTAGTTTAATAATTGTTGAATTCACGTAATTGTCCGACCTCATTAATCACTTAACTGACAATGCCATAACAACCGAAACCGGTCTTGAATTATTTAAATTGTACTAATATGCAAAAGATTATAAAATAATCCAATATAAAAATATTAACGCTTTTTAAGCTTTTTTCTTTAATTATTTTATGAATTAAGTTAGAATACAAAGATAGATAATAATTATAGAGTTGAATTGGTCATTAAGTGATGATAAATCATGCGACACACCTTGATGAGGTTTTATCATAACAACATTGTTAGAGTTTGCTTTTATTGTAGAAATTATTAAATCCATTCTTTGCTATTTTTAAGACCATTCCAATTGCTACTTTGAATTTGTAATATTGTAACAAAAAGGGCAAATTTATTTGGTTATTTTTTGGCTATTTCCAACTATAATTTGACTAAAAATAGTTTGATATTTTCTGAATGTTACAACATTCTTACCAACAGCCACAGTCTGCTCTGGATCAATCAAATATGCGACTCTTCAATAGAAAATTTTACATTACTCTGAACAGATTAAATTTTTAGTATGCATTCATGGATTTACATAAACGTTGAGAATTTTCTCGAATCTAATGTTTGCGTTTCGTGTTATAGTTATGGAAGTTGTTATTGCAATTGTACAAATGTTATTTCCTATATACATACAAGGAACAATGAGAATTTTCTGCAAAGTGTAGTGATAATTTGGTTTGACTATAAAAGTAATTTGTACTATTGAGTGCTGTTTTGACCTCTGTAATATATAAAAATTGCATTTACCACGTACTAAATTACGAATATGTTTAAAAAATACCGTCCGATGATGGCCTTGTAAAGGTTGAAACATGTTACGTTTTTTTTTTTATATATTCGTGTTATAGGACATGTAAATCCGTTTTATTTAGAGACAAAATATCTATAAAAAGTTTGTCAAATATAAATTTAAGCAAAACTTATTCTTTAGACAAATTTGAAGAAAAAAGTTTGTTATAATTTTTTTCTAAAAATGCAATTTCTTCTTCAAATGGTTCCTCTCCAACTAGTGAAGTTTGGATATCATCAATGCCCATTTTATTTTATCTTTGGTCATCCTAAATAGCTTGCTAGCGCGAGATATTCCAGTCCTGAACGATCAAAAAATGTAAATTTAAAATTTAAGCCTTTCTTTTCTATTTTTAAGTATTTCTGTGGATACAGCACACGGCTTTTCTTGAAATTTTTAGGGTATTTTTTGCACATATAAAAGCACGTTTTTTTCTATATTAAAAAAAAAAAAATACCCGTAATCTTTTTTTAAGAAAAATTAAAAAAAAAAAATTAAAAAATTTAAATTTAAAGTTCTGCAAAATTTAAGGAAAAAAAGTTTTTGTCATGAAAACTTATACTTTGGACAATTTGAAGAAAAAAGTTTATCATAATTTTTTCCAAAAATGCAATTCTGAGATCAAAAAATTTAAAAAAACTCAAAAACTTATTACTCAAAAATGGCTTAGTGAAACAATTCGAAAAAATTCACATAATTAGGATTCGTGTAGAGGAAAGCATTTTCAGTGGTTTTAGCAATAAAAATTTTTTATTCCGTACACTTGACTCATACATGGTCTTATATATATATATATATATATCTTTGTTTGTACTTAAAATCATGCAACAACGACAATCTCAAAATCATAATTGTTGCTATTGAAATAGTTAAAAATAATAATCAACTAAAAATTGAATGGTGATGACAAGTACTTGTTTGTATTACCGTCCGATGATGACCTTGTAAAGGTTGAAACTAGTTGCGGTTTTTAAATATATTCCTGATACATAAAAATATGTTTTATTTATTTTATAATAATCAACTACATACCATCCAATTCTCTTATACATATTTATGAAGCCCATATTGTTGATTAATACTATTTCCAAAACACATAATGAATTTAATTTTAAAATGTGTTAAATTATTTATTTTATATGGATATAAAACCTGTTAACATTAATTACATGCTTGAAAGCTGATTAACTTCTGTGAACTATGATTCAAATTTTTTTTTAATTGATTATAAAGTTCTATGTGAATAAGTTTATGAAACTAATGATAAAATTTTACTTTTGGTTTTATTTTGATTCAAACTTGTGTGTGGTTTTATTTAAAATATAAGTCGGTTTAATGTTGTTTGACCAGTGAGATGCTAGGCACACTGATGAGGGGTGCACACCCTGAAACACTAGTGTATGTGGAAAGGCAATTTACATAAAATACATAATTTATTAAACTTAAATATAAAATAGTACATAAAAATGCCTTTTAATACTTTCAACATTCAAATTAATTTGTCAATGTAACTAGCTCTAGAAAGAGCGGTTTGCTTACGCTTTTCTGTACGCATCTATTGATATTGGCATGTAAAGGGTGTTCCATTAAGAGCGACGCATTTTGTTTGTAAAATAAAACTCATATAGTGTCTTTTCGACATGTGCTTAAATTATCTTAACAAATTATTTTATTACTAACCGCTTAGTGGTGTCAATTATGTTTGTATTATATACCTGGAAGCTATTTATTTGATACTAAAGGGTGTTTTTGTTAGAGGCGGAGAACTTTAAGTTGAAATAAAACACAGAAAAATGTTTTTAATATGGCTTTATTTGACAGATTATTTTATGGCATTAATATTTGAATATGATTTCGGACATGTGACCGCCGCGGTTAGAGCGTACATGGCGTAATCTTAAGGTTAAATTTTTACTTTTTTGTTCAGAAGTAACTCAGGCTGTGTTTTGGCGTTGAATATTGGCTTCCAAGTGCTCAATTGTTTTTGGTTTATCGGTGTAGACATGGGGCTTTACATATTCCAAAGAAAATAATCTAATGGCGTCAAATCGTACGAATGAGGTGGTCAGATAACAGGTCCATTTTGTGAAATGTTTTTTTTAGTGGCGCAGTTCTGCTGAAACCACATATCTACAACATGTCCAATTGAGGCACCAAAAAGTTGGCAATTATATCTTTGTACTGTTAACTGTAACGTTCCGACCATCACCATTTTTGAAGACATATGGATCAATGATTCCAAGCGCACCAAAGGGTAATTTTTTCTGGATGTAATGGTGTTTTGACAATGGTTTGTGGATTATTATTGCTCCAAGTGCAACAATTTTAATAGTTGACATAGCCATTTAACCAAAAATGGGCTTGATTACTGAACAAAATTTTTTTGGCCCATTTACCAAATGTACGACGCAAACAATTATTATGTGGCCTCAATTTCTGTACAAGTTAAATCTTGTAAGCTCCTAAACCAAGATTTTTTTGCAATTTTTTTTATAAAGTAGATGGAGACAAGTTTAATTGTTGAGCACGATGACGAATTGACATATACGACGTTGTACTGGATGCTTATTATTGATTAGATTAAACGAATTGCAAAAACGATGCACAGTTTCTCGAGTTATTTGCTCTGATGGACGATTATAAGCACCATACAATGCACGTAATACCCGATGAGTTTCTCGAACTGAACCATGTTTTTCAAAATAAGATTGAACAATTTGCAAACGTTGCTCCGGCGTGAGTTTATTTATAATAAATTACCAAACAAAACTAACCTCAAAATAACCGAGAATTGTCAAATCAGCTGTCACAGATAAGAGCGTTCCTAATTTAAACTTTGCCGCTTAAAAAAAACAACATTTTATTATATACCTGGAAGCTATTTAACCTATTTGATTCATAACATCATTTAGTTGACCTACACAGAAGCGGTGGTAACAGTGAATTTGTTGAACAGAATTTTCAATCAATTTTTTACATAAATGGTCCAATATTGGCTTGCAAGCTCATGCTGGGTTGTTGGCGTAAACTAAGGACTTAACATAACTCTGCAGAAAGAAGTCTAGGGGTTTTAAATTGCACGAGCTAGGTGAATAATTGACTGGGCTAGTTATTGAAATAATCGATTCATCGAGTTTTTTTTTGTATGTTTTTTCCAAACCTATCTGTAAGTGGGCTCTTTTCAATATTTTGCTGATTTTTGGTTTGATTTTATCTAAGCTTTGGCGCAATTTGCAAGAGTGTATGACGTACCAGGAACTCAAACAGTTATTTTTTTAAATTTAGTATTTTTTAAAGGTTCTACTACTGGTTTAAGTAGTTTGAGTTATACTGTAAACTTTTGTACAGTTTTAGCGCATCTTTTTTAACAGCTGACAAGAGTAGACTTGGTTTCAACATTATGCCAATTTAAATAAACATTTTGCAAAAAGGGGAGAGGATTAAATTATTTTAAACAAATTAAGTTTATACAAGTCGGTTTGATCATTAAGCAAGTTTACGGAAAGATTATTTTTTGATTTAGTCATTTCAAAAGTTTCTAACAAATTTAATTTTCTGCTTTTAGAACAGTTTTGAATGATTTCAAGTTTACCAATATTTAATAATTTTGTTAAAAAGCAAAGCAATCAATTTTTGATGTTTAAAACTTGTACATTACTTTAGAGACAATTTTTTGATAGATTTTGAAATATTTTTACAGGTTCAGATAATTTGATAGTTTTAATACTTTACTTTGAAATGTTGACAGTTTTAGAACATATTTTGAAAGTTCTGGCATATATAGTTGCCAACTTAATTACACAAAACCTTTTAAAATAACTTTAGAATGGACAGTTTTGTTTTTTTTTTAAACTTTAGTAATTTTTAATGTTTTTGGTGACTTATGTTATACAGCAAAGAACTCGAAAATTTGTTAGTTTTTTATTATCTAAAATAAGATAATAACGAGTCAGTAGTTTGGATTGGAGTGGCCAACTTTTCCACCCAAGTGTTTGTCTTAAAATCTTAGATAACGATCTTTATTTGTGATAAAGTTACTTCTAACGCTTGCAGATAAATCAAATATTAAATCTCCTGATGACGAATATTTGGGTGGATGGGTGGGGCACTCCATAGCATGATGACGAGTCAGTAGCTTAGATTGAAGTGGCCTACTTAACCACCCAACTGTTAGTTATCAAAATGTTGGATTACAACCTTTTCTTGTGACAAAGTGACTTCTGACGTTTACAGAGAAGTCAAATATTAAATCTCTTGATGACGAGCACTTGAGTGGTTGGATGGATTACTCCATGGCATAATCAGTAGTTTGGGTTGGAGTGGCTCACTCACTCACCCATGTGTTTGTCTTTAAGAGCTTAGATCACAATCTTCTCTTGTGACAAAGTTACTTCCGACGCTTCTAGAGAGGTCAAATATTAATCTCTTGATGACGAACACTTGGGTGAGTGGGCGGGACACTCCATAGCATGATGACGAATCAGTAGTTCAGATTGGAGTGGCCCACCCACCCGCCCAACTGTTAGTTGTCAAAAGGTTGGATCACAATCGACTTTTGTGACAAAGTAAGTTCTGGCGTTTGCAGAGTAGTCAAATAATAAATCTCTTGATGACGAACACTTGGGTGGGAGGGTGGGACACTCCATAGCATGATGATTAGTCAGTAGATTGGAGTGGCCCAACCACTCACCCAAGTGTTTGTCTTTAAGAGCTTAGATCACAATCTGCTCTTGTGCCAAAGTTACTTCTGATGTTTGCAGATAAGTCAAATAATAAAACTCTTGGGTGGGTGGGACTGTCCGGCAGCTGGTATTACCTATTTTCTAAAATTGGCCGCAAAGATAATAAGTAATAACAAATTTGACATGAATATCAACTTTATTGTATTCAATTTCAGTTCTTAAAAATGATTTCATTTAAATGGCTTCCTTGAGCACCGATGCAGTGCAGCAAACTTTGTCTAAAATTTTGTATCACTTTTCTCAACAATTCTGGTCCAATACTCTATTTCTTCTGAAATACGCATTTTAAGGTCTTTCATACACTTTTTGCTTTAGATATCACGGTTTTGTATGACAATTAAGAATAAATTTAACAGATTTAATACATTTTTTGTCAATTTTTATTATTTTTGTACATTATTGTAACTATTTTACGGTTTTTGTTAGTTTTTTTTTAAGTTTTGCACATTTTTGCCAACATATGACGTACATTAAACATGTAAACTATTTGACAGTTTTAGTGACTTTTTGAAATACATGGTACAATTTGACATATTTGGCAGATTGTATACGTTTTATTGCATTGTTGTAAACTGTTTGACAGTTTTAGTAACATTTTGAAATTTTTAGTAACATTTGGACAGTTGTAGTAACAGTTTAAAATCTTGTTTGACAGATCTGGCAAATTTATGCCAACATAATGCATTGCTAAAAACTTTTGACAGTTTAGTAACTTTTTGACAAAAGTAATTTTTTTGCCAACATAAATTGTTTGACAGTTTTTGTAACTTTTTGATAAAAGTAGTAATATTTTTGTCAATTTAGAAACTTTTTTAGTATTTTTGGGTCCCCTAACTTCAAAAACATGTTGTAGTTTTTTGTTGACAGTTAAGAATACTGTTTGACAGAACTGTTATGTTTCTGGCACCATAAATTATATTTATAGTTTGTAGTTTTAGTATTGTCTATAACGTAGTTTTTTCAGTTTAGTATACAATTTGACTGATTTGGTATAGATTTGCCGACCTATAAGATGTTTAAACATATCTGTAAACTGCAAAATTGAAAGCTTGTTTTTAAAACCGGATCTGAGGGGGCTTTTTTCAATATTTTGCGGTGGATTTTAAAAATCTTGCGCAATGAATCCTCACTAAATGTTTGGGACAGTCAAAATTTTATGTTTAAGAAATTCATGAAATTAATAATTTAATAATAATAATAATAATAATAATATAAATTTTTATCTGAAATATCTACATTTTCTAATGAAAATAAAGAAAGTTTTATAAAAAAAGTGAAATTTGTATAAAATTATAAGAAGTTTTGTGAAATTATATGAAATTTTATGCAAATTAAATTAACCATTCAATCTTTTTTTAATAAACACTTGGGTTAGTGGGTGGGACACTCCAAAACATGATTACGGGCCAATAGTTTGGAAAGGAGTGACCCATCCACCCACCCAAATTTTAGTTAATAAAAGGTTAGATCACGATTTTTTTTGTGACAAAATGACTTCTAAAGTTTGCATAGAAAACAAACATTTAGTTTTTAACAAACAATTGGGTGGGTGGGTGGGACACTCCAGAACATGGTTAGGGGCCAATAGTTCAGAAAGAAGTTGCCCACCTACCCGCCCAAACGTTCAAGAGGTTAGATTACAAACTTTTCTTGTGATAAAATGGCTTCTGACTTTTGCATAGAAGACAATATTCAAGATTTGTTTTAACAAACACTTGGGTGAGTGGGTGTGACTTTCCAGAGTATGGTTACGAGCCAATAATTTGGAAAGGAGTGGCCCACCCACCCGCCCAAGTGTTACTTATCAAGAGGTTAGATTACAAACTTCTTTTGTGACAAATTGACTTCTGAGGTTCGCATAGAAGACAAGCATTTAATTTTTTTAACAAACCTTGGTTGGGTGGATGGGACACTTCAAAACATGGTTACGGGCCAATAGTTTGGAAAGGATTGGCCCACACACCCATCCAAGTGTTAGTTATTAAAAGGTTAGATCACGAATTTCTCTTGTGGCAAAATGACTTTTAACGTTTGCATAGAAAACAAAGTTTTTTTTTTAACAAACACTTAGGTGGGTGGGTGTGACATTCCAGATCATGGTTACGAGCTAATGATTTGGAAAGGAGTAGCGCACCCACTCGCTCTAAAACATGGTTTTGGGCTAATAGTTTGGAAAGAAGTGGTTTACCCACCCGCCCAAATGTTATTTAGCAAGGTTAGATTACAAACTTCTCTCGTGGAATTGCATAGAAAACAAACATTCAATTTTTTTTAACAAACATTTGAGTGGGTGGGTGGGACACTCCGAACATGTTTACGAGTCAATAGTTTAGAAAGGAGTGGCCCACACGCCCGCCCAAATGTTAGTTATCAAATTTTGACGTTTGCATAGAAGACAAACATTCAATTTTTTTTAACAAAAACTTGGGTTGGTGGATGGGACACTCCAGAGCTTAGTTACGGGTCAATAGTTTGGAAAGGAGTAAAGGAGTGGCTTACCCACCTACCCAAGTGTTAGTTATTAAAACGTGGTTAGGGCCCAATAGCTTAGACAAAAGTGGCCCACTCACTTGCCTAATTGTTAGTTATCTAGAGGTTAGATTCCATTTTTTTTTTTGGTGATAAAATGACTTCTGACGTTCGCATAGAAGAGAAACATTCAATTTTTTTTAACAAACATTTGGTTGGGTGGGTGGGACAGTCTAGAACATAATTACAAGCCAATAATTTGGAAAGGAGTGGCCCACCCACCCGCCGAAGTGTTAGTTATCAAGAGGTTCGACTACAAACCTTTCTTGTGAACAAAATGATTTCTGACGTTTGCATAGAAGACAAAGATTTAATTTTTTTTATCAAAGACTTGGGTGGGTGAGCGAGATACTCCAGAGTAAGGTTACGGGCCAATAGTTTGAAAAGGAGTGGCATACCCACGCGCCCAAGTGTTAGTTATCAAGAGGTTAGATTACAAACTTTTCTTGTGATAAAATGGCTTCTGACGTTTGCATAGAAGACAAACATTTAAGTTTTTTAAATAAACATTTGGTTACGGGCCAAGGAGTGGCCCACACAAGTGTAAATTGTGACTAAATGACTTCTGACGTTTGCATAGAAATCAAAAATAAGTTATTATTTTAACAAACATTTGGTGGGTGATTGGGATACTGCAAAACATGGTTACAAGCCAATAGTTTGGTTAAGACTGCCCACCCACCCGCCCAAGTGTTAGTTATTAAGAGGTTAAATTACAAACTTCTCTTGTGACAAATTGACTTCTAATGTTTGCTTAAAAAACTTCAGAACATAGTAACGGGCCAATAATTTGAAAAAAGTTTTTATATAATATTTTGAACTATGAATTTTTTTAATTGTATAAAATTTTATAAAATAATAAGAGTTTTGTATAAAATTATATGAAATTGCATGATATTATATAAAATTTTGGGAAATTTATATAAAATTATATGAAATTTTGTGAAATTACATGAAATTTTTAAAAATTATATGAAATTGTTTAAATTTTTATAAACTTAATTATAATTTTGTAAAATTATGAAATTGTATGAAATTATATAGTTTTGAGGAATTAAACAAAATTTTGTGATTTTTTTATGAAATTAAATGAAATTTTATAAAATAATAATAAAAATGAATTAAATTATATAAAATTTCGTGAAACTATATAAAATTGCATGAATTATATAGAATTTTGTGAACTTTTTATAAAATTAAATAAAGAAGAAATAATGGTTTACAACTTTCTTTGAATAGTGACGCTTTTGTGAGCATAAACCAGCTTTATAAAGCCAAATCCAAATATAATTAGAATTTGCATTGCATCTGCGTTTACTCCGCTTCGATCGTCATACCGAACTTTTTTGGCCATCCAACTTTCATGTTTCTAATCTTTATTGGCCTTATTGCGCGTGTAAATAAAGATTGAAAGCACGGCAGATACTGTGTGAAAATACTGTAGACTTTTCCGCTTGTTGCATGTTGTAGCCAACATACCAACGATCTATTTTGGTAGATTGAGTTCATGAAAATGTGTTCTATTCATGCGTTTAACGCCAAGTCTTTTTCTATTGCCCACAACTGACGTCACACATGATCGGTGCTATGTTGGCTTTACCGCGTTAGCAAAAGACGTTACTATAATTATATATGGTCTAAGAAAAACCAACTTTGGTGCGATCGCAGAGACCGACACATGATTTGTATAGAACAAAATAAACGTTAAGCTACGTTTACATGGGTCGTGAATCACAAATAAATAAAATAAACCGATAGTTATTTACTTGTGCAAAGCAAAATAAACGCTGATTTTAAAAATGATTTGAGCTTATAACACTAATTGGTTGCAATCTCAATCTTGAATCATTAAATTATTATTAGAAACAATTTACTATATTATTTGTCCTCCTACTATACTAATTCCAGAATGTAAATTAACACTACAATTACTATTATAAACATTGTCATCATGATAATGAAACAATTTTTAGTCTTTTTCACCTCGTCAATGTTATTTCAGATATTTTAGATCGTTAGTGAGTAATTGAATATTAGTTGTAAAATTATCAACCTAAGTAATTTGTTTCTAATTATATTGATGATAGTATTATCTTCTGAAATTCATAGGTTTTTACATATATAACCATGGAATCAAGTGCATTCTTTAAAACACCTTATTTAAATGTATAATTAAATTAATTAAATGTATGTATTTTTGCAAATACTTTGAAAATTTTAATGAACTTGTAATATTTAAATTGTATCATTTTAGTAATATTTATTTACAAATTGAATTGAATTGAATGTCAATCAATAAGCATAGCAGAGCTAACAGCACGTGTGTAATGGCTAAGTTATTTTATGCACATTCCGACACTAGTGATTTGCCAATTTTTTGCATTTTATTGGATTTTATATATAACTTTTACTGTAGTAAATTTGTATATAACTGTTTTTTATTTCTTTTGAGGTCGATTTTGGGGACTAAGAAGGTTTCTATGAAATAATAAAATAATTTATGGGCAGAAAGACTTTGGTCGATAGCCTTTTTCATATTCATACTCATTTCTATCTTACTTATATATATGTTTATTTTCTTAAAAAAAAAAAAAAATTGTATGTGTGTATACGAAATAAATTTGTTTACTACTACTAAAATAATTTTTTTATCACAAATTTATTTTTATGATTACATTACTAGTTTTGTCTTTACTAGAGTCTTCTACAAATGTATAAAGTTAAATGAGTTTAAGCCTTTAACTTATTTACTTATTATATCTTAAAGCTTCTAACTTATTTAACTTATTACATCTGTAGAAGGCTCTAGTAGAGGCGAAACTAGTCAATGTATTCGTAAGAATAAACATGAATTATCACGTAACTTCACTCCATCAATTATCAAATTTTTGTTAAAAAAGGTTTTTAAAGTAATTTTGGTTTATTTCATTATGTAGACTGGTTTTGACTTTTAGACCAACATCAGTACATGTTTCAATTTTATTGTGTCAATATTTTATTGTTATTAAGTAATTATTGTTCTATAGTCTATTCAATTCTAAGATGGAATGCGGGAAAACATTCATGCATTGTACACCAATCTAAGCTATTATACCGAGAAATTGTTGATATACACGAGTAGCAGATTGCATACAAATATTTGGTTTCCCGCGCTCTTCTTTGAAATTGAATAGAATATAGTTAATCTAAATATATCAAAAAAATTTAAACTATACATTTTTAAACATTTTGGATTGTTTATTTACATTAATTATTTATAGTTAAAGATTTGCAACAAAATTGTAGAATTGAATAAATTAACTATTTATAACTGATTGTGGTAACGTATTTATAGTGTTACTTTTCCATTATTATCCACGATTATGTCGCAGTAAGCATGCTATAATTGAAATAGAAATTATTCATGGAATGCACACGACTTTCGAATAGTTCCAGCTGTAATAAAAAAAAAACAACAACAAAAACTAAATAATTTTTTATTCTTGTTGCATGAGTATGTAATTAATTTGTTACTCGAAGAGTATTAACCTTGTGGGACCACCAAATAGCGGTCAAACCACAGAGCCATTAATTCTGTAGAATAGAGTAAAAGCAGCATAAAAATTTATAGTTAACTATATTGATTCATTAACAAACCTATTTTTCATGGATAAACATTTAACTTTTCAGTCTTAATTTTAATTATAAGTCAATCAATCTTCCCACCCCTGATGTTTATTATGCCCTTTTTTTTCCTAACTTCCGTCGTTAAATAAATGTCAACGGGTTATATAAGAAGCAGCAGACCTACCCTTATATATATATATTTTTTTTAAATTTATATTAGAAATGGTAATATAATGGCAGACACGGATTATGCAAACACGATTGTGTTTCGGTCGACGGAACTGTTTCCTTGAACAGACAGAAATCATTTTCTTTCTCTCTTTTTGCTCGTGAAACGTTCAGCTTATTGCGTGACATTGAGTTGTGATGAATAATGAGCAAAAAGTATTTCTATGTTTTGATTGGTTGCTTGTGTTTAGTTTCATAAGTTAATATTTTATGTGTAGTCCAGGACAAAGTAAAGCAATAAGAATATTTTAAATTTAAATTTGTAAATGTTTTGCAAATTATATATCATTTTTACGAGGATATTGAGTGAAAATATACTTTAATTAATTAATATACGATGTGAATGCTCAGTGTGGTGGTTGGATGGTTAAGCGATTGTTGCGTTTTTTTTTTAATAATTCATAAAAACTAAATAAATAAATAAAATTTTCAAAATTAATTAAAAAAATGGTGGAATACTTAAAACACATAAAACACACTGATCTTAATATGTATTCGAAGTAAAGAACATTTAAACGTATTGACTAAATAAAAAAATAAAGTTTCTTGTATTGAGTATTAATACCAAATCTTAAAAAATAATTTTATTCTCAATTTTTTTTTGTGAAATTTAAGTTATTAGTACAATGATTAAACCAAATTGTTTACAAAAACCAATTTCTATTTATATTTTCTTTGAACAATTTAAAACTAGGACCATAAAATTCATGCCTCTATAGTCTTCACGGCATCAATCAATTCAACCCATGCCCAATCAATGCAGAGATAACCTAACTGCGAACACTGTTATTAACTAATGGCCCGTACCATCTGTCAAGTCACCTCAACAGCTGTGAGTCCAATTTTTTCAACGTGTATTTCACGAACGGTCGCTTTGTTTCTCACGCGTGTTTCAACTTCTTCCGACTACCTGTTTCATTGATCCCAATCTAAAAATATATGTATACAAAAAATGTTTAGTAGATTTCTATTAAAAGACAAATTGTGCATGATGACTGTAACAATTTGTAGAGGAAACTGCATTGTTTTTATTATTTTATTATTATATTATTGAGGCCGATAAAATAATAAAAATGTTTTATTTAAATTGCATTGTGGATGATAAATAGGGCGTGATATTGCCGCCGTATTAAAACAACTGAATCATATCCTGATTTTAGATAATAATATAAATAATATATTATTGCACCATTTTTTATTATTAATGTCGCATTTAATAAAATGTGAATGGATTTTGTTAAACAAAACAATCTGTTCATGATAATGTTTAAATTAAATAATAAACGTGTACTACTTTTAAAGTTATTTCTTTGTATTACATTCTAACAAAATAAATTCCAAAACTATTATTGCAATAAATCAGGTTGACCAGACATACTCTTGCTTAGTAACATATACACTTTTTGAAGTTAGAATACTCTTGTTAATTCAAAATAACAAAAAAATATACTCTTTTCTTATTAATATCAATAGAATCACATAAACAATACCAAAATCCGACTAGAAAATGTTTTTGGCAACATAAAATAATTAAATGTCAAAAATCCGGTCAGAAAAACAATAAATCCGGCTATAAAATGTCAAAAATATTAAAATCCGGTCACAAAACTCAAAGATTATATAGCAAAGCACTAAAATCCAGCCGACTTTCAAAAATATTAAAATTAGTTTAAATTGGACTCTAATTCATGATTACCTTTGAGTAGTTTGAACTGAAGTCCCCAATCACCCGCCCAAGTGATTATCATTAAGAGATTGGAAGTTACTTTTTTGATAGTAATACTAATCTTTGATGACCAACATTTGAATGGGCGGGTGGGCTACTTAATAATAATAATAATAATAGCATCTTTATTTCTTTATATTTACTACAAGAAAACAGCAAAGTTCAGCCTAAGGCTGGTCTTTCACTTAACTTTTTTTACATAATTACAAAAATTTGGCGTCTAAATTAATCTTAACTGTTTGCGTTCACTGGGCTGCTATGCGTAATGATCCATTATAAGTCCTTTTTGTATTTTTCTTGATATTAGGATTCTACATGTTCCAAAATACTATTAAATTTATTAACAAACTGGTTGGTTGTCAAACTGACATTTAAAAAAAAAAAAAATACAAAAAAAAAATCAATTTATTATTATCATAAAGTACTTTAAACTGGAACGCCTACTCACTCGTCAAATATGCGTTTTGAATGCAATTGAAAGTGTCTTGTGGCTACTAAGATGGCGCTGGATCCGCTTGTGCCGTATTCAGTAGCTTTTGACTGGCTTCCAAGTCTATCTTGTCCACCACTCGGGGTAGGTGGTTTGGAGGTTCAATAAACCCAACACTATATGTCGGGGTAGGTATCTTATCTGTTTTAACGATCGGGGCAGGTAAAGTTATGGTGCTTAGCTATGGGCGACACTTTTGTCGTTTTCCAAATTCTTCTAGGTGTTGGTATTGGAATGTAGTCTTCTGCGGTATTTGATGTTGACCTCATTTTTGCTTGCGTATTCAATAAGCTGTTTAAGGTACGCAAAACATAACAGTTGCCTTGTTAAATTCTTGTCAATCTAATTAGTACTCTACTAGTTTTTTAGATTGAAATTATAGAAACTTTTGAGCAGTTCTAAATTTTTTTAACCAACTCAACAATATTTGAGAAATTTCAGAAATATTGGATCAATTTCTTCAAACTCTTAAGGTATTTTAGAAACCAATGACGCACTCTAGAAACTGATAAATTTCAGAAATTTTGATCAAATTTAAGAATCCCTAGAAAGCTTTCACTAATTTCTAAAAAAATCTTAGCTTTCTTTTACCAAATTTTACACGCATCAAACCACCGGCCCAATTGTTATTGTGCCCACCTTTGACGTATTAGTGACAACTGTCATTCAATCTGTCACATTACAACAGCAGAAACGCAACAAATGTGAGAATAAGCAAATTTCTTGATAACAAACACTTGGGCGGGTGGGCGGGAACACTGTATTAAACCACCGGCCCAATATTTATGAACTGTGTTTCCGCCCACCCGCCCAAGTGTTAGATATAAAAAAAAGTTATTGTGCCCACCTTTGACGTATTAGTTACAACTGTCATTTAATCTGTCATATTAAATGCAGAAACGCAACAAACAAGTGTGAGAATAAGCAAATTTCTTGATAACAAACCCTTGGGTGGTGGGCGGGAACACTGTATCAAACCACCGGCCCAATATTTATAAACTGTGTTACCACCCACCTGCCCAAGTGTTAGTTATGAAAAAAATTGTTATTGTGCCCACCTTTGACGTATTAGTGACAACTGTCATTCAATCTGTCACATTAAAAACAACAGCAATGCAACAAGTTTGAGAATAAGCAAATTTCTTGATAACAAACAATTGGGCGGGTGGGCGGGAACACTGTTTTAAACCACCGGCCCAATATTTATAAATTGTAACATTAAAATATTAAATTTATGAAAAAATATTCTAAACTCTAAACTCTTCTTTATATATTTTATTTATAAATTGTGTTCCCGCCCACCCACCCAATTGTTAATTATCAAGAAATTTGTTATTGTACCCACCTCTGACGTATTAGTGACAACTATCATTTAATCTGTCACACTAAAAACAGCATAAATACAACAAGTGTGAGAATAAGCAAAATTTTTGATAACAAACAGTTGGGCGGGTGGGCAGGAACATTGTTTTAAACCACCGGCCCAATATTTATAAACTGTGTTTTTGCCCACCCGCCCAAGTGTTAGTTATCAAACAAATTGTTATTGTGACTACCTTTGAGGTATTAGTGACAACTGTCATTCAATCTGTCATATTAGAAACTGCAGCAATGCAACATGTTTTAGAATAAGCAACATTCTTGATTACAAACACTTGGGCGGGTGGGCGGGAACACTGTATTAAACCACCGGCCCAATATTTATAAACTGTGTTCCCGCCCACTTGCCTAAATGTTAGTTGACAAAAAATTTGTTATTGTGCTCACTTTGGAAGTATTAGTGACAACTGTCATTCAATTTGCCACATTAAAAACAGAGTTTGAGAATAAGCAAATTTTTTTATAACAAACACTTGGACGGGTGGGCGGTAACACTGTATTAAACCACCGGTCTAATATTTATAAATTATTTTTTCGCCCACCTGCCCAAGTGTTAGTTATTAAAAAAAAATGTAATTGTGCCCATCCTTGACGTATTAGTGACAACTGTCATTCAATCTGTCACATTAAAAACAGCTGCAATGCAACACATTTGAGAATAAGCAAAATTCTTGATAACAAACACTTGGGCGGGTGGGCGGGAATACTGAATCAAACCACTGGCTCAATATTTATAAACTGTGTTCCCGCCCACTCGCCCAAATGTTAGTTATCAAAAAAATTGTTATTGTGCTCACTTTTGACGTATTAGTGACAACTCTCATTTAATCTGTCATATTAAAAACAGCAGAAACGCAAGAAGTGTGAGAATAAGCAAATTTCATGATAACAAACATTTGGGCGGATGGGCGGGAACACTATATCAAACCACCGGCCCAATATTTATAAACTGTGTTCCCGCCCACCCGCCCAAGTGTTAGTTATTAAGAAAATGTTATTGTGCCCACCTTTGACGTATTAGTGACAACTGTCATTCAATCTGTCACATTAGAAACAGCAGAAACGCAACAAGTGTGAGAATATTCAAATTTTTTGATAACAAACATTTGGGCGGGTGGGCGGGAACACTGTTTTAAACCACCAGCTTAATATTTATAAACTGTGTTCCCACCCACCCGCCCAAATGTTGGTTATAAAAAAAAATGGTTATTGTGCTCACTTTTGACGTATTAGTGACAACTCTCATTTAATCTGTCATATTAAAAACAGCAGAAACGCAAGAAGTGTGAGAATAAGCAAATTTCATGATAACAAACATTTGGGCGGGTGGGCGGGAACACTATATCAAACCACGTGCCCAATATTTATAAACTGTGTTCCCGCCCACCCGCCCAAATGTTAGTTATGAAAAAAATTGTTATTGTGTCCACCTTTGACGTATTAGTGACAACTGTCATTCAATCTGTTACATTACAAACAGCAGAAACGCAACAAGTGTGAGAATATGCAATTTTTTTGATAACAAACACTTGGGCGGGTGGGCGGGAACACTGTATCAAACTACCGGTCTAATGATTATAAAATGTGTTCCCGCCCACCCGCCTAAGTGTTAGTTATCAAAAAAATGTTCTTGTACCCACCTTTGACGTATTAGTGACATCTGTCATTCAATCTGTCACATTAAAAACAGCAACAATGCAACAAGTTTGAGAATAAGCAATATTCTTGATAACACACACTTGGGCGGGTGGACGGGAACACTGTATCAAACCACCGGCCCAATATTTATAAATTGTGTTCCCGCCCAATTGTTAATTATCAAATAATTTGTTATTGTACCCACTTATGATGTATTAGTGACAGCTGTCATTTAATCTGTCACACTAAAATCAGCAGAAACTCTTTCAGAAAAGAGTAACACTCAATCTCTTGATGACAAACATTTAGGTGAGCACTCTAGTTTAAACTACTCAATGGTAATCATAAATTGGAGTTGCATACTCACCCACCTAATTGTTAATCATCAAAGATTAGCATTACAACCGCATTTTTTAATATAGACCTTTGCAGAGAGGAGTAACTTCCAATGCTTATACATGATAGTAATTATAAATTAGAGTTTGTCTATCCTATATTTTGGAAAGACAAACAGCTTATGCAAAGCATGACTTTAAAACATCCGAAGAAGACGTTTCGGCAGATTTTCTGACAAAATTTAGAATTTGTTGGACCATGGGGAAGCATAATAATATATGAAAACATAAAAATCAACTCAGATACTAGGAAACTTTATTTTAAAAGAAAGAAAGTCCGGCTGAAAAGTGTAAAAATGTACTTATAAAGTGTTAAAAATAACAAAATGCAATCTTACAACATCAAAATATTGTCGGAAAGCACCAAAGTCCAAAGTCCAAACTTTATCAAATCTTAAAAATAGCAAAATCCGGCTATAAACTGTTGAAAAGTAGAAAGTTCAATTTATAATGCCAAAAATAGATATCAAATATGGTCAGAAAGCACTAAAATCCGGCCATAAACTGTTTAAAAATATAAACTTCTATTAATTAAATTTCAAAATTACAAAATTTGGTCTTGAAACTTTAAATTATTGTTAGAAAACACCGAAATTAAGCTATAAACTGTTGAAAAATGGAAAATTTTATTTTACAAAATATCAAAATTAGCAAAATTCGGCTTTGAAACATCAAAATATAGTTTAAAAGTAACAAAATTTGGCTATAAGTGCAAAATTCTTTTCATAGAAGGTCAAAAATGTCATTTACTGTTAAAAAGTGCAAAACTCATAATAAAAAGTCAAAAATGCCTAAATCCGATAATAAAACATTAAAATATTTTTAGATAAAAAATTTTCCAAATTTTTTTAAAAAAACCAAAATTATATTTATAAAATAGCACATTCTGACTATGAAATATCAAAATATTGTTAGAAAGAATTAAAATCCAGTCATAAACTGTTAATTTATAGAGTGTCCAAAATCCAACTTAAAAGTATAAAAATATTGTAAAAAAAGTTTCAAAAATGATCATAAACTGTTAAAAATTGCAATATTCTAGTTATAAAAAGAAAAAATTGCAAAATTTTGTCATATTCATTCAAAAAAATGTCAAAATAGCTTAGAAGTTGTCAAAATACAACAAAAATTGGCTATAAACTGTTAAAAACTGTACAATTTTTTATAAAATCTTTAAAAATTGCAAAATATAGCTATAAAATATTAAAGATATTGTCAGAAAGAACCAAATTTTGGCATAAAAGGTTGAAAAGTTGAAAATCCGGCTTAAAAGTTATGAAAATATTATAAAAAACACGAAAAAATTAAAAAGTCTAAAGTTAAATTGATTCACTGTGCATTTTTGTTTGTTAATAAAATTAATGAATTAATATTTTAAAAATTAAAATTAATTTTAAATAAATTAATTCTTCACATTTTAGTGTAATGCATCTTACAATTAATATCTATTAATTTATCTTATCACATTGATTTAACGACAGATAGTATCAAAATCTCAACATTTTTCTGCCAACGCCAAAAAAATAAATGGAAACCTTAGCAACTTAATTATGATGATTTACGATTACACAACGATGGGAGCGTGGCTGCCAACAGGATGTTACTACAAAATAAATTGCCCAAAGAAAATAGAGAGAAAGAGATGGAAAAAATAAAATAAAAGACGAAATTACAAAGGGGAGAAAGGTGCTGCCCTAAAGATTTGCTAAAACTAAACTCAATTTATTATAGAAAACTATATAAAAAATGAATTAAATTAATAATTTCACACAATTCGCTACTTAATATTCATATGAAATGAATAGTAAACAGCAAAATTGTGGAAACAATTTAATCGTTTATTAATGGCAATCAATTACAAATTTAATCTTAAAATTTCTATTGCTTGCAGGCTTTTGCGGAAATTTTATGCAAGTCGATATTTTCAAATGAATGTCGAGTGGTGGAACGAAGGAGGAAAAGTCTTGTTGACTTTTTTAACTCGCCGCTTTTCCCGTCGGCTTGTGAAATTATTCAAATCGCAACGCTGAACAAACAGCCGGCCCACAAGTTTATGGCGGTGCGGTTTGCGTTCAGCCCAACAAACACCTACTCCCGAATATTATTCATAACTTTTTCATTGCTTCGCAGTAATACTACTATACAATAAATAGTAACTGCAATGAATGATTAATTTTTAAATAACGTTGACCTCTAGTTTGATTTCTTACGTTCTGTACTATTATGAATTCGGAACAATTCCAAAATTGGTTTAAAGATCAAACAAAGCAAAGTTGCTCAATTGATATTGTGAATACTTCAGAAAATTTACTATCTCTGATAAATAAATTAATAGCCAATTAAAATGTGTTATAATAAAAAAAAAGTTACAATAATAACACAAAAAACCTAATAAATATGAAAAAACAAACAAATAAATGATTGAAATTTGAAGACATTTATGTCAACAAAAATTGGACACAATTGTCAAAATAATGTCTTGAAATTTTGACAAAACTAAGTTAAAACATTACCCAACAAAATACTTTGCTCAAAAAGAGATTTCAAAAATTAAAAATATTTTTTACAATTTTTTGAAATATTTTGGGTTTTAACCTAAATCAAAGTCATTTGTGGATTAATGCTGAGGACACAATTGCCAAAATAATGACTAGAAATTTTGACAAAATTAAGTTCAAACATTGCCTAACAAGATACTTTGCTCAAAAATAAATTTCAAAAATCAAAAATATTTTTTACAATTTTTTGAAATATTTTGGATTTTAACTTAAATCAAAGTTTTTTGTGGATTAATGCTCAGAACACAATTGACAAATTAATATCTTAAAATTTTGACATAATTAAGTTAAAACACTGCCTAACAAGATACTTAGCTTAAAAATTAATTTCAAAAATCAAAAACATTTTATGCAGTTTTTTGAAATATTTTGGATTTTCATATAAATAACTATCTTGCGTAGATTAACAAGATACTTTGCTCAAAAATAGATTTCAAAAATCAAAAATATTTTTTACAATTTTTTGAAACATTTAGGATTTTAACCTAAATCAAAGTCATTTGTGGATTAATGCTGAGGACACAATTGTCAAAATAATGACTTGAAATTTTGACAAAATTAAGTTCAAACATTGCCTAACAAGATACTTTGCTCAAAAATAGATTTTAAAAATAAAAAATATTTTATGCAATTTTTTTAAATATTTTGGATTTTAAAATAAATAACTATCTTGCTTAGATTAACGCTGAGGACACAATTGTCAAAATAATGACTTGAAATTTTGACAAAATTAATTTCAAAAATTGCCTAACAAGATACTTTGCTCAAAAATAAATTTCAAAAATCATAAATATTTTTACAATTTTTTGAAATATTTTGGATTAATTTTTTGAAATAACTAACTTGTGTAGATTAATGCTGAGGACACAATTGTCAAAATAATGTCTTGAAATTTTGTCAAAATTAAGTTCATACATTGCCCAACAAGATACTTTGCTCAAAACTTAATTTCAAAGATAAAAATATTTTTTACAATTTTTTGAAATATTTTAGATTTTAACCTAAATTAAAGTCTTTTGTGGAATAATGCTGAGGACACAATTGTTAAAATAATGACTTAAAATTTTAAACAAACTAAGTTAAAACATTAGCCAGCAAGATACTTTGCTCAAAAATAGATTTCAAAAATCAAAAATATTTTTTACAATTTTTTGAAACATTTTGGATTTTAACCTAAACCAAAATCTTTTGTGGATTAATGCTGAGGGCACAATTGTCAAAATAATGACATAAAATTTTGACAAAATTAAGTTAAAACATTACCCAACAAGATACTTTTTGCGCAAAAATTAATTTCAAAAATAAAAAATATTTTATACAATTTTTGAAATATTTTGGATTTTAAAATAAATAACTATCTTGCTTAGATTAACGCTAAGGACACAATTGTCAAAATAATGACTTGAAATTTTGACAAAATTAAGTTCAAGCATTGCCTAACAAGATACTTTACTCAAAAATTAATTTCAAAAATCAAAAATATTTTATGCAATTTTTTGAAACATTTTGGATTTTAATCTAAATCAACGTCTTTTGTGGATTAATGCTGAGGACACAATTGTCAAAATAATGACTTAAAATTTTGACAAAATTAAGTTCAAACATTGCCTAACAAAATACTTTGCTCAAAAACTAATTTCAAAAATCAAAAATTTTTTATTCAATTTTTTGAAATATTTTGGATTTTAAAATAAATAACTATCTTGCTTAGATTAACGCTGAGGACACAATTGTCAAAATAATGACTTGAAATTTTGACAAAATTAAGTTCAAACATTGCCTAAAAAGTTATTTTGCTCAAAAATAAATTTCAAAAATTAAACATATTTTTTACAATTTTTTGAAATATTTTGTATTTTAACCTAAATCAAAGTCTTTTGTGGATTAATGCTGATGACACAATTATCAAAATAATGACTTGAACTTTTGACAAAATTAAATTCAATCATTGCATAACAAGATACTTTGCTCAAAAATTAATTTCAAGAACCAAAAATATTTTATGCAATTTTTTTGAAATATTTTGGTTTTTAAAATAAATAACTACCTTGCTTAGATTAACGCTGAGGACACAATTGTCAAAATAATGACTTAAAATTTTGACAAAACTAAGTTCAAACATTGCCTAACAAGATACTTTGCTCAAAAATTAATTTCAAAAATTAAAAATCATTTTTGCAATTTTATGAAAAAAATTGAGTTTTAATATAAATAACTATCTTGTGTAGATTAATGCTGAGGACACAATTGTTAAAATAATGACTTGAAATTTTGATAAAACCAATTTCAAACATTGCCCAACATGATACTTTGCTCAAAATTTAATTTCAAAGATAAAAATATTTTTTACAATTTTTTGTAATATTTTGGATTTTAACCTAAATCAGTCTTATGTGGAATAATGCTGAGGACACAATTGTTAAAGCAATGACTTGAAAATTTGACAAAACTAAGTTAAAACATTGCTCAACAAAATACATTGCTAAAAAATTAATTTCTAAACTAAGTTTAGATAGTGAACGAGATCTTTTTTCCACTGTGATCCATTGTTTGTCCCACCTCTGGTGTGCTTGGATTTAGATTTGAGAGAATTGTTTAATAATAATTCTTTTGATAACTAACGCTTAGGTGGGTGAGAACAAATTTGTGAGTGAGTAGCTTCTTCTACTTGGGTTCAATGGATTGTTAATTTATTTTTGCAAGTGTTTCTTTGACAGAGGAGATGGTGATACAAATTTCTTGATTGCAATCCAATTGAAGAGAAAAAAAATCAATATAGCAACTTTACGCTGAATTAATCGTTTTAAGGTATCAACAGAGGAACTAATTTATAATTATAATGTATTGCGAGCAGTTGAAAATATAAATAATTTGAACTGTTTATTCCACTCAGACAAAGAGACCCGGTAATGTGGGCTGATTAGAACAAACGATAGGTAAATTATTCACAGATAGCAACATAATGTATGTACAATAACGGCATCGTCTATGTTAGGAGGACAAATAATATAAAATTAAATACGTTGATAATTGGGGACCTTCAGTATGTAGCCTCGAGGATGAATAAAATATTGTTGCCAGGACAATGGGGTAAATGTATACAATAAATCTATTGATTAATCGATCGCACGCGCACCACCATGCACGACAACGAAAATGATTAAAACATAAAATAAAAGGACGCAATACCCGTATTAATAACATGTCATTCCGTCTCTTCTTTTGATGCCTGATTATTAAATATGAATGCGGAGGATGAGCTTGTAATTACCTAACGGAGGGGATGCGCTACGTTTTAGCAACGTGAGTCGTCAGCCTGTCGGCGACAGCCAACAAGAATGACCTCGTCATTTTTTTAATTTGAATATAATTGAACATGTGAATGGCTATTGGTAGATTGGACTGTTTGTTTCCATCTAAGCTGATAAGACAAAATGCGGAACGATGCTATAGAATTCTGTTTATTGTAGTCAAATACACGAATGGGTTAATTGAATTTATTGTTGTATTGATTAGAAAAATAAATAATTTATCCAAATTTTCCTGTGCATAATATTGTGCAACAAATGAATTTTAATCTAACTTTTTTTTTGTTTCAGGTGAGTTCCTTGCAGTGTTTCTTGTATTCTCTTTATGGTATGTAGTCTAATCTTTATTCGTACGATCAATATTATTATGAAATTCTGTACTGATTTATTACATTATTGCCATTTCAAACTAATACCGTCAATATTTACACGATACATTAATTCGTGTGAAAATCTCCATGCTATTAATTAACTGTAGCCGAATTTAGAGTAAAAACGGACTAAAACTGCAAACAGTAAACATACGATAATGAACGTTGCCGGGGGATTAACATCAAATATAGCAAGCGCGTTATCATCGCAGTCAATATTAATATAATAATTGTCGGGCGGTTGATTATTAAATACGACGTGCAAACAAACAAGGTGATATATATGATTAAACATCCGGCATAAATCACACACATGTAGGGGTGAGTTGTAAGGGATGATGCATTTTATTATGATCATTATTATTAAGCAAGATTAACGCCGTTAATTGCGCCGACAAAACAGTGTGGGCTTGTGTTCGTTATGTAAGTCGCCGTCGACACCCACCACTTGTTATGTTTCATTATGATTTTATAATTAATTAATTCTGGCTGTCTTGTGAGAGAGCGTGTTGTGTTTAGATGTAACACTTGTACGACAATGCAGCATTAACGTCCGAACTGGCAGTTTGTAATGTATATTCGGGCGAATTTATTGGAGTTTGGATATAAATTTGAAGAGTTTAAGTTAACAGTTAATTATAAAATAACGGTTTTATAACAAATTGTAATTTTATTAATATAGGGTACTTTTAAAAGTAATTTTAATCCATTACTACTGCTTCGAATTTGATTATAGTCGAATAAACAAATTTTTATGAAAAACATTTTTTTACAAATTAGTATTATCAATTTTCTTGACAATATCAAGTATGTTGAATCCAAAATTTTAAACCTTATCACAAAATTCCTGCTGGTTATTGCAGAAATTTTAACTAATTAACAAAATTGCTATAATTTTCAAATTAAATGAAATTTCTATGAAATTTTTTTGTTTACAAATAGTTATTGACATTTTTCCTGACAGTATCAAGTATGTTGCATCCAAAATTTTAAACCTTATCACAAAATTCCTGTTGGTTATTGCAGAAATTCAAATTAATCAACAAAATTGCCATAATTTTCAAATTAAATGATTTTTTTATGAATTTTTTTTTTCTAAAATATTATTGGCACTTTTCCTGATAATATCAAGTATGTCGAATCCAAAATTTTTAACCGCATCTTAAAATTCCTGCTGGTTAGTGCAGAAATTAAAATTAATCAACAAAATTGCCACATTTTAAATGAAATTTCTATGAAACATTTTTGTTTACAATTAGATAGTGACATTTTTCCTGACAGTAACAAGTATGTTGCATCCAAAATTTCAAACCGCATCACTAAATTCCTGCTGATTATTGCAGAAATTCAAATTAATCAACAAAATTGCCATAATTTTCAAATTAAACAATTTTTTTATAAAAAATATTTTTTTCCAAAAATTTATTGGCACTTTTCCTGATAATATTAAGTATGTTGATTCCGAAATTTTAAACCGCATCCTAAAATTCCTGCTGGTTATTGCAGAAAATCAAATTAATCAACAAAATTGCCATAATTTTCAAATTAAACGAAATTTCTATGAAAAATTTTTGTTTACAAATAGTTATTGACATTTTTTCTGACAGTATCAAGTATGTTGCATCCAAAATTTTAAACCTTCTCACAAAATTCTTGTTGGTTATTGCAGATATTCAAATTAATCAACAAAATTGCCATAATTTTCAAATTAAATGATTTTTTTATGAAAAATATTTTTTTCTAAAATAATATTGGCATTTTTCCTGATAATATCAAGTATGTTGAATCTAAAATTTCAAACCGCATCTTAAAATTCCTGCTGGTTGTTGCAGAAATTCAAATTAATCGACAAAATTACCATAATTTTCAAATTAAACAATTTTTTAAGAAATTTTTGTTTTTTTTCAAAATATTATGGGCATTTTTCCTGATAATATCAAATATGTTTAATCCAAAATTTTAAACCGCATCTAAAATTTCCTGCTGGTTATTGCAGAAATTGAAATTAATTAACAAAATTGCCATAATTTTCAAATTAAACAATTTAAAAAAAAAAAAAAATTTTTTTCAAAATTTTTTGGCACTTTTCCTGATAATATTAAGTATGTTGAATCTAAAATTTTAAACTGCATCCTTAAATTCCTGCTGGTTTTTGCAGAAATTCAAATTAATCAACAAAATTGCCATAATTTTCAAATTAAATGAAATTTGTATGAAAAATTTTTGTTTACAAATAGTTATTGACATTTTTCCTGACTGTATCAAGTATGTTGCATCCAAAATTTCAAACCGCATCACAAAATTCCTGCTGGTTATTGCAGAAATTCATATGAATCAACAAATTTGCCATAATTTTCA
The DNA here is from genome assembly GCA_963932245.1 of Tachinus rufipes. Classification (NCBI taxonomy): domain Eukaryota; kingdom Metazoa; phylum Arthropoda; class Insecta; order Coleoptera; family Staphylinidae; genus Tachinus; species Tachinus rufipes. Next base: position 94,056,240 of record OZ010746.1, read on the forward strand.
AATTAAATGAATTTTTTATGAAAAATTTTTGTTTACAAATAGTTATTGAGTTTTTTCCTGACAGTATCAAGTATGTTGCATTTAAAATTTTGAACCGCATTTTAAAATTCCTGCTGGTTGTTGCAGAAATTGAAATTAATCAACAAAATTGCTATAATTTTCAAATTAAATGATTTTTTTAAGAAATTTTTTTTTTTCAAAATCATATTGGCACTTTTCCTGATATTATCAAATATGTTGAATCCAAATTTTAAACCGCATCTTAAAATTCCTGCTGGTTATTGCAGAAATTGAAATTAATCAACAAAATTGCCATAATTTTCAAATTAAATGAAAGTTCTATAAAAAATTTTTGGTTACAAGTAGTTATTGACGTTTTTCCTGACAGTATCAAGTATGTTGCATCCAAAATTTTAAATCTTATCACAAAATTCCTGTTGATTATTGCAGAAATTCAAATTAATCAACAAAATTGCCATAATTTTCAAGTTACATGATATTTCTATGAAAAATATTTGTTTGCAAATAGTTATTGACATTTTTTCTGACAGTATCAAGTATATTGCTTTCAAAATTTCAAACCGCATCACAAAATTCTTGCTGGTTATTGCAGAAATTGAAATTAATCAACAAAATTGCCATAATTTTCAAATTAATACAAATTTTTTTGAAATTTTTTTTTTTCTAAAATATTATCTATACAATTTCTGGTGAAATTAAATATTTTGTCCTCAAAATTTTAAACCGCATCACAAAATTCCTGCTGGTTATTGCAGAAATTTAAATTTATCAACAAAATTGCTATAATTTTCAAATTAATCCAAATTTCTGTAAAAAATATATTTTTTAAAAATATAATCTACACTTTTTCTGGTAATATTAAGTATTTTGTAGTCAAAATTTTAAACCGCATCTTAAAATTCCTGCCGGTTATTGCAGAAATTGAAATTGATCAACAAAATTGCCATAATTTTCAAATTAAACAATTTTTTAAGAAAATTATTTTTTTTCAAAATATTGTTGGCAATTTTCCTGATAATATCAAAAATCTTGAATCCGAAATTTTAAACCGCGTTTTAAAATTCCTGCTGGTTATTGCAGAAATTGAAATTAATCAACAAAATTGCCATAATTTTCAAATTAAATGATTTTTTTAAGAAAAATATTTTTTTTCAAAATTTTGTTGTCACTTTTCCTGATAATATCAAGTACGTTGAATCCAAAATTTTAAACCGCATCTTAAAATTCCTGCTGGTTATTGCAGAAATTCAAATTAATCAACAAAATTGCTATAATTTTCAAATTAAATGAAATTTCTATAAAAAATATTTGTTTACAAATAGTTATTTACATTTTTCCTGACAGTATCAAAAATGTTACATGCAAAATTACAAACCAAATTACAAAATTCCTGCTGGTTATTGCAGAAATTTGAATTAATCAACAAAATTGCCATAATTTTCAAATAAAACGATTTTTTTTACGAATATTTTTTTCAAAAATATTATTGGCACTTTTCCTGATAATATCAAGTATGTTAAATCCAAAATTTTAAACCGCATTTTAAAATTCCTTCTGGTTATTGCAGAAATTGAAATAAATCAACAAAATTGTTATAATTTTCAAATTAAATGAAATTTCTATGAAAAAAATTTGTTCACAATTAGTTATTGAAATATTTTCTTTTGAAAGTATCAACTATGTTGCATCCAAAATTTTAAACCGCATTACAAAATTCCTGCTGGTTATTGCAGAAATTCAAATTAATCAACAAAATTGCCATAATTTTCAAATTAAACAATATTTCTATGAAAAATATTTGTTTACAAATAGTTATTGACATTTTTTCTGACAGTATCAAGTATGTTGCATCCAAAATTTTAAACCTCATCACAAAATTCCTGCTGGTTATTGCAGAAATTGAAATTAATCAACAAAATTGCCATAATTTTCAAATTAATACAAATTTTTTTTTTTAATTTTTTTTTCTAAAATATTATCTATACATTTTCTGGTAGAATCAAATATTTTGTCTTCAAAATTTCAAACCGCATCTTAAAATTCCTGCTGGTTATTGCAGAAATTCAAATTAATCAACAAAATTGCCATAATTATCAAATTAAACGATATTTCTATGAAAAATATTTGTTTGCAAATAGTTATTGACATTTTTCCTGACAGTATTAAGTATGTTGCATCCAAAATTTCAAACCGCATCACAAAATTCTTGCTGGTTATTGCAGAAATTAAAATTAATCAACAAAATTGCCATAATTTTCAAATTAAACGATATTTCTATGAAAAATATTTGTATACAAATAGTTCTTGGATTTTTTTCTGACAGTATCAAGTATGTTGCATCCACAATTTCAAACCTCATCACAAAATTCCTGCTGGTTATTGCAGAAATTCAAATTAAACAACAAAATTGCCATAACTTTCAAATTAAACGATATTTATATGAAAAATATTTGTTTACAAATAGTTATTGACATTTTTTGTGACAGTATCGAGTATGTTGCATCCAAAATTTCAAACTTTATCACAAAATTCCTGCTGGTTATTGCAGAAATTCAAATTAATCAACAAAATTGCCATAATTTTCAAATTAAACGATATTTATATGAAAAATATTTGTTTACAAATAGTTATTGACATTTTTTCTGACAGTATCGAGTATGTTGCATCTAAAATTTCAAACTTCATTACAAAATTCCTGCTGGTTATTGCAGAAATTCAAATTAATCAACAAAATTGCCATAATTTTCAAATTAAACGATATTTATATGAAAAATATTTGTTTACAAGTAGTTATTGACAGTTTTTCTGACAGTATCGAGTATGTTGCATCCAAAATTTTAAACTTCATCACAAAATTCCTGCTGGTTATTGCAGAAATTCAAATTAATCAACAAAATTGCCATAATTTTCAAATTAAACGATATTTATATAAAAAATATTTGTTTACAAATAGTTATTGACATTTTTTCTGACAGTATCGAGTATGTTGCATCCAAAATTTCAAACTTCATCACAAAATTCCTGCTGGTTATTGCAGAAATTCAAATTAATCAACAAAATTGCATAATTTTCAAATTAAATGAAATTTCTATGAAAAATATTTGTTTACAATTAGTTATTAAATTTTCTTTTGAGAGTATTAACTATGTTGCATCCAAAATTTTAAACCGCATCACAAAATTCCTGCTGGTTATTGCAGATATTTAAATTAATCAACAAAATTGCTATAATTTTTAAATTAAACGATATTTCTTCGAAAAATATTTGTATACAAATAGTTCTTGGCATTTTTTCTGACAGTATCAAGTATGTTGCATCCACAATTTCAAACCTCATCACAAAATTCCTACTGGTTATTACAGAAATTCAAATTAATCAACAAAATTGCTATAATTTTCAAATTAAATAATTTTTTTATAAAAAATATTTTTTTCCAAAATATTATTGGCACTTTTTCATGATAATATCAAGTATGTTGAATCCAAAATTTTAAACCGCATCTTAAAAATCTTGCTGGTTATTGCAGAAATTGAAATTAATTAACATAATTGCCATAATTTTCAAATTAAACGAAATTTATATAAAAGATATTTGTTTACAAATGGTTATTGACATTTTTCCTGACAGTATCAATTATGTTGCATCCAAAATTTTAAACCGCATCTTAAAATTCCTGCTGGTTATTGCAGAAATTGAAATTAATCAACAAAATTGCCCTAATTTTTAAATTAATTGATTTTTTTATGAAAAATATTTTTTTCCAAAATATTATTGGCACTTTTCCTGATAATATCAAGTATGTTGAATCCAAAATTTTAAACCGCATCTTAAAAATCCTTCTGGTTATTGCAGAAATTGAAATTAATTAACATAATTGCCATAATTTTCAAATTAAACGAAATTTATATAAAAGATATTTGTTTACAAATGGTTATTGACATTTTTCCTGACAGTATCAATTATGTTGCATCCAAAATTTTGAACCGCATCTTAAAAATCTTGCTGGTTATTGCAAAAATTGAAATTAATCAACAAAATTGGCCTAATTTTTAAATTAAATGATTTTTTTATGAAAAATATTTTTTTCCAAAATATTATTGGCACTTTTCCTTATAATATCAAATATGTTGATTCCAAAATTTTAAACTGCATCTTAAAATTCCTGCTGGTTATTGCAGAAATTGAAATTTATCAACAAAATTGCCATAATTTTCAAATTAAATGATTTTTTTAAGAAAAATATTTTTTTCCAAAATATTATTGGCGCTTTTCCTGATAATAGCAAGTTTGTTGAATCCAAAATTTTAAACCGCACCTTAGAAGTCCTGCTGGTTATTGCAGAAATTCAAATTAATCAACAAAATTGCCATAATTTTCAAATTAAATGATTTTTTTAAGAAAAATATTTTTTTCCAAAATATTATTGGCACTTTTCCTGATAATAGCAAGTTTGTTGAATCCAAAATTTTAAACCGCACCTTAGAAGTCCTGCTGGTTATTGCAGAAATTCAAATTAATCAACAAAATTGCCATAATTTTCAAATTAAATGATTTTTTTAAGAAAAATATTTTTTTCCAAAATATTATTGGCACTTTTCCTGATAATTGCAAGTTTGTTGAATCTAAAATTTTAAACCGCACCTTAGAATTCCTGCTGGTTATTGCAGAAATTCAAATTAATCAACAAAATTGCCATAATTTTCAAATTAAATCATTTTTTTAAGAAAAATATTTTTTTCCAAAATATTATTGTCACTTTTCCTGATAATAGCAAGTTTGTTGAGACCAAAATTTTAAACCGCATCTTAAATTTCCTGCTGGTTATTGCAAAAATTGAAATTAATCAACAAAATGCAATAATTTTTAAATTAAATTATTTTTTTATAAATTTTTTTTTTCAAAATCAAATTGGCACTTTTCCTGATAATAATTAGTATGTTAAATCCAAAATTGTAAACCGCATCTTAAAATTCCTGCTGGTTAATGCAGAAATTTAAATTAATCAACAAAATTGCCATAATTTTCAAATTAAAAGAAATTTATATGAAAGATATTTGTTTACAAATGGTTATTGACATTTTTCCTGACAGTATTAAGTATGTTGAATCCAAAATTTTAAACCGCATCACAAAATTCTTGCTAGTTATTGCAGAAACTCAAATTAATCAATAAATTTGCCATAATTTTCAAACTATTAGAAATTTTGGGGAAAATTTTTTTTTTTGAAAAATATTATTAGCAATTTTTCTGACAATATCAAGTATGTTGAATCCAAAATTTTAAACCGCATCAGAAAATTCCTGTTGGTTATTGCAGAAATTCAAATTAATCAACAAAATTGCCATAATTATTAAATTAATTGAATTTATTCTATAATTCAACTAATTATTATTGCAAACCCTGTTTAGTCATTAATTAATTAATTAAAAATAAAAAGATATATTAGTTTCAATATAATTATTCCAAGATAATAAATAATAAAAAGAAAGAAAAAAATAATGTAGTCGTGAAGTGTCAAATAATTGGAATGCGGCTCCGTCGAGAGTGAACCGATTCTAATTGCCCACGCTCGCTCGCTGCATTCATTATCTGCGATATATTTATATTATTCCGTGTTATATTTTCTATACACTTTCACTCGACACCGAAACACGTGCAAATTCACTCTTAAGAACAATTCAACCTTGTGGTTATTATTTTTTTACACAAGACTTCCCCACATCACAGGGCCCCCCAGCAATAAACGTCAGAGGCAGCACGCTTGAACCGTTTCACAAAACCCGCAGAATATAGAGTGAGTGAGTTAGTCCGAGAGAGAGAAAGCGAGAAGGAAGCGCCTAGCTAGTCTTGAGTCGGTTAATGCACTTTTTATTTTCCTTCCTTCATTCCAACAACTCACTATTTCGTCATCATCATAACGCGCTTTATACTTTTTTTTATTATTTATAGACTTTCAAATAAAAAAATATTTTTTCAGCGGGAATTTTTTTTGTCATTTTAATTGAAGCCCGGGGATATTTAATTTTTCCGAGCAATATTTTTTTTAATTTATGATTAATTACTTAGGAATAACAACTATATTAATTAATTAATTAAAATTTATCAATTAATTAAAACTGGATTGGGGGCCTACGCAACGTTTAGTGTCGCAATGCAGCAGCTGGAATTTAGCGAAAAAGAATCCCAAGGCGACAAGTACAAATACTTTTGTGTGTGTTTGAGTGCGTCATTGAAATTAGATTTGTGTTTTTTTGCTTGCGTACGTACCCACGCCCTGTTGAGACAAATTAACTTTTCATTCATCTTTTCGTTACTTATCTCCTTCTCTGATCAATTACTTTTGTATATATTATGAAAAGTCAAGTGGAGAAATGATTTAATTAACGATAATTTTATTATTAAATAAATTAAAAATTATAATTTATAATTTATTTAATTTCATTATTGGCATTATAATTTTTAATTATATGAAAATTGTTCACAGTATTATTACGAATGATCAGGTTTAAACTAAGCTAGTGGCTCTGCTTTGATTGCAAACTTCAGTTTAAACTGCAATAAACTTGAGTAACTTTGATTATTTTTAGTTTTTGTTGTTGAGATGGTTGCTGGTGTTACAAATAGTGGTGATTTTAGTGGAGAAGTTTTGCAAGCTGTACGTCTTTTGAAAGAAAGTACGAATGAAAATGGACCACTTTTTTTTTCTTGGACAAAGAGACTTCTAACGCTTTTAATTTCTTTGTTCAAAGACTTGATCGGATGGGTGGTTGTACCAGTTCAAACGACTCGCTAGTAATTATGATCTGAAGTGATCTAACCACCGCCCAAGTGCTAATTATCAAAAGATTGAAAATTATCTTTTTCTTTTTGGGCAAGGAGAACTTTCCAATCTCTTGATAACAAACACTTGGGCGGGTGGGTGGCCACTCCATTTTTTGTGTAATAATGGTTTGGAATGACTTACCCATCTGTCCAATTGTTGATCATCAAGAAATTGGGTATTACCTCTTCCTTCTTGGGCAAAGAAATGTCTCACTCTTACAAAGAGGAGAAACTTGAAAATTATTAATAACAAACATTTGGGTGGGTGGTTGGGCACTGAGGTTTAAACTATTATTTGGGTAATTGTGGTTTGGAGAGACCTACCCACCCGTCTAAGTGTTGATTGTCAAAGATTGAGTATCACCTCTTCTTTTTTGGACAAAGAAATTTCTCACTCTTACAAAGAGGAGAAACTTGAAAATTGTTAATAACCAAACACTTGGGTGGATGGTTGGGCACTGAGGTTCAAACTATTTTTTGGGTAATCATGGTTTGGAGTGACCTACCCACCCGTCCAAGTGTTGGTCATCAAGAGATTGGGTATCACCTTTTCCTTCTTGGACAAAAAAATTTCTCACTCTTACAAAGAGGAGAAACTTGAAAATTATTAATAACAAACACTTGGGTGGGTGGTTGGGCACTGAGGTTCATATTATTTTTTGGGTTATTATGGTTTGGAGTGACCTACCTACCCGTTTAAGTGTTGGTCATCAAGAGATTGGGTTTCACTTCTTCCTTCTTGGACAAATTGGACAAAGAAATTTCTCATTCTTACAAAGAGGAGAAACTTGAAAATTATTAATAACAAACACTCGGGTGGGTGGTGGGGCACTGAGGTTCAAACTATTTTTTGGGTAATTATAGTTTGGAGTGACTTACCCACCCATCCAAGTGTTGATTATCAAGAGATTGGGTATCACCTTTTCTTTCTTGGACAAAGACTTTTACAAAAATGAAAAACTTTTAATTTATTGATAACAAACACTTGGGTGGGTGGATGAGCACTCTACTTTAAATTATTTTTTTGGCAATTATGGTTCGGAGTGACCCTCCTACCCGGCCCAAGTGTTGGTCATCAGAAAATTGGATATCAGCTCCTCCTTCTTGGACAAATATACTTCTAACTTTTATAAAGAGAAAAATCTCTTAATTTATTGATAACAAACACTTGAGCGGGTGGGTGGTTACTCCATTTTAAACTACTTGCTGGTAATTGAGATCTGGAGTGATCCACCCACCCGCTTACGTGTTGGACATCAAAAAATTTAAAATTATCTTTTTCTTCATAGGCAAAGAGACTTGTAACGCTTTAAAACAAGAAAATCTCTTGATAACAAAATTTTGGGCTGGTAGGTAGGCATTTCAATTCAAACTGCTTGCTGGTAACTATGATCTGGAGTGACTTACTCACCCGCCCAAGTGTTGGTCATCAAGAGATTGAAAACCATTTTTTCCTCTTAGGACAAAGAGACTTCTAACGTTTGAAAAGAGGAGTAATTTTAAACTTTTGGGCGGGTGGTTAGGCATTGTAGTTCAAACTACTTGCTGGTAATTATGATCTGGAATGACCCGCCTATGTGTTGGTCATCAAAAGATTAAAAACTACTTTAGCCTTCTTGGACAAAGAGACTACTTGAAAAAAGTAGAAACTTCTAATCTCTTGATAAAAAACTTTTGGGCGGGTGGGTCGTCAATTCCAAATAAAATCTGAAGTGACCCACCCATCCACCTAACTGTTGGTCATTAACTGGTTGAAAATGGTTTTTTTTTTCTTAGACAAAGAGACTTCTAACACTTGATAAGAGGAAAAACTTTTAATTTTTTGATAACAAAAACTCGGGCGGTTGGGTATTTACTTCATTTTAAACTACTTGCTGGTAATTAAGATCTGGAAATCAATCAATGAATCAAAAGATTGAGAACTACCTTTTCTTTTTTGGTCAAAAAGATTTTACTTGAAAAGAGGAGTCATTTTAAATTTCTTGATAACAAATTTTTGGGCGGGTGGGTGGGCACTCTAGTTCAAACTACTCATTGGTAATTATGATCTGGAGTGGCCCACCCAACGCCCAAGTGTTGGTCATCAACAGATCAAAAATCACCTTTTTTTTGGACAAAGAGACTTCTAATGCTAGAAAGGATGAGTCATTTTAAATTTCTGGTAACTATGATCTTGAGTGACTCACTCACCCGCCCAAATGTTGGTCATCAAGAGATTGAAAAACACCTTTTCCTTCTTGGACAAAAAGACTTCTAACAGTTGGATAGAGGAGTCATTATATTTTTTTTTGATAAAAAACTTTTGGGCGGGTGGGTTGGCACTCCAGTTTAAACTAATCATTGGTGTTTATGATTTTGAGTGACCCAACCGCCCGCTTTAGTGTTGGTCATCAAGAGATTGAAAACCACCTTTTTTCTTTTTGACAAAGAGACTTCTAACACTTTGAAAAGAGGAGTCATTATAAAATTCTTGATAACAAACTTTTGGGCTGGCGGGTGGGCACTCTAGTTTAAATTACTTGTTTGTAATTATGATCTGGACTAACCCACCCACCCATTCAACTGTTGGTCATCAAGAGATTGGGTTTCACCTCTTCCTTCTTGGACATAGAAATTTCTCACTCTTACAAAGAGAAGAAACATGAAAATTATTAATAACAAACACTTGGGTGGGTGGTTGGGCACTGAGGTTCAAATTATTTTTTTGGGTAATTATGGTTTGGAGTGACTTACCCACACGTCCAAGTGTTGATCTTCAAGAGATTGAATATCACTTTTTCCTACTTCTACAAAGGAACTTCTAACTTTTGCAAAGAGGAAAAACTTTTAATTTATTGATAATAAACACTTGGGTGGGTGGATGTGCACTTTACTTTAAACCATTTTTTTGGCAATTATGGTTAAGAGTGATTCTCCCACCCGCCCAAGTGTTGGTGATCAGGAAATTGGATATTACCTCTTCCTTCTTGGACAAATATACTTCTAACTCATACAAAGAGGAAAAACTTTTAAGTTATTGATAGCAAACACTTGAGCTGGTGGGTGGTTACTCCGTTTTAAAATACTTGCTGGTAATTAAGATCTGGAGTGATGGATGAGACATCAAAAAATTGAAAATTACCTTTTTCATCTTACGCAAAGAGACTTCTATCGCTTTAAAAAAGGAGAATTTCTTGATAATAAAATTTTGAGCGGGTAGGTAGGCACTCCAATTTAAACTGCTTGCTGGTAACTATGATCTGGAGTGACTTACCCACCCGCCCAAGTGTTAGTCATCAAGAGATTGAAAACCATCATTTCCTCCTGAGGCTTCTAACGCTTGAAAAGAGGAGTAATTTAAAAAAAAAAATTATAACAAACTTTTGGGCTAGTGGGTGGGCACTCTAGTTCAAACTACTCATTGGTAATTATGATCTGGAGTGACCCACCTACCCACCTACCCGCTTATGTGTTGGTCATTAAAAGATTAAAAACTACTTTAACCTTCTTGGTCAAAAAGACTACTTGAAAAAAGGAGAAATAAAATACTTTTGGGCGGGTGGGTCGTCACTTCCAAATAAAATCTGAAGTGACCCACCCATTCACCTAACTGTTGGTCATCAACAGATTGAAAACCATTTTGTTCTTCTTGGATAAAGAGACTTCTAACACTTGAAAAGAGGAAAAACTTTTAATTTTTTGATAACAAAAACTTGGGCGGGTGGGTATTTACTTCATTTTAAACTACTTGCTGGTAATTAAGATCTAAAAATCAATCAATCAATCAAAAAATTGAGAACTACCTTTTCTTTCTTGGTCAAAAAGACTTTACTTAAAAGAGGAGTCATTCTAAATTTTTTGATAACAAATTTTTGGGCACTTTAGTTCAAAATACTTATTGGTAATTATGATCTGGAGTGACCCACCTACCCGCCCAAGTGTTGGTCATCAACAGATTAAAAACCACTTTTTTATTTTTGGACAAAAAGACTTCTAATGCTTAAAAGGATGAGTCATTTTAAATTTCTGGTAACTATGATCTTGAGTGACTCACCCACCCGCCCAAGTGATGGTCATCAAGAGATTGAAAAACACCTTTTCCTTCTTGGACAAAAAGACTTCTAACAGTTGGAAAGAGGAGTCATTATATTTTTTTGATAAAAAACTTTTGGGCTGGTTGGTTGGCACTCCAGTTCAAACTACTCGTTGGTAATTATGATTTTGAGTGATTACCCACCCGCTATAGTGTTGGTCATTATGAGATTGAAAACCACCTTCTTTCTTTTTGACAAAGAGACTTCTAACACTTTGAAAAGAGCAGTTATTATAAATTTTTTTGATAACAAACTCACTCCAGTTCAAACTACTTATTGGTAATTATGATCTGAAGAAACCCACCCACCCATTCAACTGTTGGTCATCAAGAGAATGAAAACAACTTTTTTATTTTTGGAAAAAGAGACTTCTAACGCTTGAAAAAAGGAGTAATTATAAATTTCTTGATAACATACTTTTGGGTGTGTGGGTGGGCACTCCAGTTCAAACTACTTGTTAATAATTATGATCTGGAGTGACCCACCCACCCGCCCAAGTGTTGCTCGTTAAGAGATTGAAAACCACTTTTTTCTTTTTGGACAAAGAGACTTCTAACGCTTGAAAAGAGGAGTAATTTTAAATTTCTTGATAACAAACTTTTGGGCGAGTTGGTGGGCACTCCAGTTCAAACTATTTGTTGGTATTTATGAACTGGAGTGACCTACCCACTCGCCCAAGTGTTGGTCATTAAGAGATTGAAAACCACTTTTTTCTTCTTGGACAAATGAACTACTTACACTTGAAAAAAGGAGAAACTTCTAATCTTTTGATAACAAACTTTTTGGCGGATGGGTAGGCATTCTAGTTCAAACCACTTGTTGGTTGTTATGATCTGGAACGACCCACCCATCAGCCCAAATGTTGGGCAAGAAAAGATTGAAAATTACCTTCTTCTTCTTGGTCAAAGAGACGTCTAACACTTGAAAAAAGGAATTATTCTAATTTTTTTGATAACAAACTTTTGGATGAGCGGGTGTTCACTCCAGCTTAAATTACTCTTTGGTAAGTATGATTTGGAGTAACCTACTTAACCGCCTAACTGTTGGCCATCAAAAAATTAAAAAACTATTTTTTTCTTCTTGGACAAAGAGACTTTTAGCGCTTGAAAGGAGGAGTTATTTTAATTTGTTTGATAACAAACTTTTGGGCGGGTGGGTAGACACTCTAATTCAAACTACTTGCTGGTAATTATGATCTGGAGTAACCCACCCAAAGCCCAATTGTTGGTCATTAAAAGATTGAAAACTAATTTTTTTTTTTTGAACAAAGATAATTCAAAAACACTTCAAAAGAGGAATCATTTTAAATTTCTTAATAAAATCTTTTGGGCATGTGGGTTTGATTGGATATAACTTTCTTTATTACAGACAAAAATATTTCTAACGTTTGCAATGAAAAAAACTTTCAATTTTTTGATAACAAACACTTTGGTCGGGTGGGTGGGCACTCTAGTTTAATTTACTTGCTGGTAACTATGATCTGGAGTGGGCCACTTATCCGTTCAAGTGTTGGTTATTAAGAGATTGGATAATATTCCTTTATTTTTGGACAATAAGCTTGCAAAATTGATAAACTCTTGATCAAACTTGATAACATTTGTGATCTAGAGTTTTTAAGCGTAGGTTGCAATTTTTTTTAAATCATCTCTTTGGAAGTTTGAACTTTGAGGTTATAATTTTTTTTAGGCGTCCTTTGTTTGTTTTCATGTTGATATTCTGACTGAAGTACAAAGGTTGACCAATACTGTGTGCGTTTGAGGTTTTTTTAGGAGTGGCTAGTTTGCAAAAGATAAATGGAAACAATTTTGTGAAGTTGCGGCACTTTTAAAGGAAGGACTGTCTACTGTTTTGCATGGCTTGTTACTTTAAAAAGTTTGATCTTATTTTTGCAGTTCAAAATATTGTAAAAAAACCCGGCCATAAACTCTTAAAAGAAGTAAATTTTTTTTTGAAATCTAAAAAATTACCAAATCCAACTATAAAGTATGAAAATTGTTGTTAAAAATACCAAAATCCAGCCAAAAACTATCGAAAAGTGCCAAATTCTAATCACGGAATGTAAAAATTGCATTAAGTGTGACAGAATGACTAAGTTTTCTGCCCTGAAACGACATGTACGAAAGATCATTTGATGTAATTTACTATTAATATCATCAGTATTGATTCCAAAGTTTTTGAGCTTGATGAAAAAACTGATTAATCAATTGGCATAACTAACATCAACCCCAAAATTTTGTTTTGTTTAAAGCAGATGAACATACTAAAAATATCCAGTTCGAAGGACCAACATATTAGAGCAAATTGTTCGTTTTCAACTTGTGTTTACTTTACTTTGCAAATTAAATAATAATCTACATCTACGTCTTCATGTTGAATATCCGACTTATAAGTTTCCATAAGATTAGAACGTTGTAAATTTGAATTTGTTGCCTTACTGTAGTTTTATATTTGATGGTACTACTTTAAACCTATTTTAATTATTAAATTAATCGTTTACGACTGAAAACTGTAAAAAAATAATAAAAATTTTCATTAATGTTTATGTTATAATATCAAACCAAACATTTTATTCGAAACTATTTATATAATATTATAATGGATTAAGTGCATCTGACGTCAGTCATAAATCAACGGCCGTTAATTTGCAATAAACCCGTCATTTATCCGCTCGTAAAATTAGAAATGTGCGTGTCAACTTATCGACGATTATTCTAAAAGAAGTAAATTAAACGGTCCCCTTTGAGATGGTTTAAATTAAGAATAACAGGGAAGGAATTAACCCAGTAATTGTAAGAGCGAGCGAGCGTATTTCTGGTGTCGCATTCATTGTAATAAGTCGGTAATAGGCTTAGGCTGTGCCGATAATGGCTCGCGTTCACGGGGGCTAATGTTTGGGAGAACAGGCGATGACTCTAACAGCTGCTTAGAACACTTCTCTTATCACTTATGGACAGAAAAAAAGATCAAGGGATTCTTTTTATTGTTTAAATTAAAGAATATTACTAAACTTTTATTACTGAAGAAGCTCAATGCTATTTTATGAATTCAATTTAATTTGCATGCAATTCATTGCGTGTTTGTATTTATACAAAATATTGTTTCATTTACAATCGAGATTAAAATTAAGCGACGCAATGCGGCTGCAATTCCTATAAAGTAAGCAAGGCTACACTTTTCCGCAATTAGAAACACTCGCACAATAAGGAAACTACAACATCCGTGGGTGCTAGCTAGCTAGCTAAGCACGCGTTATGCAAGGACGAACATACAAATCCATATGAAGCTGCAGCAACTGCGGCGGTGATTTAAACGAGTTTTTCTTGGCAACAAATTCGCTAAGTGTTCACGCACTTATTACTTATTATTTTTACACGAATCCAAACATGCACGGTAACATTTACGAGCGCGACAAATTGTATTATTTCAATTCAATGTGTTGCACATTTTGTTTATTTACTTCATTCTGTGTTTACGTTTTCTTTTTATGGGACACTTAAGCTGCTGACAGGTTAAAGTGGGACGTAACGATTCTATTCGATAAATTATTTCGAATGTTTATTCGCGGATCAACATTGCTAACACACTTTTCAATTGTTTATGTCTAAACAAATGTCATCATTAATCGCATTCTTTTTATGTTATCGACGCAGCTTGTAAAGCTCGAGTTTTGTTAATGGAAGTAACAATAAATTATTTCTATTTAATGTTTAATGTATTCATTTATCACACGTCAGAAAAATAAACAAATTATTAGAAAAAACCGTGACTACAGATTTAATTCATAAAAGTTGAATTTAATAACCGTTAAATGTGACACAATATTTGATAAACTGTCAAAACTTTTATAAATTAACAAAAATAACTGTTCTTAATGCTGCGTTGTTACTAAATCTTGTTTTCTATTTACCGTAGTTATCCATTACGCTAAATTTGATTTTCTGCTTGTAATATCAGAAATAATTTTACGGTTGTTAGATTTAACGCGTCGTTACTTTAACTGGTTTTTATGAATTGAATGATTTTTTTTTTAATAGCAAATAGCAAAAATTGATACTCGTGTATTGTACTACTACTACCACGTAATGATTCTCGAGTACTACAATTTATACGAGTGTAAAATGGACATTACGTGCAAGTTGTATACTATACATTTTCTACGACTACAATAAATAAATGAAAAATTAACAATTTATCGGAAAGTGATGCATTGCGGCTTTAGGGCGAGAAAATCATTTGCAACTCGCCAAAAAAATATAATTTACCATAAAAATTATTTTAAAATTTTGTTTGTTCAAAAAATAAATTTTAATTTTTTTCCAAAAAATAGAATTTGGAACAGTTTATGATTGCATTTTTTATATTTTTGAGATTTTATTGACTTTATAAGAAGTTTATAGCTGGGTTTTTGTGTGTTTTTTTAAATATTTTGATGTTTAAAGATCAGAGTTTGCTATTTTTGACATTTTATGAATAATTTTTTTTACTTTTAAACTGTTTTTGGGCGGATTTTGATTGTATCTAACTATTTTTCAATTTTTTTTTGATTGGATTTAGTTTGTTTTCATTTTTTATAAATAGAAATTTTTAACAGTTCAAGACTAAATTTTTGTGCTTTCTAACAATATTTTTATGTTTTAAGTCAAGAATTTTGCATTCTTTAACAGTTTATGCCAGATTTTAGTTTTTTCTAACAATATTTTATTGTTTCATAGTCGGATTTTGCTATTTTTACTATTTATTAGCATCTTTTAAGCGTTTTTGGCTGGATTTTGATTTTTTCTGAAAATAGTTTAATATTTTATGAACGGTTTATGTTATTTTTGACTTTGTATAAATAGCACTTTACAAAAGTTTATGACCAGATTAAAAAAATGTCAAAAATGTTTAAGCTTTTTTCAAAATTATTTTGCGGTGAGGCTCAAAAAACTTAACTACGCCACTGGAAACGAAATATTACATACATACCTTGATGTAGGATTAATTGCAAAACGATAAATTTCAAGAGAGCTTACTTGAATTAATTTACAATAAATCACGAAGTTTGTGACACACGACGTTAGCCCCATTTATGGCCTTGCTAGTTCACAATTGCAGTATTTTTTATTTTAAAAAGCTGCAATTATATAACAATAATCTTTAAAAATTTAATTCAAAGTTTGTCTCAAATGTTGCTTAATAATGGATTTCCAAAATTTAATCTTAAATATTTTTTTACTTAATTGATTTCTTAAGTTCTTTTAAATTTTTTTTTTTTTAAATTTACAAATTGAAGTAATAATTTAAAAAAAATAATTTTGAACATTTTATGACCTTAAGGGTTTGTCTGGAATATTTTATGACAGTATTGAAACATTTTGTTACACTAAGGGATTGTCTGGAATACTTTAAGACAGTGTTGGAACGTTTTATAACACTTGGAGTTTGTTTGGAACATTTTATGACACTTGGGGTTTGTTTGGAACATTTAATGAGTGTTGGAACATTTTATGACACTTAAGGTTTGTTTCAAACATTTTATGACACTTGGGGTTTGTTTGGAACATTTTATAAAACTTGGGGTTTAATTGGAACATTTTATGATACTTAGGGTTTGGTTGGAACATTTAATGACAGTGTTGGAACATTTTATAACACTTAGGGTTTCTTTGGAACATTTTATAAAACTTGGGGTTTGATTGGAACATTTTATAAAACTTGGGGTTTGATTGGAACATTTAATGACAGTGTTGGAACATTTTATAACACTTAGGGTTTCTTTGGGACATTTTATAAAACTTGGGGTTTGATTGGAACATTTTATGACACTTAGGGTTTGATTGGAATATTTAATGACAGGGTTGGAACATTTTATAAAATTTAGGGTTTGCTTGGAACATTTTATAAAACTTGGGGTTTGATTGGAACATTTTATGACAGTTATGGTTTTTTTTGGAACATTTTATGACACTTGGAATTTGATTGGAACATTTAATGACAGTGTTGGAACATTTGATGACATTTATGGTTTGTTTTGAACATTTTATGACACTTGGGGTTTGTTTGGAACATTTTAGAAAACTTGGGGTTTGATTGGAACATTTTATGACACTTAAGGTTTTTATAGAATATTTTATAACACTTGTAGTTTGATTGGAACATTTAATGACAGTGTTGAAACATTTTATATCACTTAGGGTTTGTTTGGAACATTTTATAAAACTTGGGGTTTGATTGGAACATTTTATGACACTTAGGGTTTTTATGGAACATTTTATGAGACTTGAAGTTTGATTAGAACATTTAATGACAGTGTTGGAACATTTTATAACACTTAGGGTTTCTTTGGAACATTTTATAAAACTTGGGGTTTGATTGGAACATTTTATAAAACTTGGGGTTTGATTGGAACATTTTATGACAGTTATGGTTTTTTTGGAACATTTTATGACACTTGGAGTTTGATTGGAACATTTAATGACAGTGTTGGAAAATTTAATGACATTTATGGTTTGTTTGGAACATTTTATAACACTTAGGGTTTGTCTGGAACATTTTATAAAACTTGGGGTTTGATTGTAACATTTTATGACACTTAGGGTTTTTTTTTTAAACATTTTATGACACTTGGAATTTGATTGGAACATTTAATGACAGTGTTGGAACATTTGATGACATTTATGGTTTGTTTTGAACATTTTATGACAATTTGGGGTTTGTTTGGAACATTTTATAAAACTTGGGGTTTGATTGGAACATTTTATGACACTTAGGGTTTTTATGGAATATTTTATAACACTTGTAGTTTGATTGGAACATTTAATGACAGTGTTGAAACATTTTTTAACACTTAGGGTTTTTTTGGAACATTTTATAAAACTTGGGGTTTGATTGGAACATTTTATGACACTTAGGGTTTTTATGGAACATTTTATGAGACTTGAAGTTTGATTGGAACATTTAATGACAGTGTTGGAACATTTTATAACACTTAGGGTTTTTTTGGAACATTTTATAAAACTTGGGGTTTGATTGGAACATTTTATAAAACTTGGGGTTTGATTGGAACATTTTATGACAGTTATGGTTTTTTTGGAACATTTTATGACACTTGGAGTTTGATTGGAACATTTAATGACAGTATTGAAAACATTTTATAACACTTAGGGTTTGTTTGGAACATTTTATTAAACTTGGGGATTGGTTAGAACATTTTATGACACTTGGGGTTTTGATGGAACATTTTATGACACTTGGAGTTTGATTGGAACATTTTATGACAGTGTTTTAACATTTTATAACACTTAGGGTTTGTTTGGAACATTTTATAAAACTTGGGGTTTGATTGGAACATTTTATGACACTTAGGGTTTTTTTGGAACATTTTGTGACACTTTAAGTTTTGATTGGATTATTTAATGACAGTGTTGGAACATTTTTTGACATTTATGGTTTGTTTGGAATATTTTATGACACTTGGGATTTGTTTGGAACATTTTATAAAACTTGGGGTTTGATTGGAACATTTTATGACACTTAGGGTTTTTTTGGAACATTTTGTGACACTTTAAGTTTTGATTGGATTATTTAATGACAGTGTTGGAACATTTTTTGACATTTATGGTTTGTTTGGAATATTTTATGACACTTGGGATTTGTTTGGAACATTTTATAAAACTTGGGGTTTGATTGGAACATTTTATGACACTTAGGGTTTTTTTGGATCATTATATGACACTTGGATTTTGATTGGAACATTTAATGATAGTGTTGGAACATTTTATGACGTTTATGGTTTGTTTGGAACATTTTATCACACTTGAGGTTTGTTTGGTAAATATTATAAAACTTGGGGTTTGATTGGAACATTTTATGACATTTAGGGTTTTTATGGAACATTTTATGACACTTGGAGTTTGATTGGAACATTTAATGACAGTGTTTTAACATTTTATAACACTTAGGGTATGTTTGGAACATTTTATAAAACTTGGGGTTTGATTGGAACATTTTATGACACTTGGGGTTTTTTTGAAACATTTTATGACATTTGGAGTTTGATTGGAACATTTAATGACAGTATTGGAACATTTTATGACATTTATGGTTTGTTTGGAACATTTTATGACACTTGAGGTTTGTTTGGTACATATTATAAAACTTGGGGTTTGATTGGAACATTTTATGACATTTAGGGTTTTTATGGAACATTTTATGACACTTGGAGTTTGATTGGAACATTTATTGGCAGTATTAAAACATTTTATAACACTTAGGGTTTGTTTGGAACATTTTATAAAACTTGAGGTTTGATTGGAACATTTTATAAAACTTGGGGTTTTTTTGGAACATTTTATGACACTTAGGGTTTGATTGGAACATTTAATGACAGTGTTGGAACATTTTATAACACTTAGGATTTCTTTGGAACATTTTATGACACTTAGGGTTTTATGGAACATTTTATGGCACTTGGAGTTTGATTGGAACATTTACTGACAGTGTTGGAACATTTTATGACATTTATGGTCTGTTTGGAACATTTTATGACACTTGGGGATTGTTTGGAATTTTTTTTTTTTAAACTTGTGGTTTGATTGGAACATTTTATGACACTGAAGATTTTTATGGAACATTTTATGACATTTGGAGTTTGATTGGAACATTTTATGACACTTAGGTTTTTTTTGGAACATTTTATGATACTTGGAGTTTGATTGGAACTATTAATGACAGTGTTGGAACATTTTATGACACTTCGGGTTTGTTTGGAACAATTTTAAAACTTTTGGTTTGATTGGAACATTGTATGACAGTGTTGGAACATTTTATGACACTTAAGGTGTGTTTGGAACATTTTATGACACTTGGGGTATGGTTTGAACATTTTATGACACTGTTTAAATATTTTATAACACTTGGGGTTTTTTTGAAACATTTTATGACATTTGGAGTTTGATTGGAACATTTAATGACAGTATTGGAACATTTTATGACATTTATGGTTTGTTTGGAACATTTTATGACACTTGAGGTTTGTTTAGAACATTTTTATAATACTTGTGGTTTGATTGCAATGTTTTATGACACTTGGGGTTTGATTTGAACATTTTTGACACTTAGGGTTTGTTTGAAACTTTTTGTTACAATTATGGCATTTTTGGAACATTTTCTAGTACTTAGAATGTCTCTGGATCATTTTATGACATCGTCAGAACGTTTTATGACACTTGAGGTTTGTTTGGAACGTTATATGAAAGTGTTGGAACATTTTATGATACTTATGAATTGTGTGAAACATTTTACTGCTATCATGGAATTTCTGGAATATTTTCTAGTACTTAGAGTTTGTTTGGAACATTTTATGACACTTAGGGTTTGTTTGGAACATTTTATGACACTTTTATGACACTTGGGGTATGATTTGAACTTTTTATGACAGTGTTGGAACATTTTTATGACACTTAGGGTTTGTTTGAAACATTTTGTTACAATTATGCCATTTTTGGAACATTTTCTAGTAATTTGTTTTGAACTTTTTATGACAGTGTTTGGATCTTTTATGACACTTCGGGTTTGTTTGAAACATTTTATGAAAATCATAAAACATTCTGTTATACTAATGGATTGTCTGGAACATTCTAAGACAGTGTCGGAACATTTTATGACATTTAGGGTCTGAAACATTTGATCACTATCATAGCGTTTTTGGAATATTTTTTAGTACTTATAATTTGTTTGGAACATTTTATGACGGCGTCGGAACATTTTGTGAGACTTAAGGTTTGATTGGTACATTTTATTATAGTGTTGGAACATTTTATGATACTTAAGGTTTGTATTGTGTATTGTGTTACAAAGTTTTATAACACTTGCGGTTCAATTGGAACATTTTATGGCAGTGTCGGAATATTTTATGATATTTGGGGTTTGTTTGGAACATTTTATGATAGAGTTGGAACATTTTATGATACTTAGGGTTTGTGTGGAACATTTTATGAGTTTTGGAACATTTTATTACACTAAGGGATTGCCTGGAACATTTTATGACACTTAGGGTTTGTCTAAAACATTTTATTACTATCATAACAATTTTGGAACATTATGACAGCGTTGGAACAATTTATGACACTTAGGGTTTATCTGAAACATTGTATTATTATTATGGCATTTTTGGAACGTTTTCTAGTACTTAAAATTTAATTGTAGCATTTTTTGGTAGCTTCGGAACATTTTATGACACTTTGGGTTTGTTTTGAACATTTCATGACAGTGTCGGAACATTTTATGATACTCAGGGTTTGATTGGAACATTTTATGAGTGTTGGAACATTTTATGACACTTTTGGATTGTCTGGAACATTTTATGACAGTGTAGGAATATTTTATTGCACTTAAGGATTGCTTGGAACATTTTATGACAGTGTTGAAACATTTTATGACACTTAGGGTTTGTCTGAAACATTTTATTACTATCATAGCAATTTTGGAACGTTTTTTAGTATTTATAATTTTTCTGGAACATTATAACAGCGTCGGAACTTTTTATGATATTTGGGGTTTGTTTGGAACATTTTATGTCACTTAAGGTTTGTCTGAATCATTTTATTATCATCATGGCGTTTTTGGAACATTTTCTAGTACCTAGAATTTATCTGAAATATACATACAAAATTTGATTTAGGTTTAATTGCGAAGCGACAAATTTTAATGGAGCAAGATAGAACAATCGCAAAGTGACACATTATATATAAACTTGGGTTGGGTTAGGTTAGGCGACAAATTTTATGAGAGCTTATTTGAGAGAGTTCAACTGAATCAATTTACTATCAATCTGTAAGGATAAATAGTAAATTACGAATCGACAGATTGTGATATAATTAATCGCAAAGCGACAAGTTTTAAGAGAGCACGAAGCGATGAAATTGTGTTAAATTCAATCGCGAGGCGATCCATTCTATATACAACTTTCTTAGGTTTAATCGGGAAGCGACAAATTTTAAGGGAGTTAAATCAATTTACAATAAATCCCGAAGCGACAGATTGTGTTGGAATCAATTGCGAAGCTACACATTACTTATGAAATTTGGTTTAAGTTTAATCGCGAAGCGACAAACTTTAAGAGAGCTTAGTTGAATCAATTTACAATATACTACGAAGCGACATATTGTGTTAGAATTTTAGACCATGTACACTTATAGACAAGCATTTTGTTGTCGCGGTGAAGCTAACATATGACGTCAGTTGTGGGCAAAAACGCGTCTATAGCTGTCAAAAAGCAGAAAGTATTGTTTTAGCTCTTATTTCTTGAAATAACTTAAAGTTACAACAAACTTTGAAATGTAAAAATTATCTTATTTCAAAGTTTTTTTAATATTTTGACAATTAATTTGTTATAATTGGTTTTAGAGCTCATTTTTAAGTTATATAGGTTAGAACAGGAGTAGTGCAAAATTTAATTATTTAATGTTTTAACAGTTAAGTTGCGAAAAAATATAAAACATAGTTTAAGAGGTATTTTTTTAATATTTAAAAACTAGAGCTTATGTGTAAACATAAAAGTTATGCACAATTTATTTATCTTGATAAAGTTAAATGAAGTTTTTAAATTTAAAAAACATGATTGATGAACATTAAAAATTATGAAAGTTACATTAAAAGTTGAAACATAAAACGTGTGCAGATTTTACTTATTTTTATAAAGTTCAAGAAACTTTTTAATATTTTGACAATTAAACTGCGAAACTGCAAAAAACTTGATTTTAGAGATAACTTTTTTTAATATTTTGAAAGTTAGAACAAAAATTGTGCGAAATTTTAAGATTTTTTTTTGCACAACAAAGATATTTGAAGAAATTAGCTTCAAAACCAAGTTTTTTTCAAATTTGAATTAACTTTTTTAAATGTTTTGACAAATAAGCTTTTAAACATGCTTTTGAAGCCAATTTCTTCAAATGTCTTTAAAAAGTTGAAGAAAAAGTTGTTCTATATTCTGACAATTAAAATGTCAATGATTAAGAATCAGTGTTTGCAGTTTTGATTATTTTGCAAAAGTTGCTAAAGTTTAAATATCAGAAATGTCAAAAATGCATAAAACCAAGTTTTGAAGCCAATTTACTCAAATACTTTAAAAATTAGATTAAAAGTTGTAGAATAAAAGTTGCAAGGAAATTTACAACGAAATTAATAAAAAAATGTTTTTGAATATTTTGAAGCTGTCAAAAATGCTGAAAAAAGTTGAAACAAGTTTTAGTATAAAAGTTGCGAGTGATTGAGAAGTAATCCGAGAAGAGACCGCTACAAGTTGTTTTAAATGTTGCAAAGTTAGAAAAAAAATTGTTTGTAAGTTGTGACATATTAAAGGCTAATTCCCGCAACATGCGCGTGACGTCAATTGTGGGCATGCCGATCTGAAGTTACCTCAGCACGTTTTCTTAATAGGTAGAAGATTCTCTCCATTTTTTAAATGGTTTTCTGTTATTCAGGACAATTTAAGGAAGTCTGTTCTTGTTCATTTGTCCTACACGACTGTTTTTTTCTATGTTACTATGTCTTGTACATCGCATTGCTTTTTGATGTCTGTGTTTCTCACTTTCTTTAATCTTGGTACCTCTTAGCATATTTTTTGTTTTGTTTCTGCCTTTGCGCACTTTTGTGGCGCATGTCATGATTGGTCTAATGCAGGTCGTATTGATTTTAAGTGATACGTAAAATTGATTTAAGTTTAAATGCGAAGCTAATCTAAGATTTTTGGGCCTTACCGCAAAGTATTCAAAAGAGCTTCTTCAAAGACGGTTTTAGAAGAAAGCGTACACAATTTTGTCATATTTTTTTATCCGATTATAAATGATTGTGAAGTGCAAAATTTTATTCTTAAAAGTCAAAAATTAAATATTAAAATATTTTCAGAATGAATTAAAATTTGGCTAAAAACGGTTGAAAAGTATAAAATTTTGTTTATGAAATGTCAAGAATAGTAAAATACGGCATAAAAGTTTCAATATTATCAGAAAGAACAAAAATTGGGTCATAAACTGTTGAAATGTGCAAAATTCTTGTTATGGAATGCCAAAAATGGCAAAATTTAGTCATCAAATATCAAAATTATGTTGGATAGAATTCAAATTTGGGCATAAACTGGTAAAAATGCAAAATTTTATTTACAAATGTAACAAAATTTGGTCTTAAAACATCAAAATATTGTAAGAAAGCTATAAAATTCGGCCATAAACTGTTGAAAAGTGTACATTTTTTTTCAAAATCAAAATATAGTTAAAAATTTTGCCATAAAAGTGCAAAAATCTATTGAAAAAAGTCAAAAATAGCAAAATTAAGCAAAGGAATATTAAAATACTGTCAGAAAGAACTAAAATCTGGTCAAAAATAAAATTTTAATAAATACTTTTTCCAGTATTCATCAACATATTGATCAGTTTAAAAATACTTCTATAAAATTAGCTTAGCAACAAACAACACGCATAAATTAATAAAACTTTCCATGATTCATGAAATCACATCGATTTTCGCTGACTTCTAGAAAAATCGTTACTAAAAAGCAACCGGTACGCGCGTGTGTGTATGTGTATATTATTTATACCTTTAACCAAACACGAATAGTGTTTTGCTCCAAGCACTAACATGCACATATTATGTGAGTGATAAGAGAAATCAATGCTCTTATCAGCCTTGGCTACAATAATAAAAAAAAACCGTACGCTTTTGTGTGTGAGTGTGATATTATTACCCGCGCCATTGTTGGCGTTTTATTCAAATGAGGGCCCGCACGATTTATATATATTTTCCGTCTCTCTTCTCCATACATTTTTTTCGTTGTTGGTAATTCATCACCGGAAACAATTATTCCAGGTACATGGCCGGCAACAGCTGAATATTGTACTGACATTCACAGGTGCAGTGTAAAAATTGTGTGATATTTTTAGAAAACGAATTTATTATTATTACAAAAATTGTATATTTTTCTAATTAATTCTAACAACTTTAATTTATTGTTGTTGGCAGCTATGCACAAATACAATAAATTATGCAGTTGGCAAACGGAACTACGTTTTCGTATATGCTGCTGACAGTTACGTTGCAATTTTATTATAGCGTAGAGAATTTAGTTAATAAATGAATGAAATTCTCTAATTATTTCATTTGAAAATTTATTTATTAACTATTGTTTACAAATTTTAATAAATTTAGTAGTCATGCAACTGCGATAAGATATGCACGATAATATTAATTATAATTATCAACAATTTCCTTTAATTTACTACTTTATTGATAGTAAACTATTATCATAAGCTGCTAAAGTAGGGGAAACAAGGAACGCGGCCATAAATCGCAGGAAAAGTCATAAACGTTTTATTTGTTTTTGATTAGTAAATAAAAAGAAATCATTGATTTTATTACAGCGTTTGGTGATAATAATAATGATGTTGATGCTTAGGTTAGAGTTAATTTGATTTTGTTCACGTTTTCAATTTTGTAGATCGATTTGACTGAGGTCAAAATGTTAATGAAGTAGTAAATTTCAAATTTCCTTTATTTAGTCTGGAAATATGTGTGGTAATGAAGTATGTTGATACAAAATTATGTCCAATTCATATTGTGTGGTTTTGTAATTAGGTTTTAACTTTACGCAACTGGTAACTTGGTAGTAAAGTGTATTTACGAAAAATTGTTTCAACTTGATTTCAATAATACTTACGCACTTGCTAACCAAAATAGCGTATATATTCATGCAAAATTATATTAATTTTCAAAGTACAATTTAGAAGTTAACTTAATTTTTAGTTTAAGCACCCACCCAAGTGTTTATGATTGAGAAGTTGGATCACAAACAGTTGGGCGGAAAGGCAGGGCACTCCAATCCAAAAAATCACGCTCACTAAGTTTAAACTTAGTTTCCGCCCTTACCTGAGTGTTAGTAGTCAAGAAATTGGATCACAAACACTCGGGCGGGGCATTTCAATCTAAATCACACGCCCACAAAGTTTATAATTAGTTTCTGATCACCCACTCAATTTTTTGTGATTGAGAAGTTGGATCATAACTTGGGCGGGTGGGCGGGGCACTCCAATCTAAAAAACACGCTTACAAAGTTTAGTTTTTGCCTGCCTACTCAAGTGTTAGTAGTTAAGAAATTGGATCACAAACATACTGGCGGGTGGGCAGGTTACTCTATTTTAAACCACATGCTCACAAAGTTTATACTTAGTTACCAACCACCCACCCAAGTGTTTGTAATTGGATCATAAACAGTCGTACGGGCGGACGGTAACACCAACCCAAACCACATTCCCAAACAGTTTATACTTAGTCACACCCAAGTGGTTGTGATTAAGAAATTGCATCACAAACAGTTGGGCGAGGAACACAAATTCAAATTGCATGCCTACACAGTTTAAACTTAGATCTCGCCCACCTACTCAAGTCCTGTTTGTAGTCAAGAAATTGGTCACAAACACTTGGCGGTTGGACGGGGAACACTTCAAACTACATGCCCACACAATTTAAACTTACAGCCACCCACTTAAGTGTTTGTGATCTAGAAATTAGTTTTCAAGCAGTCAGGCGTAGAACACAAATTTAAACTACATGCCCACACAGTTTAAACTTAGTTTTTGTCTATCTATTCAAGTGTTTGTGATCCAGAAATTATTTCTCAAACAGTCGAGTGGTAAGAAGAGGAACACAAATCCAAACCACATGCTGATAAAGTTTAAACTTTCAAACCTACCACAGAGTTTGTGATTTAGAAATTAGTTCACAAGCCATGGGGCGGGTGAGCGGGGAACACCAATTTAAACCACACTCTCAATAAGTTTAAACTTAGTTTATACCTACCCACCCAAGTGTTTGTGATCCAGAAATTAGTTTACAAACAGTCGGGCTGGTGGGCGGAAAACACCAAACCGAATGACATGCCTAGAAAGTTTAAACTTAGTTTTGCTTATTGTCGGGATTGTTCTGTATGCTCACATATTTTTTAGAAGATTTTTAGCGTTCTTATATTTTTATTAAATTTGAGTGCATCACTTCATATTGGGGCTGCGTATAACACGATTGATGCACCTACAAACACCATTCTTCTAACATCTTCTCAATCACCACTAGGTCATTAGCAACTGGTAGTGTACTTTTCAACCGTTTTTAGTCGGTTTTTGGTTCTATTTGAAAAAAAAAATGATGTTAAAATTTAAATTTTGCAATTTTAACAATCTATTATTAGTTTTGGTACTTTCTGACAATATTTTTGACATTCTATAAATAGAATTTTACAGTTTATGATTATATTT
Source organism: Tachinus rufipes (assembly GCA_963932245.1). NCBI lineage: Eukaryota > Metazoa > Arthropoda > Insecta > Coleoptera > Staphylinidae > Tachinus > Tachinus rufipes. The sequence continues at coordinate 94,083,436 of OZ010746.1, forward strand.
TAAATCTTTCTGATAATTTTTTGATATTTTCTAGCCAAATTTGGCTGTTTTTGAAATTTTAATACAAAAATCTACGACTACATTTTGGTTTTTCAAAAATATTTTGATGCTTTATGGCTACATTTGCTCTAAACTCAACGTAGAAAGTAGAAATTAGTCACAAAAAATGAGCAATTTAGTGTATATTTACGTGATTTAATTACGTTTAGTTCAAAGTTTTTGAGTAAAACACGAAAAACTGTCAGAAAGTTTATTTTTATGCAAAAATTGTGTTTGTATCCTTAGTTAAGACAGCAAAAATTAACGTAGGAAGTTGAAACTAGTCTCAAAAGATGCGCCATTTAGTGTAGATTTGCATGATTAGCTTGGTTTAATCACTTTCAGTTTAAAGTTTTTTTAGTAAAACACGAAAAAGTGTCAGAAAGTTGCATTTTTATGCAAAAATTGTGTTTGTGTCTCTAGTTAAGACAGCAAAAATCAAAGTAGAAAGTTGAAACTAGTCTCAAAAGATGGAGAATTTAATGTAGATGCACGTGCTTAGCTTAGCTTTATTACGCTTAGTTTAAAGTTTTTGAGTAAAACACGAAAAACTGTCAGAAGGTTGTTGTTTTTATGCAAAAATTGTGTTTGTGTCCTTAGTTAAGACAGCAAAAATCAACGTAGAAAGTTTAAACTAGTCTCAAAAGAAGCGCAATTTAGTGTAGATTTACGTGATTACCTTAACTTAATTACGCTTAGTTTAAAGTTTTTGTGTAAAACACGAAAAACTGTCAAAAAGTTGCATTTTTATGCAAATGTCGTATTTTTGTCTCTCGTTAAGACAGCAAAACTTAACGTAGAAAGTAGAAGTTAGTCTCAAAAGATGGGCAATTTAATGTAGATTCACGTAATATATTACACTCAGTTCAAAGTCTTTGAGCAAAACACGAAAAACTGTCAGAAAGTTGCATTTTTATGCAAAAATTGTGCTTGTGTCTTTAGTTAAGACAGCAAAAATTAACGTAGAAAATTGAAACTAGTCTCAAAAGATGCGCAATTTAGTGTAAATTTACGTGATTAACTTGGATTAATTACGTTCAGTTCAAAGTTTTTGAGTAAAACACGAAAAAGTGACAGATAGTTGCATTTTTATGCAAAAAATGTGTTTATGTCCTTACTTAAGACAGCAAAAAGCAACGTAGAAAGTTGAAACTAGTTTTAAAAGATGCGCAATTTAGTGTAGATTTAAGTGATTAGCTTAGCTTAATTACGCTTAGTTTAAAGTGTTTGAGTAAAAAGCGAAAAACTGTCAGAAAGTTGCTTTTCTATGCAAAAAATGTGTTTGTGTCTGTAGTTAAGACAGCAAAAATCAACATAGAAAGTTGAAACTAGTCTCAAATGATGCGCAATTTAATGTAGATTTACGTGATTAGCTTAGCTTAATTACGCTTAGTTTAAAGTGTTTGAGTAAACACGAAAAACTGTCAGAAAGTTGCATTTTTATGCAAAAATTGTGTTTGTGTCTTTAGTTAAGACAGTAAAAATCAACGTAGAAAGTTGAAACTAGTCTTAAAAGATGCGCAATTTAGTGTAGATTTACGTGAGTAGCTTAGCTTAATTACGCTTAGTTTAAAGTGTTTGAGTAAAACACGAAAAACTGTCAGAAAGCTGCATTTTTATGCAAAAATTGTGTTTGTGTCCTTAGTTAAGACAGCAAAAACTAACGTAGAAAGTTAAAATTAGTCTCAAAAGATGCGCAATTTAGTGTAGATTCATGTGATTAACTTGGCTTAGTTACGCTCAGTTTAAAGTTTTTGAGTAAATCAAGAAAAACTGTCAGAAAGTTGCTTTTTTATGCAAAAATTGTGTTTGTGTCTGTAGTTAAGACAGCAAAAATTAACGTAGAAAGTTGAAACTATTCTTAAAAGATGCGCAATTTAGTGTAGATTTACGTGATTTGCTTAGCTTAGTTACGCTCAGTTTAAAGTGTTTAAGTAAAACACGAAAAACTGTAAGAAAGTTGCACTTTTATGCAAAAATTGTGTTTGTGTCCTTAGTTAAGACAGCAAAAATCAACGTAGTAAGTAGAAACTAGTCTCAAAAGATGCGCAATTGAATGTAGATTTACGTGATTAACTTTGTTTAATTACGCTTAGTTCAAAGTTTTTGAGTAAAACAAGAAAAAGTGTCAGATAGTTGCATTTGTATGCAAAAAATGTGTTTGTGTTTACTCAAGACAGCAAAAATCAACGTAGAAAGTTGGAACTAGTCTCAAAAGATGCGCAATTTAGTGTAGATTTACGTGATTAACTTTGTTTAATTACGCTTAGTTCAAAGTTTTTGAGTAAAACGCGAAAAACTGTCAGAAAGTTGCTTTTTTATGCAAATATTGTGTTTGTGTCTCTTATTAAGACAGCAAAAATTAACGTAGAAAGTTGAAACTAGTCTCAAAAGATGCGCAATTTAGTGTAGATTCAAGTGAATAACTTGGCTTAGTTACGCTCAGTACAAAGTTTTTGAGTAAAACGCGAAAAACTGTCAGAAAGTTGCTTTTTTATGCAAATATTGTGTTTGTGTCTCTTGTTAAGACAGCAAAACTTAACGTAGAAAGTAGAAACTAGTCTTAAAAGATGCACAATTCAGTGTAGATTCATATAATTTGCTTGGATTAATTATGCTTACTTCAAAGTTTTTGAGTAATACACGAAAACCTGTAAGAAAGTTGCATTTTTATGCAAAAATTGTGTTTGTGTCCTTAGTTAAGACAGCTAAAATGAACGTAGAAAATTGAAACTAGTCTCAAAAGATGCGCAATATAGTGTAGATTCACGTGATAAGCTTAGTTTAATTACGCTTATTTTAAAGTTTTTGAGTAAAACACGAAAAACTGTCAGAAAGCTGCATTTTTATGCAAAAATTGTGTTTGTGTCTGTAGTTAAGACAGCAAAAATCAACGTAGAAAGTTGAAACTAGTTTTAAAAGATGCGCAATTTAGTGTAGATTTACGTGATTAGCTTAGCTTAATTACGCTTAGTTTAAAGTGTTTGAGTAAAACACGAAAAACTGTCAGAAAGCTGCATTTTTATGCAAAAATTGTGTTTGTGTCCTTAGTTAAGACAGCAAAAATTAACGCAGAAAGTAGAAACTATTCTCAAAAGATGCGCAATTTAGTGTAGATTTACGTGATTAGCTTGGTTTAATTACTCTCAGTTTTTGAGTAAACCACAAAAAACTGTCAGAAATTTGCATTTTTATGCAAATGTTGTGTGTGTCTCTTTTTAAGACACCAAAACTTAACGTAGAAAGTAGAAACTAGTCTCAAAAGATGCGTAATTTAGTGTAGATTTAAGTAAATAACTTGGCTTAATTACGCTCAGTTCAATGTTTTTGAGTAAAATACGAAAAACTGTTGGAAAGTTGCATTTTTATGCAAAAATTGTGTTTGTGTCTCTAATTAAGACAACAAAAATCAACGTAGAAAGTTGAAACTAGTCTCAAAAGATGCTCAATTTAATTTTGGCTTAATTACGCTCAGTTCAAAGTTTTTGAGTAAAACACGATGAACTGTCACTTTTCCGTCAATTAACGCCACTTTACTCAAAGATGAAAAAACTGAGCCTTTAGTTATAACACACTTTTTTGTTAAATTAATATTTTTAAATAGTTTTGTCAGTTTATCGAATATTATTTATTATGTTATATTTAACGCTTTAATGTGTTTCAACATTACTCTTGTACAGTTGCTGATAAATATCTATTCTAAATCCTACAAGCTCAATTAAGTAAGTTTTACTTCTAAACTATTTCCATGAGTAATAATTTTATTTCAAAAAATTATATAAATTCTTCTTGTTGTGACAAATTAACAATTGTCTTGATTAATGCAATTTTCATTTGAGATTAAGCGATTTGATTTAACCCTTTTAAATTTGTCCCAATTAAGTTGGCAACTCTTCGCCTCTATTCTGACAGCCTTAATTGAAATGTTATGTTGGTAACATTTCACTTTCGCGCGATGCTGCTACTCGGGGAATTAATTCCTCCGCATTTATTATGACATTAATCTTTAGCCTTACTATAAATATATAACTGAATATCATTTTTTTTATTTATATTTATTTTTGTATTTCCTGTGTTGATTTAAACTTCCTAGAAGAAAAAATAATCAAGTTATTTCAAAATATAATTCAATACTTAATAAATATTTTGTATTTTCTGTGTCGATAAGCATTCAGAAAATAATCTAATATAAACAAGATAAGTAAATGAATCATTCCATAATATTATTTTTTCATTATTCATTAATTTCACTCTCCACAACAATTGACCATTAAATTCTCTCAATTATAACATGTTATTAATTTAAACCGATTACTTCATTACTTTAATTGGCATCTGGAACTTCATTTACAGTTCGTGCGGTTGGAATTCAATTATGAACTTGACAATGGTATGGAAGGAAACATTTCTTTGATTTAAATATGTATTTTATTAAATTGTGCAGGTGTAAATTAGGAAAGACAAAATGCATCTGTCGTTGCAACCTGTCGTATCACCTGGTCGCTTCTATAATCAGCTGTCCTATGAAACGGGGCCACCCTAACGTGCGGGGGAACTACAACTGCAATAACTACCGGCTTATTTACCCACATCAACCCCTCGGTTAGGTATGCGCCAGTCAGCCACTCTCGCATCATTATATAACCATTATGTTACGGAGTCAAGGGCCGGCGTTGTTATTATTCCTGGAATACTAATTCGTAACGCTGTAGCAGGTGAATACAGAACTGGAAAGGAAGTGATGAGAACTTTACGGACAATATAACGGGGACGAATTTATACGTCAGATTGCTTTATAATTGACGTAATAATATGACTAGAATATCGGAAACAATACAAACTAATGAAAGTTATTTGCTTAGTACACTAACAAGTCATTACATGAAACAAAAGGAAGGAATTAAAATAACTTTATAATAAATTAATTAACTAATAATTAATATTTCAATCATTCTTAAAGATTTTATAAACCATTTTTGGAGTTGATTTGTCTTTAAGTAATTTTATATTTGTTGGGCAATGAAAACCATCAAATATGATCCGCTTGAAATTCCAGTTAGGCTCTTGGTTTTAGTACTTTAGTTGTCGTTGGCAAGTCTGGAGTGTTAGTTGTTTTGCAGGCTTGTGTTGACTGTATGCAGGCGATTATTTGTTTTTCAAGTGCATGTTAGGAAGAAATGAAATGTCAAAGTAAAGTCTCAAACTTTAAAGAATTATGATTTTGTGAGATACTAAGTACACTGATGCAGAGTGCTTACCCTGAAACACTATGCAATTTACATAAAATACATCGAATTATTTAGAAACTGTCAAATATTTTACAAAATGTTCTAAAACTGTCAAATGTATCAAAATTTTTTTATAATCAATCAATTATTTCAAAAATTGTTAAAAATATAGCTCAAACTTACAAAAATATCCTAAATGATCAAAAAAAGTTCAAAAACGTTAGTAAAGTATTCAGAAATTGTCAAATATTTTATAAACCTAATAAAAATTGACAATAAGTAAACAAATCATTTGATATACATATATGCGCGTTTTAATCCACAACTGACGTCATAGTGCAATTATGTTGGCTTCACTGCATCTTCAAAAAGCGTGTGTATAAATGTAAATGGCCTAAGGACCCAACAACCCGCGCAAATGTTGGTTATTAAAAGATTGGATAGCACATTTTTTTTGACAAAGATTGGTAACGCTTACAAAGATAAGAAATTTTAAATTTTTTGATAACAAACACTTGGGCGGGTGGACACTCTAGTTTTAAACTATTTGTTGGTATTTTTAATCTGGAGTAACCCATTCATAGTGTTAGTTATTAAAAGATTAAATTTTTTTTTGTAGCGTGGTGGGGAATCCTTAAAAGACTTTACGTTTCTCAGAACGTGTCGGATTCACTCTTCCGGGGTGCTTACCGACTAAATTTTACTCAATCTGGGAATTGCCTGGAAGTTTGGCATTGTGCATAAGTTTTTTGGGATTGCCTTATAGGCTGGTTAAGGTTGGGATATTATTATTCACGCGTATTATGCTTCGAGCATATTGATTGGGCGCTTGTGTCTTGATACGTCATCTTTATCTAATTCAGCAAGTACTATACGGCAATTTTTTTGATAAACTTCCGTAGTTTTGGAATCTTGAGATCCTGGCAAGTTTCTGCATTGCGGACGTACGAAAGTGCTTTTGGAAACCAACGCAAAATTTGACTTTGGAAGGTTTCCAATCTAGCAAGTTATGAGATATGATGAGAGGTACCGAAGACGCAAATATTAATTGTGGACGGATTATAGTCTTGTAGAGACAAATTTTATTGCTGAGTGACATTCCACTGTTTTGTTGCAAAACCAGGACCAAACAGTTTTTTGTCATCTTAGCTTTAGATTGAACTGATTGCATTTGAATGTCAGCTCTTTATCAAGGGTGACCCCGAAATATTTTGCGGAATCCGTCCACGGAATTAGAATGTTATCGAGGATTGTGTAGCCACGTGAAAGGAACCGCTCTTCTCCGGATTAACTTTTACTCGTCAAACTGATTTTTAATGCTTTTATGGCTATTTGAATCCTCTGGGTGACCACCCAGGGAGCCGTTGAACTGTACATCAGCGCCGTTTACTTTGCAAGGCATGTCGGAGACATACAGATTAAATAGAATTGGAGAAAGAATCGATCCTTGCGGGACCCCTGCGGATATGTTGCAATCTGGACCTTTTAGCATGACTGCAAAAGTTCGGTTTTTTAAGAACGATGCGATTAGTTTTACCAAACGAATTAGAAAATTAAAGCGGAAGTGTTTAACAAGGAGTTTTTTGTGCCACACTTTGTCGAATGCTTTTTCGACATCGCAATTCTAGTACACTTTCTCTGCCAAAACGTTTTGGCAATGTGGTTTGTTACCCTATTCAGTTGGTGAACAGCTGAGTGTTTACGACGGAACCCGTGCTTATGATCGGGTATCAATCTCTCCATCTCTGTGTGGTCTAGGATTATCTCCAAAATGACTTTTTCTACAACTTTACTTAAGGTACATAGCAGACTATTAGGACGGTAGTTTTGCAAAAATTTTGTGTTCTTTCTCGGTTTGGGGATGTTTATGACGTACGACCTCTTCCATGTTTCCGGATAATGCCCGTTACAAAGGATTGCGTTAGTTATGATTGTGACCACCAATCCACCAAAAAAAGGAGACATTTCAATTTTTTGATAACTAATACTTGGGCGAGTGGGTAGGTGGGCACTCTAGTTTTAAACTACTTGTTGGTAATCTTGATCTGTAGTGACCAAACCCACCTACCCAAGTGTTGGTCATTAAAAGATTAGTTTTTACCTATTTATTCTTGCACAAAAAGACTTCTAAAGCTTACAAAGAGAAGAAACTTTAAATTTCTTGATAATAAACATTTGGGCGGGTGGATAGGAACTCTAGTTTTAAAATATTTGTTGGTAATTTTGATCTGGAGTATCTCACCCACCCGCCTAATTGTTGGTCATGAAGAGATTAGATTGTATCTATTCTTACTTGGACAAAGAGACTTTTAACGCTTACAAAGAGAAAAAACTTTAAATTTCTTGATAATAAATACTTGGGCGGGTGTGTGGGCACTTTAGCTTTGAACTATTTGTTGGTAATCTTGATTTGGAGTTTTCCACCCACCCGCTCAAATGTTGGTCATCTAGAGATTGGATATAACTTCCTCCATTTTGAACAAATAGGTTTCTTACGCTTACAAAGAGAAGAAACTTTCAATTTTTTGAAACAAACATTTGGGCGGGTGGGTGGGCACTCTGGTTTTAAACTACTCGTTGGTTATTTTGATCTGGAGTGACCCACCCACCCGCCCAAGTGTTGGTCATCAAGCAGTTAGATTTTACTAATTTTTTTTTGGGCAAAGAGACTTCTAACGCTTACAATGAGGAGAAATTTTAAATTTTTTGATAAACATTTGGGAGGGGGTGTGGGCACTTTAGTTTTAAACTATTTGTTAGTAATCTTGATCTGGAGTGACCCACCTACTCGCTCAAGTGTTGGTCATTAAGAAATTTGATATAACTTTTTTCTATTTTGGACAAAGAGATTTGTAACGCTTACAAAAAGGAGAAACTTAACATTTCTTGATAACAAACATTTTTTAAAATAGTTGTTGGTAATTTTAATAGGAAGTGACCCACCTACCTGCCCAACTGTGGGTCGTCTAAAAATTGAATATAATTTTTTTTATTTTAGACAAACAAGTTTCTAACGCTTACAAAGAAGAGACACTTTTAATTTCTTGATAACAAAGACTTGGGTGGGTGGGTTGGCTCTCCAATTTGAAACTACTTGTTAGTATTTTTAATCTGGAGTGACCCATCCATCCGCCCAAGTGTTGGTCATTAAAAAATTAAATATAACTTTTTTTTTTTGGACAAAGAGAAGAAACTAAATTTCTTGATAACAAACATTTGGACGGGTAGGTGGGCACTTTAGTTTTAAATTTTTTATGGGTAATCTTGATCTAGAGTGACCCACTCATTTGTCTAAGTGTTGGTTATCAAGAAGTTAGATTTTTTCTATCTTTTTTGGGCAAAGAAACTTCTATCGTCTACAAAGAGGATCATTTTTAAAAACACTTAGGCGGGTGGGTGGGCACGCTAGTTTTAAACTTTATTTATTGGTAATCTTGATCTAAAGTAACCCACCCACCCGCCCAAGTGTTGGTCATCAAGAGATTGAATATAAAATCTTTTATTTTGGACAAAGAGATTTCTAACGCTTACAGAGAGAAAAAACTTTAAATTTCTTGGTAACAATCACTTGGGCGGTTGGGTGGGCACTCTAGTTTTAAACTATTTGTTAGTAATTTTAATCTGGAGTGACCCACACGCCCGCCTAAGTGTCTATCTTTTCTTCAAAATTTGTAAATTAAATGTTAAGCCATATCTTCAAAGCTTTACATTAGAATTGGAAACAATTTTGTAGTTTTCTTCTTTCATGATGTGCTCTAGGTATTCAGTTTTTATCACTGTTTTTTTTTGTTTATTTATGCGGGTCAGTATCTTGACGGTAGTTACTTTTTTATCAAGAGGATCTTTACCATACGGCTTCGTTTTTTTTTCTTTTGTTGAGAGTCTAATTTTTGCATTAGTTTAGGACTATTGGGAATACGTAGCATTGAAACATACGTGCTTATGTATGCATTACCATATTTTAATACGAACTGTAATAAAATTATTAAAATTGATACGTGCATTTTGACATAACCTCAATCAACTTGACGTCTCACGTCCAAACGGAAAAGCATTAGAACTTGATGTAATTTTGCACGAGCATACTTAATTGGCATTGGTACTAACTGTGATAAAATTAATAAAATTGATACGTTCATTTTAACATAACCTCAATTAAATTGACGTATTATGCCTTAACTTGTAACTATTGATGAGTAAAGTTTAAGTCATAACTTTTAAATTATCCATTGGAAATTGATGCAATTTTGCACCAGCACACCTTATTAGTATTAGTACTAACTGTGATAAAATTATTTAAATTGATACGTGCATTTTGACATAATCTTAATTAATCTGATGACTTTTTATTAAATTTGTAAGTATGGGTCAATAAATTTTAGGTCATAACTTTTAAACTATCCATTGAAAATTGATGCAATTTTGCACCGACACACCTTTTTAGTATTTGTACTAACTGTGATAAAATTATGAAAATTGATACGTTCATTTTAGCATAACCTCAATTAAATTGACGTATTATGCCTTAACTTGTAACTATGGATGAGTAAAGTTTAGGTCATAACTTTTAAATTATCCATTGGAAATTGATGCAGTTTTGCACCAGCACAACTTATTAGTATTAGTACTAACTGTGATAAAATTATTAAAATTGATACGTGCATTTTGACATAATCTTAATTAATCTGATGACTGCTTATTAAATTTGAAACTATGGGTCAATAAGTTTTAGGTCATAACTTTTAAACTATTTATTGAAAATTGATGCAATTTTGCACCGACACACCTTATTAGTATTGGTACCAACTGTGTTAAAATTATTAAAATTGATAAGTGCATTTTAACATAACCTCAATTAAATTGACGTACTATGCCTTATCCCTTAACTTGTAACTGTGGTTGAATAAATTTTAGGTCAGAACTTTTAAACTATCCATTGGAAATTGATGCAATTTTGCACCAGCACACCTTATTAGTATTAATACTAACTGTGATCAAATTATTAAAATTGATACGTGCATTTTGACATCATCCTAATTAATCTGATTACTCCTTATTAAATTTGTAACTATGGGTCAATAAGTTTTAGGTCATAACTTTTAAACTGTTTGCTAGAAATTAATGCAATTTTGTACCAACAGACCTTATTAGTGTTGGTTCTAGTTGTGATAAATATATTAAAAATGATCTGTGCATTTTGACATAACCTCAATTAAATTGACGTATTATACTTTACTTTGTAACTGTGGTTGAATAAATTTTAGGTCATAACTTTTAAATTATCTATTGGAAATTGATGCAATTTTGCACCAGCGTACCTTATTAGGATTAGTACTAACTGTGATAAAATTATTTAAATTGATACCTGAATTTTGACATAATCTTAATTACCCTGATGACTTTTTATTAAATTTGTAAATATGGGTCAATAAATTTTAGGTAATAACTTTTAAACTATTTATTGAAAATTGATGCAATTTTGCAACGACACACCTTGTTAGTATTGGTACCAATTGTGTTAAAATTATTAAAATTGATACGTTCATTTTAACATAACCTCAATTAAATTGACGTATTATACTTTATTTTGTAACTGTGGTTGAATAAATTTTAGGTCATAATTTTTAAATTATCCATTGGAAATTAATGCAATTTTGCACCAGCATACCTTATTAGTATTAGTACTAACTGTGATAAAATTATTAATATTGATACGTGCATTTTGACATAATCTTAATTAATCTGATGACTCCTTATTAAATTTGTAACTATGGGTCAATAAGTTTTAGGTCATAACTTTTAAACTATTTACTAGAAATTAATGCAATTTTGCACCAACAGTCCTTATTAGTATTGGTACTAGCTGTAATAAATATATTAAAATTGATCCGTGCATTTTGACATAACCTCAATCAAATTGACGTATTATGCCTTAACTTGTAACTGTGGTTGAATAAACTTTAAGTCATAACTTCTAAATTATGCATTGAAATTTGATGCAATTTTGCACCAGCATAGCTTATTAGTATTAGTACTAACTTTGATAAAATTATTAATATTGATACGTGCATTTTGACATAATCTTAATTAATCTGATGACTCCTTATTAAATTTGTAACTATGGGTCAATAAATTTTAGGTTATAACTTTGAAACTATTTATTGGAAATTGATGCAATTTTGCACCAACACATCTTATTAGAATTGGTACCAGTTGTGATAAAATTATTAAAATTGATACGTGCTTTTTAACATAACCTCAATTAAATTGACGTATTATGCCCTAACTTGTAACTGTGGTTGAATAAATTTTAGGTCATAACTTTTAAACTATTTATTGGAAATTGATGCAATTTTGCACCAGCATACCTTATTAGTATTAGTACTAATTTTGATAAAATTATTAATATTGATACGTGCATTTTGACATAATCTTAATTAATCTGATGACTCCTTATTAAGTTTGTAACTATGGGTCAATAAGTTTTAGGTCATAACTTTTAAACTATTTACTAGAAATTAATGCAATTTTGTACCAACAGACCTTATTAGTATTGGTTCTAGTTGTGATAAATATATTTAAATTGATCCGTGCATTTTGACATAACCTCAATTAAATTGACGTATTAAGCACTAATTTGTAACTGTGGTTGAATAAATTTTAGGTCATAATTTTTAAATTATCCATTGGAAATTGATGCAATTTTGCACCAGCATACCTTATTAGTATTAGTACTAACTGTGATAAAATTATTAATATTGATTCGTGCATTTTGACATAATCTTAATTAATCTGATGACTCCTTATTAAATTTGTAACTATGGGTCAATAAGTTTTAGGTCATAACTTTTAAACTATTTACTAGAAATTAATGCAATTTTGTACCAACATACCTTATTAGTATTGGTTCTAGTTGTGATAAATATATTAAAATTGATCCGTGCATTTTGACATAACCTCAATTAAATTGACGTATTAAGCACTAATTTGTAACTGTGGTTGAATAAATTTTAGGTCATAACTTTTAAATTGTCCATTGGAAATTGATGCAATTTTGCACCAGCACACCTTATTAGTATTAGTACTAATTGTGATAAAATTATTTAAATTGATACCTGCATTTTGACATAATCTTAATTAATCTGATGACTTTTTATTAAATTTGTAAGTATGGGTCAATAAGTTTTAGGTCATAACTTTTAAACAATTCATTGGAAATTGATGCAATTTTGTACTAACACATTTTATTAGCATTGGTACCAACTGTAATAAAATAATTAAACTTGATACGTGCATTTTGACATAACCTCAATTAAATTAACGTATTATGTCTTAACTTGTAACTGTGGTTGAATAAATTTTAGGTCATAACTTTTAAACTATTCATTGGAAATTGATGCAATTTTGTATCAGCACACCTTATTAGTACTAACTGTGATCAAATTATTAAAATTGATACGTGCATTTTGACATAACCTCAATTATATTGACCTATTTTGACTTAATTTGTAATTATAGATGAATAAACTTTAGCTCATAACTTTTAAACTGTTTATTGGAATTAGATACAATTTTGCATCAACAAACCTCATAATTATTTGTGTCAAATGCAGAAATAATATTGAAATTGATACGCTTAATTTGACATAACCTCAATCAAATTGACTTTAATTTGTAATGATAAACAAATAAACTTTAAGCTATAACTTCTAAACTGTATATTGGAAATTGATGCAGTTTTGCCTTGACGTACTTTATTTATATTGGTACCAATTGTGTTAAAATTATTAAATTCTATACGCTCATTTTGGCATAACCTCAATAAAATCTATCTTTGATACATAGTTTGTGAACCACATAATAAGCCATAACTTCTAAGTTCTACATTGGAAATTGATACAATTTTGCATTAACATATTTCATTATTATCAGTACCAATTGTGCTAAAATTATTAAATTCTATTCGCTCATTTTGACATAACCTCAATAAAATCTATCTTTGCTACAAAGTTTGTAAACCACATATTAAGCCATAACTTCTAAACCCTACATTGGAAGTTGATACAATTTTGTGTTAACATATTTCATTATTATTAGTACCAATTGTGTTAAAATTATCAAATTCTATACGCTCATTTTGACATAACCTCAATAAAATCTATCTCTGCTACAAAGTTTGTAAACGACATATTAAGCCATAACTTCTAAACCCTACATTGGAAAATGATACAATTTTGCATTAACATATTTCATTATCATCAGTACCAATTGTGCTAAAATTATTAAATTCTATACGCTCATTTTGACATAACCTCAATAAAATCTATCTTTGCTACAAAGTTTGTTAACTACATATTAAGCCATAACTTCTAAGTCTTACACTGGAAATTGATACAATTTTGCATTAACATATTTCATTATCATCAGTACTAATTTTGCTAATATTATCAAATTCTATACGTTCAATTTGACATAACCTCAATAAAATTGATCTGCTCTACATAGTTTGTAAACCAAGATTAAGCCATAACTTCTAAGCCGCACATTAGAAATTGATACAATTTTGCATCAACAGACCTCATTAATATCAGTACCAACTGTGCTAAATTTAATAAAATTGATGCGCTCATTTTAACATAACCTCAATTATATTGACCTTTTTTAGTAAACTTATTATTTTACGTCATAACTTCTAAACTATGCATAGAAAATTGATACATTGTTGTATTGGCAGGTATTATTATTATCTGTACCAACTGCAGAAATCATATTAAGATTGTTTTGACATAACCTTACTAAAATTGACATTTAATCACTTTACATTTAAACATGACTTCCAAAATGTTTTTGGAATTTAATACAATTTTGGTTTAAGAGACCTTTTAATTGTACATACCAGCTACGTTAAAATGATTTAAATCGATACGTTTATTTTGACATAACCTCAATTAAATTGACCTTACATAACATAATATTTCTTTGCATTTTAACAGATAAGGCTTTGCCATTAGAGGAGCCCAATCAAACTTTCTAAATATTTGGAAATACTTTCGTTTTAGTTTGTTAAAATATTTCTAGAAGTTTATAAAAATAACGATATCCAGTGGCGTACATTTACATCAATCATATTTTAATAAAATGTTCCTTTCTACTGGATTTTAAAAGTTGGCAGCATCGTATTAATGGAGTCTAATGGCTGCCAACTCTGTCATAATGAAGTGCCCTAATGGATACAGCAATATTTTCATGAAAACGTCGCCGCCTCATGGCGCTAATCGTCCACAGATATAAATATTAAAAATACGATTCGAGCGAAATTGCCGCCGACATTAACTACCATTATTATATTTATTTAATGTCTTCATCATAAAATATACATATACATGATGATGATGCCTGGATTAAATTTCCTCGTAAAATGGGGCAATATTTCGTTTAAAATATTATGAATACTGTTATTGATTTATTAAATAAATATTATTTAATTATTGAATTAATAGAATTAAACAAATAATATAATAAATTAAAATATTTGTCTCCATTTATTTTGTTAAATTATCAAATTACCTCCAGGCTTTTTAATTAAAACAAAATATTATTAAGTTATGTAATTTTAATTAATTAAACAAGAAATGTTTTCGCAGTATTAATCCAGTCGTGCACTGTCGATCCGAATAATAAAAATTAAAAAAGAAGCAAGCGATGCATATGCATGAGATTCGTAATTATATTGAAGTATATATCACGGCACTCTACTCTAAATTATATATAGTGCCATATTTCGTTTGTTTTAAAACTGAGAGAATTATTTATTACTATCTTTTCAAATGCGAATTATGTTATCAAACGTAATGCATTGCATAAAATCTATTGTGAGGATTATAAATATTTATATTAATCTTTGTATTCTTTCTGTTTTAGGTAAGTCAAGTATTTCGATATAGGCCGTGGCGGTAAGTATGCCTCCCGAAAGGTTAAAACTAAAATAAATATCATCCTACCTGGCGGCCAATAAATCAAACGAAATAGCGATGAATATTAATCATAACGCCCCCACTACTCTCGCACTAACAACCCCGCGGATATTTATATGAATATTTCAATTAATTAATAAAATAAATACCAAAAACTGGGAGAGCGTTGAATATCCGCAATTAAAACGATGACGAACGCGCGCAGGATGTTGATGCAGTGAAATGAAGCGAATTTCAAATTTATAAAATAAAAACCGCAACAAATTTTAATTAATAGTAACATATAGTATGGGGACGGATGTATTCGTTTAAAGTGCGTTTAAAAAAAATATCTAATTAAAATGAGACGCTTAGGATTCTCATGGAAAGAGGAAGGAACAAGGGATATAGGTTAATGAGCGTTGATGGGTGCAAAAGGAACAAAAAAATATAAAGAAATGAAATGAAAGAGGTCGGATTGTTTTGTGAATAAATGGCAGTAATTATCTACACTGCTGAAAGTTTAATTTTAATAACTTCATTCATTTGGATTAATTTTATATTTTTTAATTATACTCAAGCAGGATTTTATATAAATAGTTGAATCATAGAAGAGTCACACATTCTTTAATCATAAGCAATGTGTTTACATTCAAGCTATACTAATTGGTCTATTGAAATATGAAACTATTTGGTTTATTAATTGAACTAGTTTTATCATTTATATAGATCTATTATTATACTAATTTTATTGTTATTTGATTTGTAACAAATTTGTCATGTTTATAATTTAATAAACAACGATTGAGTGAGGCATATCAACTAATTAATTGCCGACTGGTTAATTAATTTAAACCACTGTTGGTTTTGTTTCTATTGGAGAATTTAATTAGAGAATGAGAATGAATTGAAGCAGACTTATTCAATATTTACATTCCGTTTTTGATTTATCATTGACTACTTTTTTACAGTATTTTGCAGAGTATAGAGCAGAGGTTCTGAACCTCGGGTCGCAATCCAAGTTTTTGGCTTTTTTTGACAGTTTATAAATGGATTTTGCCATTTTAAAAATTTTATGAAGGTTTTGACACTTTTTAAGAGTATTTTCTGACAATTGTTTAAAACAATATTTTTGATATAAAGTTACATTTTGGATTTTTATAAGTTTATTTAAAAATGTACATTTTTTAAATATTTATGCCCCAATTTTGGTGCTTTCTGACAATTGTTTAAGATGCCAAAGCCGAATTTAAATATTTTACTATTTTTGATAAATAGTATTTTGCATCTATAGCAGATTATGGCTGGATTTAGCTATTTTTGGGGTTTTTTAAGTTTTTTTTTTAATTTTCAGCTTTTTATTGCTGGATTTTGATGCCTCAAGGCCAGATCTTGATGTTTTTGATTTTTTTTATAAATAGAATTTACACTTTTTAATAAATTATGGCTAGATTTAGCTATTTGTGGAGTTTTTTTTTTTTTTAATTATTCAGCAGTTTATGGCCGGAGTTTGATGCGTTATTTTGATATTTTTGGAATGTTGGAAAGTTTTTTTAACATTTTTTAGCAGTTTCTGGCTAGCTTTTGATGTTTTATGGCCGGATCTTGTTATTTTTGGTTTTTTATAAATAGAAATTTTTACATTTTGACAGATTTTGGTTGAATTTTGCTATTTTTGGGATTTTATAAGTTTTTTTACATTTTTTAGCAGTTTATGGCCGGATTTTGATGTTTTATGCTTTGTTTTGATGTTTTAAGGCCGAATCTTGCTATTTTTGAGTTTTATTAAATAGGTTTCTGCACTTTTTGACAGATTATGGCTTGATTTTGCTATTTTTGGAATTTTATTAGTTTTTTTACATTTTTTAGCAGTTTATGGCCGGATTTTGATGTTTTATGCTTTATTTTAATGTTTTAAGACCGAATCATTATATTTTTGATTTTTTTATAAATAGGATTTTACTTTTTCAGCTGTTTATGGCCGTATTTTGATGCTTCAACACCGGATCTTGGTATTTTTGATTTTTTATAAATAGAATTTGCACTTTTTTACAAATTGTGGCTAGATTTAGCAATTTTTGGAGTTTTATAAATTTTTTTAAATTAGTCAGCAGTTTATGGCCTGGTTTTGATGCGTTATTTTGATATTTCTATACCGGATTTTGCAATTTTTAGAATTTTATTAAAAAAATTTAACATTTTTTAGCACTTTCTGGCCGGCTTTTGATGTTTTAAGGCCGGATCTAATTATTTTTGACATTTTATAAATAGAAATTTTTACATTTTGACAGATTTTGGCTGGATTTTGCTATTTTTGGAATTTTATAAGTTTTTTTACATTTTTTCAGCAGTTTATGGCTGGATTTTTATGTTTTATGCTTTGTTTTGATGTTTTAAGGCCGAATCTTGCTATTTTTGAGTTTTATTAAATAGATTTCTGCACTTTTTGACAGATTATGGCTTGATTTTGCTATTTTTGGAATTTTATTAGTTTTTTTACAATTTTTAGCAGTTTATGGCCGGATTTTGATGCTTTATTTTGATGTTTCAAGACCGAATCATTATGTTTTTGATTTTTTATAAATAGGATTTTACTTTTTCAGCTGTTTATGGCCGTATTCTGATGCTTCAACGCCGGATCTTGGTATTTTTGATTTTTTATAAATAGAATTTGCACTTTTTTACAAATTGTGGCTAGATTTAGCTATTTTTGGAGTTTTATAAATTTTTTTAAATTAGTCAGCAGTTTATGGCCGAGTTTTGATGCGTTATTTTGATATTTCTATACCGGATTTTGCAATTTTTAGAATTTTATTAAAAAAATTTAACATTTTTTAGCACTTTCTGGCCGGTTTTTGATGTTTTAAGGCCGGATCTTGTTATTTTTGGTTTTTTATAGATAGAAATTTTCACATTTTGACAGATTTTGGCTGGATGGATTTTGCTATTTTTGGGATTTTATAAGTTTCTTTACATTTTTCAGCAGTTTATGGCCGGATTTTGATGTTTTATGTTTTGTTTTGATGTTTTAAGGCCGAATCTTGCTATTTTTAAGTTTTATTAAATAGATTTTGCACTTTTTGGCAGATTATGGCTGGATTTTGCTATTTTTGGAATTTTATTAGTTTTTTTTACAGTATTTAGCAGTTTATGGCCGGATTTTGATGCTTTATTTTGATGTTTCAAGACCGAATCATTATGTTTTTGGTTTTTTATAAAGAGGATTTTACTTTTTCAGTTGTTTATGATGCTTCAACGCCGGATCTGGGTATTTTTGATTTTTTATAAATAGAATTTGCACTTTTTTACAAATTGTGGCTAGATTTAGCTATTTTTGGAGTTTTATAAATTTTTTTAAATTAGTCAGCAGTTTATGGCCGGGTTTTGATGCGTTATTTTGATATTTCTATACCGGATTTTGCAATTTTTAGAATTTTATTAAAAAAATTTAACATTTTTTAGCACTTTCTAGCCGGCTTTTGATGTTTTAAGGCCGGATCTTGTTATTTTTGGTTTTTATAAATAGAAATTTTCACATTTTGACAGATTTTGGCTGGATGGATTTTGCTATTTTTGGGATTTTATAAGTTTTTTTACATTTTTCAGCAGTTTATGGCCGGATTTTGATGTTTTATGCTTTGTTTTGATGTTTTAAGGCCGAATCTTGCTATTTTTGAAATTTAATAAATAGATTTTTGCACTTTTTGACAGATTATAGCTGGATTTTGCTATTTTTGGAATTTTATTAGTTTTTTACAGTTTTTAGCAGTATTTGGCCGGATTTTGATGCTTTATTTTGATGTTTCAAGGCCGAATCATGATATTTTTGATTTTTTATAAATAAGATTTTGCTCTTTTTGACAGATTATGACTGGAGTTTGCTATTTTTGGAATTTTATAAGTTTTTTACCAGTTTATGGCTGGATTTTGATGATTTATTTTGATGTTTTAGGTCAGATTTTGCTGTTTTTGATATTTTATAATTAAAGTTTTGCACTTTTTGACAGATTATGGCTGGATTTTGCTGTTTGGATTTTGGAGTTTTTTTACATTTTTCAGCAGTTTATTGTCTGATTTTAATACTTTATGCTTTATTTTGATGTTTGAAGGCCGGATCTTGCTATTTTTTTTTTATAAAAAGACTTTTGCGTTTTTTGACAGATTATGGCCAAATTTTGCTATTTTTGAGAAGTCATATGTTTTTTTAGGCCGGATTTTACTATTTTTGATCTTTTTGACAGATTATGGCTGGAGTTTATAACTTTTTCCATTATTCAGCAGTTTATGGCTGAATTTTGATGCTTTATTTTAATGTTTCAAGCCGGATCTTAAGTTTTTTGATTTTTTATAAATAGATTTTTGCACTTTTTGACAGATTATGGCTGGATTTTGATGCTTTATGCTATATTTTGATATTTCAATGCCGGACCTTGCTATTTTTATAAATAGAAATTTGAATTTTTTGACAGATTATGGTTGGATTTTGATATTTTTAGGATTTTTAAGTTTTTTTACATTTTTAGCAGTTTATGGCCGGATTTTGATGTTTATTTTGATGTTTCAAGTCTGGATTTTGCTATTCTTGGTTATTTATAATTAGAAATTTTTACCTTTTGACAGATTTTGGTCGGTTTTTGCTATTTTTGGGATTTTATAGGTTTTTTATTTTAATGTTTCAAGGCCGGATCTTAAATTTTTTGATTTTTTATAAATAGATTTTTGCATTTTTTGACAGATTATAGTTGGATTTTGATACTTTATGCTTTATTTTGATGTTTTAAGGCCTAGCTATTTTTGATTTTTTATAAATAGAAATAGCAGAAGTTTGCCATTTTTGGGATTTGATAAGTTTTTTTTACATTCTTCAGCAGTTTATGGCCGGATTTTGATGCTTTATGCTTTGTTTTGATGTTTTAAGGCCGGATCTTGCTGTTTTTTATTTTTCATAAATAGAATTTTGCTCTTTTTGACAGATTATGGCTGAAATTTGCTATTTTTGAAATGTCATAAGTGTTTTTTACATTTTTTAGCAGCTTATGGCTGGATTTTGATGTTTTATAGCTGGAAGTTTTTGTTTTTGATTTATTATAAATAGAAATTTGCACTTTTTGACAAATTATTTCTGGATTTTGCTATTTTTGGGATTTTATAAAGTTTTTCTACATGTTTTAACAGTTTATGGCTGGATTTTGATGCGTTATGCTTTATTTTGATGTTTTAAGGCCGGATCTTGCTATTTTTGATTTTTTATAAATAGAAATCTGCACTTTTTGACAGATTATAGCTAAAGTTTGCTGTTTTTGGGATTTTATAAGTTTTTTTGACATTCTTCAGCAGTTTATGGCCGGATTTTGATGCTTTATTTTAATGTTTTAAGGCCGGATCTTGGTATTTCTGATTTTTTATAAATAGAAGTTTGCACTTGTTGGCAGATTATGGAGTTTGCTACTTTTAGAATTTCATAAGTTTTTTTACATTTTTCAGAAGTTTATGGTTGGTTTTTGACATTTGAAGACCGGATCTTGCTATTTTTATATTTTTATGAAAAGAGTTTTGCAGTTTTTGACAGATTATGACTGGATTTTGCTATTTTTGGGATTTTATAAAGTTTTTTTACATGTTTCAACAGTTTATGGCCGGATTTTGATGGTTTATGCTTTATTTTGATGTATCAAGGCCTGATCTTGTTATTTTTGATTTTTTATAAATAAAATTTTTCTTTTTTGACTTATTATGGGTGGATTTTGCTATTTTTGGGATTTCATAAATTTTGTTTACATTTTTTGCAGTTTATGGCCGGATTCTGATGGTTTATGTTTTATTTTGATGTTTTAAGGCCGGATCTTACTACTTTTGATTTTTTACAAACAGAATTTTGCACTTTTTGATTGATTATGGCATAGTTTTGTTATTTTTGGGACATTATAAGCTTTTTTTGGCCGGATTTTTCTAATTTTGATTTTCTATAAATATAATTTTACATCTTTTTGACAGATTATGGCCGGATTTAGCTATTTTTGGGATTTTATTTTATTTTTCAAATTTTTTTAGCAGTTTATAGCCGGATTTTGATGCTTTATTTTGATGTTTTAAGGCCGGATCTTGGTATTTTTGATTTTTTATAAATAGAAATTTGCACTTTTTGAAAGATTATGGCTGGAGTTTGCTTTTTTGGGATTTATAACTTTTTTACATTATTCAGCAGTTTATGGCTGGATTTTTAAGCTTTATTTTGATGTTTTAAGGCCGGATCTTAATTTTTTTGGTTTTTTTATAAATAGAATTTTGCATTTTTTGACAGATTATGACTGGATTTTGATGCTTTGTGATTTATTTTGACATTTCAAGACCGGACCTTACTATTTTTGGTTTTTTGTAAATAGAATTTTGAACTTTTTGACAGATTATGGCTGTAATTTGCTATGTTTGGAGTTTCAAGTTTTCTTACGTTTTTTAGCAGTTCATGGCCGGATTTTGATGGTTTATTTTGATGTTTGATGGCCGGATTTTGGTATTTTTGTTTTTTATAGATTTTTATAAATTTATTAAAAAATGTACACTTTTTAAAAGCCCGATTTTGGTGTTTTCTGAGAATTGTTTAAAATGTCAGATTCGGATTTAGCTGTTTTGACATTTTATTAACAGAGTTTTGCAGTTTTCAGTTTTATATAAATAGAATTTCATACCTTTTGACAAATTTTTGCTATTTTTGGGGTTTTATTAGTTTTTTTTACATTTTTTAGCAGTTTATGGCCGGATTTGATGTTTTATGCTTTGATTTGATGTTTTCAGGCCAGATTTTGCTATTTTTGACTTTTTATGAATAGAATTTCACCTTTTCAGCAGTTTATGGCCGAATTTTGATGCTTTATGCTTTAATTTGATCTTGTTATTTTTGAGTTTTTATAAGAAGAATTTTGCGTAGTTTATCTGTTTTTAGGTTAGTTGAGTTGTTTCTTATAAGTATCTCTACAATGATTATATTTTCTTATGTTTTGGATGGTCTACTTCTTTTCTTTTTTTGTATCTTGCTTTTTATACAGTTTTGGTCTGCTTTAGCCCATAATTTTAATAAAATTTTATAATTTTGTTGTTTTTGACATTATATAAACAAACGTTTTGACAGTTTTTGGTTGGTTTTTGGTTCTTCTCACAATATTGTAAAAAAAATTATATTATTTTTTGCAGTTTTTAACAGTTTATGGCCGGATTCTGCTAGTTTTGGGATTTTTTGGAACAGTTTATGGCCGAATTTTGGTTTTGTAGACGGATGTTGCTAGTTTTTGAGTTTTATGAAATTTTTTATATTTTTTAACAATTTATGGCCAAATTTTGGTGCTTTATAAACAATATTTTGAGGTTGACCGGATTTTTGCAAATTTTGACATTTTATGAATAATTTGTCGCATTTTTAATTTTGTTTTTATTTATTTATTTTTTCAAGTTTTGTGATTAAATTTAGTATTTTAAAACTTGATATGAATAGAATTTTGCATTTTTAACAGTTTAAGACCAAATTTTGGGAGTTTTCTTTACATTTTTTAGCAGTTTATGGCCGGATTTTGAGTTTTGCTTTATTTTGATGTTTCAATTCCGGATTTTGCTAATTTTGATTTTTTATAAATAGAAATTTGCACATATTGACAGATTATGGCTGTATTTTGCTATTTTTGGGTTTTCATAAGTATTTTTCTACATTTTTTAGCATTTTATGGCTGGATTTTGATGCTTTCATTTTTTACTTTAATGTTTTAAGGCCGGATTTTGCTATTTTTGATTTTTTTAAATAGAATTTTGTACTTTTTGATAGATTATGGCTGGATTTTGCTATTTTTGGTATTTTATAAGTTTTTTTACATTATTCAGCAGTTTATGGCCGGATTTTGATGCTTTATTTTAATGTTATAAGGCCGGATCTTGGTATTTCTGATTTTTTATAAATAGAAGTTTGCACTTGTTGACAGATTATGGAGTTTGCTACTTTTAGAGTTTTTTTACATTTTTCAGAAGTTTATGGTTGGATTTTGACAATTGAAGACCGGATCTTGCGATTTTTGGATTTTATGAAAAGAGTTTTGCACTTTTTGACAGATTATGACTGGATTTTGCTATTTTTGGGATTTCATAAGTTTTTTTACATTTTTCAGTAGTTTATAGCCGGATTTAAATGCTTTATCTTTTATATTGATGTTTCATAGCCAGATCCTGCTATTTTTGGTTTATTATAAATAGAATTTTGCATTTTTTGACAGATTATGGCTTTGAGTTTTTTTTTACATTATTCAGCATTGTATGGCCGGATTTTGATGCTTTATTTTGATGTTTTAATGCCGGATCTTGCTAGTTTTGATTTTTTATAAATAGAGTTTTGCACTTTTTCACATATTATGACTGGATTTTGCCAATTTTGGGATTTTATAAGTTTTTAAAATAGTTTTTAGCAGTTTATGGCCGGATTGTAATTTATTTTAATGTTTCAAAACCGGTTCTTGGTATTTCTGATGTTTTATAAATAGAAGTTTGCAATTTTTAACAGGTTTTGGCTGGAGTTTGCTACTTTTAGAATTTTATAAGTTTTTTTACATGTTTCAGCAGTTTATGGTCGGATTTTGATGCTTCACGCTTTATTTTGATGTTTTAAGGCCGGATCTTGTTATTTTTGACATTTTATAAATATAATTCTGCATTTTTTGACAAATTATGACTGAACTTTGCTATTTTTGGGATTTTATAAGTTTTTTTTTATATTACTTAAAAGTTTATGGCCGGATTTTGATGGTTTATGCTTTATTTTGATGTTTCAAGGCCTGATCTTGTTTTTTTTTATTTTTCATAAATAAAATTTTCCTTTTTTGACATGTTATGGGTGGATTTTGCTATTTTTGGGATTTCATAAGTTTTTTTAGATTATCTAGCAGTTTATGGCGGAATTTTGATGTTTCAATGCCGGATCTTGCTATTTTTGATTTTTTTGTAACTAAAAATTTGCACTTTTTGACAGATTATGGCGGAAGATTCCACATGTTTTTTACATTTTTCAGCAGTTTAAGGATGGGTTTTGATGTTATATGCTTTATTTTAATGTTTTAAGATCTTGCTATTTTGATTTTTTATAAATAGATTTTTGCACTTTTTGATAGATTATAGTTGGATTTTGCTATTTTTGGGATTTTATAAGTTTTTTTACATTAATAGCAGTTTATGGCCGGATTTTGATGTTTCATGGCCGGATTTTTGATTTTTTATAAATAGAATTTGGCACTTTTTACAGATTATGGCTGGAGTTTGCTATTTCTGAGATTTTATAAGTTTTTTACATTAATTAGCAGTTTATGGCCGGATTCTGATGCTTAATGCTTTATTTTAATGATTTAATGCCGGTTTTTTCTATTTTTGATTTTTTATAATCAGATATTTGCACTTTTGATAGATTATAGTTGGATTTTGCCATTTTTGGGATTTTATAAGTTTTTTTTTACATTTAGCAGTTTATGGCTGGATTTTGATGCTTTACGCTTTATTTTGATGTTTTAAGATCTTGTTATTTTTGACATTTTATAAATAGAATTTTGCATTTTTTGACAGATTATGAGTGAACTTTGCTATTTTTGGGATTTCATAAGTTTTTTTACATTAATCAGCAGTTTATGGCCAGATTTTGATGTTTTATGGCCGGATTTTTGACTTTTTATAAATAGAATTTAGCACTTTTTGACAGATTATGGCTGGAGTTTGCTATTTCTGAGATTTCTTAAGTTTTTTTTACATTAATCAGCAGTTTATGGCCGGATTTTGATGCTTTATTTAACGTTTTAAGGCTGGATTTTGATACTTTTGATTTTTTATAAATAGAATTTTGCATTTTTTGACCGACTATAGCTGCAGTTAGCTGTTTTTTGGACTTTATAAGCTTTTTTACATTTATCAACAGTTTTTTTACCGGATTTGAATGCTTTATGCTTTAGTTTGATGTTTGAAAGTTGCATTTTTTTGATTTTCTATAAAAAAAAATTGCATTTTTTGACAGATTATGGCTGGGTTTTACATTATTCTGCAGTTTATGGCTATTTTTTTTTATGTTTTAAGGCCGGATTTTGCAATTTTTGATTTGTTATAATAAAAAAATTTGCACTTGTTGACAGATTATGACTGGACTTTGCTGTTTTTGGGATTTTATAAGTTTTGTTTTACAATTTTTTGCAGTTTATGGCCGGGTTTTGATGCTTTATACATTATTTTAATGTTTGAAGGCCGGATCCTGCTATTTTTGATTTTTTATAAATAAAAATTTGCACTTTTTGGCAGATTATCTCTGGGTTTTGCTATTTTTGGGGTTTTATTAGTTTTTTTACATCTTGCAGCAGTTTATGGCCGGATTTTGATGCTTTATGCTTTGTTTTGATGTATTAAGACCGGATATTGCTATTTTTGATTTTTTATACAAAATAACAACAATATTCTGAGGTTTAAAGACCGGATTTTGCTATTTTTGACATTTTATGAATAAAATTTTGCGCTTTTAAACAATTTATTTTAATTTTTAATGTTTTATGGCCGGATTTAGTAATTTTTTTTAATTTTTGAATAGAGATTTGCAGTCTAAGATCAAATTTTGGGGATTTTTGACAATATTTTAATGTTTTGGCAGTATTTGGCTATTTTATGAACAGGATTTTGCACTTTTAGTCAATTAATAGAAACGTTTTAACTGTTTATGGCCGCATTTTGTTTTTTTTTTTCTGATATAATTTTAATATTTATGACCGGGTTTTGTTATTTTTAACATTTTATAAATAAAGCTTTACATTTTTTAACAGTCTATGGTTGGATGTTGGTGCTTTCTAACAATATTTTGATGTTTTAAGGCCAGATATAGAGAGTAGAATTTTAATTTTTTTAACAGTTTTATGGCTGGATCCTAACATTATTTTGATATTTTAATTCAATATTGAGATTTTATGAAATGTTTTACACTTTCTAACAGGTTGTGGCTGCAATTGATGTTTTCTGACAATATTTTAATAGAGTAGAGGTTTACATTTTTTAACCTTTTTTTGCCGGATTTTGCTTGTTTTTAAAAATACTTAAATATTTTATGAGGAAATTTTGCTATTTTTGAGATTTCATGAAAATTTTTATACTTTTTAAGAGTTTAAAATTTTATAGCCGGATTTTGGACATTTCAACAGTTTATGACGATATAAAGGATGGTTGAGACCTTTACTACGTGGTAATCCATAATAATAATAAAATAAAACACTGTCTACGTTTTTTACCACAAATACTTTATTGATATAAATCTATATTACTAAAGAATATATATTAATATTAACAAAAGTTCACGACTCGAGTTTCGACTTTTGAAGGCCATTATCAAGTGAAAACAAACTAACAAAGAAATACATTTATACAGAAAAATTATTATAAAAATTGAAGTGAGGGAAAAATAAATCGTATTACTAGTGGTCTAGAGAGATTTGAAAAGAGGTGATTTATATTGTGGTAAGTCCTTTTGCTCATTGAGAAGATTAACAAGAGGATTACATTGTTTTATGTGAATTTCGGCGGCTTCTAACAGATTAAGCTTAGTGCCTTTTGTACAGGTATGTAATATTTTGATTTGATTAATTTCAGGAAAAGTGTGATTCGAATTTATAATATGATTTGCAAATGAGCTTGTGTCATGATTAAGTCTAAACGCTTTAAAATGTTCTGTATATCGTGTTTCAAAACTTCTGCCACGATATACAGAACATTTTAAAGCGTTTAGACTTAATCATGACACAAGCTCATTTGCAAATCATATTATAAATTCGAATCACACTTTTCCTGAAATTAATCAAATCAAAATATTACATATACCTGTACAAAAGGCACTAAGCTTAATCTGTTAGAAGCCGCCGAAATTCACATAAAACAATGTAATCCTCTTGTTAATCTTCTCAATGAGCAAAAGGACTTACCACAATATAAATCACCTCTTTTCAAATCTCTCTAGACCACTAGTAATACGATTTATTTTTCCCTCACTTCAATTTTTATAATAATTTTTCTGTATAAATGTATTTCTTTGTTAGTTTGTTTTCACTTGATAATGGCCTTCAAAAGTCGAAACTCGAGTCGTGAACTTTTGTTAATATTAATATATATTCTTTAGTAATATAGATTTATATCAATAAAGTATTTGTGGTAAAAAACGTAGACAGTGTTTTATTTTATTAGTTTATGACGAGTTTTGGTTTTTTTAACATTATTTAGATACTTAAAAGCAGAAGTTTGTTTTTTTTTTTTTTAATTTTATGAAGAGAATTTTGCTGTTTATAATTGTTTCTGGCCGGACTTTAGTTCTTTAAAAAAAAGTTTAATACTTTATGACCAAATTTTGCATTTTTTAATAGTTTTGCCCAAATTTTGGTGTTTTCTGACAATATTTGCTATTTTTGACATTCTATGAATCAAATTTTGCACTTTTCGATAGTTTATAGCCGGATTTTAGTTCTTTCGAACAATATTTTTGAAATTTTATAGCTCGATTTTGCTTTTTTAAGGTTTTATGAAGATGTTTACATCATTTATAGCAGGTTTTGGTGTTTTTGTGAAAACTCTAATCCAAACCGTACACTCAAAAAATTTAAACTTAGTTTTTAATCACTCAAGTGTCATTCGGAAATTTGTTCACACATACTCAGGCGAGTAACACCATTTTCAACACATGTTTTTAACAGTTTTTTAGATTGCCAAATTTTTTTTTTTATATGTTTTGGTTTTGTATCACAATATAAAACTGAAATGTGGCTCTTGGTTTTTGTCTAGCAAAGTTATCAGAGCCTTGAATATTCATTCAATGGCCTCAAAGTCAATAGCTTATTGCCAATTTTTAACAGTTTAATGCAATCACATCAAATTTTTTTTTACCAGAAAAATATGATCTACTAAATCCCCTTTTGTTGAATACGGCAAGGACTTGTTGTTGATAGTTCTCTACAATGAGTTTTTTTTAAATTTTAGTCTTGAGAATGACAAGCGCATGGGAATACCTTTCGGCTTTCTTTTCTGCGTTGGTCCTGCTGTTAATTTGTGTTTGCCATTGTCACTAATGTGATACTAGTTTGAGGTGAGGTGAATTTGCTGCGGCAACACATTGTCTAAAGACACGATCATTATTTGCGCAAGATCAGAGGAATAAGGATGTGAACACTAACGCCTAAGTGGTCGCTTCTCAAAACCATTACTCAGAAATCCTTGTTTTTTGTTCTGATGGAATTTTGAGTATGTGGCACTAGCAACAGTAATTCAATTAAGCATGTAATTGTCTAAAATTACTCCTTTTGTATCTCAAAAAAGGTCAAACATAATCTTCTGCTGAGAGCTTTGTGCGATTTTTTATATATTTTTTGGCAAAGAAGTGTGGTGCTATTTTATGCTTGTTTTCTTGGTTCAGGTTGATGATAGTGCACCCAGGACTCATTTCTGGCCACAATCATTTTCAGAAATAATTGCTTTGGAACCTATGCTGCTAACTTTGGAAGATTATCTGCTGCTGCCGCTGCCTGTGTATATAATTTAATTAGAAAATCTAAATCTAAAAGCAACAAAAAATGAATTGGATTATAACTTGTATTTTAGCAACAACATCAAGTCGATGCGACGACAGATGAAATCAGTGGTTTATTTATATTCGAATTATTAAACCTAACAATTATGTTTTATAAATCATCTGATGATCATATCAACGTTAGTTAAAAGACTGTAATAAAATACAATCACAAAAAATTACATCAAAGCTAATAACAATTTGCAAGGATCTCGTCAAAATAGGAAATTAACTTTCATCAAATTGGATACTAATTATGCCTCTTTGATATTACTGTTTTAGTTTTATTACCATCGATTTACAAAGATAAAAACTGACTTATTGCAGACATAAATCGTTGAAAATAAAATATATTGGAGATTATTGCAAAATTGCACTGCTAAACGATTTTTCACAGGGAAAATCCTGTTCCAATTCCGTCCTTAGATCACAGAGAAAAAAAAATATACCAGAGCAAGCGAGAGAGTATCTCTTACGTTCCTCCTTGAATCGTGATCTGATTTAGAAAGTAGACAAGCTGCGATTTATAACCGTTTCCCGATATATACATATCCGCAGCAATTCCATGACACCTGTTCCTGCAGTGCGTCACTCACGTGTTTCAAACAAAACAAAACACAATATGCATCATTATTACACAACGATTCACACACACACCGTGGTCCACTGTATTTTTTATTTTTATTTTATAATACGTTATTTTGTGTTTGTTTGTTGTACACTACACTTGCACGCCAGTTACATAACTTGTCAAGGCCGGGGCCTGGTAATTGTTCTTTGTTGTTGGGAAACGGAATCGGTGTTCATACTAATTTCAACGCGAGGCGAATTATACTTGATATTTTTTATTATAATATGAAACACGATTGAAACGTTTGTTGCAAGCCCTAACGAGGGTATTGTGTGAAGATAAGTTTCATTATTACCTGATGAGTACACATGAAATTGCACATGCGATTGTTGCTTTCAAATATGAATTGTAACCAAATGAATGAATCAATAAAAAATGTTAATATTGTTACATCATTAGAATTTATTGTGTATTAATAAAATAATTAACGTGTAAATTAATTAAATATCTTTGATGTTAATTTTTTGCAAAAATTGATTATTATATTATTTTTTATCAGTTAATAAATTACGTAATGTTTTAATAAAACTTTAAAATTGACATATTTTGCGGTTGATAAGTTGAGTGCAGAAATATGTGTGTATTGATCTCATTTCTATCTCAAAGTCGATACGGCACGCTGTTTGCTAAATATAAGCTATTATTGTTTGACAAACTTACTTATTTGTTTTTATTTTCTTACTTTATACTCGATACGGTTTATTTTATTTTATTTTTTAAAATTTAGTTGCATTTTTGCAAATATTGGGTTTATAATTGGCAACAAAATTAATCTAACGCTTTTTATTATAAAAAATCTAATATTACGCATTTATCATTACTCGACACAACACTTCAATGATAAAATTTGTTCTTAAACACATCTGGCTAGCAGTTTTTGTTTGATAAACAAATTGTTTCAACTATAATGGCAATTTGCACTTTCTTGTCATGTTCAAATTTGATGTAATTGTCGACTTTTTTTTAATTTTTGGTACATTTTTACAATAGTTTGACCGGATTTTGCTAATTTTGACATTTTATGATTTTCTTTTGCATTTTTTAATAGTTTATAATCCAATTTTGATGCCTTCTGACAACATGATCATACTTTTTGTTACTTTTGACATTCCATTAAAAGAATTTTGCACTTTTCATCAGTTTATGAGCAGATTTTCTAACAATTTTGATGCTTTAAGGCCAAATATTAAATTTTATCAACAATTTGTTGATATTTCATAGCAAAATATTGCTATTTTTGACACTTCAGTTAAAGAATTTTGCACTTTTGAACAGTTAATGTAAAATTTTGGTTTCTTATTGCAATATTTTTCATTTTTATAGCTGTAGAAGTTTTATTAAATTGTGGAATTGTAGTGCTTTCTGACAATGCTTAAAATTGGTTAAACAAAATCATTGAAATTACATCTAACCTAATCCAAAACTGTTAACCTTCAAGAAATTTTCACCACTGTATCAAATCAATATTTTTGTTAAAACGACTGCACTCATTTTAGTTTTTAAGTTTAAAATTTATTAAGCAACAAATAAAAGCAAAATTACACGAACTACAATACTTAACCTAACCCTAAAATGGTTGATTAATTGTTCCCAGCTTCCAAAAATTTGATCAATGCTATTTAACTACTCTTGTTCAAACGTAAACTAATTCTTTTTTGTTAAAAACCGACTGCGCCAAAATAGTTCAGAGTAATGTTTTGATAAATTAATGATTGCAATGTTTGGTTACAATTTGTTTAGTAAAATGCATAAAAATAGTGAACAAACCGCCAAAACAATGCTAAACAAACTTTAACTGGATTGATCATCTAAATTTGGTCGAGCTAAACCGCGCCAAAATAGTCAAATTTAATAAAAGTTTACTATTCTAAAAATCGACTGCGCCAAACACAGTTTATGAATATTGCGCCGGTAATTTGATAATATGTTTCCGTCTACTCGCCCAAGTGTTTGGTGTAAATAAATTTGATATTAGTACCACTTGCTATGTTCTTGCAGATAACAAACATGACAGAATGACTGACAGATAGTAGCCGGTAGTTTGATAATGTGTACCACATACTCTAACTTGTAAAAACATCAACTAAATCCAATACATAGTTTAAAATTATAGCATTCAACTTCAATAGATTTAGTTTATAATTTGTGATTTAAATGATTTTAAAATTTAATTGATTGTGTCAATTTGATTCAAATTTGCAACATTATTAGTATCATTTTAGTACTAAAATTTGTAAAATTATGAACAAAATCTAATGCATGGTTTAGGACTTATAGCACTTAACGTTAATAGTTGATTTGGTTTATAAATTGTGATTTGAATTATTTTCAAAATTTGATACAAGAAAATTGATCGTGTCAATTTGATTTAAATTTGTAGTAAGTTTAGTACCAAACTAGCAACAAAATTTATGAAAATATAAACAAAATCCATTGCGTGGTTTTGGACTTATAACACTTAACGTTAATAGTTGATTTGGTTTATAAATTGTGATTTAAATAATTTTCAAAATTTGATACAATAAAATTGATCGTGTCAATTTGATTCAAATTTGTATAGTACCATACTAGTACCAAAATTTGTGAAAATATAAACAAAATTCAATGCGTGGTTTAAGACTTATTATAAGATTTAACGTCAATTGTTGATTTAATTTATATTGTGCTATAAATAATTTTAAAAATTTGATATAAAAAAAATTGGTCGTGTCAAATTGATATAAATTTGTAGTAAGTTTAGTACCATACTAGTTCTATAATTTGTAAAAATATCAACAAAATCCAATGCGTGGTTTAGGACTTCTAACACTTAACGTCAATAGTTGCTTTGGCTTATAAATTGTGAAATAAATAATTTTCAAAATTTGATACACAAAAATTGATCGAGTCAATTTGATTAAAATTTGTAGCAGATTTAGTACTATATTAGTATAAAAATTTGTGAAAATATCAACAAAATTCAATGCATGGTTTAGAACTTATAACACTTAACGTCAATAGTTGCTATGGTTTATAAATTGTGATATAAATAATTTTCAAAATTTGATACACAAAAATTGATCGTGTCAATTTGATTAAAATTTGTAGCAAATTTAGTACCATATTAGTACCAAAATTTGTGAAAATATAAACAAAATTCAATGCGTGGTTTAAGACTTATTATAAGATTTAACGTCAATTGTTGATTTAGTTTATATTGTAATATAAATAATTTTCAAAATATGATACAAAAAAATTGATTGTGTCAATTTAATTCAAATTTGTAGCAAATTTAGTACCATATTAGTACAAAAATTTGTGAAAATATCAACAAAATACAATGCGTGGTTTAGGACTTATAGCACTTAACGTCAATAGTGGACTTATAATTTGTAGTTTAAATAATTTCAATCTAACTTGAATCTAAAATCTCACAACATTACTCTACCTAATCTAACCTAAAAAATCTAGATTAATTAAAAAATTATTTAAAACAAAAGTCTAAAATATGGACTTAAGGGTTTTTTCTAAACTTAATATAAAATTCTAACATAAAATCTAAAATTAAAAAAATAAAATTATAAACGAAGCACAGAATCTTAGAAAAGTCTAAAACTATTAAACAAATCTAAAATCTGACTTCTAAATTTAATAAAGAAAAAATATTTAATGACCGCTCAGGATCATTTAATGACGTTCAGGACAGTTTGCGGACATTTTATGATTTTTATGATATTTCTTAAACATTTTATGACAATACGAGAACAATTTATGACGTTTATGATAGTATTAAAACATTTTATGACAATTATGACAGCTTTAAAACAATTAATGACCGCTCAAGAACATTATATGACGTTTATGACCGCTCAGGAACATTTTATGACGTTTATGATATTTCTTAAACATTTTTTGACAATTCGAGAACAATCTATGACGTTTAAGATAGTTTAAAAACATTTTATGACAGTTATAATAGCGCTAAAACAATTTGTGACCGTTCAAGAACATTATATGACGTTTATGACAGCTCACGGACGTTTATGGTATTTCTTAAACATTTTATGACAATTCTAGAACAATTTATAACGTTTATGATAGTTTAAAAACATTTTATGAAAATTATGACAGCTCTAAAACAATTTATGACCGCTCAAGAACATTTTATGACGTCTATGACAGCTTGCGGACGTTTATGGTATCTCTTAAACATTTTATGACAATTTGAGAACAATTTATGACGTTTATAATAATTCAAAAACATTTTATGACAATTATAACAGTTCTAAAACAATTAATGACCGTTCAAGAACATTGTATAACGTTTATGACCGCTCAAGAACATTTTACGATGCTTATGATATTTTTTAAACATTTTATGACAATTCGAGAACAATCTATGCGTTTATAATAGTTTAAAAACATTTTATGACAATTATGACAGCTCTAAAACAATTAATGACCGCTCAAGAACATTATATGACGTTTATGACTGCTCAGGAACTTTTTATGATGTTTATGATATTTCTTAAACAATTTATGATAATTCGAGAACAATCTATGACGTTTATGATAGTTTAAAAACATTTTATAACAATTATGACAGCTCTATAACAAAAAATGACCGCTCAAGAACATTTTATGACGTTTATGACAGCTCACGGACGTTTATGGTATCTCTTAAACATTTTATGTCAATTCGAAAACACTTTATAACGTTTATGATAGTTTAAAAACATTTTATGACAATTATGACAGTTCAAAAACAATTAATGGCCGCTCAAGAACATTATATGACGTTTTTTACCGCTCAGGAACATATTATGACGTTTATAATATTTCTTAAACAATTTATGACAATTCGAGAACAATTTATGACGTTTATGATAGTTTAAAAACATTTTATGAAAATTATGACAGCTCTAAAACAATTTATGACCGCTCAAGAACATTTTACGACGTCTATGACAGCTTGCGGACGTTTATGGTATCTCTTAAACATTTTATGACAATTTGAGAACAATTTATGACGTTTATGATAGTTTAAAAACATTTTATGACAATTATAACAGTTCTAAAACAATTAATGACCGTTCAAGAACATTATATGACGTTTATGACCGCTCAAGAACATTTTACGATGCTTATGATATTTTTTAAACATTTTATGACAATTCGAGAACAATCTATGCGTTTATAAAAGTTTAAAAACATTTTATGACAATTATGACAGCTCTAAAACAATTAATGACCGTTCAAGAACATTATATGACGTTTATGACCACTCAGGAACATTTCATGACGTTTATGATATTTTTAAATATTTTATGACAACTCGAGAACAATTTATGACGTTTATGATAGTTTAAAAACATTTTATGACAATTATGACAGCTCTAAAACAATTAATAACCGCTCAAAAACATAATATGACGTTTATGGTATTTCTTAAACATTTTATGACAATTCGAGAACAATTCATAATGTTTATGATAGTTTAAAAACATTTTATGACAATTATGACAGCTCTGAAACAATTAATGACCGCTCAAGAACATTATATGACGTTTTTGACCGCTCAGGAACATTTTATGACGTTTATATTATTTCTTAAACAATTTATGACAATTCGAGAACAATTTATGACGTTTATGATAGTTTAAAAACATTTTATGACAATTATGACAGCTCTTAAACAATTAATGACCGCTTAAGAACATTTTATGACGTTTATGACAGCTCACGGACGTTTATGATATTTCTTAACATTTTATGACAATTCGAGATTAATTTATAACGTTTATGGTTGTTTAGAAATATTTTATGACAATTATGACAGCTCTAAAACAATTATTGACCGCTCAAGAACATTTTATGACGTTTATGACAGCTCACGGACGTTTATGGTATTTCCTAAACATTTTATGACAATTCTAGAACAATTTATGACTTTTATGATAGTTTAAAAACATTTTATGACATTTATGGCAGCTCTAAAACAATTAATGACAGCTCAAGAACATTTTATGAGGTTTATGACAGCTTACGGACGTTTTATGACGTTTATTGTATATCTTAAACGTTTTATGACAATTCATTTTATTCAAAGAACTTCAAAATGACAAACAAATCTAAAATAACATAAAAACTAATTCTAGATTCAACAATCAATATTTTTTTTAAGTTGTAGTTTACCTAAAAAGTATGAAAATATTATAATGAGTCTGCGTAGGCAAATAACGAATGATTTTAATCTCATTAGCAACAAAAAATAAATTCAGAAATCGTCAACAATGTAGTAAGCAAAATCTAATTAAAACAATTCAAAAAGTATATTAAAATGTCAGAGATTTAAAGAGTCAATTAAACGTTCCCTTTGCATCTGAAAATCGTGAGATTCCTATTAATAAAAGCCCGACGACGCATTTAATATGTCATATTCCATAATTCCTATTTATACCCCTCGGCCGCACTTAAATAGATAATGGCATTTTATTTATACGTTACAATTTCATTTCCACTCGAGAGAGACATAAAGATTACACATTTCAGCGTTTAATTCCCGTCCGTTGACGTGTGCTCCCATACACCTAATCGTAATTTATGTTAAAGTTAAATATATATAATAATTCTGTTTCACTCAACAATGTCCCAATGTAGTAAATTGCTTCATAATTTTTCATGTCCCATTTAAAAATGAATAAACTAAACAAAACAAAGGAAGTGTGCCGTCCGGAAAGATGAAAACAAACGACTGAACGGATTAGCGTGAATTTAGAAAACGACAGAGAGAAAGAATCAACGTTTCACAATGGACAATATAATTATGTTCAGTCAGCATATTTCCACATCCGAATTTTCTCTCAGCGTTCATTTAGAAAACATACAATTTATTCTCTTTAAATTAAATTTAAAATAAAATAATAATTATTGCAGCACTATCTGCTTATATAAATAACGATGTTAATTGTAATAAAATAAAAGTATTGTTAATTTTTTGCAGTAATATAATCCGATTGTTATTCAATGCTGCTAGTCCTTCCATAGTCCGTGGAAGGAAGGAACCTTCTATTTACGCGGCGCGTTCTCATTATCCGTTTCGTAATGATCGCTCGCCTGCTGATTATTAAAATATTTATGCATAAACCACAAGGCCAGACCGTAGCAGGAACTAGCAAGCTAAGCTAGCGCTTACAGCTCTGCGGCAAAACCAACTCCCGAAACTGATAACAATTCCGAAAACAGATGTGCTGTCATTGCATCTGCCCGTTGTATTCATCCATCTGTCGCTTTATTTTCAATATTATTTTAATGACCAATTAAATCTAATCACGTCACCTTGAAGTTGAAGCGAAATATTATTATTATTTTATATACGCGTAGACACGTCGGCGCCCGAACACATCCATCCACTTTGCGCCTTAGCTATAACTTTTCCATTTGGGACGTGACGTACATGGTTCATAAAACAATGTTATCTTCCGCATTGATCATAGCGGAGTTCCACTTTTTGGCGTATACAAATGCCAACAATTAAAGTATCACAAACACAAAAGGAATTCAAGTTTAAATTTAAAATGAGTTTATAATTGAACCTTATCAAAAATGATCTTAATTAATCGCTTAATTCAAATAAATTATTATTATTTTGAGATCTTCAAAAACCGAACAAAGCAATTATTATTATGAATATTTTGTCTCACTTAATAACACGTGCCTGGTGTTACGGTAGCGTTTTTTTCTGCAGAACAAATCATCTTTATTGCTATTTTATTCAAATTTAAGGTCGACACATTACTAAACATAAACCAGTGAGATGCTAGGCACACTGATGATGGCTGCATACCCTGAAACACGAGTGTATGTGTCTCTTACTGAATGAAAAGGCAATTTACATAAAATCATTTATTAATTTTAAATGACAAATTTAAGGTGTTTTATGTAAATTTATGCTATATTGCGCTAATTTCTGAGCGATTTTTATGGTTTTTTTAGTCTATTTTGATAAACTTTATGTGATAAATGACATTTCCGAGTAAGTTTTATGCTAGATTTGAGTTTTCTGCATTTTTTTAATCTTATAAATGTCTTTTATGTACAGTTTTAGTTTTTTGTAAGCAAATTTTATGGTATAAATGAATTTTTAGTTTGGTTTTTATGTTAAATATGTAATTTTTGTAGTTTTCTAAGCTAATTTCATGTTTTAAAGCGGATTTCTGCACGATTTTTTTCTTATAAATGTTATTTCTGCGCAGTTTTGTGATTTTCCTAACAAATTTTGTGCTGTAAATGGTTTTTTATGCTAATTTAGATAATTTTAATGTTGAATTTGTGGTTTTTTAACAATTTTTTTTAATACAAATGGATTTTCTGTACTAACTTTAATAAACTTTATGCAGAATTTGTGATTTTTGAGCAATTTTTTTGCTAAAAATGGCTATTTTGTGCAAATTTTAATACATTTTATGATATATATACGATTTCTGAGCGATTTTTAATGCTGGAATTGGTTTTATATGAGATTTCTGTAGCATTTTTTTGTTAGAAATGTAATTTTTGTGCAATTTTAATGGTTTATAAGCAGTTTTCATGCAAAAATAGTGTTTTTGTGAAAATTTGGACAAACTTCTTACGGGATGTGTGATTTTTGAGCAAATTTTTTGTAAAACATGGTTTTTTGTACCAATTTTTGAACAAATTCCATGTTATGAATGTTTTTTTTGTTTTTGTACATTTTTTGAGTTTTGTTGGGCAAGATTTATGCCATAAAAGGAAATTTTTTGGAGCAAGGTTTTTGACCGGGGTAGGATTTTGCATTTTATTTAAATAACTGACATTTAATGAAATTTTTTTGGCAGGTTTTCTGTTTATTAGGTTTCGGTTTTTAGTTTTTGTTACCTAACAACGTTTTCCTCAAATTTTGGAGTCCAGGAACTACGGATTCTAGACTTTTGAATAGATCCTTTAAGTACAAAAGAATTTTTGAGGCTAGAGTTTTTGGCTAACTCCGGGTTTGAAGCTTCTTCTTCAAATTTTTTAACCAAATTTGTGTAAATTTTATTTAAAAGTTGCGGTATTTGTGATCATTTTGGTAGATAACATGTGATAAACGTGATTTTTGAGCGAATTTTATGCTGAAAATTAGCGATTTTTATATTTTATGTGGCAAAAGGTTTGAGGAGATTCTTTTCTGTAGCAAAACAATAAATGCGTGAGAAACTTATTTTGTTCTATTAACTTAAACCCTAAAGATGGAGGCTTTGTGTGTGTTAATTTTACGGTTTTACGGCAGAAAATCCAACAATTTCTACTCGACATACAGAATCGCGTGCTTATTTAAAAGATCTCTGCGTACATTATCTTAATAAAGAATTTCTTGAGAAGTACAGGTTACAGTGGCAATCCTGTACTGTTACTATTACTGCCATTATAAAACTAATTGTAGCAGTCACCACCATAAATTAACCGTAAATCAAAATCTTAATTGTCGTAAAACATTTGTGGTAAAACAGCTTAAACTTTAAGTTTTGCTTTTAAAAGTCTCTTAAGAAACTTTTTGTATGACGGCAAGGTTTGGCTGAAAATTAAATTTTGAAACAATTTTGCGGTGCTGGTAACGGTAACAAATAAGCTAGAATGATGGGTATGCTAATAATATTTGTTGCCTCTGGCCTCAAACTAGCCCAGGCAGTGAACTATTTGCAAACGTAAATGCACTAAGAAAACTGATTGAAGTCAAGAAACTAAAAACTAGCACCTATAATAGGAATCATTAGTTTTGCTGGTAAAAGAGCTGAAGTCAACATGATTGGTGCGTGTGATGTTAGTTGTGCGAAAGAACGCGCATTTTTGCGCACTTAATCTACCAAAATGTTTATGTTTGTAAATTAGTTAATTAACAAATATTATTGGTTTTACATAATTATTGAATTTTGTGAACGCGTGACGTCAGTTGTGGGCATATTACATTGTTATGTTGGCTTCACCATGCAACAATTGGAAAATAGCACACAACGCGCCTCAAGTAACTAAAAACTAAATAGACAAAATCCATCTAAGAGTATTATTAAGCATTGAGTCTAAAACTTGCTGCAATATAAACATTTTTAGGTAAAAAACTTTTTGCTAACTTTGTTATTTGGGTAATTTTAGGAGCAATACCAACGCTTTATACAAAATACTGCTGAGAAGCTATTATTAGTCTGATTTTTATTTTCAATTCGGACAACTTGAGTTTTTTTTTAATTGCAAGGGCCGATATTTTAGGGCTTACGTTTATGGAATTAAATACACAAATATGTACTATTGAACCCGTTAATTGAGAGAATGTCCACCCACACTCTCGTATTAAATGTAATTATGGTTGAATGGACACTAATCATATATTAGACTAACGTCTTGAATTAATAAAACCTTAAATTTCTTTAAAATTTTCTGCCGGAGCTGGGGCTCAAACATGCGACAAATTGTGCTTTGAGAATTTAGTTAGGCGCTTCACCCAACTGAGACAGTCTCTTTGCGAGTCTTTTGAAACTAGTTTTAACTCAAAACTTTTGGAGAAAAAATTTGTAATTTGTAGTGCTTGGGTACTTCTCAGAACACCTTTTTTTAGATACATCAACTCACATGCCTAGATTAGGTACAATTGACACCATAACACTATAACTAATAATATATAATTACATGCATTTTTACGTGTTAAGAAAGATATAGCAAATTTGATACTATTTTTTTTATTAAGTTATCTTCTTTTCTTATTTTTAGAACGAAAAGTTGGCTTTTTGGCGTTTTTTATTGAACATGTTTTTATTTTTCTGATTCTGCTTTTTTAAGGGATTTAAGATCATCTTTACAGCATTCGAATACCACAGAACTTTTGGGGAGGCAATTTAGAAGATTTTTGATTGTTTCTTACGGTTTTACTGTACTCAAGGCACACACGCACAAAGGTAGTTTTTCTACAGCTACTAAACTGCAAAATACAATTGTTAATTAATTTTTAGGCAGTAATTCTTTATAACAAAAAGTTGATTTTCTTAACGATGTACTTTTCATTCTTTTTAACTTGCACTGGCTACTTATGTGATGTTTGACTTTAGATGCTTTATGAAAAGTTGACAAAAATTTTAGTGATCAATCTTGTTCTATTGAAAATGATCTGAAACCTACAATTATAGGCTTAGTTTTAACTAATATTTATTTATAACTGTAACTGTACTAATATTGTGTTTTTGTTTGTTTTAGGTGAGTTGAGTTTTATCATTCTTTACAACAAAAAGTATTTATTTAATATAAAAACAACAAAGGTAATTTATAAACTTATTTTTTTTTTAAATATTATTTTTATTTCTTCTAATTTCTTCAGTAACTACTCAATTTATATACAAAGAAATAAAGTAATAGTAATTTCCTTTTCAAATATTTACACAATTTTTTTTAGAACTATTAAGTTTTTTTGGGGTTTTTTTAGGCCTTAAACCGAAACGACGATTTAAAAACTTAAAAGCCAAAAATAGGCTTTAATAGGAGCAAAGCTAGGCCAAATTTAGAGCAGCAAGATTAAGATAAGAAGTTAAAGTAGCGCGCAAAACAATGGGCAGCATAAAATTGCAGCTTAAAAAATCTGCGTGTAATAGTACGCAAATGCTTGGTGTGGAGGTTGAGAGGACGAGCGTTTTTAAAAACATGATTAAATAATAGTGTTTATACTACTTTTATTTCAAAATACTTCCACATATTAAACTGTAATTACTATAGTACCTTTCAAATGTTCAGAACTCTTCTGTTACTTTTCAAGTTTTTAAAAAAGTTTGGTTATTACGAGCATTTACAAACAAGCAAGGGGGAGCGTGGCGTAGTAGTCTAGAGTAAACAGCCAACAAAATTTTAATTTGTGTGCTGATATTGTGTCTTTTATAATTGCATATTTTCCAAATTCTATAATCTAATTCAAACCGTTTATAATTAAGCTAAGAAAATATCACAATGGAATTAGTAGCATTGCATCAAACGTCCCATTTTAAAAATTGAAATTCTATTATAAATAAAAACTAATAAACTATCCATTCCTCGGGTATTTATAATTCTTGGCCGTCAACAATGACAACTTAAGTATGCCGGAATGACATAAAAAATAAAAGAAAAAAAATGCAACACTTCGTGTACTTCAATGTTTATTTTCCGACGAATATGTGTGTGGCAAACTGACAATCTTGATTTTAACATTGCGACCATTAAAAATGCTCGCGTTAAATTATCCATGGAGATTAACTCAGAAGCGTTATAATAAAAATAAATCTGCTTGCTGACAAGGGTCTATAAATAAAGATCTGTTTAGGCGACGATGCAATGAAGAAAAATTAACATAATATTCCCGCAAAATGCATTACATAAAAAAAAAGTTATTAATATAAATAAACCGGCTTTGATAAATGACAAATAACACCTTTTAACAAAATAGACATCGCGTAATTAATTAACTTTTTTAAAAATAGATTTTTAAAAATTGGCAGGAATTCCAATTTGATCTGACCCTTAATCACGGCTAGATTCATACGGTACAATGCAG
Source organism: Tachinus rufipes (assembly GCA_963932245.1). Lineage (NCBI taxonomy): Eukaryota > Metazoa > Arthropoda > Insecta > Coleoptera > Staphylinidae > Tachinus > Tachinus rufipes. Next base: position 94,125,428 of record OZ010746.1, read on the forward strand.
GCCGACCGTAAAGAGAAACTAGTCCGGTTCTGCTCCGATGGATCCACAGTATGTGCGAAGGGGATCGAACCTCGTACTCGATTGCACACAACGCAACTAGAAATTAAAACGAATTGGAATGATACCAAGACGCGATGTTTCTATTAATTGTTCCATATAATATTGGTCGAAATTAAATTGCTTGATTGGTCAAATTAATTTAAAAATAATTGCACGCGTTTACTAATAGAATGCCATTGTGCAAATTGCGCGATTAATCAAGTAGAGTGAAAAGTCTTCACCTGAAATCGGCCGTAATTTCCGGCACATTAAACTAATTTAAGATGTACACATTTTCCAGTTCCACCTGCTTTATACTTGTTTGATGTTTGCTTTAGCAAATTAATAAAGTTTGTTTGTAATAAAATGCGTTTCAACAATTTCCATCAACACAAGTGTAGTTTTATTTTGTTTTGAGAAAATGATCTTGACAGCGTTACGTATCTGAATAAGTAGACAGCCTGCTATGCTAATGCTTGAGACAATAAATCAACAAGTTGACATAATTTACAAAGATTTTTTTAAGGTTTTTTATCTGTAATTTTAGATATAAATAATATATTTTGTGAAATGAGATTGAATGGATAAATCAAATGTATTTCTATGAATCACACATCGTACATAATTATGCGATCAATTTGTTACGATCTGCTAATGGAAAATTTTTAATCAGCCTGAATGCATTCCGCATTGCAATCGGTAATAACTAAATAAATAAGTTAGCACTTGCAAGGTAGAGTCAAAATTGCTAAATTTAAAACTTGTTTATGTTATTTTGTTATAGTACGCTATAATTGCTTTAAATTATTACAAATTAGCTTAGTTTTAACATTAAAAATCCGGCTGTTAGTTGATTTAATCCGGCCAATGAATTTTATTCTTCGAATTTTGATTGATTTGATGTTTAAAACTTTATTATTAATGAAATACTGCAACAATAAACCCAAACGTGTCATAAATTGTGTCAATCCGGCCGTTAAATACCGGATTTAAGTCCTGTAGTTAAATTATTAAAGAAGGCTAAAAAACAATGAGATTATATCTTAAATCTGGTCGTTAAAAAAACTTATTATGTTATCTTTTTTGTACAGTTTTTTTAAATTTAAATATTGAAATTTGTCTGTTATTTGCTTAAACTTATGTCAATCTAAATCCGGCCATTAAATCTCAAACAGTTTCTGATTACGGGCAAGTGTTCTTTTGCAGTTGTTAATAGTCTTTATGTTGGAGAAAGAGATGGGATATCTAATCGCTTGATTATTAACACTTGGGTGGGTGGGCGGGAACCCCAGTTTATGATTACGGGCGAGTAGTTTGGATTGAAGTGTCCCACTCACCCGCCCAAAGTGTTTGATATTAAAAGATTGCTTATTTCTCTTTTCTGTAGTCGTTAATAGTCATAATGTTGGAGAATAAGATGGGATATTTATTCACTTAATCAGTAAGATTTGGGTGGGCGGGCGGGATTTACAGTTTATGATTACGGGCGAGTAGTTTAGATTGAAGTGCCCCACCCATCCACCCAAGTGTTTGTTATCAAAAGATTGCATATTTCACTTCTCTGCAGTTGTTAACAGTCATTATGTTGGAAAAAAAGATGGGATATCTAATCTTTTGTTAACAAACACATGGGTGGGAGGGCGGGAAATCTAGTTTATGATTAACGGCGAGTAGTTTAGATTGGAGTGCCTCATCCACCCACTCAAGTGTTTGTTATCAAAAGATTTCATTTTTATTTCTGCAGTCATTAATAGTCATTATGTTGGAGAAAAAGATGGGATATCTAATTGCTTGATTACTAACATTTGGGTTGGTGGGCGGGAACCACAGTTTATAATTACGGGCGAGTAGTTTGGATTGGAGTGTCCCACCCACCCACCCAAGTGTTTGTTATCAAAAGATTGCATATTTCTCTTCTCTGCACTCGTTAATAGATATTATGTTGGTGAAAGAAATGGGTTATCTAATACCTAGATCACTAAGACTTGGGTTAGGAACCTTAGTTTATAATTACGGGCGGGTAGTTTGGATTGGAGTGCTTCACCCACCCACCCAAGTGTTTGTTATCAAAAGATTGCATATTTATCTTCTCTGCAGTTGTTAACAGTTATTATGTTGGAGAAAGCGATGGGATATCTAATTTCTTGATCATTAACACTTGGGAGGGTGGGCGGGAACCCCAGTTTATGATTACGGGCAAGTAGTTTGGATTGGAGTGCTCAACCCTCCCGCTCAAGTGTTTGTTGTTAAAAGATTGCATATTTTTCTTCTCTGTAGTCGTTAATAGCCATTATGTTGGAGAAAGAGGTGGGATATCTAATTTCTTAATCACTAACACTTGGGTGGGTGGGCGGTAACCCCAATTTATGATTAAGGGCAAATAGTTTGGATTGGAGTGCCATGCCTACCCACTCAAGTGTTTGTTATCAAAAGATTGCATGTTTTTTTCTGCAATCGTTAATAGTCATTATGTTGGAGAAAGAGATAGGTTATCTAATCCCTAGATCACTAAGACTTGGGTTAGGAACTTCAGTTTATAATTACGGGCGGGTAGTTTGGATTGGAGTGCTTCACCCACCCACCCAAGTGTTTGTTATCAAAAGATTGCATATTTATCTTCTCTGCAGTTATTAACAGTTATTATGTTGGAGAAAGCGATGTGATATCTAATTTCTTCTTAACACTTGGGAGGGTGGTCGGGAACCCCAGTTTATAATTACGGGCAAATAGTTTGGATTGGAGTGCTCCACTCACCCACTCAAGTGTTTGTTATTAAAAGATTGCATATTTCTCTTCTCTGTAGTCGTTATTAACCATTATGTTGGAGAAAGAGGTGGGATATCTAATCCCTTGATTACTAACAGTTGGGTGGGTGGGCGGGAATCCTATTTTATGATTAATGGCAAATAGTTTGGATTGGAGTGCCCTGCCTACCTTGTTATCAAAAGATTGCATTTTTTTTTCTGTAATCGTTAATAGTCATTATGTTGGAGAAAGAGATGGGTTATCTAATCCCTAGATCACTAAGACTTGGGTTAGGAACCTCAGTTTATGATTACGGGCGGATAGTTTGGATTGGAGTGCCCCATCCACCCACCTAAGTGTTTGTTATCAAAAAATTTCATTTTTTTTCTGCAATCATTAATAGTCATTATGTTGGAGAAAGAGATGGGTTATTTAATTCCTTCATCACTAAGATTTGGGTAGGTGGGCGGGAACCCCAGTTTATGATTACAGGCGGATAGTTTGGATTAAAGTGCCCTAACCACCAGCCCAAAGTGTTTGATATCAAAAGATTGCATATTTCTTTTCTCTGTAGTCGTTATTAACCATTATGTTGGAGAAAGTGGTGGGATATCTAATCCCTTGATTACTAACACTTGGGTGGGTGGGCGGGAACTCCATTTTATGATTAAGGGCAAATAGTTTTGGATTGGAGTGCCCTGCCTACCCACCCAAGTGTTTGTTATAAAAAGATTGCATTTTTTTTTCTGTAATCGTTAATAGTCATTATGTTGGAGAAAGAGATGGGTTATCTAATCCCTAGATCACTAAGACTTGGGTTAGGAACCTCAGTTTATGATTACGGGCGGATAGTTTGGATTGGAGTGCCCCATCCACCCACCTAAGTGTTTGTTATCAAAAGATTTCATTTTTTTTTCTGCAGTCATGAATAGTCATTATGTTGGAGAAAGAGATGGGTTATCTAATTCCTTTATCACTAAGACATGGGTAGGTGGGCGGGAACCCCAGTTTATGATTACAGGCGGATAGTTTGGATTAAAGTGCCCTAACCACCAGCCCAAAGTGTTTGATATCAAAAGATTGCATATTTCTCTTTTCTGCAGTCGTTAATAGTTATTATGTTGGAAAAAGAGATGGGATATCTAATCCCTTGATCACTAACACTTGAGAGGGTGGGCGGAAATTTTAATTTATGATTACAGGCGAGTAGTTTGGATTGGAGTGCCCTACCCACCCGCCCAAATGTTTGATATTAAAAGATTGCATATTGCTCTTTTCTGTAGTTGTTAATAGTCATTATGTTGGAGAAAAAGATATGATATCTAATCTCTTGATCACTAACACTTGGGTGGGTGGGAGGGAAACCCAGCTTATGATTACGGGCGAGTAGTTTGGATTGGAGTGCCCCACCCACACGCCCAAGTGTTTGTTATCAAAAGATTGCATATTTTCCTTCTCTGCAGTCGTTAATAGTCATTATATTGGAGAAAGAGAAGGAAAATCTAATCCCTTGATCATTAACATTTGGGTGGGTGGGCGGGAACTCCAGTTAATGATTACGTGCGAGTAGTTTGGATTGGAGTGCTCCACCCAAGTGTTTGATATTAAAAGATTGCATATTTCTCTTCTGTGCACTTGTTAATAGTCATTATGTTGGAGAAAGTGTTGGGTTATCTAATCCTTAGATCACTAAGACTTGGGTTAGGAACCTCAGTTTATGATTACGGGCGGGTAGTTTGGATTGGAGTGATCCACTCACTCACCAATGTGTTTGTTATCAAAAGATTGCTTATTTTTCTTTTCCGCAGTCGTTAATAGTTATTATGTTGAAAAAAGGAGATGGGATATATAATCCCTTAATTACTATCACTTGGGTGGGTGGGCGGGAACCCGAGTTTATGATTACGGGCCAATAATTTGGATTGGAATACCCCACCCACCTAAGTGTTTGTTATCAAAAGATTGCATATTTCACACTTGGGTGGGTGGGCGCGAATTCAAGTTTATGATTACGGGCTAGTAGAAGAGATAGTGATATTTAATCTTTTGATGACGTGCGTGAGTGGATGGGAATAGAGTTGTTTATTTTTTGACAGTTTATGAATGGATTTTGACAGTATTTTGATATTTTATAGTTGGATATTGCTATTTTTGGAATTTTATGAATATTTTTACACTTTTTTAGCATTGTATGGCTGGAATTTGATGTTTTATGGCCGAAATTTGGTGTTTCTGACATCTTATGAATAGAATTTTGTACTTTTTGATAGTTTATGACCGGATTTTGAATCTTTTTGTAAGTATTTTGATATTTTATAGCTGGATTTTGTTATTTTGGGATGAATTTGGCGTTTTCTAACAATATTTTGACGTTTTATGGCCGAAATTAGCTGTTTTTGACATTTCATGAATTGAATTTTTTTTGAAAGTATTTTGTTATGTGACATTATTTTGACATATAATTAGATTGACATTAGAAACTTGTTTAAAATTTGACATATATTTGACTTATGATATTAGTTTGACATATAACATTAGTTTGACATATAACTCTAGATTGACATATGACACTTGTTTGGCACATGGCAGTAGTTTAACATATGACACTAGTTTGACATGTTTAAACAATTACTAATGATTTTAAAACTGTTAAAAGTTTGACAGTTGATAATAAGTTAGTAAAAAGGTAATTATGTGCTAGAAAACTGACAGAATAGAGATGGTTGAAGTTTGATTGAATTAAAAAAGTCAGTTTGTTTAGCAGTTTTTATTTGTTAGAAGTTTTTAGCAGATTACAGATCAGAAAATGGCACATTTGTTGCAAATGATGTGTTTGTGTGTGTCGTTAGGATACTAAAACTCAACTCAGCAATTTGAAACTAGTCCCAAAAGATGCGCAATTTAATGTATTTTTAGGTGTTTAAGTTTTTGAGTAAAACGCAAAAACTGTCAGAAATTGGCACTTCCGATGCAAAGGTTGTGTTTGTGTCTGTCGTTAAGATACTAAAACTTAACAAAGCAAACTGAAATTAATCAAAAAAACGGTTTATGTAGGCCTGGTTTAAGTAAATCCAATTTTTTAACTTTTACACTCCCAACGCAATCATATGTTTGTATACTACATTAAAAAAAGTGTAATATAAAAACGCATAAGAGTAAACGAATCAGAAGAAGCCCAATCCAATATTGAAGAAATTTTGCTTAAAATTAGAAGAGTTTTCTAAAATTTCAGAGAAGAAAGAGTTTTTTAGAAGTTTCCAGATTTTGATAAAAGGTTTCTAGAATTGCCTACAAATTTTAGAACATTTAAAGAGTTTCTAAAATTTACAATTTTTTAGAGTTGGTTATGGTTTCTAGAACTTTTAGAAATTTCTAAAGTTTGATAAAAAGCTTTTAGAGTTAGCTGAAAAATTTAAAACACCTTAGGAGTTTGCACAAAGGTTTTTGAATTTCTAGAATTTGTTGAAAGATTTCTGGAGTTAGTAAAAGGTTTTAAGAGTTGAATAAAAATTTCACTTTAAGGGTTTCTAGAATTTGATCAAATGGATTTTTGCAAAAAGTTTGGTCAAGGTTCCAGAATTTTCAAATTTTTTTAGAGGTAACTAAAAAGCTTGCTTAAAAGTTTTTAGAACATTTTAAGGGTGTCTAGAGTTGCTTTTTGAGTTTTTAGAGTTTGCTGAAAGACTTCTGGAGTTGTTAAAGATTTTATGAGTTGAATATAGGTTTTTAAATCACTTAAAGAGTTTCTAGAATTTGATCAAATGTTTCTGAAATTTTTAAGGTATTGGTCAAAGATTTCTAAAACTTCACAAAAGTTTCAAGCAAGAATTTGGTAAAATTTTTCTAGATTTTTGAAGTGCAAAGGTTTCTAGAACACTTTAGAAATTGATCAAATGTTTCTGAAATGTTTTAGAAGTTTCTAGAGTTTGTCAAAGTTTCTATAATTTGCTAATTAATAATTTCTAGAACTTAGTAAAAAGTTTGAAGATTTCTAAAGCACTATAGGAGTTTTTAGAATTTAATCAAATGTGTTTGACACTTTTTAGGAGCTTTGCCAGAGTTTGCCAAACGTTTTTTTAATTTTTTCGAAAGTTTCTTGAGTTGGTTAATGGTTTCTACAACTTTTCACGAAGATTTCTAGAATTTGATTAGATAAAATTTAAAAAAAAAATTTAAAAGTAGTAAAAAGCTTGGATAAATGTTTTTAGAACACCTTAGGAATTTCTTGAGAGTTGCTTTTTGAATTTCTAGAATTTTCTAAAAAACTTCTGGAGTTGATAAAGGTTTTAAGAGTTGGATAAAAGTTTTTAAATCACTTTAAGAATTTTTAAAATTTGATCAAATGCTTTTGAAATTTTTCAAGTGTTAGCCAAAAATTTCTAAAATGTCTTAAGAGTTTCAAGCAAGAATTTGGGGTTCTGCAAAGGTTTTTAGAACACTTTAGAAATTGATCAAATGTTTCTGAAATATTTCAGAAGTTTCTAGAGTTTGTCAAAGTTTCTATAATTTGTTAATTAATAATTTTTAGAATTTAGTAAAAAGTTGGACAAAAATTTCTAAAACATCTTAAGAGGTTTTAGAACTTAATTAAATGTTTTGACACTTATTAGGAACTTCTAAAGGTTTAAGGGTTTTTAGAATTTGATTAAATGTTTTTTCAAATTTTTTTAAAGTTTTGTAAAAAGCCGGATTAAATGTTTTTGTAGTACACCTTAAGAGTTTCTATAGTTACTTTATGAATTTCTAGAATTTGCTGAAAGACTTCTGTAGTTGATAAAGGTTTTAAGACTTGAATAAAGATTTTTAAATCAATTTAAAAGTTTTTAGAATTTGATCAAATGTTTTAGAAATTTTTGGTCAAAGATTTATTATAAAACTTCTCAAAAGTTTCAAGCACGAATTTGGTAAAAAACTTTTAGAGTTGTACAAAGGTTTTTAGAACACTTTAGAAATTGATCAAATGTTTCCGAAATATTTCAAACGTTTCTAGAATTTATAAAAGTTTCTATAATTTGCTAATTAATAATTTTTAGAACTTAGTAAAGAAGTTGAAGATTTCTTAGGAGTTTTTAGAACATAATCAAATGTTTTTGACACTTATCAGGTGCATCTAAAGTTTGTCAAAGATTATTTTAATTTTTTCAAGAAGTTCTCGAGTTTCAAAAATTTATACATTTCAAAGTTTAAAAAATTATCAAAAAATAACAAAATGTGTCTCTACTTAACTTTGGCATTTTATAGCTGTTGAGTTGTATATATTCTACTCCCTCACTGTTGGTATTAAGCTAACATTGATACTAATAATAAAGGAGTAGAAAATTAAACAGAAAACTGACAGAAGCAATGGTGCAACTAAAAATATTGATACTAAGAAGGGTGAGTAATAAAACTGCCATTAATGGTGAAACAGCTGCTCTAATAAAAGAATAGTGTCAACTGCAATTAACTGCAGAAAATTCCAAAATTAACCGAAAAAGGGTACTTAAAATTATGGGTAATTAACCAGTGCATTTTAACAGTCTTAACGTATAGATTTAGAAGCGGAGCTACGATTTTTGGGCTCCATTCCAAAATAATGAGAAAGGCTCCTTCAGAAATGGATTTGGAAATAAGCGTACAATTTTATATATTTCTTTTAATTTTGTTGCTTCTTTCTGCACTTGTGGGTCTATGCTCTATCTCAGAATTGAATATACATTTCACCTGCCGACTGCGCCATTTTGATTCCTATGCCAAATACAATTTTCTTCATTGAACAAATCGAAGAATGCCAGTTTGAATGTACCAGGAAGCAACACTGATTAAAAGCGATATAATTCTTGACCATGGTTTTCATAGCTAAATTAGGTTTTCGTAGTAAGAAGCGATATAATCCGTTGGAGCCGAAAGATTATATAATATATATTATATAAGTTAAAACTAACAATTTCGTTAAGTGGCGTTTATTATCGAAGATGAAAGCTATTGATTTTTTCTGGTTAAGTATAAGCCATTAGATGTTGGGTATAAAATTAGCTGTTAGCTAGCCGTTAGCCAGTTAGATTTTTATATTTTGCATCAAATATACCAATTTGTGTCATTCAGGATTTTTTTTTTTCAAGTTACAAAATTTTTATTATAATTTAGAATAATATATCTAGAAACGTTAAAATGATTTTTTGAAAATATTATTCTATTAAAAAAAATTTGGTGTTTTTATTTGAGATAAAATAATTCATATTTCTATATTAAGTCTAATGGAACCTTTTATAAGCGATATTTAAGAAAACACAAAGAACGTTTTATCTTAAAATCATTTCATAAATATGATAAATACACACAAACACACACAACCACTCCACTCACAACAGTAATTCCATTTTCCTCTCCATTGAAGCTGTTTACAATCTGTCTAAAATTGTAATTGTTAAAGTGCTCGCGTATTTAACGCCTGTGAAGTCGTTCAAACGTCTATTATATTATTTACACAGTCGTCGGCGCTGTATCGAATGGATTTCAAAGCTGTGAAACATTTATGAGTCACACGGAGAAGAGAAGAAGGAGGAGAGCAGCGCATGGTTTTTAAATAAACTGCATTCCACATCGCTTTTTTCAAATCCACAACTAATTGCGATGATGTTTATTAAATTCGCAATCAATATCGCGGATCTATCTAATAGCAACAAGCATCTCCTTGTTTATATTCAATTAATCCAGATTTATAAATAATTATGATGTTAGTGCATGTGCTTGCAAAATTATTTTAATAACAAATATTGTCATCTGCATCCTGTGACCTAATTTCAATGATGTCATAGTTTAAAAGATGTTTTTATTGTATAATAAAACTAATTTTTAGAAATTAAACATTTTACAATCAAACAAATAAGGAAAAAGATTTTGAGTGTTGTAGAAACAATGAAATAATTTTTTGGTATGTGGGCGCCCCACCAATTCCAACCAATTGTACAATTCACGGACATAAATCGCTTGATATAAGTTATAAGACCGATTATAAAACGATGGTACTAATATGTCGCATGTAATTGAATGGATCCGTGCCAGAAACGGAGTGTTTCGATTACGTTCTCTCTCTATCTCTGTTTCGCTTGCCGCTACCCGGTGGTAGGGAAATTTAAATTTCCTTTGCATTATAACAGAATTGATGTGAAATTACGTGAGATTCTGTATTTACATGTAAGCCTTGCCGATCTAAATATAATTGCTTTATATATTTAGAGGGGACCGCTTTTAAATATACATAGTAATTTTTATTTATATAAATATATATGCAATGTGTATGTATATAAATGTATGCCGGTTCGATAAAGTGGGCGGTTAAAATGGGGGAAATGTTACAATTGCGTGTGCATATTATTCGCGTGGTATTTCCTTTTCCTGCGCTATGGAACGCAACATTCCCGTCAGAGTAAAAACATAAATGCATTATGGAGTTAATCAAGGCAATAAATGATGGCGAGCAGTGAAAGTTCAGTTACGGTCGTAATTGCGTATAAAATCATTTCAGATTTTTTAATTTACTCATTCATTATATTCCTTTAAAGCTAATTAATATAACAAAGAAAAATAATAGCCAATATCAATAACAATGTTACTTTAGTAAGTTTAGTAAGCCGTTATCATTTTATATTAAGATCACTCAAATTAATATTGACTGGCTAGCCGTTAGCCATTAGATTTGGCAAATACTTTATAATCACTAGCTGTTGTCTGAATTAGGTTAACTACTAATATAATTGATGGTTGTATTTTCTACTACGTGATAATTCATCTTTATGAAGTAATAACATTCATTCAACTTATTAAATCTTTAGAAGGCTCTAGTAAAGCCAAAACCAGTAATGTATTTGGAAGAATAAGTTTGTGATAAAATTGTTTTATTATTTTATTAATTACTGTGAAGTTTCATTTATTTCTTGCTTTCTATTACGGACAAATCTAAGCTAGCCGTAAGCCACAAACGTAAATTTTTAACTGACCTAATTATAAAAATTTGTTAGTTGTTTGTGTTAGATTTTGTTTTCAGTGCCTGCATAGTAAGCCAATTTCAACCAAACGCTTAACAATATTCATCATCTTTCTTCTAACAAACTTAGACAATGCAAACGTGCTTTTATAACTCAAAATAGTTTTTTCTCCAAAAGTAAAATTTAAATTCTTTAAGATTAATTAATAAAACTTTAAAATTTGTCTAAGCAAACAATTGAGCTTTAAGAAAATTCACATTTTGATATTTTTTGCCCATTTTTTAGACTTTAAAATGCTGTTTAGTATAAATTACATTTTGATGGTTTGAAAAAGAAACAGAAGAAACTTTTAGAAACCTTTAATTGACTCTAGAAATTTTCGAAAAATATTTTATCAAAATTTAGAAACTTCGAAAGTGTTCTAACAATGTTTGGCCAACTTTAGAAGCTTTTTACTAAATTTTGACAACTTGTGAAAAGTTTTAGAAATCTTCAACTAACTCAAGAAACTCTTGAAAAAATTTAAAAAAAATTGCTAGAAGCTCCTGAAAAGTGTAAAAAAACATTTGATCAAGTTCTAAAAATTTCTAAGCTGTTCTAGAAATCTTTCTTTTCTTTAGAAACTAAAATTATTAATTAGCAAATTATAGAAACTCCTAAAAAGTTTTAAAAACTTTTGACAAATTCTAGAAACTTTTGAGATATTTTTTTTTTTGACTAAATTTTGTAAATTATTAAATTGTAAATTATAGAATCTCCTAAAAAGTTTTAAAAACTTTTGACAAACTCTAGAAACTTCTGAGATATTTTAAAAGCATTTGATCAAATTTCAAAATGTTCTAGAAACCTTTGGACAATTCCAGAAGTTTTTTGCCAAACTCTTGAAACTCTTGAGAAGTTTTAAAAATCTTTGACCAACATTTGATAAGTTTCAAAAACATTTGATCAAATTCTAGAAACTCTTAAAGTGATTTAGAAACCTTTATTTATTTAACTCTTGCAACATTTTACCAACTCTAGTAGGTATAAGTAATTATCGTGTAAATTTTATCAAATTGCTCAATTTAACATAACTTCAATTAAATCAATCTGGCCTAACTGAACCTGAAGCTCCGGTGTTAAACTTAAAAATGCATAACTCGTAAACGGTATTTTGAAAAATTACACAATTTGGTACTAACAGAGCTCAATATCTTTAGTATCAATTGTACAAAATTGATCAAAAATCATACTTCCAATTTTGTATAACCTCAATTTAATCGACACAACTTAACTCAATGTAAGCAGCTAGGGAAGCGTATAAATAATCATAACCTATAAACTATACATTAGAAATTCATGCAAATTGGTAACAATATACTTACTTATTATCACTACTAACTGTGTAAAATTGATCAAAATTGATTCAACCAATTTGACATAACCTCAATAAAATCAATCTGACCTAGCCGAATCTGAAGTTTTGGTGCAAAACTTAAAAATTTATAACTCATAAACGGTACATTGGAAATTTAAACAATTTGGTAAAAATAGAGTTTAATATTATTAGTACCAACTGTGCAAAATTGGTAAAAATGCATACGCCCAATTTAGCATAATCTCAATTAAACTGACACAACTTAACTTTTTCTAAGCAGCTATGGAAGCAAATAATAAACTATACATTGGAAATTCATGCAAATTAGTAACAATACACTTTATTAGTATCACTACTAACTGTGTAAAATTGATCAAAATTGATTCAACCAATTTAACATAACGTTAATAAAATCAATCTGACCTAGCTCAATCTGAAGCTTTGGTGCTAAACTTAAAAATGCATAACTCATAAACGGTACATTGGAAATTTAAACAATTTGGTATCAATAGAGCTTAATATCATTAGTACCAACTGTGCAAAATTGGTAAAAATTTATACGCCCAGTTTGGCATAACCTCAATTAAACCGACACAACTTAACTCATTCTAAGCAGCTAGGGAAGCATATAACCAAGTTTTTTATCAAATTTTTGAAATTCCAAAACTTTTGAGCAAACACTCAATGTGTTTTAAATTTTAAAACCAATTGTAAAACCTTTTTACCTTTAGAAAGTTTAGAATCTTTTTACTGAATTTTACAAACATTTGATTGATTGAAATTTTAGAAACTTTTTTAATGTTTTAGAAATTTTTAACTAACTCTTACAGGTTTTTTTTTATCAAAATCTAGAATTTTTTTGAATTTTAGAAACTTTTGAGCAAATTTTTTTCTAGTTTTTGGACAAAATGTCTAGTTTATAAATGTATTGTCTACTTTGTAATTTGCCGAATGCGAGGATCCATTAGCTATTTCAGAAGTAGACAGGGTTTTGTTTGTCTATTTCTTAAACTAAAACATCTTATATCAAAACAACGCTGCTTGTGTCAGGTTTACTTAACGGATATGACAGGTTTATGACATCTGCTTGGAGGTAGATCATGTTCCTTCTTTCTTTTTTGAGGAAGGAGTGATGTTTATAGTAGATTTTGCATCTTTTACCTTTACTTTGTTTTAGTTTAATTAGGTAAACGTCATTTTATTTGCTTACACCATTCTAAAATAGTTTTTTAGCTTGGACTTTTTTTGGCAGATGTTGCCAACATAGCACGAGATAACTTTGTCTTATTTAGTTTAAGTAATCTTTCTTTTAAATTTTAGAACAAAAAGTTGGTTTTTAAATTTTTACTCCAAGTTTCTGGTTTTGTCTCTTTTGTCTTGAGATGAATTTCATATCTTCTATCTTAGAAGCTAGATTTTACGGTTGAGTAAAAGATTTTAAAGAATTCTTTTGTGTGTAACCATCTACTAATATGTTTTTGGAAGTAAATGAGCAAAATTTGATCTTTTGCTCAAGTGCTTGTGCTGTTTAGGGTTGGGTAGAGGTTACCATCTTAGCTAGACATGTGTTTGTTTTGTCTATAAATGTTTTGTTAATTCTGCAACCGCTAAACGCAATTTTTGTTATTTTGTTTTGTTGCTTAGCATCTTTTGAACCTCTTATGTATACTTCTATGTGCTACTTGAAAACATTTTGGCAATTATTTTTATTGTTTTTTTTTCCTTGTTTTTAGAACAAAAAGTTGGTTTTAGGCTTCGTTTTTCTTTCTTGGTGTCATGAAAACATTATTGTTTTTTATTTTGTGTTATTATTGCTTGTCTTGATTTGATCAGCTCAATAGGGTATTTGTGTTTTAGCTCGTATTTAACGCAAAGATTATTTATTTCATATACCGTATAAACGTACAGATTATGGGCTGCATTTCGCTTTTACACATTTTTGCGACGTTATAAGGAGGTTTTGTTGATTAGTAATTAAATTTTAAAAATTTGGTAAATAGTTGGTGTTGTTTGTTCTAGAATATGGGTGGTGATGGTCACAATCTTTACGAAAAGTTGCACTGTAGGTGTGCTGAGTTTTGCGTCGGTGCGATATGCCATGGATTAGGAGTTTTGTACAGGTTTACTTAAAACTACATGATTACTCAAACTTTGCAGTTTTTTTATGTGAAATCAGGTTTGGCTTTTGGCAGAGTCTAAGTTTTTTTTTTTTTTTAGTTGCGTTATAATTTGCTTCATTTGTTATCTAACATTTATAATATCAAATCAAATAGTGATTGAGAGGAGTGGCATAACATATGTTTAGGTTTGTAGTCATTAGTTTACCGTCAGTAGAGTTTTGTGGCGATCATAGCGCAATGGTATAGTGCGAGCAGACTGTTTGGGTTTGATTCCAAAGCAACGGCAATATTTAGTTTGTTGAATACATTTTAATGCGGTCGTCTTCTTTGCAATGCAATGGCAGACCAGCGAAGGCAAATTATCTGCCTAGTAAAGTCTTCTAGTGGTGTGGTTTGGAATTATTATTGCACACCTCAAACAAATGAGAGGAGCGCATTATAAGAAGTGTTTTGAAAGATTGTTTTAAAGAATTTGTCAAATCTACAAAGTCTAGATTTACTATTTATGGTTTCTGTATTATATCTTTTATTGCGGCACTTGTAGTTTGCGGTTCAAGTATGATTTTGAGCCTAGCAGACACAATTTTTGGCTTTTACTTGGTTTGCTTTGCTTTGCGTTTTAATTTTTTATTCTGCTTATATAGTGCATATCTGTATATCACTTAAGAAACTATTAACTCATTTGACACTTTTTCTTATTGAGTTATCTTCCTTCTTTATTATTAGAGGAAGAAGTTGGTCTTTAAGATTTTGTTTGTTTGGCAGTATAGACGATGTTTTTGGTTTTGCTTTTCTAGGCGACTGGACATTTTAGAAGTTTCAAGAGATATGGATGCTATCTTCTGAAGAGCTTCTTTGGACGTTGATAATTTTTTGTCTAATTCTTGAGTAAAATTATGCTTGTATTTTATTAGTTTTACGAACAAGACAGGTTAATAACTTACTTGAAGGTGGTGCAGGTTCTTACATTTGTTTTTGAGGAAGATGTGATTTTTAGGTAAAGTTAGGTTAGGTCTTTTGAACCTTTTACCTTTTTTAGGTTGTTTAAGTGAGGGCTTGGAAATAGATGAGCTAAATTTTTATTTTGTTTTCCCGATTTGAAATTTTTTTTTGGCTTAGACGCACTCTGTTTAGGGTTAGCAAAAGCTGAGTTGACAACACGAAATATAAACATTTTTCATTAGTTTTAGAACGAGAAATTTGCTTTTAGGCTTTTAATTTATGGTGGTATAGAAGATGTTCTAAATTTTGACACAGAGCTTCTGGTTTTGCTTCTCCAGGGTTTTGATGAACTTTATAGTTTTTGCCCTAGAAACCAAAACTTCCGGATTAAGTTTTTAAGAATTCTTTTGTGTGAGACAACTTTCTAATTTTTTTTTGTAGAGAACAGGTTATTACTGAAGCTGATGCAGATTTCTACTTTTTTTTCTTTGAGGGAAAAACAATTTCTAGATTTGATTTTGGGTGTTTTTTGGGTTGCCTAGATGAGGGCTTGGAAGTAGACGATCAAAATCTGTTAATTTGGTCTTTTTGTTTTAAAGGGATTTATTGGTTTGGTTACTTAGAGTTTGCGGTTTTCTTGCTTTGTTTTTTGTTGCGTCTTATCATTTGCATCTTTAAGAGTTTTTTATGTGATATTTGAGCAACATATAGGATTTTTGGCACTTCTTCTTATTGAATTAGTTTTTTTCTTTAAATCAAGAGCAAGGATGGTCTTTTGGATTGTATTTCTTAGCGATATGGAAGGCAATCCAGTTTCTATGGAAGACTCAAAATAAACTATAGCATCTCGACGTTTAAGAAGCTACATATTGAAGATAAGACACGTTAGCATCAAAGGCGATCTTGAAGATTCATCTTTTGTGTGATTAACTTCTAAAGAGTGGACAAGTTTTTGTTAGTTTTACTTAACTTAAAAGATAGGTTATAGAACGTTTGATGAGAGATGAAACACAAATTTTGAATTATATAAACTAAGTTAACCACGTAAATCTATCTTGAGACTGGTTTTATTTCTTTATAAAATTATTTTAACGTTTGGCGAGAGATGAAACACTAAATTTGCATCAAAAGTATTATGTTTTGACAGTTTTTTGCATTTTACTTAAAAACTTTGTACCGGGCTCAACTAAGCTAAGTTAACCTTGTGAATTTACATTAAGTTGCGCATTTTTTTAGAGTAGTTCCAGCTTTCTACGTAGTTATTTGTTGATTTAACAAGAGCTAAAACACTGAATTTGCTTCAAAGGTGTTACTTTTTGACAGTTTTTTGCATTTTACTTAAAAACTTTGTACCGGGCTCAACTAAGCTAAGTTAACCTCGTGAATTTACATTAAATTGCGCATTTTTTGAGAGTAGTTTCAACTTTTTACGTAATCATTTGATGATTAAGCGAGAGATAAAATACTAAATTTGGATCAAAAGTATTACTATTTTTGACAGTTTTTTGCATTTTACTCAAAAACTGTGTACTGGGTCCAATTAAACCAAGTTAGCCAAGTGAATTATCTTTGAGTTGCGCTATTTTAGAGAGTAGTACCAACTTTCAACGTAGTCATTTGATGGTTTAACGAGAGATAAAACACTAAATTTGCATCAAAAGTGTCACTTTCCGACAGTTTTTGCATTTTACTCAAAAACTTTGTACTTGGCCTAACTAAGCCAAGTTAACCAAGTGAATATACATTGAATTGCGGATCTTTGAGAGTAGTTCTAGCTTTTTACGTAGTCATTTGATGATTTAACGAGAGATAAAACCATAAATTTGCATCAAAAGTGTTATTTTTTGACAGTTTTTTGCATATTACTCGAAAACTATGTACTGGGCCCAATTCTAATTAAGCTAAGTTAACTTCAAGAATTGGCATTAATTTGCGCATTTTTTGAGAGTAGTTCCAGCTTTCTACGTAGCCATTTGATGATTTAACAAGAGATAAGTTACTAAATTTGCATTAAAAGTGTTATTTTTGACAGTTTTTTGCATTTTACTCAAAAACTTTGCAGTGGGCCCAATTAAGCTAAGTTAATTACATGAATTTACTTTAAATTACGCATTGTTTGAGAGTAGTTTCAACTTCCTACGTAGTCATTTGATGACTTAACGAGAGGTAAAACAATAAATTTAAATCAAAAGTTTTACTTTTGGACAATTTTAAGCATTTTACTCGAAAACTTTGTACTGGGCCCAATTAAGCCAAGTTAACTACATGAATTTGCATGAATTTGCGCATTTTTTGAGAGTAGTTCCAGCTTTCTACGTAGTCATTTGATGATTTAACATGAGATAAAACACTAAATTTGCATCAAAAGTGTTATTTTTTGACAGTTTTTTGCATTTTACTAAAAAACTTTGTACTGGGCTACACTAATTTAAGTTAACCACGTGAATTTACATTGAATTGCGCATTTTTTGAGAGTAGTTTCAGCTTTTTACCTAGTCATTCGTTGGTTTAACGAGAGCTAAAACACTGAATTTGAATTAAAGGTGTTACTTTATGACAGCTTTTTTGCATTTTACCCAAAAACTTAGTACTGGGTTCAACTAATCTAAGTTAACCTCGTGAATATACATTGAATTGCGCATTTTTGAAAGTAGTTCTAGCTTTCTACGTAGTCATTTCATGATTTAACGAGACCTAAAACACTGAATTTGAATCAAAGGTGTTACTTTTTGACAGTTTTTTGCATTTTACTCAAAAACTTTGTACCGGGCTCAACTAAGCTAAGTTAACATCGTGAATTTGCATTAAGTTGCGCATTTTTTGAGAGTAGTTTCAGCTTTTTACCTAGTCATTTGTTGGTTTAACGAGAGCTAAAACACTAAATTTGCATCAAATGTGTTACTTTTTGACAGTTTTTGCATTTTACTCAAATGTACTGGGTCTGACTAAGTTAAGTTAATTACATGAATTGCGCATTTTTTGAGAGTAGTTCCAACTTTCTACGTAGACATTTGATGATTTAACGAGAGGTAAAACAATAAATTTAAATCAAAAGTTTTACTTTTGGACAATTTTATGCATTTTACTTAAATACTTTGTACTGGGCCTAACTAAGCTAAGTTAATTGCGTGAGTTTGCATTAAATTACGCATTTTTTGAGAGTAGTTCCAACTTTCTATATAGTCAGTTGATGATTTAGCGATAGATAAAACACTAAATTTGCATCAAAAGGTTTACTTTCTGATAGTTTTGCATGTTATTCAAAAACTTTTTACTGAGCCTATATAAGCCAAGTTAATCAATTGAATTTACATTGAAAAGCGCATCTTTTAAGACTGGTTTCAGTTTTCAAAGTAGTTATTTGAGCGTTTAACTTTTTCACGCCAAAAATAGTTAATTCATGTTTAGTTTTAACTAATATTTATAATTGTAACTGTTAAACTGTACTAATATTGTGTTTTTATTTGTTTCAGGTGAGTTGAGCTTTGCTATTCTATTATAACAAACAATCCAATCTAAAAAAGAACAAAGGTAATTTATTCTCAAATTTTAACGACCATTAAACTTTATTTTTATTTAATGTTTTGGCTCTCTTCAGTAACTACTCAATTTATATACTTGCTCTTAATTATTATAAACGCAATTCAATCCAGCTGAGCAATCCACTGTGAACTTTTATTGGCATAATAAATGTCATTGTAATGTGATCATTTACTTTGCATTGACTAGCTATAGTTTGTGTTAAAAATGTCCAACTGGGACATCAAAGTAGCGCTTGGTAATAATTTGTAGTTATTACTACGTAACAGGATTACTTGCAGTATTATTAGTTTCGTGTACAGCTGCGGCTGGCGGTATGTAATTCCATAGTTATTTGGCAACAGCGAGATACGTTTGTGCCGCATGCAGATACCAGAAAACTTATGTCAATCAATACAGAAAATGAAACTGCTTTGATTCAATAATATGATCATCACTTTCACTTTGCTGGTTATACAGCTGATCAGAACCAGTTCGCAATTATCAAAACAAATAAATTTATACGACTCGTTAATCATTTTTATTGTTGAACATTATTGTTCTATGATGAAGTGCATTTAGTTTTTGTTTCTGTTATATTTAATCCGTACAGATTACATTCAGTCACGGTGCAAGACGTTTTTATGTTTTCAGTTTATGAGAGCGTAACTGTTTCGTTTTACAAATGCACACACACATAGATTTTGTTCTTGTTCGTAATTACCGCTTTCTTTCTTTCTGCTCTCAAACGGTGCTGTGCGAGGAATGATGAAAGGACAATGTGATTGAGAGAGAGAACAAACAATTGCGGTGATTATTGCGTACTTAAATTTCTAGCGGATAAGAGATTTTTTTGTTGATTGTTCCACGTGACCCAATTACTTTTTTTTGTTTTGTTTGCAATTGTTTTTGTACAAGGGTTGGTAATTGCGGCCTAATTATAGCTAAAATTTTAACTTTAAAATCCATTATAGACGTACATTTACAATAATCCAATCAATCAATCATTCAATCAGCATTCTTATTATTTTTGCGCCTTTTTTTTGACAGACTCTTCGCTCTTAATTCCATTTTCCGAGTGTATCTGATCCGGCAGGAATGATGAGTGCATTTACAATTTCCAGATAAGTTGATTATTGGATCCACTTTATAAATCCGACTGAGTGGAGGATGGAAATACCGAGAGATGACGAAGAATCGATGTTCATTTTTTTTTCATCTGTTTTAATCAAGAATTTTATGCAATGTTTAAAAATAAAATAATTTTAACATTTTAAAATAAATATGTCAATTCATTGCGGTTGCAATTGTTTGTTTATAATATTGATTGTATAAACATGTTCTGCACAACCCAGAATAAAATAGTCGTGTTAAAAATACAACAAGCATAAATTTCGTAGCAGTAGGAAATGGTTTTTTTTATCCAACAGCCGGCAATTAAAATGAATTTATTAAACACTTTTTAAAACGGCGCTCGTATTTTTCTTAACTAAATATAAACCACTTCAATCGAAACTAAATTTAATAGTTGTGTAAAGAGAAGTCGGTTAAATTTTAAATGAGTTAGGTTATGGTTGTATGGTTTTATTGCTTTTGGTTAAAATTAAGGTAGGTTAGGTTTATCATTTTTTAATGTTACTATCTCAAACTACTAGTCGTTTACTCAACTTGCATACTTTAAAATGCTTCAGGTTATTATTTAAGTTTTCTAAATTTATTTTATCTACACCGGTGAGTTAAGAAGCTTTTAACTCACTGATTTTGCGTGAGTTAAGAGATTCTTAACGCATTTTTATTACAGCACTCTTTTTTAATTTTATATTAATAACATAGAAGATATTTTTAAAATATTTGATTGAAAACTATAAAACACAAAAAAGGTATTTATCATAAATGTTAAGGGCGCGGTTTAGGGAGTGTTGTAAAACTACGAGCAGAACTCAAGCAATTTATTTTGTTTTTAAAATAGTTTTTTTTGCAACTTGTAGAGAATGACATTTTTAGTCTAACAAAGTATATGAAAATATGTTTGCACATGCCACTACTGATTTTGATTGGTCAAAGAATGTATCTTTTTAATTCTATTGGCCACAAACGTCTTTTTTTTTTTGCTATCTGATTTTATTCCAATAAGAGAGATGGTCGAATTTGTAAATACATGAATTTTTAATATATTTACTTCCAGTTAGTACTACTGCGGCATAGAGCTCCAATCTTAGAAGTCATGGGTGCTACACTGGCCTTCACGGAAAGTAATTGTATTTGATATCTCGATTCAGAGAAAGTATCTTTCTTCATACTTCTCCTGATTTTAATGTTGTTTGCAATACTGTTGCCATTTTCTGTAGGTTTGCTGACCCACAAATTTGTCCCAATTGGTTATTGTCTTCCAGTTTTTTGATTTTAGATAGTAAAGAGAGGATGAACAGAATTTGATTTTTTTAGACCACAAATATTAAAGAAATTTTCTTTTAAGCCACACACTAAGTCAGTTTTTGGTTGGTTAAATTAGAGAGATCTTGTTCCACCAATTTAATTGTATCATAAACCATGTTCGACTTTGTGGATGGTATGTTTTGATTTGAAGTTTCTATTCATTGCAAGTGCTAGAAGTTTTTTAGTTATAGGAGGAGAAGGTAATATTTAATCTTTTGATGACTAACAGATTGGCGAGTGGGTCGGTCACTCCAGATCATAATCACCGTTAAGTAGTTTACCTACTCGCCCAAGAATTTATCATAGAATTGAAAGTTTCTTCTTTCTCCAAGAGGTTTTTTGTCAGAGGTTGTCTCACTCTAGATTATGATTGCCATTGAGTAGTTTGAACTGGAACAGATCGGCGAGTGGGTCGGTCACTCCAGATAATAATCACCATTAAGTAGTTTAAGCACCCGCCCGAGTGTTTGTTCTCAAAGAATTTGAAGTTTTTCTTTTTTGTAAGTATTGAAAGTTTTTTAGCTATAAGAGGAAGACGTAATATTCAATCCTTTAATAACCAACACTTTGGCGGTTGCGTAGTTCACTCCAGGTTATAATGACCAGCGAGTAGTTTGAACTGGAGTAAACACCCACTTACCCGAGTGTTTGTTATCAAAGCTTTTAAAGATTATTCTTTTTGCAAGTGTTAGAAGTTTTTTAGTCATAGGAAGAAGATACCTCTTCTTCCTATGACTGAAAAACTTCTTCAATCTCTTAATGACCAATACTTAGGCGGAGATCATGACAAGTGTGTGCGTGGGTCGCCGTTGGCTGCCAGGCGATGGTGCAATGTTTGGCGGCAGAGGAGGAGGTGCGGTCTTTCTTCGACGATGATGACGTTTTGTCTTTTTCTTACTGTCTTCAAAGTTAACAAAACCGCGCCGCGCTAGAACTTACCAGCTAGCTTTGAAGCCCCAACATCATTAAGATTAAGAACTGCTGCGATGAGTTTATTGACCGCTATAGGCTGAGTCATCTAAACCAGGATGACCGATTCCCTGGAAGGTTGGCTGCGATGGACTCTAATCAGTTTAGTTTTGGAAGTAACCGGAAGGAAATCTTTGTTGCCGCCGAGAATTATCCTCATCTTTAGGACGTAATTCATTGGACGGGTAGACCCCATAGCATCGTTCTACTCCCTTAGGCAATTCTCAAGAGGGACAAAGCCCGAACAGCACTTTATTAACTAATCTCAAGCATAACCATAGGCACCACATGGTTAGAAAGGGCAGTTTTTTTTTAAGATTTGCAAAGTATTGATAGACCTGCTAGGGAGCTAGCTAGTAGTCAGACCTGAGTTGGTTGACTGCGTTTTAGGGGCTGGCCGGGTTGAAGACTCTTTGGTCATGGTGGCTGCTGATGGTCTTTTTGCCGTTGAAGGCACCTGCCGTGTGGGGTTGGCTGAAGGGCTACTGAAGCAAGGAATCAAAGAGTACTCACCTGTATCTTTTCTTGTTTTTTTTAAATTTTTTTTTCTTCTTACTCGGATGAATCTTTTGTCTGGGGACTGTTTTTTGTTTGTTTTTTGTTCTCGGAGAAGTTAGAGCCAACCAGGTTCTCAGTAGGTCTCTAGAGGAAGGTCTGGACCTGAAAATCTAGGATTTTGGTGGGATGGGGCTTGGCAGATTTAGGAGAGTTTGGGGCTTTGGGGAAGATCTGGGCTGGAGCTGGAGTTTTTGGTGACGTGGTTGGTTAGATGGTTTTTGGCCATAAAACATCAAATATTGTTGGAAGACACCAAAATCCGGCCTTAAACTGTTAAGAAAACTGTAAAAAATCATAAAATCCCAAACATTAAAATTAAATCCTGCTATGACATTAAAATATTGTCTGAAAGACTCAAAATCCAGTCACAAACTGTTGAAAAGGGCAAAACTCTATTTATAGAATGCCAAAAATAGCAAAATCTAGTCATGATGTATATTAATATTGCCAGAAAGTTCCAAAATTTACCAGGAACTATTAAAAATTCTTACAATTGGTTGAAAAGTGCAAAATTTACATTAACATTTTAGATTATTGGTTATGTTTTGATAGCTGCTATGCAAGATTTGGTAATTTTAGACATATTACATTAAATAAGATCATTTGCTTTAAGATAACTTTGCAAATATTTAAATCAATCATACGCATCTAGATAAGTTTACCTAAAGGATGAAAATTATTAATATATCAGAAACAAATAGTTCTGCGATTAGAGATATGAAGTGAAACTGATTCACTAAAAGTTATAGATTGTGGTCTGCAAGTTTATTATAATGACCAATTATTTACCGTTATCAGTGCTGATGAGTTTGTTGAAGTATCCAAAAGATTTCTTGAACAAAATGCAAAATTTTTCTATAACCAAAAGCCAACAATCACATGAACAAACTTACCAAACTAAACTTTTCAACCAACAGTACAATCTAGTTTTGGAAAATAACAAAAACTTGCATTTGCGATGCTACTGATATACCGCTTTTTGTGTTTATTAACAATATTTTGATGTTTCAAGGCCGGATTTTGCTAATTTTTGCATAATATGAGTAGAATTTTACAGTTTTATGGCTGGATTTTGGTATATTCTCTTGAGATCCTTCTCCTCACCTTGATCAAAATGCTTGAAATTTGCACTAATGATTTTTTGAGTATTGAAAAGCTAGCTTAAATGTTTTTGAAATTTTATAATATATTGGTTTTTGAAAAAATCACGTTTATTGAAATGGACTCTAGATTTCCATCGAATGAAAAATGTGCTAAACTAGTTATGAATCAACTAATATCAATTGTGGGAAGCAAGAATAGATCTTTATAATTTGATCTTTATAATTTGTAAAACTTACCGGAAATTTTATGCTTGCTAATTTTAATCTCATTTTGACACACAAGAAAATATTTCTAAATTGTAGTTGCCCAATATATTGATAGACGGTAGCACATACTTTTTTTTACATACGTTTTTTTTAATGAATTGTGAGTTCTCAAAGCAACTATTAAATATTTTGCTTAATAATAGCTTAAAAACCGGGACTTTAAGAGGTTAATTTTACAAAAAAGTTTTATTTTATGATGGATTTTAACAGTTTTTATCTAAATTTTGATGCTTTTTCACAATATTTTTAGACTATATGGCCGGATTTTGCTATCTTTCACATTCTATAAGGACAATTTTGCACATTTTGACAACTCTGGATTTTAACAATTTTACAATTTATGAGTAGAATTTTAAATTTTTAACAGATTTTACAATATTTTAATATTCTTGACCGGATTTTGCTATTTTTGACATTTTATGAACAAATTTTGCATTTTTTAACAGTTTATAGTCAAATTTGGAGCTTTCTGACAATATTTTGATGTTTTAAGGCTTACAAACGTCAAAAATAACATAATTTTTGACGTTTGTAAGCGGTTTTTGGTCGGATTATGTTTTTTTTTTAATATTTTATAATTTTTTGTTTGGATTTTGTTATTTTTGACTTTATATGAAAATAGTTTTGCACTTTTCAATAATTCATAAACGGATTAAGGAAATGACAAAATGATGTACGTTTTTTGAAAATTGTGAAAAGGCTATTTTCAATGTTTTGCGGTAGCGCTCAAAAATTTTAACTTACTACTCACCAAATTTTAGGAAGAAGCCCATTTACCATTTTTAATTACTTATTTGTGTGAAGCTGGGTTTTTCTGTTAGCAAGGGGAGATGTTACTCTATGGAATTGCGTCCTTGAGATGGCAGCAGTTAGCTTCTAAGGTACCACTAGGTCTTAGAGCAGGTTGTCGGAAATACTATCCAGGGTTAAGCGTCATGGAATGGGTGGTTTTGGCACAACGAAGCATGAAGATTTATCTCAATGGTGACGCAGAGTTAAATAATGTGTCCTGGAAGCTGGTTGTAGAGTTCAGGCACGGCGCGGTTTTGTTGATTTTAAAGCAGAATCTGTCTCTTTAACTCCTCCCCCCTCTCACTTTACGACTCATCATTGTGCCTCTTTATGGTACGTAATAATGAATTGCACTTTTCTAGTAAAAAATAGTAAAAACCTGGCTTCTTGGGAACTTACGTCCAGAAATAAATTACGTAATAAGCTTAGTTTTTTTACACTTGGTTTACAATCACTGTGCTTCAATGAGGTTTTAGGAAAACCGTGTTGGTCAGTAGTAGTAGTCGATTTCATCTAAGTTTGGGTTTAGCTCCCTAGTGCTCTCCAGGGTTGCCTAGGTTGATCAGATCAATATTGGACTGTATAATTTTTAAAGGTATACATTTTTTTACTGCAAAGAGTTCTTTCTTGCAGTAACTAAATCTATATATTTTATTTTTTGTCAATCGAGAGTTTTTAAAAGTTAATCTTGCTTGGAGTTCAAATCAAGATAAAAATTTGATAGTTATTAACTTTTACAGACGTTCTTTAGGTAAGAGCTTGTAGAAATTGTTTCGGTGGGGTTAAACGGAACTGCTTAATTTTTAATTAAAAATCCGTCCGATCTCGGAGAAGTTCTTCTAGGGTCCGTACAGAGCGCCGCACCAATTGTTTTGAATTAACTTTGTTAAAGGCGGTGGTTAGCAACTGTTCTGGGCTGGTGAATACGTTAAATATTCTAGAATTTTTGCGGAACTTCTGACATTTTTAATCTGTAAATTGTTATAAAAATGGAAACTGTTGCGGCGATAATTGTTCATCCAAAGAATTGCGTCTTGAAAATGAAAGCAGCGTATTACAAAGTCTTCTTTTTCCCCAACAGTCAGTCGAGTTTTGGGGCCAACGCAGACATCACACGGACATCATATACAGGATTTACCATCTTGGTTAGATTGAGTTTGAATAAATTATTAATTCATTTTATACTTTCTAAATAGTTAATGTTCAGCGTACATTTATGGCTTTGCTAGTTACGAGTTTTGTCCTGGCGGGTCTGCCCAGTGATGTACTAATTTGGCTATCAATTGAGTTTTTTTTTACAAAGACATTACCTGCAGATTCTAATTGTTGCTGCCTGCACAGATGAAAGTTTCAAAGCTATATGAGTACCTATTAGCATTTCTAAATCCACAACCAAATCGAGCATTAAATTTTGCACCAGCTTTGTTTGAAAGTTCCAGCTTTATTTTGTTTTACTTGTTTTCAGTTGATGTTGAAACGAAGATTTTAAATATACTGGCCGCAAAAAGTTAAAAAAAAAACAAAATTTTGAATTCAATTTTTATTAATATTACATGATATGTAAACTATTTATACTAAGAAATGATTAAAATTTAACAAATAAATTTTTTTTTTGAGCACTCAGCAAGTTTAGGCATGTGAGAAATTAGATTGCCAATCCCAAACTTTCTGAATACGCATACAAATATGAGGGTGGCTGAAGATAGCCCAGTCTTCTACTGATTGTATTTCACATGTGTTTAATAACTAATTGGTCTAGAGATCAAGAAAGTAGAGTTGCCAGTTCATCTATAAATGTATTTGTTTTGTCTATCAATGTTTTGTTTGCTTTGCAACCACTAAACGCATTTTTTCTTGCGTTGCATTTTTTGCATCTTTAGTTTCTACCTTTATGTGTTATTTGAAAAACATATAATAAATTTGGCATTTGTTTTTATTATTATTGTTAATTAGGTATCTTTTTTACTTGTTTTTACTACGAAAAGTTGGTCTTTAGGCTTTTTTTTTTCTTCCTTGGTGGCATAGAAAATATTTTAGCTTTTTACTTTGTTGGATTATTGTGTATTTGTGTTCTAGCTCTAGTTTAATGTAATGACTATTTATGTTATATACCGTATAAACGTACAGATTATGCGCAGCATTATGTTTTTTTGCGTTTTTTAATTGGTAAATAATTTTTTTCTTTATTTTCGATGTAAGTAAAATACAATGAATGAAAAATAATATAATATATGTATAAAATAATCAATATAAAACTCTATTTAACTAGTTTCATTGTATTGATTACTAAAAGTTTATTTATTGAAAGTTGTGGTTGTAACGAGAGTTTGAAGAATGTATTTATTACTGCTAGTTTGTTTAGTCTTGTCTTCTCGTTCATTATTTTCACCTAGCCCATGTTCACCGATTCAGCTATTTGTGCTACTTTTTTCAATCTTTGCGTTAAAGTCACCTAATATGACTGTAACATTACATGTTTTTTGTTATCTGCATGGCTGTTAAATTCTTTGATTTTGTCATCTTCTTTTTTAGCTGTTGGTGCATATACTTGGATGATTGGTTCATTCTACCCATATTGGTTTGTAATTGCAGCATCATGAATCAAATTGAATTTGGTATAAATTTTACTACTGCTATCTATGTTTAGTATTATTGCTACTTCATATCGGTGGTTACTGCTGTTATTTCCGGAGTGGTATTTGGTTTCACTCTCGATTAGCAACTGTCCTGATCTGGGTCATTGGCCGAGGATGCTTAGCTAATTTATTAATTCCTGTTGTTATGTTTTGCAGTTTACCTGCTCAATTCTTGTTTTGAACACTTATTACAGACTCTGGGATTTTTTGCACGCTTATTCTATTGAAAAAATGTCATTATTGATGTTTTATTTTTTAAGGATTAATGAGATAGTTTTCCGTTACTTTCTTCATCATAGTACTGGAACCGTTAAAACCTTTCTGGTTATATGCCTTTTTGATTTGATCTGATCATCGCCTACTTACACTATTGTCAGCGCTGTTGTCCACTGCTTTTATACTAACTCTAAAAACAGGGATTGCCACTTTCGTCATATCAAAGTCCTTCTTTTCTGACTTTGCTGTATTGTAGTCTTCATCCGTATCTTTGTGCATGGGACAGCGATATACTTTGCTGTACTGGGTCTTTGAGAGAACTTACCTTCTGTTTTCGGGTTCTCTCCCGCGACGTGAACGCACTTATTGAGATTTCCTTGGTGGATTTAGAAAAGTAGCTCTGGTTTTCCCTGGGCCGGGTTAATGGCTAAAGTTTATCTATAGCCAAAAACAGTACATCTTAAGGTGAACAAAACTATAATTTGCAAATAAAAGTTAGATCTTAGTCTTACTTTTAAATTCATTGATGTAAAGTATTATATTTTTTATCTAATACCAACATCTCATGTACTTTTTCTTCTTACAATCCTTTTCCAAAACTGATGATAGTAATAATTAATTAAAAACTTAATTTATAAACTTATACAAAGTCAATTAATCTGTTTTATATATTGTAATATAACAGATAACATCTAACTAAAAACCAAAATTATTATCAAAAACACTAAATTAATTAGTATTTTTAGACCAAACCAAATTGACTAATTAATATAATAATATTAAATAAATTTTTAAAATGTATTTATTAGTATTGTGTAAGTGTGGCACTACTGCGCCGACGCGCATGTCAGCTGCTACTCAGTTACATCTCACTGCAGTCTCTTCAGTGACCTACTTTATTTTGTCTCATTATTTGCATTAAAAATGCAAATAATGTAATTGTGTTACCATCCTAAATGTGCTTATAAAGTGTTTTAGTGATTGTGGACATTGTGTGTGTGCAATTTTCCATTCGTGAAATGACTCTAATGACCTCAAACCAATATGGCAATATTTTACATGAATGCACGAAGGGACAAGATGGATGCCGGTTCGTACTTATACATATATTATTATTATTAATGTAGTCGACATAATGTATTATGTGTGCTTATATTATTAATTTCTTTATTATTATTATTATTATTATTAACAATGTAGTAGACCATAAGCAGAATTTATCTACTTTTTGCTTATTTTTCTGGTTATAATCATATTTGTTAACATTTGTGGCTGCCATATAGGCTTTACATAGATAGTGTTTGGGGATAACTTGTACTTCGACTATGTCCGATTTAGACTTACGAGCATACTCTAGAATTAATCTAAGAGATGTGGTTAAGATAATAAAATCTTTTTAAAATCATCTTCACTTGCTTGAGTCAAGCGGAGGAAAAATGATTTTTTATAAAAAGCGTAGCGTTTTGCGCCTGACTTTTTGTTGCTTGAGCATAGAATTGTTCTGTGCCGGCATTGGGAGTGCTCTCAGGATGAGCGGGAGTCCGCCTTTGAGAGGCAAGTGCCTTGGAATGGGGTTTAGATGTTAGGTTTGCCCTACATTTGACTTTATTTGGTGAATTTGGGGAATTGCTTCGGGACTTTTAATCTTAACGCTCACGGTGAGATTGCAAAGCTTACCAAGTAAGACAGGATCTATTTGTTTTGCGGCAATTGAACGTAAAGCATGGGAGAGGTTTTTCCATTCCTTTCCATTAGTTTGATAGATAGCGGAGCATACCCAAAAGCTAATAACTCTGCCTGCGCCACATCAGCCGTGATGCAATCGGGTATGTTGCTGACGATGTATTTTATTTCTAATTAGCACGTATAATGGTGCACGTCATTGTTTGCAATGTATTTGATAGCAGATAGGATGCATGTGGTTGCCATCTCGGACATTGATTGATGGCGATCTTCATGTCGCTAACAACCTAAGAAACTTGGATATGTTCCAAATTGTAATGGGAAGTTGGCGACGAGTGTCACGCCCCCTATGGGTGCTGACTGAAGTGGTGGGCTTGTAAGAGGGTCAAGGGTGCAAGAGGTTGAGCTTAAAGTGGTTGGCATGGACTCTTTGGGCTTGATGGTTGAAGACCTTGATGGCGTTGAAGACGCCTGACTTTAAGGGCCGGTTGATGATCTATACGGGTAGAATCAGGAAACTTCCTCTGTTTCTTTGTTTTGAGTTGGCAATTTTCTAGACTCAATGTGTCTGATTGATGATGGTTTTTTGCCAATTTGGCTTTATCTAGAATGGTCTAGACTTGCAGCTTGTTGTCATCTAGGAAAACGTTTTTATGAGGTGTGGTCTGTCGCTGCTTTTTTTTTTTTTTTTTTTTGGTTTACTTTGATTTGCTAGTTGCTTAACCAGTTCTGGAGATCACTGGCAACGGCAACGTAATAATAAATAGCATAGGTGATAGAAGAGAACTTTGAGGTATTGCTGCCCTGATGTTGTGAGGTAGAGACATGAACACCCAACTGTTTGTGATCCAATTTTTCGATCACAAACACTTGGGTGGGTGGTTGGTGCATTAAGTTTATGGAATCCGAGACAAAAGTTTTTACTTTATATTCCGCCTACCCAACCAAGTATTTGTGATCCAATTTTATGATCACAAACACTTGGGTGGGTGGGTGGGGCATTAAGTTTATTGATTCCGAGACAGTAGTTTTGACTTTAGTTCCCGCCCACCCACCTAAGTGTTTGTGACCCAATTTCTCGATCACAAACACTTGGGTGGGTGGGTAGGGCACTGATTTTATTGATTCTGGGATAGTAGTTTTGACTTTAGTTCCCGCCTACCTACCCAAGTGTTTGTGATCTAATTTCTTGATTACAAACATTTGGGCGGGTGGATGGGGCATTAAGTTTATTGATTTTGAGACAGGAGTTTTGACTTTAGTTTCCCCTCACCCACTCAAGTGTTTGTGATCTAATTTCTTAATAACAAACACTTGGGTGGGTGGGTGGGGCACTAAGTTTATTGATTCTGAGACAGTAGTTTTGACTTTAGTTCTTGCCCACCCATCCGAGTGTTTGTGATTTATTTTCTTGATCACAAACACTTGGGTGGGCGGGTGTGGCACTAAGTTTATTGATTCTGGAACAGTAGTTGTGACTTTAATTCTTCTTTACCCACAGAATTTCTTGATCACAAACATTTCGGTCGGTGGGGCACTAAGTTTTTTGATTCCGAGACAGTAGTTTTGACTTTAGTTCCCGCCCACCCACTCACGTGTTTGTGATCTAACTTCTTGATTATAAACATTTGGGTGGGTGAATTGGGCTCTAAGTTTATTGATTCTGGGACAGTAGTTTTGACTTAAGTTTCCGCCCACCCACCTAATTGTTTGTGATTTAATTTCTTGATCACAAACACTTAGGTGGGTGGGTGGGGCACTGATTTTATTGATTCTGGGATAGTAATTTTGACTTTAGTTCCCGTCTACCTACTCAAGTGTTTGTGATCTAATTTTTTGATTACAAACATTTGGGCGGGTGGATGGGGCATTAAGTTTATTGATTTTGAGACAGGAGTTTTGATTTTAGTTTTCCCTCACCTACTCAAGTGTTTGTGATCTAATTTCTTGATAACAAACACTTGGGTGGGTAGGTGGGGCACTAAGTTTATTGATTCTGAGACAGTAGTTTTGACTTTAGTCCTTGCCCACCTACCCGAGTGTTTGTGATTCGTTTTCTTGATCACAAACACTTGGGTAGACGGGTGGGGCACTAAGTTTATTGATTCTGAAAC
This sequence comes from Tachinus rufipes, assembly GCA_963932245.1. Lineage (NCBI taxonomy): Eukaryota > Metazoa > Arthropoda > Insecta > Coleoptera > Staphylinidae > Tachinus > Tachinus rufipes. The sequence goes on from OZ010746.1 coordinate 94,156,891, forward strand.
AGTAGTTGTGACTTGAATTCCCCCCTACCCACAGAATTTCTTGATCACAAACATTTGGGTGGGTGGGGCACTAACACTAAGTTCATTGATTCTGGGACAGTAGTTTTTTGATCTAATTTTTTGATCACAAACACTAAACTGTCATAAACCTTATTAAATGTCCGCGAACTGTCATAAACGTCATAAAATAATCATGAGCGGTCATTAAATATTTTAGAGTGTTCAAGAGATATCATAAACGTTGTAAAATATCCGCGAACTGTCTAAACGTCATAAAATGATCCTGAGCAGTCATTAAATATTTTAGACTTGTCATAATTGTCATAAAATGTTTTGAACCTATCATAAACGTCATAAATTGTTCTCAAATTGTCAAAGAATGTTAAGAGATATCATAAACGTCATAAAGTGTCCGCGACCTGTCATAAACATCATAAAATGATCTTGAGCGGTCATTAATTGTTTTTGAGCTGTCATAATTGTCATAAAATGTTTTTAAGCTGTCATAAACATCATACATTGCTCTCGAATTGTCATAAAATGTTTAAGAGATATTTTAATTGTCATAAAATGTCCGCGAACTGTCATAAAAGTCATAAAATGATCCTGAGCGGTCATTAAATATTTTAGATTTGTCATAACTGCTATAAAATGTTTTTAAGCTGTCATAATTTGTTCTCGAATTGTTATAAAATGTTTAAGAGATATTATAAACGATACAAAATGTCCGCGAACTGTCATAAACGTCATAAAATTATCCTGAGCGGTCATTAAGTATTTTAGATTTGTCATAATTGCCATAAAATGTTTTTAAACTATCATAAACGTCATAAATTGTTCTCGAATTGTTATAGAATGTTTACGAGATATCATAAACGTCATAAAATGTCCGCGAACTATTATAAACGTCATTAAATAATCCTGAGCGGTCAATAAATATTTTAGAGCTGTTATAATTGTCATAAAATGTATTTAAACTAATATAAACGTTATAAATTGTTTTCGAATTGTCATAAAATGTTTAAAAGATATCATAATTGTCATAAAATGTCCGCGAACTGTCATAAACGTCATAAATTGATTCTGAGCGGTCATTTAATTTTTTGGAGCTGTCATAAATGTCATAAAATGTTTTTAAACTATCATTAACGTCATAAATTGTTCTCGACTTGTCATAAAATGTTTAAAAGATATCATTAACGTCATAAAACGTCAGTGAGCTATCAAATACGTCATAAAATGATCCTGAGCGGTCATTAACTATTTTAGATTTTTTTTATTTGTGATAAAATGTTTGTAAGCTATCATAAACGTCATAAATAGTTCTCAAATTGTCATAAAATGCTTAAGAGATATTATAAACGTCATAAAATGTCCGCAAGCTATCATAAACGTCATAAAATGATTCTGAGCGGTCATTAAATATTTTAGATTTTTTTAAATTGTCATAAACTGTTTGTAAGCTATCATAAACGTCATAAATTGTTTTCAAATTGTCATAAAATGCTTAAAAGATATCATAAACGTCATAAAATGTTTGCAAACTGTCATAAACGTCATAAAATGATCTTGAGCGGTTATTAAACATTTTAGAGCTGTCATAATTGTCATAAAATGTTTTTATACTATCATAAACGTTATAAATTGTTTTCGAATTGTCATAAAATGTTTAAGAGAAATCATAAACGTCATAAAATGTCCGCAAACTGTCATATACGTTTTTAAATGATCTTGAGCGGTCATTAAATATTTTAGAGCTGTCATAATTGTAATAAAATGTTTTTAAACTATCATAAACGTCATAAATTGTTCTCGAATTGTCATAAAATGCCTAAGAGATATCATAAACGTCTTAAAATGTTTGCAAACTGTCAAAAACGTCATAAAATGATCTTGAGCGGTTATTAAACATTTTAGAGCTGTCATAATTGTCATAAAATGTTTTTATACTATCATAAACGCTATAAATAGTTCTCGAATTGTCATAAAATGTTTAAGAGATATCATAATTGTCATCAACTGTCCGCGAACTGTCATAAACGTCATAAAATATTTCTGAGCGGACATTAAATATTTTAGAGATGTCATAATTGTCATAAATTGTTTTTAAGCTGCTATAAAGTGTTCTAGAGTTGTCATAAAATGTTTAAGAGATATCATAAACGTCATAAAATGATCCATAGCGGTCATTAAATATTTCAGAGCTATCATTAACGTGATCAATTGTTTTCAAATTGATATAAAAATTTTAAGATTTTGTAAATGTCATAAAATATCCGCGAATTGTCATAAACGTCATAAAATGATCTTGAGCGGTTAATAAACATTTTAGAGCTGTCTTAATTGTCATAAAATGTTTTCAAACTACCATAGACGTCATAAATTATTTTCAAATTGACAAAAAATGTTTAAGAGATATCATAAACGTCATAAAATGTCTCCATACTGTCTCAAACGTTATAAAATGATCCTGAGCGGTCATTAAATATTTCAGAGCTATCATATTTGTCATAAAATATGTTTAAACTATCATAAACGTTATAAATTGTTTTCAAATTGTCATAAAATGTTCACGAGATATCATTAACGTCATAAAATGTCCGCGAACTGTCATAAACCTCATAAAATAATTCTGAGCGGTCATTAAATAATTTAGACTTGTCATAATTGTCATAAATTGTTCTCGAATTATCATAAAATGTTTAAAAGATATCATAAACGTCATAAAATGATTCTGAGCGGTCATTAAATATTTCAGAGCTGTCATAATTGTCATAAAATGTTTTTAAACTATCACAAACGTCATAAATTGTTTTCAAATTGCCATACATTTTTTTTAAGATATCATAAACGTTATAAAATATCCGCAAATTGTCATAAACGTCACAAAATGATCCTGAACGGTCATTAAATATTTTAGAGTTATTATAATTGTCATAAAATGTTTTTAAACTATACCTTATAAATTGTTCTTGAATTGTCATAAAATGTTTACTAGATATCATAAACGTAATAAAATATCCGCAAATTGTCATAAGCGTCATAGAATAATCCTGAGCGGTCAACAAATATTTTAGAGCTGTCTTAATTGTCATAAAATGTTTTTTAACTGTCATAAAGGCCATAAATGTTCTCGAATTGTCATAGCATGTTTAAGAGATATCATAAACGTCAAAAAATGTTTGCGAACTGTCATAAACGTCAAAAATGATCCTGAGTGGTCATTAAATTTTTTTGAACTGTCATAAATGTTATAAAATGTTTTTAAACTATCATAAACGTCATAAATTGTTCTCGAATTGTCACTAAATCTTTAAGAAATATCATAAACGTCATAAAATGTTTGCAAACTGTCATAAACGTCATAAAATGATCCTGAGCGGTCATAAAATGTTTTAGAGCTGTCATAATTGTTATAAAATGTTTTTAAACTATCATAAACGTCATAAATTGTTCTCGAATTGTCATTAAATGTTTAAGAAATATCATAAACGTCATAAAATGTTTGCAAACTGTCATAAACGTCATAAAATGCTCCTGAGCGGTCATAAAATGTTTTAGAGCTGTCATAATTGTTATAAAATGTTTTTAAACTATCATAATTGTCATAAATTGTTCTCGAATTGTCATTAAATGTTTAAGAAATATCATAAACGTCATAAAATGTTTGCAAACTGTCATAAACGTCATAAAATGCTCCTGAGCGGTCATAAAATGTTTTAGAGCTGTCATAATTGTTATAAAATGTTTTTAAACTATCATAATTGTCATAAATTGTTCTCGAATTGTCATTAAATGTTTAAGAAATATCATAAACGTCATAAAATGTTTGCAAACTGTCATAAACGTCATAAAATGCTCCTGAGCGGTCATAAAATGTTTTAGAGCTGTCATAATTGTTATAAAATGTTTTTAAACTATCATAATTGTCATAAATTGTTCTCGAATTGTCATTAAATGCTTAAGAAATATCATAAACGTCATAAAATGTTTGCAAACTGTCATAAACGTTATAAAATGATCCTGAGCGGTCATTAAATTTTTTAGAACTGTCATAATTGTTATAAAATGTTTTTAAACTATCATAAACGTCATAAATTGTTCTCGAATTGTCACTAAATGTTTAAGAAATATCATAAACGTCATAAAATGTTTGCAAACTGTCATAAACGTCATAAATTGATCCTGAGCGGTCATAAAATGTTTTAGAGCTGTCATAATTGTTATAAAATGTTTTTAAATTATCATAAACGTCATAAATTGTTCTCGAATTGTCACTAAATGTTTAAGAAATATCATAAACGTCATAAAATGTTTGCAAACTGTCATAAACGTCATAAAATGATCCTGAGCGGTCATTAAATTTTTTAGAACTGTCATAATTGTCATAAAATGTTTTTAAGCTGTCACAAAGTGTTTAAGAGATATCATAAACGTCATAAAACGTTAGTGAGCTGTCATAAACGTTATAAAATGTTCCTGAACGGTCATTAATTTGTTTTTTTATGCTTTTTGAGCTGTTATAATTGTCATAAAATGTTTATAAACTGTCATAAACGTCATAAAATGTTCCCGAATTGTCATAAAATGTTTATGAAATATCATAAACGTCATATAACGTTTGTTTTAAACATCATATAATGTTTTTGAACGGTCATTAATTGTTTTTTAGCTGTCATAATTGTCATAAAATGTTTTTAAGCTGTGATAAACGTTATAAAATGTATCCGAATTGTCATAAAATGTTTAAAAGATATTATAAACACTCCTGAAAAGGCTTAAGAAATCTTAAACTAATTCTAAATATATTTTTTGGACTAAGGCCAATAGTTTTACTTAGTTATAGGTTGTTTTAAAGTATTGGCATTAAGGGCGCGGATTTGGAAATATCATAAAACTACGAGCAGAACTAACGCAATTTAACTTATTTTTAAAATCGGTTTTTTGTAACGTGAATAGAATGAAATTTGCAGTCCAATGAAATATATAAAAATCCAAAACCTTTGAGAGTAAATTGAATAACTCCCTATAGTACAACTATTTAATATAATAAATTGTTCACTGGCTAAGAATTTCAATTTGGATGAAAGATTTGCAATTACTGTTATCGTCTTCCACATTTATATATTTCCATCATCATAAATTCACTCATGGCATATCAACGAACGGGAGTCGTCCGATTTCCATTTAATTAATTAATATCAATCGATCGCGGTTTTTATGACCGCCACGTATCCGCGAGTTTGGTGCCCTCCTAATGGTCGAGCAATAGTGAACGTAGGAAAATAAAGGTCAACCTTTCTGAAATCAATTGTATTAAAAAAAAATGATACATGTCGCTCAATGCTAAACATATATCTTTCACTTTTCAAATTGAATCAAATCAAAATTAAATCAAAATTCCATCGGCATTAAAACGTTTTGTTAAGCATTAACGAATTGATTATTTTTAATCACGTTACAGCCAGCGACTCATTAGCTCACTTTATTACTCGTCATTATCGTAATTAACGATTACCTCCGGCCAGCAAAATGCATCCAATCTGTGCTAACATCACTTTCTATCAATTTTTTATTGAACAATAAAACTCAATTACAACATTCCATCTATCGATCCGCCCACGCCATGTGAATGGAATCAATTGCGCTGTGGGCAATCATCACAATATGTGTTTTGTTATTTAGTGTTTCTAATTGATTTTTATTTATGTTTCAGGTGAGTGAGTCGTTGATCTCTGATTTTAAAAATAACAAAGCGGTTTTTTTCTGGTGAGTTAAAAATATAATTTAGTGCTGCGGAATGAAAGGGAAAGTTTGAAGCTATTATAATCGATTAATGCTACATTAATTGAAATTGTTTTAATTAACCTTGTCGGAAGTATTAATTTCATTTAAACAATGTGAATGATTATAATAATATAAGTTTCATCGAATTGCCGATTATATGTATGTAGCGATGATATCATCGCTTGTTTGATTGTGTTTTATACTCGTAGTAGTTTAAAATGAAATGCATAAATTTATAGAGCACTTTTGCATTTTAGAAAGGAAACCATTTATTTAAATTACTATCAGTAGTGGATATAGTTGTTTGAAATCAAGACAGGTTATATAAGGTGATGTAATGTTAGGTTAGGTCAAGTTAAACTGATTAAGATGAAATTAGATCAAAGAGTAATAATGAGTAAAGTTATTAGGTTAGTTTGCTATTTTAAAGTACTTGAATCAAACAAATTAAACGCTGATTACGGTTAATTAACGAGGAGGAAACTTTTTAAGACTAAAGCTTATTAAAGACGTTGCGTTTTTCTAGGTCCGGAAAACTGGTTTGGTATTTTATTAAAAATATTTAAATACGTAACACGAAAAAAATGATTGCCACTATCAATGTTATTTTATACCGCACGGGTTAAAACAAAAATGAAAAACTGTAACGTGTGCTACCAGCTTTACTCAGTATTGCTTTATTTTAGTTCTCTTTCCTCTCTCTTTTAATAAATTTGGATTAGTGAAAGCACTTTACATTATTACTTCACTCTACAGTTTCCTGTTTCTAGTTACATTTTAAATAAAATTTAAAACAAATTTTTGGATGAAGTATCACTCTTTTTCATTTAGCGTGGCTACTAGCACCACATGACTAACCATCTTGACTTTATCAAGGAGACTTAGTCTAAGGATGCGCTTTGATTAATCGATTAAGTAAGGAAAAGATGAAAGTAGTGGTATTTTACTTGCGTCTTCCACTTAGGCTACACTTCTTATGTCTTCTTACAGTGCTAGATTAGAGCCTAGTTCAACATGGTCTTCTTTCCCCATTAGTTTTTGCAAGTCCGTTTGTGAGGATGACCAATTATCATATCCTAAGATAGCTTGCCTGCAATTATCTTGGTCTTTCTTGCAGTCGTCCAAGGTTTGTCAGACTCTTTTTTTTTCTGAATAGGATAACTAGAATCCGCCTAAGATGCGTTTTACTCAAATTTGCGCATCAGCTTTGGATTGTGAAAATACCTTAGGCAACTGCAACCATTGTCGTACGGCCTCCTTAATAAAGTATGATCACTCTTCTCAGATTTTTTAGGGTTACGCAATCAAGGACCCACGAATGTAGATACTTTGGGATAACATGTACTTGGAAGAAATACAGTCTTTGCCAAGGCTTCAGAGGTGTGGTGGCGCATAACTTCTTCCAAAGGTTCCACATGATTGATTTCTCTTTAGAACTTTCGAGCTCAATTCTAAGGTACTTTTAAGCAATATCTCTCCCCCAATGGTGAATTGCTTTTAGTAACATTGAATTTGATAACGGATCTTTTTGTATTATTCATCTCTTGAACGTTGCGGTTTGGTTTGCTTTATTGGCACCACAAGGTTTGATTGCGACTTTTTGTAGGTGAACATTGAGTAGTCCGCTATGACAAGTGGTAGAACAGTCTTTGGCCGCTACATTCGGAAATATTATTGCATTCCGCTTCTCCACAAAGTCTCTGAGCGCTGTAGGTTGAGCGCTGTATTCCAAATGTAGAAAGTTCTTCGACTACTTGTTCAACCTTTTTTGGTTCAGTAGCATTATCTATGGCTGCTTTAACATAACAGACTTTTGCCAACTTTAATCAAAACTACTGATTTGTTATCATGCTATAGAGTGTCCCACCCACCCAAGTGTTTGTCATTAAGAGATTAAATATTTGATTTTTCAATGAGCGTCAGAAGTCATTTTGTCACAAGAAAAATTTGTGATCTAACTTTTTAATAACAAGCGCTTGGGGGGAAGACTCTAATCCAAATTACTGACTTGTTATCATACTATAAAGTAACCCACTCACTCACAAGTGTCCGTCATCAAAAGATTAAATATTTGTCTTCTCATTGAGCGTCAGAAGTCATTTTATCACAAGAGTTTAATTTTATTGATTGTTTCCGCCTTTTTACCCAGGTGTTTGTGAACCAAGTTTATTGATTCTGATCTAAAGTCGAAACTACTGTCTCAGAATGAACTTATTACTCCACCCACCCAAGTGTTTGTAATTTTATGTCTTGATCACAAACACTTGGGTGGGCGGGTGGGACATTAAATTCATTGATTCTGGGACAGTAGTTTTGACTTTAGTTCACACCCACCCACCCAAGTGTTTGTAATTTTATGTTTTGATCACAAACTTTTGGGTGGGTGGGAGGGACACTAAATTCATTGATTCTGGGACAGTAGTTTTGACTTTAGTTCCTACCCAACCACTCAAGTGTTTGTGATTTAATGTCTTGATCACAAACACTTGGGTGGGTGGGTGGTACACTAAGTTTATTGATTCTGGGACAGTAGTTTTGACTTTAGTTTACACCCATCCACCCAAGTGTTTGTGATCTAATGTCTTAATTACAAACACTTGGGCGGGTGGGTGGGGCATTTAGTTCATTGATTCTGGGACAGTAGTTTTGACTTTAGTTCCCACCTACCCACCCAAGTGTTTGTAATGTTATGTCTTGATCACAAACTCTTGGGTGGGTGGGTGGGTGGGACACTAAATTCATTGATTTTGGGACAGTAGTTTTGACTTTAGTTCCCACCTACCCACCCAAGTGTTTGTGATCTTATGTCTTGATCACAAACTCTTGGGTGGGTGGGTGGGACACTAAATTCATTGATTTTGGAACAGTAGTTTTGACTTTAGTTCCCACTCACCCACCCACCCAAGTGTTTTTAATCTTATGTCTTGATTACAAACACTTGGGTGGGTGGGTGGGTGTGACACTAAATTCATTGATTCTGGGACAGTAGTTTTAACTTTAGTTCCCATCCACCCACCCAAGTGTTTGTGATTTTACGTCTTGATCACAAACACTTGGGTGGGTGGGTGGGACACTAAATTCATTGATTCTGGGACATTAGTTTTGACTTTAGTTCCCACCCACTTACCCAAGTGTTTGTGATCTAATTTTTTGATTACAAATGTTTGGGCAGGTGGGTGGGGCACACTAAGTTCATTGGTTCTTGGACAGTAGTTTTGACTTTAGTTTCACTCACCCACCCAAGTGTTTGTGATCTAATGTCTTGATCAGAAACACTTGGGTGGGTGGGTGGAACACTAAGTTCATTAAATCTGAGACAGTAGTTTTGACTTTGGTTCCCACCCACTCACCCACCCACCCAAATGTTTGTAATCTTACGTTTTGATTACAAACACTTGGGTTGGTGGGTGAGACACTAAATTCTTTGATTTTGGGACAAAAGTTTTGACTTTAGTTCCCACCCACTCACCCAAGTGTTTGTTATCTTATGTTTTGATTACAAACACTTGGGTGGGTGGGTGGAACACTAAATTTATTGATTTTGGGACAGTAGTTTTGACTTTAGTTTCTACCCACCCACCCAAGTGTTTGTGATCTGATGTCTTGATCACAAACACTTGGGACGGTGGGTGGGACACTAAATTCATTAATTCTGGGACATTAGTTTTGACTTTAGTTCCCACCCACTCACCCAAGTGATTGTGATCTAATTTTTTGTTTACAAACACTTGGGCGGGTGGATGGGGCACTAAGTTCATTGATTCTCGGACAGTAGTTTTGACTTTAGTTTTCACCCACCCACCCAAGTGTTTGTGATCTAATTTTTTTTACAAATACTTGGGTGGATGAGGGGGGCACTAAATTTATTAATTCTGGGATAGTAGTTTTGACTTTAGTTTCCGCCTACCCACTCAAGTGTTTGTGATTTAATTTTTTGATCACAAACACTTGGGTTGGTGGGTGAGGCTATTTTGGTCTAAATTACTGATTTGTTATTATTCAATAGAGTGTCCCACCCAGCCACATAAGTGTCCGTCATCAAGAGATTAAATATTTAACTTCTCAATGAGCGTCAGAAGTCATTTTGTTTCAAGAGAAAGAAGTAATTCAACTTTTTGATTACACACATTTGGGTGGGTGGGTAACTTTGGACCAAATTACTGACTTGTTATTATGCTGTAGAGTGTTTCACTCACTCACCCAAGTGTCCGTCATCAAAAGATTAAATATTTAACTTCTCAATAAGCGTCAGAAGTCATTTTGTCCCAAGAAAAGGTCGTGATTCAACTTTTTGATAACGAATACTTGGGTGGGTGGGTGGGCCACTCCGGTCAAAACTACTGACTTGTTATCATAATTTGTAGTGTCCCACCCACCCACCCAAGTGTTCGTTATCAAGAGGTTTAATGTTTGACCTTTCTGGGAACGTCATAAGTCCCTTAACCACAAGAGACGGTCGTGAAAAAACCTTATGAAAAGTAACTTTTGGGTGAGTGGGTGAGCCACTCTATTTCAAACTACTGACTCGTTATTTTGCCATAGAGTGTCTTATCCACCCACCCAAATGTCCATTATCAAAAGATTAAATATTTGACTTCTCAATAAGCGTCAAGTCATTTTGTCACAAGAGAAAGTCGTAATTCAACTTCTTGATAAAAAACATTTGGATGGGTGGGTTGACCACTCCGGTCCAAACTAATGACTTGTTATTATGCTATAGAGTGTCCCACTTAAGTGTCCGTCATCAAGAGATTAAATATTTAACTTTTGAATGATCGTCAGAATCAGAAGTCATTTTGTAACAAGAGAAAGTCGTGATAACAAACAGTTGGGCGGGTGGGTGGGCAATTATAATCCAAATTACAGACTCGTTATTATGCTGTAGAGTGTTCAATCTACTTACTCAAGTGTCCGTCATCAAGAGATTAAATGTTTGACTTTTCAGTGAGCGTCAGAAGTCATTTTGTCACAAGACAAAGTCGTAATTCAACTTCTTGATAAAAAACATTTGGATGGGTGGGTTGACCACTCCGGTCCAAACTAATGACTTGTTATTATGCTATAGAGTGTCCCACTTAAGTGTCCGTCATCAAGAGATTAAATATTTAACTTTTGAATGATCGTCAGAATCAGAAGTCATTTTGTAACAAGAGAAAGTCGTGATCTAACTTCTTGATAACAAACATTTGGGCGGGTGGGTGAGCAACTTTAATCCAAACTACAGACTCGTTATCATGCTTTAGAGTGTCCCACCCACCCACCCAAGTGTCCGCCATTAAAAGATTAAATATTTGACTTCTCAATGAGCGTCAGAAGTCATTTTGTCACAAGAGAAAGTCGTGATCCAACTTGTTGATAACAAATAGATGGGCGGGTGGGTGGGCAACTCTAATCTAAACTACAGACTTGTTATCATGTATAGTCTCTCACTCCCTCACTCAAATGTTCGTCATTAAAAAATTAAATACTTGACTTCTCAATGTCAAAAGTCATTTTGTCACAAAAGATGGTTGTGATCCAGTTTCTTAATAACGAACACTTGGGTGGGTCACTATGGTCCAAATTAATGACTTGTTTGTTTTGCTATCGAGTGTCTCACTAACCCTCCTATTAGCTCTGCTAGACTTACAGTGGTTCACCACTTATTGGAACGTTGCCCGACTCTCACGTGGCCATCCAGACATACGTTAATAGAAAGAGATGATACCAAACCCTTATAAGAGAGTTATAGTTACTTCCGCCGTTTACCCGCGTTTGCTTGAATTTCTTCACGTTGACATTTATTAGAGCATTGTGCAGAAATCACATTCTGTCAACACCCGCTGGGGCTATCGCAATGTTTTGATTTAATTAGACAGTTGAATTCCTCCAGTTCGTGCCAGTTTTGAGCTGATTGTTGTATGACGCGAACGCCAACTGGGCCTTGTAGTAAGGAATAGTTTTGCGGGAGGCCAAAGCACGGGACCGAGCTTGGTTTGATACCGAGGAGCTTCAGAGCCAATACTTATTCTGAAGTTACGATTTTTTTTACCTACATTATTCTATTGACTAGAAGTTTTTTACTTTAGAGACCTGCTGTTGATAGTGCTACAAACCTGCAGGAAATCCACGTTGCTTTTTCCTGAATTTTTATGGTCTTAAGGGAAAATTTAGACACCGACAACAGCGATGTTTTTTATAATCTTCAAAGGATTCCATGGAAAAAGGGTTTATTTATGTCCTTTCGGGTTACCTTGCTGAGTCAACTTACGAGAGTTTGACAGAAATTAAGGTTCCGCTGTCGGGTTCCGGAATAAGAACCGGATTTCTTATCGATAATTTGTCACAGGTACTTGCATTTACTTTTTATATTTGTATTCCATAGCAGTGAACTTAGTACTAACCCTTGCGGTACATTGAATGTTTTTTCTAACCTTGCTACTATAACATACTATTCAACATTTGCTCAACCAGTTGTAGGGATTTTTAAGTAATATTGTATTTATCACTTTCTGGTTCTAACTAATAACCGAATAGGAAGGGTCTGCTTGGTCTTCACCGAGAGGAGTTGCATCAAAGGTTGATGACCAAGTGGATCTAAAAACACTTTTTTGTTTTTCTTATTTTTTGCTTGCAGTTGAGCAATTGTTTTTGTGTTTTTTGATAATATTTTGTTTCCGAAAGCAACAGATTAACTAGAAACTTGTAACAAAAATGCGATTTTCTGCGTTTTGCTCAAAAACTTTAGTGATTTATTTAAACTAACCTAATCACGAATATCTACAATGAATTGTGCATTTTTTGAAACTAGGCTCAACTTTTGAAGATGATATTTTATTCCAGAAAGCAAAAACGAACTCAAAACTTGTAAGCAAAATGCGACTTTGAATTTGGATCTATTTAAGCCAACTTAAACACGTGAATCTACATTGAATTGTGCATTTTTTGAGACTAGGTTTAACATGCTATGATAATATTTTATTTTTGATTGACACAGACAATCTTGAGACTTGCATACATTTGAATGAAAAAGCTGAGTTGAGCAAAATTAATTAAATTGCACCTTAAATCTGCTTAAGCTTATACCAAATTAATTTAATTTTTATGTAATTTAATACAAATTAAATTCAACACAATTTTCACGTAATAAAACAAGAAAATACTTGTTATTTTGGTGATTTTTACAAATTGCTTCAGTAACGTAATGTAACGACCTAGGTGACATCGGTCAATAAGATAATTACAGCAGGAATTATATCCTTGAAAGGCGGTCGCAGTAAACCAACGACAATTGCCGATTAAACTCTGAACCCATTAAAAGCGATGTGGGTTCTCCACTTCACGGTCTCTTCCCTGCTGCTCCTCTCCTTGCTACGCCTTTAAATATCGATTCGATTTCCTCCTATATATCTTTTTACCATGGTTTATTATGAGTCATGCATCACTTCCACCTCGAATAGACAGTATAGACACACATACACACTACAAAGCAAGCATACACACCTTCATCCATTCATTATGAAAATACAGTGGCGCCAGCGATGCGAGCTCTAAAGCAATTTTACAAAATTATAATGTGACTACTGTGAGGTAATCGTGACTCATTTGTCTTATTAAATTATTTACCATAAATTTAATTAATGACAATTAAAAGAAAAACAAATTAATTGAGAAAATATTCTAATTTTAATTCTGAATTTAATTTTTTGAAAATATAAGTTAATTATTGCTTAATATTCTCAAAAATATTACAAACTGTTTCGTAACCCCGCCACTGAGTTCACGATAATTCAGCATGCACACAATACCTTCACATTTAATAATGCATAACAAATAACGTTCCAAATCGATTCTTGCTTCCCTCTTTTTACCTCCCAATTCGTATTATTGCCGAAAACATTTCACAAAAATTTGTGGATCGCATGGATGGCAGCGATTACATTTGCGTTTTATTTTTATTATTTGCTGTGTCGTGTGTGCATTGTGGAAACGATACAAAACCGTCATCATTACATATCCATTACGTGACTATATTATTATCAGTTTTATTATTTATGGCGAATACGAGCGGTTTACTACATACATACATACATTGTGTTGTAGCTCGATGTGTGGTGCGCGACCCGAAGGGAGTTTTCACATTAATTTTTGCCAGCTTTAATGGAATCGCAGTAATTTTATAACCGCACACACTATCATCCGATTTTCCGTTTCGTTTATTCAATGTAATCGTTTAAATTTACATCACTTTATTGTATTGGAAAGTATTACAATGCTTTAAAACAGTTTTATTGTTGACATTTATAGATGTTAACGACAGGGTCGTACGCAGGTAATTCGCATTACATTATTTTTTACTTAACATTAGTTTTTTTCTAGTTGGCAATCATTTCTCTTCTTTTGTCTTTTAAGGTGACAAATTGTGGTTTGTTAGAACATGGTTTGTTATTTTAGAATCTGATTTCTGTACCTCTAAACTGTTCAAAATAGTGGCTCCGGTTGGTACTTATGTTAGTTAGTTAGTTAGTTTTCTTGAATTTGGCAGTTTATTTAGATCCATGATATGACATTTTTTGCTTTCAATAATGCTTTTTATAGCAGATATTCTGCGAAGTCATTTTTTGGTTGGCTTGTCTGCACATAGGATTTTTAAGAATCTATTTTTGTGGGACTTTTTTTTCTAAGGATTTTTCTAAGCTTTTGGAATACTTGTGAAGTACTTTGTTCTAGTTCTGATTAATGTTGCAGGTTTGTTTTTGAAGATTTTTTCAAGTTGTTTCTAAACTCCGAGGAGTCTGTGAACAGAAATAATAGTTAATTCAGTAGTTTGCGTACTTATACTTTGTCCTTTGAAGTTTTTTAGAAAACATCTGAAAGGATTTTAGGTGTTAAATGACTCGCAAAGGCTGCCAAATAAATGGGTCGAGTGAAGTCTTGCCGAAGCTGTGTGTATGTGAAACTTGCTGGGGGGATTTTCTAGGGTTTTTGTGTTCTTGTTATGGTTTTCTAAGGGACTTTTAGCAAACTGTGGTGTAGTGTTGGGTTTGCTGGATAAACATGTTTTGATAGAAACAGAATTTATAATAGAATTGTTGGTGTGGCTTGGTTCTCTCTGTGAAGCTGTTTTTCTTGTGGTTGCCTTTAGGAGTTTTCTGTGCTTGTTTATATGTGTATGGTACTTCTCAGTAAAGGTTCTAGTCTCTGACGTATTCGAATCCATAACAACAAAAAATTGAACAAACTTTGGAGTTACAATTACATAGGTCGATGCACTCTGCTTGTACTTCTTTTCAAGAAGACTGAGAAGAAACTTGCTGTCACGCACTTAAGCCAAAGCCAGTTTTATTACAGTATTTGCACTGAATGCTGCCATTGTCTAACCAACTAAAACTTGGTTTTGTAATTTTGTTGTCCAATATATTATACTTACTGATCCTTGCTTAAATTTTTGGAGTATTTACTTGTGTTTTCTTCTAAGTTTTGGATTTACTTTCACGGGCACCTACCGACTAAACTCCTTCCCAGTTTAGCCTTCTTAGAAGTTTGCAGTAGTTGATGCATAGTGGTTGTGGAGAACTTGTGCCACGATTTTTAAGATTCAGATTGACTGACGGACAAGTAGTCTGATTCTAGTTTTTTAGGCTAAACGATAGCTTGCTTGAGCCAAGCGAATGAGAAGCTGATTTTTGACTGATAAAGTTTGTGCGTTTTGAGGCTTGTTTGCTTGTGTGTAGGATTGTTCCTTGCGGGCGTTGGGAGTGTTCCGGGGAGAAGCTGAAGCTTGCTTTTGAGAAACAGGTGCCTTGGGTTAAGCCTTTGGAAAAGATTGGCTTGCTTTTGGCTGAAGATAAACTTGGCAGCATTTATAGCTTGCGGTGTGCGGTTCATTGCATGCGGCTCATGTTGCTACATGCCTTGACTTTTTTGTGTGTTTGCAGGTAGAGGAAGTGATGGTGACATCCAATCCCTTAATAACAGATATTTAGTGAATGGGTGGAAAGTGTTTGTCATCAAGAGATTGAAAGTTACTTTTTTCCGCTAGCGTTTCAAGTCATTTTATTAAAGAAGGCCGTAGTGATACTAATCACATGCGAAGCAACTTTTAAGTGCGTCGGTGGGATACTCTAATTTGTAATTACTATTCAGTAGTAAACATTTATTTGCCTAAGTATTTGTTATCAAGAGATTGGAAGTATCTCTTCTATTCAAGCGTTAACAGTCTTTATGTTATAGGAGGTAATGGTGACATTCAATCTTTTAATGATGGATATTTGGTGGGTGGGCGTGGGTTTGATTGGAGTTTCCGCTTACTCACCCAAGTGTTTGTCATTAAGACATTGGAAGTTACTCCTCTCTGCAAGCGTTACAAGTCACTATGTTAGAGGGGGCAATAGTATTCGGAATCTTTTGATAACCAACTCTTGGTTGGGTGGATGGGACCCTCCAATTTGTAGTTACTATCAAGTAGTGTACACCCACCTGCCCAAACATTTGTTTTCAAAAGATTGTTTTTTTTTTTTTAATCTTTAACAGTTTTTATGCTAGAAGAGGTGATGGTGACATCTAATCCCTTGATGACGCGCATTTGGTGGAACTTTTTCTAACAATTTTTACAATAATTTACTTTTTGTTTTTGAAGATTGCAACACAGTTAACAAAACGTTTTTTAACAGTTTGCAACATTTTTGACAGTTTGCAACACTTTTGACAACAAACAGCGTGTTTTACAGTTTACAACTATTATTTGCTTCTTATAGTTTGCAGCATTTTTTTGTCAGAGTACAAAACTTTGTTTAACAATTATTTACAATGCTTGATAGTTTACAATATTTGAAAATTAATTTTTTGACAGTTAAAAACATTTTTAACAGTTTACAATAATTTAATTAGTTTTTTCTTGCAGATTGCAGCACTTTTTTGACAATTTGCAACACTTTTTTGATACACACTTCTGACAGTTAATTACATTTTTGACAGTTTACAATTTAATTAATTTTAACTTGCAGTTTTGAGCAATAATTTAACAGTTTGCAAAACATTTTTTATAATTTGCAGCATTTTTTAACAGTTTGCAATGTTTGTGATAGTTTGCAACATTCTTTGCTAGCTAACAATTTTATTGCAGCATTTTTGACAATTTGCTTTATTGTCAGTTAACAACAGTTTTATTATTTTTTTATAGTTTGCAGCATTATTAGGGTATTATAAGGTTGTCAACAAATGTTATAAACTACTTGGGTTTATTATCCGTAATACTCGTGAGTTTATTAATGTCACTGCCGCCATAAAACTATTTCAGGCTTTTATCTTGAGCAAACTAAACTATTGTGCCTGTGTTTGGTCACCTACCTACGCACGTTACATTAATGCTCTGGAAAAAGTGCAGAAAAGATTTCTGAAATACTTATATTTTAGAAAATACAAAGTATATCCGGATAGAGATGTCTCTTATGAGCAATTATTGGAAGAGTTTGCTATGATATCGATCTACAATAAGCACAGATTTTTATTTATTAATGAGTTGTATAAGATCATTCATAATCACGTAGACAATGGACAGTTTTTACAAATGATTGATTTTGCAGTTCCCAGGTTAGCTTGCCGCAGCAAACAATCTTTTCAATATGCTACCCCACGCACAAACTTACAATTAAATTCCCCATTACTTTCAATATTAAGAAAGTATCATGAAGTGCAATATGGTGTAGACATATTTGGCAATGACAGAAGCAAATTTTTAAAAGAATTAAAATTCTGCTTGCTTTAATTTGTAATTTGTTTCTAAATGTTTTATAGATATATTAATGTTATTTTGTTGTATTTTTACTGTTTTTACTTTTAAGTTGCTATTGAATTTGAATTAATTTGTACTAGTGGAAATGTTTTTTATTTCTAATTTTTTTTTCCTTTGTAATTAGGTTGTAACCTGTTTAGGAAAATAAACATATTATTATTATTATTATTATTATTTTAACAATTTGCAACACTTTTTTTGACAGTTTGTAACATTTTTGACATTTTGCAACACTCTTTGACAGTTTTGAACACTTTTTGACAGTTAACAACAATATTACTGTTCTTTCAACAGATTTCAGCATTTTTTTTACAATTTTCAACATTTTTTTTACAGTTTGCAACATTTTTGACAGTTTACGACATTTTTTTGACAGTTAACAACAATTTCATTATTTTTTCAACAGATTGCAACACTTTTTTGACAATTTGCAACATTCCTTTAATCAGTTTGCAACATTTTTGTTAGTTTACAACACTTTTTTGACAGTTACTAACATTTAAATTTTTTTACAGTTTGCAGCGTTTTTTTTGACAGTTTGCAAAATTTTTTTTACAGTTTGCAACAGTTTTGACAGTTTAAAACATTTTTTGTAAGTTAACAACAATTTTGTTATATTTTGAGAGTTTGCAGAATTTTTTTGAGAATATGCAACATTTTTTTGACAGTTTGCAACATTTTTTATAGTTTGCAGCACTTTTTTTGACAGTTACCAAAAATGTTATTATTTTTTACAGTTTGCAGCATTATTTGACAATTGACAACTTTTTTTTTGACAGTTTCCAACATTTTTGACAGTTTAAAAAACTTTTTTGACAGTTAACAACAATTTCATAATTTTTTAACAGTTAACAACAATTTATTACATTTTTTTGACAATTTGCAAATTTTTTTTGACAGTTTGCAACATTTTTTATAGTTTGTAGCATTTTTTTGACAGTTATATTATGTTGTTTATTAAATGTTAAAAAGAAACATATATAATTACATAAGTAAATAGCTTGTTGTAAATAAATTTACATACAAAAATATAATACAAATATAACGCATTACAAGTACATTCTGTATAATATAATATATTATAATAATTAAAAACATTACAAATACTTTTTTAATTTATTACTATAGGTCTAATGACAATTTTATTATATTTTTACAGTTTGCAAAATTATTTGACAATTTACAACTTTTTTTGACAGATTTTAACATTTTTGACAGTTTGCACCATTTTTTATAGTTTGCAGCACTTTGTTGACAGTTTACAAAGCTTCTTTGACAGTTAACAAGGGTTTTATTATTTTTTTTACAGTTTGCATCATTATTTGACAATGTACAACTCTTTTTTTGACAGTTTTCAACATGTTTGAAGTTTACATAACTTTTTTGACACTTAACAATAATTTCATTATTTTTTACAGTTTACATCATTTTCTGACAATTTGCAACACTTTTTTGACAGTTTGCAACATTTTTTATAGTTTGCAGCACTTTTTTTGACAGTTAACAACAATTTTATTAGATTTTTACAGTTTTGCAGCATTATTTGACAATTTAATTAAATTTTTAATTTAACTTTTTTTTACAGTTTGCTACATTTTTGATAATTTACAAATTTTTTTTGACAGTTTTGACAGTTTAAAACATTTTTTGTAAGTTAAAAACAATTTTGTTATTTTTTGATAGTTTGCAGCATTTTTTTGACAATTTGCAACACTTTTTTGACAGTTTACAACACTTTTTTGACAGTTAACAACAATTTATTTATTTTTTCAACAGATTGCAGCACTTTTTTGACAATTTTCAACGTTTTTTTTAACATTTTTCAACAATTTTGACAGTTTACAACATTTTTTTGACTGTTAACAACAGTTTTATTATTTTTTACAGTTTTGCAGCATTATTAGATAATTTACAACTCTTTTTTTGACAGTTTGCTACATTTTTGATAGTTTGCAATTTTTTTTTTGATAGTTAACAGCATTTCATTTTTTTTTACAATTTGCAGCATTTTTTTGAAAATTGCAACACTTTTTTTAACAGTTTTGACAGTTTAAAACACTTTTTTTGTAAGTTAACATTTATTTTGTTATTTTTTGATAGTTTACAGCATTTTTATGACTATTTGCAACACTTTTTTGACAGTTTGCAACATTTTTTATAGTTTGCAGTACTTTTTTTTGAAAGTTAATAACAGTTTTATTGATTTTTTACAGTTTTCAGCATTAATTGACAATTTACAACTCTTTTTTTACAGTTTCCAACATTTTTGACAGTTTACAAATCTTTTTTGACAGTTAACAACAATTTCATAATTTTTTTAACAGATTGTAGCATTTTTTTGACAATTTGTCACACTTTTCTTGACAGTTTCTAACTTTTTTGATAGTTTAAAACACTTTTTTGTCAGTTAACTACAATTTTGTTATTTTTTTACAGTCGGCAGCATATTTTTGACACTTTTCAATACTTTTCAACATTTTTGATAATTTACGAAATTTTTTTGTCAGTTAACAACAGTTTTATTAATTTTTTTACAGTTTGCAGCATTTTTTTGACAATTTGCAACATTTTTTTGAGTTTGCAGCACTTTTTTTGACAGTTAACAAATTTTTTTTTTTACAGTTTTCAGCATTATTTGACAATTTACAACTTTTTTTTTACAATTTCCAACATTTTTGACAGTTTACAATTTTTTTTTAACAGTTAACAACAATTTTATTATTTTTTTACAGTTTACATCATTATTTGACAATTTTCAACTTTTTTTTTGACAGTTTTCAAAATTTTTGACTGTTTTCAATTTTTTTTGACAGTTAACAACATTTTCATTATTTTTTTACAATTTGTAGCATTATTTCACAATTTACAACTTTTTTTTGACAGTTTTTAATATTTTTGACAATTTACAAATTTTTTTTGATAGTTAACAATCAGTTTCATTATTTTTTTTACACTTTGCAGCAATTTTTTGACAATTTGTAGCATTTTTTTGACAATTTGCAACACTTTTTTACCAGTTTCCATATTTTTTATAATATGCAGCATTTTTTTGACAGTTAACCACAATTTCATAATTTTGTTTACAGTTTGCAGCATTTTTCTGACAATTTGCAGCATTTTTTGACAATTTGCAAATTTTTTTTTGACAGTTTGCAACATTTTTAATATTTGTCAGCACTTTTTTTGACAGTTTACAAAACTTTGTTGACAGTTAACAACAATTTCATCATTTTTTTACAATTTGCATTATTTTTTTGACAATTTGCAGCGTTTTTTGACAGTTAACAACAATTTCATTACTTTTTCAACGGATTGCAGCACTTTTTTGACAGTTTGCAATACTATTTGTTTTGTTAATTTACTTGGGCATGATTTTTAGCAATAAAATCTTAAACTATTGTTTTAATTAACACTATCAAATGACAAAATACTTCCTTAAATTGTACAATTTATATGAATCAACTTGAGCTTTAAAAATTCGTTTGGAGAATAAAATTGGAAAAGCAATTTAAAATTGTTGCTTTATATAAGAACTGAAAAATGATGTTGAAATGACATACTCCATAAACATTCCCAGTATCCTTCCTCCTCCGTACAATTTCATCGTGACAGTCCACTTCCTAATGGCCTCCGGTTGTTGTTGCATTTCTCAAGGCCCGTATATGGAGCCTTCTTGTTCTCCATCCTATCGTTTGAAAGTATGCGATGTAAGTGAACGTCGATAAATGCGAGCGCATTTCCTATCGCGGACCGAGCAATATTTTAAACAATTACTCCGTTAGGTTAAATTATAGACGTTTCCTTTTCCAGATGGGGACCGGATACCACGCCATGCATACAGAATTAACTTCTTTTACAAATAATTCATTATAATGCAATAATTTTTATTGATTTCCCATCATTTTTTTTTGTATAATCAAAGAAAATTTATTTAATCGAATCAATTTTGTGTTGTGATTCGTTTCGGATTCCCCGAGACGACATCCGCCGCTTCGGTCATGTCATCCGTGGGAACGCCGTTCGGACCACAAGTTTACTCTTTGTCCCAAGAAGAGAAGGAAAGCAGCTTCCGAGATGGCTATCGCATGAAAATAATCGCCCCGTCATTATCCGTTCCTCTCCACACATACTTCTGTTCGGACATGACCGCAACGCACACACACATAGCGATAACAATGAAAAAAAAAAACCAACATGAAGTCAAAAGTAACAAAGAAATATGACAGGAGTGAGTTTTTTTATGATGACGTCGGTTTCGTTTTCGGTGGACGTGACGAACGAGTTAACAAGTGAAATAATCTCAGAACGAGATTTGAAATATTATATCTACTTTTTTGCCGAAACATATTTTAACTTATGCAAAAGTTTCCTATTTTATATCTTGAAAACAAGATAATAATCAATTATGCTTCAGGATTAGTAGTAGTAAGTACAATTAGTAATATTGGATCACAACAAGAAAATATTGCTTCTAATGTGAAAATAGAGGAATATCAGGGATCAATGGGAGATACATATCGGTGGAGAGTGTATAACCAATTAATATGGCGTTAATCCGGCTCAGTGATGCGTGGATTATTCGGTGGATGACGCGATGCGCCCTCGATAATTGGATATGCAACAGACTCTCTGCACGCCTCGTTCTTCGCACTGTAAATTAATTAGTGGTTGCTTCATACTTTTTTTTTTGTAAACATTCCGACATCAAACGAACAGACTTAACGGACGAATAAATCGCATCGATCATTAAAAATTAAACATTTTAAATGTAATTTTTTCCAATTAATTTTTCTTAATTTAAATCAATATGAATTTACAAAATGCTCTTTTTAAATTCATTATCTGAATAATATTTTTTTGGCAAATGAAACCACTTTACTTTAAAATGTGCAAGAAAAATTAATTCAATTGTTGCAAACTGCAAGAAAAATTATGAAATTGTTGTTAACTGTCAAAAAAGTGTTGTAAACTGTCAGAAATGTTGCAAACTGTCAAAAAAGTGTTGCAAATTGTCAAAATAATGACGTAAACAGTAAAAAATAGTGAAAATGTTGTAAATTGCCAAACAAAGGCTGTAAAAGTGTTGGAAATTGTCAAAACCGTTGCAAACTGTTCAAAGTTGTCAAAATAGTGCTGCAAACTGCAAGAAAAATTAATAAAATTGTTGTTAACTATCAAAAATGTGGTGTAAACTGTCAAAAGTGTTGCGAACTATCAATAGAAAGCTGAAAGTTATGAAATTGTTGTTAACTGTCAAAAAAATTGTAAACTGTCAAAAAAGTGTTGCAAATAGTAAAGTAATGCAATTAACTGTCGAAGCGTTGCAAAAATAAGCTACTTGTCAAAAAAGTGCTGCAAATTTTCAAAATAATGCTGCAAACTGCTTTTTAATATTAATTAAATTGTTGTAAACTGTCAAAAATGTAATTAACTGTCAGAAGTGTTATAATCTGTTATAAAAGTGTTGGGAATTATTAAAAAAATGCTACAGTTTGCAAGAAAAATTAATTAAATTGTTTATTTGTCAAAAGTATTGCAAACCGTCAAACTTTGCAAACTCTTAAATGTTGCAAATTGTAAAAAAAGTTGCAAACAGTTAAAAAAGTTTTGTAGACTAATAAAAAAGTATTGCAAATAAATGTAAAAAAGATTTGGAATCTGTCACAAAATTGCTGCAAAATATTAAAAAAATTAATAAAATTTTTGTAAATTGTTAACAGTGTTGCAAACTGTCGAAAGGGTTGCAAATTGTTAAAAAAGTTTTGTAGTAACCAAAAAAATTGCTGCAAACTGCAAGAAACAAATGAAAATGTTCTTAACTATCAAAAAAGTGTTGTAAACTGTCAGAAATTTTGCAAATTGTCAAAAAATAGTGAAATTGTTGTTCACTGTCAAAAAAGTGCTGTAAATTGTCAAAAATGATGCAAATTGTTAAACAAAATTTGCAAACTCTTAAAAAAAGTATTGCAAATTGTCAAAAAAATGTTGCAAACTGTAAAAAAATAATGGAATTGTTGTTAACTGTCAAAAAATAATTGTAAATTGTTGTTAGCTGTCAAAAAGTATTGTAAACTGTTTAAATTGAAAAATTGAAATTGTTATTAAATGTTAAAAAAAGTGTTGTAAACAGTCAAAAAGATTGTAAACTGTCAAGAAAAATGTTACAAACTATCAAAAAAAATGTTAAAAATTGTCAAAAAAATTGCTGCATATTGTCAAAATAGTGCTGCGCAAGAAAAATAAATTAAATTGTTGTAAACTGTCAGAGATGTTGCAAATTGTTCATAAATGTATTGCAAATTGTCAAAAAATTGCTGCAAACTGCAAGAAATATTAATAACATTATTGTTAACTGTCAAAAATATGTGATAAATTGTCAAAAAATTTACAAATTGTCAAAAAAAGTGATACAAATTGTTAAAAAATGCTGCAAACTGTAAAAAACTGATGAAATTGTTGTTAACTGTCAAAAAGTATTGTAAACTATATAAAAATGTGTTGCAAATTGTCTAAAAAATGCTGCAAACTGTAAATATTTAATGAAATTGTTGCAAACATTTTGCTAATTGTCAAACAAATAATTAAATAGTTGTTAACTGTCAAAAAAAATATTGTAAATTGTCAAAAATTTTGCAAACTGTCAAAATAGCGTTGCATATTATCAAAAATTTGCTGCAAACTGCAAAAATTAATAACGTTTTTGTTAAGGGTTGCAAACTGTCAAAAAAGTGGTGCAAACTACAAGGAAAAATCACCTAATTGTTGTAACCTGTAACAAGTTAATGAAATTGTTGTTAACTGTCAAAAAACGTTGCAAACTATTGCAAAAATGGGCTATTTTTTAACAAAAAAATTGTAGCTGCCAAAAATTGCTACAAACTACAAGAAAAATTATGTAATTGTTAACTGTCAAAAAAATGTTGTAATCTGTCAAAAACTGTCAGAAATGTTGAAAACTGTCAAAAAATGTGATGCAAATTGTCAACAAAATACTGCAAACTGTAAAAAATAATAAAATTGTCAAATCGTCAAATATAATGAAAATTATAAAAAAAAAATCAAATTCTCAAAAAAAAGTGTAAAATAATAATGATATTATTGTTATCTGTCCAAAAAGAGTTGAAAATTGTCAAAAATGATGCAGATTGTCAAAAAAAAATTAAAAATTGTTGTTGCCTGTTAAAATTGTTGCAAACTGTCAGAAATGTTGCAAACTGTCGGAAGTGTTGCAAATTGTCAAAATAATACTTTATATCTGTAAAAAAATAGTGAAATTGTTGTTAACTGTCAAAAAAAGTGCTCTGTAAACTGTCAAAAATGATGCAAATTGTAATAAAAATTGCATACTTTCAAAAAAAGTGCAAAACAATAATGAAATTGTTGTTAGCTATCAAAAAAGTGTTGTACATTGTCAAAAATGCTGCTAAAAAAAACCGTCAAAAAAAGTGTGTATCAAATTATCAAAAAAAAATTGCAAACTGAAAAAAAATTTGTTGATTACTGTCAAAAGTGTTGCAAACTGTCTAAAGCGCTGGTTGATCAAAAAAGTGCTGCAATCTGCAAGAAAAATTAATAAAATTTGTTGTTAACTGTCTAAATTGTTGCAAACTGTCAAGAAAAGTGTTACATTGTCAAAAAATTCAGCAAACTATAACCCAAAAAATAATGAAATTGCTAACTGTCAAAAAAGTTTTGCAAATTGTGAACAAAATGCTGCAAACTGTAAAAAATAATGAAAATGGTAACAGTCAAAATTGTTGAAATTGTTGTTAACTGTAAAAAAAAGTGTTGTAAATTGTCAAAAATGTTGCAAACTGTCAAAAATATGTTGCAAATTGTCACAAAATGCTGCAAATTGTCAAAAAATGCTGCAAACTGTTACAAAATAATGAAAATGTTGTTAACTTTCAAAAAGTATTGTAAATTGTTAAAAAAATGTGTTGCAAATTGTCAAAAAAAAATGCTACAAACTGTAAAATATTAGGAAAATTGTTGTTAACTGTCAAACAAGTGTTGTAAAGTGGCAAAAACGTTGGATACTGTAAAAAAAGTAGCATATTGTCAAAAAATGCTGAAAACTAAAAAAATAAAGAAATAGTAGTTGTGTCAAAAAAATAAATTGTCAAAGTTGTTGCAAATTGTCAAAATAGAGTTGCAAGTTATTAAAAAATTGCTACAAATTGTCAAAAAATAATGAAATTGTTGTTAACTGTTAAAAAGTGTTGCAAACTGTCAAAAGTGTAGCCAACTGTCAGAAGTGTAGCCAACTGTCAGAAGTGTAGCCAACTGTTAAAAAAGTGTTGTAAACTATCAAGAAAGTGTTGCAATCTTTAAGAAAAAATAATAAAATTGTTGTTAACTGTCAAAAATGTTTTGTAAATTGTCAAAAGTGTTACAGTCATAAAAAGTGTTGCAATTTGTCAAAAAATGCTGCAAACTGTAAAAAATAATGAAGTTGATAACTGTCAAAATATGTTGCAAACTGTCAAAAAAGTGTTGCAAATTCTCAACAAAATACTGCAAACTGTAAAAAATAATGAATTTGTTGTTAACTGTCAAAAAGTGTTGCAAACTGTTAAAAAAAGTGGTATATTTTGTCAAAATAGTGCTGCCAACTGTAAGTTAAAATTAATTAAATTGTTATAAACTGTTAAAAGTATAGCCAACTGTCAGAAGTGTTGCAAACTGTAAAAAAATAAGAAATTTTGGTTAATTGTCTAAAAAGTTTTGTAAACTGTAAAACAACAGTTTTTACAAACTGTCAAAAATAGTAAAAAATTCTCAAAAGTGCTCCAAACTATAAAAAAATTATGATATTTTTGTTAACTGTCATAAAAGTATTGTAAATTGTCAAAAATGTTGCAAACTGTCTAAAAAAAGTGTTGCAAATTATCAAAAAAATGCTGCAAACTGTAAAAAATTAATAAAATTGTTGTTAACAATTAAAAAAGTATTGTAAACTATCAGAAGTGTTTAAAAAAGTTTTGTAAATTTTTAAAAAGTGCTGCAAACTGCAGGAAAACTAATTAAATTATTGTTAACTGTCAAAAGTGTTGTTGCATACAGTCAAGTGTTGCAAACTCTTAAAATTGTTGCTAATTGTACAAAAAAAGTTTTGTAAACTGTCAAAAAAATGCTGCAAACTGCAAGGAAAAGTTAATTAAATTGTTGTATACTCTCAAAAGTGTTTGTAATTTATCGAAAAAGTGCTGCAAGAAAAAATGAATAAATTTTATGTAAACCGTCAAAAAGGTTGATGTTAAAAAAAGGTTTGTAGCTGTCAAAAAAATGCTGCAAACTGCAACAAAAAAAAATTTATTGTAAACCTTCTAAAATGTTGTTTATCAGTCAAAAAGGTTGCAAACTGTCAAAGGTATTTGAAACACTTAACAGTTTGCAACATTTGACGTTTCTTGTTAAAAAAAGTTTTGTAAACTGTCAAAAATGTTGTTAATTGTCAAAAATGTTGCAGACCGTTAAGTGTTGCAAACCGCCAAAGGTGTTGCAAATAAATTAAAAAAAGTTTTGTAATCTGTCAAAAAAGTGCTGCAAACAGCAAGAAAAATTGTTGGCTGTCAAAAATGTTGCTTATTTGTCAAAAGTGTTGTAAAATTGTTGCAAAGTGTCAAAAATGCTGTCAAGTGTTGCAAATTATTAGAAAAGGTTTAGTAAACTGTCAAAAAAGTGCTGCAACTGCAAGGGAAAATTAATTAAATTATTTCAAACTGTCAGAAATGTTGATTATCTGTCAAATATGTTGCAAACTATAAAAAATGTTGCTAATAAATGTAAAAATTTCAAAAAAATGCTGCAAACTGCAAAAAAAAAAAGATTTACATAATGTAAACTGTCAAAAATGTTGTTTATCTGTCTAAAGTGTTGCTAACTGTCAAAAAAGTTCTGCAAACTTAAAAAAAAATGTAAATAAATTTGTTGTAAACTGTCAAAAGTGTTACAAACTGTCATGTGTTGCAATTTGTCAAACGTATTGCAAATAGTTTGTAAAAAAAGTTTTGTAATCGGTTAAACAAGTGCTACAAACTATAAGAAAAAATTAATTGTTGTAAACTGTCAAAAGCAAACTGTCAACACGTGCTGCAAACTGCAAGAAAAATTAATAAAATTGTAAACTGCCAAAAATGTAAATATTTGCCAAAAGGTCAAAAGTGTTGTAAACTGTCCAGTGTTGCAAATTGTCAAACGTGTTGCAAACTGTCAAAGGTGTTTCAAACTTTCACAAAAAGTTTTGTGACTGTCAACAAAGTGCTCCAAACTGAAAGGAAAAATCAGTTGTGGCAAACTGTCAAAAGTGTTGCAAATATTTGTTAAAAAAAGTTTTGTAAACTGTCAAAAAGTTCTGCAAACTACAATTAAATTGTTGTAAACTGTTAAAAATGTTTTTCACTGTCAAAAGTGTTGCAAACGGTTGTGTTTGGCAAAGTGTCAAAAGTGTTACAAATAATTGCAAGAAAAAATAATCAAATTGTTGTGGTAAACTGTCAAAATAGTTATTTATCTGTCAAAAAATCAAGAAAAAATGAACTAAATTGTTGTAAATTGTAACAAATGTTAACTGTCAAAAGGGTTGCAAACTGTGTTCAAAAGAGTTTTAAACTGTCTAAAGGAAATGTTGCAAACTGTCAAAATCGTGCTGCAAGTTGCAAGAAATTAATTAATTCAAATTGTTGTTTATTTGTCCAAAGTGTTGCAAACTGTCAAAAATATTGCAAACTGTATTGTAATCAGTCAAAAAGTGTCTACAAACTTTCTAAAATGTTGCTAAGTGATAAAAAATTGCAAACTGTCAAAAGTGTTTTGAAAATTGTCAAAAAAGTTCTGGAAACTGCAAGGAAAAACTATTCGAATTTTTGTAAACTGTCAAAAATGTTGTTAAATGTAAAAAAGTTGAAAATTGTCTAAAGTGTTTCGAACACGTTTATCTAACAAATACCAAAGATGTTCAATGGGGTTTTGATTAGAATTTAGAGAAGGCTTAAAGTTTTTTTGAATTGTTATTGCTATCTTAAAAGTAATAAGTAAAATTTGTTTTGTTTTTGCAAATTTATTTGGACAAAATATGAGGTTATTAGATTTGCATTTGATTAAAAATTTAAAAAAATATTAAGGCCTAAATATGTGTTCCTCTAATTATTTTGAGCAGTGTACTATGTTGACAGGTAAATTATTACAGTTCTAATTTATTTGTTTACATTAAATAACCCCACAGTTATCTTTGCAATTGTATAAGTTGTTTAAAATTGGCTTCTGTAAAGATTACATAAAACAAACTCATTAATCTTATTACGATTTAAAGCCGCTAGATATATCAGTGATGCTCTTTTCTCCATGATGTACACGCATTTTTTTATTTATTTTCCAGTTAAAAATACCCGCACCGATCACGGAAAGTGCCGGTATTTAGATCGTTTGCGTCAGTAAATATAAATAAGTGCACTAATTAATTGAGGTGGGGCCCTCCTCTGTCACGCATGAACCTATGATGATTTGTAGCCCGTGCCGTAGCAGACAGGTGTCGGGAGATCGACGTGCCACTTTTCAAAAAGGCAGGAGTAAAGGCGGCGGCGAATGGAGAGTGGAGCCTCTCAGTCTGCCGCCACAGACGCCATAAACACAATTCCCGCCGGTCTTAGTTTTATTTGAGAAGTAAGATCGATATGATACTGTATCAGTTTACATCTTAATTCATTTGGGAGAACAATTTGCCGAGTTATTAACTAAATAAAATTATTTGTGTAGGCTTAAAAATAGTTATTCTAGAACTTTAGTGTATAGCTCCGGATTTGAATTATTAAATAAAGGTTGAATTGTTAAATAATAAGTCTATTATATATCTTCAAGTTTTGGGTTAAATCTACTCCGCAATAACATTCAAAGTTGTTCTGTATAGAAGATTAGTTACTATTCTACTAAAGTTACTCGCTTTAGTTTTGGTTATTTTAAATCAACTTTTTTTTAAGATTGATAAAGTTTTTTGCATACGTTAGCTCTAACAAGTTTTATTACTAGTTTATTCTTACAAATATACTGCTAGTTTTGGCTTGACTAGAGCCTTTTATGGATGTAATAAGCGCGTTTATAACTGCTTTTTACTAATATAATGTGCCTAATTGGCCAGTGTAAGCTTGACAATTTTTTTAAGACTTTAAGTGCCAGTGCACACAGCATGCTCTCAACTGCTGTTACGTATAAGACTTTAGTGCCAGTTACGGTTTTCACAAATTTTATTAATATAAAATATTAAAATTCAAGATTACAAATATTTAATGTAATATTATATTGCCAAAAATTGTAACTAATTAATATGTAATTTTATATAAAAAAACTAATTGAATATGTAAATATCCAATACATTCTGCTCGGATTATAATTGTGTTTGTTTTGGTTTGCATTGAAGCAAAGTAGCGCGGATGTTTGCATTCAAAAGCGTTAGTATAATATAAAATAGAAAGTTATTGTAATATCAACTCCAGAATTGGGTTAAGATTGCAATTTAGATACGAGGCGGGGTTATGATCATTAAAAAACAAACTAAAACGGAAGAAAACTAGTTTTGCAGTATAATAATAGTAATAATAATAATAACAAACATTATATGCAGCAGAAGGCGTGCTGCTTTAGTAAATATTAAACTGGATACGATGATATGCGATATATTTTGCAATCGCGGATAAGTTTCACTACTGCTCGCGTAATGAATCTGATGTTAGTTTTTATAATGTAATAGCCACTACACACGACTATTAAAATAAAATTATACATTCGGTCACGCATTTCTTCAAAAAATGGAATCAACGGTGTGTAGTGAAACTAATGAGTTATTATAATTCACAAACTCAATCATTAAAATTGAATCAACGGATATAATGCATATTGTTAAATACAGTTTAATAGGTTTACTTTTATATAATATATTTTTTATTGTACCATACTAAATATGTCTTTATTTTTGTTTCAGGTGAGTTGACTTGTACCAATCTTTGTAACGAACCTACGGTATGTATTAAAAAAAAAACATTGTTTTGATTCTTCTAGCCTCTTCAGTATACTAATAGTAATTATATCAACACATGTGTCAAATTAAATTTGTTCTATAATAGTGCCGAACTAATTAATCATCCTATATAATGGAACAAAAACTAATTCAATATCTTTCAAATGAATTGTTACCACCCACAAAAGGCTTGACAACATAAAGGCATAATTATATTGAATTAACCCGATGAATCATTGACGAATCGTCAAGGCAACGGCGATCACAACAACGTGGCGTGTCGATATTGACAAATTGCTCTTCTTTTGTTTGCTTACATTATTGAAACAACAATTACACTAAATAATATAAGCATATTTACAGTAATTAATGTTTCGACTAATTGGATATTTAATAATGGATGCAGCACGCTATATTCTCGTCTTCAATAATAAAATTTCCTGTTTAAACAGTTCGCTAAAAGTTTTATTATGTTTCTCAATAACTGGTATTTACTGCCGAATATAGTTCTCCAAAGTTATTCTCTCCCTTCGCGCGTGGAAGTTGTGCGAGATTTAAGCCGCAACGACGGCATTGGGGACGAACATGTTAGGAAAATTATGTTGGAGGCATTATACGACAAGCTTTCAATTTCTGTTGTAATTAATTTACAAAACATTTATTTAATGTGTTTTGTGTGTATTTCAAGAGAAAATAATAAGGATAAAAGAGAAGAGAATAATGATAAAATATATTTATTACAGAAAAACAAAGCCTTAACAATAGTTACAATAATAAAATCAAAAATTATGTTGAACTTAGTTTAAGCATTGCTTTATACTACACAACACTCAAAATTGAGTTTAGAAACTTAAGAAATATTTTTTAGAAATTTTTGAAATTATTTTGATTTTTAGAGAAAGATAACTTTGCTCCAAATCATGCTGAGGCTACAATTATTATCTAATTGAATCAAAATTTAAGTCAAACTTAGTTTAAGCATTGCTTTATAATACACAAAACTCAAAATTGAGTTTAGAGATTTCAAAATATTTTTATAATTTTTTGAAATTGTTTTGATTTTTACCAAAAGATAACTTAGCTCCAAATCATGCTGAGGCTACAATTATTACATAATAAAATTAATTTTTAAGTCAAACTTAGTTTAGGCATTGTTTTATACAACACTAAACTCAAAATTGAGTTTAGATATATAAAAATATTTTTTATAATTTTTTGAAAATATTAAAATTTTTATCAAAAGATAACTTTTTTCCAAATCATGATGAGGCTACAATTTTTACATAATTAAATCAAAATATAAGTCAAACTTAATTTAAGCATTGTTTTATACAACACTAAACTCAAAGGAAATTTAGAAATATTTTTTATAAATTTTTGAAATTGTTTTGAGTTTTACCAAAAATAACTTTGTTCCAAATTGTGCTGAGGCTACAATTGCTACAATATAGAATCAAAAAATAAGTTAGGCTTAACGTAAACATTGCTTTATATAACACATAATTCAAAATCAAGTTTAGAAATTTATAAATATTTTTTATAAGTTTTTGAAATTATTTTGAGTATTACTAAGAGATAACTTTGCTCCAAATCATGCTGAGGCTACAATTATCACATAACAAAATCAAAAATTAAGTCGAACTTAGTTTAAGCAATGCTTTATACAACACAAAACTCAAAATTGAGTTTAGAGATTTATAAATATTTTTATAGTTTTTTGAATTTATTTAGATTTTTACCAAAGACAACTTTTTGCTTTAAGTCAATGCTGAGGCTACAATTATTACATAATAAAATTAATTTTTAAGTAAAACTTAGTTTAAGCATTGTTTTATACAACACAAGACTCAAAATTGAGTTTAGAGATTTCAAAATATTGTTTATAGTTTTTTGAAATTATTTTGATTTTTTCCAAATCATAACTTTGCTTTAAATCATGCTGAGGCTACAATTCTTATCTAATTGAATCAAAATTTATGTCAAACTTAGTTTAAGCAGTGTTTAATACAACATAAAACTTAAGAGTTTCGAATTTTAAAAAATTTTTGCATAATTTATTGAAATATTTAAATTTATCAAATAACAACTTAGCTTCAAGTCATGCTGAGGGTACAATTATTACATAATAAAATCAAAATTTAAATCAAATTTACTTTAAGCATTGCTTTATACAACACAAATTTTAAAATTGAGTTTAGAGATTTCAAAATATTTTTATAATTTTTTGAAATTATTTTGTATTTTAACAAAAGATAACTTTGCTTTAAATTATGCTGAGGCTACAATTAATATCTAATTGAATTAAAATTTAAGTCAAACTTAGTTTAAGCATTGCTTTATAAAACACAAAACTCAAAATTGAGTTTAGAGATTTTAAAATATTTTTTTATAATTTTTTGAAATGATTTTGATTTCTACCTAAATATAACTTTGCTGCAAAATATGCTGAGACTACAATTATTACATAATAAAATCAAATTTTAAGTTAAATTCAGTTTAAGCTTTGCTTTATATAACACAAAACTCAAAAGTGAGTTTAGATATCTAAAAATATTTTTTTATAATTTTTTGAAATTATTTTGATTTTTTCCAAAATATAACTTTGCTTTAAATCATGCTGAGGCTACAATTATTATCTAATTGAATCAAAATTTAAGTCAAACTTAGTTTAAGCATTGCTTTGTACAACACAAAACTCAAAATTGAGTTTAGAAATTTAAAAGTATTTTTTATAATTTTTTGAAATTTTGTTGATTTTTACCAAAAGATAACTTAGCTCCAAATCATGCTGAGGCTACAATGATTACATAATAAAATTAATTTTTAAGTCAAACTTAGTTTAAGCATTGTTTTATACAACACTAAACTCAAAATTCAGTTTAGATATATAAAAATATTTTTTATAATTTTTTGAAAATATTAAAATTTTTATCAAAAGATAACTTTTTTCCAAATCATGATGAGGCTACAATTTTTACATAATTAAATCAAAATATAAGTCAAACTTAATTTAAGCATTGTTTTATACAACACTAAACTCAAAGTTGAGTTTAGAAATTTAGAAATATTTTTTATAAATTTTTGAAATTGTTTTGATTTTTACCAAAAATAACTTTGTTCCAAATTGTGTTGAGGCTACAATTGCTACAATATAGAATCAAAAAATAAGTTAGGCTTAACGTAAACATTGCTTTATATAACACATAACTCAAAATCAAGTTTACAAATTTATAAATATTTTTTATAAATTTGTGAAATTATTTTGAGTATTACCAAGAGATAACTTTGCTCCAAATTATGCTGAGGCTACAATTATCACATAACAAAATCAAAAATTAAGTCGAACTTAGTTTAAGCAATTCTTTATACAACACAAAACTTAAAATTGAGTTTAGAGATTTATAAATATTTTTATAGTTTTTTGAATTTATTTAGATTTTTACCAAAGACAACTTTTTGCTTTAAGTCAATGCTGAGGCTAGAATTGTTACATAATAAAATCAAAATTTAAGTCAAACTTAGTTTAAGCATTGTTTTATACAACTTAAAACTCAAAGTTGAGTTTAGAAATTTATAAATATTTTTTATAAATTTTTTAAATTGTTTTGAGTTTTACCAAAAATTACTTTGTTCCAAATTGTGCTGAGGCTACAATTATCACATAATAAAATTAAAATTTAAGTCAAACTTAGTTTAAGCATTGTTTTATACAACACTAAACTCAAAATTGAGTTTAGATATATAAAAATATTTTTTATAATTTTTTGAAAATATTAAAATTTTTATCAAAAGATAACTTTTTTCCAAATCATGATGAGGCTACAATTTTTACATAATTAAATCAAAATATAAGTCAAACTTAATTTAAGCATTGTTTTATACAACACTAAACTCAAAGTTGAGTTTAGAAATTTAGAAATATTTTTTATAAATTTTTGAAATTGTTTTGAGTTTTACCAAAAATAACTTTGTTCCAAATTGTGCTGAGGCTACAATTATCACATAATAAAATTAAAATTTAAGTTGTAACAGGGTGTTGTAGGGTTATAATAATAATAACGTGGTTCTTCGTGAAATAATGTTTAATCAACAGTGAAATAATAATAATCGTCTAACAATGTAACAAGAATGAAATCTTAACTGCCTAAATAATGTTTTACAAAATACTTATATACTACATTTTCCCACTATAAAATATACTCCAGCACAGCTGCTGGAAATATCCGGATTATTATAATCCGTCGCGTCCGTTGCTTAATTAGTTATTGGAAATATCCAGATTATGTCGTTAATATAACTTTGGGGAAATAACCAGATTAATATATTTGGGACTTCTTAGTAACAGGGTAGTGTTATTACCTATACATCTTAAATGTGCTTGTTACAAAGTCAAATTTAGTTTAAGCATTGTTTTATACAACACTAAACTCAAAATTGAGTTTAGATATATAAAAATATTTTTTATAATTTTTTGAAAATATTAAAATTTTTATCAAAAGATAACTTTTTTCCAAATCATGATGAGGCTACAATTTTTACATAATTAAATCAAAATATAAGTCAAACTTAATTAAAGCATTGTTTTATACAACACTAAACTCAAAGTTGAGTTTAGAAATTTAGAAATATTTTTTATAAATTTTTGAAATTGTGATGAGTTTTACCAAAAATAACTTTGTTCCAAATTGTGCTGAGGCTACAATTATCACATAATAAAATTAAAATTTAAGACAAACTTAGTTTAAGCATTGTTTTATACAACACTAAACTCAAAATTGAGTTTAGATATATAAAAATATTTTTTATAATTTTTTGAAAATATTAAAATTTTTATCAAAAGATAACTTTTTTCCAAATCATGATGAGGCTACAATTTTTACATAACTAAATCAAAATATAAGTCAAACTTAATTTAAGCATTGTTTTATACAACACTAAACTCAAAGTTGAGTTTAAAAATTTAGAAATATTTTTTATAAATTTTTGAAATTGTTTTGAGTTTTACCAAAAATAACTTTGTTCCAAATTGTGCTGAGGCTACAATTGCTACAATATAGAATCAAAAAATAAGTTAGGCTTAACGTAAACATTGCTTTATATAACACATAACTCAAAATCAAGTTCAGAAATTTATAAATATTTTTTATAGATTTGTGAAATTATTTTGAGTATTACCAAGAGATAACTTTGCTCCAAATCATGCTGAGGCTACAATTATCACATAACAAAATCAAAAATTAAGTCGAACTTAGTTTAAACAATGCTTTATACAACACAAAACTCAAAATTGAGTTTAGAGATTTATAAATATTTTTATAGTTTTTTGAATTTATTTAGATTTTTACCAAAGACAACTTTTTGCTTTAAGCCAATGCTGAGGCTACAATTATTACATAATAAAATTAATTTTTAAGTAAAACTTAGTTTAAGCATTGTTTTATACAACACAAGACTCAAAATTGAGTTTAGAGATTTCAAAATATTGTTTATAGTTTTTTGAAATTATTTTGATTTTTTTCAAATCATAACTTTGCTTTAACTCATGCTGAGGCTACAATTCTTATCTAATTGAATCAAAATTTATGCCAAACTTAGTTTAAGCAGTGTTTAATACAACATAAAACTTAAGAGTTTAGAATTTTAAAAAAAATTTGCATAATTTATTGAAATATTTAAATTTATCAAATAACAACTTAGCTTCAAGTCATGCCGAGGGTACAATTATTACATAATAAAATCAAAATTTAAATCAATATACTTTAAGCATTGCTTTATACAACACAAAACTCAAAATTGAGTTTAAAGGTTTCAAAATATTTTTATAATTTTTTGAAATTATTTTGTATTTTAACAAAAGATAACTTTGCTTTAAATCATGCTGAGGCTACAATTATTATTTAATTTAATCAAAATTTAAGTCAAACTTAGATTAAGCATTGCTTTATAAAACACAAAACTCAAAATTGAGTTTAGAGATTTATAAATATTTTTATAGTTTTTTGAATTTATTTACATTTTTACCAAAGACAACATTTGCTTTAAGTCAATGCTGAGGCTACAATTATTACATAATAAAATTAATTTTTAAGTAAAACTTAGTTTAAGCATTGTTTTATACAACACAAGATTCAAAATTGAGTTTAGAGATTTCAAAATATTGTTTATAGTTTTTTGAAATTATTTTGATTTTTTTTAAATCATAACTTTGCTTTAAATCATGCTGAGGCTACAATTCTTATCTAATTGAATCAAAATTTATGTCAAACTTAGTTTAAGCAGTGTTTAATACAACATAAAATTTAAGAGTTTAGAATTTTAAAAAAAATTTGCATAATTTATTGAAATATTTAAATTTATCAAATAACAACTTAGCTTCAAGTCATGCCGAGGGTACAATTATTACATAATAAAATCAAAATTTAAATCAAATTACTTTAAGCATTGCTTATACAACACAAATTTCAAAATTGAGTTTAGAGATTTCAAAATATTTTTATAATTTTTTGAAATTATTTTGTATTTTAACAAAAGATAACTTTGCTTTAAATCATGCTGAGGCTACAATTATTATTTAATTTAATCAAAATTTAAGTCAAACTTAGATTAAGCATTGCTTTATAAAACACAAAACTCAAAATTGAGTTTAGAGATTTTAAAATATTTTTTATAGTTTTTTGAAATTATTTTGATTTCTACCTAAAGATAACTTTGCTGCAAATTATGCTGAGACTACAATTAATTATTACATAATAAAATCAAAATTTAAATCAAATTACTTTAAGTATTGCTTTATAGAACACAAAACTCAAATTTGAGTTTAAAGATGAAATATTTTTATAATTTTTTGAAATTGTTTTCATTTTTACCAAAAGATAACTTAGCTCCAAATCATGCTGAGGCTACAATTATTACATAATAAAATTAATTTTTAAGTCAAACTTAGTTTAAGCATTGTTTTATACAACACTAAACTCAAAATTGAGTTTAGATATATAAAAATATTTTTTAAAATTTTTTGAAAATATTAAAATTTTTATCAAAAGATAACTTTTTTCCAAATCATGATGAGGCTACAATTTTTACATAATTAAATCAAAATATAAGTCAAACTTAATTTAAGCATTGTTTTATACAACACTAAACTCAAAGTTGAGTTTAGAAATTTATAAATATTTTTTATAAATTTTTGAAATTGTTTTGAGTTTTACCAAAAATAACTTTGTTCCAAATTGTGGTGAGGCTACAATTGCTACAATTTAGAATCGAAAAAAAAGTTAGGTTTAACTTAATCATTGCTTTATATAACACATAACTCAAAATCAAGTTTAGAAATTTATAAATATTTTTTATAAATTTGTGAAATTATTTTGAGTATTACCAAGAGATAACTTGGCTCCAAATCATGCTGAGGCTACAATTGACACATAACAAAATCAAAATTTAAGTCGAACTTAGTTTAAGCTATGCTTTATACAACACAAAACTCAAAATTGAGTTTAGAGATTTATAAATATTTTTTATAGTATTTTGAATTTATTTAGATTTTTACCAAAGACAAATTTTTGGTTTAAGTCAATGCTGAGGCTAGAATTGTTACATAATAAAATCAAAATTTAAGTCAAACTTAGTTTAAGCATTGTTTTATACAACACAAAACTCAAAGTTGAGAAATTTATAAATATTTTTTTTATAAATTTTTGAAATTATTTCAGTATTATCAAGAGATAAGTTTGCTCCAAATCATGTTGAGGTTACAATTAATACATAATTAAATAAAATTTTAAGTCTAACTTAGTTTAAACTATGCTTTATCTAACACAAACTTTAAAATTGAGTTTAGAGATTGAAAAATATTTTTTGAAATTATTTTGATTTTTACTTTGCTCCAAATTATGCTGAGGCTACAATTATTATATAATAAAATTAAAATTTTTGTATTACAAAAACTTGAGCAGGTGGGCGGGAACTAAGTTTAAATTATTTGGGCATGTGGTTTGCGATTGTGTATCACAAACACTTGGGTGGGAACTAAGTTTAACTTAGTTGGTTTGAAAATTGTGTAACCCACCCACCCGCACGATTTTTTGTGATCTATTTTCTTGATTACAAACACTTGGGTGGGATCTAAGTTCAATTTAGTTGGTCGTGTGGTTTAGAATTGTGTAACTCACCCACCCGCCCGAGTGTTTGTGTTTTATTTTTTTGACCACAAACACTTGGTTGGGTGGGTGGAAACTAAGTTTAACTTAGTTGGTTTGGAAATTGTGTAACCCACCTACTCGCCCGACTTTTTGTGATCTATTTTCTTACAATCACTTGGGTGGTTGGGTGGGTTCTAAGTTCAATTTAGTTGGTCGTGTGGTTTGGAAGTTGTGTAACTCACTTACTCGCCCCAATCTTTGTGTTTTATTTTTTTCATTACAAACACTTGGGTGGGTGGGAACTAAGTTTAACTTAGTTGGTCGTGTTTAAAATTGTGTAAACCGCCATCCGCCCGAGTGTTTGTGGTCTATTTTTTTTATAACAAACACTTGGGTGGGTGTGCGGGAACCAATTTTAACTTAGTTGGTTATGTGGTTGAGAAGTTGTGTAACGTATCTACCCGCCCGAGTGTTTGTGTTCTATTTTTTTGATCACAAACACTTGGGTAGGTGGGTTGGAACTAAGTTTAACTTAGTTGGTCGTGTGGTTTGGAAATTGTGTAACCTACTCATCCGCCCGAGTGTTTGTGCTATATTTTTTAGATTACAAACACTTGGGTGGGTGGGCGGGAACCAAGTTTAATTTAGTTAGTTGTGTGGCTTAGAATTGTGTAACCCACCCCAGTTTAACTCAGTTGGTTTGGAAATTGTTTAACCCACCCACCCGCCCGAGTGTTTGTGGTCCATTCTCTTGATTTTAAACACTCGGGTAGGTGGGTGGGATCTAAGTTCAATATAGTTGGTTGTAGGGTTTGGAAATTGTGTAACCCACCTACCCGCCCGAATCTTTGTGGTTCATTTTTGTCATTACAAACACTTGGGTGAGTGGATGGGTGGGAACTAAGTTTAACTTAGTTGGTCGTGTTGTTTAGAGTTGTGTGCCCGTCCGAATGTTTGTGATTTATTTTTTTGATCACAAACATTTGGGTGGTTGGGTGGGAACTATGTTTTACTTAGTTGGTTGTGTGATTTGGAAACTGAGTAACCTACCCGCCTGAGTGTTTGTACTATAATTTGATTGGATGGGTGGGCGGGAAGCAAGTTTAACTTAGTTGATTGTGTAGTTTAGAGTTGTGTAACTAACCTACCCGCCCGAATGTTTGTGATTTATTTTCTTGATCACAAACACTTGGGTGGGTAGGCGGGAACTAAATTTAACTTAGTTGGCCGTGTGGTTTGGAAATTGTGTAACCCACCCACCCGCCCGAGTATTTGTGCTATAAGTTTTTGATCACAAACACTTGGGTGGGTGGGCGGGAACTAAGTTTAAATTAGTTGGCCGTGTGGTTTGGAAATTGTGTAATCCACTTGGGTGGGTGGGCGGGAATCAAGTTTAATTTAGTTGATTGTGTGGTTTACAATTGTGTAACTCACCCACCCGCCCGAGTATTTGTGTTCTATTTTTTTGATCACCAACACTTGGTTGGGTGGGTGGAAACTAAGTTTAATTTAGTTGGTTTGGAAATTGTGTAACCCACCAACCCGCCCGAGTGTTTGTGCTTTTATTTTTTGATTACAAACACTTGGGTGGGTGGGCGGGAACTAAGTTTAACTTAGTTGGCCGTGTGGTTTGGAAATTGTGTAACCCACCCACCCGCCCGAGTGTTTGTGCTCTAATTTTTTGATTACAAACATTTGGGTGGGTTGGCGGGAACTAAGTTTAACTTAGTTGGCCGTGTGGTTTGGAAATTGTGTAACCCACTTGGGTGGGTGGGGGGGGGGGGGGAATCAAGTTTAATTTAGTTGATTGTGTGGTTTACAATTGTGTAACTCACCCACCCGCCCGAGTATTTGTGTTCTATTTTCTTGATCACCAACACTTGGTTGGGTGGGTGGAAACTAAGTTTAATTTAGTTGGTTTGGAAATTGTGTAACCCACCAACCCGCCCGAGTGATTGTGCTTTAATTTTTTGATTACAAACACTTGGGTGGGTGGGCGGAAACTAAGTTTAATTTAGTTGGCCGTGTGGTTTGGAAATTGTGTAACCCACCCACCCGCCCGAGTATTTGTGCTATAAGTTTTTGATCACAAACACTTGGGTATGTAACCCATCCACCCGCCAGAGTGTTTGTGCTCTAATTTTTTTGACTACAAACACTTGGGTGGGTTGGCGGGAACTAAGTTTAACTTAGTTGGCCGTGTGGTTTGGAAATTGTGTAACCCACCCACCCGCCCGAGTGTTTGTGCTCTAATTTTTTGATTACAAACATTTTTGTGGGTGGGCGGGAACTAAGTTTAAATTAGTTGGCCGTGTGGTTTGGAAATTGTGTAACCCACTTGGGTGGGTGGGCGGGAATCAAGTTTAATTTAGTTGATTGTGTGGTTTACAATTGTGTAACTCACACACCTGCCCGAGTATTTGTGTTCTATTTTTTTGATCACCAACACTTGGTTGGGTGGGTGGAAACTAAGTTTAATTCAGTTGGTTTGGAAATTGTGTAACTCACCAACCCGCCCGAGTGTTTGTGCTTTAATTTTTTGATTACAAACACTTGGGTGGGTGGGCGGAAACTAAGTTTAACTTTGGTTATTAGTTTGGAAATTGTGTAACCCACCCACCCGTCCGAGTGTTTGTGCTCTAATTTTTTGATTACAAACATTTGGGTGGCTGGGCGGGAACTAAGTTTAACTTAGTTGGTTGTGTGGTTTGGAAATTTTGTAACCCGCCCACCCGCCCGAGTGTTTGTGCTCTAATTTTTTGATTACAAACACTTGGGTGGGTGGGAGAGAACTAAGTTTAACAAAGTTGGTTGGTCTTGATCACAAACACTTGGGTGGTTGGGTGGGAACTAAGTTTTATTTAGTTGGTTTTTTTGGTTTGGAAATTGTGTGACCTAACCACCCGCCCGAGAGTTTGTGGTCTATTTTTTTGATTACAATCATTTGGGTGGGTGGTTGGAAACTAATTTTAACTTAGTTGGTCGTGTATTGTGGAATTGTGTAATCCAGCCACTCGCCAGAGTGATTTTGGTCTCTAAATCATGCTGAGGCTACAATATGCACATAATAAAATCAAAATTTAAGTAAAACTTAGTTTAAGGCAGTAAATATTTATTGTTTTTTTTTATCAATTAGCTGTACTTTGGTACTTAAAATATGAACTAATAGTTTGTACTTTGGAAGCTTCTGGTATATAAAAAAGCAAAACTTTGGCATTTTTTTAGACTTAACTATGCTTAGGCAGTAAATATTTAGAATTTTCTTCTAGCAGTTTGATGTGCTGTGATGTCCAGAATATATTTTAATAGTTTCTATCCCGTAAGCTGAAGAGTTTTTTTTTAATGCAAAAAGTATCAACAAATTTTGCATTTTTGAGTTTTAATTAAGCCTAGGCATCAAATATTGTTAATTTTTTTACGAAATAGCTGTAATGTGGTGCTTGAATATATTTATTTTCATTATTTTGTACTTTAGTATTTACAAAAACATGCACAGTTTTAACAAGGTCTACGTTTTTGGGCTATAACTAAAAGCCTTGGCTTTAAGTTTGTCAATTTTTTTGATAGAATTAATTGTTTATATGTTTCCTGAATGTTTTGTGATATTTTTTTCATTTAAGGACCTTGACTTTTTAAGAAATCGCCTAAAATCATCAAAATTTACAGTTTCTTAGGCCAAAACTAATCCTAGGCTTTAATGTTGTTGGTTTTTTAAAGGAATTAGTTGTTTAATGGTTTTTTGATCATTTTTTCTTTTAAAGACTTTGACATTTTGAAGTTGTAGCCAAAAATTATCAAAATTTACAGTTTTAAAGCCAAAACTAAACCTAGGCTTTAACTTTGTCAATTTCTTTGATGGAAATAGTTGTTTATATGTTTTTAAAATGTTTTGTAATAATTTTTTTTATTTTAAGGACTTTGACGTTTTGAGGAAATTGCCAAAAAATTATCAAATTTTACAGTTTTTTATGCCAAAACAAATCCTAGGCTTCAATTTTGTCAATTTTTTTGATGGAGTTAGTTGTTCATATGTTTTCTGAATGTTTTTCAAATTTTTTTTTCTTAAGGACTTTGACATTTTAAAGTAATATCTAAAAAATCATCAAAATTTACAATTTTAAAGCCAAAACTAAGCCTAGGCTTTAATTTTGTCAATTTTGTAAATGAAATTAGTTGTTCATATGTTTTTTGAATGTTTTGTAATATTTTTTTTTTGTTTGAAGGACTTTGACATTTTTAGAAAATTGCCAAAAAATTATCAAAATTTATAGTTTTTAATGCCAAAACTAATCGTAGGCTTCATTTTTGTTGATTTTTTAATGGAATTAGTTGGTGAATATTTTGCAATATTTTTTTCTTCTAAGGACTTTGACATTTTAAAGTAATAGCCAAAAAAATTATTTAAAGCCAAAACTAAGCTTAGGTTTTAATGTTGTTGATTTTCTTAACGGAATTAGTTGGTTAATGGTTTTTTGAATATTATGCAACTATTTTTTCTTTTAAGGATTTTGACATTTTGAAGTAATAGTCAAAAAATTATTAAATTGTACAGTTTTGTATGCCAAAATTAATTCTAGGTTTCAGTTTTGTTGATTTTTTAATGGAATTAGTTGGTTAATGCTTTTTTGAATAGAATATAATATTTTTTTCTTCTAAGAATTATAACAATTTG
Source organism: Tachinus rufipes (assembly GCA_963932245.1). Lineage (NCBI taxonomy): Eukaryota > Metazoa > Arthropoda > Insecta > Coleoptera > Staphylinidae > Tachinus > Tachinus rufipes. Next base: position 94,200,276 of record OZ010746.1, read on the forward strand.
AAAAACTAGCTATTGAAATGTTTAGTTTTTTTTGCATTAACTAAGCCTAGGCAGTAAATATTTTAAGAAACGTTTTAAAATATTTGCACACAGCGTGATTTGTAGGATAAAAAATTCTGAGATATTATAGCAACAATCTTTAGAAACCAATAAATTCTTATTGATTGTAAAAGCAAGTTTTACAATATAAAAATAGCATGTACCTAACTAACTTACTATTTTTATACTTGTGTAACGACCAATTATTTAAATTTATTTTTTAAACAACCGAGACAATTGCTCGGCAACCGAACCACCACACCGAGCGTAGACGACGTCTACGCTCGGTATTAATTAGTTTAAAATATATAATATCAACAATAATTATTATAAAAACGCTAACAAAATTAACAATTGTTTTAATTAATTGCAACTGCTTCTTGAAATATACCGTTTTTACTCTCAAAAACCACCTTGTATTCAACATTAAATAATTTCAAATCGCTTCTATTTACTTTACATAATACAAAGCTGTTTTTCCTAAGTTGGTAATAAAAATAAAGTGAAGTTTCCTCTCCGTGTGTGTTAGTCTGAAAAAAAAAACTCATGCATGTGAAATCGGATTAGGGAAGCGCGCGCTAGTGCGTTATATATACCTGCGAAGTAAGTGGAGCAGAATGCCAAAAGTAAAAGTGTGTGTACCACTTGTCCGCATCTAATATATAATAAATATCAGGTGAAACTGCATGTCAAGCGTCGACTTTGTCCCCTCGCCTTTTACAACTACTACTGAATCCGATTACACCGCATCAGTTTACAAGCTTTATTTATTACTTTTTAATTATTTTTAATATTCTGAAATTTATTTCCCGGTTAATTTTCTAATTTGAGCGTGGAAGATGCGCCCCGTTGAAATTTTTATCGGGCGGAAAATTTAGTCGGGCGTTTATTACAGCAAAACAGAGAGCGAAGATAGGGGGAGATGCATATTAAAATCTATACACTACCTGTGGATACACAGATTAATAATGTTGCCAGTAGGGGTGGGAATTAACTGGACTGTACAGGTATTGTGCTCTTTTATTATAAGCCGCATTCATCCCTAATTCATTTCATTATGAAATAAATTTTTCTTCATTTTATAATAATAAAGATAAACTATTTAATTAATTTTTCAAATGACGCAACAAATGGCATTGAATTTATAATGTTGACAACAAAAGGAGAAATCATAAATTCCGGATTAAAAGTCACATTCATCTGTTTAATTGTGATTGAGGGAATGATCTCAGAGTATGCTAGCAAAAAGTAATGATTATACATTGTCTTCTATTGCAAACTGGGACATGCATCGTACATCAAATGAGTTGCGTTCGCTGAAGCGCGACTATTTTTTCTGAATGCAGTTCATTCTGCTCACTTCTTGTTTCCAACAACAAAAAAATTACTCAAAGGCATATTTCTCGAGATTAAATATGTGCACTCAGAAATATCACTTGCAATATGTTCTGGGACATTTAATTTCATACGGGGCGGAATGTGAAGAGGTATTATTGCCAGCAATTTCGCAGTGATGGAACGTGCGCTACCGAAACGGCGCTATCAAATCATCCAATTAAACAAAACGTACCATCGTGTAAACTAGCTAGCCTTTCCAAGTGAAATGGAATTTTGCTATAATTGTTTAAGACCACTTAACCGATACTATAATTAAATTATAACGAAGTTTTTTTCTAATTGACAAGAAGTTGTTTTGTAACCATCTACAATAAGTTTGATTATTCTGCTTCAATGCATTTAACGGATGTTAATTTTTAGTTATCATAAAGTACATTATTTTTATATATTTTACTTCCTGTAAATAATTAAGTACACCCAAAGGCGAGGTGCATTGTGTTCAATCTCCATTCACGGTGAATTGCTCATCAAAATCACGGCTAACCCATTTTCAGATATTGTTGTTGTTGTTGTTATTATACACTATATAAACTTTATAGATCGATGCCGTGCACCATTCTGTGTGATAAGCCATAGAGAAAAATCAATGTACCGGGAAGAGCTATTGTGAGCGGCAACGGAAGTTGTTTGCGGCCAGGAAGTTGAGGTGGATGATGTCCAAACGTTAATGTATATAGGGTTGGCCCCATTTTTTTTTGTTCACAGTAGAATCAATTTTAAGAATACAAAGCTTTATAATTTATAAAATCAAAAATTGAATTAATTGCTGTCAGGTACGATGATTATTCAATTAATTACACACAAAGTCTGTTAAAAGTCTCCCTCTAAAGTATAGGTTTATATTTCTAAGATTTTAATTGTGTTTACCCCACGCTGAGTTTGATGATGATGTATTATGTTTTAAATTAATTATAATAATTAAAAGTCAGTTCAAATTAATATTCAAATATTGCGCATCTTTTCAGCACATATGCAGCCGGTTACCTTGGAGATCTTGCCTACATCTAATCCTTCTCATCTAACAAGCTAAACATATTAAAGTCCTATATCGATATTCGATTGCGATACGGGAGACGCGGATATCCAATTTTAAAATCATTTCGTACCGATCTCTCTCCGCATCGCTAGGGCCCAAGGCACAAACAGATTCCAATAGGGTAATTGGGGTGGATTTGTAAAACTATGCGTTCATGTTAGCCTCGGGGACTTCCACCTTGTAAAATGGATAATGCATTATACACTACTACATTGTTAAGGAAATCCAGTAAATGCAATGTTTAATTTTATAATATATCCTAAGCACCAAAGGGAATTAATAAATATTACTATGTGATTAGTAGTTACATAGTTTATTGTAAAAATAAATAAAACACATTTACTTTGTAACTAAACCACGAATATATTAAAAAAATCGTAACATGTTTCAACCTTTACAAGGCCATCATCGGACGGTCCCAAAAAATTAAATCTGGTTTTGGTTGGAGTAGAGAGCCACTTTTTACGCCTGGCGCATTAACCTGTTCTCTGCTCGAAATGCTGGCAACTTACATTACAGATGGACCTACAGTTTTGAATGGATTCCGAACCACTGGAGAGATTATTACTTGATAAACAGATAAAAGACGCATGGACTTATATCAGGTGAATAAAGCGGATGGTCCAATACCGGGATGCTATGCTTGGCGAGAAACGTCTTAACAGACAATGCACTGTGAGCTGGTGCGTTGTCTTGATGAAAAATCCATGATCTTTTTCTTCCACAAAAAAAAACATAAGTTACAAAAATATTTACCGGCATTGATTGCTGTTGCGGGAATCAAAAGAAAAAGCTTTAGCTCATACGCAGTTTACCCGCAATTACTTTATTTTGGTTATTTAAAAGCCACTACTTGTAGTGACTTGTAACGCATGTAAAGAAGAGTAACTTCCAATCTCTTGACAACAAACATTTTGGCGGGTGGGCGGGAACCGCAGTTTAAACTATCTGTTTGTAATCATGCATTGGAATGCCCCGCCCACCCACTAAATGTTTGTCATCAAGTGATTTGATGTCACATCACTTCTTCTGACATAGAAACTTTTAATGCTTGAAGAGAGAAAAAATTCCAAATCTTATCACTATTGTTTCCTTTGACATAGTGATTTGTAACGCTTGCAGAGAGGAATAACTTCTAATCAGATTAAACCACAGATTAAATTACTTGTTTGTAATCATGCCCGAACCCAAACTATTGACTTGTTATCATGCTTTGGAGTAAGCCATCAACCCACTCAATTGTTTGTCATCAAGAGATTAAACATGTGACTTCTCTGCAAGAATCAGAAGTTATTTTGTCGCAAAAGAAGGTTGTGATCTAAAATTTTGATAACTAACACTTGGGTGGGTGGCTGGGCTACTCCAATCCAAACTATTCACTTGTTATCATGCTTTGGAGTGAGCCATCCACCCATCCAAATGTTTGTCATTAAGAGATTAAACATTTGATTTCTCTGCGAGCATCAGAAGTTATGTCAATCATCTGTCAATGGCGAAGTAACGGATTAGACGTCATTTTTTTTTTTTAAAGAAACGTATTTTTGTAAAGTATCATAAAACGTTCTTGAGTTACTGATATCTTCAAATAATGTTCCAAAAGCGTCTCAAAATCTTAAACTGTTTATCAACTGTCAACAAATGTTCTTAAAGTATCATAAAATGTTTTTAAGTCACTAATATCTTTTAATAATATTTCAAAAGTGTCTTAAAGTTGTAAACTATTCATGAACTGCCAAATAATGTTCCCAATCTGTTACTAATAATATAAAATGTTCCTAAAGTATCATAAAACGTTCATAAGTCACTAATATCTTTTAATAATATTCCAAAAGTGTTTTAAAATTATACACTATTCTTGAACTGCTAAATAATGTTCTTAATCTGTTACTAATGATATAAAATATTCCTAAAGTATCATAAAATGTTCATAAATCACTAGTATCTTCAAATAATGTTCCAAAAGTGTCTCAAAGTCAGAAACGTTTCATTGACTGTCAAATAATGTTCTCAATCTGTTACTATTAATACAAAATGTTCCTAAAGTATCATAAAATGTTCTTAAGTTACTGATATCTCCAAATAATGTTCCAAAAGCGTCTCAAAGTCATAAACTGTTCATCAACTGTCAAATAATGTTCCCAATCTGTTACTAATGATATAAAATGTTCCTAAAGTATCATAAATTGTTTTTAAGTCACTGATATTTTCAAACAATGTTCCAAAAGTGTCTCAAAGTTAAAAACGTTTTATGGACTATCAAATAATGTTCTCAATCTGTTACTATTAATACAAAATGTTTTTAAAGTATCATAAAACGTTCTTAATTTACTAATACCTTTTAATAATATTTCAAAAGTGTCTTAAAGTCATACACTGTTCATGATCTGCTAAATAATGTTCCTAATCTGTTACTAATGATAAAAAATGTTTTTAAAGTATCATAATACGTTTTCAAGTCACTAATATTTTTTAATAATATTTCAAAAGTGTCTTAAAGTCATACACTATTTATGAACTGCTAAATAATGTTCCTAATCTGTAACTAATGATATAAAATGTTTCGAAAGTATCATAAAAAATTCTTAAGTCACTGGTATCTTCAAATAATGTTCCAAAAGTGCCTCAAATCAGAAACGTTTTATGGACTGTCAAATAATGTTCCCAATCTGTTACTATTAATACAAAATGTTCCTAAAGTATCATAAAATGTTCTTAAGTCACTGATATCTCCAAATAATGTTTCAAAAGCATCACAAAGTAATAAACTGTTTATGAACTGCCATATAATGTTTTCAATCTGTTACTAATAATATAAAATGTTCCTAAAGTATCATAAAACGGTCTTAAGTCACTAATATTTTTTAATAATATTTCAAAAGTGTCTTAAAGTCGTACACTATTTATGAACTGCTGAATAATGTTCCTAATCTGTTACTAATATTATAAAATGTTCCTAAAGTATCATAAAACGTTCTTAAGTCACTAATATCTTTTAATAATATTCAAAAAGTGTCTTAAAGTCATACACTATTTATGAACTGCTAAATAATGTTCCTAATCTGTTACTAATGATCTAAAATGTTTCTAAAGTATTTTAAAATGTTCTTAAATCACTGGTATCTTCAGACAATGTTCCAAAAGTGTCTAAAAGTCAAAAACGTTTCATGGACTATTAAATAATGTTCCCAATCTGTTACTATTAATACAAAATGTTTTTAAAGTATCATAAAATGTTTTTAAGTCACTAATATCTCCAAATAATGTTTTAAAAGCGTCACAATGTCATAAACTATTCATGAACTGCCAAATAATGTTCCTAATCTGTTACTAATGATATAAAATGTTTTTAAAGTATCATAACACGTTCTTAAGTCACTAATTCTTTTAATAATATTTCAAAAGTGTCTTAAAGTTGTACACTATTTATGAACTGCTAAATAATGTTTCTAGTCTGTTACTAATTATAAAAAATATTCCTAAAGTTATATAAAACGTTTTTAAGTCACTAATATCTTTTAATATTATTTCAAAAGTGTCTTAAAGTTGTAAACTGTTCATGAACTGCTAAATAATGTTCCCAAACTGTTACTAATGATATAAAATTTTCCTAAAGTATCATTAAATGTTCTTAAGTCACTGATATCTTCAAATAATGTTTCAAACACATCTCAAATTCATAAACTGTTAATTAACTGTCAAATAATGTTCCTAATCTGTTACTAATGATATAAAATGTTCTTAAAGTTTTATAAAACGTTCTTAAGTCACTGATACCTTTAAATGATACTTTAAAAAGGTCTCAAAATCTTAAACTGTCAAATAATGTTCCTAATATGTGATTAATGATATAAAATGTTTCTAAAGTATCATAAAATGTTCTTAAGTCACTAGTATTTTCAAATAATGTTTCAAAAGTGTCTTAAAGTCAGAAACGTTTCATGGACTATCAAATAATGTTCCCAATATGTTACTATTAATACAAAATGTTCCTAAAGTATCATAAAATGTCTCTGATATCTCCAAATAATGTTCTAAAAGCATCACAAAGTCATAAACTGTTTATGAACTGCCAAATAATATTTCCAATCTGTTACTAATAGTATAAAATGTTTCTAAAGTATCATAAAAGGTTTGAAAGTCACTAATATTTTTTAATAATATTCCAAAAGTGTCTTTAAGTCATACACTATTTATGAACTGCTAAATAATGTTCCTAATATATTACTAATAATATAAAATGTTCTTAAAGTATCATAAAACGTTCTTAAGTCACTAATATTTTTTAATAATATTCCAAAAGTGTAATAAAGTCATACACTATTCATGAACTGCTAAATAATGTTCCTAATCTGTTACTAATGATATAAAATGTTTCTAAAGTATCATAAAATATTCTTAAGTCACTGGTATCTTCAAATAATGTTCCAAAAGTGTCTCAAAGTCAGAAACGTTTCATGGACTGTCAAATAATGTTCCCAATCTGTTATTATTAATACAAAATGTTCCTAAAGGATCATAAAATGTTCTTAAGTCACTGGTATCTTCAAATAATGTCCCAAAAGTGTCTCAAAGTCTGAAACGTTTCATAGACTTTCAAATAATGTTCTCAATCTGTTACTATTAATACAAAATGTTCCTAAAGTATCATAAAATGTTCTTAAGTCACTGGTATCTTTAAATAATGTTCCAAAAGCGTCTGAAAGTCATAAACTGTTTATAAACTGCCAAATAATGTTCCCAATCTGTTACTAATAATATAAAATGTTTCTAAAGTATCATAAAATGTTCTTAAGTCACTGGTATCTTTAAATAATGTTCAAAAAGTGTCTCAAAGTTTTATGGACTGTTAAATAATGTTTCCAATCTGTTACTATTAATACAAAATGTTCCGAAAGTATTATAAAATGTTTTTAAGTCACTGATATCTCTAAATAATGTTCCAAAAGCGTCACAAAGACATAAAGTGTTTATGAACTGCCAAATAATGTTCCCAATCTGTTACTAATAATATAAAATGTTCCTAAAGTATCATAAAACATTCTTAAGTCACTAATATTTTTTAATAACATTCCAAAAGTGTCTTTAAGTCATACACTATTTATGAACTGCTAAATAATGTTCCTTATCTATTACTAATAATATAAAATGTTCCGAAAGTATCATAAAATGTTCTTAAGTCACTGGTATCTTTAATTAATGTTCCAAAAGTGTCTCAAAGTCAGAAACGTTTCATGGACTGTCAAATAATGTTCTCAATCTGTTACTAATAATATAAAATGTTCCTAAAGTATTATAAATCGTTCTTAAGTCACTATTATCTTTTAATAATATTCCAAAAGTGTCTTAAAATCATGAACTATTCATGAACTGCTAAATAATGTTCTTAATCTGTAACTAATGATATAAAATGTTCCTAAAGTATCATAAAACGTTCTTAAGTCACTAACATCTTTTAATAATATTTCAAAAGTATCTTAAAGTCATACAGTATTTATGGACTGCTATATAATGTTTTTAATCTGATACTAATGATATAAAATGTTTCTAAAGTATCATAAAATGTTCTTAAGTCACTGGTATCTTCAAATAATGTTCCAAAAGTGTCTCAAAGTCAGAAACGTTTTATAAACTATTAAATAATGTTCTCAATCTGTTACTATTAATACAAAATGTTCCAAAAGCGTTTCAAAGTCATAAACTGTTCAACAACTGCCAACTATGTTCCCAATCTGTTACTAATAATAAAAAATGTTCCTAAAGTATTATAAAACGTTCTTAAGTCACTGATACCTTTAAATGATACTTTGAAAAGATCTCAAATGCATAAACTGTCAAATAATGTTCCTAATATGTTAATAATGTTATAAAATGTTCCAAAAGTATCATAAAATGTTATTAAGTTACTGATATTTTCAAATAATGTTTCAAAAGCATCTCAAAGTTATAAACTGTTCATAAACTGTCAAATAATGTTCCCAATCTGTTAATAATAATATAAAATGTTCTTAAAGTATCATAAAACGTTCTTAAGTCCCTAATATTTTTTAATAATTTTTTAAAAATGTCTTAAAGTCATTCACTATTTATGAACTGCTAAATAATGTTTCTAATCTGTTACTAATGATATAAAATGTTCCTAAAGTACTATAAAATGTTCTTAAGTCACTAGTATCTTCAAATAATGTTTCAAAAGTATCTTAAAGTCAGAAACGTTTCATGAACTGTCAAATCTGTTACCATTAATACAAATTGTTCCTAAAGTATTATAAAACGTTTTTAAGCCACTGATACTTTTAAATGATATTCTAAAAAGGTCTTAAAATCATAAACTGTCAAATAATGTTTCCAATATGTTATTAATGATATAAAATGTTCCTAAAGTATCATAAAATGTTTTTAAGTCACTGGTATCTTTAAATAATGACATAAAAGGCCTTTTAGAGTTGTTACCTAAATTCAAATGGTTAAGATGTCGATTGACTTTCAACATTTTGAGCAATTTGGTTAATTTCGAAAGAAACAAAAACGTCCACAAACTTGGGATACAATTTTGCAGGCGCAAATCTGAAACGACGATTGACATTACAAAACGTCATTATGACGTCATTTTAATATTCTTACCAACCAGATCCAAACAATTTGAGTCAATTGTCTACCGCAATACTTCATGAAACTATAACATTAGATTGATAGCCAACGAAGTTTTGCGTGTGTAAGTATACCGACTTACTCCTGGAAGACGTCTTCGGTGATGGCATAGGAATTACCAATCCAGTTTTCTTAATTGTTTGCAGCGACGCTTCAGATACCTCAATGTACTATCATCAACATTCACCCAATATTTCTAGTAAAAATATTTTTTACAATCAACTGTCAAAATGACACCTAAACTTACCTTTAAATTAATACCCACTCCAATCTAAACTATTGACTTGTTATTATGCTTTGGAGGAGCCACCCACCTACCCAAGTGGTTGTCATCAAGAGATTAAACATTTGACCTCTCTGCAAGCATCAGAAGTTATTTTGTCGCACAAGAAGGTCGTGAACACTTGGGTGGGTGGGTAGGCCAATCCAATTCAAACTATCAACTATTTCATGAGATAAACACATTTTTTGTACTAACTTTATGAATTTAATGAGATAAATCAGTTTTTGTATGTCAATTTTGTAGATTTTCTGCGCAATTTGATACATTTTATGCCATAAGAAAGTTGGCACAAAGCACAAATCACACACAATATGACTAAACTTAATTAATTAATTTTATACCTAGTTATTAGACTTGAAATTAAGTTCCTTTACTAATTTAAGTCTCCTAAATCTAAATTAGCTTAGCACAGTTGAACATTTTAAGCAATAATGACGTGAGAGTAATTTATTTAATGAAAGCAATATTTTTAACAAACACAAATCTGACTTCAAACTGAATTAATTAATTCTTTAATTAATTTTAAATTTTGAAATTAAGTTTCTTTATTACAATTTAAGTCTTCTAAATCCAAATTTACTTAGCGCAATTGAATATTTTAAGCAATAATGACGTGAGAGCAATTTATTTAATTAAAACAATATTTTTAACAAACACAAATCTGACTTCTAGTTTAATTTTTAAATTTTATACTTAATTTTAAAGCATGAAATTAAGTTCCTTTATCAATTCAAGTCTTTTGAATCCAAATTTACTTAGCTCAGTTATATATTTTAAGCAATAATGACAAGAGAGCAATTTATTTAATGTAAGCAATATTTTCAACAAACCCAAATCTGACTTTAAACTTAATTAATTAATTTTATACTTAATTTTAAAGCTTGAATTTAAGTTCCTTTATCAATTCAAGTCTTCTGAATCCAAATTTACTTAGCTTAGTTATATATTTTAAGCAATAATGACGAGAGAGCAATTTATTTAATGTAAGCAGTATTTTCAACAAACCCAAATCTGACTTCAATCTTAGTTCATTAATTCTTTGCTTAGTTTTTAGACTTGAAATTAAGTTTCTGTACTAATTTAAGTTTTTGAAATCCAAATTTACTTAGCAGAGTTGAATATTTTAAGCAATAATGACGTGAGAGCAATTTATTTAATGTAAGCAATATTTTCAACAAACACAAATCTGACTTCTAATTTAATTTTTAAATTTTATACTTAATTTTAAAGCTTGAAATTAAGTTCCTTTATCAATTCAAGTTTTCTGAATCCAAATTTAGTTAGCTCAGTTATATATTTTAAGCAATAATGACGAGAGAGCAATTTATTTAATGTAAGCAATATTTTCAACAAACACAAATCAGACTTTTAATTTAATTTTTGAATTTTATACTTAATTTTAAAGCTTCAATTTAAGTTTCTTTATCAATTCAAGTTTTCTGAATCCAAATTTACTTAGCACAATTGAATATTTTAAGCAATAAAGACGTGAGAGCAATATATTTAATGAAAACAATATTTTCAACAAATTCAAATCTGACTTCAAACTTAATTAATTAATTTTATTCTTAATTTTAAAGCTTGAAATTAAGTTTCTTTATCAATTCAAGTCTCCAGTATCCAAATTTATTTAACACAATTGAATATTTTGAGCAATAAAGACGTGAGTGCAATATATTTAATGAAAGCAATGTTTTCAACAAACACAAATCTGACTTTAAACTTAGTTCATTAATTCTCTGCTTAGTTTTTAGACTTGAAATTAAGTATCTTTGCAATTCAAGTCTTTTGAATTCAAATTTACTTAGCAACCCCCCAAATGTCCGTCATCAATGAATTGTATGTCACCATCACCTCCTCGGACAGAGACTTAATGTTTGAAGAGAGCAGACATTTTTGAGCACTAGTTGATGGTACACACAAATTGGAGTATTCAATCCACCTATCCAAGAGTTGGTTTTTATCAATTTCTGAGACATAGTGACTTGTAACGCTTGTAGAGAGGAATAACTTTCAATCTTATGATAACAAACACTTGGGTGGGTGGGCAGGAACTCCAGTTTAAACTACTTGTCTGTAGTCATGCTTTGGAGTGCCCCGTCCTCCCACCAAATGTTTGTCATTAAGTCATTTGATGTTACCATCACCTCCTTTTACATACAGACTTTTATCGATTAAAGAAAAGAGATTTTTTTAAATTTTTTGATAACAAATATTTGGACGGGTGGGTGGGCACTACTCGACAGTAATCACGAAATAGAGTTGGTAATGTAGTAGCTATGTACATTACTTTTTGTTCTTATAGGTTGGGAACATGGATGGGATGGTAGAAAGATATTTTGACAAAAATTGGATTTATTCTTTGTTTGGTCAAAAATTTTGAAGTAAAGTTTTGGCGTGCAAGATTCTTGACAACTGAAATCTGCTGGTTTAATGTAGTTTCCGATTTACTCTAAGTTGTCTCAGTTAAGTTGTTTGTTTTGTTGAGCTAATCATACTAGTTATCTTGCATTTAAGTCATAAATGTCTGAAGTAGCTTTTGTCAACTTTAAGTCTAAGAAACGCAGACAGCCTCAGGAATCATTAACAAAAACTGAATGAGACACAGCCACACTCAAAGACGTCCATATTCTGACCTTAAAGTTAAGGCTGAGCGATAATTTGTACGACAAGAAGCAAGCAAAAGATATTCTAAAAAATTTTGCAAGTTTTCCAAAAATTGCTTGTGAGTGTCCGAACTAAAAAGAATTAAAAAAATTTAAGACTAGAACAGTTCTGAATCCAAAAAAGCAATTTTTTGTTTAATGCTGAATAGAAAATTGTCTGCCTAAAGAAGCACATAAACTAAAATTATTGATAATTGTTAAAGTCTGGGAGATAACGATATCAATTATAAACTTCTGCAAATCTGGTCAATAAAATTCTATTATTTACCAATTTTATTAGCAACAATAAATATTAACTTTGTGCTTATCATTAAACACACATATCCGCTTATTTCCCATCCAATTCACCATCATTCCTTCCCATTAACAATTCCCACCCAAGCGTTCGGAAACAACAGGAGCGCTCCTGCATGGCCGCTTATCGTTTCCGAGCATTAATAATTCCTATTTGGCTCCGTTACACGAAGTCTCCCTCTGAAGAACAAAAAAAAAATAAACACTCACATACACAGAGCATTAACAATTCATTTTTATTGTTGCAGGTACGTATCGTGCATTACATCCAGCCATCGGGTTTATTATAAGAGGTGAACGTGAGTATTTTCCTCAGCTTATTTTATTTTATTTTTTTCCCTTTCACAGTCGGAAAAGAAAATTAGTACGATGTTTACATGCACGGGCGGTAATTTCAGACGGGGTTTTAACTGTCGCCGCTTTAGTATTGAGGGGGACGATCGGTTCGCTTTTTTTTACGATCCTTAATGGAATGAATTCGCTTTTTTAAAGTGTTTACACTCGGCGCGAGTTAAACTAACTGGGAATTGATATGTAAGAATTTTTATGTTTATAGATGGCTTTTGACGACGAGGGAATTTTCTTTTGATGACATACTCTTCAGAATTGCGCTTATGTTATATTTTATTTAACTATTATTGCTCCATTTTAATTCAAATATTTATGCATTATAATATTTGTAATCGTTTCACTACACAATCAAAATATTACAAAATAATACAAAGAAGTTTTTTCTTGCGCTCTACCTTGGAATTGAATGGATGATAACAGTTTTAATTTTAATCAAATCAATCTGAAATGATTTATTAAAATTATAAATTTTATTTTCTTTCCCATTACTTATTAGTTCTTTTTTTTCAAATTCCCAAGTGCTATGAAAAAAATAAAATAAAACGGAACCATATTGTCCGGAAAATTTGTAACGGGCCATTTTTCACTTCCGGGACAAAAAGGCGCAGTCAATAAATTCCAAGATAAATAAAAAATGAGATAAAAATCCCTCACATATGTCCTCTTTACGTGCTGAAAGGGATATCTCCTCTCCATCATAATTGATTCCACTTCCTATTGTGTACGCACATACCCACGTATGTTTTTTTTTTCTCCTGTTACTATACGTCGCCCACACTGACGTTCATCCCCAACCAACACGCGAATCGATATCAGACCCTCACTTCCAACTCGAAGACAAATTGCCCCTTATTTGTGCCGTTCGCAACTTCACACAGGTTTAACTGGATCTGCGCAATTTTACAGCCAATTCACATAAAAATGTAATCCTCACCAAATACGATAGAGTAGAAAAATGTCGACTAAAAAATATAATTAATAGCACGGCGTGTTACTGACGCTTGAAAATGTTTGGTAAATAAAGCCGGCAAAAAATAGGAACGATTATGCCACCAATCCGTTCGTATAAATATTTATTATCGTGATGGATGGGTTGTAATTTTTCAGATTTATTATTTTTGTTAAGTTCAAAAAGCACCGCGAGATTACGTAAACAATGCAATTTCATAACAAAAAATCGTTTCATTTACACTAATCAGAATTATGTACTAACAGTTATTGATGTAAATATAGAAAAACTGTTGCAAATACACAGCCTTTGATGGAAATAAAATGATTAAACAATGATAGTCAAACATATAAGCCGACTTTTAGAGTCAATCAAATTTAAAATTAATCTCAAAAAATAGTAAGTAACTAATACGTTTCAGACCTAATTACCGCTGTTTTTTGGGTTTTAATTTTAGTGGTGCGGAAGATCATTTAACTCTTTACATCGAGTTTCTGGTTTTGTTTCTTAAGGCAACACAGAATTACCTCTATAGTACTAATGGTTTTGAGTTTTTATTCTTCTGATTCTCTATGCTTGTAAATGAAATTTGCTTCTTTGGTTTTACCTCCGCTATGAATTTTGTAAATGTTCTAAAGTCACTGAGTGCTACACGGTGCTTAGCTGTGGCAGCGGCTGTCTCAGACTTTTTGACGTCTGGGCTCAGAGAGAGATCTTTGGAAAAAATCGTTAGTGTAATGCCGAGTGCGCGGACCGCATGCGAAACGCCGCTCGAGAAGGCGCGGTAATTGTAGAGGAGCTGTGTCTTAAAGAAGTCCTGGAACGTCTCCAGGCCATAACAATCCCTTCTTCTTACGCAGCGGAGCTTGGAGTACTGTTTTGGAGAGTGGGGTGGCGTTTGGAAGGTGGTCGTTTTTTCTCTAGGGTGGCCATGATGGTCTCATTCTACGTGGAACTTTTGTGGCAAGAGACTCCTAGTTGTATCGGTCCCAAGGTCTGATGGTTTTGGGTTTGGTTCTTTCATTTGAGGAGGTGGTAGCGGATTTATTATTCTTGTTTAAATGCTTTTTTTTTGGCGGGTGGCTTGACCATCTTCATAGCGATGATGATGGCGTCAAACTAAAATTTGGGTTTCTTTAGTGGTGCCTGCATAGGTCTTGGGTTCTGCTGGCTGGGAGTTTCCTCTGTTCCTTGGCAGGTGTCTTTGGGTTGGATATTTTCCTTCTTCTTCTCGTCTTTGGTGGGTTTGGTATCTAAAGAGTGAATCTTACTTAGGGATTTGGTTTCTAGTATCGGCGGGGGTTCTGCTTTTTTTTTTTGGGTTTGTTCAGTGTTTACTTCAGCATTTTGTCCTCTTTTTTCTGGACCTGTTCTCGTGCTGCTACTTCTTGTTGACAAAGTTGGAGTTTTCTAATTCTTAAGGCTTGCGTGGCGATGAGGATTGCGTTTGCTGCGGACCTCGATTGCGGTGTTGACTGACCATCCTGCGGTCTGCGGCGTAGTATGTTCTTATTGGTTGAGCGTTGTTACCGTTTCCCCGTCCTGGAAGTGATAAGGGTGGGGGTTGGTGATGGTAAAGAAGGCAGCGTGGCTTTTCTCTATCTAGTTTGATTGTGTTTGAGGCTATTGGAACCGGGTTTCCAACTTAACTGGTGGTGTATCAGATCCCGAAGGTGGTAGTTGCGTTATTACCGTGTGCGCTAGAGGGTTGAACGTCTGGTACATCCTGGTGTTCACTTGGTGGAGGCGAATGCCGCTTTGCGTGTTTTTCTGGTTCAAGGTCACACAGCGGGCCTGGGTTGTGTTTTTAGGCACCGCGGGATAATGTGCGCTTTTGTTAGGGACGTACCCGCAGCCAGATTACACACCTCATGGGGTCAATTGTTTTTCTCCAGGGTTTAGGAATTATCCTACGGCGTGAGGTGCAATCCCGTAGGTGCAATTGTTGACTAGAAGTGGTTGGATCATTGTTTGTTAGTAACTGACTGTTTGGCCGTTGATGTCACGGTTTAGATTTTGTTGGAGGCTGGTGTTATAACTTTTTGCTGTTTAATAATAGGGTTAGTGCAAGTTATGAGATTATTAGTTCTCCCTGGGAATGCTTCAGGGAGTGTAACGTGCTCTGGGCTGTTGGTCTAGGGGAATGCGTTCTGGATGCAAACAGGGTAACCCTCCAGGGTACCACCATGTCTCGACGGTGGTCGACAGAGGCTTTCCTCCCGATAGTTGCGGAACTAGATCACTTCAGGCTTGTCGCGGCCGATAGTCGTGGTGATGGAGCTTTGGCGAAAGTTGTCAGGTCACCTTCCAGGTGGTTTTGGTGCGGGTGACTGGCCCGTCGCGGCTGAACGATGCAGCACAGCAATGTTTGCGCTGCTAGAGTTTTGGCGGAGGTCGTCCTGGTGCGGGTGATTGGCCAGTCGCGGCCTTACGATGGAATTGTAGCAGTGTTTTTGGATGTTTAGGTGGTGGCAGAGTCGATGTGCGTGGTCTTGCCGCTGCGGTAGAATTGGCTGAGGAAATCTGGCGCGGCGGGGTTTTTGTTAACTTTTAGGCCCTTTACGGCCACGTGCCTGCAACAATTCCCCCTCCCCCCCATTTTCGGGACTCTGCTGCCATCCTTGAGGGTTTGCTGAAAGTCCTGCGCATCCTAGAGTACGAACTATTGTTTTTGCACTTTGCCGATAATAATAATAATAAAAAAATGTCAATCTTTCTGGGAATGCACGTCTAGATAAGATCACGAAAGGTGGTGAACGCACTTCTTGTCCACTGAGTTTGGTCGTGTTTGATCCACTAATGTTCGCACGCGGTCACTGAGTCACTGGCCTTAGAGGTTCGCGGGCGTCTGGTTTGCGTAATTTGCGTGGGACCATGTTCCGGGTGCTGTCACAGAGTCGGTGTTGTTGACAGCGCAGTTACGACGGGGTTGTCGTTGGCAACGTCTTCCGGTTGGATTTGCTTGCTTTGTCTTGTCCGACGTGGGCACCTGAGCCTGGGGTAGGCTGAGGTCACTCTGGTGCTGCCCATTGAGTGCTATGTCACGAGGTTCCAGGTCCACGTCTCTTAGCAAGGGAATCAGGTCAGTCACTGCCGACCTTGATGGCGTTCCGGTTTGGAAGCGGAATCGTCGGCAGTTCTGTTTAGTGAGCCGCAGGGTGTGTCAGCTTGGTCTTTGTGGTACGTTTTGGCCAAATACACCGCAGTTGCATATTTTTGTCCGTGTCTGCATCCGACCAACTTTGTGCAATGTTGGGTTGAGACTCTGCTTGAGAGGTGATTGGCTTGAATATCCAGTCACATTTTTTTTTATTTCTTTGATGTAGGGTAGGCCGATAGTCGTGGTGATGGTGCTTTGGCGGAGATCGCAGGTCATCTTCCAGGTGGTTCTGGTGCTGGTGACTGGCTCGTCGCGGTTGGACGATGCAGCACAGCAGTGTTTGCGCTGCTAGTGCTTTGGAGGAGGTCGTCAGGTCACTTTCCAGGTGGTCCTGGTATTAGCGTCGTATTTGACGTCTTTTGCAGCTGCGATCAGGTCGTTTATTGTGACTAACTCTGTACTCATTAATGCGTTCTGTGTCGTCGGGAGTTCGTATCCGAGCAATCGTGCCATGTACTCTTTGTATATGTCCAGGAAATAAACACGTTTTAAGGTTTCGTGGTTCAACAAGAACTTTTCTACTGTCTCTTGTAGTTTTTGAGGCTGGTACAGCCTGTCCTTCAGCATGCTTTGTGATGCCTGTCGGGCGTATCTTATGTTCTTTTCCGGGACGATAAGATTATGTAGTTTTGCATAATTTTTTATCTCAACTTTTTTTGCTGTTAGTTATGTTAGCGTGGAGAAACGTTTGTGTTTTAATTGAAATTGCGTGTACCGTAGCAGCTGTTTTTGGAGGGTTTGCACCATCAAAGGCTCGTCTAGTTAAAGCAAGTGCACTAGCATCACTAAATATTTTGTAGCTGCTTTGACGTCTAGTTTCAGAGAGTGATCTGTGGAAAAAAAACGTTAATGTAAGGCCGAGCGCACTGACCAAAGGGGAAACGCCGCTCGAGAGGACTTTGTTATGGTGGAGGAGCCGTGTCTTGAAGTTTTTTTTTCTTTTGGGATGCTTTTATAACTATCAGTAGAAGCAGTATAAATTTAATTCAAATTCACACGCTCAGTTTGACATAACCTCAACTTGAAAACAATAAAGTAAATAAATTTAATCATAACTTCTAAACTGTGCATTGGAAATAGATGCAATTTGGTATTGATATACTCCATAACTGTCAGTAGAAGTAGTATAAATTTAATTCAAATTCACAAGCTCAGTTTGACATAACCTCAACTTGAAAACAATAAAGTAAATAAATTTAATCATAACTTCTAAACTGTGCATTGGAAATAGATGCAATTTGGTATTGATATACTCCATAACTGTCAGTAGAAGTAGTATAAATTTAATTTAAATTCACACGCTCAGATTAACATAACCTCAAATAAATCAACATTGTTGAGTTTAACTAAGAAGCAATAAAGTAAATAAAATTAATCATAACTTCTAAACTGTGCATTGGAAATAGATGCAATTTGTTATTAATACACTTTATAACTGTCAGTAGAAGTAGTATAAATTTATTTGAAATTCACACGCTCAGTTTGACATAACTTCAAATAAATCAACATTGTTAAATTTAACTTAAAAGCAATAAAGTAAATAAATTTAATCATAATTTCTAAACAATGCATTAAAAATAGATGCAATTTGATACTAATACATTTTATAACCGTCAGTTGAAGTAGTAAAAATTTAATTTAAATTGACACGCTCAGTTTGACATAACCTCAATTAAATCAACATAATGAATTCAACTTGGAAGCAATAAAGTTAATAAATTTAATCATAACTTCTAAACTGTGCATTGGAAGTAGATGCAATTTGGTTTTAATTGTCAGTAAAAGTAGTATTAATTTAATTAAAATTCACACGCTCAGTTTGACATAACCTCAAATAAATCAACATTGTTGAGTTTAACTAAGAAGCAATAAAGTAAATAAATATAATCATAACTTCTAAACTATGCATTGGAAATAGATTCAATTTGGTACTAATATACTTCATAACTGTCAGTCGAAGTAGTATAAATTTAATTTAAATGCACACGCTTAGTTTGACATAATCATGAAGAGTATTTTAAGCCACTTTTTACCAAATACAGGAGAGCACACTTTCTGTTAGTCTCTTGCAGTACGTTCAGTGATTCTATATTAGCTACATCCATCTATAAGCTGCTCGCTAATGGTCACACTGAAGCTACAAATTAACCTTTCAATATTAAATGAATAAAAAAAAATTCAATGATCTATTTTCAGACTTTTGCACAAATGAATAGAGCAATGCATTGTAAAGGTTAGACAATTCAACCAATAATATTTTAATCATTTCGGTTCTCTCTTAATTTCACATTTCAAAACGTTTCCATCGAAGAGAAGTTTTAATTAGTTCGATGACTTTTGCGGCCGTGTACGGAAGCGACTGTCCGATTGGAAAAACGTTCGCAAAAATATATGGCTTGAATTAGAGAGAGATGGTTAAATAACAGAAAAAAATAAACCTGCGAGAGATACATGGATGAAATGAATAATGAAAACGGGTGGCGTGTCAGCAATAATGGATGCTGGCCCGTGACAGTTTAATTCATTAGTGGGCACATTGTATCGACGTGTATAAACACACAAACGAAATATATATTTTACTATGAGTACTATTATGTTATTTTTTTCTCTTCGGATTCAATTTGCCTAATGCCTCTTGTACCGCATTTGCACGCCCATTAATCAAGTTAAAATTCTCGGGAATTATGCAATGCTTTGTATATTGTGTAACTGCAGCAAATTGAAGTGCTTGGCTATTATTAAAATTTAATAAATTATATTTAACTTATAAATGATTTATACGAGTACATTAGTTTAAATTGCTTTTTGTTTACTAAATTAATTATTTAATAAAAACTATTCGATTCCAATCGTAGATTTATACCCACATAATGGAGAGCTTAAGGGCCGTTTTGTACGCGCTCCTCGTAAAGTTAACATGCTACTTAACCCCACCCCATCCCTTTATTCCTTCACCAAAATATTATTTATGAAATGAGGATAAATGGAGGCGAACTAACAAATAGAGATATATTACTTTAAAAAGTTCTACAGCGGGGCGGAGCATACCGCAGGGATTTGTACTTTAAAACAGATAATGGATAATATCGGAACCCAAATGGTGACGAATGCGAAAGGATTTATTAACATTAACTGGAAGAAAAAATAACTTCTGCTACTATATATATTAGAGCTGGATAGAAGTTGTATATAAACGGTGAACAATTATACCGGCTAGATTAGACCTCTTTAAGGAATGGAATGTGCATTTGCATTGTTAAAGCCCATGAAAACTGTCACGTCTTAATGTCCTCTGTTTAGTTTAACAAGCTACTAGTATTTAAAACATAAATCTAGAGCGAGTTAGAATTGGACAAATAAAACACTGCAATCACTGCAACAACATTTGATTTTTATTTTTATAGTTCCTATTCTTTTATTCAAAAAGCTATGATTACCGTTTAGTGCTTTAACTGCTGCTGCTTGTGCTATCGAAGTTAGGTTAGAAGTGCTTTGATATTGCAACGTAGAGATAACTTTTACTAAATCACTTCTGCTTGCAATATAATTGTAACATTTAAAGCCTCAGGGCATTATTTTTGGTTCTAACTGAATTAATGCAAAAATTAGACATTGAAATTTGAAGAAATTAAGAGAAATTGATGTTTTTACTTTGTCCTTAATAATAAAAAAAAAATAATCAATTTTATTTGCTCAAATTTTCTACAGTGGCGTGCATAATTGTAAATTTTAAAGCTTCAGAGCATTATTTTTGGTTCTCACTAAATTTCTGCAGAAATTAGACACTGTAATTTGAAGAAATTAAAAGAAACTGATGTTTACACGTTGTCCTTAATGTGCAAGAAAAATAAATCAATTCTATACGCCCAAATTTTTTACAGTGGAGTGCATAATTGTAAAATTTAAAATAGTAAAACTATATTTTTGGTTTTAACCAAGTTTCTGCAAAAATTAGACCTTGGAATTCGAAGAAATTTAGGAAAATTGATGTTTTTACTTTGTCCATAATGTGTAAGAAAAAATAATCAATTCAAACGCTCAAATTTTCTACAGTGGCGTGCATAATTGTAAAATGTAAAGCATTAAAACATTATTTTGGGTTTTAACCAAATTTCTGCAATAATTAGACATTGGAATCTAGAGAAATTTAGAGAAATTAATGTTTACACTATGTCCTTAATGTGTAAAAAAAATACTCAATTCCATACGCTCAAATTTTGTACAGTGGCGTGCATAATTGTAAAATAAGCATTAAAACATTATTTTGGGTTTAACCAAATTTCTGCAAAAATTAGACATTGAGATTTGAAGAAATTTATAGAAATTGATGTTTACACTTTGTCCTTAATGTGTAAAAAAAATTAATTATATGTATACGCTCAAATTTTTTAAAGTAGCGTGCATAATTGCAAAAATTAAAGCATCTGAAGATTATTTTTAGTTCTAACCTAAGTTCTGGAAAAAATTAACATTGGAATTTGAAGAAATTGATGAAATGTATATAAAAATAATCTTTTTTCTACAGTGACGTGCATAATTGCAAAATGTAAAGCTTCAGATTTTGATTTTTAGTTCTAATTTATGCAAAAATTAGACATTGAAATTTGAAGAAATTAAGAGAAATTGATGTTTTCACTTTTCACTGTTCTTAATAATTTAAAAAAAAATAGTTAATTTTATTTGCTCAAATGTTCTACAGTGGCGTGCATAATTGTAAATTTTAAAGCCTCAGAGCATTATTTTTGGTTCTAACTAAATTTCTTCAGAAATTAGATATTGAAATTTGAAGAAATTAAAAGAAACTAATGTTTACACTTTGTCCTTAATGTGCAAGAAAAATTAATCAATTCTATACGCTCACATTCTCTACAGTAGCATGCAAAATTGTAAAAAAATTAAACCAATAAAACTATATTCTTGGGTTTAACTAAATTTCTGCAAAAATTGGACATTGGAATTTGAAGAAATTTAGAAAAAATAATGTTTTTACTTTGTCTATAATGTGTCAAAAAAATTAATCAATTCCATACGCTCAAATTTTCCAGTGTCGTGCATAATTGTAAATTTTGAAGTCTCAGAGCATTATTTTTGGTTTAACTGAATTTCTGTAAAAATTAGACATTGAGATTTGAAGAAATTTAAAATTGATGTTTACATTTGTTTGTACGTAATGTGTAAAACAATAAATCAATTGCATACGCTCACATTTTCTACAGTGGCGTGCATAATGGTAAGTTTTAAAACAATATCATTGGTTCTAACCAAATTTCTCCAAAAATTAGTCATTGGAGAAAAATTTCAGAAAAATTAATCAATTCGATAAACTCAAATTTTCTACAGTGGCGTGCATAATTATTTAGTTTTTTTAGAAAATTTGAAAAAATTGCGTAAAAATCCAAATATTTTACGCAAAAATTGTAAATTTTGTTGAAAAATTCGTTTATATTAATACAAAATCTGGCCGGATTAAAGTCAAATAATAAATAATACATTTTTATAGAAAAATTATGACCTCATTTTGATTTAATTACTGATTCAGACATTTTATTATGTTTCACAAGTATTTTCAAAAAGTGTTGTTTGTGTTGCAAACAATTATAAACTAAATATAAACTTTCTTAAAATAGCTATCGATCAGATCAAACTCTAAGCTTAAATTGTATTAAATTGAATGTTAGACAGAGCAATAAAACGCTTCAGTGTATCACCATTAACTGGCTTTATAAATGTGTATCTCGGCGCCCATATTATTAACTTCCATCCATTCGCAAAACCGCCAACTATTTACCGTCTTCGTTTTATGTTAATGTATTGCAGTGCATCCTGTGCACAGTCACTTGGATGTGGGGGTAGTTTTACTTGGTGGTTTATACGGCGCCACTTGTGCATGCCACACGGCTTGGCGGCGCTAGTCTACCCAAAAACTTCCAGCTCGTAAAAGATAAAAGCGCTACTCTGTCGCCGCCGTCGTCTTTTCTGCAAATGCGAGGATAATATGGGGAGGCACCATCTGCATCCGCGAGGGATAATTAAGCACCGACTAAACGTCTCGAATAAATTCACTGAGATTATACGATAGGAGCGATTTCGATCGCCTATTATTTTAATAAATTAAGTAATGTATACTGACGAAGGATATAAAGCCGAAACTTAGTAATTATATGAATAGTGTTGCTTAGATGTGCGTGAAGCGTATCCGTGAATGGATATCGCGTCGGCGGTTTCGCATTTCCGGCAACAATAGTTCCTTCAGTTCTTTGTGCTCGTAACACTGGCAAGCAGAAAACTAAGTGGATGTGCGCTAGATGGGATGAAATAACAGCAACCTCCCAGCCCTCTCCAACGTAATCGCATTCCGCTGCTGTGCGACGTGTGGCGGAACGGTGCTTAAACGCGACGCAACATTTCTATTGTCTTCGCACAAAGAACCAGAAACAATATAAAAAAAGAAGAGACATAATATGAAATCCTGAAACCTTCCAAAGTGTTATCGCATTTCGTGTCTGGCTTGATGTCATTCGTAGCGTTAAATTAAAACCACTCAGACTTGAAGACCCTTTTTTGATAATCGATTCAATAGAATATTATTTGTGCGGTGCTATATAATATTATTACATTAATTTTTTAAATATTAGATTGAAGGTATATCTGATTTTCTTAAAATATTCAGTTCAGGTCAAGTTAGGTCAGAATGTGCGTATGGATTTTAAATTAATTTGTTTAATAAGTACTATAAATATTAAAACCAAATTGCATAAACTTCCAAGAATTGGTTTAAAAGTTGTAACTAATTTGGTAACTCACAATAATCTTGCTTTAGTTGAATGAGGTCAAATTGATTGAAGTTATATCAAATTAGACGTATGGAATTTAATCTAATTTTCTCAATTAGTACTAATGATATTAAAGTTTGTTGGTACCAAATTTTATCAATTTCTAATGATTGGCTTTAAAGTTATGACTAATTTTAGAATTTACTAGAATCTTGCTCAAGTCGGATGAGATGAAATTGATTGAGGTTATGTGGAATTTGGCGCATAAACTTTACAAGTTAACTCAATTAGTACTGATGATAAAAAAGTATGTTAGTACCAAATTTGATCAATTTCCAGTGATTGGCTTTAAAGTTATGACTAATTTTAGAATTCAATAGAATTTTGCTCAAGTCGGATGAGATCAAATTGATTGAGGTTACGTCAAATTGGGCAAATAGATTTCAATCAAATTAACTCAATCAGTATTTATGATTTTTAAATCTTTTGGGGCTAAATTTGATCAATTTCTAATAATTGGCTTAAATGTTATGACTCATTTTGTAATTGACTATAATGTTGCTCAAGTCGAATGAGATCAAATTGATTGAGGTTCCGTCAAATTGGGCGCATGGATTTCAATCAAATTAACTCAATCAGTACTTACAACATTAAAGTATTTTGGGGCCAAATTTGATCAATTTCTAATGATTGGCCTAAGAGTTATGACTAATTTTGTAATTGACTATAATATTACTCAAGTCGGATGAGTTATGTCAAATTGGGTGTAAGGATTTCATTCAAATTAATTCAATCAGTACTGATGACATTTAAATATGTCGAGGCCAAACTTGATCAATTTTCAATGATTGGCTTAAAAGTTATGACTAATTTTGTAATTGACTAAAATGTTGCTCATGTCGGATGAGATCAAATTGATTGAGGTTATGTCAAATTGGACGTATGGATTTTAATTAATTTCAATCAATACTGATGACATTAAAGTATGTCGGGGCCAAACTTGATCAATTTTCAATAATTGGCTTAAAAGTTATGACTAATTTTGTAATTGACTATAATGTTGCTCAAGTCGAATGAGATCAAATTGATTGAGGTTACGTCAAATTGGGCGCATGGATTTCAATCAAATTAACTCAATCAGTACTTACAACATTAAAGTATTTTGGGGCCAAATTTGATCAATTTCCAATGATTGGCCTAAAAGTTATGACTAATTTTGTAATTGACTATAATATTACTCAAGTCGGATGAGGTTATGTCAAATTGGGCGTATGGATTTTAATCAAATGAACCCAATCAGGACTGATGACATTTATGTATGTCAAAGCCAAATTTGATCAATTTCCAATAATTGGTTTAAAAGTTATGACTAATTTTGTAATTGATTATAATATTGCTCAAGTTAGATAAGATCAAACTAATTGAGGTTATGTCAAACTGGGCGTATGGATTTTAATTAATTTAACTCAATCAATACTGATGACATTAAAGTATGCCGGAGCCAAACTTGATCAATTTTCAATGATCGGCTTAAAAGTTATGACTAATTTTGTAATTGATTATAATGTTGCTCAAAACAGATGAAATCAAATTGATTGATGTTATTTCAAATTGGGCAAACAGATTTCAATCAAATTAACTCAATCAGTACTGATGACATTTATGAAGGTCGAAGCCAAATTTGATCACTTTCCAATAATTGATTTAAAAGTTATGACTAATTTTGTAACTGACTCAAGTCAAATGAGATTAAATTGATTGAGGTTATGTCAAATTTGGCATACAGATTTTAATCAAATTAACTCAATCAGTACTGATGACATTTCAGTATGTCGGGGCCAAACTTGATCAATTTCCAATGATTGGCTTAAAAATTATCACTAATTTTGTAACTGACTCAAGTCAAATGAGATCAAATTGATTGAGGTTATGTCAAATTGGGCGTATGGTTTTCAATCAAATTAACTCAATTAGTACTGATGACATTTATGTATGTCGAAGACAAAATTGATCAATTTCCAATAATTGGTTTAAAAGTTATGACTAATTTTGTAATTGATTATAATGTTGCTCAAGTTAGATGAGATCAAATTGATTGAGGTTATGTCAAATTGGGCGTATGGATTTTAATCAAATTAACTCAATAAGTACTGATGACATTTAAGTATGTCGGGGCCAAACTTGATCAATTTCTAATGATTGGCTTAAAAATTTTGACTAATTTTGTAATTTATTATAATGTTTCTCAAGTCGGATTAGATCAAATTGATTTAGAATATGTCAAATTGGGCGTATGCATTTCAATCAAATTAACTCAATCAGTACTGATGACATTTATGTATGTCGAAGCCAAATTTGATCAATTTCCAATAATTGGTTTAAAAGTTATGACTAATTTTGTAATTGATTATAATATTGCTCAAGTTAGATAAGATTAAACTAATTGAGGTTATGTCAAACTCAATCAATACTGATGACATTAAAGTATGTCGGGGCCAAACTTGATCAATTTCTAATGATTGGCTTAAAAGTTATGACTAATTTTGTAACTAACTCAAGTCAAATGAGATCAAATTGATTGAGGTTATGTCAAATTGGGCGTATGGTTTTCAATCAAATTAACTCAATTAGTACTGATGACATTTATGTATGTCGAAGACAAAATTGATCAATTTCCAATAATTGGTTTAAAAGTTATGACTAATTTTGTAATTGATTATAATGTTGCTAAAGTTAGATGAGATCAAATTTATTGAGGTTATGTCAAATTGAGCGTATGGATTTTAATCAAATTAACCAATCAGTACTAATGACATTTAAATATGTCGGAAAAAATCTTGATAAATTTCCAATAATTGGCTTAAAAGTTATGACTAATTTTGTAATTGACTTTCTTACTCAAATCAGATGAGATCAAATTGATTGAGGTTATGCCGAATTGGGCGTATGAATTTTGAACAAATTAACTCAATCAGTACTGATAACATTTAAGTATGTCGAGGCCAAACTTAAAATTTCCAATGATTGGCTTAAAAGTTATGACTAATTTAGTAATTAATTTTGAGATCAAATTAATTGAGGTTATGTCAAATTGGGCGTATAGATTTTAATCAAATTAACTCAATCAATACTGATGACATTTAAATATGTCGGTGCCAAATTTGGTTAATTTCCAATGATTGGCTTAAAAGTTGTGACTAATTTTGTTATTAACCCAAATCAAATGAGATCAAATTGATTGAGGTTATGTCAAATTGGGCTTATGGATTTCAATCAAATTAACTCAATCAGTACTGATGACATTTAAATATGTCAGAAAAAAACTTGATCAATTTCCATTGATTGGTTTAAAAGTTATGATTAAAAATGCGTGACGTCAGTCGTGGGAATATGAAGTTGTTATGTTGGCTTCACTATGCACGTGCGGAAAATATATTTTGCAGCGCGTCTATTAGTGTATATAGTCACTTTAATCAAATTAACTCGATCATTACTAATACTAATGATCAAAATTGAATCAATTTCCAATGTAAACTTAATAAATTATGTCCCTCTATCAATTCTAGTTTAAATCGACTGAGGTCAATTTAAAGCTGTATAGATAGATAGTAAACGATTGCATTACTACATCATTCTAAGTGATTCTAAAAAGTTGATTAATAGCTGCATCGTCTGCAAGTCTCAAACAAAAATTACTTGCATTTTTAATTGCGACATTAATTTCCTCAACAAGAACGTCTAACTAGTTCGGCCATAAATTCCGACGAATTTTCCGGTTAGACGATCATCATTTAATTGCCCAGATAAACCGGAAGTTTTAATACTAATTAGGAGCACACTAAATCTTCTGCCACCGAATGAACTCGACCAGATGAACGATTGCGCTTTGAAAAATTGTAAAAATTATGTGCATATTTTTTTCTTCTTCTGCAAATGAATGTATGGCAGGTATAAAAGCGCCAAATTAATTAGATTCAATTTCCACTTAAATATTTAAGTTGAGCGCGAATGGGCTCCGGAAGGAGGGGGGTGGATGTAGTAAGGCCGGCTACAGTTCCAAGCGTTGAAATATTAATCGGCACTTTGTGTAACTAGTTTCAAGTATTCATGGAAACTCTCGGCGAGAAGGCGAACCCTTTAAATTCTTATTCTCCCTCTTCATGCATACCGGAGCAAGAGCGCGGCCGTAAATGGGACCGGATCGGCTCCGGCTGAAACTGATCGTATTGCTTATGCATACTGCGGGGGAGCGACTACACGGACAACATTTTTACTGCTGTTTTCTTTAGGAAAGAAGAAAAAACACTATAAGGGATGTAGGAAAGCGCATGCTGTTGAATGAAAAGTTTTTTCGTTTAGTACGAACCGGATTTTGTTAGACTATTACTGAATCCATTCCTTCAATTCTAAAGAATCATTTATTATTAATAACAATTCAGCTCAAATATAATTATTTTAAAATTTAATATTTAAACAAAAATTGTTTATTAAGCTTAGCATGTGGTTGTAATTAACCAAGATTATGTACGAAGACAGAAAGTTTTAAACGCCGTATCAAATTTTCCATATTGTTTATAGATTGATGAAAACACCTAAACCTTGTTAAAAACTATCCAACAAGTGAGATTTAAGTTTAATTGAATTTAACTTTAATGAAATATTAAGCCTTAAAGCGTAACGAGCCCCAAATCTCCAAAAGCTTACTGAACTAAGCGACGGGTTCTATTCATCATGAATAGAAAATGATAAATAATAAATGGTTTCTTAAAAAAGAATCGACTTTACAGCCCATTAAGACCGTGTTTATTAAACAAAAAAATGTATTATAAATTCAAAACCTTCTTTAGGGGTGTAATGAAGATAAATGTACTTTGCGCGCGCGAATAATCAACCATTATGTCTCTCCAGACATTATTTATAAATGTGATTTACATACAAAAATATGAAGGAAAGGTTTCATCATCAATCAATGTATTTTAGCTGATCGGAGATATCACTGCCTATTTATTTTTATTTTTTTTTCGGTAGGGGATTATTATTATGTATTGGGGCCGGGAAGGGACTAGCACGACTTGTTTTACATGCATTATCCTAAAATATTAACTTGTACTAGGGGATGATTCGATGTAATGGACGAAGTTATTGAGTAATGTCGTGTGGGTGGTGGCGTCGTGGTGGGACCGGAAAAGCTATATAGACGATAATAAACATGGCTTTATTATTGGTCCTAAATATAATTTATTATAAACACGCCACCAACGTTTCTTTTACGAGTTAAATCGGTGCTATTCATATCTTGTGAATATTATAAACATTGATGCGAAACGAATCGGTGAAAGTTAAAATAGAAAGAATTAATGCGAGCAGTAAGAAAACTGTAATTTAAAAATTATATAGTTTATTATGTATGCTATTAAATGCCTACGGCTCAATTCAATATTTATAGAAAACACTACAAATCAAAAGAGTAAAAAACTTTGCACAGATAATATGTCTCATATAAAATCATTACTTTCAAATCAAATTGTTGCTTAACTAAACAAAGTGTTTTTAATTTGCCAAATATTATTTTTAAATAAACAGTTCTTGCGTAAAATTATCCGAATTTTAATCAATTTTTGTAATAAAATTTTCTGATTTTTACAAAATAGGCCGGATTTTTGCTTAATTAAACAAATTGTTCCTAATCCGCCAGATTTTATTTGAAAGTTAACTAAATTATTAACAAAATTTACAATTTTTGCTTAAAATGGTTGGATTTTCACGCAAAACAGGCCGGATTTTGCTTAACTAAACTAATTGCTTCTAATTTGTCAGATTCTATTTTTAAATCAACATAATTTAGATTTTTTCAAAAATGATTGGATTTTTACGCAATTTTGTTAATTTTTCTAATAAAACTGCCCAATTTTTGACAAACCAGGCCGGATCAATGCTTAACTAAGGAAATTGACTTTAATCCGGCCAGATTTTTGATTAATATTAGCTAATTTATCAACAAAATTTACAGTTTTTGCGTAAAATATTTGGATTTTCACGCTGCGGCTGATTTAGGTCTATAGTCAATAAAGCGCCGGAGGTTGTTGGTGTTTGGACACGTTCACTCAGAGCGCTACTAACTCACCTACACAGAGGGCATTTTGTATTTGTTTTGTGGTTGTGCCGGAGCATCTTCTATTGGTTGTTCTGAACCCAGGCGGGGTGTGCAAGGTGTATGATGGTTGCAGATTCCCGCACAATTTTGAAGAGAGGAGTGAACTGCTGTTGGTGGTAGTCGACAGCACCAGGTAAAAAAACCGGGGGATCGGAGACAAACAATTCTGTCTATTGACAGTCTTGAAGACCTGAGTTTTGCTTTTAGGTTTGACTGACTCTATTTTTTTTTTTGTTAGCTATGGAGGAGAATTTTGAAAAGACTTAAAATGTCAGATTTACTGTGATTTAGTTTAAAGGTCTGTTTATTATGCTTAGGATCTGAATGAATATCGAAGAATTTTTTTGTTATTACCAATATGTGATCACTGGTTGGGTCGAATTTCGCATCAGCTCTTAGTTTGGTGTTTTGAACGTAGTTAGGTGCTTTGAGAATTTTTTTTTAAGCTTCAAATCATTTTAGCCATGAGCAGCAGCAAAGTTAATATAAGGCTAAGGTGGCAAGTAACCATCTTTGCTCTATCCTAGATGGTCTCAATGTTTAATCCACGGTTTAGCTGTATTCCTAGATACTTTGCAATATCCATCTATGGAATTGGAGCGCCGTTGAGATAAACATTTTGATGAGGAGTTTGTTTATGACACTTGGAGAAAAAAACATCTTTACTTTTTTCCGGATTGATTTTTACTCTCCAGTACTAAAGCCAAGTTTTAAGTGCCTCACAAACTGCTTGAAGTTTTAGCGTGATGAAATTTGAATTTTTTGAAGTGTTCAACAGTGTAGTATCGTCAGTATACTGAACGGCTTTAACACTTTGATCTGCTACATACAAATTGAAGAGCATCTAAGATAACTGAACCTTGAGGAACCCCTGCCTTGATTGGGCCAGGAGTAGAAACATGTCTAAACAGCTTTACGGCCAGTGTCTTTCCTTTTAGATAGGAATTAATAAGTATGATTAACTTGAAATGATGCAATTTTGAGTCTTTGGTGCTAGACTTTATCAAAGGTCTTTTCAACATTGAAGAATGTGACACCAACAGCTTGTTTGAAACGAAAACCAGTTTTAATTTGATCTGTAACTCTGGTTAGTTGGTAGGTTGTGATGAGCCCAAATCTAAAGCCATGGACTGATTTCAAAACGGGAAAGTTGCGATCTGATAATTTTCCCCTCCCCCCCACTTCCGAAGATAAGTTTTCGGCTCTAACTCGATTTGGTTTTGGCACTATGGTACAGGAGGGGAATAGTGTATATACTCAACAGTGTCAACTGAGGTTTCACTATAAGTGTTTTTTTGTTTGAGCGCTTTAAGGACCTAGTGCGTTAGAGGTCGAGACGTTTGAATTGAAATATTTGCCAGGTTATTTACGTGCGCAAGAGCGTCTCACACTTGATAAACGCACTAGAAAATATTTGGCGTTTGTGGAACGCTTTCTATTTCGAAAATGTTAGACGTCTTTGACAAATGGAACAAGATATTAGTCACACTCATTAAATTAGTGCCACCAAGTGCGACTATTTTATCAAATTGAAACCAAACAAAGATCTCGTGACCACCCGTTTTAAAAAAGACACGTAATATTACAGTTTATCACAGTTTTGTTCAAAAGACTCCACGATACAGTTTAAAGGAAAAACGTGTTGGTCAAAGAAGACCTAAAACAAACACGTAATACACAGTTTATCACGGATTATTACAGTTAAAATCTATCTTTTTTGCATTATGGGCTTTACTTCTTTGGCAATGGTGTCCCACTTCTCCTTGCTTTTGAGTATTTGCTGGATAATGTTGCCAGTATTTGTCAGTCCCTGTTTTGTGCTCAATATGGCTTTCTCTTCTCAGTTCATTTCAGGCAATTGAAGAAGAGATCATTGGATCAAAAGAAGCAGACGAAAGAGTGCTACAAGCAAAGGTTCTGGTCAAGTAATGCCAAAACCAAACCCACACCATGTAACAAGGGAAAGAGGATGTTAGTCATTAAGCGTTTTGGGTCTAGAAGATCTCACTTCATTTGTCAAAAAGAAGTACATCAATTCACAGTCAAAACTTTAGCCTCCTCATTAAACTTTATAAAGATTCCTTCCAATACAATTTCCTACGTTAATTATTATTGAGTTTAGTTGTTCGCACTTTGTTCCTGAGCTCAGACTCAATTGACCGGTCACCAAGCAAATAATTTATTCAAATTTAAATAAAATCCATAACTAAAAAAGTAGTATTCTCAAAACGAATTTTTTAAACTGTCAATCCTATTTTTAAATTGTCAAAATTGCTCTCAAACTGCCAAAATGTTCTAAAACTGTCAAAAAAGTACCGTAACTACATCAAATTGTCAAAAATGTTTATAAATTAATTTTTAAATTTAACTGTAAAACGTCAAAAATATTCCCAAATTTGCGGCAATCGAACTCAACTGTCAAAATGTTCCTAAATTAGCAAAAACTGTCAAAAATGTTCAACAACTGTATTAAACCTAACCCAAATTTCTAAAAATGATCTACAATTTTCAGAAAAAGTTTCTAAACTGCTCATAATTTACTTATAACTATCATACAATGTCAAAAATCATAAAAAGTTAGAAAACCTAACCCAACTGTTAAAATTGTTCTTAGGTTCCCAAAAACATTGAACAACTGAAACAACAAACTGAAAATTTTACAAAAATGTCAAAAAATGCTACAAACTGTTGATTTTTAAAACGTCAAAAATTATAAAATGTTAAAATCCAAATGTCAAAAAGTATCCAAATAGTGCAAATGTACTAGATTCCCAAAAATTTACATAAAAACTAAACTGTCAAAAATGCTTCAAAACTGTCAAAAAATTATACAAACTGTTTTACATTGATTCTTAAATGTCTAAAATCATGAAATGTTAAAAAACCTAACCTAACCCAACAGCCAAAAACTATACAAATTTTACCAATCACTTCTAACTGTCAAAAATGTTCTTAGATTCCAAAAACTGTCAAAAAAAGAGCTACTAAACTTTCAAAAATGTTCGACAATTGTCAAAAAGTATTAAAATTGAACTATGCACCATATTACTTCTAAACTGTCAAAAATATTGCTAGTTTTTTAAAAATTGTCAAAAAATATTAGTAAACTGTCAAAATTAATCTACTATCTTTTATAAAAACTCCAAAACTCTTTTTAGCTTACCCCAAGTATCAAAATAGCACCAAAACATTTCTAAACTGTACAAAAATGTTCAAGGTTTCCAAAAACTGTCAAAAAATTTAACAACTTGAACCAAGTGTTAGAAAATGCTAATAAACTGTCAAAAATGTTTTATAATTGTCCAAAATTGCTGTTATTGATTTGTAAAAATCAAAAATTATAAAATGTTAAAAAGCTTAACTTAGCTCAGCTGTCAAAAACCGTTCTACAGTTGTCAAAAAGTATCCGAATCGCTAAGATGTGTTTAGGCGTTGCTATCTGCAATAGTTATCTTTTTTTTGTGAGGAATTGGCTTCGGAAGTAGTTTGTCTATTTTCTAGTGGGCTCTTTGTTCCAATCCTGTTCTCATTTTCTGAGCGTCGTATTTCTAGCTGCGCTCTGAGATACCGCTTGGTTGTCTCTCCCATTTTACGATCTTTCTTGCGCCAGCAGGTGGATGGGAATTGTGCTAGTTAGCACTTCTATAAGCACTTGCGATGCGTATTGTAGTCTGTCTCTGCATTTGTTCTACTGTTTTTTTGTGCCTGGCGTTTCTTGTGTATTTGCACTACACTGGTGCCGCTTTTTAGGGTGTTTTTTCTAACCAGTATTGCTACCTCAATTTTGGCCTATTTTTGGCTTCTTTCTTTTTTCACAGACCACAATTATACCACGAGATAAGTTTTTTCCGGGAGTTTCATTCTTAGTACACCATCGTATAGGGCGTTACAAAGTGTTGGCCCAATGATGGAGCCGTGTGGTACACCGCAGGTCATTTGCATTTTTAGGCTTTTGCCGATCAGGATCTTTCTGTCTTGCTGGTAACATTCTATGATTTTGTGCAGATGTTTTGCGTGTTTTGTCCACAGGAGGTGCGGTTGGACGGAATGTATGGATTGGTTAAAGTCTTATTTGCTGCTATGCGGCGGCGACGTTTTGCTTATGTTTTGCAGTTTTGGGTTATCACTGAAGTTTTATTTGTCATATTTTTTTTGCTTAGGAAAGGGAAAGATCTTTAAAAGATATTGGGCACTCCTTACTACCTAGTAGTAGTTTTTTGCCTTGAGGTGGTTTCCTTGGCGTCTTTTGTACTGCGGTCTTATTGGACCTGTTGTACACCATCTGTCATAACTTAACAGATTCTACTGCTTAAGCAGAATAGGCGTGTTTTTTTGTTGATTTGTTGTGTTTGAGATGACTTTTGTTCCCTATAGGGTGTGGGGTGGGATGTGTTGTCATTGTCAAAGTACTTTTTGCTCAAAACTTCAATCCCGAGAACGTTAGCGTTTGCAAACGTTTGCTTTTTAAACAAACTCAATCTTTGAACGGATTACGCATGTTGGTGGAAAAAATGTACAGCGTTTTGACGGCGGTCCGTGTACTATTTATATCTTAAAATTAACTTTTAATCAATTTAGTTTTATAACCGTCTTTAAGCTAATTTAATCATTAAGCATACCAACTTATACAAACTTTAGTCACTTACCTTGACTGAACCGTGAACATTGAACTGATATTTTGTTTTTGTCAAAATATTCTGTTAGTCATCTACTAGATTGTGGAAGATTTTTAGCTGCACCGTTTGACTAACTAACAGTGCCTACTACCTAAGCTGAGACATTTCCGTAGTCATCTACCAGATTGTGGACTTCAACATGAACTTCATCTGCATTGTTTACGTGGTGGACCCTCAAGGACTTTAAGTCATCAACACGCTATTGGACTTTGGCCACTTAATTTTTATAATTATCTAATAAATTGTGGATTTTGGGAGGATTTGTATCTGCACCGTTTACGTGATAGGTTCTCAACAACTTCAAGTCAACATCATGATATTGTTATTGCACCCTGACAACACTCAAACACTATCAACCTTGTTCATTGCATCAGAAAACGGGTTTGCCTCTTTTATACTCAAAATTGTAATAAAAAAATTAGTAATTGGTACACAAAAAAATAATTTGAGACATTATTTACATTGCGGAAACATTGATTTAATTTAAAACGATGAGATAGCTCAGTGATAGAGCGCTAGCTTAGCACGCTAGCAGTCCGAGGTTTGATTCCTGAAATGTGACTAAATAAAAACATAAAAATCGACTTCAAACAAGTTGTAAGACTTCTAGAGCGATGTAAAATAGCTTAAAATGTACACAATAGTTATATATTTTAAGCTTTTCTCATATTTATTTATTTTCTGTCGTTTTTGATCAATGATTTATGTTTATTTAAAACAAATTTATAACTTATTGACTATTCATACGATTACAGTTTCAAAAGTTACATTTGTAATGTTTCATAAAAAATCTTTGAAATATAACCTGATACAATTGTACTTGCTTACAGCTACAGATGGAAATTCAGTTTATTTACTAGAATTTAATAATACATTTACGTTTCCTTTTAAAATAATGCAAACAGTATGCACAGTTGATTGGCAGGATGTATTAATCAAATATTTGATAAGGTTTTTACTTTTATATTCGACAGGATTTCCCCGTTAGACAACTTACCTGCCTAACTCGATTACACCGTTCACCCCTGCTAGCTAGCCGGCACCTAGGTTGGTGTTGCCATGGCGACGTGACTCGATCCGCAATCAAGACATTCGATTCCCTTCTCTCTGTATATGTGCGAGGAGCCGGCATGGATGGAAAGGACGAGCGCATTTTCATTATCCTTCGCTGCCCACTTCCTACCTAACAAAAAGGATGTCGCAACGAGATATCGGACAGGTTTATTACGGGCTCCGCATTCCTGGGGCCCCAATCTCTGCATTCCGCTGCGGCCGTGTGGCGGGATGAAACAAACCACCCCAGAAAAAGGGGGTTAACGAGCGGCGCCAGCCGGTTTGAAGCCACCCTAAAAAGCGCTCTTTCTCTTGCCGCACTACATTAGACAACAACGGTGGTGATAGATACATTGTCTTTTGTCATTACAACAAAATCAAATTAAATACTTTTTTAGTTGTTTTTTCCAGAATTTCTTTGAATGTTTCAGGAAGGAAAATAGAAATAAATTCTCCAACAAATTGCCAGGACCGTAAATGCCCTCTTAAATACTTAAAAGGTTTGCGTAAACAAGTTGCGTTTCGGTGAGAAGGTGGGAGGGGGTGCATTCTCGCCGATACCTTAAGTTTAAATTATTCAGTTTGGTATTTTCCTCGCGTTACACGTGCGTCACATTAGTATGAATGTTTAAAGCCATTTCAAAATGAGTAAATGTCTCATAAATGTTGAACTCTATTTTCATTATTGATTTGTTTTTCTTTCTGTTACAGGTATGTACCAATGAAAATTTTTATAGAAGTTAAATTGTTTTTTAAAACAATCATGAGTTTCTACTATAAAGGTAAAAAAAGCAATTATAATATTAAAAAGTAATGATAAACTAAAATTGTTTATTGAGTTTTCCAAGTTTAAAACTCAACATATTAAAAAAACATTCTAATTTTTGATATTAGTTTTTGAGCAAAGTAGCGTACCAAACAATGCTTAAAGTACCTTTTGTTAAAATTTTGAGTTAATATTACAAAAGTTGTGTCCTCAGCATAAGCTTAAGCAATGCTATTATTTATGTTAAAACTTAACACTTAAAAAAAAATTATTTTCATTATTTTAAATTTGTGGTTCTAGTTTTTGAGCAAATTAGCATACTAAACGATGCTTGAAGTACCTTTGTCAAAATTTTGAGTTAATATTACAAAAATTGTGTCCTCAGCATGAGTTTAAGCAATGCTATTATTTATATTAAAACTTAACACATTAAAAAAAATTATAATTATTATACGTATATTTTGATTTTAGTTTTTAAGCAAAGCAGCATACTAAACGATGCTTAAAGTACCTTTTGTCAAAATTTTGAGTTAATAAAACAAAAATTGTGTCCTCAGTATGGGCTTAAGCAATGCTATTATTTATGTTAAAACATAGCACATAAAAAAAATTATAAATGTTATTTCTAATCTCTGATTTAAGTTTTTGGGCAAAGTAGCATACTAGACGATGCTTGAAGTATCTTTCGTCAAAATTTTGAGTTATTATTACAAAAATTGTGTCCTCAGTATGGGCTTAAGCAATGCTATTATTTATGTTGAAACTTAGCACATAAAAAAAATTATAAATATTATTTTTAATTTTTAGTTTTAGTTTTTGAGTAAAGTTGCATACTAAACAATGCTTGGAGTACCTTTTGTTAGAATTTTAAGTTACTATTACAAAAATTGTGTCTTCAGCATAAGTTTAAGCAATGCTGTAATTTATGTTAAAACTTAACACTTTTAAAAAAATTCTAATCATTATTTCTAGTTTTTGATTTTAGTTTTTGAGCAATGTACTACTATACGATGCTTTGAGTACCTTTTGTCAAAATTTTGAGTTATTATTACAAAAATTGTGTCCTCGGCATGAGCTTAATAATGCTATTATTTATAATAAAACTCTACACTTTAAAAACTATTATAAATGTTTTTTTTATTTAGTTTTTAAGCAAAGTAGCATACTTAACAATGCTTGGAGTACCCTTTGTTAAAATTTTAAGTTACTATCACAAAAATTGTGTCCTCAGCATGAGTTGTAGCAATGCTATTATTTATGTTAAAACTTAACACTTTAAAAAAATTATAAATAATATTTCTAAATTATGATTTTAATTTTTGATTAAAGTAGCATACTAAACAATGCTTGGAGTACCATTTGTCAAAATTGTAAGTTACTATTACAAAAATTGTGTCCTCAGCATGAGTTTTAGCAATGCTATTATTTATGTTAAAACTTAACACTTTAGAAAAATTATAAATAATATTTCTAAATTTTGATTTTAATTTCTGATTAAAGTAGCATACTAAACAATGCTTGGAGTACCTTTTGTCAAAATTTTAAGTTACTTTTACAAAACTTGTGTCCTCAGCATGAGTTTAAACAATGCTATTATTTATGTTAAAACTAAACACTTTAGAAAAATTATAAATAATATTTCTAATTTTTGATTTTAATTTTTGATTAGAGTAGCATACTAAACAATGCTTGGAGTACCTTTTGACAAAATTTTAAGTTACTATTACAAAAATTGTGTCCTCAGCATGAGTTTAAGCAATGCTATTATTTATGTTAAAACTTAACACTTTAAAAAAAATTAAAAATAATATTTTTAGTTTTTGGTTTTAATTTTTGAGCAAATTAACATACTAAACAATGCTTGGAATAGTTTATGTTAAGTTATTTTTACAAAAATTGTGTCCTCAGCATGAGTTTTAGCAATGCTATTATTTATGATAAAACTTAACACTTTAGAAAAATTATAAATAATATTTCTAAATTTTGATTTTAATTTTTGAGCGGAGTAGCATACTAAACAATGCTTGGAGTACCTTTTGTCAAAATTTTAAGTTACTATTACAGAAATTGTGTCCTCAGCATGAGTTTTAGCAATGCTATTATTTATGTTAAAACTTAACACTTTAAAAAAATTATAAATAATCTTTCTAAATTTTGATATTAATTTTTGAGCAAAGTAGCATACTAAACAATGCTTGGAGTATCTTTTCTTAAAATTTTAAGTTACTATTACAAAAATTGTAACTTCAGCAAGAGTTTAAGCAATGCTATTATTTATGTTAAAACTCAACACTTTAAAAAAATTATAAATAATATTTCTAGTTTTTTATTTAATTTTTTGAGCAAAGTGGCATACTAAATAATGCTTGGAGTACCTTTTGTCAATATTTTAAGTTACTATTACAAAAATTGTGTCCTCAGCATGAGTTTTAGCAATGTTATTATTTATGTTAAAACTTAACACATTTAAAGAAATTATAAATGTTATTTCTAATTTTTGATTTTAGTTTTTGAGCAAAGTACCATACTATACGATGCTTAAAGTTCCTTTTGTCAAAATTTTAAATTATTATTACAAAAATTGTGTCCACAGCATGAGCTTAAGCAATGCTATTATTTATGTTAAAACTTAACACTTTAAAAAAATTATAAATAATATTTCTAGTTTTTGATTTTAATTTTTGAGCAAAGTAGCATAATAAACAATGTTTGGAGTACCTTCTGTCAAAATTTTAAGTTACTTTTACAAAAATTGTGTCCTCAGCATGAGTTTAAGCAATGCTTTTCTTTATGTTAAACCTTAACAGTTTAAAAAAAATTATAAATCATATTTCTAGTTTTTGATTTTAATTTTTGAGCAAAGTAGCATACTAAGCAATGCTTGAAGTACCTTTTGTCAAATTTTTAAGTTACTATTACAACACTTGTGTCCTCAGCATGAGTTTAAGCAATGCTATTATTTATTTTGAAACTTAACACATAAAAAAAATTATAAATATTATTTCTAATTTTTGGTTTTAGTTTTTGAGTAAAGTAGCATACTAAACGTTGCTTGGAGTACCTTTTGTCAAATTTTTGAGTTAATATTACAAAGATTGTGTCCTCAGCATGAGTTTAAGCAATGCTATTATTTATGTTAAAACTTAACACTTTAAAATTTTTTTAAATAATATTTCAAATTTTGATTTTATTTTTTGAGCAAAGTAGCATACTAAACAATGCTTGGAGTACTTTTTGTCAAATTTTTGAGTTAATATTACAAAAATTGTGTCCTCAGCATGCGTTTAAGCATTGCTATTACTTATGTTTAAACTTAACACTTTAAAAAAATTATAAATAATATTTTTAATTTTTGATTTAGTTTTTGAGCAAAGTAGCATACTAAACAATGCTTGGAGTACCTTTTGTCAAAATTTTAAGCTACTATTACAAAAATTGTGTCCTCAGCATGAGTTTTAGCAATGCTACTATTTATGTTAAAACTTAACACTTTAAAAAAATTATAAATAATATTTCTAGTTTTTGATTTTAGTTTTTGAGCAAAGTAGCATACTTAAAAATGCTTGGAGTACCTTTTGTCAAAATTTTAAGTTACTATTACAAAAATTGTGTCCTCAGCATGAGTTTATGCAATGCTATTAGTTATGTTAAAACTTAACACTTTAAAAAAATTATAAATAATATTTCTAGTTTTTAATTTTAGTTTTTGAGCAAATTAGCATACTAAACAATGCTTGGAGTACCTTTTGTCAAAATTTTAAGTTACTATTACAAAAATTGTGTCCTCAGCATGAGTTTAAGCAATGCTATTATTTATGTTAAAACTTAAAACTTTAAAAAAATTATAAATAATTTTTCTAAATTTTGATTTTAATTTTTGAGCAAAGTAGCATACTAAACAATGCTTGG
This sequence comes from Tachinus rufipes, assembly GCA_963932245.1. Taxonomy (NCBI): domain Eukaryota; kingdom Metazoa; phylum Arthropoda; class Insecta; order Coleoptera; family Staphylinidae; genus Tachinus; species Tachinus rufipes. The sequence continues at coordinate 94,240,431 of OZ010746.1, forward strand.
AGTACCTTTTGTCAAAATTTTAAGTTACTATTACAAAAATTGTGTCTTCAGCATGAGTTTAAGCAATGCTATTATTTATGTTAAAACTTAACACATTAAAAAAAATTATAAGTATTTTTTCAAGATTTTGATTTTAGTTTTTGAGCAAAGTAGCGTACTAAATGATGCTTAAAGTACCTTTTATCAAAATTTTGAGTTAATATTACAAAAATTGAGCCCTTAGCATAAGCCTAAGAAATGCTATTATTTATGTTAAAACTAAACTTATTAAAAAAAATTATAAATATTATTTCCAATTTTTTATTTTAGTTTTGAGCAAAGTATCATACTACACGATGCTTAAAGTACCTTTTGTCAAAATTTTGAATTAATATTACAAAAATTGTGTCCTCAGCATGAGTTTAAGCAATGCTATTATTTATGTTAAAACTTATCACTTTAAAAAAATTATAAATAATATTTCTAGTTTTTGATTTTAATTTTTGAGCAAAGTAGCATACTAAACAATGCTTGGAGTACCTTTTGTTAAAATTTTAAGTTACTATTACAAAAATTGTGTCCTCAGCATGAGTTTAAGCAATGCTATTATTTATGTTAAAACTTAACACTAAAAGAAATTATAAATAATATTTCTAGTTTTTGATTTTAATTTTTGAGCAAAGTAGCATACTAAACAATACTTGGTGTACCTTTTGTCAAAATTTTAAAATACTATTACAAAAATTGTGTCCTCAGCATGAGCTTAAGCAATGCTATTATTTATGTTAAAACTTAACACTTTAAAAAAAAATTATAATTAAAATTTCTAGTTTTTGATTTTAATTTTTGAGCAAAGTAGCATACTAAACAATGCTTGGAGTATCTTTTGTCAAAATTTTAAGTTACTATTACAAAAATTGTGTCCTCAGCATGAGTTTTAGCAATGTTATTATTTATGTTAAAACTTAACACTAAAAGAAATTATAAATAATATTTCTAGTTTCTGATTTTAGTTTTTGAGCAAAGTAACATACTAAACAATGCTTGAAGTACCTTTTGTCAAAATTTTAAGTTACTATTACAAAAATTGTGTCCTCAGCATGAGTTTAAGCATTGCTATTATTTATGTTAAAACTTAACACTTCAAAAAAATTATAATAAATTTTTATAGTTTTTTATTTAAATTTTTGAACAAAGTAGCATACTAAGCAATGCTTGAAGTACCTTTTGTCAAATTTATAGGTTATTATTGCAAAACTTGTGTCTTCAGCATGAGTTTAAGCAATGCTATTATTTATGTTAAAACTTAACACTTTAAAAAAAATTATAAATAATATTTCTAGTTTTTGATTTTAATTTTTGAGCAAAGTAGCATACTAAACAATGCTTGGAGTACCTTTTCTCAAAATTTTAAGTTACTATTGCAAAAATTGTTTCCTCAGCATGAGTTTAAGCAATGCTATTATTTATGTTAAAACTTATCACTTTAAATAAATTATAAATAGTATTTCTAGTTTTTGATTTAAATTTTTGAGCAAAGTAGCATTTTATACGATGCTTAAAGTATTTTTTGTCAACATTTTGAGTTAATATTACAAAAATTGTGTCCTCAGCATGAGTTTAAGCAATGCTATTATTTATGTTAAAACTCAACACTTTAAAAAAATTATAAAAAATATATTTTTAGTTTTTGATTTTAATTTTTGAGCAATGTAGCATACTAAACAATGCCTAAAGTACCTTTTGTCAAAATTTTGAGTTAATAATACAAAAATTTTGTCCTCAGCATGAGCTTAAGCAATGCTATTATTTATGTTGAAACTTAACACATTAAAAGAAATTATAAATTTTATTTCTTGTTTTTGATTTTAGTTTTTGAGCAAAGTAGCATACTATACGATGCTTAAAGTACCCTTTGTCAAAATTTTGAGTCAATATTACAAAACTTGTGTCCTCAGTATGAGTTTAAGCAATGCTATTATTTATGTTAAATTTTAACACATTAAAAAAAATTATAAATATTATTTCTAAATTTTGATTTTAGTTTTTGAGCAAAGTAGCATTTTATACGATGCTTAAAGTATCTTTTGTCAAAATTTTGAGTTAATATTTCAAAAATTGTGTCCTCAGCATGAGCTTAAACAATGCTATTATTTCTGTTAAAACTTAACACTTTAAAAAAATTATAAATAATATTTCTAGTTTTTGGTTTCAATTTTTGAGCAAAGTAACATACTAAACAATGCTTGGAATAGTTTATGTCAAAATTTATAGTTATTATTACAAAAATTGTGTTCTCAGCATGAGTTTATGCAATGCTATTATTTATGTTAAAACTTAAAACTAAAAAAAATTATAATTAATATTTCTAGTTTTTGATTTTAATTTTTGAGCAAAGTAGCATAATAAACAATACTTGGAGTATCTTTTGTCAAAATTTTAAGATTCTATTTCTAAAATTGTGTCTTCAGCGTGAGTTTAAGCAATGCTATTATTTATGGTAAAACTTAATACTTTAAAAAAATTATAAATAATTTTTCTAGTTTTTGATTTTAGTTTTTGAGCAAAGTAGCATACTTAACGATGCTTGGAGTTTATTTTGTCAAAATTTTGAGTTAATATTACAAAAATTGTGTTCTCAGCATAAGCGTAAGCAATGCTATTTTTTATATTAAAACTTAACACATAAAAAAAAACTATAAATATTGGTTTTAATTTTTGATTTGAGTTTTTGAGCAAAGAAGCATACCAAACAATGCTTGGAGTAACTTTCGTCAAAATTTTGAGTTAATATTACAAAAATTGTGTCCTCAGCATAAGCTTAAACAATGCTATTATTTATGTTAAAATTTAACTTATTAAAAAAAATTATAAATATTGTTTCTTTTTTTTTATTTTAGCTTTTGAGAAAAGTCGCATACCATTCGATGCTTAAAGTACTTTTTGTCAAAATTTTGAGTTAATAATACAAAAATTGTGTCCTCAGCATGAGCTTAAGCAATGCTAATATTTATGTTAAAACTTAACACACTAAAACAATTATTTTTATTATTTCTAATTTTTGGTTTTAGTTTTTGGGCAAATTAGCATACTCAATGATGCTTGAAGTACCTATTGTCAAAATTTTGAGTTAATATTACAAAAATTGTGTCCTCAGCATGAGTTTAAGCAATGCTATTATTTATGTTGAAACTTAACACATTAAAAGAGATTATAAATATTATTTCTAATTTTTTATTTTAGTTTTTGAGCAAAGTAGCATACTATACGATACTTAAAATACCTTTTGTCAAAATTTTGAGTTAATATTACAAATATTGTGTCCTCAGCATGAGCTTAAGCGATGCTATTATTTATGTTAAAACTTAACACTTAAAAAAAAATTATAAATAATATTTCTAGTTTTTGGTTTTAATTTTTGAGCAAAGTAGCATACTAAGCAATGTTTGGAGTACCTTTCGTCAAAATTTTAAGTTACTTCTACAAAAATTGTGTCCTCAGCATGAGTTTAAGCAATGCTATTATTTATGTTAAAACTTAACACATTAAAAAAAATTATAAATATTATTTCTAATTTTTGATTTTAGTTTTTAAGTAAAGTAGCATACTAAACGATGCTTAAAGTACCTTTTGTCAAAATTTTAAGTTACTATTACAAAAATTGTGTCCTACGCATGAGTTTAAGCAATGCTATTATTTATGTTAAAACTTAACACTTTAAATAAATTATAAATAATATTTCTAGTTTTTGATTTTAATTTTTGAGCAAAGTAGCATACTAAACGATGCTTGAAGTACCTTTTAACAAAATTTTGAAGCAATGTTACAAAAATTGTGTCCTCAGCATGAGTTTAAGCAATGCTATTATTTATGTTGAAACTTAACACATAAAAAAAATTATAAATATTATTTCTAATTTTTGGTTTTAGTTTTTGAGTAATGTAGCATACTAAACGATGCTTGGAGTACCTTTTGTCAAAATTTTGAGTTAATATTACAAAAACTGTGTTCTCAGCATGAGTTCAAGCAATGCTATTCTTTATGTTGAAACTTAACACATTAAAAAAAATTATAAATATTATTTTTAGTTTTTGATTTTAGTTTTTGAGCAAAGTAGTATACCATACTATGCTTGGAGTACTTTTTGTCAAAATTTTGAGTTAATATTACAAAAATTTTGTCCTCAGCATGAGCTTAAGCAATGCTATTATTCATGTTAAATCTTACCAATTTAAAAAAAAAATTGAGTATTATTTCTAATTTTTGATTTTAGTTTTTGAGCAAAGCTGTATACTAAACGATGCTTAGAGTACATTTTGTCAAATTTTTGAACTAATATTATGACTTCAGCATGATTTTAAGCAACGCTGTTATTTATGGTAAAACTGAAATTGAAATTTTAACAGATTTATTTTAATTCTTAGATAATTTAATCAAACCTTTTCAATTATAGTTATTGTCGTTTTAATCTAATAATCCAAAAGGCCATTGACCAAAATCTAACAACCAGATTAACCTGGCGCCACTTGTAGTGCGTTAATTTGAGCACAATGCACGAAACGTTAAATTGTGATCACCCTTATCGTACTATAGGTGGGGGTCGTATTATGCCCCAATAATAATTGGGTCCCCCACCTTTATGAATCAACGAAGCGTTGATAAATCAGAGAGCCGGAATTTAGGGCGCGCTGTGAGCGAGAACGCGCATTATAAATTAAACCTCGAAATAGTTGCGCGATACGGAATTAGTTATGTTTAGAATAATTAGTTTGTAATTACAATGCAGAATAATATATGTCAATTCAATAGAATCAAATTTAATTCAGCAATATTTTTCCAATGTTATTTGAAAACACGCGAGGAGATTCATGGAAGCGGTCGATGGAATTGTATTGTTATTAATAATTCACATGCATCCAATCATGGCAAATGGAAACGTTTATTCTTTCCTTTATTTATTTTTAAATCGCGTTCCATTTATTATGTTTAAATGGCAACGAAACAAATAATAATATATTTATCGTGTGGGGGCGGCACAAGAAAACGAGGTCGATTCAATTGCTTTATGTATTTATTTAATACATTGTGAATAAAAACAATTACTGATTAAAATAATAATAATTTTATTACGATAATAAACAATTTATCGACCAACTTTTCGCGTTATTATTCCACCCCAGGCAACAAAATACACATACACTCTGTTCTCTTTTTTTTGCTTTAACATGCCTGCCACGGCCGCAACATGTAACAAAGTGTGTCACACGAACATTCAGACGTTTGTCATTTGGGGGGTGATTTATGAACACCGTGGGACATTCTCATTGCCCTCGCTATCCCTAAGCCCCGACTCACATCTTCATTGTTTCAACACACACATACAAACAGGAAAAAAATGTTATAACATTATATGGAGGAATAAAGTTTGCAAGTTACTACTAGGGGATTAACAAACTCTTCATAAATTAATTTATTACTAGCTTGAAATCCTATAAAACAGATTTATTTGGTGTAAGGTCAAAATAAATCATAATGTATATAGGGAAAATTATAGAAGATTTTTGGAAGCCTTTGTATGTTATTTTTAAAGGGCATTAAAAGGCCATTGAAGGACTAAAAAAGTACTAAAGTTAAAATTGTTTAAGGGCATTAGAATAATGACAGAAACGGTATTAAAAAATTGCTTAAATCCAGTCAAAGGTTTCAAAATTGTGAACTAATTTTTACAGTTTTGATTATTATTTTTTGCTTATGTCTCATTTGAAACATTTGTGTCAAGTTTAGATCATTTTGTGTTTGAAACATTTCTTAAAAGTAGGATCATTATACGACAATTTGAGATCATATTTTATAAATTGAGAACATATTCTGATAGTTTTGCTTTTGTCACGTTTGAAACTTTTTGTGCAAAGTTTTGTGTCTAGTTTAGATCATTTTGTGCAATTGTATTAAATTTAAATTAAACTTATTTTGTTACTTTAATTCAAAGTATAAACTCGCAAGTTTTATAAATAAATTATTATCTCGCCCCCTTTCAAAATAGGGCTGTGAGTGAGAGCACTTTGGAGACCACTACTTTTACTTTACTTACTAATTATATAAATTAAGATATATTATTCTACCATACCCAAGTTGGAAATAATATATTATTCCTGACATAAGAACATAATAATGATTTGGAATCTTCACAATGGAATCAATTAATTAATTTTGAAGGGATTGGCTTTCCGGGCCACGGTCACGAATGATTGATAAACATTGATTTACTAATCGGCAGCAGATTGAGGTGAACTATCACGCCATCAACCATTCCACCGAAACACATTATTATTGAGGAACAAACAGCCTGGTTATCGGCACCTGCCCACGGCCCCCTGTCGATGTTGTCGACCTCACCAGTTCCCGCATACGCACGCAATTGTTTGTATTTATCGCGAGGCTTTATCGCTTTTTAGGAGCACGACGCTAATGAGGTTACCTGCACATTTCCTGTTAATTGCATATTATGATACAACTAGCGCGAGCGAACCAAAACATTCAAAAAATAACAATTCTGCATATTCAACATATCCTGTTAAAATAGAGACAAAGAGAATAAAATGTTGATAAACTAAATAGAATATAATAATATATAGGTAATAAAAAAAGAAAGATGGGCATTATAAAGCCGTACGTGGCGTGGAGGAAATGCGCGATTACATGAGCAGCAGGAAGTATAGGGCACGCTTGGACAGGTCGCTCACGTGCTCGTTCCGGTACGTTGCCGGCCACTTCCGGTTGAAAAACAATACTCTTTTCGTCGTCCGTTGTTGTATATCTATATACACCATATGCGGACAGATATCAGGATCGCTATAACGTTATAATGTTATCAGAAAATTAGATATTTCCACGAATCGTTACAGAATTACTAACTAGTTGTTGCTCAACGTTTGTGCAATCTCTATTATTATTTTATTACTGATATTAAGAAATTGTATAAAATACATAACAATAGTTATGACTCAATTCATTATTTATCTAAATCAAATTTTACTTTATGAATTTATCATTTTAATTTAATAAAAGATGTATTTTATGTAAAATGTGTAAGATTTAACTTTGTTTAATAGTTACTGTAATTTTATATAAATTGTCTTTTTGACTAGTGAGATGCTGATGCTAGGCACAGTGATGATGGGTGCATACCCTGAAACACTAGTGCATGTGTCACACACTGGGGGAAGAGCCAATTTACATAAAATACATTATTTATTAAACTTAAATTTGATTCGGTCATCTGATTCAAATAAAACACACCAAAAATGTCGTTTCCTATTCGTGTAGGATTTAACTGTACTACAGTCTCCTTCACACACAAACAGTTTAACGTTTCTTCTAATAGGGGGCATTGCGTTACCTTCTTTGACAAATTATTACTGTTTGAGAACATAAAGGGTTTTTCAATAAGGACATAACAATTTTGTATTTATAAAACACAGAATAATTGAGATTTCGGACTGAAATTTAATCCAGGTGAATCACATGTTACATTTAAGTATGAAATTCAATCTTGTTTATTTGATCACCGCAAGCACCATGGCATCGATCGATTATTTTGAAGCTAATTTGCTACCAATCTTCCACACATATCGGCCGGAACGTTTTGCATTCCATATTGTTCCCGATTTCCTAAGCACAAAACAATTTTATAGTTTTTAATATATTTTATGAAAGTCCCTTTAGAGCAATTTTTTATTTTTTGAAACAATTTAAGACAGTTCAAAAACATATTATGCCAGTTCACAAATATTTAATGAAGAATATATCAAGACAATTTTATTTTTAGTATATTTTAACAGATTTTTTGCATTTAAGAACATATTATGACAGTATTTTATGACAATTGTAACATCTCAAGAACATTTTTAGAGAGTTTAGGATGTTTTTATAATTTTTGGAACATTTTCTGTCAATAGACACTTTATGACACTTATAGCATATCAAAAATATTTTAAGTCAGTTTAGTTATTTTATAATTTTTGTATCAATCTGAACTGTCATTTCAAGAACATGTTTTTTATTTTGAAACTGTTTGTATTTTAGGTATCCAAATGCTGCTGAAGATATCACCTACAAATCTATATGCTCGTCTCTTTTAAGATGGAGAAAACAAGCCGAGTAGTGGGGGGTATGCGCAATGGTTATATATTGTGTTCTGCGCAACTTTGTATTTATTTTGTTAAATTTTATTTTTGTATTATTGAATTTTATTTCGAAAAACCTTTCAGAAATTTTGTTTGGAGTTTTGAATTATTTGTTTTGTTTTAACAGATTTAGCTGAAGATGAAAGGCCTCTTAGATTACCCTATCATAAGTTGATCTATAAGAGATTTGTCTACACAGTATCTAAAGCCAATCACAAAACTAAAAGGTATAATTAACAGAATCGTATTTGTAGAGTTACCAACTAACTGTTTTGAGTGTGAGGAATTTGCTATCTCAGATGTTTTTGTAATGAATTTTATTGAATATTTTCAACCGGTCGACTTCTCTCTCTTTTTTTCTTAGACAGTTAAAGTTGTTAGTTATGAAGATATCACTTACAAATCTATATGATGATGATGCTGAGCAGAGAATAAAAATTGTTTGTTTAAAAAAAATAGGGGGGGGGGGGGGTATGCGCAATGGCAATATACTGTGTTCCCGTCTACTCGTCCTAGTGTTAGTTATCAAGAAACTAGTTATTGTACCAACCTCTGACGTATTAGTAACAACTGTCATTAAATCTTTCATATTAAAAACATTTGGTGCAAAGCACAATCAAAATTCAACAATGTCCAAAAATGCCTTAACCTAACTCAACTACTTAATTACCAAACTGGAACATACCGGTACTCCAACCAGAGGTGCCAGATATGATCATAACTTAACTTAAAAAAACCTAAAAAAAATTAAAAGTTGGTACCCAGACTAATCATAAACAAACTAACAACTATGACCAACAAAATCTAACTTAGCACCAAACAAGAGCTTTACACCATGCCTTAGACTTCAGTAGAAGTCAACCCCAGAGCTAAACTACTACTTGGACAATTGTCTTCTAAAAACAACTGCTGAACAGCTCAGAACTGCACCATCCATAAAGAAGCTTAAAAAAACTGCCGCAAAAAAATCCAAACAAAAAGGCTTGGTCGCTCGTGTTTGTCAGAACCAGTTAAGTTTCATTTCTCTAAAAATCTTTAAAAAGCAGTCAAAGCCCCGTCACGACAAACATTTGTGAATTGTAGGTCACAAGAGTTCAAATTTGCTTCATGCAAAACCAACTTTAAAAATTCTGAAACTACTTATTTTAGAAGTAGCCAAGACACCAACAAAAATTAAATCAAGAGCCTAAAGCTACCCCAGTCTCCACTACTAGATCTCTAGATCTTAGTTAGTTTAGATTTATAGCATATTAGTCTAAATATAGGTTCAAGAGAAAGAATTGATAAATGTTACTACATTTAATCCACATTAGAAGCCACGACATCAGAACGCTGTGCAACATACAAGATGTGGTGAGATATGGTCGCAATAGAAGAAGAGAGTGGAGAGACCATGTCGACAGGATGGATAAGTCCAACCTACCAAAAATTGGCAAAGAGGGACTTCCGACATAGAAAAGACCTCCTGGAAGACCCCCAATACAATGGCACAAAAGCTGGAGCTCAGTGTCTCAACTACGGCTGAAATTGTTGAAGACAAACAGAATGCAATCCAATAACAAAGAAGAAAAGAAGAAGAAGAAGACATTCAGTCTAATCTTGAACCCATTGCCCAAACATTAGTTTTTTTAAGTATTTTTGTAAATAAGTAATAATATTTGTACTACAGGCAATAAATGTATTTATTATTATTATTATTAACCTGCTAAACAAAAACCATAATTAGGAAAATGCCGCAACCACCATAATATCACTTTCCAAAAAATATGGTTACAAGCAACACATTCATTGGAGTCACTGCTAGCGTAAAGAGGTAGCATAATACCTAGATAAATTTCTAACACAGAAGAAGAATAACTAGAAACTATAAAAATCTGTATTACCAAAGATCAAGTATGCCAATAAACAACCCCCAATAGAAACTTGGTAGTTCCTGTAGACAATAAAAAACTCTCAGAAAATTTTACTAAAAACTGCCGATGGCTTGCTGAGAAACTCTAAATTTGAGGAATTGTAAGGTTTAAAAGACCAATCCCTAAGTCAAAAATTAATACATTTTTTTACTAACAAGTTACAGCTGAGGAAATTTCCGATTCTGCTAAGTATCTGTGGATTATCTTTGGCAAGGGGCTCAATTAGCAAAAAATCTTCTGTTTCCGATGCTGCGGCAGAGCTACTGGCTCACTGGAGGTCCATGGTTTGTCCAAAATCGTGATATCCAAAGCAATCTAAGGGTTCTTCCATTACGCAGACACATCAAAGCTTTGGCCGCAAAGTACTTCAACAATCTCGAGGTTCACTCCAATCCTGATCTGGCCCGACTCGCCGAGCCAGACAAAGAAAAGAAGTTTCGCAACATAAGCGTCCAGATAATCAATCGATTAACATTTCCTAAAATTCCTACCCTCTTCCCTCAGCCTATAGGGCGCATATGTCCAACAACGGAAGGTTTATGAGCTTAAGGTCTCAAACTTCACCGGGGGGGAGTTTAGTTGATAGACGCCTGCCTCTTGTCCTCTTGTGGGTGAATCCGACACTTGTAGTCTTTAGAAGATTCTCTTCCCAAGCCACACAAAAAAAAGCAGTAGTCAGTCAACAGTCGCAAACAAGCATAGAAGAGCTTCCGCAGTAACTGCAGTTTTACTGCAACCCGCACAACCAAGCAATCCCCGGTCATGGCGGAATCGACCAGCAAGGGCCCCGCGCCCATGCTGCCCGATTGTCAAATACTGGGACCCTTTATGCAAAAATCGAGTAGCTGGAGAAGTTAATCGCAAAGATTAGCAAAATAGACGCCCGGTACCAAAAACATATGGACTCCGAGTGGATTGCGTGGTAATGACGTCCGCCACATGAAGCAGGATATCGTCGTTAGAATCATCAAAGCGGACCTTCAGGACACCTTCACCCTGCTAAGGAAGGACTTTAATCTGACCCTACGTCAGAGCAAAGACGCATCCCTGATGGCCACAAATTCGGTTGTTAAGCAAATTCTCGCCCGGCCATCATCTACGGAAGCTCCAACCCAAGCCTTGCCTAAGGAAGCTGTGACAGTACCACCGTCCACCAAGCCCTCATCAAAACCTCGGAGTACCAGGTCCAGGCCTTCAGCCCGTCTGACAAAGAACCGATGGATTTCAGACCCTGAAAAAGAAGAATGTCAAAGAAGGCCAAGACGGAACCTCCTTATCTTCTTGCAACCAAAGAGCCAACCCCCGTTAGATGCCTTCAGCGTCAAAAGGGCCTTCAGCCCCCAAGTCGGCCGCCTCGGGTCAGAATGTAGATCCTAAGGCCCATCACGTCCCTTATCTCCGCCAGTACCCACAGAAAGTGCTGGCACACAACGCCGTTCCCCATTATGATCAGGGAAAAATCTCTATCCAAGGCTGTTGGCGACCTTAAGTCGCATAACATTATCATCATCGGCCACGTGGCTGACGGCATCCCAGCCTAACCTAAATTGTCAAGCTTCCTCAGGGAGTTAAAAACAAAGAGATACTCTCTCTCACCGAGATCTGAGGGGAAGGCCGCAAAGATTGCATAATGCCATTGTTGCCAGCGGCATGGTCACACGGTATCCAGATGCAACGTACCATATGCGTGTGTCAAGTGCGCCAGGGTTCATCTAAGCTCCACGTGCATATTTTGTAAAGTCCGGGCATGTAACTACATGCTCTGAGTGCGGTGGGTCGTACAGTGCTAGTTATAAATGCTGCCCAGTTTACGTAAAGCTGCGTGCTAGTCGTAGTACGAGATTGCCACAAATACTATGTAACGCCTATTAGGGTGAATTCAACACTTTGCTTGCCAATTGCCCAAGATTCCCCTCGCAAAATACCGTCAGTACTAAAGAACCAAGCACACAAACCCCGAGGCAACCTCTCACCCGGAAACCTCTTCCTGAAGGTCCTTGTCACCCAGAAACCCCTTCCGGGATGTTACGCAAGACCCGGTGCGCCACGCCGCCGAGCATAAGCAACAAAATTACATTTTTGGACAATTATTTGGGCGCTGTGTGAGCCGGTCAATTACTCTAGCTAGCTAGCTAATAATTTGTTTGAATACTGTAAGCAAACTCAATTGCCAATTGCAAAGCAAAAAATTACATCCAACAATTTTTAGGTTAAGTTTAGATTTACTGTGACGCAACTATCAATTGCAAAACAATAGAAAATGCGATGTAATGCACATGCAATAACAATGGCAAAACAATAAATAAAATAAAAACATTAATTATGCATACCAGTTATCAATCGCATAGTGACAGGCTTTTTTAGGTTATGTTTATAACATAGCCTGACAAAAAAAAAACAAATTGGAACAAATTGAGTAATACATATCTCGTACACAACTGTTTGCTACATAACAGATAAGTCAAAATAAACTATTGACAAGATATAACTACATATTTGTAACTCAACTGTCAATCGCAAAGCTAATATTAAAAATTTAAATCATATTTATACCATCAAAACATACTAAAAATATAATTAAATTTCTTTTTGTTATTGGCACAGCTCATAACGGGCGCTAGGTTCAAAACCTGTTAAATCTCACAGTACACACATTAAAAAATGTACAACTTTTATATCATTAATGTCCGGTTGCACCAACACAACTTAAGCTACATCTTAAGACTTGCTTACATCTTAAGTTCTGCTAAAAAAATATATTTGAGCTGTAAATGCGTTTTCAAAGCATTTTTTTGAGAAATATTTTACATTTTTATCAAGCTTTTATCCAATGAAGAGTCAACTGTCAAATGTACAAAACAGTCAACATTTATTTTTGACGAAATCTGTCATATAAACCGTCTAATGTTAATTTGACAAAGCAGCAACTGTTAATTGTTTCGCAAATATGAACTGTCAATTCGTCATGTCGACAGACATGTATTTTCAGTATTTTACCTGTCTGTAGCTTTATTGCGCCTAAGGAGCCCTCTTAAGTTCAAACTTTTTGATACTATTTATGTTCTGGAATGACTCACTTATCCGCCCAACTGTTGGTCATTAAAAGATTGGATATTATCTCTCCCCTCTTAGACAAATAAACTTTTAACGCTTCCAAAAAGAAAACCTTAAAATTTCTTGGTAAGAAACACTTGAGCGTGTGGTTGGGCACTTCAGTTCAAACTTCTTGTTCATAATCATAATCTGGAGTGAACCACACATCCGATCAAGTGTTGGGCATTAAATGGTAACATAAAATCTCTCCATTCTTAGACAAAAAGACTTTTAATGTTTGCAGAACGGAAACCTTAAAATTTCTTGATATTAAACTTTTGGGCGGGTGTTTAGTCACTTCGGATTAAACTACTTGATGGTAGTTATGATCTGGAGTGAGCCACCCAGCTGCCCAAGTGTTGGTTTTAAAAGATTGGTTTACACTTCTTCTTTTTTAGGCAAAGAGACTTCTTATGCTTGCCAAAACTGAACTTTTTGATAACAAACACTTGGGCGGGTAGGTAGGCACTATAGTTTTAAACTATTCAATAATAATTATGTTCTGAAGTAGCCTACCCTCCCGCCCAAGAATTGGTTATTAAAAAATTGGATACTACTTCTTATTTTTTAGACAAAAAGACTTGTAATGCTTGCAAAAAGGAAACCTTAAAGTTTTGTTGATAACAAACATTTGGGCGGGTGGGTGGGCACTTCAGTTCAAACCATTTTATAATAATTATGGATTGGAGTGACATTAACAAATTGGATATTACCTATTTCTTCTTAGACAAAAAGAAACTTTTAAAACTTCTAAAAAGAAAACCTTAAAATTTCTTGATAACAAACACTTGAGCGGGTAGTTGGGCACTCCAGTTTAAACTGTTTGTTGGTAATTATAATCTGGAGTGACCCACCCACCCGCCCAAGTGTTGGTCATCAAAAGATTGGATATTACCTCTTCTTTCTTAGACAAAGAGACTTTTAACGTTTGCAAAATTAACCTTAAATTTTCTTGATAAGCAACATTTGGGCGGGTATTTGAAACTACTTAATGGTAGTTATGATCTGGACAAAGTTACCTAACCAAGTATTAATCATTAAAAGATTGGATTTATTATCTCTTCATATAGACTTTCAACGCTTACTTAGAGAAAAAACTTTTAATTTCTTGATCAACTTTTAGGCGGGTGCGTAGACACTCTAGTTCAAATTACTTGATGGTAATCATGGTCTAAAGTAACGTACTCATCTGCCCAAGTGTTAGTAATTACAAGAATAGTTTCTGCCTCTTCTTTCAAAGAGACTTTTAACGCTTTTAACTTGGTGGCTGGGTGGTCACTATAGTTTAAACTATTTAATAATAATTATGGTTTGGAGAGGATCACCCACCCGCCCAAGTGTTAGTCATCAAAAGATTAAATATTACTTTTTCTTTTTTAGACGAAGACACTTTTAACGCTTTTAAAATCTAAAGTTTAAAGTTTTTTAATAACAAACGTTTGGGCGGGGGAGGGGGCACTATAGTTTAAATTATTTAATAATTTTTATGATTTGGAGTGGCTTACTTACTTGCCCAAGTATTGGTTATCAAAAGATTGGATATTACCTTTTTTTTTTAGAGACTTTTAACGCTTGCCAAATGGAAACCTTAAATAGATAATTATAATCTGGAGTGATCTATTTACCCGTCCAAATGTTGGTAATCAAAAAATGATCAATTACTTTTTCTTTCTTAGACAAAAAGTCTTGTAACGTTTGAAAGGAAACTATTTTTTTGATAACAAACACTTGGGTGGGTGGGTGGGCACTCTAGTTTAAACTTTTTGCTGGTAATCATGACCTACTCATCTTTCTAGGTGTTGATCATTAAAAGATTGGATATTAATTTGTATTTTTAGACTTCTAATTTTTGCAAAAAAAAAACTTAAAAAAATTTTGATAACAAATTTTTGGGCGGTTGGGTGGTTACTCTATTTTTAAACTACTCAATGATAATCACGATCTGGACAATTCTACCTAACCATGTATTAATCATTAAAAGATTGGATTTATTAATTCCTCATATAGACTTCCAACGCTTACGAAGAGGAAAAACTTTTAATTTTTTTTGTCAACTTTTGGGCGGGTTGGTGGATACTCTAGTTTAAATTACTTGATGGTAATCATGATCTAAAGTTACTTACTCAACTGCCCAAGTGTTGGTCATCAAAAGATTTTGCTTTCAAAAACTGAAGTTTAAAATTTCTTGATTACAAACACTTGGGCGGGTGATTGGGGACTCGAGTTCAAACTACTTGATAATGATCATGATCTGGAGTGAACATTTATCCGCTCAAATGTTAGTCATTAAAAGATTGAATATTACCTCTTCTTTTTTTTTAGGCAAAGAAATTTGGGCGGGTGGGTAGGCACTATAGTTTAAATTACTCGTTGGTAATCATGATTTGGAGTGACCCACCCTCCTGCCCAACTGTTGGTTTTCAAATGATTGGTTTACATCTCTTATTTTTTAGACAAAGAGATTTCTAACGTTTGCAAGAAGGAATTTTGATAACGAACACGGGTGGGAGGTCATTTTAGTTGAAACTACTTACTGGTATTTTTTTTTTCTCTAACAAACACTTTGGCGGAAACTTTTCGATAATAATATGGTTTGGAATGAAGAGATTGGATATTATTTTCGCTTGCAAAAAAGAAATTTTAAGAATTTTTATACAACAAATTTTTGAGCGGGTGGTTTGTCACTCCAGATCAAACTTCATGATGGTAGTTAAGATTTGGAGTGACCCAGCTACTCACTTTAGTATTAATTATCAAAAGATTGGATTTTTTATCCCTTTCTTTAACATAGAGACTTCTAACGCTTGCAATGAGGAAAAACTTCCAGTTTCTTGAAAAACTTTTGGGCGGATATGTGGACATTCTAGTTCAAACTACTTGATGCTAATTATGATCTGGAATGACTAGTCGGGGTTATTCTTCTTCTTCTGTTGCATATTTACTAATGGATATTTGCAATCACATGCTTCATTTTGTCTCTTTTTCTTAATGTGCTTAAAAGTTTTTGGACTGTCCTCATGCCTGTCCAGGCTCTGATGTTTTGCAACCATGACATTTTTTGGGTTTTGCATGACATGGCCAAAATCCATCTTTTGACGTTTAATGCAAGTTAGAAGTTTTTGTTTTTTATGTACGCGGGCCAGTACCTCTTTAATTGTAATTTGATCTGTCTATGGGATTTTCAGTATGCGGCGATAGGTCCACATTTCGGCCTATTCATGTGACAACTTTTGACGTTTACGTTTTCATTCCATACAGTATGTATGTGTGGACATTTTAGTTTAAACTACTTGATTCTTATCATGATCTGAAGTGACTGGTCAGGGTTGTATTATAATTTTGAAAACATCTTATGAATGTTCAAAATTATTTTACGCTAGTTTAAGAACATTTTATGTCACTTGGTGCAATTGAAGAACATTTTGAATCAGTAATTTTATGATTTTTAGAATACTTTGTGATAGCTCAAGATTATTGTAAATTTTTAGAAACACTTCATGAATGTTCAAAAACATATTATGATACTTAAAGAATATTTTATGGCACTTGTTGCAATTCAAGAACAGTTTATTGTTACTCTATGGATTTTTAGAAATATTGTGACAGGTCAGGGATGTTGTAATATTTTGGAAACACCATATAAATGTCTAAGAACATTTTATGATAGTTTAAGCACATTTTATGGCACTGGTTGCACTTATAGAAAATTTTAGAAGAGTTTAACGTTATTTTAAGATTTTGAGAAGGTTTTGGGATAGGTTAGGACTATTTTATAATTTTGGAAACACACTAATGAATGTTCAAAAACATTTTATGATAGTTTAAGAACATTTTATGGCATTTGTTGCAATTCAAAAACAGTTCATTGTTATTCTATGATTTTTAGAAGTTTTTGTGATAGGACAAGGATATTGTATTATTTTGGGAACACCTTATAAATGTCTAAGAACATTTTATGATAGTTTAAGACAATTTTATGGCACTGGTTGCACTAAAAAATTTAGAAGAGTTTAACGTTATTTTATGATTTTTAGAAGGTTTTGGTATAGGTCAGGGTTGTTGTATAATTTTGGAAACACCTTATGAGTGTTCAAAAATATTAAATGATAGTTTACGAGTATTTTATAGCATTAATTGCAACTCAAAAACATTTTGAAACATTTCAGTGTAATTTTTTGATTTTTAGAAAATTTTGTCTTAGTTCAAGCACTTTATGAATGCTCAAAAACATTTTATGATAGTTTAAGAACTTTTTGTGGCATTTGTTTTACTTCAAGAACATTTGGAAACAATTCAGCGTTGTTTTGTGATATTTAGAAGATTTCGTGAAAAGACAGGATTAATTTTTGATTTTGGAAACACTTTTTGGATGTTCAAAAACATTTTATGATACTTTAAGAACATTTTATAACATTTGTTGCGACTCAAGAACGTTTTGAAACATTTTTGTGTTATTCTATGTTATTGTGAAATTTTGGAAACATCTTATAAATGTTCAAAAACGTTGCACTTCTTGCAACTCAAAAACATTTTGGATCTGTTTGGTGTTATTTTATAATTTTTAGAAAATTTTGTGACAGGTCGGGGTATAATTTTAGGAATACTTTATAAATGTTCAAAAACATTTTAGATAGTTTATGATCATTTTAGGGCATTTCTTGGACATTTTAAAAAAGTTCAGTGTCATCTTTAGAAGATTTTGTGATCAATACATTTTATTACTTTTGTGGAATTTCAAAAAAAAGTTAAGCTAGTTTAGGACTATTTATATGTGGCGCTCATAGCGCAATGGTTTAGTGCAAGGACTGTTAAGCAGGTAGCCTGGGTTTGATTTCCGGCAGTGGCAATATCTAATTTGTTGAATATATTCCAATTTGGTCGTCTTCTTTGCAAGGCAATGGCAAACCAACAAAGTATTTGTCTATTATATCTTTCTAGTGGTGTGGTTTGGATTCCACGTTAAACTGTAGGTCCCGCATGTTTGTGTAGAGGTGTTCACGCTTGTAGCGAGCAAGGCACTGCAATCATTTTAATGTTAGTTAAAGGGACATTTTTAGGTTAATTTAGAAATAATTTGTGATATTTAACATTTCAATATTTTTTTAAGCATATTAGTTATAAACGTGGCATCTCAGGAACATTTATTTAGCTCAAAATAGTATATTAGGTATCAAGAACAGGAAAGCACTTAATGTTCCCAATATGTTATTAATGATATAAAATGTTCCTAAAGTATTATAAAATGTTCTTAAGTCACTGATATCTTCAAATAATGTTCCAAAAACATTTCAAAATCATAAACTGTTCATAAACTGTGAAATAATTTTTTCCAATATGTTGATAATAATATAAAATGTTCTTAAAGTATCATAAAACGTTTTAAAGTCACTGATACCTTCAAATGTTATTCTAAAAAGTTTTGAAATCATAAACTGTCAAATAATGTTTCCAATATGTTATTAATAATATAAAATGTTCTTAAAGTATCATAAATTGTATTTAAGTCACTGATATCTTAAAATAATGTTTCAAAAGTGCCTCAAAGTCATAAGTTGTTCATCAACTATTAAATAATGTTCCTAATCTGTTACTAATGATATAAAATGTTCTTACAGTATCATAAAACGTTCTTTAGTCACTAATATCTTTTAATAATATTCCAAAAGTGTCTTAAAGTGATACACTATTTATGAACTACTAAATAATGTTTGTAATCTGTTACTAATGATATAAATTGTATCTAAAGTATCATAAAATGTTCTTACGTCACTGGTATCTTCAAATAATGTTCCAAAAGTGTCTCAAAGTCAGAGACGTTTCATGGATTGTCAAATAATGTTTCCATTCTGTTACAATTAATTCAAAATGTTCCTAAAGGATCATAAAATGTTCTTAAGTCACTGATACCTTTAATTGATACTTTAAAAAGGTTTCAAAATCATAAACTGTCAAATAATGTTCTTAATATGTTATTAATGTTATAAAATGTTCCTAAAGTATCATAAAATGTTATTAAGTTACTTATATCTTCAAATAATATTTCAAAAGCATCTTAAAATTATAAACTGTTCATAAACTGTCAAATAATGTTTCCAATATGTTATTAATAATATAAAATGTTTCTAAAGTATCATAAATTGTTTTTAAGTTACTGATATCATTAAATAATGTTCCAAAAGCGTCTCAAAGTCATAAATTGTTTATCAACTGTCAAATAATGTTCCTAATCTGTTAATAATAATATAAAATGTTTTGAAAGTATCTTAAAACGATCTTAAGTCACTAATATTTTTTAATAATATTTCAAAAATGTTTTAAAGTCATACACTATTCATGAACTGCTAAATAATGTTTCTAATCTGTTACTAATGATATAAAATGTTCCTAAAGTACCATAAAATGTTCTTAAGTTACTAGTATCTTCAAATAATGTTTCAGAAGTGTCTTAAAGTCATAAACGTTTTATGAACTGTCAAATAATGTTCCCAATCTGTTACTATTAATACAAATTGTTTCTAAAGTATCATAAAACTTTTTTAAGCCACTGATACCTTCAAATGATATTCTAAAAAGGTCTCAAAATCATAAACTTCAAATAATGTTTCCAATATGTTATTAATGATATAAAATGTTCCTAACGTATTATAAAATGTTCTTAACTTACTGATATCTTTAAATATTGTTCCAAAAGCATCTCAAAATCATAAACTGTCAAATAGTGTTCCCAATATGTTATTAATAATATAAATTGTTCCTAAAGTATCATAAATTGTTCTTAAGTCACTGATATCTCCAAATAACGTTCAAAAAGGGTTTCAAAGTCATAAACTGTTTATGAACTGCCAAATAATGTTCCCAATCTGTTACTATTAATACAAATTGTTTCTAAAGTATCATAAAACGTTCTTAAGCCACTGATACCTTCAAATGATATTCTAAAAAGGTTTCAAAATCATAAACTGTCAAATAATGTTCTTAATATGTTATTAATGATATAAAATGTTCCTTAAGTATCATAAAATGTTCTTAAGTCACTGATATCTTCAAATAATTTTCTAAAAATATCTCAAAATCATAAACTGTTCATAAACTGTGAAATAATTTTCCCAATATGTTAATAATAATATAAAATGTTCTTAAAGTATCATAAAACGTTTTTAAGTCACTGATACCTTCAAATAATATTCTAAAAAGGTCATAAAATTATAAACTGTCAAATAATGTTTCCAATATGTTATTAATAATATAAAATGTTCCTAAAATATCATAAAATGTTTTTAAGTCACTGGTATCTTTAAATAATGACATAAAAGGCGTTTTAGAGTTGTTACCTAAATTCAAATGGTTAAGATGTCGATTGACTTTCAACATTTTGATCAACATTTCATCACTTATTGAAGTGCATTACAAATCCAAAGCAACCAATTTGGTTAATTTCGAAAGGAACATAAACGTCCACGAACTCGGGATACAATTTTGCAGGCGCAAATCTGAAACGACGATTGACATTACAAAACGTCATTTTAATATTTTCACAACCAGATCCAAAGAATTTGAGTCAGTTGTCTACCGCAATATTTCATGCTACACCTAAAGTTTGGTGGGTTTTTTTTTTGCAGTGGTGAATAATTCCTTGCGATTTGCAAAAAAAATCAAATTTTAATAAAAAATAGTGTACATAGTGTAGTGTGTTAAGATTAAAGGCCGTAATGAACGAGCGAAGCGAGTGTAGGCTGCTAAAAACAAAGTGCTGCTATCACGGTATTGGCTTCGCCGGAGGCGGTTGACGGTTAGCTAGTAAAAATAATGAGGTTAATGCAATTTGGGCTTTGTTTTCTTTGGGAAATGCTCCAAAGAGTAGAATGGGGCTGCCCAACCAAGGAATTTTGTTTTGGAAATTGGGGCAGAGTAACCTTCCAGGGTACCACAAGTTTTTGGTGGAGATTGACGAAGGTGTTCTCCCGGGTTATTACCAGGATTAAACTATCTAAAGCCCATTGCGGCTATTAGTTTAATACTGCTTGGTCTTTGCACAGGTTTTACGGATTTACACTTCAGGGCTAATGTTTGAGTTTACTGATTTACTGGAATTAGAGGTTTGCATGGAGTCGGTGTGTTTGACTATGCGGTTCCGCTTTTGTTGTTATTTCTTGCTTTACTTCCGGCGTGGTCACCTGACTCTGGGGTAGTTCAAGGTTGCCCTGGTGAGTGCTACGTCATTGAGTTCTTGGTCCACGTTCCTTAGTACGGGAACTATGTCAGTCATTGGTGATGGTTGACTTTGGTTGTGTTCCGATTTGAACGCGGTGATGTTAGTTGTTTTGTCTAATGATCTACGTGGAGTGTTAGCTTGGTACAGCTAGTAGACAATTGGTGGGTGTCCGGCCAACAGGGTGCAATTTTGGTTTGGAATTGGCATAGGTGGTGCTTGGCGTGATTAGCCAGTTGCACTTCTCGAACCATTGAAGGTAGGAATTTATGCTTTCTAGGCTTTTGGTCTTTTTCTGGACATTGTCTGGTTTTCAGGGGTTTCCATTTTAGTTAATCTTCCAGGGTTTTTCTCTCCGGATCAAATTTGTAAACAAATTCTTTTCACAGGTTTTAATCAGTGTTCCTAGATGTCGAGATTAGGTATTTAGTTATAATTTGTTGCGAGAGTACTCGTTTACATTTTGCAAAAACCTAGATTTTGTTTGTTGACTTGCATCTGGTTTGAATGGCGAACAAAGTTCCACAATTAGGTTGGGAGTTCTGGGGACGTCTTCTAAGTGGTAGGAGTATAAATGTTGCCCAAAATTGGGCGCCAATTGTTACGGTTTTGTCAGCGGTTGATGAGGGCGGTTCTTTGGATGGTGTTGTGCCTGAGTTAGCTATTAGTAAAAATAATGAGGTTAGTGCAATTTGGGCTTTGGAAAATGCCTCAGGTGTGGAACGATGCTATGTGGCTGCTTGTCTAGGGAATTACGTTCTGGATATAGGGACACAGTAATTCTTTGAGGTTGACGAAGGAGTCTTTTCGGCGTATTGTGGTTGAAAGCTTAATGGTGGTAGAGTATACTACTGGGATTTTGCGGAAGTCCTATTGCAGTTACTAGATGCATCTCAGCAGTTCTGGATCTTGGGTGATGTTTTGGTAGTAGCAGAGTTGATATTAACACCTGGAGGCTTGCTGGCCACGCTTCTTGCTTGAGCCTTTTTGCCCGAATTACAATTTTTTGTCTGCTTCAAATAAAAACAGGTTTTAGAAAATTTTAGTACTTAAGTTGGCTCAGATATTTTATGCCAATTCAGCAACTTTTCTGCTAAAAACATGTCATTAGTTTAATGATGTGTAATGGTACTTGTCCCATGAGCTTTGATGACTATTTTATGGCAACTAAATAAACAGTTTTATATGTAGTTAAATGCTTACAAGTCTATGCAACCAAACAAACAGTAAAGTTTGCAACCAAGTATACATTAAATTATGCAATCAAATGTACAATCATTTATGCAACTGCATGCACAGTAATGTTTTCTATTTTAACCAAAATAAAGAGTATAATTAACTAAATATTGTTCTATTAATATCAGATGGAAAGTTATAAAACTAAATTAGCACTAAGATATGCAACCATATATATTGCTCTGTTTAAAAGTACGTATTCTACAATTAAATTGAGTTCCGGTATAACCGGATGGTCAATTAAACCGATGTATGGAATACCGGTAAAGGGTAAAATTACTTAATGCACAACTGTCTGAATATACCAGAAGATACAATGGGCACCTATATATATATAATATAATATAATACATTACTTAGGAACGCGCGAGAGTTTATTACGCAAACAGTTGCGAGTGTTAGCATTGTTTGCAGAACAAACAAAACAATATGGGAAACAGGAAGGATCCTAACAGTTCATTGTGTTATTCTTATTGTAGCCGCCGCCGACGCCGAACTGCCGCCACTTGATAATTTCATTCCGTTGTCGTCGTCGTTATTTTTCATCATCGGCGGCGAGTTTTATTCTATCGGACTAATTGGGGAGCATTCACCATTATCACGTGCGAAACGGAATTAAAAGAAACTAAACAATAGAGGGCGCAATGAAATATTGCTTGCATGGGAGATTTACGTTTGCTTAATTGCAAGATTTTCTCTTTTGTTTTCACCGTGCAGAGATTTTACAATGGAAGTCGCATTATATAATAAATAATTAATGGTTTGATTTACAATATTACAGTAAGTGTGAGCTCATTTAGTATTCAATTACAACAAAAGAAATAATAATTTAATTTCCGATTTTGTTTGGCTGAATTAAAGAAACGCGAAGCATCAATTAAAACTTTCCTAATTACTTAAATCCTTTGTTGTTTCATTTAAGAAGAATTGAACAAAAAATATATGTATATAACGGCTACCACTGAGGGGATGATTGTGCGCGAGGGGTAATAATGTAAATTTCCTCGTTAAATCCTGCGGGACCATTAGTTTTCGCAACATTCCGCAACTCATTACGGGATCTCTCAATTACGCGGCTCTCTCCACGTCCCGTTTGATTTCTTTATAGCCAACCTACTACAATCCCACAGGATTTATATTGTAAATACAATGCAGCAACAAAATAGTCACTAC
Organism: Tachinus rufipes; assembly: GCA_963932245.1. Lineage (NCBI taxonomy): Eukaryota > Metazoa > Arthropoda > Insecta > Coleoptera > Staphylinidae > Tachinus > Tachinus rufipes. The sequence continues at coordinate 94,264,220 of OZ010746.1, forward strand.
TAATGTTGTATAGGGTGAGCGAGTAAAATTTAGGTTAATTATGTAGGCAACCAAATGAACAAAATTGCAAAATTAAAAAAATATATAAAAAAAATTGTTTACTTAAAAAAAAAAAATTGTTACGCCTATGTTGTGTGCATAGGCGTAACACATTATTTTTTATTTACAATATTTTATGTTTAATATTCATTTTATGACAATTCAAACAAGAAATAAATCAATTTAAAATTGTAATTCAAAAATATTTTATTAAATTGGCAACAGTTTTATTACTTTTAATTTGGCACAGTAATATTTGTTTATTTAAAAAACTTCATTGTTTATTGAGTACACGATATAATAATAGTAGAAACTAATTATTATTGTATAGTAATGGAAAATTATTCTTTTATTTATGTTTAGATTAATGACCGTGTTTTGTTCTTTAGGGATTCAATGCTTTTAGCTAATCTTTACTTAACAAAAAAAACTACATGAAAATATAATGACTTGATTTAAGCATAAAGTTTATAGTTGCGTTGGAGTTTATTCACACATTTGTGTAATATTTGCCGTGAGTGCGAACTCTTGTAGCAAACCACTAGTGGGGTGATGACGCAACGCAACAAAGTAAGGGCAGCTGACCGACAAAGATAATTACGCATCCTCGCTTCAAACAAAGAACGTTTATCGGGGCTGTCCAGCCGCATGTTACACAGGTGATACAACACCAAACATAAGGGCGTTTAAATATAAACCTCTTTTCAACCCATCGATCGAATAATATAATGTTAAGCATAAATTCAGGGTATTTCATAACAGTAAATGCCTCTTGTATGAATGCGCGCCCCCGGAATCATCCACTTTAGAAATGCACTCCGTCTGCACTATATTTTACAAGATACCGAGTAGGGGGTGTTTATTCAGTTAGATGTAAGCCCGGATCTCGGAAACATTTGCATATTTGACTGCAGCAACCCCACCACTTCTTTTTTTTATAAAAAATATAACCTTCTCATATATTCATTCGTACAAACGCTTGGAATTTATAACTGCGCCATTGGATGTTTCTAGAGGGTAGCTGAGTTTCAATAGAATGGGATTTTTAATATTTTTTTTTACAATGTACAAAGATTTCTTGCTATCTATTGTATGAATGGAAACAATATATTAATCTTTGGGAGAAGTCAGCCGTGAGAGCGCAATTGGTTGAAATTCTTCAGATTGAAAGATTGCGCTGCTAAACAAGAATGTTTTAAAAATGAATTTATATTGTTCACAGTTTCAATAAGTGTTTTGCACATTGAGGTACTTTTTTTGCATAAGTGTAATGGAGTGATAAATTGTAAATTTGGTTGCATCATTTAATGGAGCTTTATTTAATTGCATCCTACACTAAACCCACTTTAGCTTAGCTCATTAAATATGAGCGCAAGTAACGGATGCTAAAACGCACGAAGGCATAAGTGCAACAGAGCAATTAATATGTTTGTGTATATTAAGTTATCTGATATAGCATATAGTATGCTTGCAAAATGATGATGAAAATGAATTTTTTGAAGCTACGTTTTTAGTTGAATGGACCTTTGGATGAGGCTATCAACCCGTGATCTTTAGTAGCTTTTTTTTCCGCGGTCGTAATTTTTTTTTTTTTTAAGAGGTTTAGAACCTAGTGGATTTGGATCTAGTAGCTGCACCAAAAGCAGTTGCCTTGGCTTTATTGACCGACCGGCTGGCTGGATTGTGAACTCTTGGGCTTTGGAGTTAGGCGTGACTTGGATGTCTTGGTGGATGTCCATCACCTCTTCGACTTTGGAAGCTCTGTCGGATTTGATCTGGTTTTCAGCAGGTTTCTTGACGGAAGATTGGACCTAGACTAAGAATTCTGCTAGTTTGCTGTTGGCGGTCTTTACGCTTTTGGCATCTTCATCCAGCTTGATCTTAGAGAAGGCTTTTTTTTGGACGTCAATCTTTTTTAATTGTTTTTTTCTTCTTCTTTTCTTTGTCAGGTTGACTGTCTTGAGCCGCCCGTACAATATGACTAGCAGTACGCAAGCATCAAATACTGTTTGTATCAGATTTATTGGTATCTTTGCTTTTATGAGAATTTGTGCAAGTTTTTCAAACGCAGCTCATGTTAAACTGATTTTTTTCTTTATCTTGGCTGTATGGTGTTGTGTACCTAACCTAACCTAATCTTATGTCTCTAAGATGTATACATTTCACTTGAAGTGTGTGATTTGAAAAAATGTTCCCGCCCACCCGCTCAACTGTTTGTGATCCAACTGCTTGACAACAAACACTTGGGTGGGTGGGCGGTCCCTTAGTTTATAAATATTGGACCGGTAATTTTAAAACTTGTTCCCGCCCACCCGCTTAAGTGTTTGTGATCTAACTGCTTTAAACAAACATCTGGGTGGGTGGGCGGGCACTTAGTTTATGAATATTAGACCGGTGGTTTGTAAACATGTTTTTACTCACCCGCCCAAGTGTTTGTAATCTCAATGCTTTACAACAAACATTTGTGTGGGTGGGCGTGCATTTAGTTTATAAATATTGGATTGTTGGTTTGTAAAAGTGTATCCGCCCAAGTGTTGGTGATCCATTTTTACGACAACAAACACTTGGGTGGGTGGGCGGGCACTCAGTTTATGAGTATTAAATCGGCGGTTTGAAAACGAGTTTACGCCTTACCGCCCAAGAATTTGTGATCCAACTGCTTGACAACAAACCTTTGAGTGAATGGACGAGAATTTAGTTTATAAATATTGGACCGGTGGTTTGTAATGGTGTTCCCGCCTAAGTGTTTGTGATCTATTTTTATGACAACAAACACTAGGTTGGGTGGGCGTGTTCTCAGTTTATGAATATTGTACCGGTGGTTTGAAAACGTAATCCCGCCCACCCGCTTAAGTGTTTGTCATTTAACTTTACCACAAACACTTAGGTGGGTGGGCGGGCACATAGTTTATAAACATTGGACCGGTGATTTAAAAACGTGTTTCCACTTAAGTGATAGTAATTCAACTGCTTTACAATTAAAACTTGGATGAATGGGGGTGCACTCAGTTTATAAATATTAAACCGATAGTTTGAAAAGGAATTCCCGCATAAATATTTTTGGTTCACTATTATGACAACTAAACAATTAGGGGTGGGTGAGCGTGCATTTAGTTTTTAAATGTTGAACCAGTGGTTTGAAACCGTGTTTGTTTTTACCTATCTGCTTAAGTGTTTATGATAAAACTGTTTTGAAACAAACACTTGGGTGGGTGAGTGGGCGGGCACTTATTTAATAAATTTTGAACTTGTGGTTTGAAAACTATTTTCCCGCACAAGTATTTGTGATCTAACTGCTTGTCAACAAACACTTGGGTGGGTGGGCGGGCATTCAGTATATGAGTCTTGAACCTGTGGTTTGAAAACGTGTTCCTGATTAAACTGCTTCACGTCACATTGGATAAATGGTTTTGAAAAGGTGTTTACGCGTTTGTGTTTGTGGTTGAGTTTTTTGATCATTAAGATTTGGATGGGTGGGCGGGCACTTAGTTTATAAATGTTGAACTAATGGTTTAAAAAGCTTTTAACGCGTAAGTATTTGTGATCCACTTTTATGTCAAGTAACACTTAAGTGGGTGACCGGGCATTCAGACCATAAAATTGGACCGGTAGTTAAAAACGTGTTCCCGCCCACTTGCCCAAGTGTTTGCGATTTAACTGCTTTACAACAAACACTTGGGTGGGTGGGCGGGCACTTGGTTTATAAATTTTGAAGTGGTAATTTAGAAACGTGGTTTCCGCTTACCCGCCCTAGGGTTTATGATACAACTACTTTAGAACAAATATTTATTTGAGTGGGCGGGCACAACAGTTTAAGAATATTGAAACGGTTGTTTGAAAATGTGTTCCTGCCCATCCGCTTCAAACTAGAGATTTAAAGCCAGCGTTTTGCTGTACAATCTCAGTATCTCTGATCTTGTTGCACAACACTCTACTCTTTCCCTCTCTCTACTAGTGATTGAGCGGCTATAAATTATAGGTGATAGAGAAACGTCATAGTGCAACAAAGACGGAGATACTGAGAGTGTACGCTGCTTATACGTTGTTTAAACGACAGCTTGGAATCTTTAGTTATAGAACTGTGTTTGAAAACGTGGTTTCCGCCTACCTGCCCAAGTTCTTGTGATCACACAGTTTATGAATATTGAATCGGTTGTTTGATAACTTATTCAACTGTTTACAATGACTACTTGGGTGGGTGGGCGGGCACTTTGTTTATAAATTTTGAAGTGGTAATTTGAAAACTTGGTTTTCGCCCACTTGCCCAAGTGTTTGTGGTCTAACTACTTTACAACAAACAATTGGGTGGGTGGGCGGGCACTTAATTCATAAACCGGTGGTTTGAAAACGTGTTCCCGTCCACCCGCTCAAGTTTTTGTGATCCAACTGCTTTACAACAAACAGTTTGGTGGGTGGGCAGGCATTCGGCTCAAAAATGTTGGACCGGTGGTTTGAAAATATGTTTCCGCCCAAGTGTTTGTGACTTCACTGCTCTACAACAAATGTTTTGGTAGTGGGTATGAATGTAGTTTATGGACATTGGACCTGTGATTTGGAAAGGTGTTTTTGCCTAAGTGTTTGTGATTCAGTTTCTTGACAACTAACGCTTTGATGGGTCGGAGAGGTACTCAGTAAATGTTGAACTAATGGTTTTAAAAGGTGTTCTTGCCTAAGTGTTTGTGGTTTTTTTTCATGAGAACTAACATTTGGGTGGGTGAGCTTGCATTCAGTTTATAAATATTAGGGGGTGGTTTGAAAACGTGTTCTTACGCACTTATTCACACAAGTGCTTGTGATTCAACTGCTTGACAACGATTACATGGGTGGGTGGGTGGGCACTCAGTTCATGAATATTGGACCGGTACTTTGAAAACGTGTTCCCGCCCACCCGCCCAAGTTTTGGTAGTCTAACTGTTTTATAACAAACACTTAGATGGGTGAGTGGGAATTTAGTTTATGATAATTAGATCTCTGATTTGATAAGATGCTTTTGCTTAAGTGTTTGTGATTCAGTTTTTTAGCAACAAACGTTTAGATGGGCGGGCGGGCTTTTTATTTATAAGTATTGAACCGGTGGTTACAAAACGTGTTCTCGCCTAAGAAAGAGTTTGTGCTTTATAACAAACAGTTAGGTGGGTAGGTGTGCACTCAGTTTATGAATATTGGACCGGTGGTTTGAAATCGTGTTACGGCCTACCCGCCTAAGTGTTTGTGATTTAACTTCTTGACAACAAACACTTTGGTGGGTGGGCGGGCATTTGGTTCATAAATGTTGGACCGGTGGTTTGAAAACGTGTTCCCGCCCACTCGCCCAAGTGTATGTGATCCAATTGCTTTAAAGCAAACACTTGGGTGGGTCGGCGGGCACTTGACTTATAAATGTTGGACCGGTGGTTTGAAAACGTGTTTTCGCCCACTCGCCCAAGCGTTTGTGATCTAATTGCTTTAAAGCAAACACTTGGGTGGGTGGGCGGGCACTTAGTTCATAAATGTTGGACCGGTGGTTTGAAAACTTGTTTACGCCCACCCGCTTAAGTGTTTGTTATCCAACTGTTTTACAACAAACATTTCACTCAGTTTATGAGTATTGAACTGGTAGTTTGAAAGTATGTACTCGTCTACTTGCATAAGTGTTTGTGATCTAACTACTTGACAACAAACACTTGGGTGGTTGAGCGGGAATTTGAATTGAAAATGATTTAAAAAGGTGTTCTTGTCCATGTGTTTGTGATTTAGTTTTTTGACAACAACAACACTTGGATGAGGGCACTCAGTTTATAAAAGTTGAACTAATGAAAAGGTGTTTCCCCTTAAGTGTTTGTGATTCAGTTTTGTGTCAACTAATACTTGGGTTGGTGATCGGGCGTTTAGTTCGTATAAGTTGGACTGGTAGTTTTGAAATATGTTTTTGCCCACCCGCTCAAGTGTTTGTGATCCAACTGTTTTACAGCAAACACTTGGTTGAGTGAGTGGCCAATTAGTTTTTAAATGTTGAACCGGTGGTTTAAAAACGTGTTCCCGCCTACCCGCTCAAGTATTTGTGACCCAACTGCTGTACTACAAACACTTAGGAGGGTGGGCGGGCACTTAGTTTATGAGTATTGAACCGGTGGTTTGAAAACGTGTTCCCGCTTACCCGCCTAAGTGTTTCCGGTTCAATACTTATAAACTGAGTTTTTGCCTACCCCCGTTTGTGATCCAACAACAAAAACTTGGGTGGATCGTCGAGTACTAAAGTTATATATTTTGAACCGGTAATTTGAAAACGTGTTTCCGCTCGTTCACCCAAGTGTTTGTGATCCAACTTCTTTACAACATACACTTGGGTGGGTAGGGAAGCACTCAATTCATAAATGATGATCCGGTGGTTTGAAAACGTGTTTCTGCCCAACCGTCTAAAAATTTGTGGTTCAATTGCTTGGGCTGGGGAGCGGGCACAAATGTTGGACCGGTTATTTTGTAAACGTGTTCCTGCCCACCTTCTCAAATGTTTGACAACTAAAACTTTGATGGTTGGGCGGGCATTCAGTTTATAAATGTTGGACGCGGCAACCGCTTCTTTTGATCCTCAAGGAAATAGCGAAGAAGTTTACTTTTGATATGGTGTGCAAAGTTATCACGAACTAGGAAAAACGCGGCGGTTTGTTGTTGCAAGCTATCAATAAGTACGTACTACAAGGTTAACGCTGCACTTTTGCGCTTTATCAAGAAGAACCTAAAGTTGACAGACCAAGTGCAACGGAATCTTCGGTTACTGTGCTTGCCAAAACGGCCAAGTTGCTAACCTAAAAAAATTGCGGTTGCTTTTTTTGACCAAAAAATTTTTGGTTGAGCCAAAGGTAGATAAGTTGCCTTTGAATAAAAAGAAAGGTGGACCTACTAAAGAACCCAAGTTGCCCAAACCAAAATGCGCAAAACACGGCGTTTTTTTCAAGTAGCCGGCTTTGAAGAAGAAGTGAAGACGATTATCCGCTACCGTCAACAAGTACAGTTTAGTTTGTCGACCAAACCGTTAGCATTTTTTTTATATTAGCAAGTTCTTAACCTTGCGCATCAACATGTCAAGCAGAGCAAAGGGAACTAAAGTTAATGAAAAGGCAAAATCCTGGATCAGCTGCAACGGATTTTAGTTTTTCGTCGATTGTATTGATAGACTACTTTGCAAGCGCATTGCTTGGTCGCTGAGGTACTTGAGTTTGTTGGTAACGCAGCCAGAGACAACAAAAAGATTTGTGTTATCTACATCATCTTTAGCTTGCCATCCGTAACAATGAAAAAGTGAACAAATTTGATTTTGAGTCAAGGTTGCATCTAGGCCGAACTCTTTTTTAAAAATAAAAAGCAAAAGCAAAATAGTTAGATCATGAGCTCATGAACAGCTTTGTCAACGACATTTTTGAGTGCTTCTAAAGCGTTCTGCTTTGCCTAGTATTTGCAAGGTTATTGTTTTATAAGTTGGCCAAGCATGGAGTTGGGTAAGGTCACTAGGTACACCAAGTCCAAATTAATTCTTGTTGTCGTCCCTTTTCTGAAATTTTGAAACAAAGTTCTTTGCATTTCAATGGTTTACTCTTGTTGGGCAGTTTAGATTTAGTATTTTTTGCCAATTTTAGCTGGCCTTGATTTTTATCACTTTGCTTCAATTATTAGTAGCGTGGGACTCTTTGGCATTACTAATGTTGAACAACTTTTACCCAGATGTTGCTGTTGTATCTTTTTTGTATTGATGATGTTGCTTGCTACTTAGTATCTCTTTACATCTCCCGCTTCTAACTCGAATCATCATTTGCTTAACGCGAACTGGATATGAATAAAAAATTTGAAGTGAATTCTTTAGTTGAAGAAAGTTAACATTAAACTGCTTTTCAGCTATTTTTGGCATAACTGATGTTGGACAACTTTTATCAAATATTATTGTTGTAGCTTCTTTGCACCACTATTGGCTACTATTTAGTATTTTCATCAAAAACTTGTTGCTAAAAACCATACTTTCTATTTGTCATTGTTACAGACAAATAGATAAAATTATCTTAAATGCACTTTTAGGAGGAGTTAAATGCTTTTTTTCTATGTTCTTAATGTTGCCTTACTTTTCTACCAACCATCAAAAAGAAACAATTAATTAAAATGTAGCTTGTTTATTGTTAGCTCATTGTTGTGAAGCAAATTACTTTATTTTAATAGAATTTCATTAACATACAACAAATTCTTAATTTTAATTTCTATAAAATAATTATTCTTTCAAATATTTACTCTTTCTTCCATTGTTTTATTTATCCCGTTGTACCGATCAAAATTTGCTTTGATATCATCACAAATGAAAGAAAACATAATCACACAAAAGCCCCCAATTTTATCAAAACGAAATTACGTCGGTGGTGGTTTATTTTTTATTTTTAGGGGTGGACGACTGCACGCGATGTTGCATGCGTCCGGGGCGTACTCGCCTCAGGTTCGTGAACCGTTCCCATGGACATATTTTAAGATAACATAAATGATATATTTTATATCAATGTTGAAAACTATGATTTTTATAAAATTTGGATTAGAAATAAATCTATTGACATTGTATGATAATGCGTTTAATTTCAATGTCAGGAGTGGGATTGAAGATTCGCATTGATTCGCACATACTCGGGTGAGTGCTCAGTGTGTTAAGTGACGCGCGTCGTTATGTAGGTGTGCCTTACCAATCGGTCTCAAACAATAATAAAAGTAATGTGTAATTAATTCCTACCATTGGTCAATAAGTGTTGTGATTATGCATAATTTAAATGAATTGTTGTTGTGTAAAAGTGTGGACAATTGGGAGCTCATTTTGTTTGGTTATAATAATATGTTGGTGGGAGAGACTAATGGTGAGTTTGATATTGACATTGATAATTAAGTCGCCATTGAATTGTAGCAAAATGTGTTTTATGAACCAATATTACATAACATTAGTTAAAATTAATCATGTTTTGTTTACTTAATACGCAGTAATGTACAAATAAATTTGTGATTACCATGTAACAAATTATGTAGGTAGACTTGAGGTGTTTTACGTCTCTAGTTTATTCTTGCACGAATTCACTTATTTGATCATTTTTTATTTGGTTAATTAAGCAAGGTTTATCGATATTCTCGTAGATGTGATAGTATTTCTTTATGTAATGTTTGCTAATAATATTTTTCCATAACACCCCAGCAATTCTCCAGCGTTAACAAGGCCTTTGACTGCATCTCTTACGTGTGATAAACTTTTATACAAATTTACTTCAACTAAATGATATTGATGATGCAATTTCCTTTTATTTGATTTGTCAAAATTACATTAAGAATCTTAGAGGTTATTTGATAAAATTGAATTGTTATTGTTAAGGAAAAGTATGTTATTTTATGCGTTCTATTACCACGCATGCAAAAAGTGCCTATTACGCAAAGATCTATCGGAAAAGAGACAGATCTATCAAATGACAATTTAATTTTATTTTCCATTCCCTTTTACAATCTGTTCATTGTGCAATTGTAAAGTATGTAATTTTATACGTTTTATTATGCACACATATTGTGTGCGAAAAGTGAACATTACGCACTGGGGCATCAAAAAGTAGCAGATTACCTGTCAAATGTCATATAATCTTTAATAATTTTTTTTGTACATATTTTAAGTATTTTAGTCATAAAAAACAAAGTGTACAAAGGCTCGTGCAACAACATTTATACTTGTGGGAAATAGGTATTATTACGTGCTAGTTGTACAATATATTATATTCTACTTCTTAATGGTATTCTTAAGAGAAAGTATTTTATTTTATACGTTCTATTACGTACGTATTAGTGCTTATTATGCACGGAACCATCGAAAAAGTGACAAATAACCTGTACATTTATCAAAATAAATCGTTTGTATTGTACATTAAACCGTACTTGTTGCACAATTGTCTACTTTTTTTTGTAATTGATATTTTATTAGTTTGTTACGCACGACAGGCCTCGTGCACAATGAGCATATTACGCAAGACAAATACCACTTCTCACATATATTCATACACAAAAGGTAAAATAGTAGTGAGATGCTAGGCTCACTGATGAAGGCTGCATACCCTAAAACACTAGTGTAGAGGCAATTTAGATAAAATTATTTTTTTATTAAATTTAAAATTTGATTATGATTATAATTTCACTAATAATAGGTTAGCTGTCAACTTGAATTAGCAGGGAAGCATTTTAGTTTAAATCTGTTTCGTAAGTTGTCAAAATATGGAATTATTAGCTGCCAAGAATGCATTTTAGCTAATTAATATAACAGAACAGGTGAGCCTTTTTCTGGTGGATGGCACGTTGAGTTGGGGAGCGTCGGCATGTTTTTTGGTTTGGATTTTCTTGGCTTGTTTGAAATACTAAGTTTTTTTCAATTTTCGGTTTCTGTAGGCGATTCCAACTAAAACTATTTGCTCACAATCAATATACTGAATGCCCCGCTCACCCACCCAACTGTTTGTTTTCAAAAAGTTAGATTTATCAACGTTCTCCTCCAGTTTAATGGCAAATTACAAGTGCAGAGAAGTGAAATATCCAATTCCTCGATCACCAACACTTGGGTGGGCGGGCGGGACACTAAAAATAAAATTACTGACCCACAATCAATAAACTGAGTGCCTCGCCTACCCACTCAACTGTTTGTAATCAAGAAGTTGGATTTATCAAAATTCTTTCTCAGTTTAATGACCAACATTTGGGTGGGCGGGCGGGGCACTCCAATTAAAATTATTGACTTAGTGTTCTGCTCATCTACTCAAATGTCTGTTATCAAGAAATTAAATTGATCAACTTCTTTCTCAACTTTAATAACAAATTACATTTGCAGAAAAAAGAAATATTGAATTTTTAGATTAGTGGATGGATTGGGTAGTCCAATTTAAACTACTCGCCCACAGTTAGTAAAGTGAGTGCCCCGCCCACCCACCCAACAAATTGTTATTAAAAAGGTGAATTTATCAAACTTCAATCTTCTAGCCAGGTTGACTTTTTGGTTTGATCAAAAACCATTTTTTTTTTTTGAGATTTTGCGTTAATTTTAACGTCTTTTTTGCTGATCTTGTGGCTTGGGCGCAGAGTTTTTAGGTTTGCTTAGGTTAGGTTTTGTTGGTTTTTCTCAAAATGTTGTCTTGGAAGGTATTAGGCGACTTTTATTTTTTTCTTGTGGTTGATGAAATTGTTTAGAAACTTAGGATGATTTTATTTATTGCTCAGTTAGTTGCATCGTCTGCATACTGAAAGCCGTTTTTAGTTTTTTTTTGCAGTTTTGATCAGATTTACTTATTATCATGAAGAAGTTTATATGGTTTTTAGTATTTTATCCTAACCTAACCTAACCTAACCTAACCTAACCATAGTGGAGAAGCTCATATGTTTTATGGTTTTTAGTGTTTTGAACAGGAGTTGGTATTAAAATAATTTTGCTTAGGTTAGCAAAACTTTTTTTATGTTTGGCGATTGAAAATAAGCATTCGGTGGCTGTGGCTTTGGTGCAGCTTGGCGTACTAATAGCTATATAATAATTAATTTTTTTTTATTAATCTATCTAGTTTAGTGGAGAAGTTTTTGTGATTTATGGTTTTTTGCGTTATGAGCAGAAGCTGGTATTAAAGAGGTTGTGCTAATATGTTTTTGTCTTAGTAAGTGAGTTCTGCTTTGGTTAGCAATGGAGCTATGGAGTATCCTACCCACCCACCCAATTGTTAATTATCTCTGCGGACGCCAGAAGTCACTTAATCACAAATGACGTTTGAGATCTAATCTTTTGTTGGGTGGACGGGCCACTCTAATCCAAACTACTGATTTGTTAAGATGCTATAGAGAGGCCCACTTACTCACCCAAGATATTGAATGTGTCACTTTTCTGCGAGCGTGAGAATTCATTTTGTCACAAGAGAAGGTTGTGATAGAACCTCATGATTAGTAACACTTGGGTGGGCGGGTGGGCCATTTCAATACAAACTAGTGACTTGTTATAATGCTATGGAGTGGCCCACCTACCTTCTCAAGAGTTTGTTAACAAAAGATTGAATGTTTGCGTCAGAAGTTTTTTGTCACAAGAGAAGGTTATGATCCAACCTCTTGACAACTAACAATAGGGTGGGTGGGCGGGCTAATATAATCAAAATTACTGACGCGGTATTATGTTATGAAGTGTCCTACCTACTCATCCAAGTGCTCGTTAACAAAAGATTGAAAGTTTGACCTCTCTGCGAAAGTCAAAAGTCACTTATTTACAAGAGACGATTGTATCCAATCTCTTGATAACTAACAATTGGGTGGGTGGGTGGGCTACTCCAATCAAAACTTATGACTTGGTATTATGCTTTAAAATATTCCACCCAACCATCCACCCAAGTGTTAACAAGAGATTCAATGTTTGACCTCTCTGCGGACGTCAGAAGCACTTATTCACAAGAGACGGTCGTGATACAATTTTTTGATAACTAACACTTGGGCGGGTGTATAGGCCACTCCAATCAAAATTACTGACTAGGTATTCAAGCTATGGAGTGGTCTACCTACTCATCCAATCAAGAGATTGAATGTTTCACTTATCTGCGAGAGTCAGAATTCATTTTGTCACAAGAGAAGATTGTGATCCAATCTCTTGATAACTAACAATTGGGCGGGTGGTTGGGCCACTTTAATCAAAACTACTGATTTAGTATTATGCTATGAAGTGTCCCTCCCATCCACCCAAGGGTTTGTTAAAAAAATATTAAAAGTTTGACTTCTCTGTCAAAAGTCACTTATGCACAAGAGAAGATGGTAATCCAACCTCTAAATAAGCAACACTTGGTTGGGTGGGTGGGCCACTCCAATCCAATGTACTGACTTGTTATTATGCTACGGAGTGACCCACCTACCCACCTAAGTGTTCGTCATTAAAAGTTTGACTTTTCTGCGGATGTTAGAAGTCACTTAGTCGTGATCTAACCATTCGATAACTAACACTTGATCTAGTCTAAACGGTGCAAGTTTTTTTTTTCATTGAGCATGGTTTAATCAAATAAAAAAAGCAAAAACGATGCAAGTGGCCAGTATTCTGTGTTGATTGGCAATTGCTTGTGACTAATGAAAAATAAGTAAATAAAAATCTGAATGTTTAAAAGATAATTGCTCATTATCAAACAAACATATTGCTTAGCCTTAACTATTTGTGAACCCTAGAAAGATTAAACTTGACTAAATACACATAATTTTGACAAAATGTTGCAGTTACTGAGATCAAATGTCAATACGTGTACAAAGGTATACAAATTTTGATGCAACCATTTATTGTAAATAACTTGATTATAAATTACTGCAGCTCAATTAAAGGACAAAAGATTTACAATGACTAAGTATAAATGAGTAATGACTATTTTAATCTCGCTACCTTAACATCTTTCACTGAAGGTAAAGGAATAATTAAATTCACATATTGCATCATATAAAGGAGTAACAATATCTGAAGATATATGTAAACAAGTCAAACTTTGTAAAGTAAACTTCGTGGTGACGCTTCAATATCCCAACATCTCATGTTGACAAATTCTATACACCTAGGGGTTTGCGTACATGCTAAACTCGCACGCACAAACACCGTGTTTTGATCAATATTAATACTAAGAGGGGATTCTGTTCTCGTTTTCTGTCTCGGATAAAGGACGTTGAAAATAAGCGCGCGACGCTGAAGTTGAAGTGGTGTCGGGGGTCAAGAACTATCCGAGTAGCTAAATTAAAACCTGGGGGGGTTTCCGTTGCAGCGCGTGTGCAATTAGCGAGACAGAAACAAGCATCGCTCTTTATTGGGATGGCAGAATTAGGGGCGCGCGCGTTTTCATTGTGACTCTATGTATAAACTCGAGTTTGGAATGTCAACTAATTAGCAAACAACCCCCCCACCGTACGTACCATCGCGATAAATTGGGATCCTCATTGCGAGACACAAACACACAATTTGCATCACCATAATACATTTTCATTTGGAGAGAAAAAGGGATTTGCAATCTCTTTGTTGAGTTATTTTTTTTAATTAATTTGTTACTAATATGATTTAAATTATTGAATAAGATACTTTACCATTCAAAGAAAAATAAATGTTGAAAGTAGCTTACCTGAAACAAAAAAAATGTAAATTAATTATACAAAACTAAATAAGAAATGGAAGTAATATAAAAGAATTTCCTTTAATTAATAAACCTAAACCTAATTTGGTAAATTATTAATAATAATTATTAGTAACTTATCTTATTCGTTTAACAAATTCACTTTGATCTATATTGTATGCAACGATAAAAAGCTTATTATTACCACAAGCTCCTTATCGCAATTGAGACGTCGTTTCCGATCCTCTATTCCTTCTTTATCCTATTTCATTTTATATTATTCGATTACGAAAAAATCCTCTGCCGAGAATAGAGGAATCTTTCGAAGCGACATATCTGTATATAAGCAAGAAATTTATGGTCATTTAAATTCTACAAAATTAAAATAGAAAAATCAGCGCCGTGTTAAAAGAAAACTTTCCGATTTCACACTGTAGAAACAATAATAAAATTGTTAGAGAGCGTATTGTTTCGTACAGACCATAACAAATCGACATGCACTATTTGCACATTTTAACGAGGCATTCACTTAACTGACTCATTGATTTTTCTTGTGATGATGCCTTTTATTATATTTATTTTTACAAAAACAAGTTTTTGTAATGGATAATTTCCTTTTATAAATTCGCAATGGTTTAAATAAATGTTTATGGAAATAATAAAGATTTCATTATTCAAAAATTAAAATAAGTTATATAATTATAAAATGAAATATTGTTTTAATAAATATTTTAATAATGCAATGAAGCCTCCACAGTTTGCACACATTGTTTTGTAAATTGTTATTTAGAGCTCGCATTTCATCATTTGCGGTCCGGTAAAAATTAATACCCCGTAACGTAATATCCAGTAAAGACGGCCTAGAGAGAAAACACCTTAATTACGGTGAAACGCGAGGCGCTTTTTGGGTAATTTGAAAAGCTCGCGTTTCCCCATTTTTCCGTATATTAAATTACACAATGCGAATGAGGGGCACAGATGTCCGTTAATATTAATATAGTTTAATTAAAATGAAGTAAATTCAACACAATTGGATTTAATTAGTCCGGAAATTGATTTGATTATTATTTTTAGTTTATTATTCGCCCCAAAGTTATTCCTTTATGATATGGCAAAGGAAATTTACTGCAGTCACGACCAGGAGTTTGTAAACAAAAGGGCCACCAACTGGCTTCGGAAATTCGCTAATGCGAATCGAAAAAGCTGCACCGATTGCAGGAATTTATCGTCGCGTATAAATATAGGAAATCTGTATGAAATAGAGAGATTATAATTTCTGCGTGGCAGGGATGTGTAAATAGTTTGAATAGAACTTAATACAATATACCTGTTAAATGGTATTGATTTTCTAACTAAGTTTCCTAATAGATGTGTTTGTTCGTTATTTGAAATTGAAAGCAATTACTTCCAGAATTCTCCAGCAATACGAGAGATAGTATTCTGTAATATGATAATCTTTGCTATTAATAACTGTATCAACATTTCATTAAATACGATAATATCTGTTTCTGATTTCTTACTACCTACTGATGATAAAGTAGCTTTGATAGTTATTATGCTTTTATATTTTTTATTATTTAACACCAGTTTTTGCTATTGTTCCTAACCTAACTTATTATGATGACAATTACTAACAATATCAGTATTAACTAATACATGACGGTATTCTGTGCATTTACCACCAAATAAGACACTCGTACTTGGTTTAGTTAATGTTAGATTTACAGCTTCAAGCTCTGCCTAAATAAGACGGTTCATCTGGTCTAGCAACTTTTGCCAGTTGTAAATAGTTTATTGACAGTTAAATAGTTTTCACGATTTTAGAGATCTTTTTGGCAGTCATGATATATTTTTACACAATTTTTGTCAGTTTTGACACATTTTGCCGGTACTAGATCTTGTTTTGGCATTTAGATAATCTTTTGACAGTTTAGTGTTATTGTAACAATTTAATAATAACTTTTTGGTTTGAAATACTAATTTTTTTGACAGTTTTATTAACAATTTTAGAGATTTATTTAATACTTCAATAAAAAGCTCTCAGCTTCAAAACACATTTGAGAATTTTAGACAATATTTTGACAGCTTAAAGTGTTCTTAAACGCTTTTTATACATAGTTCAGACATTTTTTGTTTGTGAATTTTGATTATTTTTGACGTTTCAGTCATGTTTGAAATATTTTGACATTTGCCCAAAAACTGTATGATATTAAAAATTTCTAACATTTATTTTAGATATTTTGTTCTACTTAAGAGCTTTTTTATTAGTTTAAGACAATTATTTGACAGTTTAAGACGTTTTTTACACATTTGACAGTTTCAAACAATTTTATTTTAATTTTGATAATTACTTTTAATAATTCTATAATCTCCAGTTCAAACTATTGGCAAGTATTAATTATCAAAAGTTTTGTGTCACTATTGCTTCTTCTGACTTAATGATTTTTATTGCTTACGGAGGAGGAGTCATTCTAATTTATGGATCACTAACACTTGGATGGGTGGGTGAGCACTCCTTTAAAAATGATTAATTATTATGAATAGGAGTGACCCACCCACCCACCTAAGAGTTAGTTATTAAAAGTTTAGTGTCACCATTGCCTGCTCTGACGTAGAGAGTTTTATTGTTTACGATGGAGGAATCATTCTAATTTCTGGATCACTAACACTTGGGTGGGTGGGTGGGCATTCCAGTTCAAATTACTGACTAGTTATTATAAGTAGGATTGACTTATCCACCCACCTAAGAGTTAGTCATTAAAAGTTTTGTGTCACCATTGCTTCCTGTGACGTAGAGATTTTTATTGCGTCCGGAGGAGGAAAAATTTTAATTTTTGGATCACTAACACTTAAGTGGGTGGGTGGGCATTCTAGTTCAAATTACTGACTGGTTATTATGAATAGGAGTGTAGTACCCACTTAACCAACAGTTGGACATCAAAAGTTTAGTGTCACCATTGCCTCCTCTGACGTAGAGGTTTTGATTGCTTACGGAGGAGGAGTAATTCTAATTTTTGGATCACTAACTCTTGGGTGGGCGGGTGGGCATTCCAGTTGAAATTACTGATTGGTTATTATGATTAGGAGTGACCCACCCACCCACCCAAGTGTTAGTCATTAAAAGTTTATTGCCATCATTGCCTCCTTTGAGGTACAGATTTTTATTGCTTAAGATAGAGGAGTAATTCTAATTTCTTGATCACTAACACTTGGCTGTGCACTCCAGATTAAATTACTGACTGGTTATTATGAATTGGAGTAACCCACCTATCTATCCAAATGTTTGTCATCATAAGCTTAGTGTTACCATTGCCTTCTTTGACGTAGAGATTTTTATTGCTTACGGAAGAGAAGTAATTATAATTTCTGGATTACTAACATTTGAGTGGGTGTTTGGGCACTTTATTTTAAATTACTGATTGGTTATTTTGAATAGGAGTGACTTACCCAAAAGTTTAGTGTCACCATTGCCTTCTCTAACTTAGAGATTTTTATTGTTTACGGAGGAGAAGTCATTCTAATTTTTGGATCACTAACACTTGGGTGAGTGGGTGGGTGGGCACTCTAGTTCAAGTTACTGACTAGTTATTTTGAATAGGAGTGACCCACCCATCCACCCAAGAGTTAGTCATCAAAAGTTTGGTGTAACTGTTGCCTCCTCTGACGCAGAATTTTTTATGGAGGAGGAGTAAATTTAATTTCTGGATTACTAACACTTGGGTGGGTGGTTGGCACTCCAGTTAAACTTACTGATTGGTTATTATGAATATAAGTGACCTACCCAAGAGTTAGTCATCAAAAGTTTAGTGTCACTATTGCCACCTTTGACGTAGAGAATTTTGTTGCTTACGGAGGAAGAGTAATTCTAATTTCTGGATCATTAACACTTGGATGGGTGTTTTGGCACTTTAGTTTAAATTACTGACTGGTTATTATGAATAGGAGTGACCCACCCACCCACCCAAGTGTTAGTCATCAAAAGTTTAGTGTCACTATTGCCTGCTCTAACGTAGAGATTTATATTGCTTACGGAGGAGGAGTAATTTTAACTTCTGGATTACAAACACTTGGGTGGGTGGTTGGGCACCTCAGTTAAAATTACTGATTGGTTATTATAGATAGGAGTGACCCAACCACCCACCCAAGAGTTAGTCATTAAAAGTTTAGTGTCACTATTGCTTCCTTTGCCGAAGAGATTTTTAATGCTTACAGAGGAGGAGCAATTCTAATTTTTGAATCACTAACGCTTGGGTGGGTGGGTGGACATTTTAATTTAAATTAATGATTGGTTATTTTGATAGGAGTGACCTACCCACCCACCCAAGTGTTAGTCATCAAAAGTTTAGTGTCCTTTTTTGACGTAGAGATTTTTACGGAGGAGGAGTAATTTTAGTTTCTGGATCACTAACACTTGGATAAGTAGGTGGTCACTTCAGTTAAAATTACTGATTGATTATTATGAATAGGAGTGACTCGCTTACCTACTCAAAAGTTAGTCATTAAAAGTTTAATGTCACTATTGCCTCCTCTAACTTTGAAATTTTTATTGCTTACGGAGGAAGGAAAAGTCATTCTAATTTTTGGATCAGTAACACTTGGGTGGGTGGTTGGGTAGGCATTTTAGTTCAAATTACTGACTAGTTATTTTGAGTAGGAGTCCGTAGGTCAAAGGATTTTTCTTCGGCGATCGACGAAAGTTTCGGTTTTAACCTAACCCAACCTAACCTAACCTAAGCAAGCTCACGTCGCCACACTAAAACTTGCAAACGTGGACCAATGTTGGTAATTTTTTGGTTACTGGGGTGATGTGGACTCCTGATTAGGATTCCGGAATCGCCGTTTCGATATTTGTCTTCTAATTCATAGCGGTTTTTTGGTGTATTTTTATTACGAAAACGTGTGAAACAAATATAGTTTAAAGAGGCCGAGGAAAACGCAATTGCTCCTGTGGCAAGCCAACAGACCCCGGCAGATGCTCTTGCAAACCGGAAGTCTGTAGGTCAAAGGGTTTCTCTTTGGCAATCGATTGTATTGCTTAGTACGTACGTAAGCTCGTGTTTTTCAGAGTAAAATCTACAAATGTGGATGAAAGTTTGTAATTTTTTGTTTTCTGGGGTAATTTGGAGCCCTACCCACCCACCTACCCAAAAGTTAGTCATCAAAAGTTTAGTGTAACTATTTCCTCCTCTGACGTAGACATTTTTACGGAGGAGCGGTATATTTAATTTCTAGATTACTAACACTTGGGTGGGTGGTTGGGCACTCCAGTTAAAATTACTGATTGGTTATTATAAATAGGAGTGACCTACCCAAGGGTTAGTCATTAAAAGTTTAGTATCACTATTGCCAACTTTGACGTAGAGAATTACTTACGGAGGAAGAGTAATTCTAATTTCTGGATCACTAACACTTGGGTGGGTAGGTTGGCACTTCAGTTTAAATTGTTGACTAGTTATTATGAGTAGGAGTGACTCACCCACTCTCCCAAGAGTTAGCCATCAAAAGTTTAGTTTCACTCTTGCCTTTTCTGACGTAGAGATTTTTATTGTTTACGGAGGAGGAGTAATTTTAATTTCTGGATCACTAAATCACTAACACTTGAGTGGGTGGGTGGGCACTCCAGTTCAAATTATTGACTAGTACGAGTAGGAGTGACTTACTCACCCACCCAAGAATTATTCATCAAAAATTTATTGTCATTATTGCTTCCCGTAAAGTACAGGAAAAAAAATAATTTTTAAATCACTAACACTTGGGTGGGTGGGTTGGTACTCTAGTTTAAATTACTGTCTGGTTATTATAATAAGGGGTGACCCACCCACCTACTCAAGTGTTAGTTATCAAAAATTTAGTGTTGCTATTGCCTCCTCTGATGTAGAAATTTTTATTGCTTACGGAGGAGTAATTTCAATTTTTGGATTACTAACATTTGGTTGGGTAGGTGTGCACTCTAGTTTAAATTAATGACTGGTTATTATGAATAGGAGTGACCCAGCTACTCACCCAAGAGTTAGTCATCAAAATTGTAGTGTTACCATTGCCTCTTTTGACGTAGAAATTTTTATTGATTATGGAGGAGGAGTAATACTAATTTCTGGATTACTACTACTTGGGTGGGTGGGTGGGCACTCTAGTTTAAATTACTGACTAGTGATTATGAGTAGGAGTGATCCACTACACCCATTCAAGAGTTAGTCATCAAGAGTTTAGTGTCACTATTGCTTCCTCTGACGTAGAGAGTTTTATTGCTTATGGAGGAGGAGTAATTCTAATTTCTGGATCACTAACACTTGGGTGGGTGGGTGGGTGGGCACTTCAGTTTAAATTACTGACTGGTTATTATAAATAAGAGTGACCCACTTATCCACCCAAGTGTTAATCATTAAAAGTTTAGTGTGACCATTGCTTCCTCTGACGTAGAGATTTTGATTGCTTACGGAGGAGTAATTTTTGTTTCTGGATCACTAACATTTGGGTGGGTGGGTGGCCACTTCAGTTCAAATTACTGACTGGTTATTATGAATAGCAATGACTTACTTACCCACCCACGTGTTGGTCATCAAGATATTGCCTTCTCCGATACAGATACTTCTAACGATTGCAAAGAAGAGAAATTTAAATTTCTGGTTTACTAACACTTGGGCGGGTGGGTGTACACTCCAGTTGGCAATTACCGACTGATAATTATAAACTGGAACGTCCCACCTATCTATCCAAGTGTGTTTGTTGTCAAGAAATTGGATCACTATTGCTTCTTCTGACATAGAGGCTTGTAACGCTTGTAGAGAGGATAAACTTATAATTTCTGGATTACCAACACTAGGGTGGGTGGGTGAATTGGCATTTCAGTTCAAATTACTGACTAGTTATTACGAATAGTAGTGATTCACCTACCCACCCATGTGTTGGTCATCAAGAGATCTTCTAACGATTGCAGAAAATATAAACTCTAATTTTTGGATTATTAACATTTGAGTGGATGGGTGTACACTTTAGTTTAAACTACTGGTTGGTAATATATGAATTGGACTGACCCACTCACCCACGTGTTGGTTATCAAGATAGTGTTATCACCATTGCCTTTTCCGATACAGATAACGATTGCAAAGAAGAGAAATGGTAATTTTTGGTTTACCAACACTTGGGCGGGTGGGTGGGCCTTCTAATTTAAACTACTGGGTGGTAACTATGAATTGTAGTGACCCACTTACCCGCCCTAGTGTTGGTCATCAATATTTTGAAATCACTATTGATATAAATACTTTTATTGCTTGCAGAGAGGAGAAACTTTCAATTTTGTGGTCACTTACACTTGGTTGGGTAGGTGGGCACTTCAGTTGAAACTACTGGCTAGTAATTATAAATTGGAGTGACCCGCCCACCCATTCAAGTGTTGGTTATCAATAAATTAGTACTATTATTGCTTTCTCTGGCATAGAAACTTTTAACGCTTAAAAAGGGAAGAACACAAAAGCACTTGGGCGGGTGGGTGTGCCCTCTAATTTAAACTACTGGCTGATAATTAGAAACTGGAGTGACCTACCCGCCAACCCAACTGTTGATGATCAAAAGTTTAATATCATCAACGCTTGATAACGAACACTTGGGCGGGTGGGAGGGGCATTTTAGATTATGGTTACCAGCGAGTAGTTTGAAAAGGAGTGACTCATCTACTAATCCAAGTGTTAGTTATAAAAAGATTGGATATCATCAAATTATCTTTTGACAAAGTGACGTTTGTAGAGAATACATACATCCAGTTTTTTGATGACGGTCATTTGGGTGGGTGGGTGAAACGGCTCAGTAGTATGAACTGGAGTGACTGCTACTCGTCCAAGATAACACTGTATGTTTAAATAAAGTCTTTCAATATTAACTAATTTTCAAGTAGTAGCAATCGGGCTAGCATAAGAGGGTAAGCATGAATGAGAAGAAAAAAAAAATTGCGTAATACTTGGTCAAAAAACCTCAAATTTGGTCAAAAAAACCTCAAATTTGCTCAAAAATTGCACATTCCACATAAGGTTTATCCAAGTTAGAACATGAAAACTTGTTTGCAGCATGAATTTTTTTTTTAAACTACACTTTTACCCTGAAATTGATCTAAATTGGCATAATACAATTATTTACAGCAAAAAATTTGTTAAAAGCACACAAAAGTTGCTAAGAAAACAACAAATTTGCTTAGAAAACCTTAAAGCTGTACAGATTAAACATTTTCAGCATAAAAACCGCTCAGAATGCGTGATTAGCATATAAAATGCATTAAAATTTACACATAAAAGCCATTTTTAGCAAGAAGTTTATTCAAATTAGAACATTAAAACTTTTTTACCATGAAATTGATTTAAATTAGCATAATAAAATTATTAACAGCATAAAATTTGTTAAAAAACACTCAAAAATTACTCAGAATATCACTAATTTGCCTACAAAACCTCAAAATTGTAGAGATTAATCATTTCCCGCATAAAAACCGCTCAGAAATCGTGTTTAGCATATAAAATATATTAAATATTGCACAAAAAAGCCATTTTTAGCAAGAAATTTGTTCAAAAATTGCACATTTTACATAAATCTCAAGGAGTTAGCTTGTTAGTTTTTGTACTATTTTTTGATTTTTTTTTTGCGCATAATCTGTACGTTTATACGGTATATGACATGAAATGTATGGGACATGAATATTAATTGAGGTAAGCAAGTCACTTCTTCTGTTTTCTTAGATTAATTTGTTTAGTATTTATTTGTCTGATTTTACTTTTCTGCGCGTAGGTTTTTCAGTTGCAATAGATTTCTGTTTTTTTTTATTTGGCCGGTTAATGTTGACTTAATCATTTTGATATGCTGGTTTTACTCATGTTGTCTATAACTGTTATTTTAGTGTTGTTTAGTGTTTTGGCTTATGTGACTTACGTTGCCCACAATTTGTAGACTGGTTTGCCGAAATTTTAATAATTTTTTTTAAATTAAATTTTAATTCACTTTCAAATAATGTGGTCAATGTTTAATTATAATTGTTTTATAATAAACGTCGTGCGTAATAGGCCCATTACGCACGGGCGTGCTATGCTTAATATAACGAGTGAAATAGCAACAACGTATTTTTACTAATAATAGCAACATAAATGACACATTACAGAAAGAAGTCGATAATAGTATGTATATTGTACAACTAGCACGCAATAGTACCCATTTGCCACGAGTGTAAAACGTTGTTGCACAAGCTTTAAATTATATTAATTATATTGGACATTATGTCTACAGTTTTTTTAAATTATTAATTAATGCTGTTTTATTTGTGGTAAATAAATGCGTTAGTATTTTAATAATATTCAATACTAACATTATTTAGTAAACCAAAAACCTAATATCCATATAATATTACATTATTATAACCCATACGTTCCAATTCCTTCTAAAATCCGGTCGTGACAACATCCCGCAGGAGTAGTAAACGTTATGTCCTTTCATAACACTGATGATATTTCCCGAAATGGAAAGATATCGATGGATATATACTTCCCATTCCACTTCTTGCCAACACAGAGGATCATAAAAATTGACGCACCGTAAAATTGAAATCCTTTTGTGTGTCGCCATGAATGCGAGATTGGGAAAAAATAAAGACATTAGTTATGTGACGGGTAAAAGAGAAGACAAAAAATATGTTGAATGTGCGACCAGGCGAGACGCGAAGTCATCTGTGGAGGAGGAACAATCGACTGTGTTATGATCCCAGATGTTTCATTTTTTTTAGCGTCACGACGATTAGGGTATGATACAATTTTGCAGATGACAGAATTTGTATTGTATTTTTTTGTTTAATTATTTTTTATTAATTTTATTTACAAAAAGTTTTATGACAAAATTGATACTTAATATGTTTTATTTGCACATATTTACGTCTATTTCCTGTTTCCTACAGTTTGCAAAAACTTACTCCGAGTATATTTTTAGTATGAAATCTACTCAGGATCATACTACTTAGATTTAACTTAGTTGCCCGGCGCATTTACCATAAATAACATTTTTATTTAGCTCATATTTTCTGTACTGTAACCGTAACTAGTTTCAACCTTTGAAACGCCATCATCGGACGGTGATACAAACAAATACTTGTCTAATGATAGCTTTGTAAAGGTTGAAACTAGTTACGGTTTTTAGAAAATTTGTGATTTTCTATAAATCAATTACAAACATGTTAACTATTGCATTTAAATAATTGCGACTTGATTTAATTGCAATCAACATTTTAAAATCCGTCACTTGCAATCATCTCATTTCTCTTTGCTTATTTGCTTGACCTTTTGCTCTCTTATCCACGTTGACACATTAACTGAGATCCAATTCAATGGGGACATTCAGACTCCGAAGTGGATTAAATGATTAAAAGTTTGCTCTGCGCGGCGGCGGCGCCCGCCTTCCTACATCCTTCTACTCTATTCCGCGACTCCCCCCCCCCCCTCCATCCAGAATTTGATTTAAATTAAACACAAACAGAAAGGGCTTTTCACAGTTTACGTCAACTTTGCTAAAAAGTATATAAAACTGAATGAAAGAAATATATTAATAATATAATAATGTATTACATAATGAGCAATTTCATTACGTGATTGATGCATGCTTTTAGTATTTACATAATACGCTTGTTAAGGCAAAAATAAAGTAAAGAGGGATAGGGAATGTGGAAGCAGGAGCACGCCGTAAATAAGGAATGCCTGTTGTTCTCCCAATAAAAGCACTCTCTCGTAGCGTTTAAGTGTAATTTGATTTGTACCGCGGGATAAACTACATAATTCCCGGCATTCCGAAGATTGCGCTAGATGTTGGCTTTTTTCTTTATCGCTTTTTCTTACCACAAAGGATTTCGATGCACAAATGCTATCCTTTAAGGCGTAAACGTGCAGTTTACTATATTGTCGTTTAATGTTTAACAAATTATATACGGTTTTGTTTATAATTTAGATTAAAATGTGCAACAGGTTAGGGGATTATTATTTAACATGATTTCTCTTCATATTAAGGGACTAATTTGCATGCTAGTTAAGCCGCCTGGATATCGCTGCCGTAAAGCTAATGAGGATTTACATTCCTGTAATTTTAATTTTGTCTGATTTTGTTTAACATGGGTTGGGTTTTTGAATATGTAGCTGTGAGTCTTTGATAGTGTAAAGTTTATTTAAGTATACATATTTTCTAGGAGGGGTTGCATTCCCGTTTTAAATTTCTTATTCTCTTTTGCGGGGATGAGGATGACAGTTGAGTTCAGATTTTTGGGTTTTTTTTGGCTTATAATTGCTGATCATGTTTGGCAATTGTAAATCAACTTGGCAATGAAATTGCCTTTTTTGTGTTCTTTCTAGAAGTCAAGTTGGGGTTAACTTTTTTAACTTTAAAGCTGATTGCGTCTGGCATTATGGTTTTAATTTTGGTTGGGACTAATCTGAGAGCTTTTACAATATTTTCAAGTTTGATTGTGGTTTGTTGTTGAAGTTTAATCTAGGAACTCCAGCAATTGTGTGTTGATAGCTTGGATACGTCGTATATGGTGTAGTACTGAATGTGTACATCCACCGACATGTCTCTAAAAGCAGTCGGGATAGCTTTGGATGAGTGTGCACCGCAAACCACACACTTTTCAAGTTTGAACGGGTATTGGCATTCAAACACCGTCTATGTTTCAAAAAAAACTTTGAAGAACATGAAAATTAAAGCTAGCTAACTCTTTCACTTAATGGTTTTTTAGGGTTTTGGAAATGTATTGGAATATTGTGATTGCAATTGGTTTTTGGAGGCAGGTTAGTAACTTTCAGAGGCGTTTGTTGTTGATCTGCGAGTCATAAGTGGTTAATGTTAATATTATTTATTTTCTTGAAAATTAAAAACTTATTTTACATTAAACATAAGTAATTAGTTCATTTAATTAAGAAATAATTTTATATTATTCGTTCGTAACCATTCGGATCGAATCGGGTGCAAAAAAACATGGCCGACTTAACTTTATTCTAACTTACTTATTCCACGCATTAACAAAATATATATTTGCATTTTTATGCTTGATGAAGTGCTTAATATGAATAGGAATTACTTATTTTTTTTAATTAAGTACACATTTATTGCATATTCTTATATAAGTAATTGGTTGATTTAATTAAGAAATTATTTTATATTATTTATTTGTGTATTCACACAATGTAGGTAGCATTATGGTTGACTCAACTTTATTCTAACTTACTTATTTGATACATTAAAATTGCATGTAAACTCAAAGTGTTTTGGAGATGAAAAATAATTAGTTTTTCTCAGTTTGTGACTTTAGAAAGATCTAAAAATAAGGATGTTCAATAACGCTCAAACATTTACTAAATAAGTTTTGTGATGGTGAAAATCAGCTTTTGTAGGGAAATATTGCGCCGAGTAGTTACGACAGTCGTTAGTCCGTGGTTTACTTCTTTTCTAGACGGGCTTTAAACTTTCAGTGATGCTTTTACTAAGCTATCTTGTCTCGGAATGCATTTATATGATAACAACGCTGAAATGGAACTGGGCTAGTCATCTTGCTTGAATAAACGTTTGAAGATGGAGCAAAAAAAACATGAATGGAGACCTTGATAAAATGCATGCAGGAAACGCCCACCTTCACAATGGACCAACGACTTAAAACTAATTTGGTCCAAAAAGCAAAAATGTTAAATAGTAAACTACGCATAAACTGCATTTACCTAAAAAAAATGTTAAAACACATTTATTGCATGAAATCAGCACCAAATTACGAGTAAATTGCATTAAATTCATAGTTTTGCTAGAAAATTGATTGGAATGTTTGAAATGTGCAAATTTATTGAACAAAAATGATTATTAGGTCAAAAATCTATTGAAAACTAACTTATTGCATAAAATCAGCACAAAATTACTCCTAAATTGAAAATTGCGTTTGGTCTATGATTTTGCTAAAAAAATGTTTGAAATTTCCAAAAAGTTGCTTACAAAATTTATTTGTTGCACAAAAACTGAAGAATTTTTTGACGAAATAGATCAAAAAGTCCTTGAAAACTTAATTTATTTTATGAAATCTGCATTATATTGCGTATAATATGCATTAATTTTGCTTAAAAATTTCTGTAAAATTGTCTATAAAACACATTTATTGCATGCGAGAAGAATATGTTACCAATTCGTTTTTAAAACTAATAAATTGCATACAATTAGCAAACAATTGATGACTATTTGATTAAAAATTGTTCTTAAAACTAATTTATTGCATAAATTCTGTACAAAATTGCTTGTAAGATTCATTTTATTCATGATTTTGCTAAAAAATTGTTTAGAATCTTTGTAAAGTTGCTTACAAAACGCATTTATTGCATGAAATATGATTATTTTATCAAAAATTGTTCTTAAAACTTCTTTATTGCTTGAATTAAGCACAAAATTACGCATAAAATGCATTTTGTTTATGATTTTACTGAAAAATTACTTAGAATCTTAGAAAAACTACTATTTATTGCATGCAAATTGACGATTTGATCAAAAATTGTTCACAAAACTAATTTATTGTTTACAAAACTTATTTGTTGCACAAAAACTGATAATTTAGTCAAAAAATCATTGAAAATTTAATTTATTGCATGAAATCAGAATAAATTTGCGTAAAATATGTAATTTATTAATAATTTTGCTAAAAAATTGCTTAAAATTTTTGTAGTTGCCCACAAAACGCATTTTTTGCATTCAAAATGATCATTTTTATTTATAATTTTGATAAAAAATTGCTTAGAATCTTTGTAAAGTTGCCTACAGAACGCATTTATTGCATGCAAAACTATTATTTCATCTAAAATCGTTCTTAAAACTAATTTATTGTGTGAATTCAGCACAAAATTACGCATAAAATGCATTTTGTTTATGATTTTGCTAAAAAATCACTTAGAATTTGCATAAAGTTTTTTACAAAATGCGTTTATTGAATGCAAAAATTGCTTACTAAACTCATTTGTTATACAAAAACTGATTATTTGGTTAAAAATACGTTGAAAACTAAATTTATTGCATAAAATCAGCATAAATTTGTGCTTAATATTTAATTTATTAATAATTTTGCTAAAAATTTAATTAAAAGTTTAGTAAAGTTGCATATAAAATGCATTTATTGCTTTGATAAAGTCGTTCTTAAAACTGATTCATTACATCAAATCAGCACAAAATTAATTTAAAAGAATTTTGCTATTTGGTTTGTTCAAAAACAGCGCTTAAAATTTATATTATTTATGATTTTGCTGAAAACATGTTAGAATCTCTGCAAAGTTGCCTACATTGCATTCATATTGAGTATTTGATCAAAAATTGTTTTTAAAACTGATTTATTGCATGAATTCAACACAAAATTACACAAAAAACGCATTTTATCAAAGGTTTTGCTAAAGAAACTGCTTAGAATCTTCCT
This sequence comes from Tachinus rufipes, assembly GCA_963932245.1. NCBI lineage: Eukaryota > Metazoa > Arthropoda > Insecta > Coleoptera > Staphylinidae > Tachinus > Tachinus rufipes. The sequence goes on from OZ010746.1 coordinate 94,292,816, forward strand.
AAAGTTGCTTACCGAACGCATTCAAAATGATTATTTAATTAAAAATTGTTTTTAAAAATAATTTGTTACACATAAATGGCATTTTATTTATGATTTTGATAAAAAGAATCTATGCAAAGTTGTCTACAAAATGCATTTATTGCATGCAAATGATTTGATCCGAAATCGTTCTTAAAACTAATTTATTGCATAAAACCATCACAAAATTTCTCAAAACACGCATTTTGTTTTGCTAAAAAATTTGCTTACAATCTTACCTACTACACGCATTTATTGCATTCAAAATGATTATTTGATTAAAAATCATTCTTAAAACTAATGTATTGCATGAAATGAACACAAAACTACACATAAACTGCATTTTATTTATGATTTTGATAAAAATAAGCTTAGAATCTTTTAAAAGTTGTCTACCAAATGCAATAAGTGCATTTAAGATGATTTTTTGATCAAAAATCGTTAAATCTAAATTGTTTAAAACTAATTTATTATTACGCATAAAATGGATTTTTTATGATTTTGCTGAAAAATCACTTAGAATTTGCGGATAGTTTAATACAAAATGCATTTATTGAATGCAAAAGTTGCTCACAAAACTCATTTTTTGCACAAAGATTGATTATTTGGTCAAAAAATTGCTGAAAACTTAATTTATTGAATAAAATCAGCATAAAATTGCGCATAATATGCAATTTATTAATAATTTTGCCTAAAAATTGCTTAAAATCTTTGTGAAATTGTCTATAAAACGCATTTATTGCATTCAAAGTGATTATTTGATCAAAAATCGTTTTTAAAACTAATTTATTGCTGAAATAAACAGAAATTACACATAATCTGCATTCTATTCATGATTTAGATAAAAACTTGTTTTGAATCTTTGTAAATTAGCTTAAATACTCATTTATTGCATGCAAAATAATTATTTTATCAAAACTTGTTCTTAAATATAATTTATTGCATTTTATGCATAAAATTAGGCAAAAACGCGTTTTAGTAATGATTTTACTAAAAAAATTGCTTAGAGTATTTGTAAAGTTGTCTATTAAACACATTTATTGCTTTCAAAATGTTTATTTGATTAAAAATCGTTCTTATAACTAATTTATTGCACTAATTTAGCACAAAATTACGGATAAAATGCATTTTATTCATGATTTAGCTGAAAAATCTCTTAGAATCTTTGTAAAATTGCTATTTATTGTATGCAAAATGATGATTTGATCAAAAATTGTTCTTAAAACTAGTTTATTGCACAAATTTAGCACAAAATTGCGCGTAAAATTCATTTTATTTAAGTATTAGCTAAAAAATTGTTTTGAATCTCTGCTACGTTGCCTACCAAACGCATTTAATGCATGCAAAACGATTATTTTATCAAAAATTGTTCAAAAAATTAGCAAAAAATTACTCAAAAAATGCTCTTTATTTATGGTTTTGATAAAAAATTGCTTAGGATTTTTGTAAAGTTGCCTACAGAATGCACGCAAAACAATTATATTATCAATAATTGTTCTTAAAACTACTTTATTGCATTAATTTAGCAAAAAATTACTCATAAAATGCATTTTATTAATGATATTTATAAAAAATTGCTTAGAATTTGTGTAAAGTTGCCTACAGAACGCAGATTGCATGATTATTTGATCAAAAATTATTTTTAAAGCTAATTTATTGCATAAAATTAGCACAAAATTACTCAAAATACGGATTTTATTAATGATGTTGCTAAACAACTTGCTTAGAATCTTTGTAAAATTATCTAACAAACGCATTTATTGCATTCAAGATGATTATTTAATCAAAAATCGCTTTTAAAACTTATTTATTGCATGAAATGAACACAATATTACTCGTAGTACGAATTTTATTAATAATATTGATAAAAAATTGCTTATAATATTTGTAAAGTTGCCTACAGAACGTAGATTGCAAGATTATTTGATCAAAATATGTTTTTAAAGCTAATTTATTGCATAAAATCAGCACAAACTTACGTATAAGCAATTGATTCATGATTATGCTAAATAATTGCTTAAAATTAATTTGTTGCATAAAAACTGATTATTTGGCCAAAAACTTTTTGTAAACTTAATTTATTGCATGAAGAATTTAGCACAAAATTACGCATAAAATACAATTTATTCATGATTTTGTTGAAAAATCATTTCAAATCTTTGTAAAACTGCTATTTATTGCATGCAAAATGACGATTTGATCAAAATTTGTTTATTAACTAATTTATTACTTGTAATCAGCACAAACTTAGGCATAAAATGCATTTTTTATGATTTTGCTAAAAAATCACTTAGAATTTTTGTAAAACTGCTTTTTATTGTATGCAAAATGACGATTAGATCAAAAATTGTTTTTAAAACAATTTATTGCATAAATTTAGTACAAAATTGCGCGTAAATTTTATTTTAATTATGATTTTGTTAGAAAATCGTTTAGAATCTACGCAAAGTTGCTTATCAAACGCATTTATTGCATTTAAAATGATTACAAATTGTTCTTAAAATTAATTTATTGATGAATTGAACATAAAATTACGCATAAAATGCATTTTATGATTTTGTTGAGAAAAGCACTTAGAATTTGTGGATAGTTTTCTACAAAATGCATTTATTGAATGCAAAAGTTGCTTAAAAAATTGATTATTTGGTAAAAAAACATTTAAAAACTTAATTTATTGCATGAAATCAGCACAAACTTACGCATAAATTGTATTTGATCCATGATTTTGCTACAAAATTGCTTAAAATTTCTGAAAGATTGCTTACAAAACTTATTTGTTGCTCAAAAACTGGTTATTTATTAATAAGTTTGCTAAAAGATTGCTTAAAATTTTTGTTAAGTTGCCTATAAAACACATTTATTGCGCAAATTAATCATAAAATTCATTTTATTTATGATTTTGCTGAAAAATTGTTTATAATCTCAGCAAAGTTGCATACAAAACGCATCTATTGCATGCAAAATGATTATTTTATTAAAAATTGTTTTTTAAAACTAATTTATTGCGTAATTTCATTACTAAATTATGCATAAATTGCAACTTATTCACGATTTTGCCAAAACATCACTTAGAATTTGCAGAAAGTTGCTTACAAAATGCATTTATTGAATGCAAAATTACAAAACTCATTAGTTGCACAAAAACTGATTATTTGGTAAAAAAACATTTGAAAACTTAATTTATTGCATGAAATTAGCACAAACTTACGCATAAATTGTATTTGATCAATAATTTTGCTACAAAATTGCTTAAAATTTCTGACAGATTGCTTACAAAACTTATTTGATGCTCAAAAACTGGTTATTTATTGATAAGTTTGCTAAAAGATTGATTAAAATCTTTGTAAAGTTGCCTATAAAACGCATTTATTGCATAAATGCAGTATAAAATTCATTTTATTTATGATTTTGCTGAAAAATTGTTTATAATCTCAGCAAAGTTGCATACAAAACGCATTTATTGCATGCAAAATGATTATTTTATTAAAAATTGTTTTTAAAACTAATTTATTGCATGATTTCATTACTAAATTACGCATAAATTTATTGAATGCAAAAGTTGCTTACAAAATTTATTAGTTGCACAAAAACTGATTATTTGGTAAAAAAACATTTGAAAACTTAATTTGTTGCATGAAATCAGCCCAAACTTACGCATAAATTGTATTTGATCCATGATTTTGCTACAAATTTGCTTAAAACTTCTGAAAGATTGCTTACAAAACTTATTTGTTGCTCAAAAACTGGTTATTTATTAATAATTTTGTTAAAAAATTGCTTAGAATCTCTGTAAAGTTGCCTACCAAACGCATTTATTGCATTTAAATTGATCATTGAATCAAAAATTGTTCTTAAAACTAACTTATTGCATGAAATGAACACAAAATTACACATAAATTGTATTTTAGATTTTTATCAAATAAAACTTTGAGATTGTTATTTTGAGTAATTTGAGCAATTTTGTAATTTTTTAAAAAAATTTCAAAAAACAATTAAAACCGTTTGAACAGAAAAGTATTCGTAAAATACTAAAAAGCTTCGAGTTTGTTTCACTCAGTTTGAGATTGTAATTTTGAGTAGTTTGAGCAATTTTATGAGTATTTGAGAAAACTTAAAAAGGATAAAAACAGTTTGAACAAAAAAATATTCATCAAATTCTAGAAAACTTTCAAGTTTGTTTTACTCAGTTTGAGATTGTAATTTTAAGTATTTTGAGCAACGTTTGTGATTATTTAAAGACTTTTAGAAAAAATTAAAAACAATTAAAACAGTTTAGATAGAAAAACTAAAAGTCTAAAAGCTTTGAGTTTGTTTCACTCAGTTTGAGTAGTTTGAGCAATTTTGTCATTATTTGAGGACTTTTGAAAAAAATAAAAAAACAATTAAATCAGTTTAAACAGAAAAATAATCACAAAACGCTAGAAAACCCTTGAGATTGTTCCATTTAGTTTGAGATTGTAATTTTGAGCAGTTTGAACAATTTTGTGATTGCAAAATTTGACTAAAATTAAAAAAGTTGAATAACTTTCCTAATTCTTGTTAGATTTAAATGAAATTTAAGTACCACATAACCTATACAAGTGTAAATATAACCCTTTTAATAAATTTATAAAATTTACAAAAATAACAAAATGGCGGATAATTTTTGAATTTTACCAAAATCTGAAAAAAATTGCATAACTTTCTTAATTCTTTTGTTAGATTTAAATAAAATTTAAGTTTCACATAACCTATAAATGTGTAAATATAACCCTTTTAATAAATTTAAAAAAATTAGAAAATGAACAAAATGGCAAATAATTTTTGAATCCTAACAAAATTTTATTAAAATCAAAAAACTCCATAACTTTCTCAATTCTTGATGGATTTAAATGAAATTTAAGTTTCACATAACTTATAAATGTGCAAATATAATTATTTTATTAAATTTATAAAATTCAAATAATTTACAAAATAGTGGATAATTTTTGAATTCTAACAAAAATTGACTGAAATCAAAAAAGTAGCATAACTTTTTTAATTTTTGCTGGAATTAAATGAAATTTAAGTTTTACATAACTTATAAATGTGCAAATATAACTCTTTTATTAAATTTATAAATCTCAAATAATTTACAAAATAGTGGATGATTTTTGAATTCTAACAAAAATCGTCTGAAATCAAAAAAGTAGCATAACTTTTTTAATTTTTGCTGGATTTAAATGAAATTTAAGTTTCACATAATTTATAAATATGCAAATATAATTATTTTATTAAATTTATAAAATTCAAATAATTTACAAAATGGTGGATGATTTTTGAGTTCTAACAAAAATTGACAGAAATCAAAAAAGTTGCATAACTTTCTTAAATTTTGCTGGAATTAAATGAAATTTAAGTTTCACATAACCTATAAATGTGCAAATATAACTCTTTTATTAAATTTATAAAATTCAAATAATTTACAAAATGGTGGATGATTTTTGAATTCTAACAAAAATCGACAGAAATAAAAAAAGTAGCATAACTTTCTTAATTTTTGCTGGAATTTAATGAAATTTAAGTTTCACATAACTTATAACTGTGCAAATATAATTATTTTATTAAATTTATAAAATTCAAATAATTTACAAAATAGTGGATGATTTTTGAATTTTACCAAAAATCGACAGAAATCAAAAAAGTAGCATAACTTTCTTAATTTTTGCTGGAATTTAATGAAATTTAAGTTTTACATAACTTATAAATATGCAAATATAACTCTTTTATTAAATTTATAAAACTCAAATAATTTACAAAATAGTGGATGATTTTTGAATTCTAACAAAAATCGTCTGAATTCAAAAAAGTAGCATAACTTTTTTAATTTTTGCTGGAATTAAATGAAATTTAAGTTTCACTTAACATGATATGTGCAAATATAATTCTTTTGTTAAATTTATAAAATTTTAAAAAATAACAAAATGGCGGATGATTTTTAAATTCGATTAAAATTTGTCTAAAACTAAAAAAGTATTATAACTTTCTTAATTTTTGCTACAATTTAATTAAAATAAACAAATTTATAGCCTTTATGTGTGCAAATATGACACACTTAATAAATTTTAAAAATTTTAAACATTAACAAAATGGCGGATAATTTTGAACTCTATCAAAATTTGACCAAAATCAAAAAAGTATTATAACTTTTTCAATTTTTGCTATATTTTAATTAAAATAAACATATACAAAGCCTATATATGTGCAAATATGAAACATTTAATAAATTCAGAAAGTTTAAAAAATCAACAAAATGATAGTTTTTGAATTCTAACAAAATTTGACCAAAACCAAAAAAGTATTATAACTTTTTTAATTTTTGCTAGATTTTAATTTAAATTAACATATACATAGCTTTTTTATGTGCAAATATGAAAAATATAATAAATTAAATTTTCTTTTTTGAAAATCTACAAAACGGCGGACAATTATTGAATTCTAATCAAATTTGACTGACACAAAAAAGTTGTATAACTTTCTTAATTTTTGTTATATTAAATAAAATTTATGTTTTACATAACCTATAAATGTGCAAAAATAACTCTTTTATTGAATTTATAAAATTCAAAAAATTAACAAAATGGCGGAAGATTTTTGCACTTTAACCATATTTGATTGAAATCAAAAAAGTTGTATAACTTTCTTAATTAATGCTGGATTTAAATGAAATTTAAGCTTTACATAAACTATAAATGTGCAAATATAACATTTTTATTGAATTTATAAAATTCAAAATATAAACAAAATGGCGGATGATTTTTGAATTCTATCAAAATTCGAATAAAATTAAAAACTTGCATAACTTTTTTAATTTTTGCTGGACTTGAATGAAACAATATAACTTTTTAATAAGTTTATAAAGTTTAAAAAATTGGCAAAATGGCGGATGATTTTTGACTCAGTTCATTGGTTGTGGAGCAGTAGTTTCATGTGTGTGTCCTGAAATTATTTTGTTTTCTGCAAATGTAATTGTTATTAAATTAGGGAAAGAAGTTATTAACCTCTATTCAACTTTTTATAACAATCAACTGGGTGGATGGAAGGGACACTCACTTTATTGATTGTGGGCCAGTAGTTTCAACTGAAGACAAAAACTATAAGAAACTTTTGAGTTGTTTTACTCAGTTTGAGATTGTAATTTTGTGTTTATTTTAAGACTTTTGGAAAAATTTTAAAACAATTTTTGGACAAAATAGTATGAATATAACTCTACATATGTTTTACTCAGTTTGAGATTGCAATTTTGACTAATCTGAGCAATTTTCTGATTGAAAACTTTTGAGAGAGTTTAAAAACAATTCAGAAAGTTTATGCCAATCTAATGACTTTAGAAACGTTTTTGTAAGTTTTAAACTTTTCAGAGAGTTTGAGACAGTAATTTAGAGTTTCAGCACTTTTTGCTAAAAGAAATTGCTTAGAATTTTTGTAAAGTTGCCTACCAAACCAATTTATTGCATGCAAAACGATTATTTGATAAAAAAATGATTTTAAAATGAACTTATCGCATGAAATCAACGCAAAAATACACATTAATTGCATTTTATTAATGATTTTACTGAAAAATTGCTTAACATTTTTGGAAAGTTGCCTACAAAATGCATTTATTGTATGTAAAAAGACTATTTGATTATAAATCGTGTTTGAAACTAAATTATTGCATAAAATTGGCACAAAATTACACATTAAATGCATTTTATTCATTATTTTGATAATAAATTGCTTATAATCTTTGTAGAACTGCCATTTACTACATGCAAAATGACGATTTGATTATAAATTGTTTTTAAAACTATTTTATTAAATATGAAACCAGCACTAAAGATACTTAAAATTGCATTTTATTCATGGTTTTACTGAGAAATTGCTTAGAGTTTTTGGAAAATTGCTTATAAAATGCAGTATGGATTTACTTTTTTTATTGGGTGCTTTTACTTAGAAATTATAAAATTAAAAGCAATTGAATTACGTTTAGAGAGAAGAATTATATTTTTTTTAAACTGTCTATATATCAACATTTAAATCAAACGTTGAAAATGTTACTTTGCGGAAAAAAACATTACGCAACTGTCAAGTTTTTTGTAAAAAAAATAATTTGTTTTTAACAGATTGTATTAGAACATTGAAACTAAAATGTTTATATTTGTTGTAATCTTATGTTAATTTTTGTTTTCTATTTTAGGTGAGTTCAATTAATCGATTTGCTGAATTTTTGTTGTAAGAATTATGGTATGTAGACAACAAATTTTTTTAGGATTGTTTTTACAAATATTAAGGTTAAAATGTTAAAATTTTTGTTATCAAATATAATACAAAAATACATATTTTGATATCAAATTAATATTTTTGAACTTAATTTTAATTTCAATTATTTTAAAATTACATCGAACCAAAATGGTGAAGGCGCCGGGCTCCACGTATTTTAGGACATTTTAATAATTAATTTTTAATACCAAAAGTTCTAAGCTAATACTACCATTTAGTAATCTTTGAAATTTATTAATGTTAAAAAATTAATTTGCGTAACGAAAACAACAATTTCAAAAGAGCTTAGTTGTAATCCCACGGACCCTAAAATCTAATTAATTAATTAAAATAAAGGTCGAAGTTGTTGTGTTTTCACCACAAAAAAAAGTGTCAAAACTGGGACTAATTACACCATCTCCCCAAATAATATAGATACCGAAAAGTTTCTGTAAAACCAATAAAAGTTTTTGATTGCTGTTAGAGGGGCGGTTTATATAAGAAAAAAGATATATAAAGAAGGATCCTTCGCTATGTCGGGATTATGATATCGTCGCTGTGGTGAAGCCGATTCCATATTTCATCACGCGATGTTTATTGAATGTTAAAAGTTGAAGCTTTTAGAAGTTTTTCTCGCACGACTCGACCTCAGCTTTTTTAGACTTAATGACGTAAAAGTATTAACAGGATAAATTATTAGAGAGAAAGTATTTGATGTATAATTAAATAATATTATTTATTATATAAAAATTTTACTTTAGTTTTATTATTTAATTGAGACTATTGTTTTGATATGGTTTATAGTATACAATATTGGAAATAAAGGTAGCATCCGAGTTGTTCTTAAAATATCATTATTAAAATGTAATATTTATAGAAATTGATAAATAAATAAATTTTTAAGCTGATATGTCAAAAATCTAAACTATCTAAAAAAAATATAAAATAAATGACAAAAAAGCAAAGGAATGTTTACATTAATTTAGTATTTAATTTGTTTCTTATTTTTCAATTTAAATAAAATATAATAAAGCTATAATCCGTATGGGGAAAATACAAAACCGCGGGAAGAATAAAAAAGGTTTTCATTTAATGGTTTCCCTTTCTCTCCTCGGATGTATTTTCTTGTTGTTCGCTTTATTGAATTTCCGAATACACGCAAATTTTCTCTCCCGTCGGGGATCAACTCGCCCCGATCAACAACAACAGAGGTAAATCCCTGCATACATATTTGCGAATAAATGTAAGAAAACTGTTACAATCTTTGCTTGAATATATTTGTTGTAAGTTAAAATTTAAATATTAAATTAAATTTGTAGCAATTGAATTAGATGTTAAGTAGTACTAATTACAATTACTTTTATAAATAATTATGACTAGTTTTTATTTAATCAATAAATGTTAACTTGTAATTGGTACAACAAACGTGTTCTTCTTAATCAAATACTGTCAATACTTCTAACTTATTAAATGATGGTTGCGTATCATAAAAGTTTCTAACTTGTCATTAATATGAGATAAAAATTTATTACAAGTTCTCACTAACATGATGGAAAAAACTTTTTATTATTGTTATTTTATCAGCTTATAAAGCGGTTTTGTTGATTGGTTTTTCTATATTTCCAAATTGTTAGCAAACAAATTATATTGATTTTACAAATAAGTGTGATAGGGTATTAGTATATTGGAAAAATTACATTTTGAACATTATTTTTAATTAATTGAATTGTTTTTTTTTTAAGTTTACATCTTGATTTTAAATAACTGACAAACGCTCAACTACTCAACCACCCAGCCACCAAACCGAGCGTAAACGTCGTGTATTAATTAGTTCAAGTAATATTTTTATTTTAACCGTTGTTAACTGATATTTTTTTGCGATTGCATCACTAAAACTGTTCTTGCGCTCCTTGATTCAGTTATCGATTCCTCGTGCTTTTTTATTAATTGAACCTGCACATAATTGTTAAATAGTGCTCAATTAGTAATTATGAGTTGTACTAGGGTAGAATACTTCAATGGAAACTATTTAACTACATTTAATGAACTGAGTACCCCACGTGATGATCAAATAACATTCACAAAGAGCAAATAATCTAATTTCTGGATTACTATCACATGGGAGAGTAGTTATGAAATAATTTATTCAGAATTGTCAAAATAATGACTTTAGGCCATGTATGATCTAGACATTGTTTAAGATGGTTTTGTTTTCAAAATTAATTTTGAACATATTTTTGAAATTAATAAATATTTTATTAATTATTCTTATTTATGTAATCATATTGAGAACACAATTGTTAAAATAATGCTTGATATTTAAGTCATGTGAAGTGTAGACATTGTCTAAAATGCTACACTTAAAATTGTTTTTATTTTTAAAAAATTTAAAACATTTTTTGATTTTTTTTTTTTTAATTTCAAAATAGTTTATAAATCTTTCTCGTACATTTTATTACGCTAAAGACTTAATTTTCAAAATTATTTATTATTTTTGTGCATATAAAGTTATGCCGAGGACATAACTGTCAAAATAATATTTTAATATTTGAGCCAAGTATGGTTTAAGTCCTAGACATTGCCTAAGATTAAAATAATCTTTGGAAATTTTACAACATTTTTTAGAAATTTTTGAAAATTATGATTTAATTTATAAGTTATCTTCGTGCATGTAGGTGCACCGCTTATCCACCCAACTGTTGTTAAGAGGTTAGATAAATGACATTTGGAGAGAGCACTGAAACGGTTAAATACTGCACATTTTTGTTTATAAAATGTCAAAGTCAGTCTAGAAATTTTAAAAAGTTGTCAAAAAGAACTAAAATCTGGTCATAATCTATCTAAAAATGCAACATTTAATGCATAAAATGTCAAAAATAACATAATCCGGCTTTAAAATATCAAAATATTGTTAGAAAATTCTAAAAATAGCAAAATTGTTGAAAAGAGCAAATTTAGGTTAGGTTAGGTTAGATTAAGTTAGGTTAGGTGCAAAAAATTGCTAAATCCGGTATTAAAACATGAAATATTTTTAAAACGAACGATAGTCCGGCCAAACCTGTTTGAAAGCATCAAAATCCGGCTGTAAACTACTAAAAAACTTTCAAAAACATCAAAATTTAGTTACAAAATTATAAAATTTTGTTAAAAATAACTAAAATCTGTCTTTAAAACATGAAAATTATATTAGAACCAAACAAAATTTTAAAAATAACAAAATTTGACTATGAAACATCAGAATATTGATAGAAATAGCAAATTTTAGTCATAAACTGTTGCAAAGTGCAAAAAATTGTCAAATCCGGTGATAAAACTTTAAAATACGTTTAAAAAGAACAAAAATCTTGCCTAAAACTGATAAAAAGCATCACAAATGCAAAAAAATACTAAATTTGGTAATAAAAAATTAAAATATTTTTAGAAAAGACAAAAATACGGCCAAAAACAGTTATAAACTTTTAAAAAATGTAAAAACTTTTATGACATTTTAAAAACAGCAAAATATAGCGACAAACTGTCAAAAATGTTGTTAAAAACAACCAAAATTCTGCATAAACTATTGAAAAATTAAAAATTCTTTCAATAAAATATTAAAAATTGTAAAATCTTGCCATGAAATAAAAAAAAAATTATCCAAAAAAATTAAAATTTAGCATAAACTATTAAAAAGTGCAAAAGTTATAAAAAGTATATAAAAAAATTTAAATCAATTTTCAAAAAGCACCAAAATCCGGTCAAAAAATGCAAAATTTTTTGCATTATGTTTCAAAAAAGCTAAATATTGATAGAGCACACAAAAACTCCGAAAAAATAGCTAAATTTGGCTATAAAATATTGTTAAAAATATCAAATATTGGTCATAAACTGTAGAAAAGTGCAAAAAATGACTAAATCCGAAGATAAAACATTAAAATGTGTTTAAAAAGATCAAAAATCCATCTAAAAACTGTTAGGAAGCATCAAAATCCCGCTATAAACTGCTTAAAAGTGTAAAACCTTTCAAAACAGCAAAATTTAGCTACAAAATATCACAGATATTGTTAAAAACTATAAAAAATGCAAATTTTTAGTTATCAAATGTCAAATAAAATAAAATCTGGCTATAAAACATAAAAATATTGTTAGACCAAAATTCTAAAAATATAATTAAACATTAAAACATTTTTAAAAAGAACGAAAATCTGACCAAAAATTGTTTAAAACGGTTAGAAAGCTTTAAAGCAATTTTTTTTTATGAGAAATTAAAATTGCTAAATCCGGTGATAAAAAAAATTTGGCCAAAAACTGCAAAACACCAAAATCTGGATATAAACTGTTAAAAAGTTTAAAAACTTTTATAAAATTTCAAAAACAGTAAAGTTTAGCTACAAAATATAAAAAAATATTATTCAAAATAACCAAAATTGCGCATAAACTATTAAAAATGCAAAATTCTTTTAATACAATAACAAACATTGTAAAATTTGGCGATGAAATATTAAAACATTATCAAAAAGAACTAAACTATCAAAAAGTGCAAAAAGTATATAAAAGTATGATAATATTGTTTTGTTTACTTTGTACACACTGAAATATTTTCAAAAAGAACAAAAACCTGACTAAAAATTGCCGGAAATGTCAAAATACTATCAAAACTATAAAAAATGCAAATGAAATGTAAAAAAAAAGAAAATCAGTTTTAAAAAAAAAACAAAATACTGTTAGAACCTAACAAAATATGAAAATATTGTTAAAAAGTTGGCCAAGTTTGTTCCAAAATGCGGTGACAAATCATTAAAATATTAAAAAAAAAATACTTTTTTTTTTCACTTTAGAGGCAAATGACATTTGCAGAAAGCAGATAATCCAATTTCTAGATCACCAACACCTAAGTGGTTTGGCAGGACATTAAAATTATGGCCACATTTATGAAATGTTAAAAATAACAAAAATCGGTTACAAAATAATAAAATATTTTCAAAAAGAACCATAATCGGACCAAAAACCGTTAAAAACTGCTAAATTCTGTTCATAAAATGTCAAAATCCGTCTTAAAATATCAAAATAATGTTAAAAAGCATTAAAAGCTATATATAAACTATCAAAAATGCAATTTTTTATTAATAAAATGTCAAAGATAATAAAATTTGGCTAAAATATTTGAAAAAAAAAACAATCTGACTTTAAAAAACATTAAAATATTGTTAGATTGCACCAAAATCCGGCTATAAAATATCAAAAAATTGCTAGAAGTAGTAAATGTTGGTCTTAAAGTATTACAAAGTGCAAAACTCTGTTTATGAATAATCAAAAATTGCTAAATCCGGTGAATAAAATTGTAAAATCCGGCCATGAAATATGATTTAAAAGAACCAGAACCCTCTATAAACTATTAAAAAGTTGCATTTTATAAAAAGTATTTGAAAGTATGAAAACATTGTTTGGTTTACTTTGAACACTTAAATATTAAAAAAAAAAGAACCAAAATTTGACCAAAAACTGTTAAATATGTCAAAATTTGTCTAGGAATTTTAAACAATTGTCAAAAAGCTCCAAAATTTGGAAATAAACTATCAAAAAATGCAAAAATTTAATGCATAAAATGTCAAAAAAAACAAGATCCATCTTTAAAAGATTAATAAATTATTGCTAGAACGCACCAACATTTCAAAAAATAGCAAAATTTGGCTATGAAATACCAAAATATTGTAAGAATTAGCAAATTCTGGTTATAAATTGTTGCAAAGTTCAAAAAATTGCTAAAACCGGTGATAAAAGAATAAAATATTTTTAAAAACAAAACTTGTTTTCTTCAATTTGGGGGTAAAGGACAAAAAATAACAAAAATTTGGCCAAAAACTGCAATACATCTAAAAGTCGGATATAAACTGTTAAAAAGTGTAAAAACCTTTATCAAATTTTAAAAACAACAAAATTTTGTTAAAAACAACTAAAATCTTGCATATTAAAAATGCAATTGCAATGAAGTATCAAAATATAATTTAAAAAAAACAAATTTTTTTATAAACTATCAAAAAGTGCAATAAGTATATGAAAATGAACCAAAATCTGACCAAAAACTGTCAAAAATGTTAAAATCTGTCTTGGAATTTTAAACAATTGTCAAAAAGCACCAAAATCTGGTCTAAAACTATCAAAAAATGCAACATTTTGTGCATAAAATGTTAAAAATAACAAAATTTGGCTTTAAAACAACAAAATATTGTTAGAACACACCAAAATTTTGGTTATAAACTGTTGCAAAGTGCAAAAAAATGTGATAAAACATTAAAATATTTTTAAAACGAACATTTTTTATTTTCAGTTTAAAGGTAAATGACATTTGCTGAAAGCAAATAATCCAATTTCTACATTACTAAAAATATTGTTAAAAAGCATCAAAATCTTGCTACAAACTATCAAAAAATGCAAATTTGTATTTATAAAATGTCAAAGATAACAAAATCTGGCTTTAAAATACCTCAAGAAATTATTAGAACTCACTAAAAATAGCAAAATCCGGCTTAAAATATCAAAATATTGTTAAAAGTAGCAAATTTTGGTCATAAAGTTGCAAAGTGCAAAATCCTGTTTATGAATAGTCAAAAATTGCTAAATCCAGTGATAAAACCTTAAAATATTTGTAAAAAGAACGAAAATTCGGCCAAAAATAGTCCAAAACTGCGAAAGTGTGAAATGCTTTATTAAATTTTATAAACAGCAAAATTTAGCTACAAAATATCAAAAATATTGGTAAAAATAAGCAGATTCCTACATAAACTATGAAAAATGCAAAATTCTTTTAATACAATAACAAAAATTGTAAAATTCGGCCATGAAGTATCGAAATATGATTTAAAAAAAACAAAACCTTCTATAAACTATCAAAAATTATAAAAAATATATGAAAATATTGTTTTATTCACTTTGTACACACCGTATATAAACCGAAGTAACCGACGGTTAGGTTACGGCTATGATCGGCAGAAAATCTTGGTTGATTTATGGAACGACAGCGGTTATAATAACGACAAAATTTAAAACTGAAATGTTAACATATTATGGACTCAAATCTCATGAATTTATTTATTATAATTTAAGGTTTAATCTTTGTTATTAGCGTCAGTTATATTTTTTTTAATTTCACTGTTTAATCCTAGTATGTATTTATCTACCTGTTTGTACAGTAATTCCAGTACAGGTTAGCCGGTATAACAAGCAACTATACACAATAATAATGTTTGCTCTGTTACACTCATGTCTTTTCAAAATAACTTGGCAATGTCCACATTCTAATAAACCTTACAAAATAATTTATTATATTAATTTCTTGTATTTAGCGCCGTAATATACAACTCATAATATGGCAGAATAACCTAACTTGTAATTTAATTTAATTTGTTTTAGTTTATAAACACCTCTCAGCATCTAACATTAAGGCCCTTAAGCTTATAAAAAGTTAAATTGCTTTTTAATTCATAATGCACACAACGTCACAACGTGAAGCTTTTGTTTACTTTTAGTTGCATTTCAAATTTACCGTCATGAGTAACCACGATTTATTGAAATTTACCGACGTCGTTCATGATGAGTGCAGTCGCAACCTTTGTAACCTTTTTCAGGTAACCGCGTTCCGTATATTAACCTGTTTCAGGATAACCGGAATTTTGGTCAATCATTTTTGCCACATTTATGAAAAGTCAAAAATAACTAAAAATATAAAATATTTAAAAACAAAAAAACAAAATTTGCAAAATTCTGTTCATAAAATGTCAAATACTGTCCTGAAGTTTTATACAATTGTCAAAAAGCACTCAAATCCGGCCACAAGCTATCAAAAAATGCAAAATTTTATCCATAACATGTCAAAGGTAACAAAATCCGGCTTTAGAACGTAAAAAAATTGTTAGAACGCACCAAAATTCTAAAAATAGCAAAATTTGGCTATGAAATATCAAAATATTGTTAGAAATATCACATATTAGTTATAAACTGTTGCAAAAATGACTAAATCTGATGATAAAACATTAAAATGTTTTTAAAAAGAACGAAAATCTGTCCAAAAACTTTTATGAAGCAGTAAAATCCGGCTATAAATTGCTAAAAAGTGTAAAAACTTTCAAAAATTTGCTATAAAATATTAAAAATATTGTTAAAAATAACCAAAATTCCGCATTAAAATCTGGCTATAAACTATCAAAAATTGTACATTTTTAATCATAAAATGTCAAAAAAAAAAATCCGGTTTTAAAACTTTAAAATATTGTTAAAACGCACCAAAATTTCATAAAATAGCTAAGTTTGGCTATGAAATATCAAAATATTGTTAGAAATTGCAAAATCCGGTGTTAAAACATTAATTTTTTTTTTAAAGAACGAATATCCGGCCAAAAACAGTTCAAAACTGTCAAAAAGCACTAAAATCCAGCTATAAACTGTTAAAAAATGCAAAATCTGGTCATGAAATATCAAAACATTATTAAAAAAAACCAAACCCATGTATAATCTATCAAAAAGATCAAAAATTATAAAAAATATATGAAAGTATAAAAATATTTTGTTTTGTTTTCTTTGTAAACACTTAAATATTAACTAAAATCTGACCAAAAACAGTCGAAAATGTCAAAATTCGTTTTAAACAATTGTCAAAAAGCATCAAAATCCAGTCATAAACTATCAAAAAAATGCATAATTTGATAAATAAAATGTCAAAAATAACAAAATCCAGCTTTAATACATCAAAAAATATGAATTATCATAATGTTGGTTATAAACTGTTGCTAAGTGCAAAAAAATGCTAAATCCGGTGATATAACATTAAATTATAAAAAAAATATTTTTTTTTTAATGTAGAGGCACATTTGCAGATAGAAAATAATCCAATTTCTACATCACCAACACCTAAGTGGGTGGGGCATTAAAACAAAGCCCACATTTATATATATTTTTATCAAATAGAACTAAAATCTTATCAAAAACCGTTAAAAACTGCAAAATTCTATTTATAAAATGTCAAAATCTCTCTAGAAACTATTAAAAAATGCAATATTTTATGACTAAGTTAACAAAATCCGGCTTTAGAACGCATCAAAATACTAAAAATATCAAAATTTGGCTATGAAATATTAAAATATTGTTAGAAATATCAAATATTGGTCATAAACTATTGCAAAGTGCAAAAAATGACTGATAAAACCCAAAAATATTTTTTTAAAAGAACGAAAATTTGTTCAAAACTGTTAGAAAGCACTACGATCTAACTACAAACTGTTAAAAAGTGTAATCATCTTTATGAAATCTCAAAAACAGCAAAGTTTTGCTACAAAACATTGATAAAACAACCAAAATCCCGCACCAAAATGCAAAATAATACTTTATTGACGGTATAATCTTACCATTTACATCTACATCAAATATACATAAACAATGATGTTTTACAATACAAAAATAAAGAATACAAATATACCATTCATAAAAGTGCACATATTAGACATTAGTCAGCATGACTTAGCTGACTTCTGAACGTAGATTTAGAAACACAAAATACATTAATATCAGTTGGTAAATTATTTGCAAATCTACACATTCTACCGAGTGGATTTTTAAAACCATAATTAGTAGAATGAGTAGAGCGCGCGAAATAAAGAAGAATGTCTGCTATGTCTATTATTAGGTGCTACATGGAATGGAAGAGTACCAAGTAGCTCCGGACAATCAATCTCAGACATAATTAAATTACGCAAGAACGACAAATCAGCCCGTTTTCGAATCTTCAATGGAGGTAGGTTGTACAATGAAGCAATGTTGCAGTAATCATAATTTACAGATTTTATGCCCGATTTATAAGACAATAAACAACAAAACATTTTTTGAATTTGTTCAATACTACGGTTATGAATTTAATGTAATCAAGCTGAGGTCGGAATTGTTATATTAATGTTTCAATATTTAAGCCAAATATTATTCAGACATTGTCTATGATGGTTCTAAGCTTTAAATTGTTTTTGGGATTTTTTTGAAAATTATGATATAATTTATTAATCATTCTCGTGTCTATAATTATGCTGCGGACACAATTGTTAACTGAGTTGTTACTAGGAGGTTTACATTTTATTTGCAGAGAATAAATAATTCAATTTCTAGATTACCAATACTTGATGGGCGAGTCACTTTGATTAAAACTATTTGCTCACATTTAATGAACTTGATGCCTCTTTTATCACTCCAATTGTTTACTATCAGGAGATTGAATCAGTCGTCTTTTTTTTGTCAAATAATAAATAATCCAATTTCTGTATCACTAACATTTTGCTGGGTGGGATGGGCACTTCAATTTTAACTACTTGCTCACATTTAATGATTTAGTAGATTTGTCACCTTCTTTTTTTAATTTAAAAGCAAATGACATTTGCAGAGAGCAAATAATCTAATTTCTTAATTGCCAGGTGGGTAGACGGGACATTAAAACTTTGTCCATATTCATGAAAAGTAAAAACAACAAAATTTGGTCATAAAATTTTAAATTATTTTCAAAAAGAACCAAAATTTGACTAAAATTTTGATCATTAAATGTCAAATTGAAAATTTAAACAATTAAAGAGCACCCTAATTTAGCCATAAGCTATCAACAAATGCAAAATTTAATGTCAAAGATAACAAAATCTAGCTATAAAACATCAAAAAATTGTTAGAACTCATTAAAATTCTAAAAATAGCAAAATCCGACTATGAACAATCAAAATATTGTTAGAAATAGCAAATTTTGATCATAAACTATTGCAAAGTGCAAGAAATTGCTGAAATATTTTTAAAAGGAACTAAAAACTGCAAAGTTCTGTTCATAAATTGTGGATTTTTTTTGAAATTTTAAACAATTGTAAAAAAGCATTAAAATCAGGCTATGCATTACCAAAAAATGTTAAAGATAACAAAATTTGGCTTTAAATCATCAAAAAATTGTTAGATCGCACCAAAATTTTAAATCCAGCAGAAATCCGGCTATGAAATATCAAAATATTGTTAGAAAAAGCAAATTACTAAATCCGGTGATAAAACATTAAAATATTTTTAAAATGAACACTTTTCTTCAATATAAGGGCAAATGACATTTGCAGAGAACAATTAATTCAATTTCTAGATCACCAAAACTTATTATCATAAAATATAAAAATATTTTCAAAATGAGCCAAAATCTGTTCAAAAACGGGTAAAAACTGCAAAATTCTGTTTATAATGTGTCAAAATCCGTTTTGAAGTTTTAAACTTCAAACGTCAAAAGCATCAAAACTTGGTCATAAACTATCAAAAATGCAACATTTCATTCATAAAATTTCCGTCTACGAAAAATCAAAATATTGTTAGAAATAGCAAATTTAAGTCATAAAATTACCAAATTTGGTAATAAAACATGATGAAAATACGGCCAAAAACAGTTTAAAACTGTTAGAGAGCAATCTAGTTAAAAACTATTAAAAAGTGTAAAAACATTTATGAAATTTCAAAAACAATAACAATAAAGCTATAAAATGTCAAAAATATTGTTAAAAACAACAAAAATCCTGCATAAACTATTGAAAAATGCAAAATTCTTTTAATAAAATATCAAAAATTGTAAAACCTGGCTATGAAATATCAAAATATGATCCAAAAAAATCAAAATCATGCATAAACTACCAAAAACTGCAAAAGTTATAAAAAGTATATGAAAAAATTTTAAACAATTTTCAAAAAGCACAAAAATTTGGCCAAAAAATGCAAAATTTTATGCATTATATGTCAAGAATAACATTAAAAGATCTAAATGTAGCTAGAACGACAAAACTCCAAAAAAATTTGGCTATGAAATAGCAAATTTTGGTTATAAACTGTTGCAAAGTGCAAAAAATTGCTAAATTTATGAAAAGTCAAAAATAAATATTAAAATATTTTTAAAAAGAACCAAAATCTGACCAAAAATTGTTAAAAACTGCAAAATTCTGTTTATAAAACGTCAAAATCAATCTTGATATTTCAAATAATTGTCAAATAGCACCAAAATTTGGCCATAAATGATCAAAAAATGCAAAATTTTATTCAAAAAATGTCAAAAAATACAAAATTTGGTTTTAAAACATCAAAATATTGTTAAAACGCATCAAAACTTAAAAAAATAGCAAAATTTGGTTATGAAATATCAAAATATTGTTAGAAATAGCAAACTTTAATTATAAACTGTTGCAAAATGCAAATAATTGCTAAATTTGGTAATGAAACATTAAAATTAAAAAAAAAAACTTTTTTTCTTCAGTTTGCCCTAAAATTCTAAAAATTTGGCTATAAAATATCAAAATATTGTTAGAAATAGCAAATTCCGGTGATAAAACATTAAAATATTATTAAAATGAACGAAAATTAGGTCAAAAACCAATTTAAAACTGTTGGAAAGCACTAAAATCTAGCAAAATTTTGCTACAAAATATTAAAAATATTGTTAAAAACAACCAAAATTCTCCATAAACTATTAAAAAATGCAAAGTTTTTTTATTAAATTAACAAAAATTGTAAAATCCGGTTATGAAGTATCAAAATATAATTAAAAAAACGGATTTTGGTCTATAAACTATTAAAAAGTGCAAAAATTATATGAAAGTATGAAAATATTGTTTTATTCACTATGTACACACTAAAATATTTTAAAAAAGAACCAAAATCTGACCAAAAAATTTCTAAATTTATCTTGGAATTTTAAACAATTGTTAAAAACACTAAAATCTGGTTATAAACTATCAAAAAATGTATAGTTTGATGCATAAAATGTCAAATGTAAAAAAATCTGGTTTTAGAACATTAAAATATTCTTAGAAATAGCAAATTTTGGTTATAAACTGTTCCAAAGTGCAAAAACTTGCTAAATCCGATGATAAAACATTAAAATATTTTTAAAAAGAACACTTTCTTTTTTCAATTTTTGAGGCAAATGTCATTTGCAAAAAGCAAATAATTTATTTTCTATATTGGGTGGGCGGGGCATTAAATTAAAGTCCACATTTATGAAAAGTAAAAAATAACAAAATCCGGTTATAGATAATTTTCAAAAAGAACAAAATCTGACTGTTAAAAACTGCAAAATTTTGTTCATAAAATGTCAAAATCCGTCTTAAAATTTTAAACATATGTCAAAAAGCTTTAAAATCTGGCCTTAAACTGTCAAAAAATGCATTTTTTTAATTTATAATATGTTAAAGATATCAAAATCCGGCTTTAAAACATCAAAAAAAATGATAGAGTGCAGTAAAATTCTAAAAATCGCATCCGGCTATGAAATATCTAAGTATTGTTAGAAATATCAATTTTTGGTTATAAATTGTTGCAAAAAATGACTAATTCTGGTGATCTGAAAATCTTGTCAAAAACTGTGAGGAATCACCAAAATTCGCTATAAACTGCTAAAAAATGTAAAAACTTTAACTTAAACTTTTAATTTATCTACAAAATATTTAAAATATTGTTAAAAATAATCAAAATGTTACACCAAAATTTGGCCATAAACTAACAAAAAATTAGATTTTTTATTCATAAAATGCCAAAGAAAACAAATTCATCAATAAATTGTTAGAACGCACCAAAATTCCAAAAATAACAATAGCCGTCCTTTTATAAAACAAATAAATAAAATATTTAAAAAAAAAGTCAAAAACAGTTGAAAATTGTTAGTAAAGCACCAAAATCCAGCTATAAACTGTTAAAAAGTGCAAAAACTAAAATGTCAAAAATATTATTAAAAACGACCAAAATTCCGAATAAACTATTAAAAAATGCAATTTTTTTTTAAGAAAATATCAAAAATTTGAATATGAAATATGAAAATATTTTTAAAAAGAACTAAAATTTGACCAAAAACTGCCAAAATTGTTAAAATTTGTTTTGGAGTTTTAAACTTAAAGTGAAAAGGCACTACTATTAACTATTAAAAATGCAAAATTTTATTCATAAAATGTCAAAAATATCAAAATCCAGCTATGAAATATTAAAATAGTCTTAGAAATAGCAAACTTTGATTATAAACTGTTGCAAAGTGCAAAAAATTACTAAATCCTGTGATAAAACAATAAAATATTGTTAAAAATAATACTTTTTTCTTCAATTTAGAGGCAAATGACATTTGCAGAAAGAAAATAAATGAATAAAATCTCAAAATCCTGGTCATAAAAAAAATATTTTTTAAAAATGATCCAAAATTTTACCAAAAACTGCAAAATTCTGTTAATAAAATGTCAAAATCTGTGGAAATTTCAAACAATTGTTAAAAAGTATCAAAATTTGTTCATAATTGATTAAAAAATGCATACTTATTCATAAAAATTCAAAGATAATAAAATCTGGATTTAAAACAATTTTTTTTTTTTAAATAACAAATTCTGGTCATAAACTGCTGCAAAGTGCAAAATTCTGTTCATGAAAAGTTAAAATAGCTAAATCTGGTGATAAAATATTTAGAAATAAACAAAAAAATTACTAAAAACTGTAAAACACCAAAATCCAGATATAAACTGTTAAAGAGTGCAAAAACCCATAATTTAGCTACAAAATATCAAATACATTGTTAAAACCAACTTAAATCTTGCATAAATTATTGAAAAAAATAAAACTCTTTTTTTTTCAATAAAATATTAAAAATTTTAAAATCCGGCCATGAAATATCAAAATATGATCAAAAAGAACTAAAATTATCTATAAAGTATCATAAAGTGCAAAAAGTATATGAAAGTATGATAACATTGTTTTGTTCACTTTGTACAGACTGAAATGTTTTCAAAATGAACCAAAATCTGACCAGAAACTTTCAAAAATTTCAAAATCAAAACTTCAAAAAACAGAGAAGTTTGACTATGAAATTTCAAAACTATGTTAGAAATAATAAAATCCGGTGATAAATAAATAAGAAAGAACCAAAATTTGACCAAAAACTGTTGAAATTGTCAAAATTTGTTTTTAAATTTTAATCAATTGTCAAAAAGCAGCAAAATCCGGTTAAAAACGATCAAAAAATGCAAAATTTTATGTATAAAATGTAAAACAAAGCAAAATCTGGTTTTAAAACATTAAAATATTGTTAAACCGCAGCAAACCTCCAAAAAATAGCACGATTTGGCTTTGAAATAACAAAATATTGTTAGAAATAGCAAATAAACTGTTGCCAAGTTTAAAAAAATGCTAAATCCGGTGATAAAACATTAAAATATTTAAAAAAAAACTTTTTTCTTCAATTTAGATGCAAATAACATTTACAGAGAGCAAATTAACCAATTTTTAGACTACCAAAATCTAAGTGGGTGGGCGGGGCATTAAAAGAAAGCCAACGTTTACGAAAAGTCAAAAATAACAAAGTCCAGTTATAAAATATTAAAATATTTTTAAAAAGAACCAAAATTTGATCAAAAACTGCAACATTCTGTTTATAGAATGTCAAAATCCGTCTTAAAGTATTCAAATATTCTTAAAAAGCATCAAAATTTTGACATAAACTATCTAAGAATGTAAAATTCTGGCTATAAATTATCAAAATATTGTTAGAAGTAGCAAATTTTGGTCATAACGTGCCATATGAGTCAAAAATTAGTAAATCCAGTGATAAAACGTTAAATTATTTTTAAAAAGAATGAAATTTTGGCCAAAAACAGTTTGAAATTGCTAAACTTTTAAAATGTATAAAAACTCATAAACAGCAAAAATTAGCTACAAAATAACAAAATTATTGTTAAAAATAACCAAAATCTTGTATAAACTATTAAAAATGCAAAATTCTTTTAATAAAATATCAAAAATTCTAAAATCCGACCTTGAAATATCAAAATATGATAAAAAAAAAAAACAACTGTAAAGTGCAAAAAATTGCTAAAAGCATAATATAATTTCTATATCACCAAACTGGCCACATATATGAAAAGTAAAAAAAAAAACAAAATCCGGTTACAAAATATTAAAATATTTTTAAAAAGAATTAAAATCTGACTGAAAACGGTTATAAACTGCAAAATTCTGTTCATAAATGTTAAAATTTGTTTTGAAATTTTAAACATTTGTCAAAATGCACTAAAAGGCGGCTATAAACTATCAAAATGTGCAAAATTTTATGCATTAAATGTAAAAAAGAAAAACAAAATAGGCCTTAAAAACAAGAACGCACCAAAATTCTAAAAAATAGCCAAATTTGGCTATGAAATATTAAAATATTATTAAAAAGAACATTTTCTTTCTTTATTTTGGAAGCAAATGACATTTGTAGAAAGCAAATGATTTAATTTTTAGATCATTAAGTGGGTGGGTATTAAAACAAAGCGAACATTTATGAAAATCCAAGAACCAAAATCTGCCCAAAATTTGTTAAAAACTGCAACATTTTGTTCATAATATGTCAAAATCCTTCTTGAAGTATCAAAATATTATTAAAAAGCATCCAAATCTGGCTAGAAACTATAAAAAAATGCAAAATTTTGTTTATAAAATGTCAACGGTAACAAAACCGGCTTTAAGAAAAAATGTTAGAACGCACTAAAATTGTAGTAACAAATTTTGGTCATAAAGTGTTGCAAAGTGCAAAATTTTGTTTATGAATAGTCAAAAATTGATAAAACGTTAAAATATTAAAAAAAAAAAATTTGGTAAAATACAATTCATAATTGCAAAACTCTTAAAAAGTGTAAAAACCTTCATAAAATCTCATAAACAAACTGTCAAAAATGTCAAAATTTGTTTTGGAGTTTTAAACAATTGTTAAAAAACATCAAAATCCGGCTAAAAAAGGCAAAGTTTTATGGATTAAGTGTAAAAAAAAAAACAAAACATCCTTTAGAAATATCAAAATATTGTTAGAACGCACCAAAATTCCAAAAAATATCAAATTTGGCTATGAAATATAAAAATATGATTGAAAAGTACCGGATTTTGGTCCATGTACTATCAAAAAGTACAAAAATTATAAAAAAATATATGAAAGTATAAAAATATTGTTTTATTCACTTTGTACACATTGAAATATATTTAAAAAGAAACAAAATCTGACCAAAAATTTATAAAAATCAAAAAGTGCAAAATTTTATCCATTATATGTTAAAAAAATCAGGCTTTAAAACATCAAAATATTGTAAGGATGCACCAAAAGTTTAAAAAAATACCAAAATTTGCCTATGAAATATCAAAATATTGTTAGAAATAGCAAATTTTGGTTATAAACTGTTGTGCAAAAAAATTGTTAAATCCGATGATGAAATATTAAAATATTTTTAAAAAGAATACTTTCGTTTTTCAATTTTGAGGCAAATGACATTTGCAGAGAGCAAATAATATAATTTCTAGATCACCAACACCTAAGAGGGTAAGCGACGCATTAAAACAAAGCTTACGTTTACGAAAAGTCAAAAATAAATCCGGTTATAAAATATTAAGAATCAAAATCTGACCAAAAACGGTTAAAAACTGCAAAATTTTGTACATAAAATGTCAAATACTGTTTTGTAATTTTAAACAATTGTCAAAAAGCACGAAAACCCGGTCATAAACTATAAAAAATGCAACATTTTATTCATAAAATGTCAAAAAAACTTTAAAACATCAAAAAATTCTAAAAATGGCAGAATTTGGCTTTGAAATATTAAAATATTGTTAGAATTCTCAAATATTTGTCATAAACTGTTGCAAAAAATGACTGAATTTGGTGATAAAACATTAAAATGTTTTTAAAAAGAACGAATATTCTTCCAAAAACTGTTAGGAAGCACCAAAATTTGGCTATAAGCTGCTAAAAAGTGTAAAAACCTTTATAAAATTTCAAAAACAGCAAAATTTGGCTACAAAATGTTAAAAATATTGTTAAAAACAACAAAAATTGCGCATAAACATTTTTAATAAGATATCAAAAATATAATCACCGTAAACTATCAAAAAGTGCAAAAAAAGTATGAAAGTATGAAAATATTGTTTTATTCACTTTGTTCACACTGAAATGTTTACAAAATAAACCAAAATCTTACAAAGAACTGTCAAAAATGTCAAAATCTGACCAAAAACTACAAAATTTTGTTTATAAAATGTCAAAATTTGTGGAAGTTTTAAAAAATTATTAAAAAGTACCAAAATTTGGCCTTTAAAACTTTAAAAATATTTTTATAAATAAAAAGTATTGGTTATAAACTATTGCAAAGAGCATCATTTTTTTATAAAAAGATAAAATTGCTAAATCCGGGGATAAAATATTTGAAAAAAAAAAACAAAAATTTGGCAAAAAACTGCAAAACATCAAAAATCCGGATATAAACTGTTTAAAAGTATAAAAACCTTTATAAAATTTTAAAAACACTAAAATTAGACTACAAAATATTGTTAAAAATAACCAAAATGCCTTATAAACTATTAAAAATGTAAAATTCTTGTAATAAAATAACAAAAATTGAAAAATCCGGTCATGTAGTATCAATATATGATTAAAAAGAACCAAAGCCTTCTGTAAACTACCAAACAGTGCAAAATTTATGAAAATGTTGTTTCAATTACTTTGTACACACTCAAGTATTAAAAAAAACACAAAATTCGGATTTAAAACATTAAAATATTGTTAGAACAAAATTCCAAAAACAGCACAATTGGGCTATGAAAGATCAAAATATTATTAGAAAGAGCAAATATTGGTCATAAACTGTTATAAAGTGCAAAATCTGCTAAATACGATAATAAAACATTAAAATAAACTGTTAGAAAGCACCAAAATCCGGCTATAAACTATTAAAAAGTCTAAAAACTATTATAAAATTTATTTTTTTTAAATGTGCAAAAAGTATATGAAAGTATGAAAATATTGTTTTATTTATTTTGTAACCTCCCGAGGCAACAAACTGCAAAATTGTATTTATAAAGTATCAAAGACAACAAAATCCGGCTTTAAAATTTGTTAGTACGCACTAAAATTCCAAAAATAGCAAAATCCAACTTTGAAATTTCAAAATATTGTTAGAAATAGCAAATTTTGGTCATATACTGTTGTAAAAATGCAAAATTCTGTTTATAAAAAGTCAAATACAGCGATAAAAAATTTAAATATTTATAAAAAGAACAAACTTTTGTCCAAAATAGTTTAAAATTGCACCAAAATCTGGTTATAAGCTTTTAAAAAGTGTAAAAACTTTTATAAAATCTCAGCAAATATTAGTAAACAAATTTTCAAAAATAATGTTAAAAGCAATCAACATTTTTCATAAACTATTATTATTGAAACAGAATTGGGGTTTGTATGCCTGGGCCCTTCTGCATTGCTTACATATAGCTACGCCACTAAGTACATTGCTGGCAGGCTACACGGAAATATGACTAGTTTTAGGAAGTTTTTAAATTGTTCTATGCGATTTTTGGTTGTTTTGACTTGTTTGAGGTTTTGTAAGAATGGAAATCGGTATAGGCTATAGGTATACATTGAACTGGCTCCGTGACGAGCATATTATTAAAATTAATTGAAATTTGATTTTTGTATTAAGATTTATTCACAAACGAACGTTGTATATGTTTACTAAATGGCATACAAAGACAAATATTGTGACAAATAAATCCACTGCAATATGTGCATACTTTATACCTAATCACGCCGTTCTCTTTCGAGATAGGCGATAGAGGTGTCGTGCACACCGAGCCACAGAGAAGACGTGTATGTTTGAATGCCTAATAGAGGTAATGGATGCATTTGAAAAGAACGTTAAGCTCTGCATCACTTTGTTGGAAACACCTACTTAATTCGTAACCGCTCTGGTTGCTTAACTTTTGCTGTTTATCATGTCTTCTTTGCCGTACTTAAGTAATTACAAAATAACAAAATTTTAAAATATTCCTATTCCCGTAGTGCACACTCTATACACTTTTGAACAATTTTCTGACTAACATGGAAATTTCATTCTCTACACGTTACAATAAACTGGTTTTAAAAAGGAGTTAAATTGCGTGAGTTCTGCTTGAAGTTTTATGATACTCCCTAAACCGCGCCCTTAATCACATTTTTATAAATTTTTGTAAACCAATTTATCATAAATCTTGAATGCTTATGAAACAATATTAATTAAATACAGTTTCAAAAGATTGCAATGAATAAAAGAATTCAATATAGCAATTAATATGTCAATTTCTCCTTTCTTTGTGCACCTCGATTTGATCGAGTTTCAATGTATATGTCGCGGAAAGGATATAAAGAAAAGGAAGATGCGCGCTGGGATCTATCGTCTATGCTATCCCACGGGACAGACATCCTTTTTACTACCCCGATACTCAGTCGCACTCCCCAATATTTGTTCTAAATTCGCATCGCTTACATTACACTCACTTTCCTCCACCTCTTAACCTCCCACAAAACAAAACATAAAAGAAAAAGTGAATATATCAAACGATACAATATATAAATCTGTTTGAAAACAAACACAATAGTGTAATGTAATAAAATTTAATAGTCTAGACAAAAGCATTTCCGACATGTTACTTAAGACGTCGCATTCCTTAATTTTAATTTATGAGGCCGCAGTGTTACCATCAAAACAGCCCGCACGCAGATTTCTCTTTCAACCCTTGTCTACTTTATGGCAAAATCCCACGTACACAACATACGTTTTGTGTGTTTGGCGCGACCGACAAGGAAGATTTTCACCTTCCCTTTTAACGTTGCTATCCGGTATATTTTATTTAGACAATAGGGAGCGTCAACCCCCACCAAACAACTAAAAGTGCACCCTGAATAAATGATGTGATATCGCCGGGGACGTCACGGAGCCATCAGCCTACAAAATGGTTTTTGGAAAGTTGCCGTCAGCTGCAGGAAGTGACAGTTCCAGCAGGAACAATTTGCACATTGTCTGTGAGGGTATATATGAAACGGACAAAAGAAACCCTTTGATAAATGAAAAAAAAAAGGATTCACCATGCAGACATAATAATTTATCAACTCATACGGAAAATTATTTTTATTAATAAAAGACAAGTTCTGCCCTGCGCATTCACCATTTCTGTTAAATCAAATCTTTTGTTTTGATAGCAAGCAGACGGTTTAAATGCTGATTATATGCAACCAAACATAGCCCAGCCGCTATCCATTGTCAATTGAGATTAACATTGAGGTTATCGAATTATCGCTTTCGCAGCGTAATCAGAGCTGAATCACAAACGCCTAGGTCGGTTGAACCGTGAACGGACGCCACCACACATACACACACACACAAAACAAACTCCAAAACACGTTTCGGGATCAGCAGAATTAAATCCGTTTCAACTTATTAAACCGCTGGCTCTTTGAACCCTAAATTCGAGACCCAACTTTTCCACGATTCAATTATTTCTCTCGTATTTAATGTAAATATATAACATCAAGAGATATTCAAGCTCAACGGATCACATTTCTTTATTGGAGAATAATTAATTTTACACAAAACCGACCATGCCATAAGCACAAACAATTCTATATGGAAAATATTATTATTTGGTTTTTATTCTACTGACTGCACAAATTGTGTATCAAAACAGTTTTAAAATTGTTGAGTAAAAACGTGTTACTTAAGCTGGATAGGTTTGGCTAAAGTATAAGCATAGTTTAGAAGTTATGATTTAATTTATTTATTTTATTGCTTCTAAGTTAAATTCAACAATGTTGATTTGTTTGAAGTTATGTCAAACTGAGCGTGTGCATTTAAAATAAATTTATTCTACTTTTACTAGCAGTTATGAAGTATATTAGTACCAAATTGCATCTAATTCCAATGCACAGTTTAGAAGTTATCTTTAATTTTGTTTACTTTATTGCTTCTAAGTTAAATTCAACATTGTTGATTTATTTGAGGTTATGTCAAATTAAGCGTGTCAATTTATATTTAATTTATACTACTTTTACTGACATTTGTGAAGTATATTAGTACCAAATTGCATCTATTTTTAATGAACAGTTTAGAAGTTATGATTAAATTTATTTACTTTATTGCTTCCTAGTTAAATTCAATTATGTTGGTTTATTTGAGGTTATGTCAAATTGAGCGTGTGAATTTAAATTAATTTTATACTACTTCTACTGGCAGTAATGGGGTATATTGGTACCAAATCGCATCTATTTCCAATGAACAGTTTAGAAGTTATGATTAAATTTATTTACTTTAATGCTCCTAAGTTAAATTCAACTATGCTGGTTTATTTGAGGTTATGTCAAACTGAGCGTGTGAATTTAAATTATATTTATAATACTTTTGCTGACAGTTATGAAGTATATTAGTACCAAATTGCATCTATTTCCAATGCACAGTTTAGAAGTTATGATTAAATTTATTTACTTCACTGCTTCTGAGTTAAATTCAACAATGTTGGTTTATTTGAGGTTATGTCAAACTGAGCGTGTGAATTTAAATTAAATTTATATTTCTTCTACTGACAGTTATGAAGTATTTTAGTGCCAAATTGCATCTATTTATGTATTCACTTTATTGCTTCCAAGTTAAATTTATCAATGTTAATTTATTTAAGGTTATGTCAAACTGAGCGTGTAAATTTAAATTAAATTTATACTACTTTTACTGACAGTTATGAAGTATATTTGTACTAAATTGCATCTATTTTCAATACACAGTTTAGAAGTTATGATTCAATTTATTTACTTTATTGCTTGTACGTTAAATTCAGCGAGGTTGATTTATTTGAGGTTATGTCAAACTGAGCCTGTGAATTTAAATTAAATTTATATTACTTTTACTGACAGTTATGAAGCATATTAGTACCAATTTGCATCTATTTCCAATGCACTGTATAGAAGTTATGATTAAATTTATTCACTTTATTGCTTCTAAGTTAAATTCAACAATGTTGATTTATTTGAGGTTATGTCAAACTGAGGGTGTGAATTAATCTTAAAATTGTACCACTTTTACTGACTTTTGTGTGGTATAATAATACCAAATTGCATCTATTTCCAATGAACAGTTTAGAAGTTATGATTAATTTTATTTACTTTATTGTTTCTAAGTTAAATTCAATAATGTTGGTTTATTTGAGGTTATGTCAAACTGAGCGTGTGAATTTAAATTAAATTTTTACAATTTTTACTGACAGTTATGAAGTATATTATTACCAATTTGCATCTATTTTCAATGCACAGTTTAGAAGTTATGATTATATTTATTTACTTTATTGCTTTCAAATTAAATTCAACAATGTTGATTTATTTGAGGTTATGTCAGACTGGGCGTGTGCATTTAAATTAAATTGATACTACTTCTACTGACAGTTATGAAGTATATTAATACCAAATTGCATCTATTTCTAATGCACAGTTTAAAAGTTATGATTAAATTTGTTTACTTTATTGCTTCCAAGTTAAATTCAGCAATGTTGATTTATTTGAGGTTATGTCAAACTGAGCGTGTGAATTAAAATTAAATTTGTACAACTTCTACTGACAGTTATGAAGCATCATAGTACCAAATTGCATCTATTTCCAATGAACAGTTTAGAAATTATGATTAATTTTATTTACTTTATTGCTTCTAAGTTAAATTCAACAATGTTGATTTATTTAAGGTTATGTCAAACTGAGCCTGTGAATTTAAATTAAATTTATACTACTTTTACTGATAGTTATGAAGTATATCAGTACCAAATTGCATCTAATTCCAATGCACAGTTTAGAAGTTATGATTAATTTTGTTTACTTTATTGCTTTAAGTTAAATTCAACAATCTTGATTTATTTGAGGTTATGTCAAACTGAGCGTGTGAATTTAAATTAAAATTATACCACTTTTACTGACAGTTATGAAGTATATTAGTACCAAATTGCATTAATTTTCAATGCATAGTTTAGAAGTTATGATTAAATTTATTTACTTTATTGCTTCTAAGTTAAATTCAACAATGTTGATTTTTTTTTTTTGAGGTTATGTCAAAATGAGCGTGTGACTTTAAATTAAATTTTTACCACTTTTACTGACAGTTATAAAGTATTTTAGTACCAAATTGCATCTTTTTCCAATGCACAGTTTAGAAGTTATGATTACATTTATTTACTTTATTGCTTCCAAGTTAAATTCAACATTGTCAATTTATTTGAGGTTATGTCAAATTGAGCGTGTGAATTTAAATAAAATTTATAATACTTCTGCTGACAGTAATGAAGTATTTTAGTACTAAATTGCATCTATTTTTAATGCACAGTTTAGAAGTAGTGATTTAATTTATTTAACAAATAGTTTGGTATTATACTTTATTGAATGCAATCAATATATTCACGCCCTATTCCGACCAATTAAAACAACCTAATTAACAGCTTGTTAAATTAACAAGTACTCAAAATTTTAATACAAAACAAATTTTGCACATGATCCGCACGCATAGTTATCTTAGCCCCCTATAGTCGCGTAATTGGATATGCGTCAGGGGGATTCAAGTGGCGCTCCTCTCTCATGGACATCACCTCTTTAATTACTATTGTTTTAATGATGTCATATGTATTCCGAACGTATACAGGTAACAAACATGTATATGACGAAATTAATTATTTCGGATTGTGGAGAATGGCTAAAGGGGTGCATTGTGTTGTAGCACTTCACACCGCGAGAGGGGGCGCCCGCGAGCCGATTAATTAATTTAATTGAATATCGAATAACATGATCCGATTTTTATAAAAAAATAATTAACTACAATAGAAATAACAATTTATTTAAAATAATTGGAATGTGAATTGTTATTTGATTTGTCAGTCAAATAAAATAATAATTTAAAAACATTCATTGCTGCTTGAATTAAAATTAAAAAAGTAATAACATAACTTTAATAATAAATTTAGCAAGATTGAACTTTGATGACTTAAAAGCAACAGCTTTAGTCAAACTACAACAACTTGTTGCAACTTAACTAAGAAATTATTTATTGCTTTTAGATACATTTAGTTAATTATGATAATTAATAAGTTATATGAGTCATATAACATTTGTAGAAGACTCTAGTGGAGCCTAAACTAGTAAACTTCTATTTCAATTCAGTCAATTGATTGTTTAAACTAAATAATTGTTACGGATCTTAAACAAACAAAAGTTTTCTATGTTGTATAAATGTATCGTGTGCTTTTAATAAATCATCTGTGCGAAGGTGGTGGTAGTAGTAGTAGTAAAAGGGGGCTCGTGGTGGCAGGATTCCACGATAAATCATCGCCTGCCAGAGAAGAAAAAAATATAATGCCCTCCTTCAGTCCGGTCGCCTTCTAAGGATTCCTCTGTATATCGCGCCAGCTTTGATATATACCGTGGCGGTCATTCTTTTCCGGGCCTGAACGCAAAAAGAATTTCCCATCGCACGTTTCATTTATCACATTCCTGCTGCGCTTCATGTCTGGATATTTATCATCGACACACATTTTTATATCAGAACATTAAGCTAATAATATTTTTTATTTAGTTTATAATAAATGATTATTTAATCCTATCAATCAAAATCATTACAATACCAATTCAATCGAAATGTTTGTTGAATCATATTTAATCTACACGTCCATTAACATTTAATCCTGAACGACCTGGCGGGTGCAGTGAGAGGGCACAACGATAATTAAAATTTTACGATTTTTTTTCGGGCGGAACATGTAGGGGTTGAAATTGTTACATTCTACTAGGTGTATACCTACATTGGGGGGGTGGTTGAAGTATGCGATCAATAATTTGCTATTTAGGTCGATGCCGTCGCATGACTGTGATGTATTAACGTTTTTTTATCCCCTCCCCCCCTTTCTCGTGTGCTTATTTTATAAATGCTTTTAAGTCGCTCAATTATGCATAATGACGAGTTCTTGGTATTTTACCTGATATTATAAATGCATACAAATTGGCAGCAAATTAAAGAGCTGTATGTTGATGGAAAGGTTTTTACTTTGTGGAATTGACTCTAGAAGGTTAAGGAAAATTGCTTTTAATAATATAGGATTTACTTTTTTTCTTTATTATGGGAAAGCTGTTTCATTAATAATTGAAATGCATGTATTGTACTAAATAGATATTGCACAGTTTTTTGTAAATGGTGTTTATAATAATAAAAATTATAAGGGCTTT
The DNA here is from genome assembly GCA_963932245.1 of Tachinus rufipes. NCBI lineage: Eukaryota > Metazoa > Arthropoda > Insecta > Coleoptera > Staphylinidae > Tachinus > Tachinus rufipes. The sequence continues at coordinate 94,327,146 of OZ010746.1, forward strand.
GCAAACATCTACTTGTTTATTAATTATAAAATTTTGAATGGCAAGTTTACGTGACGTCATTTGTGGGCATATAACGTTGTTATGTTGGCTTCACCACGCAAAATTACGTTTTTTTTTTTTACTTTGACTGCTTTTTTTAGTGAATAGATTTTTTAAGCTCAAGCAGAGTGTCATTTTAAATATTGCATTTGAAAAGTATATTTAAGACGCCATTGCTCAAAAATAAAACTGTAACTTCTAAATTGGTTTTTGTAAGATATGTATTTTTGTTAGTTTTTAATATAGTTTTGAGTTAATTTAGTTACACAGCAATGTTTTGAGTTTGCTGTATTAAAATTTTCATTTTAGAAGGTACAAGAAAAATTTAAAAATTTAAAATAATTATAAATTATATATTTGATTTTCCGAATATGACTTTGAGTTAATTTAGTTACTCAACAATGTTTTGAGTAGGTAGTATTGAATTTTTGAGTTGTTACTATGAACAATGAGGACTCAACATGAGTAGAAGCTACAAGAAAAAAATGTTTTCTGATTTTTTGAATTTAATTTTAGGTTTAATTAGTTAATTAGCAATGCTTTGAGTATGTTGTTTTAAAATTTAGACTTCCTACTATGAAAATTGTGGACACAACATGAGTAGAAGCTACAAGAAAAATTCAAAAATTTCAAAAAATTATAATTTATATTTCTGATTTTATTAATTTAATTTTAAGTTTAATTAGTTACTCAGCAATGCTTTGAGTATGTTGTATTAAAATTTTGACTTTATTCTATGAAAATTGTAGACTTAAAATGAGTAGAAGCTACAAGAAAAGTCCAAAATTTTCAAAAAATTATAATTTTTGTTTTCTGATTTTTGAATTCAATTTTAGGTTTAATTAGTTACTCAGCAACGCTTTGAGTATGTTGTTTTAAAATTTTGACTTTCTACTATGAAAATTGTGGACTCTACATGAGTAGAAGTTAAAAGAAAATTCCAAAATTTTAAAAAAATTTAAATTTATTTTTTTGATTTTTTGAATTTAATTTTAAGTTTAATTAGTTACTCAGCAATGCTTTAAGTATGTTGTATTAAAATTTTGACTTTATTCTATGAAAATTGTGTACTCAAAATGAGTAGAAGCTACAAGAAAAGTCCAAAATTTTCAAAAAAATTTAATTTTTGTTTTCTGATTTTTGAATTTAATTTTAGGTTTAATTAGTTACTCAGCAATGCTTTGAGTATGTTTTATTAAAATTTTGACTTTATTCTATAAAAATCGTGGACTCAAAAAAAGTAGAAGCTACAAGAAAAGTCCAAAATTTTCAAAAAATTATAATTTTTATTTTCTGATTTTTGAATTTAATTTTAGGTCTAATTTGTTACTCAGCAATGCTTTGAGTATGTTGTATTAAAATTTTGACTTTATTCTATGAAAATTGTGTACTCAAAATGAGTAGAAGCTACAAGAAAAGTCCAAAATTTTCAAAAAAATTTAATTTTTGTTTTCTGATTTTTGAATTTAATTTTAGGTTTAATTAGTTACTCAGCAATGCTTTGAGTATGTTTTATTAAAATTTTGACTTTATTCTATAAAAATCGTGGACTCAAAAAAAGTAGAAGCTACAAGAAAAGTCCAAAATTTTCAAAAAATTATAATTTTTATTTTCTGATTTTTGAATTTAATTTTAGGTCTAATTTGTTACTCAGCAATGCTTTGAGTATGTTGTATTAAAATTTTGACTTTATTCTATGAAAATTGTGTACTCAAAATGAGTAGAAGCTACAAGAAAAGTCCAAAATTTTCAAAAAAATTTAATTTTTGTTTTCTGATTTTTGAATTTAATTTTAGGTTTAATTAGTTACTCAGCAATGCTTTGAGTTTGTTTTATTAAAATTTTGACTTTTTACTATGAAAATTGTGGACTCTACATGAGTAGAAGTTATAAGAAAATTCCAAAATTTTCAAAAATTTATAATTTATATTTTTGATTTTTTGAATTTAATTTTGAGTTTAATTAGTTACTCAGCAATGCTTTGAGTGTGTTTTATTAAAATTTTGATTTCCTACTTTGAAAGTTGCGGACTCAACATGAGTAGAAGCTACAAGAAATATCCAAAATTTTCAAAAAATTATATTTTATTTTTCTGATTTCTTGTTTTTAATTTTAAGTGTAATTAGTTACTCAGCAGTGCTTTGAGTATGTTTTAATAAAATTTTTACTTTCTACTATCAAAATTGTGTACTTTACATGAGTAGAAGTTGCAAGAAAAATCTAAAATTTTCAAAAATTTATAATTCATATTTTTGATTTTCTGAATTTAATTTTGAGTTTAATTAGTTACTCAGCAATGCTTTCAGTATGTTGTATTAAAATTTTGATTTCTTACTATAAAAATTATGAACTCTACATGAGTAGAAGTTACAAGAAAAATCCAAAATTTTCAAAAAATTATAATTTTTGTTTTCTGATTTTTGAATTTAGTTTTAGGTTTTTACTCAGCAATGCTTTGAGTATGTTGTATTTAAATTTTGACTTTCTACTATGAAAATTGTGGACTCGAAATGAGTAGAAGCTACAAGAAAAGTCCAAAATTTTCAAAAAATTATAATTTTTGTTTTCCAATTTTTGAATTTAATTTTAGGTTTAATTAGTTACTCAGCAATGCTTTGAGTATGTTGTATTAAAATTTTGACTTCTTACTATGAAAATTGTGGACTCAACATAAATAGAAGCTACAAGAAAAATTCAAAATTTTTAATTAAATTGTAATTTATATTTCTGATTTTTTTAATTTAATTTTGAGTTTAATTAGTTACTCAGCACTGCTTTGAGTATGTTGTATTAAAATTTTGACTTTATTCTATGAAATTTGTGGACTCAAAATGAGTAGAAGCTACAAGTAAAGTCCAACATTTTCAAAAAATTATAATTTTTGTTTTCTGATTTTTGAATTTAGTTTTAGGTTTAATTAGTTACTCAGCAATGCTTTGAGAATGTTGTTTTAAAATTTTGACTTCCTTCTATGAAAATTGTGGACACAACATGAGTAAAAGTTACAAGAAAAATCCAAATATTTCAAAAATTTATAATTTAAATTTTTGATTTTATTAATTTAATTTTAGGTTTAATTAGTTACTCAGCAATGCTTTGAGTATGTTGTATTCAAATTTTGACTTCCTACTATGAAAATTGTGGACTCAAAATGAGTAGAAGCTACAAGAAAAGTCCAAAATTTTCAAAAAATTATAATTTTTGTTTTCTGATTTTTGAATTTAATTTTAGGTTTAATTAGTTACTCAGCAATGCTTTGAGTATGTTGTTTTAAAATTTTGAATTCCTACTATGAAAATTGTGGACACAACATGAGTAGAAGTTAAAAGAAAATTCCAAAATTTTCAAAAAATTTAAATTTATTTTTTTGATTTTTTGAATTTAATTTTAAGTTTAATTAGTTACTTAGCAATTCTTTAAATATGTTGCGTTAAAATTTTGACTTTTTACTAGCAAAATTGTGGACTCAACATGAGTAGAAGCTACAAGAAAAATCCAAAATTTTCAAAAATTATAAATTTTATTTTCTGATTTTTGAATTTAATATTGGGTTTCATTAGTTTTTAAGCAATGCTTTGAGTATGTTGTATTAAAATTTTGATTTTCTTCTTTGAAAATTGTAGACTCAACATGAGTAGAAGCTACAAGAAAAATCCAAAAATTTCAAAAAATTATAATTTATATTTCTGATTTTATGAATTTAATTTTAAGTTTAATTAGTTACTCAGCAATGCTTTGAGTATGTTGTATTAAAATTTTGACTTTATTCTATGAAAATTGTGGACTCAAAATAAGTAGAAGCTACAAGAAAAGTCCATAATTTTCAAAAAATTATAATTTTTGTTTTCTGATTTTTGAATTTAATTTTAGGTTTAATTAGTTACTCAGCAATGCTATGAGTATGTTGTTTTAAAATTTTGACTTCCTATTATGACAATTGTGGACACAACTTGAGTAGAAGCTACAAGAAAAATCCAAAAATTTCAAAAAATTATAATTTATATTTCTGATTTAATGAATTTAATTTTAAGTTTAATTAGTTACTCAGCAATGCTTTGAGTATGTTGTATTAAAATTTTGACTTTTTACTATGAAAATTGTGGACTCTACATGAGTAGAAGTTAAAAGAAAATTCCAAAATTTTCAAAAAATTATTTTTTTTTTTTTTGATTTTTTGAATTTAATTTTAAGTATATTTAGTTACTCAGCAATGTTTTGAGTATGTTGTATTAAAATTTTGAGTTTCTACTATAAATATTATGGACTCAACATGAGTAAAGCTACAAGAATAATCCAAAATTTTCAAATAATTATAATTTATATTTTTGATTTTTTGAATTCAAATTTAAGTTTAATTAGTTACTCAGCAATACTTTGAGTACGTTTTATTAAAATTTTGACTTCATACTATGAAAATTGTGGACTCTACATGAGTAGAAGTTAAAAGAAAAATCCAAAATTTTCAAAAAAATTATAATTTATAGTTTTGATTTTTTGATTTTAATTTTAAGTTTAATTAGTTACTCAGCATTGTTTTGAGTATGTTGTATTAAAATTTTGACTTCATACTATAAAAATTGTGGACTCTACATGAGTAGAAGTTACAAGAAAAATCCAAAATTTTCAAATAAATTATAATTTATAGTTTTGATTTTTGATTTTAATTTTAAGTTTAATTAGTTACTCAGCATTGCTTTGAGTATGTTGTATTAAAATTTTGACTTCCTACTAAGAAAATTGTGGACTCAACATGAGTAGAAACTACAAGAAAAATCCAAATTTTTTTTAAAATTATAATTTTTATTTTTGATTTCCTGAATTAAATTTTGAGTATATTTAGTTACTCAGCAATGCTTTGAGTATGTTGCATTAAAATTTTGACTTTTTATTATGAAAATTGTGGACTCAACATGAGTAGAAGCCACAAGAAAAATTCAAAATTTTCAAAAAACTAAAATTTATATTTTTTGAATTTAATTTTAAATTTAATTAGTTACTCTGAGTATGTTGTATTAAAGTTTTGACTTCTTACTGTAAAAATTGTGGACTGTACATGAGTAGAAGTTACAAGATTAATTCAAAATTTTCAAAAAGTTATAATTTATTTTTTTTGAATTTAATTTTGAGTTTAATTAGTTACTCAGCAATGCTTTGAGTATGTTTTTTTAAAATTTTGACTTTATTCTATGAAAATTGTGGACTCAACATGTGTAGAAGCTACAAGAAAAATCCAAAATTTAAAAAAAATTATAATTTATATTTTTGATTTTTTATATTTAATTTTGAATTTAATTAGTTACTCAGCAATGCTTTAAGTATGTCGTATTAAGATTTTGGCTTCCTACTATGAAAATTGTGGACTCTACATGAGTAGAAGTTACAAGAAAAATCCAAAATTTTCAAAAAATTATAATTTTAATTTTTGATTTTTTGAATTTATTTTTGAGGTTAATTAGTTACTCAACTATTCTTTAAATATGTTGTATTAAAATTTTGACTTCTTACTATGAAAATTGTGGACTCAACAAAAATAGAAGCTACAAGAAAAATTCAAAATTTTCAAAAAATTATTATTTATATTTCTGATTTCCTGATTTTAATTTTAAGTTTTACTAGTTACTCAGCAATGCTTTGAGTATGTTGGATTAAAATTTTAACTTCTTACTATGAAAATTGTGGACTCAACATGAGTACAAGCTACAAGAAAAATCCAAATTTTTTTAAAAATTATAATTTTTATTTTTGATTTCCTGAATTTAATTTTGAGTATATTTAGTTACTCAGCAATGCTTTGAGTATGTTGCATTAAAATTTTGACTTTTTATTATGAAAATTGTGGACTCTACATGAGTAGAAGTTACAAGCAATATCCAAAATTTTCAAAAAATTAAAAATTGAGTTTCTGATTTTTTTAATTTAATTTTGAGTTTAATTAGTTACTTAGCAATACTTTGAGAATGTTGTATTAAAATGTTTGCTTTCTACTATGAAAATTGTGGACTCAACATGTGTAGAAGCTACAAGAAAAATCGAAAAATGTTCAAAAAAATTAGAAATTGTATTTCTGATTTTCCGATTATAATTTTGACTTAATTTAATTACTCAGCAATGTTTTGAGTATGTTGTTTTAAAATTTTGAGTTTCTACTATGAAAATTATGGACTCAACAAAAGTAAAAGTTACAAGAATAATCGAAAAATGTTCAATAATTGATAAATTTTATTTCTGATTTTCCGAGTATAATTTTGAGTTAATTGAGTTACTCAGCAATGTTTTGAGTATGTTGTATTAAAATTTTAAGTTTCTACTATGACAGTTGTGGCCTCAACATGAGTAGAATCAATGTTTTAACTTACAAGAAAAATGCAAAATTTTCAAAAAATTAAATTACATTTCTGATTAAAATTTTGAGTTATTTTAATTACTCGGCAATGTTTTGAGTATGTTGTTATACAATATTTGAGTTTCTACTATGAAAATTGTGGACTCAACAAAAGTAGAAGTTACAAGAAAAAACGAAAAATGTTCAAAAAAATTATAAATTGTATTTCTGATTTTTTGAATATAAGTTTGAGTTAATTTAGTTACTCAGCAATGTTTTGAGTATGTTGTGTTAAAATTTTGAGTTCCTACTATGAGAATTGTGGCCTCAACATGAGTAGATGCAATGTTATAACTTACAAGAACAATTCAAAATTTTCAAAAAACTAAATTATATTTTTAAATAAAATTTTAAGTTATTTTAATTACTTAACAATATTTTGAGTATGTTGTTATAAAATTTTTGAGTTAATTTTATGAAAATTGTTGATTCAACAAAAGTAGAAGTTTTAAAAAAAATCAAAAAATGTTCAAAATATGATAAATTGTTTTTCTGATTTTCCAAATATAATTTTGAGTTAATTTAGTTACTCAGCAATGTTTTGAATATGTTGTGTTAAAATTTTGAGTTCCTACTATAAGAATTGTGGCTTCAACATGAGTAGAAGCAATGTTATAACTTACAAGAACAATTCAAAATTTTCAAAAAACTAAATTATATATTTCTGATTAAAATTTTGAGTTATTTTAATTACTCAGCAATGTTTTGAGTAGTTGTTATAAAAATTTTGAGTTTTACTGTAAAAATTGTGGACTCAACAAAAGTAGAAGTTACAAGAAAAATCGAAAAATGTTCAAAAAATTATAAATTGTATTTTTGGTTTTCTTAATATAATTTTGAGTTAATTTAATTACTCAGCAATGTTTTGAGTATGTTGTGTTGAAGATTTGAGTTCCTACTAAGAGAATTAAGGACTTAACATAAGTAGAAGCAATGTTATAACTTACAAGAACAATCCAAAACTTTTAAAAAACTGAAATATATTTTTGATTAAAATTTTGAGTTATTTTAATTACTCAGCAATGTTTTGAGTATGTTGTTATAAAATTTTTGATTTTCTACTATGAAAATTATGGGCTAAACAAAAGTAGAAGTGAAAAAAAAATCGAAAAATTTTCAAAATATGATAAATTTTATTTCTGATTTTCCTAATATACTTTTGAGTTAATTTAGTTACTCAGCAATGTTTTGAGTATGTTGTATTAAAATTTTGAGTTCCTACTATACGAATCCAACGTTGAAACGTCTCTGCTCTGCACCGCGACAGGCAAAAATTCAAAAATGTAATCTCTCAAATTGCGCTTTTTTTTTTGCTTAGTTGAAAATGTTATCTCAAAAACTGTGAGAGTAGTAGATTTTGACATTTCAACATTTTGTCAAAACGATAAAATAACTAATAGCTGGTTATGTACGTGACCCAATAATTGCTCAAAGTGATATAGTAAGTGTCAAATGTTGTAAGTTAGAGAGTGTCGTAACCCCTAATCCGTATTTTTTTATAAACTAAATCGTGATTCAAAACAGATTTAATTAAAATTAATCATTCCTTATAAAAGACTCCAGATGCACTGATCACAACACCATCAATTGATAGATGATAATAAACTCCTTAAACCGTTTCACTCCTGCGGATAGGATAGGGAAACGTAATGGAAATAAACTGTGGCACGTGGAGGAATAAGTAGACTTTGCCATCCTTAAATCAGCCAACCACCCACGAACATATTTATTGTTGCGTCGAACCGAAGTAAAATCCCGAATCAATCCGTGATAATTAATTTGTTTTATATTTTATTTATGTATTAACCAACAGAAAACGAAGTTAACACAGAACTCAGGTGTTTGTAAATTAATGGTTTTGATGGATCGTGCGTGGCGCATAATAAATGTCATTCTGCGTGCGGGGGCGCGCCATCAATCCGACGCGCGATTAATTCCGCTACCCGAGTTAATTGAGCTGCCGTGTGCCGCGTTATAACATTTATTAAAATGTTGGATTTAATTTTCTGGAAGGAGCCATCAGTTAAGTTTAACATCACCGATTAATATTTCAGTATCAACCGAGCTACACGGTTTTAGTTACCGGATATAGAGAAGGCGACATAAAGGATTAATTTATTATAATAAGAAGAACTATAAGTCTACAGTGTTGTCAACAATTAATTCATATCAACAATGATTTTAGTATTGATTAATAATTATAAAACTAAATCGAATCAAATTTTCCTTAATTTAATTATAATCCAGTCCATATCTGGTCCATTCGGGTGGCGGTAATTGATAAACCCGGGAATGGGATCGCGCTTCTGCTATTGGCAGGATGATATTTTATATATCCGGAGGATCTATTTTAATATGACTTTGAGTGACGGACCAGTCAGTGTTTGGGGAGACTCGTAAATCAATGATTTTTTTTTTTTAAATCCATCAACTAATAACTTTAATATTAAAAATAAACTGCATTTAATCGTTGACTTCTTTAATATTTGTAATATAGCCGTTGGCATATATTTACATTTCGGTTTGCAAATATGTCATAAAAGATTTTTCATTTTACAAGGCGCACACATATGCAAAGGGCAAAGTTTTACAAGTGAAATCAGGTCGAAAGCATCTGGCAACAAAAAAAATATGAAAGAAAGAAAACCCCTGCAAAGCCCTAGCAAACACCGGGGGGTAAACGCGGCGAGATTGAAACATCACTGTTTCTGGCTCCATAAAACCGGACAGTAAAAATATATATCATACAATATTGTTGTTGTTATAATAATAAATATAATAAAACAAAAAAGGAATAATAAATTAAAATTTCATGCCTGACATGCCTTCACGCTAATTCACTTTCGGCATGAATTTAATTTAGCAAATTGAATCTACATTTTATGTATGTAGAACAGGGTGGGGTAGAATTATTTTTTATATCATTATACGCCTCGGTATAATTAAAAAAATGTAATAATGTACTGCTACTTGAATTTATTATAATTTATTATAAGCGTCACGAATAAATGCGACATGTAATTTTATAAAAACAGCCTTCAGCAAACTAGGTTGATTTGATAAAATAATAATAGAAATTATGCAAAAAACTGTAATTTAAATTTTTTTTTTTTTCAAAATTTGTTAGGTAAATTGTAATATGATACTTTTAATTTTGCCACAAGATTTTTTTTGAGAGCCCGAAAGTTTTATTAAATCATTTTATTGCGTCTTATTGTCTGCTCACTGGAACATAAGAAGGAGGCAATTGCCTAGTTTGCCCTTTTTGTGGACTCTCATGTAGTACACATACACTTTTTAATTATTGGCAGTTAATCCGTTACAATAGACAGTTGTGTCATATGACAATTGCATAACCTAAAACTAATGACATTGCATCAAACCTAACCTAACCTAACCTAATTTTTTTTAAGCGCAAAAATTTAAAAAAAAATATTAAATAATATTTTTCTCAGGTATCGCTTGCCAAATGGAACATGAGGAGGGGATGCTGTTTGCCCTTTTAGTGGACTCCCATGTACACTTAATTGTTTTAAATATTGGTAGTTAATCTAATAGAAAATGTATGATTATAATGGCACGGCACGGTAGTTCTGGATTGCAGATCCACTTGGGGTGGTAATTGGCGTAGATTTTTTTCTAATTCTTGTGTTTGTTTACTAGATGCACCGTTTCACTTTCTCTCTTACCGTCCCGGTGTGTTGTTTTCAAAATATGCCGAAGTTGTCTTCTTTTCCGTCTCTAGACGGAGTTGGTGAAATACATATGGGGTATACGTTGAGGGCTTTTCCAGATCAACTACAGGTTGTTCTTGAGTGATTTATTTGGTATCCTCTTGGATATGAGGGTAGACGGAGTATTGCCGGTTTGTTATGTCGAGTGGAGTCTCAAGCGTTTGTGACTGCAGGAAGGGCAGAGCTGATTTGTAATACTTTTTTGTGGCATTCTCTCTCTTGACGTGTTCTACGGTGGATGTACCCTGGGGAATTTTAGCATCTGTTTAGATGTGTACTGTCCTTGTGACAAACTCCTGCGGTTCGTTAGTGGTGACGCTCGCTGTTTGACTTCTATAACAACCATTTCTTGGTTATTAATGGTTTCTGGCTTGAGTTCCATGACATTTTCCACTTTTAATGTGGTTTTTGTGGTTGGGACTGAATTCTCAGTTTATCTGGTATGTCAGGTTGTTTCCGTATGTGGATGCGGGCGTGTTTTGGTTACTTGCGGATTGCAGACGTAATGCCATTATTTACCTTATATCTATTGTTTGTTTTAGAAACTCATTTATTAGTTTCTACCACGCTATATCTTTGTAGCTTTCTATGTTTGTCTACCGTGTAGATAAGATACCCCGTTATGTTGGAGGGATTGATGGAGTGATGCGTTTTGGTAGACCACAGTTACTTGTAAGCTATTGTCTCGCCGTATATGTGTGTGGTGGTTGACGGATGTATTGCCAGGTATCTGTTCAGGTCTTTTTAATTTGCAAATACGATCCGTTTCAGAAGTACTGCGGTTCTTGTTCTTTTGATTTTAAAATGACTTTATCTAGCTTTTTCGTACTGTCTAGCGTTTGTCCGGAATTTGTTTCTAAACATGTCCATGATTGCGCTGAGTTTGCTGACTTACGAGTCAGTAGTTTGGACTGGAGTGGCCCATCCACCTCATGTGTTAGTTATCAAGAGGTTAGGTTACGACCGTCTCTTGTGGCAAAGTTACTTCTGCTCGCAAAGAGGTCATACATTTAATCTTTTGGTATCGAACACTTGGGTGGGCGGATGGGACACTTCATAGCATGATAACGAGTCAGTAGTTTGAAATTCAGAAATGTTTGCGAAAGTTTGCTATGGTTCTTAGAAGAGTCTTTGTAGCCGTTTTTTTTGTTGTTGTATGGACATGAAAGCATTTAATTGCCCCACGTTGGGCGCCATTTGTTACCGTCTGGGTTCCGGTAGATGCTTTTAATGTTTATATCTCCCAAGGACAAAGTTGCTTAGTAAAGAAGGCTTTGAGGTTTGGTATGGGGTTGTTCTCTTTTATTAGTTCTTGTGTGTTTGATTGTGGAGGGTGCAATTGCTTAGGGGTGTACAGAAGATATTTACTACGTTGTGGTTGACGACACTAGAATGGTGGTTGCGTGGAAGCTGCAGTGTGGTGTGACTATAGTCATCTGAAGACACTTGTCTGTATTTGTGGCCAGATAATTTCTTCGAACATAATGCCTCTTGCATATGGTTGACATTGAGTCGGGGACAAAAGATTTTTTTTTGCGTGGTTGAATCTTTTAAAGACTAAGCTTACAGGACGTGTCGGATTCACTCTTCCGAGGACGCCTACCGACTAAACCCCACCCAATCTGTGAGTACCTGGAAGTTGGAGATCTTACGGTTTATGTACTTTCCGTTTGGAGATTGGGATGTTGGAGATAGTTGAGGTTACATCCTATAGGCTGTTGGGTGAGGTGCGGTGAGTACAGCTTTGCTTTTTCTGGATTAATTTTGACTTGCCACTTGTCTAATCATTCTTTGAAGTCATTGTGCCATTTTGACCTTGTGCTTTGTTCCCGAAGGCATGTCAGCGACGCATAGGGAGCCTTGAGGAACTTCTGCTGTTATCTGCCGTGAGGAAAATATGTGCTTTTTAGGCCTTACTGCCAAAGTTTTGCTGTTTAGATATAAGGCTATTAGCCTTACAAGAAGCAGAGAAAAGTTAGCTCTGTACAATTTTAAGAGAAGTCCTTTGTGCCAAACCTTGTCGAAGGCTTTTTGACGTCAAAAAAGGTGATTTTCTGTTTTGAACTTATGTTGGTGGGGGAGGGGGGAGTATTGTTTGATTTCGTGTGATCTTGGAGTCTGTCCAAGACCACCCTCTTAATGACCTTACTTAAGGTGCTAAGAAGACTGATAGTCTTACTGTTTTTGGGGAAACTTTAAGTTGTTTCTTGGTTTTGGGAGCTTTTCCAATCTGTAGGAAATTGCCCAGTTTGAAGAATTGCATTAGCAATTGGTGATTCCCATTATTGCTTTATGCGAGAAGGCTTTGAAAGCTTTGTTAGATATATTATCGCAGTATAAGTTTTTAATTAATTAATAATTTCTCTGATGCGAAAAGATCCGTATCCCTGGTGTCCGAGGTACAGCATTGGAGTGCAAATGCTTCGGCTTTTTCTTCAATACAGTATTGAAGCCTATTTTTGCCATGAATGACTTTTGCAGTCATTCATTGCAAAAATAGGCTGTAAAACAAATGACTTTTACATAAAAATTAGTTTTTGCAATTTTGATGATTAACTGACATTTTTACAAAAAAAAATTTGTTTTAATTTTTTAGGTTAGGTTAGGTAAAATATTTGACTTACTACTTCTTCAGTTTCTAGCATTTCAGAGTTAATCTGACATTTTCACAAGTTTTTACTGAATTTTTAGTTTTTGCATTTTTGATAGTTAGTTTTTGAAGTTAGGTTAGGTCAGGATAGGTTAGGTTAGGTCATTTTAATAAAAAAAAGGACTATTAAATTTTCAGTTTTTGCTTTTGTGATGGTTAATCTGACATTTTTACAAAAAAGTCTGTTGCGTAAGGTCTTGGAGATCTTACACATTAGATTGTCATCTTGATTCTAAGCTGTTTTGCCAACAAAACTTTGTGTGCATCCTTATGGTCTTCCTAAATTTGCTGTGAAGCAAATTTGGGGTTGCGATGCATCTGCCATTGATGCTTGGCGGCATTTCTTCTGCGGATCAATGCTTTGGTTTTGCGTGATAGTACAAGTGGATTATTAACACGGACCTGATGGGTCTTAGAAGCCATTTGGGGACAAAGAAGTGTGACTGAGTGAGGTTTTGTCTACTTACGGTATCTACGCCTCTTGCGGGTCACGTTCGTACAACAATACCTCCCCAATACTACCTTTTTTATTCTATTTTTTTTTGTGATTGTGCGCTTTTATCGTACTCACTAATGTCTGGCACTTGCCTGTGGTAAGAAAGTAGTAAAATGGTAATTCTTCTACGTATCAAGTCCAGGAATAAATTATTTGGTACGATTTAGTTCCTGTTTACATTAAGTCATTTCCGGTATTGTCCCTATTGGTTGGTAGGAACCTTTGCACGTGCTTCATTATAACTAGGTTTTGGGGCAATGCAGGCGCCTGGTTTGGGTCCAAACTGCTTAATCCTAATTTTGGTGAGGTGGACCTAGTTTTTTTTTAGACTTTGTTAACTGAGTTTTGGGCAGGCTAAGATAATGCCTCATGGGTTTTGCTTTATAGGGTTTTAAGTTTGCGTTTAGTTGGTTTATTCAAGGAGCTACTGTGGGTTTGATATAGCTGTTGCATCTTGGTTTATTTTATTTTGTTAAAGTCCTCTGCGTTTGAGTGTGCTTTATTAGTCAGATACTTAGCGTGGGAGCTACAAACTTTTAGAGGGTTTTTCTCTAGGTTGTGATTGGGTTTACTTGGTTTGGGAGGTGTTTGGGTGAAGTATTCGGTATATGAATCTAAAGTCTTTATGCATCAAATCTTGCTTGGAGGATTTGTGTAGGCCAATTATCAAACTTTTAGAGATATGATTATAAACTTTTTAGTTTAGGGCTTCTCTTCAGATTGTGCTTAGGTTTTCTTGATTTGCAAGATAAGTTTTTTGTTTGATGCTAAAGTCTTTATTCAGCAGATCTTGCTTGGGTTACATGATATTGCCTGCGCCATTGCTGATTTATTTTTTTAAATCTTTACTGGCAGTGTATAGGTCTAAAGTTTGGTTGCAAGAGTTCTTACTTGCTGTAACAAAACCTTCTTAGTTTTTTTTGTCAATTAGGTTTGAATCAAGATTTACAATTAGGCAGTTGACTTCTGGAGATGTTCTCTAGATGGCAAGAGCAACTGGAAGTTGTTTTGGTGGTGTGGAAAGGATTTGTTGATGTTCTTAAACCCACGTGTTGGAAGTTTGAGGTTAGTCCAAGTCACTCTACGTTGGGCGTTAATTGTTACGGTTTATTATAATTGAAATAATGAAACAAACAAACAAAATTGTTTTATTGTTTCATTATTTATGCTTGTCGGAAGTGGTGGTTGTCGACGGTTTTTGGGCTGGTGGTGTTGTTTTCTGAGAAATGGGCGTTAATGTAAGATTTGTGCGGGGCGTTGGGCTTAGTTTTCTTTAGAAAAATTTTAAGGGAGTAGAAACGGTTGCAGGGTTACTCTTCCTTTAGGGATTTACGTGCGGAGACTACGAGGTCTTGACAGAGGTTATGTGCATCTCAGTAGTGGTGGTGCCTGGGGATTACGATGCCTTGGTTATCAAAGATACCCTCTATGCAATAGGCAACCTGGAACAGATGATCTTAGTCTATTTCAACTGGTAGATACTCTCAGTAGTTATCTTATTTAAAGTTAGTGGAAGCAGACTATATTTACTACAAAATTTTATTTTATTGGAGTTAAAATTTTTGTTGTTTTGCGTAAAATCTTCTTTGCATTGTTCCTGCAATGTCTTCGGTAAAACATCTTTTGAACGTTTTCTGGCAAAGGTTGAGGGTGGACATGAGTTTTAGATTTTTTAGCATTTTTATGAAGAAATGTTGCTTAAATAGCCGTTTTTATTTTTTCTTTGCTATCGGAATTTTGTCGAATAGCTTGGCCTTAGTAGATCGTTAGTTTGTTGATAAGTTTCTCTTGTTTTCTTTGTCATTTATCTTTCATCGGCGCTTTCTGTTGTTGTCACTACTCAAAACGATCGGTAACTTATAAGTTTTCTACAAATTCTGTTCATCAACGATCAATATTACATTCGTAACAAAGAAGGAATGTTGATTTTTATAATCCGGTGAAACAAAGTTTGTACTTGCTCGGACTCAAATTTTTTTAATCATAATTTCTCAAAAATTTTATATTTTCCAGAACGTTTGGCCTTTCAGTAAAAAATCCGGCCAAAACTTAAAAAACTTTGCAATTATAATTTAAATTTGACCTAAAATCAAAAAACGGGCATTTAAAGTAACAAATCCGGCTTTTTAGTGAAAAATCCGGCTTTTTAGTGGAAAATCCGGCCGCATTTTAATAAATCCGGCCAAATAGTAAAATATTTTGCAGATATAATTTAAATCCGGCCTCAAAATCAAAGAATCCAGCGTTTAAAGTGACAAATCTAGCTTTTTAGTATGAAATTTGGCAAAAACTTTGCAAATATAATTTAAATCTGGCCTGGAAAATTAAGAACAGGTACTTAAAGTAATAAATCTGGCCTTTTAGTAAAAAATCCGGCCACAAATTTAATAAATTGACGAGAAGGATAAAAATCTTTCATTTATAATTTAAATCCGGCCTCAAAATCAAAAAATCCGGCGTTTAAAATAATATTTTTAAACTTTTAGTAACAAATCCGGCCGCAACTTCAATAAATCCATCCAAAACTTAAAAAATTTTGCAATTATAATTTAAATGTGGCGATAATAATAAAAATCTGGCTACAAAATCAAAGAAAATTGCAATTTTAATTTAAATCTGTTCATAAAATTAAAGAATCCGGCGTTTAAAGTAATAAATTTGGCTTTTCAGTAAAAAATCCGGCCAAAACTTTAATAAATTCGGCTAAAACATAAAAAAAATTGCAAATATCATTTAAGTCTGGCCTAGGAAATAAAGAAACAGGTACTTAAAGTAATAAATCCGGCCTTAAAGTAAAAAATCCGGCCACAAATTTAATAAATCTGACGAGAAGGATAAATATCTTTCATTTAAAATTTAAATCCGGCCTTAAAAAAAATCCGGCGTTTAAAATAATATTTTTAAACTTTCAGTAAAAAATTCGGCCGCAACTTCAATAAATCCATCTAGAACTTAAAAATCTTGCAATTATAATTTAAATGTGGCGATTATAATGTAAGACTGGCTACTAAATCAAAGAAAATTACAATTTTAATTTAAATTTCCTCTAAAAGTTAAAGAATCCGGCGTTTAAAGTAATAAATTTGGCATTTCAGTAAAAAATCCGGCCAAAAACTTTCATAAATCTGACTAAAACATAAAAAAAATTGCAATTAAAATTTAAATGAGGCCTAGAAAATAAAGAAACAGGTATTTAAAGTAAATATTTGGTTAAAAATTTAATAAATCCGGCCAAAACATAAAGAAAGTTGCAATAATAATTTAAATCTGGCTTAGAAAATAGAGAAACAGGTATTTAAAATAAAAAATCCGGCTTTCTAGTAAAAAATCCGGCAACGACTTTAATAAATCTGATCAAAAAGATAAAAATTTTGCATTTATAATTTAAATCCGGCCTCAAAACCAAAAAATCCGGCGTTCAAAATAATAATTTCAAACTTTCAGTAAAAAATTGGGCCGCAACTTCAATAAATCCATCCAAAACTTGAAAAATCTTGCAGTTATAATTTAAATGTGGCGATTATTATGTAAGTCCGGCTTCAAAATCAAAGAAAATTACAATCTTATTTAAATCTGTTTTCAAAATTAAAGAATCCGGCGTTTAAAGTAATAAATTTGGCTTTTCAGTAAAAAATTTGGCCTAAAAACTTTAATAAATCCGGCCAAAACATAAAGAAATTTGCTATTATAATGTAAATGAGGCCTAGAATATAAAGAAACAGGTATTTAATGTAAAAAATCCGGCTTTTTAGTAAAAAATCCGGCCACGACTTTAGTAAATCTGACCAAAAAGATAAAAATCTTGCATTTATAATTTAAATTCTGCTTCAAAATCAAAAAATTCGGCGTTTAAAATAATAATTTTAAACTTTAAGTCAAAAATCCGGCCGCAACTTAAATAAATCTATTCAAAATTTAAAAATTTGCAATGATAATTTAAATGTGGCGATTTTAATGTAAGTCCGGCTTCAAAATCAAAGAAAATCACAATTTCACTTTTAATCTGTTCTCAAAATTAAAGATTCCGGCGTTTAAAGTAATGAAATTTGGCTTTTTCAGTAAAAAACCCGGCTTAAAACTTTAATAAAACAATTTTTTTAAACCGCATTAGCAAATTTTGTAAAAAAACAAGTAACTCCCACAATTTTCGAAATTTTGCTATGAATTTTTTTACATATTTTCTTCAATCATTACCAAACATATTTAATTACATTTAGATTTTTTTTTTTAATTTGCTTGATAATTTTTTTTACGGTTTTCATCATGATTAAGTTTAATCTAATTCATTCTATCAAACACATTTACTTAAAAGTTGAGTGAACTTCCGTTTTAAATGTTAATTAAATAAATGAAAGTATGTTCCAGCTCATAGACGCGAAATAACATTTAAAAAAAACTTTTCGATACGCCGTAGTGTGGTGAGCGAGCGAAAAGAGCAAAAAAGCGCGACTAATTAATGCCCGGCACTCATTAACCGGCATATGAATGCATAATTCGCAACACTCTGTCCGCCGCCGCACTTGTGTGTTTGACAAGATAATTCATCGGCATGAATAAATATATAAACAAGCCAATTACCAGAGCGAGGGATGGAAAAATATATATTATGCAGTTTTTTCTGCCGCGTGATTTAAACGGTTGTATATTTTTTTCTAGGGGGCGAAGATGAATGTCTCGCGGTTCATCGTAATGTTTCTTATATATCCGACAACATTTTATTTATTATGTATTCAGCTCGAGCACTTTAAGTATTAAAAAATGTTTTTGAAGTCGTTTTTTTTTTTAACTAAACCACATTATATAAATGAAGCTGTAAGAAAAATTTTATTTTGCAAATTCTAAAGCTCTTGTAAAACAAATGAAAATATTGATGTTAAATTTTCAACTATCCACAGTGTATTTTCAATTTTTTTTAATCTACACTCGAACAAATATACATACATCACTGCAGTAAAACCCTCGATGATAAAAACAGCAACGTTGTACTTTTTTCCTGTGGAATGTACAAGCGATTAACTCTACCGAATACAAAACACAAAAACGCAGCGCTTCTTATCGTACAGCCGCGATAAAAACGTCGCGTGCTCAGTCAATACTAACCATTTCGGTTTCTGGCTTGGACGCAATCAATCAATTTGTACTAATTAATATACGAACTGATTCGATTGTATTAAAATATAATTAATATTTGTTTATTAAATAAAATTAATCAGCTTTGTTAGTTATATGCTATATGATATTGTTTGATGTATTATAATTTCCAAATAATCAATTTTAGAAGAGCTTATAATTGTAGAAATGCATTATGAACATAATTTTATTGTTCTATTTTCAATTTAAAGATGAGTACAGTACAGAGCTAATGGAATGGTGCAAAATTGTTTGTTTTTTAAGCTTTATCTATTTGAATTGATGTGCTACAGTTTTAACCATATTTGTTGACGGCTTAACAAACAAATGTATAATTATAATTTTTTTTTTGTTTCAGGTGAGTTTCCGTTTTGTTGATGTCTACTGCTCTAAACCAATCAACTATTGTAAGACATGATTTTTTTTAACATTTGTGTAGATATTTTACGAAGAAACTAAATACAAGGCCGGATTTTACTTTAATCAAAGTTGCGGCCGGATTTTTTACTGAATTTATTGCTTTAAACGTCGGATTTTGTATTTTAAAAGTCATATTTGAATTATAATTTTAAGGTTTTTCAATTTTTTGAATGATTAATTAAAGTTGCGGCCGGATTTCTTACTAAAGGCCGGATTTGTCTGTTTTTTAGGCCGGATTTAATTTATAATTGCAAGATATTTTATTTTTTGGCCGGATTTATTAAATTTTTGGCCGGATTTTTTACTGAAAGGTGGGATTTATTACTTTAAACGCCGGATTCTTTGATTTTGAGGCCGGATTTACATTTTTTTGGTTGGATTTATTAAAGTTACACTTGGATTTCTTACTGAAAAGCCGAATTTATTTCTTAAACGCCGGATTCTATAATTTTGGAAGCAGATTTAAATTAAAATTGTAATTTTCTTTGATTTTGTAACCGGACTTACATTATAATTGCCATATTTAAATTATAATTGCAAAAATTTTAAAGTTTTGGATGGATTTATTGAAGTTGCGGCCGGATTTTTTACAAAAAGTTTGAAATTATTATTTTAAACGCCGGATTTTTTAGTTTTGAGGCCGGATTTAAATTATAAATGCAAGATTTTTATCTTTTGGGTCAGATTTATTAAAATTGTAGCCGGATTTTTTACTAAAAAGCCGAATTTATTTAACTTTAAACGAATTCTTTAATTTTGGGAACAGTTTTAAATTAAAATTGTAATTTTCTTTGATTTTGTAGCCGGACTTACATTATAATCGTCACAATTAAATTATAATTGCAAGATTTTTAAAATTTTTGATGGATTTATTGAAGTTGCGGCCAGGTTTTTTACTGAAAGTTTGAAATTATTATTTTAAACACCGGATTTTTTAGTTTTGAGGCCGGATTTAAATTATAAATGCAAGATTTATTTTTTTGGTCAGATTTATTAAAGTTGTGGCCGGATTTTTCACTAAAAAGCCGGATTTTTTACTATAAATACCTGTTTCTTTAATTTCTAGGCCTGATTTAAATTATAATTGCAATTTTTTTATGTTTTGGCCGGATTTTTTTACCGAAAAGCCAAATTTATTACTTTAAACGCCGAATTCTTTCATTTTGGAAACAGTTTTAAATTAAAATTGTAGTTTTCTTTGATTTTGTAGCCAGAGTTACATTATAGACGCTACAATTAAATTATAATTGCAAGATTTTTAAAGTTTTGGATGGATTTATTGAAGTTGCGGCCGGATTTTTACTAAAAGTTTGAAATTATTATTTTAAACGCCGGATTTTTTAGTTTTGAAGCCGGATTAAAATTATAAATGCAAGATTTTTTATTTTTAGGTCAGATTTATTAAAGTTTTGGCCGGATTTTTCACTAAAAGGCCGGATTTTTTACTAAAAGGCCGGATTTTTTACTTTAGATACCTGTTTCCTTATTTTTTTGGCCGGATTTAAATTATAATTGGAATTTTTATTTGTTTTAACCATATTTATTAAATGTTGGCCGGATTTCTTACTGAAAAGCCGAATTTATTACTTTAAACGCCGGATTTTTTCATTTTGGGAACAATTTTAAATTAAAATTGTAATTTTTTTTATTTTGTGGTCGGATTTACATTATTATATCGCCACATTTTTTACTATTTGGCTGGATTTATTGAAGTTGCGTCCTGGTTTTTTAATGAAATGCCGGATTTATTGCTTTAAACGCCGGATTTTTTGGTTTGATTTGAATTATAACTTATACTTTTTTGACAGAATTATTAGATGCGGCTTGATTTCTTACTGAGAGGCCAGATTAATTACTTTTAACGCCGGATTATTTTGTTTTAGTACCGTATTTGAATTATAACCGCAAGATTCTTTATTTTTTGGCCGGATTTATTAAAGTTTTGGCCGGATATCTTACTGAAAAGTCTAATTTCTTACCTAAACTCAGGGTTCTTTGTTTTTAAGGTTGAATTTAAATTATAACCCAAGACTTTTTAATTTTTGGTCAGATTTATCAAAGTTGCGACCGAATTTTTTACTAAAGGCCGGATTTATTACTTTAAATACCTGATTTTTTATTATTTTATTTTTTAATTTGATTTATTACAGTTGCAACCGGATTTTTTTACTAAAAGCCGGATTTAATACTTCCGGATTTAAGTTATAACTACAAGATTTTGTACAGTTTAGTCAAATTTATTAAAATTGCGGTCGGATTTTTTACGCTTGATTTTTTAATTTTGAAAACAGATTTAAATTAAAATTGTAATTTTTTCAACTTTTTTGGTGAATTTTTTAAAGTTTTGCCCTAGTTTCTTACTAAAAAACCGGATTTATTTTTTTAGAAGTCGCACTTTTTGATTAAAAAGTTTTAAAATATAACTGCAAGAAGTTTTATTTTTTGGTTGGTTTTATTGTAGTTGCAATCAGATTTCTTACTGAAAGGTCGGATTTGTTTACTGCATTTTTCTATGTCACTGTTCTCCCAGTTTGAGACGATCGGTGGAGCGCAAAACATTCTGGAGATGATGCAGTGGTTAACAAAGCACTTTCTCGTTTTTTTGTGTTGTTTTTAATTGCTCGGTATAAATGTGCACCGGATCTTGGGCAACATTTTGGAGAGGTTTTGCATGTGTGGAAAACCTTGGGGCCGGGTTGTTTGGTTTTTCGGCATCGAGTGTAGTGACACGGGGAAAGTCTTTGTTAGGATCATGGTGTAGACCTTATGACTTAGCCTTTTAAGGTTTGGGGATTTCTAATTGCAGCTTGGGGTTGCGTGGTTAGCGAGGGTGTGTAGCTTCATCTGGTGGTTGGTCGCTTCTCTAGTATGAAGAAGCGGTGCGATTGTTGGTGCATGGGTATGTATCTGTTGCATCAACCAGTCCACAGTTGGGGTTGTCATTGTAGATCCCTTCTGGGTCGTAGTACAGGTGTTGGCAGGTGTTTTCATTATATTTTTATGGAGTTTGTTAAATTAATTTTACTTTTTGCTACAATTTTTTCCTGAGAAGTTGCTTCGGTGAAGTGTTATGACTAACTCCCCGCTTGAACGTGAACGGCCGCTTGCGGTTTTTATGGGAAGAAATAATAATTAGTATAGCCGACAGTACTATTGTACTAGTACTTTATTTGGGGTTTAAGCGCGGGGTCGATCTGAATAGATTGAGCCTGACTAGCGACCTGAACTATTTTTAATTTACAGGACTTTAAACAACGCCCGGGGCTGCCGAATAAGTGGTTTTTATGAAGTTTTACCAGTCATATTGAGCAAATCCCGCTATATTTGGGCGTCAGTAGTTTGGGTGACAGATCCAACTAGCGTGGAGTCTGTTTTGGAACTGGTTGCATTCACGGCTGGGTGGAGGTTTCATCTGTAGGCGACAATCTGACACTTGTGAGGTCTTTAAAAGATTCCCCACCCACGTACCAAAAGAAACATAACAAATTAGCAATGTGCTTTGGTTAAGCCTTATCCATCGACTACTACTTTGCAAGTCTTGTTATGCTATCCTATTAAAATATCTGCTCTTACCCTATCAAACTAACAAGACTGTTCCTAAAGTATCAGGACAACCCTACCAAACTTTCGTAAATAAAAATGCAAAAGCAGTGTTATACAAGCAGCGTAAGCTTCTGGACAAGAACGGATCTTAAGCGTCTTACCATGCGACCCTGTAACAACTATTTCTTAAAAATATATAAACCCTATATCTGCACCATCCGCCATAGGCCATTTTTTTTTCTACGCGAATCTAAATTGGAACCTCTTGACGCCGATTTCTGCTATTTTTCTTGACTGCTACTATCATCATCAACAACATGCACTTTTTTCTACAAATGACTCACAGCATTGCACCTGTCGGCGTAAGTCACGTGTCAACCCATGTGGACTATTTATATAAGATGCAACAGGAGAGTTCTGAGCGCTTCCGCAGAAACCACCTTGGACGTTTATCACTTGGCCGCAGGTTTGTCTTTAAGCAAGTCCTTGACTTTACCGCGATGCTGGGTGGAAACATGAATCTAACCCAATGGTTGACAAATTTGTATATTTGACGATCTCCAGAGAAGTCCACAATTTGCAACATCAACTACGGTTATTCATCTTTTTCTGACGCAAAAACACAAACAAACTACTTTCTCGATGCTTGTGCGCCATAGTTAGTCAGATTTACCGAAGTACTCGCCCATCTACTCATCCGAGTGTTAGTCATATAGAAATTAAAAGTTTCTATGCTACACAAATGTTATTTGCTACTAAATGGGAGAAGAAAAGTCATAAAAGAAATCTATTAAATTTTTGTTTGAGCTAAGAAAGTAGTTTTGGGTTTACCTTTCTGTGCGCTTACTGACGTCGGAGGCGGTGTTGAACTTGATCGGACGATTTACACGCCTCTATATGGAGATCTAGACTGGAGGATCTGCTGACTTGCTGTTAGTAAAATTTGAGATGGCGTCTGCTTCCATCCTTATCTTGTTGAGGGTTTTGTCCTGGATGTCGATCATCTTTGTTTGATTCTTTATTAAGGCTTCTTTATTATTTCTTAATGAGGTTCTTATTAAACAACAGCTGCCGGTACATCATGGTGAGGATCTTGTTGCTGGGAACTTGTTTTGTAGGCAAAGCTAAGTGCTCAAATTTTGAGGGCGTGTGGTTTGGATTAAATATTCCCGTTCACCCGCCAAAGTGTTTGTTATCCAATTTGTTGATCACAAACACTTGGGTGGGTTAATTCAACTTTTGTGGGCTTGATGTTTGGATTAGTGATGTAAGAAATTGCCGTAAAGTATAAACAAAATCTAGAACTGTATTGCCAATTTCGATAAACTCACCTACAAAGCTAAACAAGTGACTACATTTAACTTGCTCACTTGCCATCTCATTACTGGTAGATCAAATATGAAATTTAGTTTCTTCCAAAAAACCTAATAGAAAGACAATCAAAGCACACCTACACCGCTAAAAAAGTGGAAATAAAACCTGAAGAAAAAATTACTGATCTAGGTTAGATCAAACACAAATTGTACCAACTACAACAAAACCTAGACCATGCCAAATATGAAACCAAATAAAAAGTAGAAGCTCAAAAGCCATAAAAACCATACCCAAGAACGGAAGGAATTGACTGAAGCTTTACCATCTTTTTTCAACTGGCCTGGATAAGAATAAAACAAGATTAAGCGACTGAAAAGAACAAGCTTGCTGCTTATTTTGCCAAACATGCTGCACTGGACGATTACTCATTTCTGAACTGGAAAACAATCGAAGAGGTAAACTTTAACTTCTAGAAAACCAGACTAACACTAAAACTAATTAACAAAATTAGCCACAACTGGATTACTACCGTCCTCGTAACACATTTTACTATTGCTGAACATCCACACCAAATAGTTATCTAAAGTTAAATTCAGAAAAGGATTATCATAGAATAAAACACAATCTAAACTATTACTAGAACATTCATACACACTTAGTCACGTTATTCCTGTTTGGGGTAGGTAGGCAATTAAGGTGTTGGCCTTACCGAGCCACAGAGAAGACATGTGTAAATTTGGATGCCTATATGAGGTAACGGATCTATTTGGAAAGAACGCTATGATCTGCATTACTTGTAGGTCACCCATCTCCAAGTTCTGGCCGGTCTGTTTAACTTTCATTAGCGCTGTTAATCAGGCATGTTCTCTGCCGTACTACCAACTATCAGAAATACTAGAATATTATGATTTTATTATTTCTCAAGAATATTTCGTTTTTAATTTAAAATCTCAAAACTTTATTAAACTGAATTGCTAACAATATTACAAGTTATAAATAAAATATCACAAATTCTATTTCAATTTATGAAACAGTTTTTAATGTTTTGATAATAAAATGTGTAAACTTGAATGGAATGAATATTATTCAAACAAATTTTAATTTTACACAGTGTAAACGAGGCTTGAGACCTAGTTTATTAAAGTGACCGTAAAACAGTATAAAGAACGGGAGAGATGTTTCGTATACACGCAAAAGTCCCCTTTTAAAAACGCCTTAAATGACTTCTCATCTCCTCGCCCTTATAAGATAACAAAAACCCCGCATTCCGCAACCCCCCTTTAGCATCTCAAATATTTTCCTCACGTCCTCCTATTTACCTCCTCCATGTCCCAGATATTATGCTTATTTATCCCGTCCCCGTCTCGTTTCGACGATTTATCCGCGTTCCAACCTCGCTTTCGATTGCTCTTGTTTTCCGTGTTTTATGCCGTTCTCGCCTGGTTCATGTAATTAATTACTACCGTTCGTTCTCTCTCAGAGTTTCGCGCAGTCTGCACCCCATCGCATTAATGAAGTATCCTCGGAAAAGAGATCCGAAATTAGACGCGAAAACAGAATTAAATGTAAAAGTATAGCTAACTATCAAAGCTGCAGAAATGGATGAATTATATAGGAGACGGCTGCGATCAACGCGAGTGTTGCACCTTTAATGATTCTTAAGTGGATTTTGAAAGGAAAATGTTTAGCGTCGCAGAGCCACTTTAATGGAATAGAAGCTCTGTTTGCTTGTTTGCCCTTACTTCAAAATGATATTTACTAATGCGATTCAAATTAATAAAATAGCGGTGGACATGTGCTGTCTACTTTAATTAAATTAAAGCTAGTTTTAACCGCATGGATTTAAAACATTTTAGGAGCCAACACGACAAGTGCATTATCAAATATCAAATTTATTAACTCTGCATTTCCGTATAAATATGGATGCGATTCAAAGTGGCGATCGGTGTGATTTTAATTATTAAAATGTCACGTTGGTCGGGTAGCAGGAAGATGCACCGACACTTGATTGACACCTACCCGAAACTACCATTAACTTCTGATACATAATGCATGCACATAACCGGAACCGGTGAGATGTAAATGTCACTGACAGAGTGGCCCCGCATCCGCTAGCAGACAGGTTAATTGCTTTCAATTATTTATAACTATATGACCTTTCGCCCCCAACACATAAAATTAATAAAATGTATAATAATGATTCGGTTAATTAATTGATCATTATTATTGAATTACGCAAATAATTACTCCCGAATCCGTCAAACTATATTAATTCGTCCGGTGGTATTTGTTTTTAATGTTATTGTTAATAATTATGCCGGCGCGTCCTGTTATTATGATATAAAATATTCAGCAAACACGCAGTTTGGATGCTATATAATAATGGGCAGTAGGCAAACACTCCGAATAATAATTATTACGCGCAACAATAATAATTATGATGGCGATATCGCATGGCCCAAGGTGTGCGGGCGGCATCGATCGTCGGCCCCATAGGTACACGTACACTGCGCCCCCGTGGAGAAATAAAACAGCCCGTTCGCAGATGGTGGCGGATATTAAAAGAATATTGCATGTGATGAATAATTAGTCGCCAAATTACACTCGCAGGAAATTAGGGCGAATTTTCATTTTATCCTTTTCCTTTGATATGTTACAAGACCGTTCCTTTCTCATATATTTTAAGAATATTCCTTTAAACCATAATTCAATCTAGTTAATGTTTCAACCATGGATAAAATAATCAACTTAATGCAAATTTACAAAACCACAAATTACAAAAGTTTGGTAAAATATGTTTCTATGATCATCAATGTGACAGGAACTACAAAATTATTTCATTTCAGTACCTCAGTACCACCTGACTTTGTTGTGAGCAGTGGCATAGGTACAACTTTTGAGCCTCACCACAAAATATTGTAATTTTTTTTTTAACTTTATTTTCTAACGCTTCTCTAACTTTATGTAAAACTGAGCGTGTGAATTTAAATTAAATTTGTAGTACTTTTACTCACAGTTATGAAGTATATTAGTACCAATATTCATCTATTTCTAATGCACAGTTTGCAAGTTATGATTAATTTTATTTACTTTATTGTTTCCAAGTTAAATTCAACAATGTTGATTTTTTTGAGGTTATGTCTAACTGAGCGTGTAAATTTAAATTAAATTTATACTGCTTTTACTTACAGTTATGAAGTATATTACTACCAAATTGCATCAATTTCCAATGCACAGTTTAAAAGTTATGATTAAATTTATTTACTTTATTGCTTCTAAATTAAATTCAACATTGTTGATTTATTTGAGGTTATGTCAAAGTGAGCGTGTAAATTTAAATTAAATTTATAGTACTTTTACTGACAGTTGCGAAGTATGTTAGTACCAATTTGCATTTATTTCTAATGCACAGTTTAGAAATTATGATTAAATTTATTTACTTTATTGCTTCTAAGTTAAACTCAAAAATGTTGATTTATTTGAGGTTATGTTAAACTGAGCGTGTGAATTTAATTTAATTTTATACTACTTTTACTAACGCTTATGAAGTATATTGGTACCAATTTGCATGTATTTTTAATGCACTGTTTAGAATTTATGATTAAATTTATTTACTTTATTGCTTCTAAGTTAAATTCAACGGTGTTGATTTATTTGAGGTTATGTCAAACTGAGCGTGTAAATTTAAATTAAATTTATAATACTTTTACTCACAGTTATGAAGT
Organism: Tachinus rufipes; assembly: GCA_963932245.1. NCBI lineage: Eukaryota > Metazoa > Arthropoda > Insecta > Coleoptera > Staphylinidae > Tachinus > Tachinus rufipes. The sequence continues at coordinate 94,354,579 of OZ010746.1, forward strand.
ATATTAGTACCAATATTCATCTATTTCTAATGCACAGTTTAGAAGTTATGATTAAATTTATTTACTTTATTGTTTCCAAGTTAAATTCAACAATGTTGATTTTTTTGAGGTTATGTCAAACTGAGCGTGTAAATTTAAATTAAATTTATAGTACTTTTACTGACAGTTACGAAGTATGTTAGTACCAATTTGCATCTATTTCTAATGCACAGTTTAGAAATTATGATTAAATTTATTTACTTTATTGCTTCTAAGTTAAACTCAAAAATGTTGATTTATTTGAGGTTATGTTAAACTGAGCGTGTGAATTTAATTTAATTTTATACTACTTTTACTAACGCTTATGAAGTATATTGGTACCAATTTGCATCTATTTTTAATGCACTGTTTAGAATTTATGATTAAATTTATTTACTTTATTGCTTCTAAGTTAAATTCAACAGTGTTGATTTATTTGAGGTTATGTCAAACTGAGCGTGTAAATTTAAATTAAATTTATAATACCTTTACTCACAGTTATGAAGTATATTAGTACCAATATTCATCTATTTCTAATGCACAGTTTAGAAGTTATGATTAAATTTATTTACTTTATTGTTTCCAAGTTAAATTCTACAATGTTGATTTTTTTGAGGTTATGTCAAACTGAGCGTGTAAGTTTAAATTAAATTTATAGTACTTTTACTGACAGTTACGAAGTATGTTAGTACCAATTTGCATCTATTTCCAATGCATAGTTTAGAAGTTATGATTAAATTTATTTACTTTATTGCTTCTAAATTAAATTCAACATTGTTGATTTATTTGAGGTTATGTCAAAGTGAGCGTGTAAATTTAAATTAAATTTATAGTACTTTTACTGACAGTTGCGAAGTATGTTAGTACCAATTTGCATTTATTTCTAATGCACAGTTTAGAAATTATGATTAAATTTATTTACTTTATTGCTTCTAAGTTAAACTCAAAAATGTTGATTTATTTGAGGTTATTTCAAACTGAGCGTGTGAATTTAATTTAATTTTATACCACTTTTACTAACGGTTATGAAGTATATTGGTAACAATTTGCATCTATTTTCAATGCACTGTTTAGAATTTATGATTAAATTTATTTACTTTATTGCTTCTAAATTAAATTCAACATTGTTGATTTATTTGAGGTTATGTCAAACTGAGCGTGTACATGTAAACTAAATTTATACTACTTTTACTGACGGTTATGAAGAATATTAGTACCAAATTGCATCTATTTCCAATGCATAGTTTAGAAGTTATGATTAAATTTATTTATTTTATTGCTTCTAAGTTAAATTTAACAATGTTGATTTATTTGAGGTTATGTCAAACTGAGCGTGTGAATTTAAATTAATTTTATATCACTTTTACTGTCAGTTAAGAAGTTTATTAGAGCTAAATTGCATCTATTTTCAAAGAACAGTTTAGAAGTTATTATTAAATTTATTGACTTTATTGCTTTTAAGTTAAATTCAACAATGTTGGCTTTTTGAGGTTATGTCAAACTAAGCGTGTAAATTTAAATTAAATTTATACTACTTCTACAGACAGTTATGCAGTATATTAGTACCAAATTGCATCTATTTCCAATGCGTAGTTTAGAAGTTATGATTAAATTTATTTACCTTATTGCTTCTAAGTTAAATTTATCAATGTTGATTTATTTGAGGTTATGTCAAACTGAGCGAGTAAATTTAAATTAAATTTATAGTACTTCTACTGATAGTTATGAAGTATATTAGTACCAAATTGCATCAATTTCCAATGCACAGTTTAGAAGTTAAGATTACATTTATTTACTTTATTGCTTCTAAGTTAAATTCAACAATGTTGATTTATTTGAGGTTATGTAAAACTGAGCGTGTGAATTTAAATTAAATTTATACTACTTTTACTGACAGTTATTAAGTATATTATTACTAAATTGCATCGATTTCTAATGCATAGTTTAGAAGTTATGATTAAATTTATTCACTTTATTGCTTCTAAATTCAACAATGTTGATTTATTTGAGGTTATGTCAAACTGAGCGTGTACATTTAACCTAATTTGGACTACTTTTATTGACAGTTATGAAGTATATTAGTACCAAATTGCATCTATTTCCAATGCATAGTTTAGAAGTTATGATTAAATTCATTTACTTTATTGCTTTAAGTTAAATTCAACAATGTTGATTTATTTGAGGTTATATCAAATTGAGCGTGTGAATTTAAATTATATTTATAATACTTTTACTAACAGTTATGAAGAATATTAGTACTAAATTGCATCTATTTCCAATGCACTGTTTAGAAGTTATGATTAAATTTATTTACTTTATTGCTTTAAGTTAAATTCAACAATGTTGATTTATTTGAGGTTATGTCAAATTGAGCGTGTTAATTTAAATTAATTTTATACTACTTCTACTGACGGTTATGAAGTACATTGGTACCAATTTGCATCTATTTTTAATGCACAGTTTAGAAGTTATGATAAAATTTGTTGAGGTTATATCAAACTGAGCGTTAGAATTTACATTAAATTAAACTAAGCACTGCAAAGTGTAATCATCAAATGGCTGCATTATTATATTAATTTAGTATAATGAAATTGCCGTTTTAAATATATATAAAAAAATATTAATTTATTTAAAAAAAAAATGATTGTTTCAAACAATCTATAATATTAAACGAATGTTATTATAAAGTGTACAAATATTCTCGTATTTTTTCGCTGGATGTTATTTTTCCTTTGTTGCTCGACGCTGCTCTTTTTGTATTTCTTATATATTTTTTCTATACGGTTCGCATGACATGTCGATAGCGGCATTACGCTATATATATATAGGAGTCGCCATGTTGGCGCCACGACGCACACCGATCGATCCCCTACACCTGGCAGGTGTGTTCGCCATAGCTTTGGTTCAACGCTCTAAGATACACCGCCGGATTACCTACACACGTTTTAAATTCACGACGGATTCGAATACGTACCGGACGATAAAACACCGCTTGTATAGAATCAGGAAGAAAGAAAAGGAGAGAGATAAAATTGCATTCGATTTGTTCGGTTTATGTACTTGTTTCGGTATTTGCTTTCGGAAAAGTTTGTACGTGTTTGCTTCCTCAAATCAGAACACACTTCTTTTGTGATTTGTTTGAATTATTTTTGTTACATTTTGGATACAATAAGATGAAATGAGTTATTTTATTTTTGAAAGTAATTAAACTTAAGTTAGATGCAATAAAATGAAATAAATGTTTGACAACAAAGTATTCGTATTTGAAACTTAACACTTACTGTAGTAAAGTTAAATTTGTTACATTTTGGATACAATAAAATTAAATAAATTTTATTTGACGTTGAAGATTTTGTATTTGAAGTTTAAATAGTAGTATTATAGTAAAGTTACTTAAAATTGTTATATGCATAGTAGTAGTAATTTTGGTAAGATTTGTTATTTGAAAACAAACAAAAATTAAAGGTTACTTTAAAATTATGACTTAGTTTTGGAATTTTTTGTTTTAACCTTTTGTTAGCAAATTGTAAACAATTGTACTGTATTTCCACACTTAATTGAAAATTCAATGTTGAATTGTAAAGCATATTTATTGTTTTATTGCGTATTTTGGAAATATCAAAAATTTACAGTTTTGACGAAGTTTTAATTTTTGTTTTTAGGACTAATATAGAACAAAAAATATGAAAAAAAACTTATTACTAATAACGAGTATTACTTCCTCTTGCATTAATGACTGCTTGAAGTCGATGAGGAACATTTTGAATTAAATTAAGAATGACATTTTGGTCGATATTATTCCATTCTTGCAATAGCAACTGTTTTAGCTTCTGAGCAGTTCTTGGAGCAGGTGTATGCTTTCGGATACGTCGTTCCAACTTATCCCAGACATGTTTTATAGGATTCATGTCCGGGCTAAGAGCTGGTCAATTAAACCGCAAAATTTCCACTTCATCCAGATAGATTTCTGACAACTTTGGCCACGTGAAGTCTAGCTCTGCCGCGCTTGCCCATAGTTGTCAGGAAGGGCATAACATGATCTTCGAAAATGTCCATAATTCTATATGTGAGCTGTCAGGGAGCCATTCTCTATAAAGATCAACTCTGTGCTTGCTTTGAAAGAAATTCCTGCCTAAACCATAACCCACTCACCGCTCAATGTAAGTCGCTTATCAATACAAACTGAAGCAAGTATTTTTTTCCGCGTCTTTTCTACTTTCTGAAGTCCGTCTGATCTATTGAGGTAAAAGCGAGACTTATCTGTAAACATTACTCTGCTCCAGTCCTCATTATTCCATGCCCGGTGATTTTGGGCAAAAGCCAATCTTTCAACACGATGTCGGCGTTGTAAAGGTGGACCTGTAGCCATCTTTTTACAAGACAATCCAACAGCTCGAAGCTTTTTCCGGTCCATTTACTAACATTTACATCTCTAACTTTATGGAGTTGATTTCGTAGATAAACTGAAGCAGCTGTTATATTCCGCAAAGTTGTGGAGACCAAAAAACTGTGATCTCTGTTTGTGGTGATTTTTTTTTGCCCGGATTCTGATTTTCTGGTTATCAGGCCAGTATCCAAGTAACACTGATACATCTTTTGTACAACACAAAGGTTTTTACCAACAATCTTTGCAGTTTTACGTTTTTCAACAATAAATCATAATTTTGAAGTGACCTCTAATTTTTGCTCTGGATTTAAATAGTTACCAGCTATAACATTAGCTGATGATGGTTTATTTTTTATAATTTAGAGAAGACGAACATTTTTGTAATTTTTTTACTACACTTAGCTTTAAAGCTGTGTGTAGAAATTAAAAAAAAGCTTTAAACTGTAAGGTTTGTTTTCTTTGTTTTGGGAAGGGAGTTTTCTAAAGACTTAATCTGTCAAATTTACTTTCACTAAGAAAGTATTTACCGACTATAGCTTTGCGTTTTCTTCGGATTCACTTTGACTCGCCATTTGTTTAACCATTTTTCAAGGTTGGTGATGGCTTGTTGTAACCTCGAGGTAACCACTATGAGTGACCTTGAAGAGTATAGAAGTGCTGTGTTTTTTTAACCCCGTGCGTCCATCCCGAAGGCATGTCAGCGACAAACAAGTTAAATATTAGAGGAGAAAGAATGGAGCCTTGAGGAACTTTCGCCGTAATCTCCCGTGATGTAGAAATGTGGTTCAACATTTTGACTGAGTTTTGCGATTTAGATATAAGGTTAATAGCCAAAGAAGAAAGTGATTTTTGTACAGTTTGTTGAGAAGTTCCTTGTCAAAAAAGATTATTTTTCTATCCTATCTAAAGATTTTGCTATAAGGCCCGGCACGCGGTTTATTTGATGGAAAGCTGAATACCCCCATCTGAATCTATGTTGGTGAAGAAAGGGAGAAGGTTGTTAGCTTCTGTGTGATTTTCGTTTCTGTCCAGGATCACTCTTTCTATGACCTTCCTTAAGGTATTGGAAAAACTTCCGGTCTTTTCCAGGTTTTGGAATGTTTATCACATGTGAACTTTTTCGTTCTGTAGGAAAGTGCTTAGCTTGAAGAATTGCATTAGGAATGTTAATGAACGCCATTATTGCTTTATTTGAGAACGATTTTAGAGCTTTGTTTGTTATTTTGTTGGGGTCAGGAGCAGACCGAAATTTAAATTGTTTGATAATTTTTCTGATTCAAGAAGAGACCCGTTGTCATTAGCGTCTTCCAAGAAGTTTTTGACTTTCTGATGGACCCTTTCGAAGTGCTCTAGATTGGTATCGTTGGTGAATGAGGCCGTTCTTACTGAGGCCAACCTACCAATGCTCTCTTCTATGGATCAAGAAAAGAGAATTTAATCCGTATGTGTTACGATTTTTTTCCCTCTTCGGTTGATTTCTTTTCGTAGAGCTCTAGTGTTACTGGGTTGTGGTTGGAGCTAAGGTTATTGATGAGTATTGCTACGTCAAGAACGTTCCTTTTTATGGATCATGAAAAGAGAATCTAATTCGTATGTGTTACGATTTTTTTCCCTCTTTGGTTGATTCCTTTCCGTAGAGCTCTAGTGTTACTGGGTTGTGGTTGGAGCTAAGGTTATTGATGAGTATTGCTACGTTAAGAACGTTCCTTTGGTAGCCCGCAGAGCTGCTGTAATGAGTTGGTTCTACCGGACCCACAACTTGTAATAAATTAATAAATTTGTTCTATGGAGTTGCTCGACTTTTGACGTTAGTTTTGAGAGAGGGAAATTCTTTCTGTACAATTTGTAGAGAAGTTCCTTGTGCCTAGATCTTGTCGAAGGCTTTTTTGACGTCTAAATATCTCACGATTTTTCACGATGCTTCTGTTACTTATGCTTGGCGTCATTTCTTCTAGGGATCAATGCTTTAGTATCTCGAAATTTATGGGTTTTAGAAATCTCGGAAAAAGATCGGTTTTTTTGACGTCTTCAACCGTTCTTACTTGGCCAGCCTGTCAATGCTTTTTTTAGGAATTGTAAAAAAAGAGTCCAATTTGTATGTATTATGAGTTTTTCTCCTTTCTTTGGTTGATTCTTTTCAGTAGAGCTTTAGTGTTACTGGGTTGTGGTTGCAGCTAAGGTCATTGATGACGTTGTGCCTAATGCACTCACATACACCACTATTATATTTATTTTAAACAAAATTGTGTTAGTCGATCTAATTTGAAGTGGTCCAATAATCTTTTTGCAAAGATTAGTGTTCCACGTTTTATGGGTACCACTGACGTTCTAAAATACGTGAGGGTATTTGGGAGTCTCAGCTCTTGATTGTGGTTTGACTTGGACACCAACAAGACGTTGAGGCTTTGATTGATGAAGAACTTTTTTCCTTTTTATCAGTTTTTTTTGAAATACTGTTGTCATTTGATAAACACAAGAAGACGGAACCTGGGCCGGCGCGGGTTGGTTTGCCGGATTGGAATTTTTAGTGGGTTTGCCATGCAAGGCCAACATTTTGGTATACACCTTACATCCCTTTGAAGTTAGCGGGATGCGGGCCGTTGAAGAGTGCGCATTTGGGCAAAATGTCTTTGTGGCAGGCCGCCGATTAGTGGTTTTTTGAACAATTGCAACAGATGAGAGTTGGAGTAAAACATCTTTTAGCGGTGAGCCTGTACTTTTGGCATTGGGGATGACTTTTAAGCTAAGAAGCTCAGTGAGGTTTATAATCTTGGCGCTTTTTGCTTACTTTGAAAGCTGCAGCAAAATCATTTGAGAGAGAATCTAAAGGATTTCAAAGCTTGACGCACTTCTTCATCTGTGAAGAATTTGGGCACGTGTTTGATTACTACCTTTAGAAGTCTACCTCCAGAGATTTAAAATGGGCGGTTGCTCTTCTATGATCGGCGTTAGTGGTTGAATTGTTTTGACAAGTTTGGGAAAGATTGTTTTTTGGATATTACATTTGCCGGAGGATTTAGAGTTTGTGGGAGTGTTGGAAGAGGTGGAGTCTACTTTGACGTCACCAGCGGGGTTGAGGTTTAAGGCGGCAGCCATAAACTATTTAGACATTTTTTTTTTGTGGAGGCGGCGTTGTTGTCTCAGTTGCTGATGGAGGCTGTGGGTTGGCTGAAAGTTTTTTAGATTTCTTGATTTTTTTTCTTCTTTTGGCACTGCACCAACTGGTATCCCTCGTTGACCATGAGGAGTTTTTTGATAGTAGCTGGGGAGGAGGTTGCCTGTTCCTGGACGGTGTGGTTCATGGCGGCGGGTAAGATAGTTTTAGCTGAGACGACCTGGAAGTGGAAGTTGTCAGTTTTGTTCTCGTTTTTAGTGGGGTGTTTTGCGTCGCTGGACCTTTGATGAAAGTCGATGGATCAACCTCATCTTTGTTGGCCTCTTCCATGTTTTGCGTCTTTAGTTTACTCTCTTGGAGCGGAGGCGTTGGCGGCGGTGTTTGAGGCAATTTTTGGCATCAATTCTACGTTTTTAAGATCAACTGATACCTCTTATAGTTATAATTTTTTTCCTAAACTTTGAAACAGTAATTTTTAGTAGCTCCCCTTATTGAGTACTTTGCAAAAAGTTGGAAAACATTTAATATAATTTGAGAGTTTTTGGGCAGTTTTAAAACTTTTAGAGGGACACCTTGAGAAGCTTTTTTATAGCATTTTAATAATGTTTTAAAACATTTTAGGCTATTTCATCTTTAAATAGTAATTTTATGACAACTTCTTTGTCTCAATTTGTTACAATTAAAACAACAATTTATAGTGCTTTGACACTTGATAGTTTGCTGAATTTGTAAAAAGTTTTTTGGCAATTTAATGCGGTAACTTTGAGCTTTTTGTTATTAATTCATATTTTGTCCACATTGTTACAGCTGAGCCAGTGGCTTTTACCTCTGGAGCATTATTCTGTAACATTAATTAACCATACGCAGCTAAGTGTAGTACTCTTTTACTACAAATTTAAAAACTAATTAAAATTAAAATCGTTATACCAAACCAAATTTTGCAATTTTTGTCTAAACACGGTTTACAACCCTCTTCTCTCACTCATCATCAAGATTTTTGTTACTGAACCGCCATATATTTTAAAATGAAAGAAATTTGTAATAAGAAAGAGGATTGCGGAAACCTCAACCCCTGCAACCTCGGATTTATTTAATTCCAACGCACTACATACCGTGTCTTAAAACTTTCTGACGAGATAAAATTGCATTTGGTTGCTTCTTGCACTTAAGGAATTATATATCTATCCTTGCTAACAATAATGCACTTCAATCCAAACCAGCACGTGATAAATTAAAAATAAAATTTATAGCTTTTTCAACATAAAATTATGATGTTTCAAAGTCTATTATTTAATAATATTTAACCTAATCGAGGGTGAAAGTATATTTAAAAATCCTTCCTATTCATTTTATATGCATGAAATTTATGTAACGTGACTAAATGTTTTCTCCGGCGGAAAATTTCAAGCAAGAGATGAAAAAATGGCATATAATCTTCCGGCCCATTAAAACAAGCAGCTTTTTTTTTCCCTGATCCCTCTCAAGATATTAAACCTGTTTTAATAAATATATACTGTATATAAAAAAAATGGAAACCTCAATCCTCGTTAGTGAAATTCATCCAGGCACGTGCTTCGTGTCCCTTGAGGCCATACGGGAAGAGACACATCTGCATCGGTAGTTGCCGCGCGTTGACAGGTACCGGGACATAGTAACCGCTCCAAATTGACAATTTGCGAGAGAATTTATCCCCAAAGTGCTACAAACTACTCTTAAGTCTAAACAAACTGACAACACAACAGACAATTGTAAAAAGGCATAAATTATTATTTTACCATAAATTACGCTTCTTTTTTTTTGTGCTGCTTGCAGAGGATTGTTGAAATATCTCACTCGATTATTCAAATCGGGAAAAATCCCCCTCAGTTAAACATCTCCACTTTATTTTACGGAATCGACTCGAACACGCTTTAAATATTCCGAATTGTTTCCTCTATTAGTACGTGAAGGATTCCTGTGTTATTTTTTTTCTCTTTCTTGCTGTTGCGTTTACATCTCTCTCCGAACAATCGATTTACGAGTGTTTAAGATGTGACGTGTTCATTTAATGCCAACAATTTGTAAAGAAACTTACTATATTAATTGTAAATTAATTATTTGTATCATAATTATATCTTACAATTAGATTTAGTTATCTGAACTGTAATCAATTTCATATTTTGTATGTAAAAAATGGTTAAAATTGGTTAATTGGCGCTGATTAAAGACGTAGGATGCAGAAGTTTGATTACAGGTATATTATTACTTAATGTTGAATGCTGAAACAGAAATATAAAACTAATACATTCAGTTCAAGTTTAAATTATTTTAAAGGTATTCAAATCACACGCTTACAAAGTTTGAACTTAGTTCCCGCCCACCCACTTAAGTGTTTGTGATCAGAAGATTTAAACATAAACTGTTGAGCGGGTGAGGGGGAACAACAATCCAAACCACACGCCTACAAATTTTGAATTTAGTTCAAATTTTGAGACTGTGTGATTTGAAACATTGGGTGGGTGGGCGGGAACACAAGTTTAAAGCACACGCCGACAAAGTTTAAACTTAGTTTCCGCTCACTCATCCAAGTGTTTGTAATCTAATTTTTTTATAACAAACATTTGGGTACAGAACAGCAATCTAAACCATAAGCCCACAAGATTTAAACTTAGTTTTTTGCCGCCCACCTAAGTGTTTTTGATATTAAAATGGGATCACAAACACTTGGGTGGGTGGGCGGGAACACAAGTTTAAATTTCACACTTACAAAGTTTGAACTTAGTTCCTACCCACCCACCCAAGTGTTTGTGATAATAAAATTGGATCACAAACACTTGGGTGGGTGGGCGGGTACACAAGTTTAAATCACACGCCCTCAAAGCTTGAACTTAGTGCTTGCTCACCCACCTAAGTTTTTGTGGTCTAATTTTTTTATCACAAACATTTAGGTACAAAACAGCCCACACAAAATTTGAATTTAGTTTCTGCCCGCCCACCCAAGTGTTTGTGATAATAAAATTGAATCACAAACACATGAGTGGGTGGGCGGGAACACAAGTTTAAAGCACACGCACACAAAGTTTGAATTTAGTTCCCGCCTACCCACCTAAGTGTTTGTAATAATAAAATTGAATCACAAACACTTGGGTGGGTGAGCAGGAACACAAGTTTAAAACATACGCCCATCAAGTTTGAACTTAGTTCCCGCCTACCTACCTAAGTGTTTGTAATAATAAAATTGAATCACAAACACTTGGGTGGGTGGGCAGGAACACAAGTTTAAAACATACGCCCATTAAGTTTGAACTTAGTTTCCGCCCACCTACCCAAGTATTTGTAATCTAGTTTTTTTATAACTAACTAGCAATCTAAACCATTCGCCCACAAGATTTAAACTTAGTTTTTTACCTGCCCATCAAGTGTTTGTGATAATGAAATGGGATTACACTTGGGTGGGTGGGCGGGAACACAAGTTTAAAACACATCTCGACAAAGTTTGAACTTAGTTCCCGCCCACTTACCCAAGTGTTTGTGATAATAAAATTGGATCACAGACACTTGGGTAGGTGGGCGGGAACACAAATTTAAAGCAGACGCCTACAAAGTTTGAACTTATTTTCCACCCGCTCATCGAAGTGTTTATTATAATAAAATTGGATCACAGACACTTGGGTGGGTGAACGGGAACACAAATTTAAAGCACACGCCCGCAAAGTTTGAACTTAGTTTCCACTCACCCACCCACGTGTTTATGATAATAAAATTAAATCACAAACACTTGGGCGGGTGGGCGGGAACACAAATTTAAAGCACACGCCCACAATGTTTGAATTTAGTTCCCGCCCACTCACCTAGGTGTTTGTGATAATAAAATTGGATGACAAACACTTGGGTGGGTGGGCGGGAACACACATTTAATGCACACGCCTACAAAGTTTGAACTTAGTTTCTACCCACCCAACCAAGTGTTTATGATAATAAAATTAGATCACAAACATTTAGGAGGGTGGGCGGGTTAAAAGCACACGTCCACAAAGTTTGAACTCAGTTTCCGCCCGCCCACTCAAGTGTTTATGATAATAAAATTGGATCACAAACACTTGGGTAGGTGGGCGGAAACACAATTTTAAACCACACGCCCACAAAGTTTAAACTTAGTTTCCACTCACCCACCCACGTGTTTATGATAATAAAATTAAATCTCAAACACTTGGGCGGGTGGGCGGGAACACAAATTTAAAGCACACGTCTACAAGGTTTGAACTTAGTTCCCGATCATCCACCCAAGTGATTATAATAATAAAATTGGATTAGAAACACTTGGGTGGGTGGGCGGGAACACAAACTCAAAACACACGCTTACAAAGTTTGAACTTAGTTCCACCCAAGTGTTTATAATAATAAAATTGGATGACAAACACTTGGGTGGGCGGGCGGGAACACAAATTTAATGCACACGCCTACAAAGTTTGAACTTAGTTCCACACTATCCACCCAAGTGTTTGTAATAATAAAATTGGATTACAAACACTTGGGTGGGTGGGCGGGAACACAAATTTAAATCACACGCCTACAAAGTTTGAACTTAGTTTTTACCCACCCACCCAAGTGTTTATGATAATAAAATTGGTTTACAAACACTTGGGTGGGTGGGCGGGAAAACTAGTTTAAAGCACACGTCCACAAAGTTTGAATTTAGTTCCCGCTTGCCTACCTAAGTGTTTGTAATAATAAAATTGGATCACAAACACTTGGGTGGGTGGGCGAAAACACAAGTTTAAAGCACACGCCTACAAAGTTTAAACTTAGTTCCCGCCCATTTAACCAAGTGTTTATAATCTAATTTTCTTATCACAAACATTTAGGTACAAAACAGCAATCTTAAACCATACTCTCACAAAATTTAAACTTAGTTTTTTGCCGCCTACCCAAGTGTTTGTGATAATAAAATGAGATCACAAACACTTGGGTGGGTAGGCGGAAACACAAGTTTAAATTACACGCCCGCAAAGTTTGAACTTAGTTCACGCCCACCCACCTCAGTGTTTGTGATCGACTGTCGACCCAACATTCTCAAACAGTGTTATACAACTTTTTTGATTTCAGTCAAATTTTAGAAGAATTCAAAAATCTTGCTTTATTTTTAGAAATTGCTAAATCCAATAGTGTGGTTTTAAATTATGTGAAATTCAAATTCAGCAAGAATTAGGAAAGTTATGCAACTTTTTTGATTTTAGTCAATTTTTGTTAAAATACAAAAATCATCCACCATTTTGTAAATTATTTGAATTTTTTAAATTCAATAAAAGAGTTATATTTGCACATTTATAGGTTATGTGAAACTTAAATTTTATTTAAATCTAGCAAAAATTAAGAAAGTTATGCAACTTTTTTTATTTCAGTCGATTTTTGTTAAAATTCAAAAATTATTCATCATTTTGTAAATTATTTGAATTTTATAAATTTAATAAAAGAGTTATATTTGCACATTTATAGGTTATGTGAAACTCAAATTTTATTTAAATCCAGCAAAAATTAAGAAAGTTATGCAACTTTTTTGGTTTCAGTCGATTTTTGTTAGAATTCAAAAATTGTCCGTCATTTTGTTAATAGTTTCAATTTTATAAATTCAATATATGAGTTATATTTGCACATTTAAAGGTTATGTGAAACTTAAATTTTATTTAAACCCAGCAAAATCTAAGAAAGTTATGCAACTTTTTTTGATTTCTGTCGATTTTGTTAGAATTTAAAAATTATCACCATTTTGTAAATTTTTTGAATTTTATAAATTCAATAGAAGAATTATATTTGCACATTTATAGATTATGTGAAACTTTGATTTCATTTAAATCTATCAATAATTAAGAAAGTTATGCAACTTTTTTGATTTTAGTCGATTTTTGTTAGAATTCAAAAATCATCCACCATTTTGTAAATTATTTGAATTTTATAAATTCAATAAAAGAGTCATATTTGCACATTTATAGGTTATGTAAAACTTAAATTTCATTTAAATCCAGCAAAAATTGAGAAAGTTATGCAACTTTTTTTATTTTAGTCAAATTTTGTAATCACAATACTGCTCAAACTACTCAAAATTTCAATCTCAAACTAAATAAAACGGTTTCTAGTTTTTTTTATATTTTTTTGTTCAAACTGATTTAATTGTTTTTAAGTTTTTCTTAAAGTCTTTATATAATTATAAATCTGCTCAAATTACTCAAAATTACAAACTCAAACTGAATGAAACGGACTCAAGGGTTTTCTAGCGTTTTGTGAATACTTTTCTGTTCAAACTGTTTTAATCGTTTTTAAGTTTTTTCAAAAGTTTTTAAAAATAATTACAAAATTGCTCAAATTACTTAAAATTACAAATTCAAACTGAGTGAAACGATCTCAAAGATTTTTTAGAGTTTTATGAATACTTTTCTGTTCAAACTATTTTTATTCTTTTTAATTTTTTTTTTCAATACTCATAAAATTGCTCAAATCACTCAAAATTACGATCTCAAAATTGAGTAAAACAAACTTAAAGGTTTTGTAGAGTTTTAATAATACTTTTTTGTTTTGTTTTATCTTCTTAAGTTTTTACAAAAGTCTTTAAATAATCACAAAATTGCTCAAACTACTCAAAATTACAATCTCAAACTTATCGAAACAAACTTAAAGGTTTTCTAGAGTTTTATGAATATTTTTTTGTATAAACTGTTTTTATCCTCTTTTAGTTTTCCCAAATACTCATAAAACTGCTCAAATTACTTAAAATTACGATCTCAAAACTGAGTAAAACATACTTAAAGGTTTTGCAGAGTTTTATTAATACTTTTCTGTTCTGTTTTAATCGTTTTAAGTTTTTCCAGAAGTCTTTAAATAATCACAAAATTGCTCAAACTACTCAACATTTTAATCTCAAAGTGAGTTAAACAAACTTAAAAGGTTCTTTAGTGTTATATGTATACTGTTTTGTCTAAACTTTTTAAATTGTTTTTTGAAAGTTTTCAGCAATTAAAAAAAAATGCTCAAACTACTCAAAATTATAATCTCAAACTTATTGAAACAAACTTGAAGGTTTTCTAGAATGTTATCAATATTTTTTTGTTCAAACAGTTTTTATCCTTTTTAAGTTTTCTCAAATACTCAAAAAGTTGCTCAAATTACTTAAAACTGCGATCTCAAACTGAGTAATACATACTTAAAAAAATTCTAGAGTTTTATGAATACTTTTTTGCTCAAACTGATTTAATTATTTTTAATTTTTTCATAAATCTTTAAATAATCACAAAATTGCTCAAACTACTCAAAATTACAATTTCAAATTTATTGAAACAAACTTGAAGGTTTTCTAGAATTTTATGATTTTTTTTTTGTTCAAACTTTTTTTATCCTTTTTTAGTTTTTCAAATACTCATAAAATTGCTCAAATTACTCAAAACTGCGATCTCAAACTGAGTGAAACAAACTTAATGATTTTCTAGAGTTTTATGAATACTTTTCTGCTCAAATTGATTTAATTGTTTTTAAATAATCACAAAATTGCTCAAACTACTCAAATTTACAATTTCGAACGAACTTAAAAGGTTATGAATACTGTTTTGTCTAAACTTTTTAAATTGTTTTTTGAAAGTTTTTAGCAATTTAAAAAAATTGCTCAAACTAATTGATTAAAATGCGTAAAATTGCAAGTTCAAAAGTCAACAAACTATATAAATAAAATTGTTTTAGTTTCTCAAGCTATAATAAATGTTGATTTGAATTTATAGTCAATATATCTGGAATTCACATGACCTCGGAGTTGTTTAAGCTAACCATATTGTTAGCATTCGCAGTTGTGTGAATTGATGCTATTTGGATAATAGATTGTCATCCTATTAACACACAAAAACAGTCGATAATGTAATCCGAATCAGATTTGCGTTCCACTCAAGCCCGATTGCTCGCGATTCTTTGTTACCCATCCCCTCGATGTAATTAATGGGGCTCGCGCACCGTGTCAGTGTGAAATGTGTCTGCATAGAGATACAGTCTATTACTTAGATTATTACCAGGGTCCCAGGCACTCCCATTCATCATAGCGGCCGCATCCCGGCGCCTGCACCAAAAACCCTCTTCGACGCACATCAGAGACATCTATCAAAGTAATTGTAGTTATTAGTCGTTGTGCGAGGAGAAGAAGGACCGGTTCGACCTATTCGAATTACTCATCACAAAGTCGCATATCGATCCAACCTACACACACCTAGGTAAACCGCACAAACCGCGCTGACATTCTGCTAAACGCCGGAATAACAATTATCTCTAGCGAACAATCGGACCAGACTGCAATCAATACAATGCGCTTTATTATTTTCAACTCAAAGATGCTTTGTATGTATGTGTGCGTAATCCAAATTTGCGCGATTTTAATTAAAACTGGAAATTAGATCAACGCCGCCTGTTAAATTAATTAGTAGTAAAACCGCAAACCAAACACCGCCCGCTTGCCTGCCTGTGCTTCCCCGCAAATATATTAAAGTTTTATCAACTTTCTCTTATCTTCACGAATATATTATATTCAAGAAAATTTAACAGTATTAATTAATAATAAATCATACTCTAAACTAACGCGATTATTGTTTTAGCCATGGTGTCCGGGGAGTTAGCTAGTCCGGATATATGTATATATGTATACCGCCCTCTGGCAGTCCTCTAACTGCATTACTCCGGAACTACTCTCTAAGGACTCGCTCTCATTACCTGCCCATTACTAACGACACTGTTGTAGGTTGCTAGAAAAAGGGTCATATTTATTAAATGCTCGTATAAATAGTTCTTCCACTTTTAATCCGCATGAGAGTAATGAAAGAGCGGAAATTATAACGAGGTTTATTAATACTTTCAGGTTTTCTATGAAATTGTTTTCTTTTAATAATCTAAAAGGGATGAAGTATAAAATTTTTTTAAATCAAAAACAGTTTTTTTTTATTATAGCATAACATTATAAACATTAATGCATATAATTTACATAAGTTTCTATAATTCAACCAAAACATATTCTACAATTTTCTTTAAATTTAAATGGATAAATCATTGGATGAAAAAATTAATGGAATCCCACAAGAAATGATAAGTTAACAAAAGCAAGCGTAGAATTAAGCACCTAATTAATGCCTTACAGAATGTAAATTTTCAATAGGCTCACCCCAACTTATTTCATTGAATAAATTTAATTTACTCCCCCTCTAAGAAAATAATATAAAGAAATGTTAATTATTGTTAAACATTCAATCCAAATATTTTTAAGCAATTTTCCACCGAATAATTTCTTCATTATTAAATAAATCAACAATGATTTTATTTGAATATATATTGCAAAGAGGTTGTATATCAAGAAAGCTCTAAAACAAAATTAATTAGTCAAGTTCTCTCCAAACCAAAAAGGAGAAAGAGAACAGATGCAACTTTAATGAAACGATATATCTTTCATTTCCGCAAAAATAAGGACAATAACTTTACCCGAAAAAACTTTTGTTATTGCAAACTTTTGCGCCGAATAGTTTGGAAAAGTCAGATGTAAGTCCCACCCTATGCAATCGACATTAGTGCAGAATAATTTATTATTATTAATTAAATTAGGATTGCATTTAATCTATCCAATTAATATTTTGTTTTATGAACTGTTTGTGATGTGGATTAAAGGGGCATGGGTTTCGATCCGCGTTGTGGGGATTAGTTCATAATTTGTTCGCGGTGTTGCGGTCTCCGCAGGGCGATTATAAAGGATAGTTTCTGTGTACCGGGTATCGATTGCGCCCCTGCTTTTGCCCCCCACGTGAAAACACCGACGTTGACTAATACCGGATAAAACGGGAGGATAATGCTTAAACCGGAAGGCGATCGATGGAGAAAACCGCCGCTGCCGCCGCCGCCACCAGATCGAACGACAACAAAACGGCATGATTAAGTGTTTTGCATTTCACGTTGTTGTGCATCTTTCCAGGTGAAGATAAATTAACTAAAGTAATCGGCTTCTATACTCAACAGCAGCGAAAGTTAATCTTGATAATAAAATCGATTTAATTACTTCCATTTGCTATTTGAGTAAATTGCTTACATTTCTGATAAAGTTAATCGTTTCATTTATTGAGTTTTTTTTCATTTCCTTAAATATAAATTGGTGATTTAAATTACAATCAACTTTGATACTTTGATTCATATACCACCCATGCAGGATTTGATTTATTTATTTATTATGCTCACACCTAACTTGACAAGTATACATAAAATTGAAAGTTATTGCTTACTTGCTTAAGTGTACGTAATCAATCTTCAAGCTTATTTATACTTGACAAGTTGTGTGTGGGCAGGCAAAATTTCTTAAAGTTAACTTCTAGCACAATAAGATAAAGAAATAAACATATTTGTTTTGATTGTAAATTGATTAAAATAGCAGCTTCTTAATGCGCATGTCGATGCCACTCAGCCTTACTCCCTCCGCTTTCCTTAGTGCTCTTAGTACAGTGCCGGCAGTTGTATCGTTCGTGCGAGTTTAACACGGGTGTTATGTTTATTACATTGAATTAAGTTAACAGTTATTGCATATAATTTGGGATATTGAACTATACACAAGCGTTTTAAAGGTATGATTTATTACTAATCTTTGTATGAAATATGTTGCATTTAACCAATAAAGTGTTGATATTTTTATTGTTATACAAAGTACAGACTCTAGGATTAAACATAGAAAATTAATAAATGTTTTTTTAGTTAGTTTCTCTGTTCATTCTTTTAATGAAATGTTGCATTACGTTTGTACGCATTTGTGAATAAATATTGCAAATGACAGCTTTGATATTGTTGTTGAGGGGTTGAGTTGCTGGTGGATTATTGCCGTTAACATAATGTTTAACCAAAGAAACAGTAGTATACGAGTTTTATAAACCAAATGTTAAATTTTTAAAACTTTTTTTTTAATTAAACAAATTAACGTTAGTTATCAAGAGGTTGGATCACGACCTTGTGACTTGTGACAAAATAACTTCTGGCGTCCGCCCAGAGGTCAAAATACTAATTTCTTGATGACGAACGCTTGGGTGGATGGTTGGGCCACTTCAATCTAAACTATCGACACGTTATCATGGTCTGAAGTGGCTTATCTACCCACCCAAGTGATAATTATCAAGAGGTTGAATCACGACCTTCTCTAGAAACAAAATGACTCTTGACGCTTGCAGAATGGTCAAACATTCAATCTTTTGATGACAAACACTTGGATGGGTGGATGGGTTGCTCCAGAGGATGATAACAAGTCAGTAGTTTGGATTAGAGTAGCCAATTTTAATTAAATAAATTAACGTTCTGACGTCTGCATAGAGGTCAAACTACTAATCTTTTGATAAAGAACTTTTGGGTGGGGAGGTTACTTTTTTCTAAACTATTGACTACTTATTATGGCCTAGAGTGACTCACACACACACCCAAGTGTTAGCTATCGAGAGGTTGGATCACGACCTTTTTTTGTGACAAAATAACTTTTGACGTCTACACAAAGGTTTAACTACTATTTTCTTGATAACGAACACTTGGGTGGGTGGGTGGGCTACTCTAAACTATGATAACGTGTCAATAGTTTGGATTGGAGTAGCCCACCCACCCATCTAAGTGTTAGTTATCAAGAGGTTGGATCACGACTTTTTCTTGTGACAAAATAACTTCTAACGTCTGCACAGAGGTCAAAATACTAATTTCTTGATGACGAACACTTGGGTGGGTGGGATGGCTATTAACTTGTTATTATGGTTTAAATTAGCCCACCTACCCACTCAAGTGTTATGAAGTTATGAAGACCTTTTCTTCTGACAAAATAACTTCTGATGTCTGCTCAGGGGTTAAACTACTATTCTCTTGATGACGTCTACTTGGGTGGGTGGGCCGTGGGTGGGCCCCTTTAGACTATGATAACGTGTCAATAGTTGGGGTTGGAGTAGCCCACCCACCCACCCAAGTGTTAGTTATCAAGAGGTTGGATCACGACCTTTTTTCTGACAAAATAACTTCTGACTTCCGCTTAGAGGTCAAACTACTATTTTCTTAATGACAAACACTTGGGTTGGTGGGTGAGTCACTTCTGACCATGATAACGTGCCGATAGTTTAGGATGGAGTGGCCTACCTACCCGCCTAAGTGTTAGTTATCAAGAAGTTGGATCACAATCTTCTCTTTTGACAAAATAACTTCTGACGTTTGCTCAGAAGTCAAACTACTATTTTGTTGATGACGAACACTTGAGTGGGTGTTCTACTTCAGATTATAATAACGTGTCAATAGTTTGAGTTGGAGTAGCCCACCCACTCACCCAAGTGTTAGTTATCAAGAGGTTTGATCACGACCTTCTTTTGTGACAACATAACTTTTGACGTCCGCATAGAGGTTTAACTACTATTCTCTTGATGACGAACACTTGGGTGGGTGGGTGGGCCACTCTAAACCATGATAACGTGTCAATAGTTTGAGTTAGAGTAGACCAAACATCCACTCAAGTGTTAGTTATCAAAAGGTTAGATCATGACTTTCTCTTGTGAAAATATAACTTTGGACTTTTGCTCAGATGTTTAACTACTATTCTTTGAACACGAACGCTTAGGTGGGTGGCTAGGACTTCAAACCATGATAACTAGATTTTGGGTTGGAGTAGCCCACCTACCCACCCAAGTGTTAGTTATCAAGAGGTTAGATTACGAACTTCTTTTCTCAAAAAATTACTTCTGACATCCGCACAGAAGAGGTTTAACTACTATTCTCTTGATAACGAACACTTGGGTGGGTGGGTGGGCCACTTCAGTCTATGATAACGTGTTAAAGTTTGAGTTCTAGTAGCCTACCTACCCACCCAAGTGTTAGTTATCAAGAGGTTGGACCACAAACTTCTTTTCTCAAAAAATTACTTCTGGCATCCGCTCAGAGGTCAAACTACTATTCTTTTGATGACAAAAACTTGGGTGGGTGGGTGGGCTACTTCAGACTATAACAACGTGTCAATAGTATGTTTTGGAGTAGCTCACTCTCCCACTCAAGTGTTAATTATCAAGAGGTTGGATCACGACCTTCTTCTGTGACAAAAATACTTCTGACGTCCGCACAGAGGTCAAAGTACTAATCTCTCGGTTGAACACTTGGGTGGGTGGGTGGGCTAGTCCAGACCATGATAACATGTCAATAGTTTGGGTTGTAGTAGTCCACCTACCCACTTAATTGTTAGTTATCAAGAGGTTGGATTACGACCTTCTTTTCTGACAAAACAACTTCTGACGGCCGCACAGAGGCCAATCTACTATTCTTTTGATGACGAACACTTGGGTGGGTGGGTGGGCTACTCCAGACCATGATAACATGTCAATAGTATGGGTTGGAGTAGCCCACTCACCCACTCAAGTGTTAGTTATCAAAAGGTTTGATCACGACCTTCTTTAGTGACAAAATAACTTTTGACGTCCGCTCAGAGGTCAAACTACTATTTTCTTGATGACAAACACTTGGGTGGGTGGGTGGGCTACTTCAGACTATGATAACATGTCAATAGTTTGGGTTGTAGTAGCCCACCCACTTACCTAATTGTTAGTTATCAAGAGGATTGATCACGACCTTTTTTTCTGACAAAATAACTTTTGACATCCGCACAGAGGCCAAACTACTATTCTTTTGATGACGAACACTTGGGTGGGTGGGTGGGTTACTCCAGACCATGATAACGTGTCAATAGTTTGGGTTGGAGTAGCCCACGCACTCACCCAAGTGTTAGTTATTAAGAGGTTGAATCACTATCTTCTTTTCTTACAAAATAATTTCTTACGTCTGCTCAGATGTCAAACTACTATTTTCATGATAACAAACACCTGGGTTTGACGGGGGGGGGGGGAGGGGGGGAGGCTATTTCAGACTTTGAGACAAAATGACTTTTGACGCTCGCAGAGAGATCAAACATCCAATCTTTTGATGACGAACACTTGGGTGGGTGGATAGGTCGCTTCAGAGGATGATAACGACTCAGCAGTTTGGATTGGAGTGGGTTGCTCTAGAGGATGATAACGAGTCAGCAGTTTGGGTTCGAGTAGCCCACTTACCCACCCAAGTGTTAGTTATCAAAAGGTTGGATCACGAACTTTTTTTCTCACAAAATAACTTCTGACCACCTAAGCACTAGTTATTAAAAGATTTGAGCTTATCTTGAGACAAAATTACTGTTGACGCTCGCAGAGAGGTCAAACATCCAATCTCTTGATAACGAACACTTGGGTGGGTGGGAGGGCCATTCCAGACTATGATAATGTGTTCATAGTTTGAGTTGGAGTAGCTCACCCACCCACCCAAGTGTTAGTGATCAAGAGGTTAGATTACAATCTTCTCTTTTGACAAAATAATTTCTGACGTCTGCTCAGTGGTCAAACTACTATTCTCTTGATGAGTAACTTTTGGGTGAGTGGGTGGGCTACTCCACACTATGATAATGTGTTAATAATTTAGGTTGGAGTAGTCCACCCACCCAAGTGTTAGTTATCAAGAGGTTGGATTCCGTTCTTTTTTTTTGTTAAAATAACTTCAGAGGTCAAACTACTATTTTCTTGATGACGAACACTTGGGTGGGTTGGTGGGCCACTCCAGATTTTAATAACGTGTTAATAGTTTGGGTTGGAGTAGCTTACTCACCCGCCTAAGTGTTAGTTACCAAGAGGTTTGATTGCGATCTTTTCTTCTGACGTTTGCACAGAGGTCCAACTACTATTTTGTTGATGACAAACACTTGGGTAGGTGGATGGGCTACTCCAGACTATGATAACGTGTCAATAGTTTGGGTTGGAGTAGCCCACCCACCTACATATATGTAAGTTATCAAGACGTTGGACCACCTCCTTTGCTTCTGACGTCTGTTCAAAAGTTAAACTACTGTACTTTTGATGACGAGCACTTGGGTGGGTAGGTGGGCCATTCCAGACCCTAATAACGTGTCAATAGTTTAGGTTGGAGTAGCCTCCCACTCACCCAAGTGTAAGTTGTCAAGAGGTTGGATCGCGATCTTTTCTTCTGACAAAAAAATTTCTCACATTCGCTTAGAAATCAAACTACAATTTTTTTGATAACGAAACTTGGGCGGGTGTGTAGACCATTCCAGACTATGATAACGTGTTAATAGTTTGGGTTGGAGTAGTACACCCTTTGATGTGTTACTTTTTAAGAAGTTGGATCACGAATTTCTCTTCTGACAAAATAACTTCTGACGTCCGCACAAAGGTTTAACTACTATTCTTTTGATGACGAACACTTGGGTGGGTGGGTGGCCCACTTCAGATCATAATAACGTGTTGATAGTTTAGGTTGGAGTAGGCCACCCACCCTTCTACGACCTTATCTTGAGACAAATAGAGTTCTGACGTCCGCACAGAGGTTTAACTACTATTCTCTTGATAACGAACACTTGGGTAGGTGGGTGGGTTACTCTAAATCATGATTACGTGTCAATAGTTTGGGTTGGAATAGCCCACCCAAGAGTTAGTTATTAAGAGATTGGATCACGACTT
The DNA here is from genome assembly GCA_963932245.1 of Tachinus rufipes. Taxonomy (NCBI): domain Eukaryota; kingdom Metazoa; phylum Arthropoda; class Insecta; order Coleoptera; family Staphylinidae; genus Tachinus; species Tachinus rufipes. Next base: position 94,377,629 of record OZ010746.1, read on the forward strand.
TCTATTGTGACAAAATAACTTCTGACGTCTGCACAGAGGTCAACATACTAATTTGTAGATGACCCTCTCAAGTGTTAGTTATGAAGACCTTCTTTTCTGACAAAATAACTTTTGATGTCTGTTTAGGGGTTAAACTACTATTTTCTTGATAACGAACACTTGGGTGGGTGGGTGGGCCACTCTAGATTATGAAAACATATCAATAGTTTGGGTTGAAGTAGTTTACTCTCCCTTCTAAGCACTAGTTGTTACGAGGTTGGATCACGATCTTTTCTTTTGACAAAATAAATTCTGATGTCCGCACAGAGGTTAAACTACTATTCTTTTGATAACGAAAACTTGGGTAGGTGGGTGGGCTATTTGTTTTAAACTATTAACTTATTATGGTTAAAATTGGCCCATCTACTCACCCAAGTATTAATTATGAAGACCTTCTCATCTAACGTTTGATGTTTGCTTAGGGGTTAAACTACTATTTTTTTGATAACGTACACTTGGGTGAGTGGGTGGGCCACTTTAGACCATGATAACGTGTCAATAGTTGGGGTTGGAGTAGGTCATCCACCCAAGTGTTAGTTTCGATAGGTTGGATCACAATCTTCTCTTGTGACAAAATACCTCTGACGTCCGTACAAAGGTTTAACTACTATTCTTTTGATAACGAGCACTTGGGTGGGTGGGTGGGCCACTCTAGACTATGATAACATATTAATAGTTTGGGTTGAAGTAGTTTACCTTCCTTACTAAGCGCTAGTTATTAAGAAGTAATTTTCTTCTGACAAAATAACTTCTGATGTCCGCACAGAGGTTTAACTACTATTCTTTTGATAACGAACATCTGGGTGGGTGGGTGGGCCATTCCAGACCATGATAACGTGTTGATAGTTTGGATTGGAATAGCCCACCCACCCACCCAAGTGTTGGTTATTAAGAGGTTGGGTCACGATCTTCTCTTCTGACAAAGTAACTTTTAACGTCCGCTCAGACTACTATTCTCTTAATGACGAACACTTGGGTGGGTGGGTGCGCTACTCTAGATCATGATAACGTGTTAATGGTTTGGGTTGGAGTAGCCCACCCACCCACCCAAGTGTTAGTTATCAAAAAGTTTGATCACGACCTTCTCTTCTGACAAAATAACTCCGTACGTCTGCTCAGAGGTAAAACGTTCAATCACTAATATTTGGGTGGGTGTTTGGGTTGCTCCAAAGGATGATAACGAGTCAGCAGTTTGGCTTAGAGTAGCCCACCCATCCACCCAAGTGTTAGTTATCAAGAGGTTGGATTACGATTTTTTTTTCTCACAAAATAACTTCTGACATTTGCACAGAGGTTTAACTACTAATTTTTTTGATAACGAACACTTGGGTGGGTGGGTGGGCTACTCTAAACCATGATAACGTGTTGATAGTTTAGGTTGGAGTAGGCCACCCGCTCATCTAAGCGTTAGTTATCAAGAAGTTGGATTACGACCTTCTCTTGAGACAAAATGACTTTTGACGCTTGCAGGAAGATCAAACATATAATCTTTTCACAACGAACACTTGAGTGGGTGGCTGGGTTTTTCTAAAGCATGATAACTAGTCAGCAGTTTGAATTGGAGTGGCCCACCCATCCACTAAATTGTTAGTTATCAAAAGGTTAGATCACAACCTTCTTTTGTGACTAAATTATTTTCTGACGTCTGCAGAAATATCAACTATTTAATTTCTTGATAACTAACACTTGGGTGGGTGGATGGGACACTCCATACTATGATAACATATCAAGATTTTGAATTGAAGTGACCCACTCACTTACACAGTTGTTAGTTATCAAAAGATTAGATCACATTCTTTGCTTCTGGTAAAATGACTTCTGACGTTCGCAGAGAGATCAAACATTTAATTTTTTGATAACAAACAATTGGGTGAATGGGTAGGACACTCTATAACATAATTACGTGTCAGTAATTTATATTGGGGTAGTCCGCCCACCCACTCAAGCGTTGTTATCAAGAGGTTGGATTGCGACTTTCTTTTTTGACATAATGGTTTCTGACGTCCGTAGAAAGGTCAAACATTTAATCTTTTGATAACAAACAATTGGGTGGGTAGGTGGGACATTCCTTAACATAATAACGTGTCGGTAATTTAGATTGAGTGGCCTACCCATCCACCCAAGCGTTAGTTATTAAGAGGTTGGATCATGACTTTCTTTTTTGACAAAATAACTTCTGACGTCCGCAGAGAGGTTAAACGTTTAATCTCTTGATAACAAACAATTGGTTGGGTGGGTGGGACTCTTCATAACATAATATCGTGTCAGTAGTTTAGATTGGAGTAGCTCACCGACCCACCCACTCAAGAGGTTGGATCACGACTTTCTCTTCTGACCCTTCAGAGTGTTTGTTATCAAGAAATTGGTTACATCGTCACCTTAATGGCATTTATCTGTTCCATTTGGGCGAGCGGATGAAAGCACTTTTTTAAACTAGCGGTTTTTCTCTTTTCCCCTCTTGTCTGTCCGAGTTTGTTATTACAAAATTTTACGTCACTTTCCACTTCTAACTTAGTAACATCTGTCAGTCTTTCTAACATGTTTATTGGCTGCAAGAATACAGCAGGTAGTAGTAACACCTAATTTCTTGATGACAAATTTTTTGACGGGTGGGCTCGAACATTGTTTTAAACTATTGACCTACAGTTAATAAATTTTGTCCCCGCTCTCCCGAGTGTTTAGTTATCAAAAAGAAGGTTGCGTTACCTTTATCTTCTAACTTAATGACATCTGTTAGTTATTCTGTCATGTTTGTTAGGTGCAGAATTGTTTGTTTTTTTAACGTTGAGTTTATAGTTGAAATTTGAAGTTTGAAGTTTTTTTAAACGTTGGGACTATAAATAGTATAAACACCCGGTTTAAAGCTTACTATACCTTACTTACCCGCCCAAGTGTATGTTGTCAAGAAATTGGATTATTCAATCAATGCGGACGTTGTTTAGTTATAACATATGAGAGAGTAATTGATAATTGTTTTTAAGATGTGCAACAAGTAGGAACAATTTAACCCTTTGATAACAAACACTTGGGCGGGTGGATGGGGCACAGTAGTATAAATACCCGGTCCAAATTATAATTTACTGTGTCCTACCCACCTACTAAAGTTTTCTAGAAAAACTGGTGCATCTCTTGAGGGCATAGACAAGGTCTTTGATGACATATACTTGAAAAGCTTTGGGGATTCTTTGGGATCTTTTGTAGATCAGACTACGCCGCGAAAGGACAGAAATTTAATTACCGGTTTGATAAAATAGTATATTGTACAACTATCACGTAATGATATTCATTTCCCACGCGTATAAACGTTGTTGCATGAGTTTTTGGCGAGTGTGGCAATTTATACGAATGCGAAATGGACATTACGTGCTTGTTGTACAATAAATTTCGTCTACGCTATTTTTTTATGTTTTGTAAATTATGTTATCCAAATGGTGGCCTTGACGGATGAAACATATGTTAAGGCGTTCCACGAAGTTTTTGGCCACTCTCGCCAGGATATCTTAAGGGGTTTTGGAGATTTTGTTTTCCATTGCATTTTTCAAATCTTTCAGGCTTTGAGGTCGAGCTTTGTAAACTTTATTTTGAGGTATCCTGCAGAAAAAAATTGCAGTGAGTCAAACTCTCGGAAATTAGGAGACCATGGAACATTTACTTTTAACAAAATTAGGCGGTTGAAAACAGCTTTTGTAGAAGTTTGCTAAAACCAAAAGACTTTTACATCAAGTTTTTTCGTTTTGGGCTTTAACAAAAATTGCAGTCTTTTGGGCCCAACTTCTCGGCAATTTTCATCTTATAGAAGTGTAACTTAAGTTTGTGTGTAAAATTTGTCGTATTGTTCTGGGCAAAAACACGGGGAAAGCGACATGTTTTTACAGTTTTGGGTTTGTCCAACTGATTTATTAAGATGTTTTGAGGTTAGGAAATCTGTCGTGACGAGCTAAACCGAATCACTTGCGAAAGGCTCTCTGAGTTGCTACAACACTTTTTTCTGATTTGACAAGAAAGGTTCGCTGTTTTTTCAGCTACGGCATAGTCACTATTGAAATTGCGATCTTGTCCCGACCTAACCGCACTTCTCCCACTTTTCTACTTGCTTTGGGGACTCTTCAGTGATTGATTGAAACTAGGATTGCTATTCTGCCTCACCTTGTACATACAAAAAAAAAATATTAAACGTTATAATATGGCATTTCTATGGCCTCATGCGTATTGCTCATTTTCCGCACGTATTGTACGTGCATAACAAAACGTATTTTTTTTTGTAGTAATTACAGTTGCACAATGGCTATATTACAGTAAGGAGTAGGAGAAAGTATTTTTGCAAACGGTTATAAGTTTTTTCCTGCCGCATACTTGTGGATAAAATTGTTGTACATTTTAAGAAATGTTTGAAAATGTCTTAAAAGTTATTTAAAATATATTCAAATTTTAAACAACTATTTTGAATTTTTATCAGTTAGTTCAGTAGAGCTACATGAAGAGACCGTGGTTTGCCGTAGTTGCTCTTGTCGAGGTGGTTTCTTTAATCTCTGAGTCTGTAGAGGGTGCCTCTTAAAGGCACAGATGACGCTCATTGGTGTAGGTAACGGAGTCTTTGATGACATTCTTTAAGAAAACTGTGTTGCCTTAACCTTTGAATCCGTAAATGGTGCACTTATTGAGGGCGTAGACGACTTATTTGATGATGTTTACTAGGAAAACTTGGACATTATAACGGAAAACTTTACGATGACGCTAAGTAAATCTTTTTCTAAATCTTTACCTTTTTTTTCGGGTTTTTTTCTTCAATTTTTTTCTTATTGCGCTTTGTTTGCTTACGTTTGGCATGATTTTTATTAGGGCAGTCATGGTCTTCTCTGCCTTTCTGATGGTGTTTTGTACATGCGGGCCAAAAATCCAGTTTGAATCTAACCAGACTCGCAGGTACTTTACGGATTTTTTTGGGGCCTAACCTAACCTAAGCTGAGCTAACCTAACCTAACCAAAAAACTGTTTTTACTTTAAAATTGCAAATTATATTGTAGCACGCATATTAACTAAATAAACGGTTATTGAAAATTATCTCCCTGCACATGCACAAGTCGGTTTTGATTTGGAGGATCTCTGCACTATCAAGTTAGTTTCTAAAAAATATATTAGAGATGATAATCTGGTATTTCATTAAAAATCGTTTTGCAGATGGTTTGGGAACCGAGTAATAACCACCAAGCGGCTTCAACGGTACGCATATAGATCAAACTTTTTGATAATTTTCTTTACTGCTTCAAGATTGGTAGTGGTTTTAAATTACGGTGTAAACTTTAAAATGCTAAATCTGATATTTTGCTTTTCTGATTGAACTAATTATTATTATTTTTTATTTGTTACTACTGATATTGCTTGCATGCAATAACACTTTTCTTTAGCTGAGTTACGGCACATTTTTTTAACATGTTTTCTGCACTTTCTGAGGGATGTGTTACGTTACTTAAGAATCTGTTGTTTTGTAACTTTCAATTGCTTCAAAACTTGCACATAACCTAACATAACTTTGATTTTAACCTATAACTTAACCTTTGCTTTGCTAAATTAATTTTAAAAATTTACCATGAAATTATAAAATTAGTTTGTAAAAAGTATCCAGCCATGAATTTAAAACCGAATTGTCTACTTTAAAATTTTCTACTGATAATGGATAAATTTCAAATCCTCTTTGCTTTGTACTAACAACGTGTGCATAACAGATAATAATTACGTAATTAATTCATTAATGGATAATAAAATAAAATTTAATTGATGAAATTATAATTAATAATTCCCATATTGTGGATTCTGTTTATTGAATGATACTTGAATTGAAATTAAAAAAATAGATTGAATCATTCCCTTAATTGTAAATGATTTTGATTTATACAAATCCAATTATACCAATTAATGTGAGCTTCGCTATCTTTCTCACACTCATGCCACGTCAAATTACAAAACGTGTCCTTTATCAGACAAACAAATATTGCAAATAAGTGGATTGGAATCCAATAAACGCGAATTTGATGTACGGCTCTCCATCAAATCAAAAACTGGCGCTTTTGCATTAGCAATTTTTATATACATTTTTTTTTTTATTACAACCGGAATTGACGTATTTCCAATCGGGGTTAAATATTGTTTTACTGATATCAGATTGCATTGATATGTCAAGTGCAGCAGACGTATAAATTGATTCAGCTATTATAAAAATATATTAATTACAATTGAATAAATTTTGTCAGCTTTATTATAATATTTTACACGTCGAGATTGCCCTCCATAAAATAGAATAACTTGGGTCTTGGGAAAGCTTTTGATCGATCAACTATTATTCCGCCCTAACATATGCATTACATTTACTAAAATTGTGTGCAAACAATATAAAAGAAATCACAATGCCTTCATCAATTTAATCGTTATTGTCCGGGTGCTTTTTGTTCTTTACGGTTGACTTTCTTGTTTCTTTTGTTTCGGTTTAAGTTTGAGATGGGGTAAAAGTCTTATGTAACGCTGGACTGTTATTAAGTGGCTAATAAATTTAACAATTTTATTTTATGTAATAAAATTTTTAATAAAATTTCTTTTTGTTTCAGGTAAGATACATTGAGCTGATAGGTGGTGAGTTATTTGAAGGATGGAGTTTTGATGCGTAATAAAGGTAGTAAAATTAAAATATTTATATTATTGCGTTTTAGCAGAATTGCTAATTCTAAATTTGTTAAATTTGGACGCGATTTATGCAAATAATTAATTTTTAGTTAAGTTATTAAATTTAGATTTACGAGATAACTACAACGATTATAGTTATAGGTAAAGGATTTACGCATGTTTGAAATGTTTAGAATAGTATATTATTCAACTAGCACGTAATGATACTCATTTCCCACGAGTATAAACATTGTTGCACTAGTCTTTGTTGTACATTATGGAAAGTTTGTGCACTTATAATGTATTAATTATTTATTAGCATTGGGAAGGATTTGTCGGCTCTTTTCATGCGTGTTGTTGAGGTACGATTGTACTGCGGAACTGTTGGGTATGAGGGAGGATCTCTAGTGCCAGTAGTCGGACCTAGGGTGCTTATCACTTAACATTTGGGTCGGTGGGCGGAAACTAAGTTTAAATTTTAATAGTGTGGTTGGGAATAGTGTTTCCGCCCACCCGCCCGACTGTTTGTGATTCAATTGTTTTATCTCAAACACTTGGGTGGGAGGGCGGGAATTAAGTTCAAATTTAGTAGGCGTGTGGTTTGGATTAAAGTTTCCGCCCACCCGTTTTAGTGTTTGTGATTCAATCCTAAACATTTGGGTCGGTGGGCGGAAACTAAGTTCAAATTTTAATAGAGTGTGGTTGGGAATAGTGTTTCCGCTTACCAGCCCGACTGTTTGTGATCTAACTGTTTTATTTCAAACACTTGGGTGGGTGGGCGGGAACTAAATTTAAATTTATAAAGCGTGTGGTTTGGATGGGTGTTCCTGCCCACCCATCCTAGTGTTTGTGATTCAATTTCAAACATTTGGGTCGGAGGGCGGAAACAAAGTTCAAATTTTAAAAAAAGTGTGGTTTGTAATAGTGATTCTCCCACCCGCCCGAGTGTTTGTGATTTAACTGTTTTATCTTAAACATTTTGTGGGTGGGCGATAACTAAGTCTAAATTTATAAGGCGTGTGTTTTGGATGGGTGTTCCCGCCCACCCGTCCGAGTGTTTGTGATTTAAACTCAAATATTTGAACACTAAGTTCAATTTAAAAAAAAAAAAGTGTTTTTTGGAATAGTGTTCTCGCCCACCCACCCAAATGTTTGTGATCCAGCTGTTTTATCATAAACATTGGGGTGGGTGGGCGGGATCTAAGTTCAAATTTAGTAAGCAAGTGATTTGGATTAGAGTTTCTGCCTACCCGTTCTAGTGTTTGTGCTTTATCCCAAACATTTGGGTTGGTGGGCGGAAACTAAGAACAAATTTTAATAGAGTGTGGTTTGGATAGTGTTTTTGCCAACCCACCCAAATGTTTGTGATCTAACTGTTTTATCTCAAACACTTGGGTGGACGGGCGGGAACTAAATTTAAATTTAGTTGGCGTGTGGTTTGGATTAGAGTTTCTTCTCATCCGTCCTAGTGTTTGTGATTCAATCCTAAACAATTGGGTCGTTGGGCGGAAACTAAGTTCTAATTAAAGAAAAAGTGTGGTTTGGAATAATTTTCCCGCCCACCCACCCAAATATTTGTGATCCAGCTGTTTTATCTTAAACATTGGGGTGGGTGGGCGGGAACTAAGTTCAAATTAGTAAGCAAGAGATTTGGATTAGAGTTTCCGCCCACCCGTTCTAGTGTTTGTGGTTTAATCTCAAACATTTGGGTTGGTGGGCGGAAACTAAGAACAAATTTTAATAGAGTGTGGTTTGGATAGTGTTTTTGCCCACCCATCCAAATGTTTGTGATCTAATTGTTTTATCTCAAACACTTGGGTGGGTGGGCGGGAACTAAGTTCAAATTTAGTAATTAAGTGATTTGGATTAGAGTTTCCGCCTACCCGTCTTAGTGTTTGTGATTTAATCCCAAACATTTGAGTCGGTGAGCGGAAACTAAGTTTAAATTTTAATAGAGTGTGATTGGGAATAGTTTTTCCGCCCACCCACTCAAATGTTTGTGATTCAACTGATTTATCTCAATCACTTGGGTGGGTGGGCGGGAACTAAGTATAAATTTATAAAGCGTGTGGTTTGGATGGGTGTTCTCGCCCACCCGTTTGAGTGTTTGTGATTCAATCTCAAACATTTGAGTCGGTGGGTGAAACCTAAGTTCAAATTTTAATAGAGTGTGGTTTGGAATAGTGTTCCCGCCCATCCACCCAAATGTTTGTGATTTAACTGTTTTATCTCAAACACTTGGATGGGTGGGCGGGAACTAAGTTTGAATTTAGTAGGCGTGTGGTTTGGATTAGAGTTTTTACCTACCCGTCCTAGTGTTTGTGATTCAATTCCAAACATTTGGGTTGGTGGGCGGAAACTAAGTTCAAATTTTAAAAAAGTTTGATTTGGAATAGTGCTTCTGCCCACTCACCCAAATGTTTGTGATCCAACTGTTTTATCTCAAACACTTGGGTGGATGGGTGGGAACTAAGGTCAAATTTAGTAGGCGTGCGGTTTGTATCAGAGTTCCCGCCCACCCGTTCTAGTGTTTAGGATTTTATCTCAAGCACTTGGGTGGGTGGGCGGGAACTAAGTTTAAATTTATAAGGCGTGTGGTTTGGATGGGTTTTTCCGCCTACCTGTCCGAGTGTTTGTGATTCAATTTTAAACATTTGGGTCGGTGAGCGAAAACTAAGTTAAAATTAAAAAAAAATGTGGTTTGGAATATTGTTTCCGCCCACCCACCCAAATGCTGTTTTATCTCAAACATTGAGGTGGGTGGGCGAGAACTAAGTTTCCGCCTACCCGTTCTAGTGTTTGTGATTTAATCCCAAACATTTGGGTCGGTGGGCAGAAACTAAATTTAAGTTTAAATAGAGTGTGGTTGGGAATAGTGTTCCCGCCCACCCGCCCGAGTGTTTGTGATCCAACTGTTTTATTTCAAACACTTTGATGGGTGGGCGGGAACTAAGAACAAATTTAGTAGGCGTGTGGTTTGTATTAGAGTTACCGCCTACCTGTCCGAGTGTTTCTGATTCATTCTTAAACATTAGGGTCGGTGGGCGAAACCTAAGTTCAAATTTTAATAGAGTGTGGTTTGGAATAGTGTTCCCGCCCACCCACTCAAATGTTTGTGATTCAACTGTTTTATCTCTATCACTTGGGTGGGTGGGCGGGAACTAAGTTTGAATTTAGTAGGCGTGTGGTTCGGATTAAAGTTTTTGCCTGCCCGTCCTAGTGTTTATGATTCAATTTCAAACATTTGGGTTGGTGGGCGGAAACTAAGTTCAAATTTTAAAAAAGTGTGGTTTGGAATAGTGTTTCTGCGCACTCACTCAAATGTTTGTGATCCAACTGTTTTTGGGTTGGTGGGCGGAAACTAAATTCAGATTTAAAAAAAATGTGGTTTAGAAAAGTGTTTCTGCCCTCCCACCCAAATGTTTATGATCCAATTGTTTTATCTCAAACACTTGAGTGGGTGGGCAGGAATTAAGTTTAAATTTATAAAGCGTGTGGTTTGGATAGGTGTTCCCGCCCACCCGCCCGAGTGTTTGTGATCCAACTGTGTTATTTCAAACACTTGGGTAGACGGGCGGGAACTAAATTTAAATTTAGAAGGCGTTTGGTTTGGATTAGAATTCCCGCCTACCCGTCCGAGTGTTTGTGATTCATTCCCAAACATTTGGGTCGGTGGGCAAAAACTAAGTTCAAATTTTGAAAAAGTGTGGTTTAGAATAGTGTTCCCGCCCACCCGCCCGAGTGTTTGTGATCCAACTGTTTAATATTAAACACTTGGGTGGGTGGGCGGGAACTAAGTTTAAATTTATAAGGCGTGTGGTTTGGTTGGGTGTTTCCGCCCACCCGTCTGAGTGTTTGTGATTCAATCTAAAACATTTGGGTTGGTGGGCAAAAACTAAGTTTAATTTTTTTTTAAATGTGGCTTGGAATAGTGTTTCCACCCACCCACCCAAATGTTTTTGATTCAACTGTTTTATCCCAAACACTTGGGGTGGTGGGCGGGAACTAAGTTCAAATTTAGTAGGCGTGTGGTTTGGATTAGAGTTCCCGCTTACCCGTCTTAGTGTTTGTGATTGAATCCTAAACATTTGAGTCGGTGGACGGAAACTAAGTTCAAATTTGGTTGGGAATGGTGTTCCCGCCTACCCGCACGAGTGTTTGTGATCTAACTGTTTTATCTGAAATACTTGGGTGGGTGGTCGGGAACTAAGTTTAAATTTATAAGGCGTGTGGTTTGGATGGGTGTTCCCGCCTACCCGTCCGAGTTTTTCTGATTTAATCCTAAATATTTGGGTCGGTGGGCGGAAACCAAGTTCAAATTTTAATAGAGTGTGGTTGGGAATAGTGTTCCTGCTCACTCGTTCGAGTGTTTGTGATTCAACTGTTTTATCTCAAATACTTGGGTGAAAGATTAAATTTTTAGGTTATGAGACTACGGAAATCCAATAATCGCATAGGAACATATTGATAATCAAAATTTTTAGGTTATGTGGGTTTGTCAGTTGCAAAGTGACATTAGTTTTTTAGGTTGTATAAGATGCAATTTTGTGCAGTTTTAGTAACAGTTAATCTAAATGCTATCTAAGGTCAATTTTATGGGGGTCTAGTTTAAATTAATGTTCTCCGTCTACCGACAAGATTGTTTGTGATTTAATTTCTTCAACACTAACACTTGGGTGAAAACTTAATTCGAATTGTGGGTGTTTATGGTTTTTCATCACGTAATCAAAATTCAGGCCTCACAACTAAAAAAACTATGTGCATGCAAAAGACTATAAATTATAAATAGTCATTCGAAAATTGTAGCTAATAACCACCTTTGATGCCAAATTCTCTTAAAACCTTTTAATGTTGTTTCTTGCTACTGACAATCTAATTTCCCAGAAGACAGCGCAAAAACACTAACAACCGTAGATTAAAAATTTTAATAAATTTCAAATCAACAATTAAATACAAAGGTGAGCTATTTCAACATTCTTACTTATAATTACCTTTGATCAATTTAACTAAATATTTCAATGTCCATTAAAAATTTTCGTAAAGATTAATTTCCATCTAAAAGTGCATCAAGGATTCCCTTTGTATAAAGATTCTCTTTCCGCTCTGTTCACTATAAAGGATAAAACAACACAACAAAATCAAAATAATACCCTCTAAGGATTGGATTTCACATTCGCTAATTAAAACCAACCCCAAGAGGAAGAAGACGAGATAAATATAAAAAAAAAACGTGTTGCAAGCATCATCCGGTCTGAGAACCCTCCGATCAATTCTTTATCATTCCCTGCTTGGCTGACGTGTTGACATTTAGCGGAAATCCTTATACTTCCACTTCACCCTTTTGTATGTCTCCCCCCTTATTTTTTCCAGGAAGGGAAAACTCAATACTAATTGACTTATGAGTTTAGTATATATTATATTTAAGTTATATTCAGTAGTTGGAACAAAGGGGTCTTATTATATTCTCTGTAGTGGACATGCCTGGTTCTGACTAATTATGTATAGTGCAGAACAATAGTATAGGACAATACTGCAAACGACAAAGGGCAAAATGATATTAAACTTTTATTACTTGAACCAGATAATAAAAGAAATGCATCTGAGGTAATTTCCTTTGGTATAAAAAATTGTTATTCGTTCCTGCGGAGATGGAAATAAAAATATGCAACACCCAAAAAAATTTATATAACATCCGAGATTTTTCCTTGTAACATGTGATGTTTTGATATTAAAATTGCGCCGACCTTTTTCCTTGAGGTCGCATCCCAATATCTCCAACATAACTATGCAAGACGCACGTGAGCGGAATGGCAACGAAAACATGCAGAATTCTTTAATAAACACCCCAACCGCATTGCATAATGTAAAAGTTTTAATTTAAATATTTCAACGATAAAATGTTAAGATTGTCAATTTTTAATGGAAAAAGTTGTTAATAATTAAGGCTATTCCTCCCTCACATCTCCAACTCCAGACTATCGAGTCAAGTGGCTCGTGGATGAAAGGGATGACGGTTGAAGAGAGAGAGAGAGGGGACGGGACGGCCGTCATGTAAACAAATATCCTGTCCTTTAGGATCCTGCCAGATCCTCTTTACCTCTATTAGTGCCTCTCGCCTACACCGGCTTCACATCTGTTACACAAACCGCTACATTGGGATTATTATGTGCCGGATTATGTATATGTATGCCGCCTTCAACAGATATGCAGATGCCCGGATGGGAAGAGTTAAACGGCCGGATAAACTCAACCCTACGATTTATCACTGGATGATCTATTGATATGTTTATGTCACATCTAGTTGATAATCATAAAATAATCATTAAATCAACATGTGATTATAGCTTGTATTCATTGTACAAGTTAAAGTGATATAAGATTTTAGCTACTCTAATTCAAAATTTATTATTTTATTTTTTTAATTTGTGGACAAGTAGTTTTTTCTACTAATATGAAAATCAGAGATAGCTAGTTTTTGAAGTTTAACTTGAGTTTTTTCTTCTGGCTTCTATAATTTTTTTCTATTCTTGTAGAATCTGTAAGAGTTATATTTGCTTTTGTTTTGCATAATTTGTTCAAGGTACTAGAGTACGGTCAGTTTACAATACTCAAATACTTCTAACCTTATACTTGTGGCTTTTGATAGTGCCTTTGATTTTATGCCATAGAATAAAACTGGGAGCACTTATTATATATTTATTATTCAAAACTTTCCTCTCTATTGGTTGGTACTATCCGGACTTGCCAATGATTACTGATTTACTTTGGTCAGTTTGTATTCTTCTAATTGATATGAGTTGCGATGCTCTTTGGAACTTTCTTTTTTTTTTAGCTTTGTTGGTTTTTGATTGCTCTTTAAACGCGAGAAGTGCCAGGCTAATGCGGAAGTTTTGTTTTTTATTGTTTTATCTTTCTAAATTTTTTTTTTACATTTCTATTGGTTGGTATTTTCTTGATTTAAGGTCTCATTTGCATGAGTTTGACTTTTGGATTAACTTAATTAGGGTTGTTTTTAGGTTGTCAACTTTATTTTTTGAACCTTGTTATTTATGAGCTTCTAAGGTTTTGGCGGACAAATTTTTTCTATTTTTTTAGAGGTGGGACAAATGATGAGCGGGATGACTGTATTAAATATTTATAAACTGTGTTCCCACCCGCCTAAGTGTTAGTTATTAAGAAATTTGTTATTATACCCACCTCTGACGTATAAGTGACAACTGTCATTTAATCTGTCATATTAAAAACAGCAAAACCGCAACAAGTGTGGGAATAAGCAAATTTCTTGATAACAAATACTTGAGAGGTAGGCAAAAAAATCTATTTGAATTTTTATTTATTATAATAGTTTAATTATCAATTACCAAATTAGAACTAGTATTGTACAAAACAGGCTACTGGTGTCACATTTTTTGATGTTGAAAATGATTTTGGTAAGGTCTGGCATCAAAGACTACTCTCAAAACTTCATCAATTCAAATTCAATCCTAGATTGATCAAACTTATTGCTTCCTAACTGAAAACACTGGCCGTAATGATATCAAATTCAAAGTTCCTCAGGTTTAGTATTATCTCCGATGGTAACAATATCTGCCTCCGGTCCAGCAGAGTAAGATATTGCTTTCTCCAAGGAAAAAACAGATGTCCACCAAGACAATAATGTCCCCCAAATATAAGCAAAAAGAACAAAAAACATAAGAAAAAAATCGGATAACCTTACTTAAATTTTTGTTCTAATAAGCCATTATCCGGCCCATACCAGCAGGTGCCACTAAAGCCAACTTAGACTTAGTTTTTGGCCACCGACCCAAATGTTTGGAGTTGAATCACAAACACTAGAACGGGTGGGCGGAAACTCTAATCCAAACCACGCGCCTACTAAATTTGAACTTAGTTTGTACCCACCTCCGTCGTATAAGTGACAACTGTTATTTAATATGTCATTTTTAAAACCGCAACAAAAGTGAGAATAAGCAAATTTCTTTATAACAAACACTTAAGCGAGTGGGCCGGAACTCTGTATCAAACCACCGGCCCAATATTTATAAACTGTGTTTCCGTCCACCCGCCCAAGTGTTAGTTATCAAGAAATTTGTTATTGTACCCACCTTTGACGTATATGTGACAATTGTCATTTAATCTGTCATATTAAAAACAGCAGAACCGCAACAATGTGAGAATAAGCAATTTATTTGATAACAAACACTTGGGCGGGTGGGCGGGAACATTGTATCAAACTACCGGCCCAATATTTATAAATTGTGTTCCCGCCCACCCGACCAAGTGTTAGTTATTGAGAAATTTGTTTTTGTATCTATCTCTGACGTATAAGTGACAACTGTCATTTAATCTGTCATATTAAAAACATCAAAACCGCAACAATTGTGAGAATAAGCAAATTTCTTGATATCAAACACTTGGGCGTGTGGGCGGAAACACTGTATCAAACCACCAGCCTAATATTTATAAACTGTGTTCTCGCCTACTTCTCCAAGTGTTTGTTAGCAAGAAATTTGTTATTGTATCTACCTCTGAGGTATAAGTGACAACTGTCATTTAATCTGTCATATTAAAAACATCAAAACCGCAACAAGTGTGAGAATAAGCAAATTTCTTGATATCAAACACTTGGGCGGGTGGGCGGGAACACTGTATTAAACCACCGGCTCAATATTTATAAACTGTGTTCCCGCCCACCCGCCCAAGCGTTAGTTATCAAGAAATTTGTTATTGTACCCATCTCTGAGATATAAGTGACAACTGTCATTTAATCTGTCATATTAAAAACAGCAAAACCGCAACAAGTGTGAGAGTAAGCAAATTTCTTGATAACAAACACTTGGGCGGGTGAGCGGGAACACTGTATTAAACTACCGGCCCAATATTTATAAGCTGTGTTCCCGCCCACCCGCCTAAGTGTTAGTTGTCAAGAAGTTTGTTATTGTACCTACCTCTGACGTAAAAGTGACAACTGTCATTTAATCTGTCATATTAAAAACCGCAACAAGTGTGAGAATAAGCAAATTTCTTGATAACAAACACTTGAGCGGGTGGGCGGGAACACTATATCAAACCACCGGCCCAATATTTAAAAACTGTGTTCCCGCTCACCCTCCCAAGTGTTAGTTATCAAGAAATTTGTTATTGTACTCACCTTTGATATATAAATGACATCTGTCATTTAATCTGTCATATTAAAAACAGCAAAACCGCAACAAGTGTGACAATAAGCAAATTTCTTGATAACAAACACTTGGGCGGGTGGGCGGGAACACTGTTTTAAACCACCGGCCCAATATTTATAAACTGTGTTTTTGACTACCCGTCTAAGTGTTAGTTATCAAGAAATTTGTCATTATACCTACTTCTGGGATTCACTTTTACAAGGAAAGTGCCTATTGACTACCCTCTCCTCTTCAAGTGGAAGTTCAAGTTTGTACAAGCTCATGGACTTTTTGTTTGGTGATTGGGGTTTAGGAGATGGTTATAAGGACGCTCTATAGGCTATGGGGTTACCACTTTAGGTTATAGGACGGTTACTTGATTCATCGGTTGTATGTAGAAGTAAACTTTCTTGTCTGGCTCGGCGAGTCGGGCTAAATCAGGGTTGACGCAGCGGTTATATTCTGAGGTTTGTCCAATTTTTACTGTTTTGGACAAAACAAGAGTTCTAAGGAGCATCCTTTAAGTATTACTTTGGAAAGCCTCGAGAAGATTGAGGTGACATCTAGCGACGGTACCCCAGATTGGGGTTTTTTGTTTGCAAAATTGGTCTTTAAATACATTTTTGCAGGTATGCATAGGTTTCTCTCCCATGCTCTACTATTATTGATCAAAGCGATGGTTAATGGGAATTTTTCTTATTTGGTCTCTTGCGTTTTTTGTTAGCCGTGGAAATGGTTATTTGTTTTGTCTTTTGGTAACCGGTGGGCGTTCATATTGTGCTCAAGGATGGTTATGTTTTCTAGTCTTACTAGGATGACGTTTATGCCTATTCTGCGTTAGTTTGGCCAGGTTATTGACAAAACATTATTTTCCGAACGAAAGTATGAAGTTCTGAAAAATGTAACAAAACGTTTTGGTGGAGTTTGGTGTCTCACATTTGGGCGTCAATTGTTGTCCGTTTCTGTAAAGATTTGTGCTGCTGGTGCTATCTAGCAGGGGTAACATCTGTTTTGTTTTGTGTTGACTTTGTGATTTTGCAGTTTTTCTTGGTTAAAGATGATAAAGCGGTTGATTTTGAGTATGGGATGTGGAAATGTTTTAACGACGCTAGAAACTAAATGAGTTAGTGCAAGGTGGACTACGCAGACGCATAATAAATGCTACTCGAAAGCTATGTTTTTATTACCGTTTTTAGGAGTTGGAGGCGGTTTATTGAGAGATATTAGAAATGATGTAATTTGTGCATCAACTCTGCCCCATAGATTAGAAACTTTGAGGGTTTGTGTTTATTTTTGGATGAAGTGTTTACCGATTTATACGAAAGTTTTTGGAGATGTTGTTCAGGTAAATGTTTTAAGGCGTTCTATTTTTTTCAGAGCTTTAGTGGCAAAACACTTCATATTATATCGGTTTTGGTTTAAATATTTTGGAATATGTTCTTCCATCAGTGGTAATAGTCCCAGTTTTGTCTAAAAGATTTTTTTTTACAGGTTTTAATTCTATTTGTGTTTGGCTTGATGTTGAAATTTTTTTTGTTGGTTTTTTAATTTTGAAAAACAAGTTTTTTTTTGGTGGTTTGTAAGGGGAATCTTTTAAAGACTCAAAGTGTTAGATTCACTCTCACCAGGAAAGTGCCTACCGGCTAAACTTTTTCTAGTAGTGAGCACCTGATGGAAGTTTGAGACCTTACGGCTCATGTATATTTCGTTCGGAGATGTGGATTTAGGAAGTGTTTTAGGAAGAAGGTCGTTTGAAAGGCTGGATTTGGGAATGTGGTTTTATTCACTTTTGGAAAGGGTTAATATTAGGTTTGTACATAGAAGCTTTCCGATCTGATTTGGCAAGTTGTGCCAGGTTGGGATTGGAGTAAACCTCAAAGTTTTTGAAGTACGTTTTGGCCAAAGCTTTGAAATGAGGGAATCCCGAGGTTGGTACAAATATATGTTTTGGACAAACCATGGACCTCTTGAATCTAGCTTTGAAACGCCTCAAGACGATTGAGGTGGCAGTTTGCAGTGGTTCTCCAAACAGAGGAGGCATACGTGATTGTTGGTTGAAGTGTTGAGCCGGGTTCTAAGTTTCTTGTCTTGTTCTTGTTCTAACGTCTTTTGAAGAAAACTGCCTTGCTTTTCTTTGCGTTCACTATGACTCGCTAATCTCGGAGGTGGTTTTTTATAGTTTTAAGGTGACCATTTTGGATGACCTTGATGAATAGAGAAGTGCTATGTCATTGGCATATAGAGCCATTTTAACCCCGTGCATGTTTCCCGAAGTCATGTCGGTGACAAACAGGTTAAAAAGATGACGCAAGAGAATGGAGCCTTGAGGGACTGCAGCCGTGAAGTATAAATGTGATTTTTGAGTTTTACTGCTAGATTTCTGAAATTTAGATACGAGGCTATAACCTTATAAGACGCAAAGATAAGTTTTTTCTGTCCGACTTTGTGAAAGGCTTTTTTGACGTTGAAGAAGACTACATCAGTGGCTTTCTTAGCTTGAAATCTATGACAATGTGGTCCGTCATGCGGTTAAGTTGATGAACGCTGAACCTATGTTAGTGGGAAAGTGAGAACATTGTTTGCTTCAGTGTGCTCTTGAATAATGTCCAAGACAGAGGGACGATAAATCAGTAATGCGTTAGTATAAGGTACACTCCACATACTGAACGTCAGTCAAGCCCCCTTGATGATAAATGGTAATTGGAGCATTAATACCGGCCAATAGATCTCTACTGGACTGTACAGGGTCTTTGGGTTAATGTGTTAATTTTTGGGTGAAGTGTTTACCGATTCATAGAAGACTTTTTGGAGATGATGTCTAAATGTGGATAAACCTTAGAGCGTCTATGGTGCTGTAATCTTTGATGCCAAAATATTTAAAGAAACTGGGAAGGCTTGTATGCGGTATATAATGATTAGCTGGTTGAGTTTTTCTGGGTTCTTGACATTAGGTCTGTCTAAGTAGTCTTCCTGAAAGGACGTTAGGAGCTATGCTTTCAAGCGAATGTAAATCTGATTTTGGATGCTCCAGACTTTTATTGCAACGATATTTCTGTGATCTTGCTGCTTTGGCATCTGTGCTTAAAGTAGCAAAACGATTAGAATAAGGCAAACCGCACGGACCGCATACGAAACGCCGCTTAAGAGAGTTTCCCGATGGTGAAGGAGCGTGTTTTGAAGGTTTTTTTTTTTCTGGTAACAAAAATTGGTTTTTTATAGGATTTTACAGTAAATTGTGGGCTTTGCCTCCTTTTTTTCTTTGTGTAAAGAAAGTAGTTTACGGTCTGGCTGGAGATGTTATTTACTTTTTAGCATGTGTCTTCTGGTTTCTGTAAAATAAGTATTAATTTGACATTTATTTTGAACTACAAGCTAAGATTCTGCTGGTTGTTGGCTATTTCATTCTTCTTTTTTGCCTTTTTTTAGTTTTTGTATTTGAGTATTGCAGCAGTTTCTTCTGTTTCTTGTGGACTTTTTGGTCGTAGTGGTAAAGTTTGTAGAAAGGTTAAATGCTGTTTCAAAATCAGGCTTTATAGTTTGGCCATTATTTGGAAAGTTTGGTCTTCAACCAACAAATATTGCTTTAAAATTACAAAATCGGGCTTTGAATTGAAATTGTAATGTTTAAATTATAAAATCTAAATTATTATATTTTAAATTATTTGAAAGATAATTCGAATAATGGTTCGAAAGATGATTCGAATAATGGTTCGAAAAATAATTTGAGTAATTGTTTGAAAGATAATTCAAACAATCATTCTAAAGAAAATTGAAAACAGGATCAAATTCAAAAACTTGGATCAAAATTTGTATGCAGTTTCATGTCGTATTAGGTAATAAATTAAATTAGATAAAAATTGATATTGTATACACAAGCCATATAAGATTTGATGATAAAATTCCAATCAAGATTGATAGTGCAAAGTGATATGCTGAGTATTCCAAACGATGGCGTGTCATAAAAAGAAAATATTGATGCAGTGAAAACTTGACGTGACGAACGTGAGTCTGGCCGACGGCAAGGGAGCGTCATTGTGAAACCATTTCTTGTAGCTAATAAAATATTTAAGGGAAAACTTGAGGCAGTTGCACATTAAATATGAAATATCCTTGCGTGACTATAGCCGCTCATTATCCTTAATGCATTAGTATTCATCCACAAAAATAAACCAAACATTTCTAACAAAATTGGATAGTTTGGTATGTGTGTTATTGGACGATGTGAAGTTATTTACATCTTCCTCAGTCGCGTCACGTTCGAAACAAGAACCAACATGCTTTTAATGATTTTCTATAATTGTAATATTTTGGGGGGCGACGTCTGTTAGCATAATAGTGTTACGCGCCTCGCGGAGCACGTCGTCGGATGGTTGCTCCCATATATCGGCGGGGGTGTAGTGCAGCCGGGGGCAGCTTCAAATGCGCGTCTCCAAAATTTACATGCATAAATTCGATCGGGGCGGCTCATCCAATCATGAAATATCGGGTTTGCATGCCCCGCTATTTACTGTGAAACTGGATTGGGGGGAATCGAAAAAAAAAGCATATTTAGTTTTCATCAAGACATATATCTAGAAGCAATATGTCTCCGATTACCCAAGCAATTCACAATCAGATGAACAAGATAGGTATTATTAAGGGGAATATAATAAGATTTTTAGTTGTAGAAAAGGTAAAAAGATGAGACCAATTGCGAAGATATATTTACGTTGAACATATATTTTATAATATTTATTTAATAAGTATCCTTTGAATGATTGTAAAAATTGTATTTGAATTATTATCCGAATGATTATTCGAATGATCAACATATTTAAATTAAATAATTGTAAAGTGTAAGGTTTTCTTAGAACCAACAATAGTTTGATTTTTGAGTTTTGTCGCCCATAAGCACCAAATCCTTTTCATTCCTCTAGAGAGCTATTTGACCCTTCAGAAGACCATAACATTAATATCCTTATATTACATAATCTTGCTTTCTTATATAAATCAATTTTTTTATGATGATTTGTATATCAAACATTTCATATGTAATGCGTGTACATAGTTATTTCACACACAAGGGACTATTATATTTATTTATTAATCTTACATCTCCCACTTTTTCTTGCTATGCATTTATTAATTTATGTTGCCCTGGAGGTGTGCACGCGGGGGCATAATTTGTAGCACCGTGATAGAATACAATGCCCCCGTTGCAACCCAGGCTATCTTGAGGCCATAAATTCCATCCGAATTTTCGATCAGTCTTTATTTATCATAACGGATTTATTAGGTTGTATTGTGTTGTAGTGAGCGCGTGAACAATGCGGATTTATGACGGCAACGAAACGGCATATAATATTTTAAAATCTCACAATGGTACAGCAGAAACAGAAGTAAAACAAAAATCTGAATATAGCGAGCTTGCATATCAATAAGGAAACAACGTGGCACAGAAAATGTGATAGGAGATAGTATTATATATACAGTATTTTATTTTATATTATACTCATCAAAGCGTGCAATATTATTTTTTAATTTGTTATAAATTACTATAAATTAAGCATATAGGCATCCAAATATACACATGTCCTCAGTGGCTCGGTGTGCCCAACATCTCGACAAAATATTACATAACTTCTAAACGGTGGTTTGAAAATTAATCAAAATTGGTACTAAGATACATTATTATTATTAGTACCATCTGTATAAAGTTGATTAAAGATGATACGCTCAATTTTATAAAAACTCAATTTAATCGACATCATCTTATTTACTGCTCTATCTATATGAAACACAAAATATTTAATAACTTCTAAACGGTGCTTTGAAAATTCATCAAATTTGGTCCTGAGATACAATATTATCATAAATATCAATTGTATGAAATTGATCAAAATCGATACGCTCAATTTTATAAAAATTCAATTTAATCGACATCACCTTACTTACTGCTCTAACTATATGAAATAGAAAACATTACATAACTTCTAAACGATGCTTTGAAAATTGATCAAATTTGGTACTAAGATACAATATTATCATTAGTACCAATTGTTTAAAATTGATCAATATCGATACGCTCAATTTTATAAAAACTCAATTTAATCGACATCATCTTACTAACTGGTTTAACTATATGAAACACAAAATGTTAAATAACTTCTAAATGGTGCTTTGAAAATTGATTAAATTTGATACTGAGATACAATATTATCATTAGTACCAATTGTATAAACTTGATCAAAATCGATACGCTCAATTTTATAAAAACTCAATTTAATCGACATCACCTTACTTACTGCTCTAACTATACGAAACACAAAATTTTACTTTGCTTCTAAACGGTGCTTTGAAAATTGATCAAATTTGGTAATAAAATACAATATTATTATTAGTACCAATTGTACAAAGTTGATTAAAATCGTAACGCTCAATTTTATAAAAACTCAATTTAATCGACATCATCTTATTTACTGCTCTATCTATATGAAACACAAAATATTTAATAACTTCTAAACGGTGCTTTGAAAATTCATCAAATTTGGTCCTGAGATACAATATTATCATAAGTATCAATTGTATAAAATTGATCAAAATCGATACGCTCAATTTTATAAAAATTCAGTTTAATCGACATCACCTTACTTACTGCTCTAACTATATGAAATAGAAAACATTACATAACTTCTAAACGATGCTTTGAAAATTGATCAAATTTGGTACTAAGATACAATATTATCATTAGTACCAATTGTTTAAAATTGATCAATATCGATACGCTCAATTTTATAAAAACTCAATTTAATCGACATCATCTTACTAACTGGTTTAACTATATGAAACACAAAATGTTAAATAACTTCTAAATGGTGCTTTGAAAATTGATCAAATTTGGTACTGAGATACAATATTATTATTAGTACCAATTGTATAAACTTGATCAAAATCGATACGCCCAATTTTATAAAAACACAGTTTAATTGACATCATTTTATTTACTGCTCTAACTATATGAAACACAAATCATTACATAACTTCTAAACGGTGCTTTAAACATTGATCAAGTTTGGTGATAAGATACACTATTATGATTAGTACTAATTGTATAAAGTTGGTCAAAATCAATAGGCTCAATTTTATAAAATCTCAATTTAATCGACATCATTTTACTTACTGCTCTAATTGAAACAAAATATTACGTAACTTTTAAACGGTGCTTTAAAAATTGATCAAACTTGGTACTAAAATACAATATTATCATTAGTACCAATTGTATGAAGTTGAGCAAAATCGATACGCTCAATTTTATAAAAACTCAATTTAATCGACATCATCTTACTTACTGCTATAACTATATGACACACAAAATATTAAGTAACTTCTAAACGGTGCTTTGAAAATTGATCAAATTTGGTACTAAGATACAAGATTATCATTAGTACCAATTGTATAAAGTTGATCAAAATCGATACGCTCAATTTTATAAAAACTTAATTTAATCGACATCATCTTAATTATTGCTTTAACTATATGAAACACAAAATGATACACAACTTCTAAACGGTGCTTTAAAAATTGGTCAGATTTGGTACTGAGATACAATATTAACATTAATACCAATTGTGTAAAGTTGATCAAAATTGATACGCCTAATTTTATAAAAACTCATTTTATCTTACTTACTGCTCTAACTATATGAAACACAAAATTATACATAACTTTTAAACGGTGCTTTGAAAATTGATCAAATTTGGTATTAAAATACAATATTATTATCAGTACCAAATGTATAAAGTTGATTGAAATCGATACGCTCAACTTGATAAAAACTCAATTTAATCGACATCATCTAACTTGCAGCTCTAACTATATGAAACACAAAATATTACATAACTTCTAAATGGTGCTTTGAATGTTGATCAATTTTGTTACTAAAATACAATATTATCATTAGTACTAATTGTATAATATAGATTAAAATTGATACGCTCAATTTTTTTTAAATTTTAATTAAATCGATCTCATTTTACTATAATATAATCAAAAAACTAAACAAATCATATCTTCCTTTATCATAAATCTTTTCCTATATAAATTTACCTCACTGGACCATTTCCTCCGCGCATTATTACATCCCGACGTCTATTTTAGTTTGAGTTATTCGTCGGCAAGGGCGCATGCAGCCGACTGGGTGGCTGCTTTTATATTGTATGGTGGTCCAGAAATGGAGCCGTAAGAGAAAAACGGGGGCGCGCGAAGTTAATCGTCCGCAAGTAACCCAAGATTAGGTGGAAGTTATTCAATTGCACCCTCGGATAAAACAAATGGCCCGTGAGGAAATTATACATAATCGCAATCAATTTGTAATTTTCTGCAATTTCGAACGATATTAAGCAATTTGCACCCCAACAACATGTACCCAATTATAATCCGACAAATGAGCAAAGTTTAATTGCAACACCTTCAATTAATTTTTGCTTTTGACCAATAGTTAAAAATTGGATTAATTTAAGTAATTTTATTATTGTTTTGCAAGTGTGTATTGGATTTCTGTCGCCTGGTACATAACTATATATAAAGCTGAGGGAAAACAACCCACGGCGTGTAAGTACATGCACTTCAAAGGGACGTCTATTCAACGGCGAATAGATGAAAGTGGTTTTGCACCGAGTGGAGCCGTGGGGCGGCTAATAATTAGAGAGGGGCTTTTGTCATCCAACTCTCGGATTTCGCAACCCCTGTTGGTGTGTCGCACACTTTCACCGAGACATCACCACTCGAAACAAAAAAAATTTATAAACTAATAATTTTCGATTTAATTATATATGAGCAGTAGTTTAAAATAGTAAGATACATTTTGTACAGTTATTAGTTAGGTAGACCCTATTTCCTTTCAAGGCACGTGTCATACTTAACTAAAATATAAACTGGTTAATCTATTATGCTTTTAAATTTTTACAAACAATTTATTACCCTTAGATAAAAACTACCCTCAAATTAATTAACCGCCATTAATTAATCTGATTATAATTAGGATGAAACGAGTACATTACTTTTTTTTATACATACCAGCCCCGGTAATTCCCTATCCCCCATTTACCTACTTTTGCCTCGACAAAATTAATGCGGCAAGCCCCGAAATAAAAAAAAATCCGGCCCACCCTACCATATACAAAAGGGGATCCTCGGAAGCGCACGCAAAAAAAAAACTACTCTCGTCGTTGTTTTTGCGGCGGCCCTGAGGCTAAATTGAAAATCCCATCAGGTAGGAAGTTCGCTTTATTCATCTTTCGCGGCACAAGGCGGCCCCCTGAATATTTTATAATATCATTTTGATAAAGCGAAACTTCGGGTGTAATTCTTCGTCGTCGTGGGTGGAGAAGAAAAATATATAAAATAATGCCGCTTGGGAGGGTAACTTAGTACAAATAATTCCAGGCAAATACAATTAATTCCGTTATCCGACCAGGCGGAAGTTTTATTTAATTCTGTTTGGTTTCGACTACGAAGTGGATCTCCAAGTCCCAATTCTCAAACATTGTAATTATATTTGATTTTCGCCATAATGCGGTGATGTATTTCAATCTGGGTCACTTAGAGAGACGCTTTAATTGCTTGCTAATTTATATCTTGCGAACAATTAGTTTCAAATTTTGATTAATCAAACTTAAATATAATTTTACATTTACTCAATCAAATCATCATTTTTATTGCAACTCATACATTTGGTAATAAGTTATTAACAACAAATGCACTCTTTAGAAGTTATGTAATATTTTGTGTTTTATATAGTTAAGAGCAGTAAGTGAGACGATGTCGATTAAATTGTGTTTTTATAAATTTGAGCGTATTGATTTTGATCAATTTTATGCAATTGGTACTAATGGTAATATTGTATCTTAGTACCAAATTTGATCAACATTCAAAGCACCGTTTGGAAGTTATGTAATATTTTGTGTATCATATAGTTAGAGCAGTAAGTAAATGATGTTGATTAAATTGAGTTTTTACAAAATTGAGCAGATTTATTTTGATCAAGTTTATGCAATTGGTAATAATAATAATATTGTATCTTAGTACCAAATTTGATCAATTTTCAAAGTACCGTTTAGAAGTTATGTAATACTTTGTGTTATGTTTAGTTAGAGCAGTAAGTTAGATGATGTCGTTTAAATTGAGTTTTTATAAAATTGAGCGTATCGATTTTGATCAATTTTATACAATTGGTACTAATGATAGTATTGTATCTTAGTACCAAATTTGATCAATTTTTAAAACGCCATTTAGAAGTTATGTAATATTTTGTGTTTCATATAGTTAGAGCAGTAAGTAAGATGATGTCGATTAATATTAGTTTTTATAAAATTGAGCGTATCGATTTTGATCAACTTTATACAATTGGTACTAGTCATAATATTGTATGTTATTACCAAATTTGATCAATTTTTAAGGCACCGTTTAGAATTTATGTAATATTTTGTGTTTCATATAGTTAGAGCAGTAACTAAGCTGAAGTCGATTAAATTGAGTTTTTATAAATTTGAGCGTATCAATTTTGATCAACTTTATACAATTTGTACTAATGATAATATTGTATCTTTGCACCAAATTTGATCAATTTTTAATGCACCATTTAGAAGTTATGCAATATTTTGTGTTTTATATAGTTAGAGCAGTAAGTAGATGATGTCGATCAATTTGAATTATTGAAAAATTGAGCGTATCATAAATGATCAACTTATTACAATTGGTATTAATGATAATATTGTACCTTAGCACCAAATTTGATCAATTTTTAATGCACCATTTAGAAGTTATGTAATATTTTGTGTTTTATATAATTAGAGCAGTAAGTAGATGATGTCGATCAAATTGAATTTTTGAAAAATTGATCGTATCAATTTTGATCAACTTTATACAATTGGTATTAATGATAATATTGTACGTTAGCACCAAATTTCATCAATTTTTAATGCACCATTTAGAAGTTATGTAATATTTTGTGTTTTATATAGTTAGAGCAGTAAGTAGATGATGTCGATCAAATTGAATTTTTGAAAAATTGAGCGTATCAATTTTGATCATTTTTATACAATTGATATTAATGATAATATTGTACCTTAGCACCAAGTTTGATTAATTTTTGATGCACCATTTAGAAGTTATGTAATATTTTGTGTTTTATATAATTAGAGCAGTAAGTAGATGATGTCGATCAAATTGAATTTTTGAAAAATTGAGCGTATCAATTTTGATCATTTTTATACAATTGATATTAATGATAATATTGTACCTTAGCACCAAGTTTGATTAATTTTTAATGCATCATTTAGAAGTTATGTAATATTTTGTGTTTTATATAATTAGAGCAGTAAGTAGATGATGTCGATCAAATTGAATTTTTGAAAAATTGAGCGTATCAATTTTGATCAACTTTATACAATTGGTATTAATGATAATATTGTACCTTAGCACCAAATTTCATCAATTTTTAATGCACCATTTAGAAGTTATGTAATATTTTGTGTTTTATATAGTTAGAGCAGTAAGTAAGATGATGTCAATTAAATTGAGTTTTTGCAATTAGTACTAATTCTAAAATACTGTTACAAAATATAAAAATCCGACCCTTATATGATAAAAACATTAAAATCCGTTCTATAAAAACCAAAAAATGAATTTCAATTTTGATATTTATTAGTGGCTCAACTATTTGAATCACTTCTTTTGAAGTCACGAAGCGCTTTATGAATTTTATGATAATAATATAAGTTTATGAGTTACGATAAGGTTAAATATGTATACAGATAAGGTTAAGCATGAATATAATTAAATATAATAAAAAAAGTAGTCGAGTGTAAAAGTATTACAAAAACCACCCACTAACCACAAGCTTCTTGTTAAAATTTGCATAATAGAGGTCCCATGCTTATTATAATCGAAATTTCAAAAATAAACAAGATCGTTGTACAACATAAAGGTGCGCTATAATTTATCCAGTCCCATTTATAACGCGTAGTTTTTAAAATGAGGCCCCGTTTCAATTAAACAGCAGTTTTCCGAGCAAATATGAGCCCGGATGAAAAGCGTGCGCGAAGTACGACGGGGGTGTGGGCGACCCCGATCGTAGATACGGCACGCTCCCTGCGGTTTCCGCAATTGCCGCGGCCCCCATTGTTCCCACCGTATCTGCGATCCGATTGCGCTCACCCCCTTCTCATAACACGGCGAATAATGCGGAATAATCGTTTCTACCCTTTTATAACAATTTTTTTAATTTGATTGCTAAATATATTTTTTTTATGTTTCAGGTGCGGACGCTGTTCGTGAGCGGATTGCCCATGGATGCCAAGCCTCGAGAACTCTATTTATTATTCAGAGCTTACGAGGTTAGTATATAACAATAGAGTTATCGATTAGATACAACCTCTATTTGTGTGGGATGTGCGGAATTGCAAATTGTGTTTGGACAGGTAATGGGAATCCGACTGTTCCTCGTGCCGTTGCGGTTTGGGGGATTATTTGGATGGATTGAAAAAAAAATTATAAGGTTCAATTAATCGATACATTGCGTTGTTGTCGCCCACGCATGTACCCCACACGTCCATCAGAATCGCTTGTTTATTATACCGATTCGCAATCAATTTAACACCTGCGAATAATTTATGCAACAGTGCACACCTGGAGTTAATAAATTTAAACTCGTGCCATTTGCAAAATTTTATTTAATGTAACACGTTCTAAATTTATTATTGCACACGTAAATATAGAACTATACGTTATTTATGCAAATTATGAACTATTAATTGTGTTTTGTTGGTGAACTCGTACACGTGTTTTGAGTTCATGTTTAGATTTTATAAACGTCAATTTAGACCTTGTAACTATTGACACTTAACAGCAGACAAATGTTACTTTTGACTATTGTATTGTTAAATGTTATTTTGATAGTTAAACTATATGTAACGTGTTAATTTTGACATCTAAAGAACTTTTTGCTTAAATTTTGTCAGTTTACTTATACTGCTTACATACTTGCAACAATCTGCCGTACCGCAACACCGTCGCGTAACATCGTCGCGTACCATCACTCCGCAACACAATTGCGTACCGCAACATCGTCGCGTAACATTTTCTTTGATCCGACGGCAGAAAACCGACAAGCAATGGGACGCTGTTGCGAGGTGATGTTGCGCGAGGATGTTACGCGACGATGTTGCGGTACGGCAGATTGTTGCAAGTGTGTACGCAGTATTACAATTGTTTTATGACTGCTCAGGAACATTTTATGACGTTTATGTATGAGCTCAAAAGCTCATATTATGACAGATCAGAAACCATTAATGACAGTTTACAAACAATTTATGACGCGTATGACAACTCACAAACATTTTATGATAATATAAAAACATTTTATGACGTTTATGATAGCTAAGAAACATTTTTTAGCATTTATGACAGCTCAAAAACAATTAATGAGTATTCACAAACATATTATGTCGTTTATGATATTCCCTAAACATATTATAACGGTTATGATACTTTACATTTTATGATAAGTTTGGAACGTTTTATGTCGTTTATGACAGCTAAAAATTATTTTATAACATGTATGACAGCTCAGAATTAGTTAATGACTATTCATAAACATTTTATGACGTTTATGATATTTCCTAAAATTGTTATAATATATATATTTATGACAGTTTACAAACATTTTATGACGCGTATGACAACTCACAAACATTTTAGAAAGTTTATGACTGTTCACAAACGTTTTATAATAATTTAGGAACGTTTTATGACGTTTATGACAGCTAAAAAACATTTTACAACATGTATGACAGCTCAGAATCAGTTAATGACTATTCATAAACATTTTATGATATTTTCTAAAATTATTATAACGTTTATGACAGTTTGCAAACATTTTATGACACGTATGACAACTTGCAAACATTTAAGAAAGTGCATGACAGCTTACAAACATTTTACGATAATTAAGGAACATTTTTTGACGTTATTGACAGCTAAGAGTTATTTCATGTACATTTATGACAGTTTAAAAACATTGAATGACTACTCACAAACATTTTATGACGCGTATGACAACTCACAAACATTTTTGATATTTTTTGATAATTTAGGAACGTTTTAGGACGTTTATGATAGCTAAAAAACATTTTATAACATGTATGACAGCTCAGAATCAGTTAATAATTACTCAAAAACATTTTAAGACGTTTATAATATTTTCTAAAATTTTTGTAACGTTTAAGATAGTTTTCAAACATTTTATGACGCGAATGTCAACTCGCAAACATTTTACGATAATTAAGGAACATTTTTTTAAGTTATTGACATCTAAGAATTTTTTTATAAAATTTATGACAGCTCAAAATCAATGAATGACTACTCACCAACATTTTATGACGTTTATGATATCTCATAAACATATTATAACGTTTATGACAATTTTCAAACATTTTGTGATGCGTATGACAACTCACAAACATTCACACACGTTTTATGATAATTTTGGAACATTTTATGACGGCTAAGAAACATTTTATAACATTTATGACAACTCACGGTTATTATACGACGTTTATGATATTTTACAAACATTTTATGACAGGATCACTTTATGACATTTATGGCAGTTCAAAAACAATTATTTACTACCCATTAACATTTTATAACGTTTATGACAGCTTACGGACATTTGGTGACGTTTATAATATCTTTTATACGTTTTATGACAGTTCGGGAACATTTAATGACGTTTATGAGTTCAGAATCAATTAATATCTATTCACAAACATTTTATGACGTTTATGATATCTCCTAAACATATTATAACGTTTACGACAGCTTATAAACATTTTATGACGCGTATGAAACTCATAATCTTTTTTTGATAAATTTGAAAATATTTTAGAACGTTTATGATTGCTTAGAAACAATTCATGACTATTTACAAACTATTTATGACGTTTATTATATCTTCTAAACCTATTACAACGGTTATGACAGTTTACAAACATTTTATGGTAATTTAGGAAGGTTTTATGACGTTTATGACAGCTAATAAACATTTTATAACATTTATAACAGCTCAGAATCAATTAATGAGTATTTATGACGAGTATGGCAACTCATAAACATTTTATGATAGTTTAGGTACGTTTTATGACGTTTATGACAGCTAATAAACATTTTATAATATATATGACAGCTCAAAGTTAACTAATGAGTATATACTAACATTTTATTGCGTTTATGATATCTCCTAAACATACTATATTGTTTATGACAGTTTAGAAACATTTTATGACGCGTATGACAATTCACAAACATATTATGATAATTTAGGAACGTTTTATGACGTTTATGACAGCTAAGAGTTATTTTATAAAAATTTTGACAACTCAAAATCAATGAATGACTACTCACAAACATTTTATGACGTTTATGATATTTCTTAAACATAATATAACGTTTATGATCGTTTGCAAACATTTTATGACGCGTATGACAATTCACAAAAATTTTAGAAAGTTTATGATTTTATGATAATTTTTAAAATCAATTATTGATTGTTCATTAACGTTTTAGAAAGTTTATGACAGCTTACAAACATTTTATGATCATTTACAAACATAAAATGACAATTATGACGGTTAAGAAACATTTTATAACATTTATGACGGCTTAGAAACAAATTTATGACATTTTAAACATTTCATGACAGCTTAGAAACACTAGATGACATTTATGACAACTTAAAAACAATTATTGACTGCCCGCTATCATTTCTAACGTTTTATGACAATTTGGGAACTTTTTATGACGTTTATGACAGCTTAAGAACATTTTATGACAGGTAAGAATGACGTTTATGATTTCTCTTAAACATATTATAAATGTTATGACAGTTTACAATCATTTTATGACTTGTATGACAACTCACAAACATTTTAGAAAGTTTATAACGGCTCACAAACATTTTATGATAACTTTGGAACATTTTATGACGTTTATGACAGTTAAGAAACATTTTATAACATTTATGACAGCTTAAAATTAATTTATAACATCTACAAACATTTTATGACGGCTTAGGAACATTAGATGACATTTATGATAGCTTAAAAACAATTATTGACCGCCCACTAACATTTTATAACGTTCTCTTGGACGTTTTATAACATTTGTGATATTTCTGAACGTTTTATGACAGTTTGGGAACATTTTATGACGTTTATGAGAGCTTAAAAACGTTTTATGACAGGTAAAAAACCAATTAATAACATTTTACAAACAAATTATAACATTTATGACAGCTTACGAACATTTGGTGACGTTTATAATATAACTTTAACGTTTTATGACAGTTCGGGAATATTCTATGATGTTAATGACAGCTTAGAAACAATTAATGACAGATGAAATATTTAATGACGTTTATAGCAGTTCACGAACAAATTATATTGTTTATGGCAGCTTTGGAAGATTTTATAAAGTGTATGATAGCTCCCAAACATTTTAAGACGTTTATGACAGTTTACTAATATGTTTTGACGTTTATAACTGTTTTGTAATAATGTTTAAACGTTTATGACAGCTTATAAACATATTATGACAATTATGACATTTCACAAGTATTTTATGACAGTTCAGAAACAATTTATGACGTTTATGACAATTTAGGAACATTTTATGAGACATATAATAGCTCAGAGACAAACAAACACACAAATCTAACCGCACAAATGCTAGTTGTTATCAAGAAATTGGAAGTTTTTCTTCTCTGCAAGCGTTGGAAGTCTCAATGTCAAAGGAGATGTTGTTAACAACCAATTTTGGAGAAACACTTGGATGGGTGGGTGGGTTACTCCAAAACATGAGTATGAATGGTTGGTCCAAACTGGGGTTCTTACTTATCCGCTTAAAAGTTTGTTATCAAGAAGTTGAAAGTTTTTTTTTTCTTTAAGCTTTGAAAGTCTTTATGTAAAAGGAAGTGATGGTGACATCTAAACCTTTGATGACAAACACTTGGGCGGGTGAGTGGGTCACTTTAGAATATGAGTATGAATGGATGATTTGAACTAGGGTTTCCGCCTTCTCGCCCAAGTGTTAGTTATCAAATAAGTTGGAAACTTTTTTTTCTCCAAGCATTAAAAGTCTCTATGTTATGGATGTGATTGATGACAAACACTTGGGCGAGTAGGTGGGTTCTTGCTTACCCGCTCATATGTTAGTTATTAATAAATTAGAAGTTTTTTTTTCTGCAAGCGTTAAATATTTCTATCTTAAAGGAGGTGATGATGACATACAACCCCTTGATGACAAACACTTGGGGGGGTGGGTGGGTCACTCCAGAACATGAGTATAGACAAATAGATTGAATTTGTGTTTCCGGCCACTCGCCCAAGTGTTATTTATCAAGAAATTGAAAGTTTTTTTTTTCTGGAAGCGTTAAAAGAGGTGACGATGACATACAATCTCTTGATGACAAATACTTGGACGGGTGAGTGGGTCGCTCCAGAACATGAGTATGGACAAATAGTTTGAACTTGGGTTTTTGCCCACCCGTTCTAATGTTACTTTTTAAGGAATTGAAAGTTTCTTTTCTCTGCAAGCGTTACAAGTCTCTATGTCAAAGGAGGTGATTGCGATATTCTGTTGGGCAGGTGGGTGGATCACTCTTGAACATAAGTACGAATGGATGGTTTAAAATGGGGTTAGGAGGAGATAAGTTTATCACTTGATAACGGACACTTAAGCGGATAGGTGGGAGTTAAACAAGATGGAACAAAAGTAAAAGATTTAAACATGAGAGAATTGTTTAATAATAAATCTCTTGATAACTAACGCTTGGGTGGGTATGCGGGAACTAAGTTTAGATAGTAAACGAGATCCTTCTTCTACTGTGACCTATGCACCCGCCCAAGTGTTTGTCATCAAAGGATCCACTGTTTGTTTTATCTCTTGTGTGCTTGGATTTCGATATGAAAGAATTGTTTAATAATAAATCTCTTGATAACTAGCGCTTGGGTGGGTGGGCGGGAACTAAGTTTACATAGTTAGCGGGATCTTTCTTCTACTGTGACCAACTCACCCGCACAAGTGTTAGTTATCAAAGGATCTATTGTTTGTCTCACCCCTTGTGTGCTTGGATTTAGATATGAGAGAATTGTTTATTAATAAATCTCATAATAACTAACGCTTGCGTGGGTGGGCGGGAACTAAGTTTAGATAGTGAGCAAGATGCTTCTTCTGTTGTGATTTACCCACCCGCCCAAGTGTTTGTCATCAAACTATCCATTGTTTGTCCCACCTCTTGTGTGCTTGGATTTATATATGAGAAACTTGTATAATAATAAATCTTTTTTATAACTAACGCTTGGGTGGGTGGGCGGGAACTAAGTTTACATTGTGAGCGGGATGTTTTTTCCACTGTGACCCACCCACCCGCACAAGTGTTAGTTATCAAAGGATCTATTGTTTGTTCTACCTCTTGTGTGCTTGGATTTATATATGAGAGAATTGTTTAATAATAAATCTCTTGATAACTAACGCTTGGGTGGGTGGTCGGGAACTAAGTTTAGATAGTGAGCGAGATGCTTCTTCTTACGTGACCCACTCACCCGCCCAAGTGTTTGTCATCAAAGGATCTATTGTTTGACCCATTTCTTGTGTGTTTGGATTTAGATATGAGAGAGTTGTTTAATAATAAATCTCTTGATAACTAACGCTTGGGTGGGTGGGCGGGAAATAAGTTTAGATAGTGAGCGAGATGCTTCTTCTACTGTGACTCACCCACCCGCCCAAGTGTTTGTCATCAAAAGATCTATTGTTTGTTCTATCTTTTGTGTGCTTGGATTTAGATGTGAGGGACTTGTTTAATAATAAATCTCTTCATAACTAATGCTTGGGTGGGTGGGCGGGAACTAAGTTTAGATAGTGAGCGCGATTTTTCTTCCACTGTGACTTACCCACCCGTCCAAGTGTTTGTCATCAAAGGATTCATGGTTTGTCCTACCTCTTGTGTGCTTGGTTTTAGATATGAGAGAATTGTTAAAATAATAAATTTTTTGATAACTAACGTTTGGGTGGGTGGGCAAGAACTAAGTTTAGATAGCGAGCGAGATCTTTCTTCTACTGTAATCTATCTACCCGCTCAAGTGTTAGTTATCAAAGGATCTATTGTTTGTCCCACTTTTTGTGTACTTGGAATTAGATATGAGAGAATTGTTTAATAATAAATCTCTTGATAACTAACGCTTGGGTGGGTGGGCGAGAAATAAGTTTAGATAGTGAGCGAGATGTTTATTCTACTGGGACCCACCCACTCGCCCAAGTGTTTGTCATCAAAGGATCTATTGTTTGTTCCACCTCTTGTGTGCTTGGATTTAGATTTGAGAGAATTGTTTAACAATAAATGTTTTGATAACTAACGCTTGGGTAGATGGGCGGAAACTAAGTTTAGATAGTGAGCAAGATGCTTCTTCTACTGTGACCCACTCACCCGCCTAAGTGTTTGTCATCAAAGGATCCATTGTTTGTTCTACCTCTTGTGTGCTTGGGTTTAGGTATGAGAGAATTGTTTAATAATAAATTGCTTGATAACTAACGCTTGGGTGGGTGGGCGGGAACTAAGTTTAGATAGTGAGTGGGGTTTTTCTACCACTGTGATCCACCCACTCGCCCAAGTCTTAGTTATCAAAGGATCCATTGTTTGTCCTATTTTTTGTGTGCTTGGATTTAGATATGAGAGATTTGTTTATTAATAAATTTCTGGATAACTAACGCTTGGGTGGGTGGGTGAGAACTAAGTTTAGATAGTGTGCGGGATTTTTCTTCTACTGTGACCCACCCACCCGCCCAAGTGTTTGTCATCACAGGATCCATTGTTTGTTCCACCTCTTGTGTGCTTGGGTTTAGATATCAGAGAATTGTTTAACAATAAATTGTTTGATAATTATAGCTTGGGTTCAATGCTGGCTTTCAAAACTTGGAAGGTTTGTTGTGGTAAACGAGTGATTTTTTTAGATTTTTAGAACGGGAGATCACACGGCTTTGAATTGATGTTTTAAAGTTTCTATAAATGCTTTGTAAGCGGTTGCTCCATTCTGCTGGAATCAACAATGCTCGAGACCCATTTAGCAACTTGCGGCAAAAAAAACTTCTTTAATATCCAAAGACCAGTCACTTTTTTACTGCAAATGCTGCACCAAACAGCCATTTTTGCAAATTTTGTTTGTTAACATAAAAAGTTTAGTGGAAATGGGCTTTGTCGTTTATTATGATTTTGAATACGAAATCATCATCTCACTTACGGGTCAGCAAGCAGCACTTTGTAAGGGAATATTTTCAGGTTTTTTATCAAAATTTGACGCATCAAACGTCTGCTGATGCCAAATTGTGTGCATAGTTGTCTCGTTGATGTTTGTGGACTTACAGGAACATCCTCTGTCACAACAGCAATATTTTTGATTAAACAAGCAATACGGGGTTACTTCTTGCGACATCTCTAGCGGACCCAGTTTGCACAAAACTCTTAATTGTTTGCGCACATGGTGCAGGACGACGAGGAAAACGACGACGAAATTTACAATGCGTTAAAAGAACAGACCGGAGATTGGTCGAATAAGCAGTAACAAATACTCCGCTTTCTTTGGGTGTGTATGTCTACAACAAAAATGTCAAACCACAATTATATTTGTTGGTATGCCGCAAAATACGTATAGATGCAAAGTGCTGCGCATAATTTGTACGTTTATTTGGTATATGAAATAAATAGTTATTGCGTAGCTTCATATAGCTAAAGAATGTTAAATGTCATTTTTGACAGCTAACCTTTAGTTTGCATAAAACAACGTTTGACTGGTTATTATTATTATTATATGAATCAAGTCAAAAACGTCATTTAAGATTTAATTTAAACGTCACTTTTGACTGTTTTACAAATTCACAAAGTTTTTTGCAAAAAATAATATAACTAAATAATAAGTTAAACGTCATTTTTGACACTTAAAAGTTTTTTTAGTTATATTTTTGACAGTTAACGATGTTTTTGAGGTCTTTAAAAACTTTAGTTGTGACAATTAAAAACAAGTTAAACGTCATTTTTGACAGTTGGTTGGCAATTTTGATCACAAAAAAATACTTTTAGCAATTGAATCAGATTTTTGTCATTTATGTCAACTTTTGGCAGTTTCTTCTGACAGCTAAAACATTTTCTGTGACAAGTATTTGACATTTCGGCTGGTTTTTAAGGAAAAATAATTTGGCATATAAGCCCATATTGGATACTAACTAAACCAAAATATTTGATGCTGCACAGCGTATTTTCTAGACAGCTAACTACCGTTTTGGTTGATAGTTGAAACATAAGTTTTGACAATTATATTTAAGTTTTTAATGTTACCGTGATTTTTAACCGTTTGGCAACTTTAAACAGCAATTTTGACGACAACTAAATGTCAGTTTTGACATTTAAATATTAGTTTGCACTTTTTACAGTTTATCAACGTTGCAAGACAGTTATATAATATTAATTATTAAGGGCGCGGTTTAAGGAATGTTATAAAACTACAAACACTTAAATTTGATGTTTAAAGAAGTATGACTTAAAGTTTAAGCAAATGAGTGAGTTCTGCTCGTAGTTTTACGACATTATCCTTAAACCGCGTTCTTAAACGTTATTTTTGACAGCTAAACGTCGATTTCGAGGACAAATAAATGTCAGTGTTGATGGTTATATACCTGATAAAAGTTTTAGTTGACAGGTTAAAGTTAATTTTGACACTGCTAGTTTGAGCAGTTCTTAAAAACGTCAGTTCTGGCAGAGAAAAAAATAATAAAATAAAGTTTTATATTTTTACAGTACTTAATAAATCACCGCTTAACCGTCCAATCTCAAAATCTTATAATCTGTCTAATTATCTTCATTCACAAAACGCTACTGATTATTTAATGATTCTAAATTATTACAAATATAATTTAGAACAGGAACGGGTCGCATAAAATATT
This sequence comes from Tachinus rufipes, assembly GCA_963932245.1. Lineage (NCBI taxonomy): Eukaryota > Metazoa > Arthropoda > Insecta > Coleoptera > Staphylinidae > Tachinus > Tachinus rufipes. Next base: position 94,415,509 of record OZ010746.1, read on the forward strand.
GAATAATCCCATTAAATATTAACCGATACCACCCTACGTGTTGTGACAGGAGTCTCTTGCAATTCCTCGCGCTTCGCAAAATTTATGACAGCTTTAAAGGCGGCTGCGGCCCCCACATCTTCCGTTATTTATTTCGTTTGGATATTACATTTTCTGACTGGCCTTCTTCTCATTGCAGGGTTACGAGGGATCCCTTTTAAAAGTGACAAGCAAAAATGGTAAAACGGCATCGGTAAGTCAAATCGTATTATTTCAAAAATTTGAATTTATATTTTTATTATTACATTTGCAGCCTGTAGGTTTCGTTACATTTAATACAAGAGCCGGTGCTGAAGCAGCAAAACAGGATTTGCAGGTGTGTATTGTTTATTGTTGTTTATAATTACCTGTAATATAATCCCCCCGCATGCACCGCACGTGTGTCACTCGACCTGTGCTTACACACGGCGCTAATTATATTAGACCCTTTAATATTTTTAATTGATTAACCCCATGATTATTAGGATTAATTTTACACTTAGATTAAATTAAAATCAATTCTGATATCACCTCACTCTTTTGTGGGCAATTTTGCAGCAGGGCGTAAGGTTTGACCCCGACATGCCTCAGACCATCCGACTGGAGTTTGCTAAAAGTAACACCAAGGTTAGCAAGCCCAAACAGCAAGCTGCTAACGCCGCCAACACGCACCCAACTCTGATGCACCCCCTCACCGGACGTAAGTACACCGCCATATCGTCAGAAATTCCCAATTAACAAAAACCTTCTTTTAAGAACGATTAATACCCGCACTCATCACTCCCAATCCAAACCAAAAATACCACCAGGCTTCACTAATTTCATTTTAACCTCATTACATTAATTAACTTTATTATTACTATGTAGAATTAGTTATGTAGCTTAGTATATTTACTAGAAATTATTAATTTTAACTTAAACTTAATTGACTCAATTATGAAATTCCCAATTAATTTTCCATCTGGAATACGCTGCATTATAACTCCGGCGCTAATTACAAAATACTTCCGAAAATCTCGATTCAATCCCGAAACGTTTCCATATTGTTAATGTGTTCTATTATCCTAATTAACAAAGGCACCGCCATAACCGAATTAAGTCGCGAATATCTCTCCGCCATCGGATGTAGGCAAAGCAACCCTTAATTGAAATCTAATTAAAATAAAATAATTAATGCGTAATTAGGAAGGAATGCCTATCGGGACCATTATAATGCGTGTTTAATTGGGACATGATCGATATGGAAAATATGTTCCTTTTTTTTAATTAATATTGATTAGGTTAGAATTAAATATTTGTATTCAAGAAGATTCATGCAGCCGGCGATACGGATGTGTTAGTCAGTTGGGCGACCGTAAGTTGCACAAGGGTTCTTGCGGTTTCTAGAGGTTTCTGTATTGTGCTATAGATATATATTTGGGTTGTTACTTGCTAAGTTATGTTTATTTTTAGAAAGGGATTAAGTACAGTTTAATTATTTGGATTGTTGCAGCTTAAATACGCAAAGCTTTAGTTAACAAATGAACAATTTTTATTAAATTGTGAGTGAAATAATTATACAAAATTTGGAAGCGTTAATAAGTAATAAATAGAAACAATTGGGATTGTATACAGGGATAAACTATAGTGCGGCTACTTTAGCTTGGCCGCTATAAAAAATATTATTTCCGTTGCACTCATGCCCAGGCGCGTTTTAGCATTTTTTTCTTGCGAGCACATTCCATAGGTCAAGCTAAAGTGGTTGTACTGTACGTTTACTGCACTTAGTTTAGTCAATAGGCTTACTTGTAGATAATGGGTATTGGTTTTAAATGTTTTTTTTTTTTTAGAAGGATGTGCTCTACAGTTTAGAATTAAATAATTAAACTTTTTCTTACCCACTTTTGCAATTTAATTTAACTGGAAGTTTCTCCTCTCCGGTATTAGAAGTCTCTTAGTCAGAGAAGGAGGATGTAATATTCAATGTTTTGATGACCAACACTTGGGCGGGTGGGTGGGTCATTTCAGATCTTGATTACCTGCAAGCAGTTTGAACTGGAGTGCCTTTCCACTCGCCTTACTATTTGTTATCAAAGAATTTAAAGTTTTTCTTCTCTGGAAGTGTTAGAAGTCTCTTAGTCAGAGGAGGAGGTTGTAATATTCAAACTTTTGATGACCAACATTTGGGCGGGTTGGTGGGTTGCTTTGCAAGTAGTTTAAATTGGAGTCCCAACCAAGTTGCTCGAGTGTTTGTTATTAAAGAATTAAAAGTTTTTTCTCTCTGGAAGTGTTAGAAGTTCATTAGTCAGAGAAAGAAGAGGTAATATTTAATATTTTTATGACCAACAGTTGAGCGGATGGGTAAGTCTTTTTAGATCATAAAAACTTGCGAGTAATTTGAACTACCCACCCGCCCAAATGTTTGTTGTTAAAGAGTTTGAAGTTTTTTTTTTTGCAAGTGTTAGAAGTCTTTTAATCAGAGGAGGAAGAAGTAATATTCAATTATTTAATGAGCAACACTTGGGCGGGTGGGTGGGTCACTTCAGATTATGAAAACCTGCGAGTAGATAGAACTGAAGTGCTTACCAACCTGCCCGAGTGTTTGTTATTAAAGAATTAGAAGTTTCTTGACTCTGAAAGTGTTCTTTAGTCAGAGGAGGAGAAAGTAATATTTAATTTTTTGATGACCAACACATGGGCGGGTGGGTGGGTTACTCGAAATCATGATTACCTACGAGCAGTTTAAACTGAAGTGTCCACTCACTCGCCCAAGTATTTGTTATCAAAGAATTCAAAATTTCTCCTCTCTGGAAGTGTTAGAAGTCTTTTAGTCAGAGGATAAGGAGGTAATATTAAATATTTTGATGCCCAACACTTGGGCGGGTGGGTGGGTTACTCTAGATCATAAAAACTTGCGAGTAGTTTTAACTGAAATGCCTGCCTTTTTTTTTCAAAGTGTTAGAAGTTCTTTAGTCTGAGAAGGAGAAGGTAATATTTTATCTTCTAATTACCAACACGTGTGCGGATGAATGGGCCATTCCAAATTATTATTACTTGCACTCCCATTTGCTTGAGTATTTTTTATCAAAGAATTGGAAGTTTCTCATCCTTGGCAGTGTGAGAAGTTTTTTATTCAAAGAAGGAGGAGGTAATATTCAATCTTTTGATGACCAATACTTGGGCGGGTGGTTGAGTCACTTCAGGTTATGAAAACCTGCGAGTAGTTTGAATTAATGTGCCCACCCATTTGTTCAAGTGTTTATTATTAAAGAATTTGAATTGAATTTTTCTTCTCTGGATGTGTTAGAAAAGTTAGTCAGAGGAAGAGGAGGTAATATTTAATCTTTTGATGACTAACACTTGGGCGGGGGTGGGTTACTCTAGCTAGATCATGATTACCTGCGAATAATTTAAACTGGAGTGCACACTCACCAGCTCGAGTATTTGTCATCAAATAATTGGAAGATTTATTTCTCTAGAAGTGTTGAACATCTTTTAGTCGGAGAAAGAGGAGATAATATTCAATCTTTTAATTACCAACTCTAGAAGTGTTAGAAGTCTCTTAGTCAGAAGAGGAGGATGTAATATTTAATGTTACTTTAGATCTTGATTACCTGCGAGTTTTGACCCGCTCTAGTGTTTGTTATTAAAGAACTGGAAGTTTCTTCTATCTGGAAGTGTTAGAAGTCTTTTAATCAGAGGAGGAGGAGGTAATATTCAATCTTTTGATGAGTAACACTTGGGCGGGTGGGTGGGTCACTCTAGATTATGGTTTCCAGCGAGTAGTTTGAATTTGAGTGCTTATCCACCCGCCCGAGTGTTTGTTATCAAAGAAGTTTAAGTTTCTTCTATCTGGAAGTGTTAGAAGTTTCTTAGTCAGAGGAGGAAGAGGTAATATTTAATCTTTTGATGACCAACACTGGGCGGGTGGGTGGATCACTTTTGATCTTGAAAACTTGCGAGTAGTTTGAACTGGAGTTTTTTATTATTTTTTTTTAAATGTTTTATTCAAAATTTTATCAATGAAGACCACAAATTTCAAAGAACATAGTTAAAAATTTTACAAATTATGGTAAAAAGACCTAAAAACAAATAAATAACATACAATTTAAAAATATATAAAGAAGAGACGCAATGTCCTCAAATGAGACAGTTGTAAAAGCAATTTCACTTTGAATTGTGGTGGTGAACAATGTTGACGAAGTAAGTTAAAAATTCAATTAGTTTAAATAAATAAAGCCATACTGATGAGAGGTAAACCTCGAAACGCGTCTATGGATGTTTTTTAGTTTAGAATATTTTTTCATAAATTTAATTTTTTAACATACAATTTAAATTATATATTTTTTATTACTTTTTAAAAATTGTTGAAGTGTTTGCTTTGAAATTTTATCAACTAAGGCCGCAACTTTTAAAGTACATGGTTCAAATTTTGCCAGAATATTGTAAAAAGCTCTAAAAAACAATTGAATAATTTACAACTCAATTTATATATTTGTTAATTATTTTTTAAAAATTGTTGAAGTGAAAATTAAATTTAAGCAACATTTTTTTTAAATTAAATTTAAATTTTTTTTATATATGTTGTCAATAAGCTGCTTAATTGACTTCTAAAATTAAGTAATTTTCAAAAAATTGTAAATGCATTTTAAATTTTTTCAAAAATAGCTTATTTTTTTATTTTACAAAAAATGCTATTAAAGCAACAATTTTTCAAAAAATAATATGAATTTTTTTTTACATATTGTCAATAAAATTGATTAATTGATTTTTAAAATTTCGTAATTTTAAAAAAATTGCAAATGCTTTTTAAAAATTTTTAAAAATTGCTTATTTTTTATTTTACAGAAAATGCTATTAAAGCAACAATTTTTGAAAATATATTTTTTTTTTAAGTTGTCAATAAGTTGCTTAATTGGTTTCCAAAATTTGGCAATTTTCAAAAAATTGTAAATGCATTTTAAAAAATTTCAAAAATTGCTTATTTTTTATTTTAAAAAATGCTATTAAAGCAACAATTTTTGAAAAAATAAAACAATTTTTTGTTTACATTTTGTCAATAAGTTGCTTAATTAATTTCCAAAATTTGGTAATTTTCATAAAAATCTAAATGCATTTTAAATTTTTTCAAAAATAGCTTATATTTTTAGGTTACAAAAAATGCTACTATAGCAATAATTTTTGAAAAATTGAAACAAATTTTCTTTTACATGTTGTCAATGAGTTGTTTAAATTATTTTCAAAATTTGGTAATTTTCAAGAAATTGTAAATGCATTTTAATTTTTTTCAAAAATTGCTTATTTTTTCATTTTACAAAAAATGCTATTAAAGCAACAATTTTTGAAAAAATAAAACAATTTTTTTTTTACATTTTGTCAATAAGTTGCTTAATTAATTTCCAAAATTTGGTAATTTTCAAAAAATTCTAAATGCATTTTAAATTTTTTCAAAAATAGCTTATATTTTTAGGTTACAAAAAATGCTACTATAGCAATAATTTTTGAAAAATTGAAAAAAAAATTTTTTACATGTTGTCAATAAGTTGTTTAAATGATTTTCAAAATTTGGTAATTTTCAAAAAATTGTAAATGCATTTTAATTTTTCTCAAAAATTGCTTATTTTTTTATTTTACAAAAAATGCTATTATGGCAACAATTTTTGAAAAAATAAAAAAAAAATTTGTTTACAATTTGTCAACAAGTTGCTTTATTGATTTCCAAAGTTTGGTAGTTTTCAAAAAATTGTAAATGCGTTTTAAAATGTTACAAAAATTGCTTATTTTTTTGTTTTACAAAAAATGCTATTAAAGCTACAATTTTTGAAAAAATAAAAAAAATTTCTTTGACATGTTGTCAATAAGTTGATTAATTGATTTCCAAAATTGCTTATATTTTTATGTTACAAAAAATGCTACTAAAGCAATAATTTTTGAAAAATTGAAACATATTTTCTTTTACATGTTGTTAATAAGTTGCGTAATTGGTTTCCAAAATTTGGTAATTTTTAAAAAATTGTATATGCATTTTAAAATGTTTCAAAAATTGCTTGTTTTTTCATTTTACAAAAAATGTTATTAAAGCAACAATTTTTGAAAAAATAAATTAAATTTTCTTTTACATTTTGTCAATAAGTTGCTTAATTGATTTACAAAATTTGGTAGTTTTTAAAAAATTGTAAATGCATTTTAAAATTTTTCAAAAATTGCTTATTTTTTCATTTTACAAAAAATGCTATTTAGCAACAATTTTTGAAAAAATAAAATATTTTTTTTATCAAGTTTTCAATAAGTTGCCTAATTGATTTCTAAAATTTGGTAATTTTCAAAAAAATTGTATATGCATTTTAAAAAATTTCAAAAATTGCTTATTATTTTACAAAAAAATTTTGAAAAATAAAATCAAAATTTCTTTTACATAGTGTCAATAAGTTGCTTAACTGATTTCCAAAGTTTGGTAATTTTCAAAAAATTGTAAATGCTTTTTAAAATGTCTCAAAAATTGCTTATTTTTTAATTTTAAAATAATGCATTTAAAATAACAATTTTTGAAAAAAAAAGTTTTACTTATTGTCAATTGCTTTCCAAAGTTTGGTAATTTTCCAAAAATTGTAAATGCATTTTAAAATGTTTCAAAAATTGTTTGTTTTTTTATTTTACAAAAAATGCTATGAAAGCAACAATTTTTGAAAAAATAAATTTTATTTTTTACATGTTATTAAGTTGCTTAATTGATTTTCAAAATTTGGTAGTTTTCAAAAAATTGTAAATGCATTTTAAAATTTTTCAAAAATTGCTTATTTTTTAATTTTACAAAAATTGCTATTGTAGCAACAATTTTTGAAAAATAAAAATAAAATGTCTTTTACATGTTGTCAATAAGTTGCTTAATTGATTTCCAAAATTTGGTAATTTTCAAAAAGTTTTGTAAATGCATTTTAAAGTGTTTTAAAAATTGCTTATTTTTTCATTATACAAAAAATGCTATTGAAGCAACAATTTTTGAAAAAATTAAATATACTTTTTTTTACAATTTGTCATAAAGTTGCTTAATTGGTTTTCAAAATTTGGTAATTTTCAAAAAATTGTAAATGTATTTTATTTTTTTTTTTAAATAGTTTATTTTTTTATTTTACAATAAATGCTATTAGAGCAACAATTTTTGAAAAAATAAAACAAATTTTCTTTTACATGTTGTCAATAAGTTGCTTAATTGATTTCCAAAATTTGGTAAGTTTCAAAAAATTGTAAATGCATTTTAAAATGTTTCAAAAATTGCTTATTTTTTTTATTTTAAAAAAATGCTATTTATTTAATTTTTTTTTAAATGTTCTTAATAAGTTGCTTAAATGATTTTCAAAGTTTGGTAATTTTCAAAAAAATAGTAAATGCATTTTAAAATGTTTCAAAAACTGCTTATTTTTTATTTTACAAAAAAGGCTATCAAAAAAACTTTGAAACAATAAAATAAATTTTTCTTTACATGTTGTCAATAAATTGCTTAATTGATTTCCAAAATTTGGTAATTTTCACAAAATTGTAAATGCATTTTAAAATGTTTGAAATATTGCTTATTTTTTCATTTTACAAAAAATGCTATTAAAGCAACAATTTTTGAAAAAATAAAATAGAAATTTTTTTACAAGTTGTCAATAAGTTGCTTAATTGATTTTCAAAATTTAGTAATATTAAAAAAATTGTAAATGCATTTTTAAATGTTTCAAAAATTGCTTATTTTTTATTTAAAAAAAATGCTATTAAAGCAACAATTTTTGAAAAAATAAAATAATTTTTTTGTTAAATGTTGTTATTAAGTTGATTAATTGATTTCAAAAATTTGGTATTTTTAAAAAAATTGTAAATTTATTTTTTAAAATATTTCAAAAGTAGCTTTATTTTTATATTTTACAAAAAATGCTATTAAAGCAACAATTTTTGAAAAAATAGAACAATTTTTCTTTTCTATTTTGTCAATAAGTTGTTTTATTGATTTCCAAAGTTTGGCAATTTTCAAAAAATTGTAAATACATTTTCAATTTTTTCGAAAATTGCTTAACTTTTCATTTTACAAAAAATGCTGTTAAAGCAACTATTTTTAAAAAAATAAAAGAATTTTTTTTTACTTGTCAATAAGTTGCTTAATTGATTTCCAAAATTTGTTAAATTTTCAAAAAATTGTCAATGTTTTTTAAAATTTTTCAAAAGTTGCTTATTTTTTTATTTTACAAAAAATGTTATTAAAACAACAATTTTTAAAAAATAAAAATAAAATTTCTTATAGATGTTGTCAATAAGTTGCTTAATTGATTTCCAAAATTTGGTTATTTTCAAAAAATTGTAAATGCTTTTTAAAAATGTTCGAAAACTGCTTATTTTTTCATTTTACAAAAAATTACATGTACCAAAATTTGCAACAAAATTCAACAATTAGTTTTTGTTTTATTTCACAATTAGTGATTAATCTAAAAAGTTGTAATTAAACAATTTTGAAAATTTTGAAAAAAAACTTGTTGGATGTAAAATTATTTTTTTCGTCTCTTTTACAAGGCTATAGCAAACCAATGAAGTATCTGCCTACTAACTCCTATAGTGGTGAGGTTTGCATTCCACCTTAAACTGTAGGTTCTACATGTTTGTGTAGAACTATTATCGCACACCACAAACATACGAGAAGCAGCTCCTACGCTCGCATCGAACACGGCGAAACAAAAATTGCCTTCACCATCTTGCGTTGATATGAGCATGTCTTAAGTTATACTATCCCCTACAAGACTATCGAAAGCTTGTATAAACCCAAATAAATTGTTTCAAATAATAATTTCTAGTAAATTATAGTTTCTTATTCTTACATCTTACGTAGGAATCGGTATTTTTTATTTTATAATTTTAAAGCAATTATTGGTTTTTGTGTTGGGCACTAACAACTTATAGTCTAACAACATTATTTATTTTATAATATATTTAGTTTGTTGCGTGATTATATGAACGTTTTTGATTTATACAAATTATGTACAGTAATAGATAATTTGAAATATTTGCATTAATTCCAGAATTCTTCAAATATTTCATTGCAGCAGCATTAATTAATTAAATTACTTGAAATTAATTATAACTGCTGAAATTTTAAGTTTATTTAATATTTGATTGATACAATTGTGTTTGTTTTGTAGATTTGGGAGCTCCGTTCTTTCCAGGAGGACCAGAGTTGTGGCATCATCCGCTCGCATATTCAGCAGCTGCGGAATTACCAGGAGCCTTACAGCACGCGACTCTCGTCCATCCCGCTCTCCATCCGCAGGTTCCAGTACGTTCCTATCTTTGACTATCTACAGACAAAACTCTGGACTCTCAGCTGCAACAAGCAGGCGCCCAAGTCCATCACCACGTTAGTTTCAATTACTACTCTATTTGCATAACACCAAACATTGTTTGTTTTTTTGTTTATGATTGAGTAACGTTCACAGATTATTTTGAAAAACACGTTGAATTGTTATAGAAATAGGATTGCCAACCAATTTTAATCAATTCCTGAGTACATATTAATAAAATTCAATAATTGGATTAATCAGGATTTATAATTACAAAATCCGGTCTCTAGTTTAATGTTATTAAATTTTGAAATTTAGTTTTAAGGTGTTCCGGCCATTAGATTCTTGATATGGATTTTATAAATTTCACATTTGATGTTGCTTTGGTTCTTGGTTCATATTAAATACTTAAAACTTTATTTTTAAAGTCATAATGCGGTTATTAAGATGTAGGTTTTTTTATTCTAGACAATTTTAATTTAATAATATTGTCTGGGACCGTTTACAATTAATGCGTAATATTTATTTAGTTTGTAGTTTTTTTTTTTAATCAGATTCTATAAAATCAAATAACCAGCAAAATCCGATTTTAAGACTGAATTCGGCTATTGGACATATGATTTTAACATGTTAATCAGGCTTTATACTATACATAGCCTAAATATTGAAACATTATTCTGACAATTGTATCCTCAGCATGATAATATGCACTAGAATGATTTCTAGATTATTTCAAGATTTTCAAAAAATTCCAAAAAATCATTTAAATTTACCAAATTTAATTTTGCATCTAGAACTGTCTTAGGCAAGATTTAGACTATACATAGCCTAAATGTTGAAACATTATTCTGACAATTGTATCCTCAGCATGATAATATGCTCAAGAATGATTTCTAAATTATTTCATGATTTTCAAAAAATTCCAAAAGATGATTTAAATTTACCAAAATTATTTTTGCATGAAGAACTGCCTTAGGCAATACTTAGACTATACATAACCTAAATATTGAAACATTTTTCTGACAATTGTACCCTCAGCATGATAATATGCTCAAGAATGATTTCTAAGTTATTTCATAATTTTCAAAACAATTCCAAAATATGGATTAAAATTTCCAAAATTAATTTTGCATTTAGAATCATCTTAGGCAATATTTAGACTATATATAACCTAAATATTGAAACATTATTCTGATCATTGTATCCTCAGCATGATAATATGCACGAGAATGATTTCTAAATTACTTATGATTTTCAAAGAATTCTAAATGATGATTTAAATTTACCAAAATTGTTTTTGCATGAAGAACCACTTTGGGCAATATTTAGACTATACATAGCCTAAATATTGAAACATTTTTCTGACAATTGTACCCTCAGCATGATAATATGCTCGAGAATGATTTCTAAGTTATTTCATAATTTTCAAAACAATTCCAAAATATGGATTAAAATTTCCAAAATTAATTTTGCATTTAGAACCATCTTAGGCAATATTTAGACTATATATAGCCTAAATATTGAAACATTATTCTGATCATTGTATCCTCAGCATGATAATATGCACGAGAATGATTTCTAAATTATTTCATGATTTTCAAAAAATTCCAAAAGATGATTTAAATTTACCAAAATTTTTTTTGCATGAAGAACCACCTTAGGCAATACTTAGACTATATATAACCTAAATATTGAAATATTTTTCTGACAATTGTATCCTCGGCATGATAATATGCTCGAGAATGATTTCTAAATTATTTCATTTCTAAAAATGATTTAAATTTACCAAAATTAATTTTGCATTTAGAACTATTTTAGGCAATATTTAGACTATACAAAGCCTAAATATTGAAACATTATTTTGACAATTGTGTCCTCAGCATAATAATATGTTCAAAAATGATTTCTAAATTATTTCATGGTTTTCAAAAAAATTCAAAAAAATGATTTGAATTTACCAAATTTAATTTTGTTTCTAGAACTATCTTAGGCAAGATTTAGACTATACATTGCCTTAATATTGAAATATTATTCTGACAATTGTATACTTAGCATGATAATATGCACGAGAATGATTTCTAAATTATTTTATGATTTTGAAAAAAAAATTATTAGATGATCTAGAACCACCTTTTACCCCGTAACTATATGTTGGATTAGTATACAATTTGTAAACAAAAGAGTTCTAAGTAAATTACCTACTTAGTGTAAATTTGAACTAAATCAATTCGATAGTTATTGCTTCAATTTATTTTTTAACATATCTTATAGTTTTTTGAGAAATACATAATTAAACAAAAAGTACGATTACTCCGTAACTATATATTGGATAAGTATGCAATTTGTATACAATAGAGCTCTAAGTAGGTTCTCTTCTTAGTGTAAATTTGAACTAAATCGATCCTATAGTTATTGCTTCAATTTATTTTTTAACGCTATTTGTAGTTCTTTGTGAAATACATAATTAAGCAAAAAGTACTATAACTCTGTAACTATACATTGGATTAGTATGCAATTTGTGAACAATGGAGCTTTAAGTAGGTTTTGTATTTAGTGTAAATTTGAACTAAATTGATCCAATAGTTTTTGTTTCAATTTGTTTTTTAACGTATCTTGTAGTTCTTTGTGAAATACATAAGTAAACAAAAAGTACGATAACTCCGTAACTAATTATTGGATTAGTATGCACTTTGCAAGCAATGGAGTTCTAAGTAGGTTCTTTACTTAGTGTAAATTTGAATTAAATCGATCCGGTAGTTATTGCTTCAATTCATTTTTTAACGTATCTTGTAGTTCTTTGTGAAATATATAATTAAACAAAAAGTACGATAACTCCGTAACTATATATTGGATTAGTATGCAATTTTTACACAAAAGAGCTCTAATTAGGTTTTTTACTTATTGTAAATTTGAACTAAATTGATCCGATAGTTATTGCTTCAATTTATTTTTTAACGTATCTTGTAGTTTTTTGTGAATTACATAATTAAACAAAAAGTACGATTACTCCGTAACTATATATTGGATAAGTATGCAATTTGTATACAATAGAGCTCTAAGTAGGTTCTCTATTTAGTGTAGATTTGAACTAAATTGATCCGATAGTTATTGCTTCAATTTATTTTTTAACGTGTTTTGTAGTTTTTTGTGAAATACATAAGTAAACAAAAAGTACGATAACTCCGTAACTAATTATTGGATTAGTATGCACTTTGCAAACAATGGAGTTCTAAGTAGGTTCTTTACTTAATGTAAATTTGAACTAAATTAATCCGATAGTTATTGCCTTAATTCATTTTTTGACGTATCTTGTAGTTTTTTTGTGAAATGCATAAGTAAACAAAAATTACGATAACTCCGTAACTATATATTGGATTAGTATGCAATTTTGTAAAAGTTGGAAATTTAAGTTGGTTTTCTATTTAGTGTAAATTTGAACTAAATTGATTTGAAAGTTATTTTTCAATTTTTTTAAATAGATTCTGAAGTTTGTGAATTAATTCTGAAATTTGTAAATCAATTCTGAAGTTTGTATGTTGGTTTTGAAGTTTACAAATTTATTCTAAAGTTTTCAGAAGGCTTCTAACATTTTTTAATTTGATTTTGAAGTTTGGGAATTAAGTCTGAAGTTTGCAAATCAATTCTGAAGCTTGTAAATTGGTTTTCAAGTGAACAAATCTATTTTAAAGTTTCCAGAAGATTTCTAATTTTTTTAATTTGATTTTGAAATTTGTAAATATATCTGAAGTTTGTAAATTAATTCTGAAACTTGTAAGTTTTTTGAAGTTTACAAATCTGTTTTAATGTTTCCAAAAGAAATCTAATAATTGTTAATTTGATTCTGCAGTTTGTGAATTAATTCTGAAGTTTGTGAATCAGTTTTGAAGCTTGTAAGTTGGCTTTGAAATTTACAAATTTATTCTAAAGTTTCCAGAAGGTTTCTAACATTTTTAAATTGACTCTGAAGTTTGTGAATTAGTTTTGAAGTTTGTAAATCAATTTTGAAGTTTGTAAGTTTGTTTTGAAGTTTACAAATTTATTTTAAATTTTCTAGAAACCTTCTAAAATTTTTTTAATTGGTTCTGAAGTTTGTAAATCAGTTCTGAAGCTTGTAAATTGGTTTTGAAGTTAAAATGATTTATTCTAAATTTTCAGAAAACTTCTAACATTTTTTAAATTAATTTTGAAGTTTGTGAATTAATTCTGAATTTTGTAAATCAATTCTGCAGCTTGTAAGTTGGTTTTGAAGTTTACAACTTTATTCTAAAGTTTTCAGAAGGCTTTTAACATTTTTAAATTGATTTTGAAGTTTGTGAGTTAATTCTGAAGTTTGTAAATCAATTCTGAAGCTTGTGGGTTGATTTTAAAGTTTACAAATCTATTTTAAAGTTTCCAGAAGGTTTCTAACATTTTTAAATTGACTTTGAATTTGTGAATTAATTCTGAAGTTTGTAAATCAATTTTGAAGCTTGTAAGTTAGTTTTGAAGTTAGAAATTTATTTTAAATTTTCTAGAAGCTTTCTAACATTTTTTTAAATTGATTTTGAAGTTTGTGAATTAATTCTGAAGTTTGTAAATCAATTTTGAAGCTTATAAGTGGGTTTTGAAGTTTACAAATTTATTTTAAAGTTTCCAGAAGGTTTCCAACATTTTTAAATTGATTCTGAAGTTTGTGAATTAATTTTGAAGCTTGTAAGTTAATTTTCAAGTTTGTAATTTGATTTTGAAGTTTACAAATCTATCTTAAAGTTTCCAGAAGATACCTAAAACTTGTTAAACTAATTCTGAAGTTTGTGAATCAGTTTTGAAGCTTGTAAGTTGGCTTTGAAGTTTACAAATTTATTCTAAAGTTTTCAGAAGGTTTCTTACATTTTTAAATTTATTCTGAAGCTTGTTAGTAAGTTTTGAAGTTTATAAATCTATTTTAAAGTTTCCAGAAGACTTATAACATTTTTTAAATTGATTTTGAAGTTTGTAAATCAATTCTAAAGCTTCTAAATTTCTTTTGAAGTATACAAATTTATTATTAAGTTTCAAGAAGACTTCTAACATTTTTTAAATTTAATTTGAAGTTTGTGATTTAATTCTAAAGTTTGTAATTCAATTCTGAAGCTTATAAGTTGGTTTTGAAGTTTACAATTTTATTCTAAAGTTTTCAGAAAGCTTCTAACATTTTTTGCTGCTTGTGAGCTAGTTTTAAATTTTACAAAATTATTTTATAGTTTCTAGAAGGTTTCTAACATTTTTTAAATTGATTCTGAAGTTTGTGAATTAATTCTGAAGTTTGTAAATCAATTCCAAAGCTTGTTAGTTGGTTTTGAAGTCAACAAATTTATTTTAAAGTTTTCAGGAGACTTCTATTTTTTTTTAATTGAATTTGAAGTTTGTGAATTAGTTCAGAAGTTTGTAAATCAATTTTGAAGTTAACAAATTTATTTTAAAGTTTTCAGAAGACTTCTAAAAAAATTTAAATTGATTCTGAAGTTTGTGAATTAATTCTGTAGTTTGTGAATCAGTTTTGAAGCCTGCAAGTAGGCTTTGCAATTTACAAATTTATTATAAAGTTTTCAGAAGGTTTCTAACATTTTTAATTTAATCTTGAAGTTTGTAAATTGGTTTTGAAGTTTACAAATTTATTCTAAAGTTGTCAAAAAGTTTCTAACATGTTTTAAATTGATTCTGAAGTTTGTGAATTAATTCTGAAGTTTGTAAATTAATTCTAAAGCTTGTAAGTTGGCTTTGAAGCTTACAAATTTATTCTAAAGTTTTCTGAAGGTTTCTAACATTGTTTAAATTGATTCTGAAGTGTGTGAATTAATTCTGAAGTTTGTAAATCAATTTTGAAGCTTGTGAGTTGGTTTTGAAGTTTACAAACCTGTTTTAAACATTTCAGAAGATTTCTAACATTTTTTAAACTGATTCTGAAGTTTGTAAATCTATTCTGAAGCTTGTAAGTTGATTTTCAAGTTTATAAATTTTTTCTTAAGTTTTCAGAAGGCTTCTAACATTTTCTTTAATTGATTTTGAAGTTTTTGTATTAATTCTGAAGTTTGTAAATTAGTTCTGAAGCTTGTGGGTAGGGTTTTGAAGTTTAAAAATTTATTTTAAAGTTTTTAGAAGACTTCCAACATTTTTTAAATTGATTTTGAAATTTGCGAATTAATTCTGAAGTTTGTAAATCAATTCTGAAGCTTGTAAGTTGGCTTTGAAGTTTACAAATTTATTCTAAAGTATTCAGATAGCTTCTAACATTTTTAAACTGATTCTGAAGTTTATAAATCAATTCTGAAGCTTATAAGTTGGTTTTGAAGTTTTCAAATTTATTCTAAAGTTTCCAGAAGGTTTCTAACATTTTTTTTAAATTGATTCTGAAGTTTGTAAATCTATTCTGAAGCTTTGTATTTCTTTGTAAAATATATAATTAAACAAAAATTAAAATAATTTTGTAACTAAATATTGAATTAGTATGCAATTTGTGAACAATGAAACTTTAAATAGGTCCTCTAGTTAATGTAAATTTGAACCAAATCGATCCAATAGTTTTAGTTTCAATTAATTTTTTAAAGTATCTTGGCTGTCAAACATAATTTAAACCAATTAATGTTAAATTGCGGCTTTAAGTATCTAAATCCGGCTATTAAATGTGTAAATCCGGCCATTATTTACACATTTCTGCAACAAAATAATTGAATTTAGCATTGTAATATGTAAGTTCGGATGTTTTAATACGTAAATGTAGAATTATTTTATATAACTTTAAGCGACTTAAATTTGAAAAAAATATTTTGATTAATAATTTATTCAAACTTAATTCAACGATTACAGACAAACCTTGTCAGTGTGCATTGTATGACTAAGTAAATTGCATTAGATGACATCATTTGTTTTATTATTTGTATTGAATTCATTTAAGAAAATATGCAGAAATATTTTATGTTAAAATGCTAACATATTGTTTGAATAATTCATTTCAGAATGGAAACGTTCTAGTAGAATATTTAATATTTATATTTCGTTATCCTTCTGCACTTAAATATACATTTGGCTTCAATCTAAATTATTATATTTTAGTAATTAGTAACAAAATTATTTAACACGATTAGTTTTTATTGTTTAAACTATTTAATAAATGGACATTAAACTCCTGTTTAGATTACAATTAATCAGATTAAAAGAAAGAAAGTAATCGCAATCAAATTGACTCCGATGAAGTAATAAGTGGGTCACGAATCGATTCTGCAATTTGATAAGGAGTGATAAAGTTTGTTCGGCGTTATAACTAAAACCAAAGTTTGACCGCAAACCCAATTTCTCTCCATAATTATGATCCAAGCTTGTAGTTCACTACTAAGGCCTCTTATGTAATTCAGATGATGGAATTCATTAATGGAAATAGTTTGGCAATCCTAAATGCTCGTTACCTCATACACGTGTGCTTGATACTAACTAAAACTTGCAGCGAGTAATTACAAGTTGCACCTGAAATTATATCTAATAATAAATGTGTGATGTGATCTGATAGTCTAGGATTCTGTCTTCTTGTTTTATGTTTTTAGTTAATTAATTAATTTCATTGCACTTTTGTTTTAATTGTTAGTTTTGGGTGTTTTTATATTGTTTTGTTTTAGCAACAGATGTCCCTGCCACATCCGACAGCGCTGACCTCGGTCCATGCATCTATACCACATTTCCTGCCGAGTCCAGCGTTAGCCTCACCTGTAGGCTCATCGTCCTCACAGCCTGGCATGGGTGTAAACAATCCTCCATGCTCGACTCTATTTGTGGCCAATTTAGGCCAATTCGTGTCTGAGCACGAACTCAAGGAAATATTCAGCAGGTAGGTGCTTGATGTAACCATGATAATCACACAATCAAAAAAAATCATTACAATACTAGTGCAAGTTATAGTGATGTCCCTGTTTTTCTTAATCAATTATTTTAAGTTGTTTTGCACAATCCTTATCCTTTAATCTGTTCTAACTGCGATTTTGAAACGGATTTTTTTTTTGATTTTTGGTTTGATTTGAAGTGGGGTACCGCGCAGAGGCTACCATAATCTGTGATGTGGAGCAGTTAGTCGGCACCCACTTTCCATTTGTAAGTATTAAGTAACACTTATAATTTATTTTATTTTAATTAAAGCGAGGTGGAAATCGTGAAGGGAGTCACTATAACCTTGCACTGTAGTCATGTGTGTCTGGTATAGGTGGTGGGTGGGTCAATCCCCTGTGCCGCATGTCTCTGTGTTACTTACTTACACCTTCCCAAAATGGTGATGGTTTTTTTTTCCCTTTATTTATTATAGCACTAATTGTTTTTGTTTTAATTAAATTCAGAGACATGTTGATTCCCTCTGCACCAGGTCTGATCGCACCCTGCCCCTTTTATTTTAGTTATCCACCCTTAATTTAACAGATAACATTCATTAACCCAGTAGTTAGTTGTAGTCACAGAGTGCACATGTGGTGTTCTTGTTGCACAGCTTCCCTGGCTTCTGCCGCCTCCGCATGCACAACAAGGGTGGATCCCCAGTGGCCTTCATGGAATACCAGGATGTGCTATGCGCCGCACAAGTCATGGCTGCACTGCAAGGCTCCTTCCTACTCTCATCCGATCGCGGCCCCATACGAATTGAGTACGCCAAGAGCAAAATGGCAGCCGAGGTCTGTTTACTTGCCTTTGCTACTCATCAGTCAGTAGCCTCCCCCATATCCAACAACAACAACACCCCTCAATATTGGTTTGTTATCCTTCACGTTGTTTATCTTGCACTGTAAAACCACCACCCCCCTAAAATTTAATTTAAAAAAATTAAAAGAGAGCATCCTTTAAACAGACTTAAAGGCAGAGTCAGAAACCGTTTTATGAATAGATTATAACAAAAATTGTACACTTTTTTAAAGATACCATCAAGAAATAATCAAAACGACACCAGTGGCGTAGCTATCTGTAAGCAACGGTCTCTATTTCAAAATCTGGGGAAAGTCAAAATTTAAAATTATAAATGCCTCTTTCAAAATTTTGCAAAAATCTTAATTACGCTACTGAACTACAATTGATGACTTAGTAAGGGTTACCTTTGTATGTCATCATCAATTAATATTTTAGTAAGGAACAAAATTACTGACAAATATGAAACTTTGTAACCTAGTGATACATAAAAAGTTCAACCAGTTAAAGGGTTACATAAGATGATCTTACTAAGAATGAAAACTAGTTAAGTTAGAGAGGTGGTTATTGTGATTTTATGTAAATTGTCTTTTTAACAAGTGAGATGCTAGACGCACTGATGATGGGTGCATACCTTGAAACACTAGTGTATGTGTCTCACACTGGATGAATAAAAAATTACAATTTAATTTCAAAATTTAATTAAAGGTTTTGAAGAAATTTAATTCTCTACAAATTGCAAAAAACCGATTTTAAAAAGGAGTTAAATTGCGTAAAATACCTTAAACCGCGCCCTTAATAAAACATTTTTGCTCATAACATTTAAATTTAAATAATGATTTTCACATACAAATTTAATTATTCATTAATACTTTTAACTGTAGTTTGTGATTGCATCGCCCTGTATATATTAGCTAACCAACCCATATTGATGCAAAGCAAGCGCTAACAACATTCGTGTTACATCATTGTAGATATATTTATAAAATGTGTGACTCTGCCTTTCTAATATCACTTACTAACGCGACCATTCTCACTTAGTAGGTAGTATACATTTTAGTGGCGTAGATGTTTCCATGTGTCTGTGAAATAAATACTAATCAAGTTAATTGAGGCGGCCATTAACGTTAAGTCACTTTTAGTCCCTCTCACGCTCGGAACTCACCCGCACCCATAAACGAAATTACAAGTCAGGCGGGGGCGAGTCGGTGTTTCGAATGTAGAAGAGGGACTGGAAGGAACAAGTTTTGATTAAATTGGATAATGCCACTATTATTTTAAATTAATGCGAACAAATATGATTTATAAATAATTATTGTTGATTTAAATGAAATTAGTTGCTTAAATTTATGCATATTTGTTTGCACATATGTAAACGTGGTTGCGGCGTTTTGTAAAGCAGCCTACTCACTGTTTGTTGTATAATCATAGGCGTCACGTAAATTAATTTCAAATGGGGTCAGTAATTATGGAGAGTTAAATTAGAATTAAATTATATCAGACAATTTATTTGTAGTAAATATCGTTGAACTATATAGGTGTAATTGGGAAGGTAAGTAATGCGTGGAAATAATTTTAATAATAATTATGTTAACTTGTTATTTCACTTAGGAATAATCATATTTATTTTAATATTTTATTTATTTAGTTAGTTAGTTAATTGACTGTCATTGTTTTCAATTTTATTACAACATTTGTTAAAAGTTGTTTCAATTGATGGGTCGGATAATTGCGGTGTACAAGGCGGACTCAAGACAAAGCATTAAGCAAAATATTTTTTTATTCCTTACTGTAATGTGTCTTATGATGCAACTTACCATTTGTAGAGACTCATGTGAAAGGTTCATACCGTGTTTGTTCTGCAATGTACGGTTTTGCAATTTGAAGTGTGTTTTTCAGCGAACTGGAATTTTTTCAACAGAAGCAACTACTGTTTTAGCGTTTTTAGTGTTGCTCAGCAGTGACTAATTTAATTTTGATAGTTGCTTGGTTTATGGCGGCTGAGATGAAACGGTTTTTGGTTGAGGTTGTGTACAAAGGACCAACGTATTCAATTGCTATATGTTTTTAGGGGCGGCTGTTGGAATGAGACTGCAGAGCGGCGACTTCCAGTATTTGTTCATGCACACGTGAAGTAATCTCTTACGTAAGCTTTAACGTTTTTTTACTTCCATTTGCGTTCAGAGTGATCAGCGGAGTTGTGGTTATTATACTGTTTCTTGCTGCATGGTTGGTGTTACTACCAGCTGATCTCAACTGAGCATTGTGCGGTATAATCTTAGACTATAAACACTTATTGACGCGCTATGTGCTATTTTCCGCTCGTTGCATGGTGAAGCTCACATAACAACTTTTATTCCCACGACTGACGTTACCTTTTATTTAATTTTTAATGTTATTTAAGTTATATAATAAATAATTTAATACTAAGAATATATGTTATCAAGATTGATAGACATTTTGGTAAAATGTATTTTTATACACGCGCTTAAAACCAAGTATCTTTCTATACGCGCGTTTTTGCCCACAAGTGACGTCACACACAGCAAATATTTTGGCTTTACATAGTTGGCAAAAGGCGTGTCTAAGTGTATAAGGGTATAACTCGCTATTAGATCTCAGCTTGTAACTTAGGACGGAGGCTTCTTTTTTCGCTTTTGTGTTCCGGCTTGATATTGCGAGCTTGGTTGCATATCAGCCAACTCCGCTACACAGCTGCAACCAGAGTTTTGTCTTTTAAAGATTGTTCTGCAAAGAGTCGGTAGTTTTTGTTCTGGCGTGACCTGTCTTATGGGTCAAACATTGGCTTTGTACAAGCCAAAGCGGTACTTTACTAGGATCTTGAAACAAAGCACTGGGCAAATGATTTTCTGCTTCTACATGGAATTCCGTGAACAAAAGTTACTATTGCATGTCATACTAACTTTTAGTAGTTGGTTTTTAGTAGCAACCAAGCGTCCTTCAAAGAAAACCGGTATTTCTTCATGGCCCAAACGATGGCGAAGCACTCAGTATAATTTGTTGATAGAACACGTGTTTATTAAGGAGGGAAGTTTAAATTTTAATTACTTACATTAAGTTAGGTTAGATTAGAATTAGTCAAAATATTTTTAACGTTTTCGCAAATTTTACAATAAATTTAGTTTAATCTAAAATGGCGGCGCTTAATGAGCTTAAGTTTTGCGCTCTTTGACACAATGCAGCTGGGTAAATGGGCATTGTGGGGCACTAGATTTGTTGTCATCATCATTATCAGCTCGTTTTCACCCCACTGCAGGCGGACCTACAGTGGATTTTGAACCACTGGAGAGATTATTAATCTACTTTGTACCAGAGACCACCCCACGCTGACAAGGTGGGTTAAGGAATGGGAGAGCGAGGCGC
This sequence comes from Tachinus rufipes, assembly GCA_963932245.1. Classification (NCBI taxonomy): domain Eukaryota; kingdom Metazoa; phylum Arthropoda; class Insecta; order Coleoptera; family Staphylinidae; genus Tachinus; species Tachinus rufipes. The sequence continues at coordinate 94,436,865 of OZ010746.1, forward strand.
TTCAATCAACGACTCGCGCGTCATCATAAACTTGTGTCCTCAACCACCCATCTGAGTATTTGTTATTCAATCGTTTGACAACCAACACTTGCGTGGGTAGGCGGGTCACTCCAATCAAAATTTAGTGTCTATCTCCGAATAACAAACACTTGGGCGGGTGGGCAGGGCACTCTAGTAGAAACCACTACCGCGTAATTATAAACTTGTGTTTTTTACTACCCGCCTAAGTTGTCTTATCTCTTCACAACACACACTTGAGCGAGTGGGTGGGACACTCCAACCAAAACTACTCACGCGTCATTATAAACTACCTACCCAAGAATTGGTGATCTCATCTCTTGACATCAAACAATTGGGCGAGTGAATGGGCTACTCCAATTAAAACTAGTCGCGCGTAGTCATTACCCAACCACCCATCTAAGTCTTAAGTGTGGTAAGTAGGGCACTTAAATCAAAACTTCTTGCGCGTAATCATAAAATTGTGACCCGACTACCGACCTAAGTGTTACTTCTCCTATCTTTTGACAACAAACGCTTGGGCGGGTATGTGAGTCACTTTATTTGAATTTACTTGCGCGTAGTCATAAACTTGTGTTTCCGCCTACCCACCTAAGTGTTACTTCTCCTATCTTTTGACAACAAACACTTGGGCGGGTATGTTAGTCACTTTATTTGAAATTAATTGCGCGTAGTCATAAACTTGTGTCTCCGCCCACCCGCCTAAGTGTTAGTTATTCAATCTCTTAATAACAAATACTTGGGAGGGTGGGTGGGTCATTCCAAACAAAACTAGTCGCGCGGAACCATAATTTTTTTTTCCGTTTGCCCACTCAAGTGTTAGTTATCTAATCTTTTAAAAATAAACAATTGGGGGGAGGGTGGGGCACTCCAATCAAAAGTATTTGCGCGTCGTCATAAACTCATGTCTCCACTCACTTATCCGAGTGTTAGTTATATAATCGTTTGATAACAAACACTTGGGCGGGTGAGTGGGGCATTTCAATCAAAACTATTCGCGCGTAGTCATAAACTTGTGTTCCCGCCCACCCGCCCAAGCGTTAGTTATCTAATCTTTTAATAACAAACATTTGCGCGGATGGCCGAGGTACTCCAATAGAAACCACTCGCTTGTGATTTTAATCTTGTGTCCCCGCCCACCGGCCCAAGTGTTAGTTATCTCTTGACAACAAACACTTCGGCAAGACTCTCAAACCAAAACTATTTGCGCGTAATTATAAAATTGTGTCCCCGACCACCCACCTAAGTGTTAGTTATTCTATTTTTTGACAACAAACACTTGGGCGGGTGGCTGGGGCATTCCAATCAAAATTACTCGCGCCTAGTCATAAACTTGTGTTCCCGCCTACCCACCTAAGTGTTACTTTTTCTATCTTTTGACAAAAACACTTGAGGGGATATGTGAGCCATTTTATTCGAAATTACTTGCGCGTAGTCATAAACTTGTGTCTCCGCCCACCCGCCCAAGTGTTAGTTATCTTATCTCTTCATAACAAACACTTTGGCGAGACACTCAAACCAAAACTACTCGCGCGTAATCATAAAATTGTGTCCCCGACAACCCACCTAAGTGTTAGTTATCCTATCTTTTGACAACAAACACTTGGGCGGGCGGGTGGGGCACTCCAATCAAAACTACTCACGCGTAGTTATAAACTTGTGTCCCCGCCTATTCACCGAAGAGTTACTTCTCCTATTCTTTGACAACAAACACTTGGGCGGGTGGGTCGGGCATTCCAATTAAAACTACTTGCGCGTGGTCATAAACTTGTGTCCTCGCTTACTCGTTCAAGTGTTAGTTATCCAATCTTTTAATAACTAATACTTGGGAGGGTGGGTGGGCCACTTCAAACAAAACTAGTTGCGTGGAACTATAAAATTGTCCCCGCCCGCCCACACAAGTGTTAGTTATTCAATTTCTTGAAAACGTAAGACGATTATTTTGTGTTGTCAGGCGGCGCTACAAGTGCAAGCCACGCCTCTTTCTCCCGCTACTTGACTAGACCAATAGCGCACGAGTAGGGGAGTATAAATTAAATCTAGATTTAGATAGACCACCGACGAAGATTGAACTCGGACCGGATCACCGTCCCTAACTTCTCTCAATGGAACCCCAGCAAACTTCCAAATTGAAACTGAACTACGATGATGATTCCTGTACAGTTTTTTGCATTCTTTTAGACACTCACCGACTCCTGCAGCGAGATCCCGTTTTAATCCTTCAACTGCCGGATTGCGATGGGTCATTTTCCACCAGGTCATTGCAAGAGGTTTTAGCTGCAACTTTAGGATACTGCATTGATCTTCCGAGCGCTGCAACGCTGTCTTACTGCACGAGAGCCGCTTTCAAATCCTTCGAGCTTCGGCTCAACATTTTGAAACACTTCTATGGATCGACGTCCACCATGTCTGCAGGGACGTACCACACTCTGGGGAACTTCACCGTCAATCACACATCAGCCCCTGGGGAAAAGCGGACATGTTGCTTTAGAGAAAATGCTGTCTGTGTCGTGTTAGCAACTATCGAAAGTCTGAACGCAACGCATTGCCAACTTATCAAAATATGTGAGCAGTTGTCAAAATATGACAAGTAGCAGATTGGTTTGTTGCCAACCTGACAAAACTTTAAAGAGTTTGTAAAGCCAAGAGAAAAGTGTAAACCAATATTGTCAACTTTAGAAATCTTAGTCCATTAAAGAGAACAAACTGTGTTTTGATGTAAAATTGATTTGTAAAATAGTGGTGCTGCTAGCTCACAATTTAAATATGATTCCCGCCTATCCACCCAAGCGTTGGTTATCAAGGGATTCATTATTAAACAATTCTTTGAAGTACAAGTGATAATTATGACAAAGTGAGGGTAACAATAGATCTTTTTATGACTAACACTTGGGCGGGTGATTAGGTTATAGTAGAAAAAGCTGCAAGCACACAATTTAAACTTGGTTCCCGCCCACCCACCCAAGCTTTGGTTATCAAGGGATTCATTGTTAAACAATTTTATGATAAATAAGTGACAATTGTGACAAACTGAGAGTAACAATAGATCCATTGATGCCTAACACTTGGGCGAGTGAGTGAGTCACAGTAAAAAAAGCTGCTCGCCTACAAATTAAACTTGGGTCCCGCCCACCCACCCAAGCGTTGGTTATCAAGGGATTTATTGTTAAACAATTCTCTGATGTATAAGTGACAACTGACATTTAGGCCCTTGTACATAATAGCTGCAAGAACATAAGAACTGGAAGTAGCAATAGATCCTTTAATCACTAACACTGGGCGGGTGGAATGGCCATAGTAGAAGAAGCTGCTCTACCACAATTTAAATTTGGTTCTTGCCCACTTACCCATGAGAACTGACATTAGTAGTATTGTACAAAAACTCCAAATACATAAGCGACAACTTTTCAAACGATCTTTGAGCTAGCAGAATTGGCGCCCAACGTGGGGCAGTTTCTCAAACTCAAAATAATAAAACTTACGAATTTTGCTAGAAATTTCAAAAAAGAGACAACTTTAGAATGAAAAAATTCAATTATATTTTCTTACTCTTTCTACTCAACAATTTCCAAACAACCCCGCCAGGAGTGGCGGTAACAAATGACGCGCAACTTGGGGCAACTTCTGAGACTTAAAATTGAAAGCTGTTTTTCCAACCGTTTTTAATATTCTTTTTAATAAGAAACCTCAACCACAACTTAATCAGTGAACATCGATACTATTCCGGTGAGAATGGCGTGGTATACTTACAACGCAAACAAATGGCACAAATCTTTGCACAAGTAAACAAACTGCTAGCCAATAGCAGCTACTGCGTGGACTACCGCAAATTAAACAAAACTACTAAACTAACTAAAAAAAATTGACAAATTTAAGGTTAGGTAGTACAGTAATTCTAGTACCTTAGGCAACTTGATATACACAAAATGCTTGTTTGCTCTATACTACTAGACTAGACTAGAGCCTTCTACAGATGTACAGCCAGACACGAATAGTATGGCCTCTATAATAGGCAACTTAGTATACACAAAATTTATGTTGAATGTGGTTAAACTTATGCCTTTGCCCGTTTTAGCATCTTTCAATCCTAGAACAACGTCGCCCATGGAATGTTTAAAATGTAAGCGCAAATGTTTAGTTTAGCCTCATTTAACATAATTTTTCTGTATACTAAGTTGCCTATTATAGAGGCCACACTATTCGTGTCTAGCTGTAATACCCCATATATTTTATTACAGCCTTAGAAGGCTCTAGTAGAGCTGAAACTAGTAAAAGAATAAATTTGTGATAAATTATAGTGAGTTGTTTTGTTAAGTGTTTTGCGCACTTTTATTAACAAAGATGAGTGTTAATATTCAATCTTCCTTCCAGCTACACCTATATAGTTCAATAAAAATTAGATTAATTATTTTTGTAGTTTAGTTAATGAAATGTTTTACAATTTATTAATATTATATTGATTTTTACAGGGAACAAAAGGAGAGGAAAATGGACAATCTTAACTCTTACATGCCGCTGAGCACCTGACAGCGTCCTGCGGTAATCCCGGGCCACTGCTGAGCTCAGTAACCTCATTCAGGCAACAACATTTTACACAACAACTTGCGCGTACTTTATAATATAAAAAAAAATGTCTGTTTGTAGTTGTTTTAGAGTCCGTGATAACCTACAGGTACATCCATATCAATATTAATAATTAACAAAAAAAAATAATAATGAAGTTAAAAAAAAAAGATAACCTATTATACAACTTCATTTTGAAGCCGATCAATGGCAATATTAATTAATTAAAAATGAAGGATAAGCTAAACCAAAGGTGCCCTAAAAAGTTAAGTTTTAGAATTTATTATTACCAAAAATTAAATGAAATTTGTTGATGGTGATGCCGTCAGCATGAGCCCAGTATTTGTTTTGTCGAGCTTTCTTTTAGTATCTAGATGAAATTTTTAATAGAATAGGTTTTAATTATTTATCTTATAATAGCAATAAACCAAATGTATAAATTAAAAAAAAAAAATAACAGATTAACGAAAAATATAATAATACGACTTGACATGTTTGGTATATAACGTGCGCTAATTAATGGAAAAAAATAACTGAAACATATCATTCGAACTGTGTTATTATACCAAATATGCCTGAAGTTGCGAGCTGATGGCTAGAAAAATTGGGTAATTTTTTTAGGCATGTCGCTCGCCGCTATGCCCTATTTATTGATAAAATAATAACTCGCTGAATTCAGTTAGTTGGAATTAGTCGAGCTTTCTTTGCTTATATTCATATTTATATAATAAAATATATCTATATATTAATAAAAACAAATATAGGATAACAAAGGCTTCGTAGCAGCCATCCACTAGTTGCACCTTGATTCATTTTAATTGCACTTAAAATTTCGCTTTGGAAAATATTCTGCTTTGATCGACATTGATTGAGGTAGGAAGCAAGTCCAATTAATTAGTAGGATTTTGAGATAGTTTACTATGACCAAATATTGACTGACTGATTCCTAGCCTTATGATGAAAATAGTTAGTTGGTTGAGAAGAATATATTTCCAAAAAAATATTGATTTGTTGAATATCCCATGGCCTTATTGTGTAGTGTGTTCTGTATAAACATAAAAAGACCAATGAATTGTTAAAGTGGTTTTTTACCGTGGGTGGTTGCGACGATTTTTTTTAAATATAAATAATAATAAAATAATGAAAAAAAAAACATAAAAATCGCATTTGTTGATGAAGCAAATAGGAAAAAAAATGTTTAAATATAATGAATTTAGTAAAAATTGGTATGCATGGTGTGTACTGCAGTACAAAATGTTGACATGCATAGGCACATTTTTAAAAACAGAATTATATATAAAAATATATTATATAAAGGCTAAGTATTATTTTGTCCCGGTATAAAAATTCCGACTATTTTATTAAAAAAAATTAAACATATTTTTACAATTGTAGTTGTGTAAGTTATTTATGGGTGCCACCAGAAGCCGCACATTGTTAAGTTAGCATTTGAAAAAAATAAATAATAACCAAGGCTAATGGATGTTGCCCACAAATTTCAGTTAACCAAAGTTTAGTTATTAGATTTAATTAAATTAGTAATTTATTATTTTTAAGACACGAGGTTATTAATTGTTAATATTTTTTTATATTTATAATTAATTCGATTCTGTTGAAAAACAAAAAAAATATTGTGTAGATGAGTTTTAGGAGCCGATTCATGTTTATAATCACTGATAATTCTCTATTTAGATTATAATTATTATAGTGTTGTAGTGCTTTTTGTGTGACGTTTATGTGATATATCTATAACTATCATGTAGGTGTTAGTGTACGACCGGAAGTAAGCACTCCGGGAAGAATTTATAAAAGCGCTGGCTCAAAAAGGCATTATTAACAAGTCAATTAAATAATTCGAATTCATACTTGTTGAGCCTGCGCTATAAAATATATCTTGCAGATACAAAAAATTGCGCCATATTGGGCTGGCCAAAATGGAGACAATCATAAATTTGGCCGACGCAATCGGGCGCAATCTCTGCGTTAATTTCCGTCCAAAATGCATGTCTATTTTTTTGTTCAAAAAAAATAAGACGTGTTAAAAAAATATATAGCTCAATGATAGAGCGTGGGGAGGGTGGGTGCGGATCAGGGTTCGACCGGTACTATTTAGCCGGCTTCGGGGACTATAGACAAACATATCAAGCTTAAATTAAATTTTAAAGAAATTACCTGTTAAAATGCAATCCGACCTTTCTATGTCGTCTTGTAAAAAAAATGTGCAGAGTTATGTGTTTTTTATTTCGGTGTTTCTGTTATTACTCTTTATATTAAAGTGACCAGATAGTATCGGTTTGGATATGTAGCCTCCATAGTTATATCATGCGAAAGTCAAATAATGCAACTCTATAGAGGAGCGTTTTTGGACTGAGCAAGTTGCAATTGCAATATTATTTTTAAAATTCTATTTTGCTACACGGTGTAGGGACTGGGGGTGAAATTGGATTAATAAGTATCTGGTCACTTTGCTCTATATACATATATCGAGATGAATTTTTTTATTATATATTTATTATGTGATAACAAATTTATATGGTCGGTACGCGTCGGCGCTATCATGTCAGGCGCGACCGCAATCGCCTTCTCTGCTTTAGACATAGGTTTTAATATTAAACACCACTTCTAAACATATCATGATCTGTGCCCCTTGTCAAGTGACATCTTAAATTATTAGCAATTAAAATATGTAATGAAAGATTTGATAATATTTAATGAAAAAAAAAAACAAAATAATGAATTTACATATATACCTTAATTAATATAATTAGTATATATTTACATAAGTAAGCAGTCAGTGGGAGAAGAGTAAGCATCTACATAACGGTAGAAGTTAGGAATGCGTGAAAGAGCCGTCCAAGAGGATCATTAAGTGCGCATCGAAATTAAAACTGCGCACTTAATTTTCCACCTGCGCTCAGCCTATAAATCCGCAGTAAAATATAGCAAACAGTCAGCGTAGGTGGGGACCTGCGCGTCCCAAATACCTAGCCTTAGTAGACTCAGTCTTATGAAGACCGGGGAATGCATATCTTTATTGTAATAAAAATGAAATCCGTAGGCGTCGTATTAAAATTAGTTTTTAATTGTACAATTGTGTCGAGTTTAGGAGAAAAGTAATTTTTTGATGATGATGGAAAAATAATAATATTTGTATAAGTACGGTTTGGGTTTTTATAATGATGTTGAAGTGTTCGACGGTTCTCTTTTCCGAGATATTGTTATGATACTAGTCAGATGTTTGTATACCCACCCCCACCATCTTGCCCCTTATCTTTTCAGAGAAGCATTCCATACAAAGATTGTATTACCTGACAACGTACTTAGCTATAAATTGTATAGGGTCCAATGATGGGAAATAAATATGTATAATGATAACTTTTTTTTTATGTATCCTATAATCACTTTTTTTATTCCTGTTTAGCTAAAGATAATCCAAAATGTTGACATCAAATTATTACAAATTATAATCCAATTTTGAATAGCAGGCTATTTGGGCAGCTGTCAATTTTGAAGCTATTATCTTTTGACATTTGACAAGTAAAAACTACGCCATTATTAAAAATGGGACGATACACGCTTCAACAACGCATTGAAATTATTAAAATTCACTACAAAAATAGTAAAAATTTTCAGTCACAGTTCGCAAAACTAAAGCACTTTTTGGTCGTCGTAAAGCACTTTCTTAGCCGGCAATAGTAAACCTGGTGGAAAAATTTTGAGCTGTTGTGACAAGTTTGTGATGTGAAGAATCGAAACCGTGTGCATCGCTCAAGAACACATGAGAATTTTGCTGATGTAGCCCGTAGTGTTGAAGAAAATCCAGGTTTGTTGATTCTTTGTCAATCTTTGGAATTAGACATTCCACAAACGACATTACACCGTATTTTGTATAAAGACTGAAGTTTTGAGGCTTTTAAAGTTCAGTTAATACAAGAACTCAAACCGGTCGATCACCATAAACGTATCTTTGCTGATTGGGTCCTTCAAATGCATCAAAATGATCCGGAATTTTATCGAAAAGTTAACTTCAGTGATAAAGCCCATTTTTACCTCTGAGGCTACGTTAATAAGCAAAATTGTCGCATTTGGGGCTCAGAAAATCCAAGAACGATTTGCATTCTCAACGTGTCACTGTTTGGTGCGGTTTTTGGGCTGGCGGTGTGATTGGACCCTACTTTTTCCAAAATGAGGCTGGTGCAACTGTTATGGTGAATGGATGGCGCTACCGAGCTATGATTAATAATTTTTTATTGCCGGAATTGGAAGATATTGATGTGGTCAACGTTTATTTTCAGCAAGACGGCGCTACGTGATACACAAGCAACGAAACAATCGCAATTTTGCAAGAAAAGTTTCCTGACCGTGTTATTTCTCGAAGAGGTGATCACAACTGGCCACCGAGATCTTGTGATTTAACACCTTTAGACTTTTTTCTTTGGGGCCACGTGAAACATAAGGTCTATACCAATGCTCCACAATCGATTCAAGACCTTAAAGATGGATATTGTAAAGTTATCGACGACAGACAGCCGCAAATGTGCGAAGTGGTATACCAGTTTTTTTTTTTTTAATATCAATATGAAACCTCTTATTGGAAAACCCTAATGCGCAAGTTAACTGAACTGGTCACGTCTTTGCGTCGTTTTTGTTTTTAGTACAGAGCGATTAAGCCAAACTTGGAGTTTGATACTTTGTGTGTTGGTAGAGTTCACTAGGTTTTTAAGTAGGAGCCGTATCATCAAGCGTTGCTAAAATGTTTGGGCTGCGTATCTGATTGGCATTGATAGTATAATCTGAACTGGTAGTGTCTATTTAGCAGCTTAGCAACGACGCTGGTAAGTATCTTTATGGTCTAAACCGGCAGTACTTACTAACTATTTGGGCTGCGTATTGTATCGAGGTTAAGGTAAGTAATGTACTAGAAGTTATGTGTTTGTGTGATTTGGTGCCAGTTATTTGTAAACATCGGTTATTGTTTGTAGTTGTCCGTGGCAAATGGAATGTAAAATTAACCCCTGGTTACAATTTTAGGGGTCTGACCCCGATATTCTTAGCATTTATTTGTCAATTTTAAGATAACTACCAAAAACATCAGTTTTTTGCGTTTCAAAAGGCAAAAAAGGCATTAAACGATGATGGGGAGGAACGCAATTGCTTTTGAGGCTAGCCATCAAACCCATCTGAATCCCCGCCAAACCGCAAATTTGTGGCTCAAAGAGTTTTTTTTCGGCGATTGACGAAAAGTTTGGTTTTATTGCCTGTACGTACATGTGCTCATGTCGCCAGACTAAAATTTGCAAATGTGGTTCAATCTTTGTAATTTTTCTGGTTCCTAAAATAATTTGAATCCCCAATTACGATTTCGGAATTGTCCTTTCGATATTCTCAACATTTTACCTTCTAATCCAAAGCTGTTTTTTTTAGTATATTTTTATTACTATATATATATTCAATAACCTCTTAATACCGTTAGGTGTCGAGGTGTCGGACACACCGAGCCACAGAGAAGACATGTATGGATGCTTATATGAGGTAACGGACCCAAATTGGGAAGAACGCTACGCTCGGCATCACTTTGGGTTCACCCATCCAAGTTGTGACCAGAGCGGCCGTTGCTTAACTTTCGTTAGCGCTGGTATTTGTACATGCCCTCTCTGCCGTACTGCCGACATATTTTTATTACTAAAAAGTGTAAAACAAACATACTGCCAACAGACCCCGGCAGATGCTGTTGCAAACCGGAAGTCTGTAGGTTAAAGGGTTTTCTTTCGGTTACTTCAGATGTTAATTATTATTGAGTAGTTTGAACTGTAGTACCTATCTACCCACCGTAGTATTTGTTATAAAAAAAATAAAACTTTCTAATTTTTGCAAGTGTTAAAAGTCTCTTAGTCAGAGGAGGAAAAGGTGATACCTAATTTTTTGATGACTAACAATTGGGCGGGTTGGTGGGTTACTCCAGATAATGATTATCTTTGAGTAGGTTGAACTGTAGTGCCCATCTACTCACCAAAGTGTTTGTTATCAAAGAATTAAAACTGTTTTTTAGTCAGAGAAAGAGATGATATCTAATCTTTTGATGACCAACACCTAAGTTGGTAGGTCATTTTAGAATATATTACGAGCGAGTAATTTGATTTGAAGTACTCGGCCACTCTCCCGAGTGTTTGTTATCAACAAATTGGAAACTCCTTCTGTTTGCAAGTGCAAATCAAAAATTAGATTTTTTATAATTTTTCAATTGCTTCTAACAATGCTGAAGTCACACTTTTTAGAATGTATTAACAAAATTTGGCCCAGATATAGTCAAAATATTGTAAATTAAATGTTTAATGCCAAAACTCAAATTTAGAAATTGAAAATATTTTTAATCATTTTTCAAAAACAAGATTTGTTTATATTTTTTCAATTGCTTCTAACATTGCTAAGGTCACACTTTTTAAAATTTATTAACAAAATTTGGCACAGATATAGTTAAAACATTGTAAATTAATTGTTTAATATCAAAGCTCAAATTTAAAAATTGAAAATATTTTTAATAATTTTTCAAAAATGAGATTTTTTATATAATTTTTCAATTGCTTCTAACAATGCTGAGGTCATACTTTTTAGAATTTATTAACAAAATTTAGCTTAGATATAGTCAAAACATTGTAAATTAATTGTTTAATATCAAAGCTCAAATTTAGAAATTGAAACTATTTTTAATTATTTTTCAAAAACAATTTTTTTTTATATTTTTTCAATTGCTTCTAACATTGCTGAGGTGACAATTTTTAGAATTTATTAACAAAATTTAGCCCTGATATAGTCAAAACATTGTAAATTAATTATTTAATGTCAAAACTTAAATTTGGAAATTAAAAATATTTTTAATCATTTTTTTAAAATTAGATTTTTTTTATAACTTTTCAATTGCTTCTAGCAATGCTGAGGTCACACTTTTTAGAATTTATCAACAAAATTTAGCCCAGATATAGTCAAAACATTGTAAATTAATTGTTTAATGTCAAAACTTAAATTTAGAAATTGAAAATATTTTTAATCATTTTTCAAAAATAAGATTTTTTTAATAATTTTTCAATTGCTTCTAACAATGCTGAGGTAACACTTTTTAGAATTTATTTTGCAATTTGCATAATAAATAATGTTGATTTGATAGGTTTGCAATAATAATTTTATTTAATTAACTATATGACTGAAGTCTTCTTAAAGATAATTATACACTTACCCTGTATCAATTTCATAATTGTAAAATAACATTTACTATTTTTTATTGTCTTTAAAGTTTAAGGGTTGTTTAAGGGATGAATGCAATATTGTAGCTAATTTTGGTGTGCACCATACGAAAGCTGAGCTTTTTCTATGTGAATTTCTTAAATAGAATGTCTCTAAAATGCCATTTACCTAACGAAAATGCAATTTGTAAAAATTGTAATTATTCAGAATAGCAACGGTCAAAACGATGTCCGCGCGGCACGAGCAGCACGAGCTCAGTACGTAGTTGTCGGTCTAGCTGGTGTGATGTATTGTGCTGTAGAGTGATAGTGATTTTGTGCTTCTAACGTTAAGTGCATCATATTTACGGATTGGATTAATATATTTTAGCATTGATGGATTATCTTAAGGTAATTAAATTGATTTGACTTTTTTGGTGTGATTTGATTCTTTGATTACGTTTCCGGAATTGCCGTTTTGATATTATCAACATTTTGCATTTGAACTCAAAAGTTACGTTAATTTTGGTTGATTTTTATTATGAAGAGTTGTGAAACTAATTTACTTCTGGGCATCGGAGACCGCAGTATATCCGCATAATATCAAATTTAGTAGAGGATCCGGGTATTGGCTTTGATTTTAATTTTTTTTGTTAAAAAAAAGGTTAGATTTTTTTGCATTTTCTGACGTGAAAATGACCTTTGATTACAATTTTGGGGGCCACATAACTCAGCCAATGTTTTACCAAACTGGAAACCCGTGAGTTTAAGGGTTTTCCTTTGGCGATCAATAACAAGGTCGGTTTTATTGCTAGTACTTACATTTGCTTATGCTGCCTGTGAACAGTTTGAATAAAATTTATTATTTTTTTGGTTTCTGGCGTAAATTGGTCTTTCGATTATGATTTTGCCGATTCGATATTTTTAAGATTTCTCCTAGCAATCAACAATTTTTGAAATTTTTTTAAATCGCTATTTTTAATCGATTTTTGCGGTCACAGCACGCCTAAATAACTTACTTGCGAGGAAGAGACAAAGACGCGGTTGTTTTTTGGGGCAAGCCTCGTAGTTCTTGTTTTAATTAGGAATTGGTTTTATTCTGAAAGGCTTCAATATTTTTCAATCCTGTTATATTTACGTTTATAGCAATTGTTTTAGTTAGGAAATAGTGATAACAACCCTTTTCAGCAGTTGCTACTTCAAAAAATTATTTATTTTGTAATTGAGGAAGAGAAATTTTGGTTTTATTCTGAAACGCTTTAATATTTTTTAATTATTCTATTATATTTACGTTTATAGCAATTGTTTTAATTAAGAAATAGTAATAGCAACTTTCTGTAACAGTTGCTACTTAGTGAAATTAATTATTTTGTAGTTTACGAAAAGAAATTTTGATTTCATTTTGGAACGCTTCAATATTTTTTAGTTTTGCTATGTTATTTAGATTTATGGACTTGTTTTAGTTAAGAAATAATAATAACAACCCAATTTAGCAGTTGCTACTTCAAAAAATTAATTATTTTGTAATTTAGGAAAAGAAATTTTAATTTTATTCTGAATTGCTTTAAAAAATTTTTAATTTTTCTGTTATATTTACGTTTATAGCAAATGTTTTAGTTAGGAAATAGTAATAACAACTTTCTGTAACAGTTGCTACTTAGTGAAATTTTGATTTCATTTTGGAATGCTTTAATATTTTTTTAATTTTGCTATTTTATTTAAATTTATAGCACTTTCTTAGTTAAGAAATATTGATAGCAACTTTTTTTAGCAGTTGCTACTTCAAAAAATTAATTATTTTGTAACTTGCAAAGAAAATTATTGATTTCATTTTAGAACGCTTCAATATTTTTTTAATTTTGTTGCATTATTTGGATTTATAACAATTGTTTTAGTTTTAAAATAATGTTAGCAACTTTTTGTAACGGTTGCTACTTCTTAAATTTAATTATTTTGTTATTAACGTTATTAAAATATTCTGCCTACGCCTATGTTCTAACCTGACGCCATCTTATGACTACAATGTTTACTAATGCAAGTTTAGTTAACAAGAATTATGTAAGATGTCGCCTCAGAACTGATTTTATCAATCAACACAATACTAAAACTTATTTTAAATAATAACAATCTTAATGCATTTGTTAAATAATTGTATATTTAATTATTAATATTGTAACGTATTAAAAAAGTTTGTGATCTATCTTGCGATCTAAGCGACATCTTAATCCTTGGTATTAAACTAGTAACTCATAGAAACAGTTTGAGATGGCGCTAAATAAAATGGTAATATAGTTCACTGTAATGCTGGTGATTTTACTGGTTATTTATTTGCAATGTTGGTTGCATAAGTAGTGTGAAATTTTGAAAGAATAAAAAGCCGCAAACTGCAAGATATACAGGATGTCCCAAATTAACTAGTCAGCAAATTGAGTAATATTGACCTAATAAAGTAATATATTATATTTAATAAATTCGGAGTTATAAAGTTTACAGATTTTTTTTTTATTATCAGCTTTAATTTTTAATATTTTGTAACATTTTTTTGTTCACATTAGTTTATTTCTTATTTACACAAACTGTTAGAGTTTGAATGAAAAAAGTCTTCGGGAAGATAATTTTTTAAGACTCTTTAGATGTTTAACTTTCTTAAACTTTTTAATTTTTATTTAAATTTATTTTTTTGGTTATTTTGCTTTGTGAAAAATTTAATTAAAAAACTTTTCTGTCTCTTGATAAATTTTGATCAAATGCACGGTTTTTAAGAAAATCAAGTAAAACCAAAAGTCATTATTTCTTAAAAATAATAAAAAATATAAAAATATCATTAGCCGTGAACGTCAAATTAAATTTCATAAACGTCACAAATTATTTGGGTGTAATTGTGCTTTCTTAAATTTTTTGCGTTCCGGTTTTTGTCGCTCAGGGTACATTTTGTTGCTGCATTTTCTAAACACTCCAAAGACTAGATGCAAATCATTCATTTCCGTGTTACTGTACCGATACATTTCAAGAAAAAAAAAGTTATTAAGAAAGCACACTTACACTCAAACAATTTGTGACGTTTATGAAATTTCCACAAATGTTAAGCAATTTTTCTAAATTGCTCAACATTTGTATATGTTGAGGCTCCAAATTGCAAGTGATAACAAAGTGAGAGTTTTTTACAGAACTTAAAAAGCTGTAGTAAGTTGACCTTATCTACATATATCTGTAATTTGATTCAATTTTGATAAAGAAATGTCTATTAAATCAACAACATTTTTATCTATTAGTAATTCGATATATTGGACAATTTTTTTATCAAATGAAATTTTTTATTATTCTTCACATTCATTAATCTATTAATATTTTGTTGTAGGAAAGCTTGTTTGGTCCCTGCATTGAGTAAGCAATTCAGTTAGTGGGATTGGATGGAGGGGGTAGAGCGTAGAGCGCTGGGACGGACTGCGTGCGTTCAGTTTGGTGCGGGATGTCGTGTTGATAGCATGTTCTTGCTGTGCATGTGTGTGGATGATAATAACTGAAGACAACAGTTGGTGTTTAAAAGTGCATGGAAAATCTAGGCTAGAAAGGTATAAATATGTTTTTTTTTAATTAGATTTGAATGTTAATATAACAAACAATTTTAAATTAATTCTTTAAAAACATTATAATATTTTTAGTCCAGAAACAGCATTTATTGGTCTCTTATGCTGCAAGCAACTTCTGTAATAGAAAATTAAATGAATAAATAATGACCACAATGCTTCAATTGAAATGATGTCCCTTCACCTGTTGTCTCTAAGAAAGCTGCTACCAGTATGTTTTTCAAGTCCAAAAAAGGCATTGAAGGAAGAATTATAATCTCTTGTGCACTAGGAAGCTACTTCTGCAATAGGAAATTGCAAATATTACCGGACAAAGGCATTCAGTTGACATGAAGCTGATACCAGTGAACATCATTAAAACATTTTTAGGTAAATAAATAGTTATTTTTTATTTATAACAAATTAAAAATATTTAAAACTGATATCGACAAGCAAAATTAGTAAACAATTTTTTTTACAATTAAGGATACTCCTTTATAAGCTTATTTGTGATTTTTTTTTTTGGCATCTTTTAATCATTTTTATATTATGCAATTAATAATTATTTTTGTTTTTTACAGACTTTGCTATATTTTTATTTTCAATGGAATGGAATCATCATGGACAGGCAATACAAAATAAACACAGGAAGGAAACCTAAATACATAAACCCTTAATGTTATGCAGTTATCTACTTTTGCAATAGGAAATTACTAATGATGAACGAGGAAGCTTCAAATTAAAGATGAAACCTGTTGCCTTTAAGGAACTTTAAACATATTTTAGGTAAATAAATAATTTAAACAATTAAACAAACAACTTGTTTTGTTTGATCATTTAAATCATAAATTGTGTTTATAAGCACAGAAATATTTATTCAAATTTGTCTTTTGCTATCATGCGGTGCCGTGGTCATACAGTTAATAAATAAAAATTGTTAATGTTAATAAATTCAGAAACAGTGTTTTCTTTTCTTAAATGAAATAAAAAAGAATCACTTTCAAAAGTTTGTCTGTTACATTCTAAATACTATTTAAATTATTTTTATCTTTTTTAATAATTATTTCTTTTTAGAGACCGGTTTTTCTACTTCCATTTTCAATGGAATGGAATCATCACGTGCCAAGGAAGGAATACAAAAGAAATAATAACAGGACATATAATATTAATTAACACAGTTAGCGGCCATCTCTCAAAAAATAATAATTGTAACAATATTCTATGTTATTGCATTCTTATACTTTTATATTATTTATAAAATTTAAAATCTAGCGCAATTTGTACTCTAAATTAGCTGTGTTCCATTTGACAAAATAGTCGCGCTTAGTGGCACTAATTCAGTAATTTTTGAATTTACTTGTCAAACGCTTCTTACATTTTGTATGTGTTTTTGAGGTAGAAAACGTCCTGTAAACGCCAAAGATTTTCTAGTTCTAGTTTATCAAGTGTAAGACTTTCTTGCTTGCAAAACTTACAAACTTTCTAACGCACCGGGTGCATGAAGCGCTTAAATGGAAAACACCTATTACTGTTTGCGCTATCTGTCCGCATTACAGTTAATTTATAGTTTATAAGCCTACTTTATACCAAAGATGTCGCTAAAACTGCTTATTAAAATTTGTTAGTACGTAATATTATTAACAATTAAACATGTAATTATTATAATTTAATACTTTATATGTTTGTTCTAAAATTTTATTTGATTTGTTACTTGCGAATGTATCACCATCTTACTATAATTTGTTGCAACTTTTACCAGTAGTTAATTAATATCTGCAACAGATGGCGACTTGTGTACGCATAGGCGTAGTCATTTTAATTTACGAAAAGGATTAATATAAAATTAAATATTGTTATATTTCTTATAAAATTGTTTAGATTTTATAGTTTTAACTAACTGAAGCTATTTATTATTCTAATTTAAATTTTCTTATATCAAAATTTGTACTTATAATTTAATAATGATATTTATAATTGTTGTAAATTAAGATGTAAAGTACTACAAATTTAAGAAGTGATTGCAATGTGTAAACGCGATTAGGTGCACTATTAGAAATTGTTCTCATGTTTATTTGTTTTAAAGTAAGAACGCTCAAATAGAATTTTTATTTAAATAGTTAAAGTAAATCGATTATATCACTTTTTAAATCTATTGATAATTTCATTAATGAAATAACTTATCATGTTTATTTATAATTAATTATTGTATGTTATAAATAGATAGAAGCTTACCTATTGCAAACAAGGCAGGCATGAAGTACTTACGTATGCTTGAGTTGAGCAAATAATGCAAGGTTGAGGAAGTTGATTGTTACCAACAATCAAACTTTTTGAGACTTTAATTGTTTTACTTGGTTTGAGATTTGTAAGGCTAATATTGATTATTGGTGGTTTCAAGAAGTGTTTAAATTAAGTAACATTTTCCATATATGGCGGAGATGTTTGTCTTAAAATGGCAAACTTTTTTGGATTTAGAAAGTATTTTAAGAGACTGGCTGAGTTTTGAATAATAGTTTATGGCATTTAAGTTATTTAATAAGTGTGTGTACTTGACTTCTTTACTGAGAGTCAACTTTGATGTAGTTGTGGGCTTTTCCATGACTGTTTTAATCTTTTAAGTGTAAGTTCATGTATTGTTTCATTATTGTTGCTTCTTTGTTTGTAAACGTAGACACCAATCAAGAAAAATAGTTATTGGTGTGAATTGTAGTTTTTATAGTGACAGCTACAATTTCAATCAATAAATATTTTTTTTAATTTGTGTTTGCGATTATACGCAAACAAGAAACAAATGTTTTGGGGAAACTGAACCACACTGAACATTCGTGTTGCTCACGTTCAACATAGCAAAAGCTTGATGTAAGTGTTAGAATATTAATGTATGTTTTTATTTATTAAATAAGTAGGATAATTAAGAAGGGTAAGTTTATTAATGGATGTGATTGGGACTAAAGGTAAGCTTAATTAGCTCTCGGAGAGTTGATTTTGTTTTCTACCTTAGGTCTAGGGGAAAACGGAACTACACAGGAAGCCCCGTATTGCTCACGTTCTCTACCTTAGTCTGAGCTAAGCTTAATTAGCTCTTACAAGAGCTGATTTTGCTCTCTACCTTAGGTCTAGGGGAAAACTGAACTACACGGGGAACCTCGTGTTGCTCACGTTCTCTACCTTAGCTTTAGGGAAAGCAAAATCTGAATGTGTTTGTTGTTGTTATTTATGTATGATGTTTTTATCAATAAACTTTGTTATAAAAATACATTTTTTTTATTTTTCTTCTTTATCAACAATTTCAGAGTGGAGGGTTTAATTTTTTTTAATTATTTTAAATATATCAATTATCAACCTTACTAATCTCCTCCCCCAACAATACTTACCCCCAAAGATATACCCCTTTCTACAGGGGAATCCTCCCCATCACGGGGGCTATTGTTATTTTTAAGTTTGTCAAGGTAAGTTATTGAGTATTAATAATAGCCGCCGAAGGCGGCTATTTAACTTTCCGCCGAAGGCGGAAATTAGCTAGTATCCGCCGAAGGCGGATACAATAGCCGCCGAAGGCGGCTATATTAAGCCGCCGAAGGCGGCTTATTAACCCGCCGAAGGCGGGTATATATACCCGCCGAAGGCGGGTACCATCCGCAACGCCTCGCCACAGGCGACACGGGCTCCCCCTACTTTTCTAGTTTAACCCTTCCGGTAGACTCCTAGAGTCTCCGGGTCCTAATCTACTACTCAAAAATTGCATTCTATTTCCTTCTCGGAGTTTAGCTAGTCTCCAAGAGTTTCGAATCGATGAATACTTTCCAAGTCCAGAAAAGTTTGTCCTAAAACAAACATTTCCGCCGAACATGGAAAGTGTTCCCCGATTCGAACACTCATAGAAACCCCAACACAGTCGACAATTAAAAAATTAGCCGTTAATTGGTCTTTACAAAGCTAAAACCAAGCAAAACATACAAAGTCTTAAGAAGATTGATCGTCAGTAGCAATCACCTTCTTCGACCCAACATGCTTTCCTTAACTTAAGCACACGTAAATACCTCAAAACAACCAACGTTTGAAGAACCGACTGCCTTGGTTGCATCTTCCGATCCAGAATATAGAGCTAAAAAAAAAAATCTGAAGTATTAAACAACTAAAGCTGCGTTTAGTTAAATTTGGCGACTTTACTATTGTCTGACATTTAACAAAGACAGAAAAATTTAATACAAAACTTCTTATGCCTTCAGCAAAAAATTTATTATTAATAAAAGTTATAATTTAAAAAACATACAATCCCCGCTCACATTATTTTCGCATGACTTTACTAAGAAAATATAAAACATTTAAATTTATTAAAAAAAAATTCCTAACTTTAATAAAACATTAAAACAAATTGCATTCACAATATGCCAAAATACATCGTACTTCTTGAAGAGAATGAAATTAAGAAAACTCCTCTAAAAATCCTATTAACAACTAATTATGAAAAAGCTTTTATATTATTACTAAAAACAATTTAATTATCCAAAAAACTTAAATTAATGTGAGCAAGAAGTGTAATATGATTGATCAAATGCAAAATTGCATTTGGTGCTTATGTTTGATAATCGCCAAATTTGTAATACCCATTCGTTGATGCCAATTCAATTTTTATATATAAATTCCTAACATTACATGTAAATTGTTATTATTTGCTAAATTTATTTTGTTGAATTTTAGATTTAAAATTAAAAATCAATTAACTTACACCAAGAAATACTTCTACATGTAATTTTAGAATGGAGGGCACGCATGTTTTAAAATATTGACAAAACAATTTAAAAATTGACTTAATTAATGATTATTAAAACAAAATTCAAAATATTTCGCAACCAATACCAAATATTATCAAACGTTAAAAAACAAAAACTATTAATTTATAATGAAGCAATGTTAGTCAATGAATTCAAACAAATTGATATTAACAGTCTCTTAACAGTCTTATCTAACCTGTGCCACCAAGGTCGAACCACCTATAGCAACAGAGGAAGGTGTCCCTGAGCATGAGGGGTTTACCCTTTTTTAGACCAACTGCTGATAGCATAACACTGACAAGAATGACCAAATTCTTCAAAGTGCTAAACGTCAACTGGAATGGTGGGAACTCACTAAGCCGGCGTCGACTCTTACACTAGATCAAACCTTAAACCTTGGTCAGGCTACAAAGTCATCACTAATGTGACTACGTTGGGCTTTCGTTTAACCTAAAAATGTCATTAATGATGATTCAAATCAGAATTTGTCTTGATTTATAATTGTAATTCGCACCAGAAATTTGAATTTAATAAATAATAAAATATTTAAAACTGTTAATGAAATTTTGTTCAATTAGTGATCAAATGGAATTACAACTTAAAAACGTTTTAAAATATTTGGTACAAATTGATGTAGGACAAATTGACAAGGACGATTGGGTATGCGCAACGTTAGTGTCAACAGATTTTTCCTTTGGATTTATGATATAAAATACCTGAAACATTTATAAAAATAAAATGAATCATTGTTAACTTAAGCATAAATATTAGTAAAAGAAATTCTAAAACTACGCATGCTTCAAAGTAACCAAGTAGAATAATTTTAAAACAAATTATATATTAAACTAAAATTACATTTAAAATGAAATATTTTTGCATTAGTAATACTAAATTTAAAAAAAGAAAATTATTTATAATTGATGTGAACATCAAGCAAAATTAATTAAAAAATCAATTTGAAAAAAATGTAAAATTATTAATTAATATTATTAGAACAATTAAAAATTAATTAATTTAAAAATCTTGGTACTTTGGAAATTGTTAAAATTGGAAAGCAACTAAGAAGTATTAACCAAACTAGCTCACAAAATGGCATCTCTGCTGGAGATTACCATATTTAAACCATACTCAAACTAGCTAGAAGTAACTAACTACCAAATCAAGCATCACCTTGTAATCGTGTTGAATTCTGGCTACTAACTCTTGCAAGCAAGTTTAAACGTTAATACAGCAATTACACAACGACTCGGCAATGTAAGATACATTAAAACAATGCATCATCTAATACCACTAAATCTATACGAATACAATCATATCCATAACAGACTAGCAAGCATTCCGAAGAACGGTCAGTTTCTGCTAAATGAAAGCATCGATTTAAGAAGAGAAAGAATCAAACTACCCTACGGCACCGACCTGTAAAAGTTATCCACAATATGCAAAGGCAGTATGAAGGATATCTAAATATAATTAGCTCCTATCATAGAGGGCTTTCATACAGACGCGTACACTCTACGTTACACCACACGCAACCACCAATTGAGCAACTGATGGCAACGCACTAAATACAGCTCACCTCCTTACGTTGGTAAAGAGCCTACCTCCTACAACCCCAAACTAGCAAACAATAACGACGAAAATCAGTAGAAGATAACTCGCCTAGAAGCAATGTTTGGGGCACACTAATCAGTCAATTACAACCGCACGTTTACTCCAACTGAATTCGATGCTCAGAAGTTTGACGCCAGCGAACTACCATACTTACTTGAAACCTTAGCTGCTCCAATATTTGGTCAAACAGATCTAGTAACAAGTGCAACCTTAACTAATTACTAAGCACCATCTATACAACAATTTAAGCTTGTAGGCTTCCGCGTATGCGTAGTGTTACTATATAAAAATGAGTCACAATCATAGCATCCACCCTACAAGCAAAAATTGAGGTGGGATATTACCAGCAGTAACATCACCAACTAATTAAAATCAAATGACTTACAACTCAGCATCTTCTGCCATAAAAGGATCTGAAACAAATACAATAAATGATTAATGTTTGTTTCTATGTAATATTACAAATGAAATTCTTACCTATTGCTCCTTAAATGGGGGCCTTTCCTCCTTCTCCTTGGAACAGCTTTGGTGCAGACTTCACGATTCAGAAGAACAAATAACCCAATTTGATCTAAAATAATAAACAGAAAATGCTTTATAAATAGTATTTTAGATAAAGCCAACTGTTATAAACAATTAGTTAAATAAGTAAAATAAAAATGAACAAATTAAGGCCTGTAATATCAAACTCCTAATAAAGCATCTAATACACTATTAGCTGAATAACCTAACTTTTAATTTTATTTATTTTATTAAAACTTATGAACAGCCAATTAAATATATGCTTAACATATACATTTATAACAAATAAAAACATTACGCATATAATTTATTAACCGCTCAGAGGTGTAATAAAAATAAATCAAATTAAAGTTTAAAAAAAGTTAGGTTATTCAGCTAATAGTTTATTAGGTGCTTTAATAGAAGTTTGATACTACGGCCCTAATTGTAGTTATTTATTAGAAGTAATGTAAATACATTAGATCAAACATAAAACAACTGTAGTAGTCAATTTAGTAAGCTAGATGTACTAGAATAGATCAAATATTTGCAATAAATTGAGACATTGCTAACAGTTGGCCATAGCAAATCTTTAATTGATTTCACATCCGACCTCTTGCAGTTACTACAATGATATTAATAAAACTACTATATAAATGGTTTAATCAACAATTTGTATTAAATATTTTGTTAATTAAAATTGAAACAAAATTATAATTTCTTGGAATTAATTATTAATTTAATTGTAAAATAATATTGCAATTTGTCTAAATTTTGTTAATATATGTAATAAAAAAAACTTACTGGTTAATAAACGTAAAACTGCGTTTATAATACAATTGTTCCTTTCCACTACCAACAATTAGCACTATAGTTTACTATCACTACACAACCGTTGCATTTAAATCACATACCCAGACCGCACACATACGTAATGATATAATTGTTCATTTCACTACAAAATCTGTATAATAGTTCACTATAAAAATTAGTTAGCATAACGGTTAAATTTGAATCGCAAGCACTGATCAACTCACGCACACACACTACTTCTACGGGATCCGGCACTGAACTGAATGCTCGGGCGCTCGCGCTCGGCTGACTCGGCTCTACCCCCACGCGCCGACCGATCTATGCGGCGTACTTAGCGCATAGAAGTGGGGATTCTATACTGAAACACAAATGAAATAAAGAAGAATAAGAATATAAATTCAATCAATTAAAATTGAATCATTCAAAAGTTTTTTTTTAAATTGTAGCTTTGCGATTGCATGAATAGCTACGCAGTTTATTATATATAAATTAATTATTTTTAACAAACATTTGTTATGTTGCGATTGATTCAGAGTAAATTTACTAAAGATAATTTAAGTTTGTACTTTGTCACGCGTTTTTAATCACTAAAAACTGCAACGCGTTCGTGAAGATAGTTTGTTTAAAGTTTTGATTTAGGGTAGCTCGTCTGTTGTTCAGTGGTGTTCAGGTAGTATTATCAAGATGTCTCAATTTCTTTAGATAAAATAAAGTAAGAAGAGATGTTTATTAATGTTACTACATAGATAATTGCGTTTAACCACTAAACACAAGTGGTATGAAAAATGTTTACCACAGAAATAATTTTTTGAAGTATGATCCTTACACAATACAATTAGATAATAGAATTAAACCTACTTACCGGCCTATTTTATAAAACATTGGTCTCAAACTAAAATTATTTCTAAACTATAGTCGTTCCCAAACTATAATTGTTTAGAATTTTAGAGTAGCTAATATTATTGTCTTTATGTTTATAGTAAACTAGATATAAGTTTCTACTTTTTATATCTAATATTTAAAGTTAGTAAAATCAGTAAATGTATTAATATTATTAATAATTAAAAAAAAAATTATATCAAATTGTTTTTCATCAATCACAAAAATAACTTTTAGCACAATAAAAAGTCTACTAAATTTGATGTTCAATAAAATATGATTCATAAAGTTTAAGCAAATATTTCGACAAAAAATTACAGTTTAATTTCAAAATTTAATAGCCAATTGAAGGTTTTGGATTTTTATATATTTTATTGAACTGGAAATTTCATTCTCTATTTTAAAATAAAAGTGCGTAAGTTTTGTGACTCCCTCAACCGCGCCCTTAAAAACGCCCGCTATATCAAAATAGTTTGTAACATTAGCTACATTAATGTTAGGCAACCAACATAACTTCACATTCACCGCTCACTTCATTCTAGTTACAACCTAACCTAAAATATTCATGAATTTATATTAACTATATTTATCATTACATAAAAGAATATACAAATATGTCTCTATTAAGTCGAGGTTTGCTAAAAATCAAATTCATCCTATAAAAATATTGTATAATTAATTTATTTTCATAGGTCTGCTCGATAAAGCTTTAACAATATCCGCTTATAAGAACCACAAACATTTACTGCAATCACCACTTATATTACCACAAATTCGTGAATATGCAGCACGTAAAGGTACAAGAGACAAGCGTGCTAAAAGCAAAGTTAAAGTCGAAGTGGAGAAAATTGGTTTCATTCCACATAATCAACGCAATCGTGAAAAGTAAGTCATTAATACTTAAATTCGAAGGAATATTATTTATGCAATTTTAGATTTTTATTAAATCGTCCTAAACTTAAATTTGATGATTCTTGGAAACAATTACCACTTGATAACGTATATCCGCACAAATATTACCAATGGCCAGTGTATTCATTTCAAGAGGCAGTGAAATGTCATCGAGAAACTCATCATCTACAAATGTACAACAAACCCATTGCCAATTTGCATGTTTCAATTGAATTAAATATGGAAGGCGAGAAAAAGGTTAAAATTTTAATTTAAAAATAATAAATTATTAATTGTTAATTATTTTAGACTCGATTTGTTGATAATTTTACAAGAATCGCACCAATGCCACATACATTTGATCATGGTGAAGAAAGAACAATACTTGCATTCACTAAAGATCCAACGATGCAAGAAGCATGCAGAACAGCCGGAGCACAATTAGTTGGTGGACCTGAATTAGTCCGTGAAATACAAAATGGTGCTATTGCATTAGCAGATTTCCAATTCATAGTAGCTGATCCTGCTATCTTACCTGAAATTGTTGCATTAAGAGGTTTAATGAAGAAACGGTTTCCTAATCTTAAAATGGGTACATTGGAAACCAATGTACCGGCTATGGTTAATAAATTTTTTAATGGAATTAGTTACACGGCGAAAAAAGATGAGTATGAAAAGGATTTTGGTTTGATTGAAACTGTGATTGGGACGGTAAGGTTTTGATTGGTGTGATTAGGTTTGTTTTCTTAAATTTATTTTGTAGTTGAATATGGATTTGAAGCATTTGGAAGAAAATTTTGCTTCTTTAGTTCAGGATATTGTTAGTGTGAAACCTAAACGCCCCGGTGTTTTTATAACTAGGTAATTTAATATATAAATTGTTTGAGTTTTTTTTAATGTTGCATTTCTAGGTCTTTGTTGAAAAGTCCTCCATCATCTGAAAAATTGAAAGTTGATCATAATTTGTATATAAAATTAGCTTTGTCTAAGGTGGAAGAAGTGGAAGATGTAAGCAAAATTGCTGTTGCTGTATAATTTGACTGTATTTGTAATTTACTGTTAATGCAATAAAATTGTAGGATTATTATTAAATGGTTTTTTTTTAACTGTTTCATCATATATAATATAACAAAATTGCATATTTTAAGAATGCAATTACGCTTTTTTGCAGCATTGCAGTTTATGTTATAAAATATAATAGTTCAGTAGAATTAACTAAACTGTTTCTTCAAGTCTGTAAGACATTCGCACAACTTACTGTTTAAAATAATGTAAAACTAATTTTTATTTGATTCTTTGTAATTAAATCCTGGATACGCCACTGTTTCTTTATTCCATTCCATTGATTTCGCCATCTGTTGTCAGTTTAGTGAACTGTAAAAACGTTTGGTTTCAGAAACTTGTTGTTGGTAGCACTGTTTTGATTGTTTACAACTCAAAAATCATTAAATAAAGAAAATTAATAACAATGTCTGCACCAAGAGCTTTACCACAAAGCAAAGAAGCTTTACTAAAATCATACAGAACCAGATTGAAAGATGATGTTAAAAGTATGCTGGAAAATTTCGAAGGTAAATATATTTTTAGGTTATGTTTCATATTAATAGCAAATTATCATTCTAGAAATTGTAAAATTGGCAAAAGGTGAACATGATACTCAACTATCCCGAATGACTCAATGTGAACAAGATACTTATGAAATGCACGTACGTGCTGCTAATATAGTACGAGCTGGTGAATCCTTAATGAAACTTGTCTCCGATATCAAACAATATTTAATTTTAAACGATTTCCCTTCAGTTAACGAAGCAATTACACAGAATTCCAAGCTATTTCGTACTAAACAGGCTGAATGTGATCAGAAATTAATGTCGCTGCGTGATGATATGGCTGCTGATTTATATGATCTAGAGGAAGAATATTATAATAGTATTAATAAATAGTTTTAATTTTGTATATAACTTTAATAAAATTTAATTAAATTATATTATGGATTATAATTCGGTGGATGATTGTGGTTGCTTTGTACCTTTTTTAATTTACCGGTATCGGTATCGGTGATGCATCTTCCTTTACATTTAATTTTGTAGTAATCAGAACATAGCCAAAATATATTTGCTCCTATGGTTCGGTTGGTGTAAAAGAGGTTTCTTTCGTAAATCAAGCATAAACGCCCACGCTGTGTTTTTAAATACTTCACACCTAAAATATATTCAGAATATTATTGTTTGATAAACTTGCAGAATCATAAATGATTTATAAAAGATATTAAAATGATTAAAGCTGTTTTATACTGCTTAAAATTATTACTACAATTATGTATACTAATACCAGTACAGCGTGGCCTATTGAATGTAAAATTTAAGCGCGTAAGTATGCTACAACAAGCTGGGCCTGAGTGCAACAGAGCAATTTATTCGTGTATATTAAGTTGCCTATTATACCGGCCACGCTACAGCATGGCCCGTGGAATGTAAGCGCAATAAAAGGATGTTAAAACGGACAAAGGGATGAGTGCAACAGAGCAAACAACCGTGTATATTAAGTTGCCTATTACACCGGCCAAATTGTATTGGGATTACTTTTAAGAATAATGTATGTACTAACTTGCACAAATTCTGTCGTTTATTTAATGGTCAACAGTTTACACAGATACAAAACTCGTAAAGAAAAATGTTTTACAGTTATTTGAAAAGTTTGATCGTTGTAAAGAAATGTTCTTCAATTCTCGGAAATGTTCTACTATTCTAAAAATTGTTTTGCAATTGTCCAAAATCTTCTGCAAACTTTATAAACAATACCCAAAATCAATAATTCTGTTTTGAAGTTGTCCAAAAATGTTTTGTAGTTATTAGCCCTTCCAACGCATCTCACTTATGCCTATAATTTTCATCCTATCCATTTCTTGCACAATGTTGTGAATCTTTCCATCGTCATATGCACTCTTATTGGTTTGGTCTTTTTCGTTGCGTTTTCGCGCTGTGGTGTACTGTTTTTCTCTATTCTGGACTCGGAGATTCTTTGCACCCCTGTCCCATTTAAGGACCTTTAATGTGGTAGTTTCCCGTTTCTTCCCGCATTACCACGCCGTTGACCAGTTTGTCGGTCCATCCGCGCCTTTGGGAGCGATTTCTCACTTCCGGGGCAAAAAATTGCCCCACTCCTGCCAACTCCTCCACCCTACTACTGTTGGCTGGTAAGAGGGTGCTGCTTATACCGGCAGCAACTCGGTTAATGCAATAAATTTACAGTTATTTCAAGATTACAAAATATTTTTGACTGACAAAAGTCAAACTTATTTACCAAGAGATTCTGCAGAGAATAGGCAAGGAACAGGAAGTATTGAAAGCTGCGAAGATTAGGAAATTGGAATATCTCAAGCACGTAATGAGGCATAGTGATAGATACAGAATACTCCAACTGGTTCTGGAAAGGTGATGGGAAGAAGAAGCCTGGAAAACGCCAAATTTCATAGCTTAAAAATCGACGCCAGTGGTAGGACATGACATCTCTGCAACTTTTTTGCAGTGCAGTGGACAAGGAGAAGACCGTGATGATGATCGCTAATATCCGGAGCGGATAAAGCACGCCAAGAAGAAGAGATGTTTAACTACTGTCAAAAATGTTTTGTAATAGTTTAAAGTAGTATACAGACTAGATATACAAACAACAAAGCTGGATTCACAATATAGAATGAGGTTTATTGAAGAACTACTAAAGGAATACCAAAAAATAATTATAACGTTAGACATAAACGCACTGAAAAAACAAGAAGGAAGAGGGAACCCAAACCAAATCAAACCAGCTGAAGAGAAAATACAGAATGACGAGAACCAACTGCAGGATCTGATACAACTTAATTGACCAAAAGAGATCTTATTATAATAATGAAAGGAAAAAATGACATAAAGAGCCATGTCATTGCAAAAACCAAAAAAGCACATTCCCAACTTGCAAAATCACAAAACTACTGCCTCCGAAAAACCACCTCAGGACAAGTCCTAGAGCAGCTGCCTCCGTCGGCAATCGCGCGCCTGACGTGGTCAATAGCAACCCCAAATAAACCAGACCAGAACACATGCAAAGTTACTGGTTTGAAGACTACCAAAAAGCCAATAGATGACGCTACACCCATCTATTACCACCAAAAGATACGACGGCACGTAGTCGGAGGCTAGAACGGCATAATTGCAATAACGCACTACCCAAACAATCCCTCTAATATGACGGGACCTAACATACTGATTCCAAACCAAAAAACTGAAAAACAAAATTTAGAGTGCTTACAGATTTTAAGAAGGGAGGGGAAGCTTCATAAAATCTGACGAACCAAATAAACTGACTGCTAACGCAAGACCAGTTACAATATGCTAGAGTCAACAGCATAAGTGATGGCTATAGAAGTAGAGCCAACAAGCAACGTCAAAGAAATTGAAGAAAAGTACCACAAAGAAATGCTACACTTTGGCTTTACCCTCCAAATAGTCACCAAGATCAGTGACATCACCGGGCAAGACAAATCAAAAGAAAACCGCTTCACGACCGACTTCAACATGAAGAGCATTGTACATCTATGCAACCCAAAGACATCGGAAACAGACAGGCACTTCCGTCTAACTCCAAAGTCAACCTACCAGAGGAAACTGACAACGTCGCACCAGAAAGCACAGCAAAGTCTCCAACGCAACGTGTGCAGCCCATGCACGACTCACCGACACCGCCACTCCTGTCCATCGCAACAAAGACGTCAACTTTGGCCGACAGGACAATCTCGCACAAACAAGCCAAACTAGCGAGGGAATACACAA
Organism: Tachinus rufipes; assembly: GCA_963932245.1. NCBI lineage: Eukaryota > Metazoa > Arthropoda > Insecta > Coleoptera > Staphylinidae > Tachinus > Tachinus rufipes. The sequence continues at coordinate 94,466,507 of OZ010746.1, forward strand.
CATCTTGCACATGGTGAATGAACAGGTAAAGAAAAAGAGAAAGAAAGCAACATCCACCAATCAACAGTCAATGTGGATTTTGTGCGCCGTAGGACGACCGCGTAGTGTCCTACGACCTAGTAAGCAAAAAGTTGCAGAAACTAATCATTTGCCACCCTAGTGCAAGATATCGCGAAAACCACCGCCAAAACTAAGAACCTAAACATTTCGGACAAGTATCTTGCGCAAACGTTTAGACAATTCGAGCCCGCGTTACCCAAACTAATAGTAACTATTCCTGTTCCAAACCAAAGTCATCGACAATACCTGAGATTGGAAAAAATTGTTACCGCAAGTGGGCCACGCTCCAACCGAAACGCACAACAAACGCGCACGTTTCTATAATGATCTGAGGATAACAGCACATCCGGGTAACTATCACACTAAAGTCTCCGACCAGATCAAAAACCCCGTTGACCAAAACGCTGTAAACAAAGTCAGCAAAACCAAGAGACAAACAAACCCCAGACCTATATGAGAGCTCCCGATCCAACCAAAACACATGCAAAGTTAATGGTTTGACCACTACCAAAAAGCCCATAGATACCTAGCGCTATACTCATCTATTACCACCAAAAGATACGGTGGCACAGTAGCTTACAAGAACGGCATAATCACAGTAATGCATCACACGGACAATTTTTCTGGTATGACGAGACATCTCTAACATACTAACTCGTGGAACAAGAGTACGTCTGCGACTGGTAAATTTTATTAAACCAGTTACAATATCTTAGAGTCAACAGCATCGCCGAACAGACCAAAGGTAATGGTTATAGAAGTAAAACCAACAAGAGATTGAAGCAGAGTACTACAAAAAAGTAGTACACTTTGACTCTACCCTCCAACGTTAGTGACATCACCAGACAAGCCAAATCAAAAAGAAGCCGCTTCACAACCAACTTCGACAAGAGCATTGTACCTCTATGCAACTCCAAACTCTCAGGAGAAACCAACGATGTCTCACCAGAACGACCTGCAATTGAGCGCAGCAAAGCCCTAACGTCACCAACACCGTCATTCCAGTCCATCGCAACGAGAACGGTAACTTCGGCAGACAAGACAATCTGGCACTAGCAAGAGGATACACGATATCTTGCACATGATGAATGAACTCGTGAAGAAAACAACCTCCAGCAATCAACAGTCCAAATGAATTTTGTGCGACGTAGAACTACCTTGTAGTGTCCCACAACCTAGTGCGCAAGAAGTTGCAAAAACTAATCATGTGTCACCCCAGTGTAGGCTACTACGGAAACTACCGCCAAAACCCGGAACCTAAACATTTCAGATATACACATCACCCAGACTAATAGTGACTACTCCCGTCCCCAACCATAGTGCCCAAACAAAAGCTACGGACAATACCTGAACATCATCTCGGCAAGGAAAAACGGATGCTCTACCAAAAAGATTGGAAGAAATTGTTAACGCGAGTGGGCAGAGCCACGCTCCAACAGAAACGCATAACGCGTCACAAAGTAGCATAAAAAAATGATTCCAGAATTCAACAGTCAATCCAGCTGCAGCATCACTCAAGGAAACTTCGACTGTTAGAAGCAGGAATTCCGCCCTAACAAGTTGCACCCCTGCAACTGCTCCCAGCGCACCCTCTACAAAGAGATTACGTTAACACGACAAACCCCGTCCTTCTATAAGCAACCATTAAACTGCAAACCATACCCAGTATGAGGAACAACAGCTAACTGTCCTCTTAACTAGAGGTCTTTCAAAAAAAATCTTTGAAGTCGTTCCACAGGGCTCCGAAACAGAGAGATTTGGGCAGAACTTAGTACTACCCCCGATAGTCAACACATCGAATGTTTGGTCGACTAGCCAAGCCAGACAGGGAAAACTTTTTCTATAAACAAACAACTGGTAATCCAAGTAGCCGCAGCCTAATTAACCAACAAAACCAGCACCGCACAAGCCTATAGTAGAGCGTAGTCTAACCTTCTCCAAACTACTAATCTCTTAAAAGGAAAGTAAATGAGCCGTAAGATTTCAAACTTCCGTTGGCTTTCAAGCTGAGAGAAAATGAATCCGACACTTGCCAGTCTTTTAGAAGATTTTACTACCTAGCCCCCCCCCCTCCAAAAAAAAAGCAAACCATACCGGTTCACGGTAACGCCACAGACAAGTCGAGACACGTCTTGACGATTACAACGCACGACTGCACGTCATCAATATGACACCCGGTGCTGTCTAGACGTACCATGCCTAAGCCTCACCACCAATACGAATTCCTGGCACATTGGAGGCACGATCTCGATCAACAAGGTCACCAATCCAGCTGTCGAACATTGACTGCTGGACTTGTGACAGTCCAGAAATATCCTCGACAAATTCCCGGGACGGTAACATTTTCCCCTACACCTGCAACATCAAAGGAGGAGACTTCACCTAGCCGCTATACTGTCTGGCTATTTCCGACTAGTGTCACTTGGTGACCTGATCCCGCCACAACTGCAGCTTCCTCAAGCCACTCTTGGTATGGCCGAGCAACAGCTAATAGACCCTCCGGCATTTCCGAGGCTATTACCTAACCTTGCAGGATACGGAGAACTGCACAACAAACTAACCTGTGCTTGCACACCTCGCCAAGGTATCAAGACGGCCATTGGCAGCTTCCGCGGCACTATCACGTAAATCCAACAAAACCATAGTCCTAGTAGACCCACATGCTGTGTGTGTGCGTGGGAGATCTTGTAGTTCGTTTATAAAATGCAAATCTACTATCTCCAACGCTCCGTAAGACCACTCTAAAACAAGTCCTGAACATGAACCAGCTGCCTCCCTCAACAATCGGCAAGCCCAGCCAGTAATAGAAGAACATGGCGCCAAAAAGTGCCCAAACAACCAAGGGCACAAGGCTAAAGATATGGCCTGCTCGGAACACCATAAAACGGTAACGAAGGTCAGAAGGCAAAGAAGGATGCCCCCAAACTCAAATAAAAGTTCTTCAAGTAAACTTTGACAGGAACTAGGTTGCAATTGACCTCCTGTTCCAAAACGCGCTAGACAACAAAGCAGACCTAGCAATAATCTTAAAGCCATACACATCTAGGACCAAACCGCACTGGTACACAGATCTAAACAAATACGCAACAATCATAGTAACAAACCCAAAGCTACAAGTCAGCCACACAAGCAGAGAGTACAGAGTGTCTACATCAAAACGCAGAATATTACGGAATACTCTTGCTAAGTATCAGCAAACATAGAACAAAATAAGTTTGAAACATACCTTCACAAAATAGGCCAAAGCGTAAAAAAACATAAGAACGGAGTTGTAATTGGAGAAAATTTTAACAGAAAATTCTTGGTCTAGAATGCCAAAAATGAAAACAAAAGAAGTAGGCTGACGCTTAACTAGATGCCAAAATTTCTTCTTGTGACAGATTGAATGACAGTTGACACTAATACGTCAGAGGTGGGTACAATAACAACTTTCTTGATAACCAACACTTGAGTGAGTGAGCGGAAATACAGTTTATAAATATTGAGCCGGTGGTTTGATACAGTGTTTTCGCCCACCCACCCAAGTGTTTTTTATCAAGAAATTTGCTTATTCTCACACTTGTTGCTGCCGTTTTTAATGTGACAGATTAAATGACAGTTGACACTAATACATCAGAGGTGGGTACAATAACAACTTTCTTGATCTCGATTGAGCGGGAACACAATTTATAAACACAAATCAGTGGTTGCGGGACAGTAGTTTTAAATGAAATGTCCCGCCCACCCAAGTGTTACCGATCCGGTGATCGCATATTAAACCACCGGTGATGTTACTTCTGTAAAAAAAACAAGAGATAAAACATCAGCGGTTACTATTATGAGCGAAGAGGAGAACGAACAAATTTCTTGATCACTTGGTCGGGTGAGCGGGAACACTATAAAAATAATCACGCCCCATTGTTTAAATACAGTGGCCCATTCATGTATTAGTGATTCAGTGAATGAATATTAAACCACCGGTGATGTTTTTTGTGTCAAAAAACACAAGAGATCAAACGGCAGTTGTCACTATTATGCGCGAGAAGAAGGAACGTACAAATTCCTTGATAACAAACACTTGGGCGGGAACACTATAAATATAATCACGCGCTATTGTAGAAATACTTTGGCACGCCCACCCAGTGATCCAGTGATTCGATATTAAACCACCGGTGATCTTCTTTCTGACAAAAAACACAAGAGATCAAATATCAGTTTATTTATTTATTTAAAAAAACAAAATATATTCAACTGGTCAAAATAACAAAAATTCTCAGTATTAAATATTATTAATAAACGTTAAAGTAACCAATCACATTTCATTTCAGTTTTAATGTAATTTTGATCATCAGGTTGTATTGAAGATGGATGGTTGTGATTTCTGTTTGATATATGAAGTCCATTATTTAGGTCAGTGCTTAATCTGCTTTTACAACCTCCTCTCCAATAATGAGTACACAACCAGAATTTCTTATCCTTGAATGTTCTATTCAATACATACGAATTGTTTTCGTATATTATCCTCATAGATCCTCTTGGAGTAATAACATATTTTAGCGTCGGAACTAAAAAAAAAAAAATTGAAGTCAAATATAAAAATTTCAACTAATCAGATTCGAACTTAATATAATTAAAAGGTTGCTGGAATTAAATTAATGAATAAAAAACAAATTTTAATTTATTTAACTATTATTCAGTACATATTTTTTCTTTCGCCAACATTGATGGCATGTGATTATGTCGAACTGCTGATACTTTTATATCTCCTTCGCCTGTTGTAATCACGCGACTCTTGCATTTGGTTTGTTTGTATTTGCTGCATTTCCAGAATATCGTTTGATTTACTTGTCTATTTATGTTGTATCTATTGTTGCCATATACGAGAACCCTGTAGCCTTTCCTACTCAACATGTATGCTATGCCTAAAACAATAAAAAATAAGATTAATATATATTTGTAATAATAAATACGACTATATTTACTTTACTATTTGATTTAATAAAAAAATCATTATTAAACCACTGCTAAGGAATTGTATTGATTGCATACAACAATGCTGAGGTCCCTTTTTTTAGAATTTATTGACAAAATTTGGCACAGATATAGTCAAAACATTGTAAATTAATTGTTTAATGTCAAAACTCAAATTTGGAAATTGAAAATATTTTTAATAATTTTTCAAAAATGAGTTTTTTTTAATAATTTTTCAATTGCTTCTAACAATGCTGAGGTCACACTTTTTAGAATTTATTAAGAAAATTTGGTCCAGATATAGTCAAAGCATTGCAAATTAATTGTTTAATGTCAAAACTCAAATTTAGAAATTAAAATAATTTTTAATCATTTTTCAAAAATAAGATTTTTAAAAATATTTTTTCAATTGCTTCTAACAATGCTGAGGTCACACTTTTTAGAATCTATTAACAAAATTTGGCACAGATATAGTCAAAACATTGTAAATTAATTATTTAATGTCAAAACTCAAATTCAAAAACTGAAAATATTTTTTATCATTTTTCAAAAAATAAGATTTTTTGAAATAATTTTCAATTGCTTCTAACAATGCTGAGGTCAAACTTTTTGGAATTTATTAACAAAATTTGGTCCAGATATAGTCAAAACATTGTAAATTAATTGTTTAATGTCAAAACTCAAATTTAGAAATTGAAAATATTTTTAATCATTTTTCAAAAATGAGATTTTTTTAATAATTTTTTAATTGCTTCTAAAAATGCTGAGGTCACACTTTTTAGAATTCAATAACAAAATTTAGACCAGATATAGTCAAAACATTCTAAATTAAAAAAAAAATAGTCGAGCTAACATAACAACGTTTTAATACCCACAAATGACGTCACGCGCCGCTAATTGTGAACATAGAACTATAAACAGTTAAATCTTACTTAACAAAAACTTAATTAATAGATTTAATTATCAAATAACACATGCTTGCACAATAAATTGACTTAGATAAACACTAAGCCTCTAAGTAATAGCTAATAGGTTGGCGCCAGAGGCACAATCAATTTTTAACTTTTGTTTCAAATAAAGATTCACCACCTATACCACAAAAATCCCAAGTAGAAGCCTAGAAACATCAGCAATAGGCACTTTACTATTTAGTAGGTTTTCAATCGTCATGAAGAATCTGGAATGAAATAGAAAAATCGAGAACTTACTCTAGAGTAGCTGGAGGACCAAAGTAGAAACAAATTATATAATGAAATAATATGTTACTTAATAAATAAAAACTATTAATGAAATAAATAAATATTTAAATTAAAACTTTAATTAAATATAAGTACATTTTATATACACAATAAATTAATTCATTTCTAAATCACATTTTCATGAAGACACTTCGTTAACCACTTTCTAAATTTTAATGCTTATAATAGTTTTTTAATTTCGTCAGGATTCTTAGTTATCCATTGCATCTTTAAAGTTCTCTTATTAATTTTGTTCGTATTTGGTGCATGCGTATGCTCATTATTACTTTTCTTAATGCCATGCTTATTAGCAACAATACGTGCCCTACATTTGTACCGTTTATATTCCATACATTGCCAAAATGTAGTCCCTTCTGAACGTCTATTAACGTGATATATGTTATTTTCATATACCAAAGACTTCTGTCCACGTTCATTCACCGTGTATATAACATCTGAAAAATAAAGAAATTTAGATAAAAATAATCAATATTAATATTAACAACTTACTCGAAACATGCATAATATTAAAGGTTTACAAAATGATTTGAATTTATTTTGATAATTTATTTATTTGCAATAAAATCACATAGCTTAATATATTATTAATTATCGATTCTGATGATTTCGCGCACATTCTCAGGTGGATGGTTATGATTCATTTTAGCCATAGCAATTTTACCATGTTTGGTAACACAACGTGCCTTGCATTTTTGCTTCTCATATTGTGAGCATTTCCAAAAAGTTGTTTCATTTTTCCTCCTATCCGAATAGTACCTGTAGTTTTTAAACATCAAATTCGGGAAGCCTTTCCTGCTTGGTGTAAACCATAGCCAATCTGAAACAAAGAAAAAAATTGAAAATAAAGTTTTGATTTGTTTAGTAAGGATAAAATAATTCATTTAGATAAATTGCTTTTTAATCTTTATTTCCTTCACCATATAAAATACAAATAAATATTCTACCTAATAAATTTTATTGCCTCAGCCATCTTCGTTCCTGGCATAAAACGTTGCTTTGGTTGAGGTCTTCCATATCTGGTGGATGTGTATGTAATCCGTGTAAGAAGATACAATTGTCATGAGTGATGATCACTCTAGCTTTGCATGTGCCGAAATCATATAAACGACATTTCCAATATGTTGATCTGTTGCTACTTCTATGCTTCACGTACCTATAATTCCTGACTACGAGATGCGAGTAACGACTGCGTTTGCCTTTTACATACGTCACGATTTCTAAAACATACCAAAAGAAATTGACATGTGTCAATTAAAATGATTGAAAATTAAATTAACATAAGCCTCAATTAAGCTAATTTAGTGAAGAAAATGAAAATTAGAAGACAAAATTGCTAGCAAAATAAAGAAACGTGACAATCTCATCATAAATATCAAAAGTCGTTTGAATCAATTTGAATGATAAAATGAGTATTAAGGGGGTGGTTTATTAAGTGTTATAAAACTTTGAGGACAACTCGCGCAATTTAATTCCTTTTTAAAATCGGTTTTTGAATATATTATAAATTAAAAAGAACCAAAATCCAGCCATAAGTGGTCGAAAACAGCCAAACTCTATTCACAGAATGTCAAAAACAAATCAAAATTTGTCCCTCAGCTTTTGAAATAGACGTCAAGATTAGATTACATTATAATAGCTTAGCTTATAATCAGTTTGACAGCTCTGAAATGACATTTTTTAAGTATATTAATTAACAGTGCTAAGTATCAAATGTAGCAATTTGTTTGATTTTAAAAATACTTTTTATATGTTTGACATTTATTAAATGTTTGACAGCTGTCAAGTACTGCCATTTTATTCAATAAGTCATTGACACTGACATTTTACAACTAAACTAGTATATTTTATGTTTATAAAATGTTTGACAGATTTTGAAAATAGCCGGTTTGATTAATATGGCTATTAACAGTAAACACAATTAGCAAATGTGACCATATATTTTGTTTTTGACATTTATAAACTAAATCAAGTTTGCTTATAAATTTTTTGACCTTTAAGCAATATCGTCATTTTGTTCAATATGTCAATTTTGTCATTTATTAACTATTTAATTTGTTATCACTTATTTGACAACTGTCAAATGTCTTTATTTTGTTTTCAATTGTCAAATGTAACCATTTTGTTCATTATGACACTCTCGTTATTTTGTTTATTTGACATAAATGTAATCAGAACATTTTGTTTATGACATATTTGACATCTGTCTAATGCCACTGCTTTGTTTAATACGTCAATTGATATATTGCAACAATTAAATGTAGCAATATGGTCAATTATAACATTAAACATTTAAAAACTTTAATTAAATTAGTTTATAAAACATTTTGACATCTGTTATGTGCCATAATTTGTTCAATGTGTCAATTAACAGTGTTAATATCTAATGTTTTTTAAATGCTACCTATAGTAATTAATATTTCTTTGTAGAAAAACATTTATTAAGTATAATGCATACAGAGATTAAAAACATTTTTTAAGGCAATTTTTCAATCATTTTTTCCAAAAGACTAAAAAATTTATCTTGTCGAGTCATTTTTTCTTGATGCATTTGCTCCGTCTCGCTGACCTTTAACGATCGTTTTCGATACTTATTAGTTAGTTCAGAAAGATGTTCTGATGTACTGCCTTCTGCAGCAGCTTTACTACAAATTGCAGCACTTTTATTCATGTCAATTTTGATGGGATTTGTTGCAATTTTAGATTGTTTAAGCATTAAATTATTCACAGCATCAAAATAATCCCAACCCCTTCTTGCTTTTCCTGTTGTATGGTTGCTTAATAAAATTGCTCTATATGTTCTTTTTAAAGCTTTCCATTTTGTATCACATTGTTTCGTAGATATTTCCCTATTGGCAAAATTTGATATTAGCTCTGCAATTTTAGACCAAGTGTTTTTCTTCAATCCTTTTTCAAAATTCTGCTCGTATTCCTCGACAAATGATATAAATTGATAAGTTACAGACTTGGTCCATATTTTATTATCATCTCTTTCTTCTTTGTCTGCAAAAATAAAAAAGTAATAATTTATAATGTATTTTATTACTGTTTGTAAATGTGCATGTGTTTGAGAAGCTGTATAATTGCAAATTAATTAATTTGACAATTCAAAACTGACTTTCTCGAGCTTGTGCATGTGGAGTAAACTCTATACGCCCCTTTTTGCAAATTATAGTCAAAAGAGTAGAATAAACAAACGCATCATATGATGTTATATTTATTATATCATATAAACTACTTTGTTTGATCATAAACATTAATCTCTTCCTGCATGAAGAACAAGTAGAGCTTAGATTCCATGATGGCCTTAATGCATGAGCAGCTACAGAATGACGAACTACTCAAGAAGCTAAAATCCTAATCGACATCCATGAAAACAAACTCAATCAGATCAGGTTGAACCACAAGAAACTCCTCTTCGAGATGCGCCGAGACATCTCCAAAGAAATAAAGAAGAGCGCAATCTTCAGGCTGCCCACGTCACCAAAAGTTTCGGATTTGACATCTTCCAAAGAGGCCCCAAATACCCAGCTAAACAAGTCAGCGGACACGGTCCGGTCCAGACCTCCCTCAAAAAGCCTGCAGAATACCCGGTTGACTATGCTTCCTCTGAGAACAAAAAGGAAGATGTTCAACAAGAAAACAACGTCAATGTCCAACCCAAAGCCCCGCCTTTAAAGGCAAAATTCACCCAAGCCAGGAAGACCACAAGAAGACGACAAAAAACAGAAGAAGAATTCAGGTAGGACCTCTTCGACCATCTAATAGACCATCAGCCGGCTCACGTCAGATGCGCTACCGGTGCATAAAGGCCAAAAAGTCCTCAACCCGGCTCAGGCAACCAGACCTCCTACTTCAGCAAACATCCATAGAAGATGCAGTCACAAGACGCCCACCACCCATTGTTATACAAGTGTTTTATGGGCATTGTTCAAAAATGTAAATGAATATAACGTGGTCGATGGAATCCGGATGCAACCGTTATCGCATTCGTATTTCCGTAGTGCAATCGTATATTGCAAAAGTAATAATGTGCATCACTACACCTTTCAATTAGACTCTTAAAAAGCCCTAAAATACGGCTGAGCTGTGCAGGCAGAGCTAACCGCTTTCTGCCCCCTTATCTGCTTATCTGTCAAGCGCAGAAGGGGTCCTGAGTTTCAATAAATGCAATCTTCACGTTTAGTTTGCTGGACATTAAAGCCACTTCTCGTGAAAATTTGCTTTGTGCAAAGCAATGATGACTTTTGTTGTTGAAATGGATACAGGTAGTACCAATGGCGGTAATTTTAGTTTTGCAGGCTGTACGTGTTGAAGAAAATTAAGAATAAAGATTTAACTGTTATTGTGCCTTCAAATAGACGATAATTAGAGTAAAACAGTCACCTAACCACCCAAGCGTTGGTAATCAAAATATTAGATTCATCATTTTTTTTTTTGACTTTGAGACTTGAGATGTTTGCAAAGAGGAAAAACATCAAATTATTTGATTATAACCACTTGGGCGGATGCGTTTTCACTCCGGTTCAAACTACTCGCTGGTAACCATAATCTGGAGTAATCCACCCCAAATGTTATTCATCAAAAAATTATATATCACCTCCTTCTTCTTAAACAAAAAATCGCTTGCAAAGAGAAGAAATTTCCAATTTCATCATAACAAACTCTTGGGCGGGTGGGTGAGTACTACTTGATGGTAATCATATATTAGAGTGGATGACCCACCCATCCAAGTGTTAATCATCAATTCATCATCCGTTCCCTTAACATAGAAACTTCTAACGCTTAAAAAACTTTTTTTTTTTATAACAAACTCTTGGCCAGGTAGGTAGGCACTACAGTTCAAACTACTCAATAGTAATCATGATATGGAGACACTCATTCACCCATTAAAGTGTTGGTCACCAAAAGAAAGAATATCACCTCCTCTTTCTTAAACAAAAAGACTTTTAACAATTGCAATTTTTTTCCCAATTTCTTGATAACAAATTCTTAGTAGTGGGTGGGTGGTTCAAACTACTTGATGGTAATTATGATCTGGAGTGTTGGTCATCAAGAAATTAAATATCACCTCTGCCTCCTCTCACGTAAAGACTTCTAACATTTGTAGATAAGAAAAACTTCCAATTCTGATTTGATAAACACTCCGGCGAGTAAGTGGGCACTCCAGTTCAAACTACACGCTGGTAATCATAAATTGGAGTGACCCACACACCCTTCCCAGTGTTAGTCATCAAAAGATTGAATATCACCTTCTCCTTCTTGAATAAAGAATTTTTGAACGCTTGTAAAGAAGAAAAATTTCCAATTTTTTCATAAACTCTTGGGCGGGTGGGTAGATACTCCAGTTTAAACGACTCGCTCGTAATCATAATCTGCAGTGACCCTACCCAACAGTTGGTCATCAAAAGATTGGTTTTTATTTCCTCCTTCTTAGACAAAGAAACTATTAACGTTTGCAAAGAAAAGAAACTTCCAACTCTTTAATAACAAACACTCGGACGGGTGGGCACTCCAATTCAATCTACACGCTGGTAAACCCACCCACCCGTCCAAGTGTTAGTCATCAAAAAGTTACATATCACCTCCTCCTGTCACCTACGAACTTCTAACGCTTGCAAATAAGAGAAACCTCCTATTTCTTGTTAACAAATTCTTTGGCGGGTAGATGTGCACTCCATTTCAAATTACTTGATAATGAACATAATCTTAAGTGACTCACCCAAGTGTTGATCATCAAAAGATTAGATTTATCATCCCCTCCTATGACATAGAGACTTATAACGCTTGCAAAGAAGAGAAACTTCCAATTCTTTGATCAATCACTAACACTCCGGTGGGTGGGGGTCACTCCAGTTCAAACTAGAGGCTGCTAATCATAATCTGGAGTGACCCACCCACTCGCCCTAGTGTTGGTCACCAAAAGATTAGATATATAGTCCTCCTTCTTAGACAAAAGGTCTTTAAAAAAAAATTCTAATATCTTTATAACAAACTCTTAAGAAGGTGAGTGGTTACTCCAATATAAACTACTCGTTCCTAATCGTAATATGGAGTGACCCGCCCAAGTGTTAGTCATCAAAAGATTAGACTTCATGTCCTCCTTCTTGGACAAAGAGAGCTTTAACTCTTCCAAAAAGGAAAAATTTCCTATTTCTTAATAACAAACTTTTGAGCGGGTGGGAGGGTAATACAATTCAAACTACTTGATGGTAATCGTAATCTGGAGTGACCCGCCCACCCGGCCTAGTGTTGGTCATCAAAAAATTGGATATCACGTCCTCCTTTTTGTACAAAGTCTTTTAACGCTTGCAAAAAGAAGAAATTTCTAATATCTTTATAACAAAATCTTGAGAGGGTGGGTAGTTTCCTATTTCTTGATATCAAACTTTTGACCGGGTGGAAAAGTACTACAATTCAAACTACTTGATAGTAATCATAATCTGGAGTGACCCACCCACCCGGCCTAGAGTTGAACATCAAAAGACTAGATATCACGTTCTCCTTCTGGAACAAAGAGTCTTTTAACGCTTGCAAAAAGAAGAAATTTCTAATATCTTTATAACAAACTCTTGAGAGGGTGGGTGGTCACTACAGTATAAACTACTCGTTGGTAATCATAATATGGAGTGACCTACCCACGTGTTGGTCATCAAAAGATTAGATGTCCTCCTTCTTGGACAAAGAGGCCTTTAATTCTTCCACAAAGAAAAAATTTCTTGATAACAAACTTTTGAGTGAGTGGGAGAGTACTACACTTCAAACTATCATCATCTGAAGTGACCCATCCACCACCTAAGTGTTGATCATAAAGAGATTAGATTCATCATCCCCTGGATGAATAGATATTGGATATCACTTTGTCCTTCTTGTACAAAGAGACTTTTAACGTTTGCAAATAAACAAAATTTCAAACTTCCTTATAACAAACTCTTGGGTGAGCACTCCAGTTCAAACTACGATAGTAATCATAAATTGAAGTGATTCACCCACCCGCCATAGTGTTGGTCATCAAAAGATTAGATTTCAACTCCAGCTTCTTAAACAAATATACCTTTAACGCTTGCAAAAAACAGAAGTTTCCAATTTTTTGATAACAAATTCTCCAGTTCAAACTAAAGTGTTGGTAATCAAAAGATTGAATTCATCATCCCATCCTCTAACATAAAAATTTCTATCGCTTGCACAAAAACTTCCAATTCTATGATCACGAACACTCGAGCGGTTTAGTGGGCACTCCACTCGCTGGTAAACATAATCTGGAGTGACCACCCACCCACAAGTTAGTCACCAAAAGATTGGATATCACCTCCTCCTACTTAAACAAAGAGACTTTAAATGTGTGCTAAAAAAAAAAACTTCAAATTTCTTGTTATAAACTATTGGGCGGCCGGGTAGCCACTCCAGTTTAAACTATTCGCTGGTAGTCATAATATGGAGTAATCCCCCAACTTAGAAAATTAAATTAAATAAGAAAAACTTACAAATTCTTTATAATTATTATTATAAAATGCACATGACTCATGTAAGCAATTTCTTAAACCTTCTACATTAAGAATTAAAGTCCAGAAAGATCCAAAATCGATCCAGCAAACAGTATAATTTTGGTCTAAATATTGACGCGCAACTAAGCTAAAGTGAGGTAGCGCATCATCATGCATTAATCATAGCCGAAACCTTCGCACAGTAAAATATCTTCTAAGAGTTTACGTAAAATGTCTTATTAATAATCGCCATCAAAACAATTGCCTACAATTCCAATCCAAACTTTCCGAAGAATACCGATTCTGGTAATTGGTTTCATTTTGAGTAAGTGATTCATAAATGCATTTTTGGGCAAACCATGCTTTATCAGTAAAACAACATCTGGGATGAAAACCTTAAACTATATACTCTATTTTCCGCTCGTCGCATGGTGAAGCCAACATATAACAACGTTATATGCCCACAAATGACGTCAGGCGCTAATTGTGGTCATAAATCTTTACTTAATAAAAACAATAATTTTAAACTCGCAATTTACAATTTTATTATTAATAAACAAACGTCAACAATAATTATAAAACCTTGGTTTGTAGTACAAAATTTAAGTAAAATAAAAAATATTTAATTTAATAGTTTAGTAACGCCGTGTCATATACATGATTCATAGACATTTTCGTAGATCAAGAAGCAAAAATGTATTTTCATGCACGCGTCTCTTGCTATATATGCTTTCATGCCCACAACTGACGTAACACACAGCCATGTAGTCATTGCGCCACCAAAAAGCGTGTCTATAGATGTATACGGTCACACATTCTGTGCTGCCCTACACTGCATCTTTCTCTCCTGCCTGTTCTGCACCGCATCGCCTGTTTCTCAAAGTGCTCCAGCTTAAAGATCACAAAAGATACAATATTCTCTCAGGCCCATTCTTTTCAACCTTAAAGACAGTCAAACACAAAAAAGTCAAAACAACATTACCATCATATGCCTTGCGAACGACGCAGTATTATTACTTGCTAACAACAAAGACAACCTACAGCGACTGCTTCACCAATTCCATAGAAAAACCCCAATCCGGTGCAAGCTAGAAATATAGAGGAAAATGATAAAGCAAGTAATGGCGTTTAAATATTTAGGGAACAAAAATAACAAACATCCAAGACCTGAACTCTCACCAGTGGCTACAAGTAGCTGTAGTACACTGTAGTCAGCGTACAAAGACGATAGGCATCAGCACACGGCGTCAAATGCTTACAGTTTTCTTCACTTTTTTAACCATTACAAGTTTCTGCTAAGTGATAGTTTAACTATAGTCCGATAGGTAGACTAACTTTAGTTCACCTATCGTCCGCCAGGTAGATTCAACCTAAAGTTCAACCTCCCGCAGATTCCTGCACAGGTTTTTACAAGTGAAGTTCAACTATAGTCCAATAAGTGGACAAACTTTAGTTCACTTATCCTTCGCTAGGCTGTAGTTCACCCTCCGTCCGCACAGCACTGATCCAGATGGCGCCACCTGTCTGGAGAGCCAAAAAACCTCGAAACAGTCATCGATCACTACTAGGGCACAAAGATTACATACAGAAGTAGTTCTAGTCGTAGCAGTCTTCTGTTCCACTAAGCGCAGCAACTTAAGGATCAATAAGTGAAATAGTAGCTGCGCATCCAGCCTTTCACTAAAATGAATCACGCTTCTTAGATTATTGTCAACCAATTTAAACATCAACGTAGAAATCAAAGGCTTCTGGCGACAGGCAAAAGACGGTAGGTCAGGTTGGATGCTTACTATGGCCTAATCAAATGTCTGTACAGACGCGATCATAAAGAGTGGTTGCTTAGACATGCAGACTCGGCAGCACCCATAGGGACAAAGCAGCCCTATTTTTTGGAATGCACTGATTTCCTCGATCAGAAAAAGAGCGCAGAAAAAAACGCCTTCAAACAAATGGTATCCATGGTCGCTCGTGCATATCATCACAAGTGATGCAGAGCGTAGCGTTCTTTTCAAATAAATCAGTTACCTCGTATAGGCAACCAAATATACACATGTCTTCTCTGTGGCTCTTGGTGTCTAACACCCCAAAAGGAAACGGCGTGACTAGGTATGTATGTATGAATTAGGAGCTTAACTCCGCTGAACTGGTCATGTACTCAAAATGGAGAACCAATAAAAAATTAAAACTGAATATATTTATCGCGACTGCATGGGATGCAATGTTAAAGATTACCTACTGCGTTCTTACTCGACTTCTCTCTCTTCTAGTTACCATAAATGTTAAAATAAAAGCGAAATATAATTAGCAATGTTGCAAACAATAATAAATGCCAAAGAAATAACTCAGTTATAATTAATGTCATGCATAGTTGGACGATAACTGAAACTAAGTCATGGTTTATGTGATGCCATGGTAAGCGCCATAAGAAGTAAACTATAATATGATTACCAACAACATAAAATGACTATAATATTATTAATAATTCCAGCAATAAACGTCAAACAAAATTGTAACATTTATAATTTATTAATAATTTAATACAGTGCTTTTTAAATATAAAAATAGTGTAATATATTTAATTTCAAACATCAGGTCCATGATTATGCACCTCTTTAACTTTCTTTAACAATCCATCCTTAAATGCAAGACGAGCTTTGCATTTAAAGTTATGTTTAAGACATCTCCAATTAGTTTTCTGACCATTCCGTTGTTTGTCACAATGGAAGAGATAACCATTGAAGAGAAGATGCTCACTACGTGCAGTTTTCACTAGTTGCATATTATGTAGAGCCATTGAAGAATGGACTAAAAAATATAAATAAGATAAGAGAGTTAGAAGAAAAGATGTGCGAATTTAGTTAATCGTGCATGGAAAGAATGATATGAGTAATATGGTAATTCCAATATAGGTTGGCCGGTATAATAAACAACTTAATATACACGAGAAGGTTGTTAGCTCTGTTGCACTCATGCGTTCGCCAGTTATAGCATTAGTTGCATTCCATGAGCTAAGCTGAACTGGAATCACTGTAAGTTCGTAAAGAATTTTGTTATTACTTATCAACAAAATGCATGTTAGAATTGGTTAAAGTTATATTAATGTAATGTCAATTTAATCTTAGATTAAGAATAACTATCGGACCCTTTACATTCTCCCCCCGATAAAGTAGGATTTGTTAGGTTCTACACCAATGTTAGCTAATTTTAACAATTTGCTCAACTTAATTAAAGCACCGTTCACTTTTGAAGATTATTAAACTGCATCGTTTGATTCAAACTTGTTCTCACAAAATTTGTTAAGTATACTCGTAATCGCTTACTATGGTTAAAGAGTACTTACTTTTAATGCATTGTCAAAAATATATTGCTGTAGCCATTGTAATCAATTGATAAATTGTTCCATACAATAGTAGCATTATTTAATTTATATCAAAACAATCTTGTAAAAAGAAAGAATCCGATACTCCACCCGTGTTCTTTTTTTTTTAATCACAGCATGTCGCAAAAACTAAACTAAACAGCTATAGCATCCCTATCTAAACAAACACTTTATTGACAATCCGAATAATCTTCTTAAGCGTCGTAAATATAGTAGCGCACTCCACTGGTTATTTTAAAAGCTCAATCACAAAGCAACATATTAAATGCAATAATTTTGACCCCACCCGGACGCCCCTGGTAAGCTGTGATGTAAAAAATATTATAAGGATAACGAATTTCAATAAAACACATTAATATTTTATTTTTCTGTTAATCTTAATCTGAAAACACATTGTAACAATCCATTAAAGTAAACATTTAAAAAATAAAATTAAGCTAACACTAAATTCCATTTAAGCACTTGTTAATATTGCTTTAGTTAAATACTGTATATGCTCAACACTGCCTCTTTTAAACTGATCCAAAATATACTTAACAGGAGGATTATGATGATGTTTACCCCATACTGAACACACCTTCCTTTTATCCGATAAACACTTTGCACCACAATCATCAATCATAGCACAACGCCACAACATTTTACCTTCAACCATTTTATCAAATTCGTAAATATGTTTATGCAGAATCATGTTCCGTCTTCCATTGGCTTTTATTAAAAACTGAAACCCTAAAATAAAAAAATAAAATGATACAATTTTGAAAACTAATAAGGTGAATCATTAAAAAGAAAATTAAGCAATCAAATCAACTTTATTAGGTTTTATTTTACAATTTATATTGTTTGATCTAATGTGTTTATGGTTTCAGAACCGTTGATTCTTCGCCAACGATTCATTTTACCCTTGATTGATTCGTATGTTGTTTCACGAGCTGCATTCGGGTAGCTAGAACATGATTTAAAGTTATGGTTGCTGACAGCAAGTGGCTAGATTAAAATTGTTTATAAGGTTTAGGTTGGTACTTTGATCGTTGAAGTACAACGTAAATGAAAAAGAAAACTCCCAAAAACTTTTAGTACAAAATGTCCTCAATGCATTACTCAAGATAAAAAAATTGTGACTGAGGCTACAAATTTGTGGCGAGTAATACAATAATTCAAAATTGTGCTATCACAGCTACGTTACTAAAGATGCAATCTTTTCCGGAGTAACATGTAAAACGTGACGTTACTGATAAATTGCAAATTGTCCTAAGTACTTCAGTAAAGATCCAAAACTGCGCGTCACTGAGGATGTGAGTAAAAGACTATAAATAAGGATACAAACTACCCCAAAATAACGTAGCCTCATTAATGATATATATATGAATGATCCTCAGTACATTACTGAAAATATAAAATTGCTTCACTAATATAAGTTGCCTTCAGAAAATCACTGAAGATACAAGACTAGCTCGAAATAAAGAGTTTATTGCTGGCAATTTATTACGATGCGGAATCATCAAATTTGCTTAATTATGTTGGCGGTCCGTGCATTTTCGTTGTCTTTAGCCATGTAGACGACCCTGCGGGTGCCGTAAGTTTGTCCAGATGCTACATGATAGATTATGTTTGATTCTAATAAAGCCCTCAGAAGTGCAAAGTGTGCACGGACCGCCAACAAAATATCTCTTTAATATTCCCATAACCTAAAACCCTACAAATGCCGCAAGTTTGTACAGATGCTACCTGATAGATTATGTTTGTTTCTAATAAAGCCTTCTATGGCGCAAAGGAGACAGCAGAACTTTCAAAAAAGTCGTCTACATGGCTAAAGTGTGCACGGACCGCCAACAAAACACCTCTCTTAAGAGACCCCTGACCAAACCCTGCAGATGACGATAGTTTGTTCAGATGCTACCAGATAGATTACGTTTGTTTCTAAAGTAAGAAAACAGAACTTCCAAGAGGTCATCCACATAGATAAAATACACGGATAAATCAAGCAAGCTCAAGGACGCCGCATCGTAATAAATTGTCTGCAACAGACGCTTCATATTTGCGACGGTCTATCAACCCACTAAATGTCTCAATCTTAGAACATCACTCTTCAATTCGTAAAAATTCTGTGGCCTTAAGATATCACTGAGAATACTATAATGAATCGTTATAAATAAAATTTAAATTTGTTCTCCTAACAAATAGAGGATTGTCCTCAGTAGCATCTATCCAGTCTAAATAATACGTCAAATAATTAAAAACACAAACCAATACTTGTCCTCAGTGACATGAAATACCATCGGAGATAGAAAGTATCCTAAACTGATTCCAACTGACTGATCAGATTAACCAATCACAGAATAAGTAGGTGAAGCCTACTGTTGACCACGGAATACTTTAGAAGAAGCCAATTTTTGTTGCATGAACGTTGCCTCAAAATTAACAAAGCCCCGCCGCACCTAATGCCGCCATAGTGCGTTCCCAATGGACATCGAAACACCTATCAGACCAGCAAACCAGCGTAAAGACTATTTAAGATCCGGAACCAGAAAATCCACCACCAATGCACTCCTTGGTCACACCTGCAGATAAACCCAGGACAACCCTTTTACCCGCCAGCGTGCCAACGAAACCAAGCAATATCTGCCCTGCAACCCAGTAAAATCAAGCAGATAGATAACGCAACCCACGATTGCAATTTAGAGTAATCGTACCTTTTTCCGTTCTCTCCAAATTCGATACCGGAAACCCGAACAATATTACCTCATGATCTCTCCACACCTGGTGTGTATTCTCCTCCTCGGATCGTTTTCAGACCGAGAAGATAGTGATACGACTCGACAGCCAATTCCACCGAAACATTTGAGGCCACAACATCTCTGCTTCCACTCGAAACACTTTGCAAACCAGAGAGAACACTGCTGAGCTGCATCAACTGGCCATCTATATACCAATTCACCAGATTCAGGACGTCTTATTCCCTAAACGGTGCCTTTGACAACTTCCTCCAAAGACCTCGCAGTATAATACCACAAAGCTGCATCTACCTGGCGCAACAGCTGCTGCCTGCGGCAATTCCCAGTAGAAACCAAGCCCAAACTTGCCCCAACCCACATTATACTAAAAACCATTTCAAGCATACCGACTAAAAATCGCCGCCAACCACCGTTTCCGATAAGAAGTATCAATTGGCGCCCAACGTAAGCAACCTGATCTAAAAGTGTTCTAAACTTCACAGACCCGTCACCAAGAAACTCCCCATACCTAATAAAAATAAATTATCACCAAAATTCAACCTATGGGTACACACCACCGGAACAACTTCTAGACCACCTAGGGGACGTCTCTGAAGTTCCAACCTGATTTGTAAAACTACCACCACTTACCACCTCGCAGTATCTAACCTGCGCGATTGGCCGAGATAGTTTAGTCCCGGCATTTTAACTAGAAATACACCTCCGACCACCAGAAACCGCAATTCTGCTCCTTGCGGCAATTCCCAGCAAGAATCAAGCTCAAACTTGCACCAATCTACATTATACTGATAACGGTTTGGTCAGGCATACCACCAGCTAAGAACTGCCTCCGATAAAACCTAGTAAAAATTGGCGCCCAACGTGGGGCAACTTCTTGGAGTAAAGGTATCCCAAAACCCAAACACGTCACCCAAAAACTCCTGCTGACAAATTCGACCTTTAGATAATATCGGTCAAAATTTTGACCTTGAACAACAAACTTCACAAATCCCAGAAAACCCGGACAACACCTGAAGAAAGACCCCAAGTTAGAAAGCTTAAAATCATAAATCACCTCAAAGGTTTGAAAAAAAAAGCGACAGGCTAACCACACTGAAGTCCCCCGTCGAGCTCCGGATCGGTAGTGCATAATATTGGTCGGACACATACTAAAACTCGAAAGATTTCAGCAAAGAAGAACCAACAGACGTCGATCAACATCTGAAGGAAAACCCTAGAAAGCTTAGAAACATACCTCTCAAAGCTTGAAAAACGTTACTGGATATTCACATTGAGCAGAAAAGTAACCTAAGCCTACCCCAGACTCAGGTGCCAACGCCTGAAAAAAAAACACGTACCCTAACCCAAAAAACGTCATCAGTGACAACCAAGTAAAACCAAGCTGACGCAAACACAGACTCAATGACGCAGCACCTAAACCCTGGACTCAAGCACGCTACGCAAGCCAAAAGCCTCCAAGGTCAGTGACAAGTAAACCGCGTGTAACTTTAGTAGTCAAACCACAACCACAACTAAAAAGTTACATTTGGACAAAAAACTGAAAGGAAAGAGCAAAAACATTATTGAGTACAAGACTGGCGCACGACCTTCCGTAAAACCCTCAAAAATGGAAGCAGTCGTAAACGTGAGGGAGGGGAAAAATTGTTGCAAAAACGCATTCCGCAAGAGGCGTGGCCTTCCTCCACCAATAGCAAGCGAGTTACTACTATTTTCAACGTAAGTCACACCGTCCTCCTCGTGCTCTTGAAGAAAGAAGCTTTTAACTTAACAAACGGAACTCCGTCCGATAGTCACTTCCACTTCAATCCCGGTAGAGTACCGTCACGGTAACCACGGCGAAAACGTCTCCGGCTGAAAATCCCCTACAACATCTGACCTACCGTAGGACAAACCCGCAACATCAAGATTCGGCACACAACAACTGCACAGTGGCATAACCCCTGGCACCCCCGCCAAAAACTAACATTCTGTGGGTAGCTTTAAGCTCCTTCACGTCGTAGAACACAAACATCACCAGGTTCTCCCGAAGACCGCAGTCTGAGTGAGTGCGTTTGTGATGATAGTTATCTTAGTCAAAATCGTAGTGTGGACCTTCAGTGTAAAGGCGTATGTTGACAAAATGATTAATTCCTTTAGAAAATGCTACCTACATCAATACCACACCCAAACGGTTTACTCTTCACCAAAAGCAGACGCTCTCAGACTTGTACCGGCAGAACCCGCCACCCCCTTGGTGACACTACTCAATTTTGACAATCTTCGCCAAAAACCTCGCAGTATATAACCACAGAGCAGCATCTGTCTGGCCAAAATAGTTTAGTCGCAAAATTTTAACTGAGAGAACATCTCCGACAAACTCGTGGTACCCTAGGAAGTAAACACTGCCCCAGAAACCCCGTTTCCGGCAATTTCCATAGAAAACCTAAAGTTTCACAAAACCAAATTATTACTAATAACCGTTTTCTCAGGCATACCTCCCCTTCCAACAAAACCTAAACCGTAACATTTTGTTTATTCAGTCAGTACGTAACAAACGCCCCGCTCTCTCATGCAAAAAGAGCGGTTGACAATCAAATCCAAAACTACATGCACTCAAAACCATAGCACTTTAGTCGCTTATAAGGACGTCCACTTGGACAAACCTAGCACCGTCTCAACGTCGATCCGAACCGGAAAACCTAGTTGCATCTGAGAATCTCTTGAACACAAGAAATACTACACCAGCTGATCACTATGGACCGTACAAGAATTTGCTTCTCCATACCTAAACAACATCTCCAGAAAAAACACGTCTCTGCATACTCTAGCGGATTCCAATTGACTAGAGTTGATGCATCAATTACCTACACCATCTCCAGTGTTCGCCCTCAATAGACAAAAACCACACAATACACATTAGTCTAAAAAATATGCATAGTCACCAAATTTGTCATCAGTAACAAGAGACTCTAAAAAAACTCGTCCTCAGTGACATGGCATATCAATGTAGACATAATATTGTCCCAAATCACCTCAGTTGTTTCCTCAGTTAAGTGTAGCACACTCAACATGTTTTTCAACAAGCAAGAACTCCGAGATTCCAAATCAAAACTTGTCCTAAAAAACAATAAAACTGAAAAGTTTCTGGAATTACTTAATTTGAGGTTAGGATTTCACCTTATAAACAATTTTAATTCAATTATAGTAAAACAATCGATTACGTACAGTGGCGTGAGGAGATCGTAGACTTCTTTGGCAGTCAACTTGTCGTTTTTCAACATAACCGACTTTAATTCACGAAGAAATACAATTTTCTCTTCAGCTGCATAATCCGGTGGATGGTTATGACTTTTCTTTAATTTTATATCGTTTATAGTGCCATTAAAAGGTATCACAGCTCTCGCATGACATCCCAGCCTTTTGTACTCCAAACATCTCAAATAACTACAAGCAATTCAAAAATAGTGAAGAAAATAAAATTTTACGCCTTAGGGATCAAAGTGGGAATGAGGTTATAAAATTATTGAATGCCAAATAAAACATTTGCTTATTGTTAATCTTGTAGCAAAGTGCGCGTTTTGTTTTCATATCAAAATTGTCAATATTAAATGGAAAAGAAAATCGGTAACTTGTAAGCAAGCGCAAAATTTTGTTTTGTTTGTGGGCGTGGCTTAAACTATTAGCCGCTATTTCGAATCCATATCTTTAACTATTTCAACCGATACGTTATTTGATTACTCAAAAATTAGTAAAATGAATTTAGAAATTGTCGTGATTTTGAAAGCTTTGAATCAGCACGAAGGCGTGGCTTATAACCAGTCAGGATAATAATATAGGGAGGCGTAATTAAATAATCGTTCTATATATTATGAGACTTACGTCATGGGAGGTGATCCTTTAACAATGTTCACGTGAAACACGAAACCATCGACAATATACCGCGGCATTTCCGGTTTGCGTTTCCCTCCGCAAAATGTTCCAGACGCCCTCACCGCTTTCACATCTATTAAAAAGGGTGAAAACATTTACTAATCTTTAATTCAACCCAATTAATAACAATCACAAATAACAAAATTAAAACATCTCAATTCAAAAATTAATATTTATTTATACTAATTCTACATTCAATTGTCTCCAACGTTTTATATTCATATAATATTTATGACTGAACGGACACAAAGATGCACATTCCGGATGCCTAAAACAAAATTGTATATTAGCTTAATGCTATTTTCTTCATATAAGCATTAAGCGTTCATTTCAAATTTAAACGGTAGCATTACAGAATGCACTCTTTTTTTCAATTTCAAAATAAGATACTTAATAAATATACCAACGAGTAAACTTAGATTGATTTAATGTAATAAGTGGGCGGAGCTAAAATCATAAGTGGTCGTAATCCACTAAAAAACACACTTTAGTGCAGACTGAAAAACTACCGTCCTAAGCAATAAATAAGCGCACAACGTCTGTCAAATTAAAAATAGACATACTTAGATGCTACAAGGCTGTAAATATCCCTTATAGGAGTTCCAGGCATATCAACAGCTGCTTTCTTTAACGCCGTCTCAAAGTCGACCTTTTTTTCAAGTGTATGATCCGGCGGATGATTATGCTCTCTTATAATTTCCAATACACCGGTTGCATCCTCAGGATTAATTTTCCCAGTTCCTATACACCCCGTTGTTTTTTCAAACGCACAACGATAATAACTAAAACAAAAGTATGCAGTGCACACAATTCACTAAACTTGAATTACCTACCGAACACTATTTTTGAAGGTGCGGCTGTGATAAAGGAATCCATTGTGTACAATTTTTTGTTGTATCCTTGTCTTCTTATGAGCTTTCTTGAAGGATATATCTACATCATAACGTTAATCACACTTTTGTAAGAATTAAAGGAATTAGTATAAAAACATGCTTTGAATTATATGCTATTTTATTAATTTTAACAATTAAATAGTTCCTAAACTAGCGCCACTTTTCCAGCGTTTCATTCTAGCGGATAAGCTTAAGGTATATGGTATTAGCTTCTCACATTCTGGATTTCTAAAAGTTATAAATTATAATTGGGAAAGAATTAAATAGACCGGGTCTATACTGAAAATTTCGAAAAGTTGTTTAAAACTGTTCAATGAAACACTTTTTGCAGGTTAGGTTAGGTCGACTCTCTGATGCCATGTGATTGGGCTTTGCCAAGTGACATCCAAGTAACCAATCAGGACTCAGCAGCAAGCAAAACTCGACCAAGAAACAGTCCAGCAATGAGAACGTCTCAACTAGAAATGAGCTGGACTATAAAAGCAGAAGTTTTCTATTACGTCCACCAGG
Source organism: Tachinus rufipes (assembly GCA_963932245.1). Lineage (NCBI taxonomy): Eukaryota > Metazoa > Arthropoda > Insecta > Coleoptera > Staphylinidae > Tachinus > Tachinus rufipes. Next base: position 94,491,683 of record OZ010746.1, read on the forward strand.
CGCACCTACCAAACAACGCCAATTTGATAATGAGCGATAGCCAATGGAAGCGAGGCAGCTGCATAACAGAAATCTAGGCTTTGTTACCGCCCGTGCGCCATCGTTGACCAAAGCGAAGATTCTTGACGCCCGACGAGTGCGGCCATCCCCGACCACCTAATAATTAGAAGACAGTAAAATACTTCGCAGCGAGTGTGCTGCGACCCCATAACTGACCCTAACAAAATCCTAAAACTACAGGTAGGCTTAAAGTACGCAAAAGAACATCCCGACACCAAGAGAATTCTCCGGAGAGTTTTTATAAAAAGTAATCAAACTTTACCAAATCACTCCCAAAGTGAATTCCATCTGAAAGACCTCTACAAAGAGTTTTTCATAAAAATTACTGTAAACCCTCCCAAGAGCAAAACAAAACATTTTTTGCACCTGGGGAACTTCTCCAAAGAGTTTTTCACCAAAATCACAGCAAACCTTCCTAAGAGCATGACCAAGTTTTTGCACCTGAAGGACTTCCCCAAAGAATTTTTGCCAAATACAAGAAAAATTTATCAAAAAAATGCTCGGATCAAAAATGAAACGAGCAAACCATCACCCGACGTAGGCACAAAAGCCAAAATGTTTGTAAATATCTACGAACAGCTAAGAAATCATGTAGATCTGAAGTATGGATTGATTCAGAACCACAAAGAGACAAATTCACTTTTTAGCTCGCTCAATGCATCGACAATCTTAAAGTTTGACGGCACAAGACATCCAAAATAGAATCAAGTAAAAACAGCTCTTGCAAACTTGCTTGACAGGCAAAGCCAAGCGATACATGGCAGGATACAAAACCGCAAATACAAGGAACCGTTGAGAGTTGTCGCACCGACTCCACAGCAAGAAACATCAGCAGTCCGAGCCGGTCGAAGTGTTGCATAACAAACAAAGCAACACAGTACCGACGCATCCATCCTTATCACCTAAGGATAGAATGGTCAAAACGATTAAGAGGTTACTACACATCCGAATGCAAGAACCCATGGATGCTCAAACATTCAAGACACTAGATTGCAGAAGCAGTCTGGAAGATGAAGTCGAATACCAACTCAAGTTCTAAAATCCCGTGGCCAAGAAAAGAAGTTGACCACCGCCATCTGACCGAATAACTACGAGTCATATGATGAGAGCCAGATCCAACCAAACAACCCATGCCTAGAACGAGCCCGCAAACCCGACAAAAGAACATTTACAACTCTTACAAAACAAATCACCTAGAAGCATCGGACGATTTGCCGTCTTGGTCGTCTGACAAATGTATCAAGAAGCAAATCAACTACCACCAAATGAGACAATACTGAAAGCTACTGTTCCACGACCAGGAACTTCGGACAAACTGCGGTGTACGGAATTGAGCTCAGCCTTCAAGAACCCGGGGCACACACACGCAACTCCTAGCACCTCCAAACTCCGTTCACACTTCAAAAGCGACAGAAGGAACAAATGCATAAAGGCCTGTACCAAGCCCGCTGGTGCGTGCGGATGCGTCCTTAGAAGGAAACCAGTAGAAAAACCCAGAAAAAGTTACTATCTGCTCAAAAACGCAGCCGAGTAAGTAGAAGGGAAGAAGTTGTTACCGACCGTAGGCGTAACAATCCCCCCCCCCCCCTTCATGATAGGTAAGATTTTGTCCGATCCAAAGAATAATGAAAAACAATTCGTACCAAGCTAAACGCATGTATAGACACCCTTCATACAAGCGCGATCTTAAAACACGCGCAGCTGCTTTCCAGAGCCAACTATGCAACCCGACGTGCAAGAGAAACCAAAAAAAAAAAGACATCCCTTGCTAGATTAAGTATCTAGTGTGCGTACGAGAATCAACAATCCTAACATACGCGCAAGCTGTTGGCCACAAAGAACACCGAAGATGAAAGCGACTTCATCCACTGCGAGTAAGTGAACAAGAAGTAGGTTGTGTACCTGAAGTGAGGGCCGACAAAACAACCGTGTTCCTCGAGATCCGTCCGCGGCACGGATAAAAATAAAACCAAAAGCAGACCGTAACAAAACAAACAATAATGATAAAGTGAGAGAGGGATAACTAATTGAAGGTCAGTGAATGAAGACTGTAAAGTGTTGAGTCAGCCGGATTTTGTATTTGGTGTAAAAACAAGTAAAACTTCTACGTCCTTCCACACAAATCCAATAGACGGTGTCAAAGAAGAAAAAGAAAAAAGCACAAGTGCGAGTGCTTGCCGGATTATGTATCTGGCGTTCGTAGGTGTTATTCATGAGAGCCACTAGTTGTTAGCTTACTAACCTCTACGTCTTTATACACAAAACATCTGCCGGGCTGTGTGTCCGGCGTTACTGACAAAGAAGCGATCAATCAACGGAAGAACGGCAGCGGACAAGCTCGGCCCGTTTGAAGACAAAGCAAATTCTCAGTATTACCTGGATAAGAACCGACCATCCGACGGCACTTGATCCGCAAAAGGCGTGGCCTCAAAGTCAACAAAACACCGCCAGCCAGTTTGTCACGGGCGCCACACCCCTTTCGGCAAACCGCGGACATATCGCTCCTATAAAACTGGTTTTAGACTGTTACCGCACTTGGGCGGGGCCACGATCTACCAAACTGAGCGCGCGCGCAAAGCTATAAAAATCCGGCAATTACTCCACAGCCTCCGTTGGCAACCACGGCCCAGCCGGTAACAAGATCGCAGCCAAACGGTCCCAAACTTTCAGGTAGTAAACAATGGGGAAGCGGTTTAGTCGGTAGAAGCTTTCCTCGTGAAAGTAAATCCATTACAAGTCTTTACAAGATTCCTCTCACAAACCACAAAAAAAAAATCGCAGTACCGCAGATCTTTGACACAAATCACACTTCAAGCTCCTGAAGAAAGAAGCCCGACTCAACAACCGGAACTCCATCAAACCCGCTTCGATCCCAGTAGAGCATCAAAACGGCACAAGGGCAAAGATGTCGTCCGGCTACAACTCAACTTCCCGACTCCTAGATCCAAAACCTTTGCAGAGAATTGCCTCTATATCCACGACGTTGCATTCCCCGCTAACGGGTAACCTTTAGTACGGCCATTGTGGGTAGCTTCAAGCTCCCTCACATCGTACCCCACGTGGTTCTCCCAAGAACCAAACTCTGTGTAAGTGCGTTTGCAGTGATAGCGATAGAGTGAGTGAGGGCGCTCTCGGACTTAAACTGGCAGCCTCCGCAACCCCCATAAAAGAGACGCTGCTGACAAGTTCCATCGCCAGCTACATGGCCAAAACAACACCTCAACATTCAGCAAACCAGAGAAAACACTGCCGAAATTTTTTTTTCAGCCGACAAGGAGAGACCGTAAGAAAACAATATTTCGTTAGTAAAGTTACACAACACACAGTCCAACCCCCCATCATCACCAAAAGCCAGTTCCTCACTCTCGAACTTCTTACCTGCCTCCAACACCATCACCAGAGACGTGTCAGTAACACACAAAGATCAAATCAACCTAACTGGAATGCACGTCAAGATTTCAGAAATATACCATTTGGAAGCAAGCATCAACAAGAGTAAACCACCCCCAGGGCGACTCCCATATACCATTCTGCATGTATACAAGACTTCGTAGCAACGCTATCCCCGAGGTAAGAAGCCAGATCTAGTCTCTTAAAAAATCCACTAGTTAACTCCTCTAGAGGATTCCAAACAAGCTCCAAGCATTGCTCCTTCGCTTGCGGTCACTAGAAATCCACTACGTCTAGCAAATTCCATTCAAACCAAACTACCTACCAAATTCCATTCAATTCATTCTGCATAGATACAAGACCCTATCCCGGAAAAAAAAACAACACCCCTGAGGCCAACCGCAGACATTGCAGTAGTAATCAAAATTGAAAAAAACTCAGTTAATGGACTAAGAACGTCTTCAGTTTATTTATGTCCCGCTCATTTGCCAAGCATAATTAGAAAACAAAAACCGCCCAAACACTGTCATCAAGAAAACAAAACTGCAAAATATAGGATAAAAAAAAATTGGCATAGATTAAAAGTCTAGTTGAGCGCACTTATTAGGGAATACTTTCAACGTTCTTCACGTGCGCACGTCACGAATTGCTGCAGCTCTAGTGCGTAGGTTCAAAGCGTACAAGCCCCCACGTTTATTTCAAAACCTGTAGAGAAAGTTACAAAGCAAAGTTGAAACAATCACAAAACTGTCGCTTTTGAGAAAACCCTTCTGAATATTTTGCGATAAAGTAAAAAAAATACTAGCTACGCCACTGAAATCAGCCCTATATTATAATTTCTCATTTGTTTCAAGCAAACTTTTCATCATTTAAAGTATAGACCTACAGAACCAACTATGTATATCTTACGTGGCAATAAAGTTATCATAAAGCATTTTCGGATGTAAATCAGTCATTGTTTGTGTGGCTTTATGCAATTCAATCATGTACATTTGTTTCAATTCGGTTGATGGATCCGGTGGATGGTTGTGTACACCTCGTACAACCAATTCTTCAATTGGCAACCCAAGAGATAAGCTTGATGTTACCATACAACGCAAACGTTTAAAGTTTGTGCATTTGTAATAGCTACAAAATTGAAATAATGAAATTATCAATTTTTTGAGCATAATAAAGCCTCGTACACACACAATTGATATTATAAGAAAAAAGATTGATCAAGAATTCGATCTAAATAGAGAAAATGATGGAGAGTTATTCACAGTAAGATTTAGCTTTCAAGAATGTTAGAGTAAGAAACTAATTAAAGAAATTTATAACTTGTCACACAAATCTTCAAGAAAAAAATCAAAACTAATAGATCAAGTTGGCTTTACTACAAATTTTGGTGTAGACGAGGCTTTAGAATGATTCAATACAATTACCATTTATTAGTAGTCGGTATTACTTTCACTAGACAATAGAAAAATCCGTCTTTACATATCGGTTGTCTTTTATGCTTCCTTTCTGTATTAAACCCTGAAGAAAATAATAAATGGATAATTTTGGCTTCCTTATTAGAAATTATGTTGATGGAAAATTCATTAAAACTCAAGTTTCATTTTATTAGATATATTTAACAAATTATGCAGTCGAGTGTAGATTGTTTTACTATCTTATCATACGTTTAAATGTCAGTCTGGCAGATGCTTACAGTATTGAATGACAACTAGGCTGTAGATTTAAGTCGTACTGTGCGTCAAAGCAATAAAATATTAATTTACAGTGGCAACTAGTTATAGTTTACTACTTGTTATAGCGTTTAATTGGCGGGCCGTGTAGAATTATAATTACCTATTACCGGTAAAAACATTAGTCTACGGTTACAGTGAATAGATGCTTTGATAAAATAGACAATATCAGTATAAATGATGTTTGCATCCAATATTGCTCAAAATCTCGTTCTTGCAACAATTTCGACAAACTAACCTAACTTATCCATCAATGACAAACTACTATTAACCCCACCGCTTTCATTCAATCCACAATTCTTTCAAACTAAACATATCCAAAAAATTAAACCCTAACCTAACCTCAAAACAACTTCCTCTCTACTCTTTTCAGTCAGCAAAGCAATTCTAAGCATCAGAAACTCCAAAAAAATCCAGCAGCCTAAAAATCAGCAAAAACACCATTTGCTACTTTGAAGACAATGACGTTTTCTGGATATACAATTGCAATAAACACTAGGATACTAAAACAACCCACTCTTCAAACAAAAACTATTTTATTATAAATATTATTGTGTTTTCAACATATTCGTACGCCATCTGACCATTTTTCTACACAAATTCTCACTGAATGGTACCACTTCACCCCCTTCCGCATTCCTAAAAACGAAAAAGTTAATTCACTCAAAACAAACATAATATGATAACTAACTTTGCCAAAACCAGTTGGTAAACATGCTTCACATTTAGATTCGGCATTACTTTAAGCATCTCCTTAAGATCCGTTTCAAATTGATGTTTGGCATTTAGGGTAATATCGGCAGGATGATTGTGTGGACGACAAATGACTAACTCCTCTATATCAGCTCCATGTGGTAAATGAGCCGTGCTTGGACAATTTAATGCTTTCCTTTTTTGACATACGAAATATCTACGAGGAATAGAGTTTGTCAGATTTGATTTATATTATATTAATTAAATCAAATTTCTAGAGTTACCAACTTTTGCAATTCGAATTTTATTGACAAAATTTGCCCGCCCGCTCAATCTGCCAAAATATGTCTCTCACAACAATCTCAAAGAAACAACTGCATCGGAACGTAAGCTAATTTGAGAGTAGATTCACTAAATAATAAACCAAAAACCTCAGAACAACAAATTTAAAAAAACACTAAACTGCGCAGAACACAATATATTGCCATTGCGCATAACCCCCCCCCCCCCCCTTATTTTTTTAAACAAACAATTTTTATTCTCTGCTCAGCATCATCATATAGATTTGTAAGTGATATCTTCATAACTAACAACTCTAACTGTCTAAGAAAAAAAGAGAGAGAAGTCGACCGATTGAAAATATTCAATAAAATTCATTACAAAAACATCTGAGATGGCAAATTCCTCACACTCAAAACAGTTAGTTGGTAACTCTACAAATACGATTCTATTAATTATACCTTTTAGTTTTGTGATTGGCTTTAGATACTGTATAGACAAATCCCTTATAGATCAACTTATGATAGGGTAATCTGAGAGGCCTTTCATCTTCAGCTAAATCTGTTAAATCAAAACAAATAATTCAAAACTCCGAACAAAATTTCTGAAAGGTTTTTCGAAATAAAATTCAATCATACAAAAATAAAATTTAATAAAACAAATACAAAGTTGCGCAGAACACAATATATAACCATTGCGCATACCCCCCACTACTCTGCTTGTTTTCTCCATCTTAAAAGGGACGAGCATATAGATTTGTAAGTGATATCTTCAGCAGCATTTGGATACCTAAAATACAAACAGTTTCAAAATAGAAATGATAAATTATTTAAATCCTTACAATAATTTAATGTTGTCGTAAATTTTTTTCGTATTCATGGGCATGTTCTTGCAGGCTTCTTTTAAATTATTTATAAACAAATGCTTTTCTTCAGCACTATAATCAGGTGGATGGTTATGCAAATTGGTTAATTTAATTTCATCAGTTGAAGCATTTAAATGCATCGTTGCTCTCGCACGACAACCATTCTTTTTCAACAAAGAACATGCTAGATATCTAAAATAAATGTGTATTAGAACCAAATTCAATAAAATTTATTAAAAAACTACCTAGTTTGTCCTGCTATGAGTTTAGTATGATAGATAAAACCCTCATGTATATATTTACTCCTAGCATGCATCCTTGTACGCCTGGGCTTAACTTCATCATCATCAAAAGCTATTATTGATATCACTATTAAAGAAAAATTAATTAGTTTCTGTACAATTTTATTTGAATTAAATTTAAGTAGGTTTAATTAAAACTATCATTCTTTAATGCTTCAGCATGCCATCGTCTCATTGAAGATATCAATTTTTCGAATGGACAAATTTTGGCTATGTAAGGGTACCTACAAAAATTTAGATTTTATTATGTAATTGAAAAAAATCAGGAAGAACTTACGAATATGATACGTTTATATATGCATCTCTTAATGAGCATGCCGGTAAAGTCATTATATATCGTTTGAGTTCTCTGACAAACATATCACGTTTGGTTAATTCATTTGATGGAGGATGGTTGTGTGCTGCTTTGCTTAATATTATGTTTTCAGTGGGACCATTGATTGGAATAGTAGCTCTTGCTTTGCATAATAATCTTTTATATTCGGCACATAGTAAGTATCTAAAAGATGGAATTAAATTAACTTTGCACTGAATTTTTTCAATGGAATCATAACAAGAGATCATCATGACTTTGGCTGTATTTGAAGTGGATCTCTTTACCCAAAAGCAGAACTAAGCAAATAGTAGTGTTACTGCGTACTAAGAATATCATGAATATAACAACCAAGATGGTGCTTTCGCGCATGCGCAAAGAGTTAAATCAAGAAAAGTGAAATATTTCGTGCTAATACAGAATAATTTAGATCAACTGCAAATAAAGTATTATAAGTCAACATCCATAAAAGATAGGCACTCAAAGATGCAGAATTTATTTAGTTACAATCATGTAACTAATTCTTTTCAAAACACTTAGATCTTTGTCATATTCCATTGAACTTCCTCCTAATTACAGTCAACACTTTATGATGATTGGGATTGTTAATATATCTACATTAAATCAATGAACTTACCTGGAAGTTTTACTCGCTCGATTTTGGTGGTAAATGAAACCATTGGCCACAATCGATGAATACAATGGGCGCTTTCTATGTTTCACCAAGCCTGATAACAAAATACACCAATAAACCGCAATGTTTAATTTAGTACACTAAATAACTAATAAATAATTAGCAAAAGAAAGTTTCCGATTAACGTCATTTCAAAAATGATAGAATAAGAATTCAATTCGCGACGAACAATAATTGAAAAAGAAGAAAGTTTTTTGAAGAAATGGAAAAGCAGAGTTCAAACATAAGTTAAGCGCATTTCTCAGATTATCATGTTACTTACCTTAAACAATTTAATTGTTAAACAATTTTCTTAATTAGACACTAGTAATAGAACATTGTGTTATTGTTTAGCGCGGTCTTTTCCTACACGCAATTCGAAAATGCGTTGGCTCGTCGTGAACGAGAGAGAGGGGCATACCAAGAGAATGTGTATAATTGATTTTTCTTTTAAGCCAAAATCCTACCGGCTGCGCCACTTTTATCGATTGATTTAGATCAAATCAAATTAGAAAAAAAAAATTACGCTTAAAAACAAAACTTTGTTGTAAATCCAAAAAAATGTTTGCCTTAAAATCTGATTCAATTAACCGAATGTAAAAAAAATTACGCTTAAAAACAAAACTTTGTTGTAAATCCAAAAAATGTTTGCCTTAAAATCTGATTCAATTGACCGATTGTAACAAAAACAATTTTAATTTTTGTTTGTTTGTTTTATTGTGTAGTTTATAGCTATGTTACATCGCCACAGAAGTTGTAGTTTGAAAGAAGTTGATAAGACCAACTGCTTCTTATGTAACTTCCAAATCAGCTCAGTAGATAAAAAGCAAGTTTTCATTTAGTCTAATTTTAGAGATCAAATCCCGGATTGCTAAGCTCAAATGAACTCCATTTTTTGAAATCTAGTTCTTTGTTCTAAGATTTTAATTTAATTAATAAACCGCCATTTTAAAATTTAGTCCCCAGGCGCAACCACCCCACTACCTAGACGCATTTAAAACTGATTCCAAAAAAACAATCTTTTTATTCCCTAACATGTGGATTTGTTCCAAATAACTTTATCCCACCGTCCACAATTTAATTATCAAGTTCTGCGCAGTTATAGAAAATAATGAATAATGCAAGAAAAAGCAAAGTTGAGCCCTGTTACATATTAGTCATATTACTATAAGGATTCCTTAAAACATAAATCATCACTTACCTATTTAATTTATATAAAACATTTGAACAGTTTATAAAGACATACTGTTCCTACTAATGCCACATTTAACGCACAACCGAATATGAAATTTAAAAAAACTGATTCCGATTTAAATAAACAATTTATGCGATTAAATGTGCAGAGGAAATAAATTTAATAAATATCTATACTTATTGAAAGATTGTCCAACATTTGTTTGAAAAAAATAAAAAAATTGCAAATTTTAATTAATTAAAACTGCTTCAAGTAAATATTGAACATTCCATACATAAAATCCGCATTCATAGATTACATTCGATTTAGAACCGCACTATTATTAATTTAGCAATTAGGCCCTTACTGTATTTTTGTTTTTTGATAAATTAGTAGCAAAGTATTATACATCATCATCGCACTGGGCTTGGGGTATCAATTCTTTATTTTAATTTAGTCCCCAGGCTCAACCACCCCACTACCTAGACAGAATCTTTTTATCCTCAATTTTTCTCACATCGTCCACAATATAATGATCAAATTGTAAACCTTTGTTGAGCAATAGTAAATACAGACCAACCAATTTAAGCCTATTAAAAAAGTTCTGCGCAGAAAATAATGAATAACGCGAGGATTAGAGCGCGTAAAAATCAGTGATACATATTTCTATACAATAGCAGCCAGAATTAAAGCATGGATGGCAAAAAAAAACTACAGCTCGCATACTACAAGACAATGCTGAGAAAAACGCCCTAAAACAAGTCGTAGCAAAAATAGAAGATATCGAGGTAGCAAGTAAAAAAAAATCAAGTAACTGGGACTTATCTTCAGACAAAATATGCACTTCGGTTCTCAGATCAAGGTTATAACCTTAGACTATACACACTCATATACACGCCTTCTGCTGACGCGGTGAAGCCAACATGATCTTTGCATGCGACGTCAGTTGTGAGCAAAAGATTTGGTATTAAACGCTTGTATGAAAACACATTTTAATCTACCAAAATGTCAGTGAATCTTGTATAAGGCACTAAGTGCATGGAGTTGCTAAATTATTTAATAAACAAACATTATTTATTTTACACAATATTCAAGATATAACGTGAAAAACAATGTCATTATGTGAATGATATTAAAAGTTAATATTAAAATATAAATTTATATTATATTCTGCTCATTAATGTTGACTAAAAAACGTAAAATCAATTTAACTACTTATAGGGCTAGTTATCGCGTGACGTCAGTTGTGGGCATATAATGTTATGTTGGCTTCACTATGCAACGAGAGAAAAACAGAAGACTGCGCATCTATAAGTGTATATTGTCTAAGGTTATAACTAAGAAAGCAGCAAAACCTAGGTGAAACCAGGCCAGACAAAAGAAGAGCTATGTAATCGATTCTTTTGCACGCAGCAAAAAAAAGAAAAAAATTATATACAAGCCTGGCCGCAAGACGCATAGCAAGCGCCTGCATCCACGAAGACAATATAGGAGGTTTGCCGGTACGATCCCCATCCACCTGCTAGTAAAAGAAAGATATCAGAGAAGAGAAAAACATCAAACAATACCAAGGAGCGCAACTGAAGACAAGCCTCTCAGCAACAGGAGTGGAACGAGAAACAGTGGTAGTCGAATGCAATAAACAGAAACAAACAAGAAAAGTTGCAGACAAATAAAGGTAGAAACCTATGCTTAAAAACTAGCAGGAGATCGATAAAACTATTACCCAAGCAGACGAAAGAGTGCTACAAGCAGAGGTACCGGCAACAAAACAAACCCACACAGTGTATCCATGTAACAAAGGAAGGGGAAGGAGGTGTTAGTCGGTAAGCGTTTTGGGTCTTTAGAAGATCTCACCTCATTTGACAAGTCAACTACTACTTCCAAAAAAAGAAATTATAACAACTGAATATATTCGCAATTGCCATCAGAACATAGACCAAAGCAAATCCACTCTCAACACCAATTCACTGTCAAAAATTTAGCCTCCTATATAACTTTATAAGGATTCCTTCTAATACAATTTCTTTCGTTATCTTATCTATGTCCAAAAGAAACCAAAAAACTTGTATTCTCAAATAAAATTTCTTAAACTGTCAATCCTATTCTAAAAATGTCAAAAATGATCTAAAACGGTCCAAAAATGTTCTAAAACTGTCAAAAAAGTACCCAAACTAGATCAAATTGCCAAAAATATTCAAAAATTAATTTTTAAAACGTCAAAACCTAACTGTAAGACGTTCTATAACTGTCAAAAATTTTCCTAGATTTCCCAAAACAATTTATCTAACTCAACTGTCTAAATTGGCAGAAACTGTCAAAAATGTTCGACAACTGTAGCAAACCTAAACCAAATTTCTAAAAATGTTTTAGAATTGTCAGAAAAAGTTCCAAAACTACTCAGAACTTACCCGTAACTATAACAATGTCAAAAATCATAAAAGTGTCAAAAAACGCTGCTAAACTGTCAAAAACGCTACAAAACTGTCAAAAAATGTTACAAACTGTCATACATTAATTCTTAAAACGTCAAAAATTATAAAATGTTAGATTCCAACTGTCAAAACGTATCCAAATTGCACCAATCAACTTCTAGACTGTCAAAAATGTTACTAAATTCCCAAAAATCTACAAAAAAAAACTACTAATCTGTCAAAAATGCTGTAGAAAAATGATACATATCAAAAATCATTAAATGTTACAAAACCTAACCTAACTCATCAGTCAAAAACTATCCAAATTACACCAATCACTTCTGAACTGTCAAAAATGTTCTTAGGTTCTACAAACTGTAAAAAATGATACTAAACTGTCAAAAAATGTCTACTATTGTCAAAAAACTCTGGAACAGCTCCTAACCTGACCCAACTGTCATACATTGATTCTTAAAATGTCAAAAATTATGAAATGTTTAGAAATCTAACCAGACCTAACTGTCAAAAATGTTCAACAATTTCCAAAAAGTATTCAAATTGCACTAATGCACCAAATTACTCCCAAACTATCAAAAATATTCCTAGTTCTCTAAAAATTAACAAAAAATGATAGCAAATTGTCAAAAATATTCTATTATTCTCAGAAAAACTCCTAAACTGTTTCTAACCTACCCCAAATGTTATACAACTAACAAATAGTATCAAAATAGCACAAAATCACTTCTAAACTGTAAAAAGATCCAAAGTTCCCAAACACTGCCAAAAATATTCAACAATTAAAGCCAAGTGTCAAAAAATGCTACTAAACTGTCAAAAAAGTTCCTAAATTGCATCAATGCACCAAATTACTCCTAAACTGTCAAAAATGTTCCTAGATTCCCAAAAAACTGTCAAAAATATTCAACAACTAAAATCAAATGTCAAAAAATGCTACTAAACTGTCAAAATGCTACATTGATTCTTAAAACGTCAAAAATTATAAAATGTTAGAAAATCTAACTTAACTCAATTGTCAAATATGCTAATACAACTGTCAAAAAGTTTCCAAATTGCATCAATTGCTAAATCACTTCTAACTGTCAAAAATATTCAACAACTGAAACCAAATGTCAAAAGTGTTCAACTATAGTCAGAAAAACTTCAAATGTGCTTCCTAACTCCTACAAAAAATAATGAAATGTTAGAAAAAATAAACTTACCCAACTGTAAAAAAATGTTCTACAATTGTTAAAAAGTATCCATATAGCACCAATGCATCAAATCACTCCTTTAACTGTCAAAAATGTACTAAAATTTCCAAAAACTGTCAAAAATGTTTTACTATTGTCAGAAAAACTTCAAAACCTGCTCCACACATATCCCAACTATCACACATAGAATCTTTAAATCTCAGAAACCATTGGATGTTAGAAAATCTAACCTACCTAAGTTCAAAAAAATGTTATAAATGTCAAAAAGTATCCGAATTGTCCAAAACACTTTTAAATGTTGAAAAACGTTTTCAAAAACTATCAAAAACACAAACCAAATGTAAAAAAATGCTAAAATCACACCTAAATTGTCAAAAATGTTCCTAGTTTTCCAAAAATTGTCAAAAATACTCAACAACTAAAACCAAGTGTCAAAAAAATATACTAAACTGTACAAAATCCTCCTAACCTACACCAACTGTCATACACTGGTCTAACTCAACTGTCAAAAATGTTCTAAAGTTGTCAAAAAGTATTCAAATTGCTTCGATGCACTAAACTACTCCTAAACTTGTTTCTAAATTCCCAAAAACCGTTAAAAATATTTAAAAAACTGCTCTTGACCTACCTCAACTGCCATACAATGATTCTTAAAATGTCAAAAAAACCAGAAATGTTACAAAAAACCTAACCTAACCTACCTCAACTGCCATACAATGATTCTTAAAATGTCAAAAAACCAGAAATGTTACAAAAAACCTAACCAAACTGGCAAAAATGAACTAAAACTGTCAAAAAATATACAAATTGCATCAATGCACCGAATTACTCCTAGACATCGCATTAATCAGTTGTTTAGCGGTTTATTTGTCATATTAAGCAGTGTTAGCTGTGTCACATTAAGTGTCAATGCGTCAAATCCCAAAACACCATACTTAAAAATTAAATGTAAAAGATGTGTGGCTAAAATACAATGGGCGTAGCCAAAACAAGTATTGGGCGGAGCAAAGCTTTTTTTGCTCAAAGGAGGTTGCTCAGAGATATGACCCTCCATAGTACAGATGGGAACACGCTTATCCTCAATCTAAGGCGTAAACGCAAAAAGCTGTGGTTCATACGCGGTCCGCGCGCTGGGATAAAGTCGGTTGGAAGCAAATGCACACCAACCAGTTCCCTTCCCACTCAGACTCTATGCCAATCGCACCTCCCATCTAGAGACAATAAACTTTTAACTTCAAGCTCGACACCGCCGATCTTCATCGATCCGCCAAGACGACAAAAGCCTACAGAACATATGGCAGGAACTACTTACTTGAGAACCGCAAGCGTCGTCGAGAAAGCGTGGCGCAGTAGTATAGTCATCCAACACCAATGATTGTGGGTTCGAATCTCAACAAAAACTATTTCAAAAGTTTATACACTCTACCACTCCCCAACCCGTTACGTTCACAGTAATCCCAGAATAGCGTGGCTCATAAAATATGTGAAATGTAAGCGCAAATGAAAAATGCTAAAACGGGCAAAAGCATAAGTGCTAGAAGAAAAACATAACTTGTGTGTATATTAAGTTGCCTATTATACCGGCCAATCCATTATTGACGGATTGTAGCTGCTCCCAATAACATGAAAATGGCCGCTCCTGCTCACAATAAAAAAAGCGAACAGCAAGCGTATCTATGGTACAAAGATAATAATATCGTAGGTGTGATTACTGAATACGCATAGCTATTGTGTAATAAACGTATACGCAACTGAAGATTAACAAAATAAACAATTCATTTTAATAAATTTGTTTATTAAATACAAAATAAATAATCGGATATTTCAATTTTAATTTAAATAAAAGTGATTAGAATAAATGTCCCTTAGAAAAAAGATATTTTCCAGTCCAATCATAAATAACAGCAAATCTATTTAGTGCTAAAGATACATACAATCTTGCCAGTAATCACGTGTTTAGAATCTGCAATCCTCACCAATATTAGCAAAACAAAAAGATATTTTTTTTAAACGTAATCTAAAGATTGCAAACCCGAAATACGTGTATATTCTTTTGGCTTTAATCACATCAATAAGTTTTCAACAAAAATACAATTAACAATTACTGTGGTTCCCAAAATTTTTGATGACAACCCCCACAAATAGGTGTAACATGTTCCAAACACAAAAACAATCCGCAAATTTTGCAAAAATATTTAGTCTTCCTATTCTTTTTTCTATCACACTGACTACATCGTCCCCTTTTACCATTATTGTCCGGTTGAACTGTGGGTGCCAATTCGGGCTCCAAACCACAAATTTCTCGCACTCTCATTCGCAAAGTCCTTGGAAGCGAGTTGCAAGTAGCACGCACTTTTAAATAATCACCAATCAAATCGAGCGATAAATGTTGCAAAAATTCTCTAAGATTAGAAACCGTGTTTGGATTATTAGCAACGTAAATTACGTTTGAATTAATAGCAGCTACGTTCAGTAAAGTGTAGAATATAACCATGGGCCATCTTCTAGTATTACGAGCGCAATTATATTGGGAGCATAGTTTATTGACTACCTCAACAGCCTGTTTAGTTTTATTATAAGTTTCAACCATTTCCGGTTTACCGCTTTCTTGATTGATTGAATTATCTTTATGCAATGTTGAAATTAATAGGATATTTTTATGTTTTTTCGGAATGTATGATACTAAAGCGCAATCTTTTTCGAAAGCAAAAATACTTGATCCAATTGGTCTTTTACCTCTAGTTACAAATTGAAGCGGAATTTCTAATTTATGCTTTTTAATAGTCCCAAGAAGTGTCAACTTATTTTGTTTTAAGGATTTTGCAAGCTCAATACTTGTAAACCAACTATCCGTCGTTATATTTCTATTAGAACCATATAAATGTCGACTCAATCGCTCAACTGTTGATGTTTTAGTATCCTGTTCTCCAACATAAACTTCCATATGACTTGTATAAAAATCTTTAGAATCACTCAATGCAAAAATCTTTAATCCGTATCCTTTACTTGGAATATGTTGCTTGAAACCACATCTCCCTCTAAAAGGAATCAATTTCTCATCAACAGTTACAAAAGCTGAGTGATTATAATGTTGTTTACAATTATAATTGAATTTATCAAAAATTATTCTTATCGGTGCCAATTTATCAATTTCATCACGTTTATCAAAATCATCAAAACAAACTAATCGCATTAAAAAACGAAATCTATTCAAATTCATAGTTAATCTAAACGCTTCAATACCGGTTCCATTAGTTTTCCATAAATCTTCACAATTAAGCTGATTTGCTTCTTTAACACCAGCCAAATATAAAAGTCCTATTAAAGCTTTAATTTCAATTAAATGAGTAAGCCTTGCATCTCTACTTCGCGAGATACTGGCAAAACTAGCAATTTTCCGATTCGTACTTGTAACAATAGGATTTAACATTTCATCGTCAAAAAAGCATCGCCAAATTTCCAAGGGTGTTTTTAATGATTGAGATTGTGATTTCACGCTTGGTAACGGTTCGATTTTGATGTTTTGATGTTTTTGTATTTTAGGAAGCAGATTCCATTTTGTTATTTTATCTTTACCGGTGAAGTATGGACCTACAAAATCTTCATCTCCGCTATCCAATTCTTGTTCGGATTCGCTGTCTTCTAATCTTTCTTCAATTATATCTTCAATATCTTCTCCATCTTCGTAATCATCATCGAATTCAGTTAGATCGGTTTCAACGTGATCGTATAATGTTTGTAAACAATCTGATGATCTCGTTCCTATTGGAATACAGATAATACAGATCTCAGTTTAATAGGATTTTTTTGTTTTATAGTATTTGCGCACAGTGTATGAATGTTTGAATGAAATAGAATAATGTACATTACTTATTCAATAATTAATAATTCGTCGCTTAGGCTTCAGTACACTGTGCGCAACTTTTGAACACCAACGCGCATGCTCAATACATCATCGCGCCTGCGCACTATATTCAATATAATCCGCCTCTTAAAAAGTAGCGGCTTTTGTCAGTTGAAGCGCATAGCAATGATTTTTAAATTCTATAATTCGGTCATGTGTGCAGATATAAATGGATCAAATAAATTTGTTCCAAAATTCAAATTAAAGTGTAAGTTGTCTTAAAGAAAGAGTAAAGAATAAGGCACCCAAAAAACCTTTAAAAGCTGGTCATGAACGACACCAACTGACAAATCGCTGAACACAAATACCAGAAAACAACGATAACTATCTTGAATAAAAGAACTATTAGAAGAGAAACTGCTGTGTGACGCTGTTTTAATGCATCTGTTCAGAAGAATTAGACCGGTGGTTTCAAACTGTGTTCCCGCCCACCCGCACGATTGTTTGTCATAAAGAAACTTGAAGTTACCGCCACCTGCCCTGCTGCCAGAGCTAAAAAAACCTAACAGATGGACTGACAGAAGTCATTAAGGTACAAGAGAATGATGACTTAAACAATTTCTTGATAACAAACACTTGGGCGGGAACACAGTTTAGAAGAATTGGACCGGTGGTTTCAAACTGTGTTTCCCGCCCACCCGCCCAAGTGTTTGTCATAAAAAAATTGAAGTTACCACCACCTGCCGTGTTCCTAGAGCTAAAAAACCTAACAGAAGTCATTAAGGTACAAGAGAATGATGACGTAAACAATTTCTTAATAACAAACACTTGGGCGGGTGGTGCTAGAACACAGTTTAGAAGAATTGGACCGGTGGTTTCAAACTGTGTTCCCGCCCAAGTGTTTGTCATAAAAAAATTGAAGTTACCACCACCTGCCGTGTTCCTGGAGCTAAAAAACCTAACAGAAAGACTGACAGAAGTCATTAAAGTACAAGAGAGTGATTACGTAAACAAATTCTTTATAACAAACGCTTAGGCGGGTGAGCGGAAACACAGTTCGGAAGAATTGGACCGGTGGTTTCCAACTGTGTTTCCCGCCCACCCGCCCAAGTGTTTGTCATAAAAAAATTGAAGTTACCACCACCTGCCGAGTTCCTAGAGCTAAAAAACCTAACAGAAGGACTGACAGAAGTCATTAAGGTACAAGAGAATGATGACGTAAACAATTTCTTGATAACAAACACTTGGGCGGGAGGTGCTGGAACACAGTTTAGAAGAATTGGACCGGTGGTTTCAAACTGTGTTCCCGCCCAAGTGTTTGTCATAAAAAAATTGAAGTTACCACCACCTGCCGTGTTCCTAGAGCTAAAAAACCTAACAGAAAGACTGACAGAAGTCATTAAAGTACAAGAGAGTGATTACGTAAACAAATTCTTGATAACAAACGCTTAGGCGGGTGAGCGGAAACACAGTTCGGAAGAATTGGACCGGTGGTTTCCAACTGTGTTCCCGCCCACCCGCCCGAGTGTTTGTCATAAAGAAAATGAAATATACAGTTAAGAAAAAATAAACAGATGGTTTCAAACTGTTTACCCGCTCACCCGTGTTTGTCATAAAAAAAAATGCAGTTAGCACATATTCCTGTAGCTAAAAAACCTAACAGAAGTCATTAAGGTACAAGAGAATGTTGACGTAAACAATTTCTTGATAACAAACACTTGAGCGGGTGGGCAAAAACATTGTTCCAAAGAATTGAACTGGCAATTTCAAACTGTGTTCCCGCCCGCCCACACACCTGAGCATTTGTCATAAAAAAATTAAATTTACCATCACATTCCCTGTTCCTGGAGCTAGAAGAACTGACAGAAGTCATTAAGGTACTACAAGATTGTGATGACGTAAACAATTTCTTGAAAACAAAGACTTGAGCAAGCGGGCGGGTACACAGTTAAGAAAAAATGAGCCTGTGGTTTTAAACTGTGTAGCTATCATTGTGTGCATCAAGAATAAACACTCGAGATACAAAATAAAAAATCTCGGAGAAGCTCCTAGATTAATAAAGAGTATTTCATGTGAGTATTTTCAGCAATTAGAAGTAGAAACTAAATGGCGTGCTAATGTATAAACTACGCGCATGCGCACTATGACAACACGCATCCGATTAATTCGTTCTTAATCGTCTGAAGTATTCAAATGATTAAATTAAATTATGTGTTAAACTTTGTTTATTTGATTGTAGCCATTATCATTAATTACCAAGATAGTAAACTTGTTATGTGTGTTTCTTTTATGTGTATTATGTTTCATTTTGTAAGAACCCTCACCAGCACCACTCAGCATACCTGAGGCAAGCAGTAGCCAAACAAATATGTCAAGAGCATTGGTCTCTTGTCTTTATTAGAGTCTAGGAAAATAAAGTTTATTGAATTGAAACAAATAATTTAATTATTTAATAATTAATTTACATAAACTTGATATGAATTTTATACAATTCGTAACAGTTAATAAATTAGTCTTTTCTACTTTTCTTCTCTCCAATCAATCGTAGTTCCCCAACAACTATGACCCGCAATCTGCTAACATAGAAGCAGAAGTTCTACGGAACAAATAACCAGTATAATCTGTCTGTAGCACTGTAACGCGCATGCGTGTTTTAAGACGGAAGTGACAACAGAAAAAACTTTGCGTCATATTCATTATCTTTAAATTAACTTCCCACGCTCAATCGCCCCAATACGTTACTTTTTACATATTCATACAACATATTAAGTTCGCAAATACTAATGTTGTGTAATTAACAAACAAACAAACATCAAATTCTCTGACTCCTAAACATGACTTAAAACAAAATGGCTGCTGTGTATGCAAGTCTAAGAACCAAACAAAACCACCGCGAGCTAACTGATTTCAACCAAACTATCAGAACTAATTAACCCGACTCTAATATATGTGCATCCAAACTACACCAAAAATAAAATTAATTTTGTACTGTTTGAAATAATACTATTCTGATGTTTCTATCACCAAGGATATTCAAAGCAGTTCTTTTCCAACTTCTTTTTAGCCAACAAAGAAGCAGAAGATCTCTTAAAACAATGTCCATTATATTCTTTAGGATCAGGCAGCTTTAAAAACATGGCAATTTTCTTGGGCATGCTTCCAAATGTATTAATACCAACAGGTTGTTTAGTGCATTTACTATTCCTGTAAGCAACAAAAAAACGAGAATGATCCACCTCCACAGGGCGTAATTGCATATATTTTCGAACAACTGTTAGCAGATTAACACCATTGATGTCACCCGATGTGATACAACATTCCCGAGCAATCTTGCTATTTGCAGTTCGTAAAAAAAATCTGATAGAAGCCCCTTCGTCTATAACATCTTCAAAAAGCAAATTTGTTAAATCTTCTCTTCTGCAAGCACCAGCTAATCCAACAATTAATGCCACTTTCATCAATAAAAATCTATCATCATTTGCTTCTCTAAGAAATGTGCTAACATCCTGTTTAGTTAATACTTTAGTTGTCCGAGGTCTATATCCACTAGAACTTCTTTTTAAAAATGCAATCAAATTTGCATATTTGCTAATGTCTAAGTTATTTTTCATGGATATAATATTGCGTAACATGGAATAATAAGCCCAAAGAGATGAGGGTTTGTGAAAATCTGATAGATGCTCAAAATATGATAACAAAATATCCTCGTCGGTAACATTTTTGACATCTTTCTCTTCGCACCATTTCTCGAAACGCCCATAAGCACATTCGTAATTCATTCGTGATTTTTCGGATAACTGTGGTGAGATATCATTTGAAGCAGCTTCTTCTATATCTATGGACAATGATATCAGAATCACAAACGGATTTGTTAAATCATAAACATTAATGCGCATGCGTGGTTGTATTTTGTGTCTTAAAAATTATGCGCAGGCGCAGTTGTATGCAAAAATGTGTCTCTTAGTGAGAACTAGTAGCTCACTGTCAGTATGTATTATACTACACTAGTAAATAATTTCAGCCCACCCCCTCCATTGGTTAAAATTTATTTAATAAAAGATTTTCCACTCAGTGAAAACTAGGTCAGAAAACAAAATAAAAAATAAAAAATATATTTCGTAAAGAACTGTTAGTTACATTGCATTCATTTTCTATAAATTTCCTTTCGTATTTGATCTCCAACCACAGTATGCCGTTTGACTGTTAAGAAAGCAGCATCATTTTCAGTCATCAGTGACGCAGAAGACTTTTTAAAACAGTGACCAGTGTATCCTTCAGTATTCGGCAATTTTAGAAACACAGCTATACTTCTAGGCATTCTCCCAAATGTATTAGTACCGACAGGTTGTCTGGTACATTTACCGTTTTTGTAGCCTAAGAAAAATCGATTATGGTCAAGATACATAGGGCGAAGCGCAATATAATTTCGGACAACTGTTAACATATTTATGCCTTCAATGTCACCCGGTGTTACAAAAAATTCCCTTGACGTCTTGGTATTCGGAGTTCCTAACAAAATTCGTATGCAGTGTCCTTCATCTTTAAGATCATCCATCGTCAAATTTGTTAGATCATCTCTTCCGCAAGCACCACCTAATCCAATTATAAGAGCAACTTTTAATAATAAATATCTATCATCATGTGCTTCTTTCAAAAATCTTCCAACGTCTTGTTTAGTTAAAATTTTTGATGTCTGTGGTACATATCCGCTAGAACAGCTTTTTAAAAATGCCGATAAATCTGTGTACTTACTAATGTCTACTTTGGTATTTTTCAATATAATACTGCGCAACATCGAAAAGCAAGATCCGAGAGAAGAAGGTTTCCTATAATTTGATAAATCCTCAAAATAAGATTGCAGAACTTGCTCGTCCGTAATATTCAAATTTCTTTCTTCGCACCATTTTTCATAGCGTGAATAGGCTAATTCGTAAACAAGTTGTGACTTTTCGGATATTTGAGATGGAGCATCAGAAGCAGTTTTCTCAATACCTGAAGAAACACTGATTTTGTAAAAAAATTAAATTACATATGCACATGCGCAGTTGTATTAAAAATCCACTCGGTGAGAACTAGCAGCTTACTATTAGTTCGAATGCAGGCTAAATGATTATATAATTACCAATGAACCAAGCAATGAAATGAAATTAGCAAAACTTTCAAACAAAAATATTTTTTGTCGCAAAATATTAAAGAGAAAACTCCAAAATGACATAAACTATAAAAAAATTTAGAAAACTCCAAAAAAAATTGACCTCGGTGTGTTCGCTTTACTTCTTCTACAAGTTAAGTCCATTCAAGCAAGAGCTTTCTGACATATAAAAACACCCGTCAATGTATCGGGCACACCGAGCCACAGAGAAGATATGTGTATGTATGGATGCCTATATGGGGTCACCCATCCAAATCTTGACCGCTCTTGCCACATTGCTTAACCTTCATCTGCGCTGTTAATCATAAATGCCGTACTGCCGACTGATTTTCATACAATGTACGACGTACGTTGTTAGGACTTGCAGATAAAAATAGGTTCGTTAGTGTCTGGTTCAGGAAAATTATTAAAAAAAGCCATTTACTCTAAACTGCTTAATAACAATAAATATATTTCAAATTAAAAAAAATTGTATATTTTTTACAGATATTTCCGATTATCCTTTCGTGAAACTATTTGGTCCCCAACTAAGGTATGTCGCTTGACTGTTAAAAAAGCAACATCTGATTCAGTCAACAATGATGCAGAAGACTTCTTAAAACAATGTCCGGTGTATTCTTCGGTATTGGGCAATTTTAAGAACACTGCTATAGATCTGGGCATTCTTCCAAATGTATTAATACCGACAGGTTGTCTAGTACATCTACCATTTCTGTAGTTCAAAAAAAACCGCCCATGTTCAACATTGGCAGGACGAAGATCAATATATTTCCGGACTACAGTTAACATATTTACATCCTCAATATCACCTGGTGTTACAAAAAATTCCCGTGCAATTTTGTTACTCGTACTTCCTAACGAAAATCGAAGCCATTCTCCTTCATCTTTAACATCATCTATAAGCATATTTGTTAGATCATGTCTTCCGCAAGCACCACCCAATCCAATTACGAGTGCAACTTTCATCAATAAAAATCTATCATCGTGGGCTTCTTTCAGAAATCTTCCAACGTCTTGTTTGGTTAAAACTTTAGATGACTGTGGTACGTACCCGTTAGAACTTCTTTTTAAAAACGCCATTAATTCTGTGTACTTGCTGATATCTATATTTGTATTTTTCAATATAATACTGCGCAACATCGAATAGCAAGCCAAAAGAGAAGAAGGTTTGCGATAATATGATAGATTCTCAAGATATAATAGCAAAACTTTCTCGTCCGTAATGTTTTGTAAATTTTTCTCTTCACACCATTTCTCAAAGCGTGAATACGCTAAATCGTATATAAGTTGTGATTTTTCGGATATTTGAGATGGAGCATTTGACGCAGCTTTATCAATACCTGAAGAAACAATAATTTTGTGAAAGTTTAAGAAAATATAGTACCCATGCGCATGCGATGTTGTAACAAAAGCGTTATTTTCCTTTTTGCAAGAACTAGCGGCTCATGGTCAGTTAATAAATCGTCATGCCTTGTTAATCAAATAAATTATTGTGAAAGAGAAGTTAATCTACTCCCAATAGAACACATTTTCCACCCATCACCACACTCAACCATTTTGTTCGTTTAGTATGCAACTAATAATCCCCAAATCAATCTACAGAGTAAATATAGATTTAAGAATAAACTATACAAAACTCGATGCAAAGTTATGCGCTTGTGCAAAGTTATGCGCATGTGCATAGTTATGCGCATGTGCAAAGTTATACATACTATGTGCTCAACATATAGTGAATCAATCAAGAAGACTCCAGCCTGACAAAGTAAAAAACTGAGAACAAGTGACATAAAAGAAGAACTTACATCCAAAATCAATGAAGAATCTGAAACAAATGATAAAGAATGCATATGACAGAACGTATAAGAAAAAAGCCAGTCATCACACCCAAACTAGTGAAGTACAGTCATCGCTGAGATACAAAAAGGGTGTCTAAAAGCAAGAAGAGAATTTACCCGAGTAAATCGCAGACCATCAGCCAACAAGAAGCAGTAGACCTCAAAACTAGCATGGCATGGTGAACAGGGTACAGTCGCAAAAATCTATTCCCCAACCACATCTGAAGTATGACCAAAACTAGAAATAGATCCAAAACAAATAGCACCATGCGCACTTGAGGGAGAAAATATTGAATACTTTTGCAATTGGCTCTGTAAAAGTAATATTTCAATATACAAATCTTTAAAGCATCCGCCTCCTGGCCTGATGCCAAAAATTAATATACAGGGTGATCCATAGTTACACCGCCAACTCTATATGATAAAACCAAAATAGACCTGAAGAAGGTCATCCTCGCCGATCTGCGCAAGGAATCGAAAAAAGCAAAGCCACCATCAATGCTTCCGTAAAATACTTCTTCGCAAAACCACCTCAGAAGTCAGCAAGATTTCAGATGCCCCGGCCCAGACCTTCCTCCGCCACAGCCAACTCCGCATCCTCTAAAGAGGAAGAGATAGAGACCCAGCCGGACCGCTTTGTCGACCCGCCACCAAAAAAGAGATTCACCCGGGTAGGAAAGAAGAAGAAGACAAAGAAGTCAAGGAAGAATACGGGTAAGTCCTCTTTAAATTCTTGTCACCCGGCCTTCAGCCAACCCATGTCAGGTGCCTTCAGCGCCAAAAGAACCTTCAGCCACCAAGGCCAAAAAGTCCAAGACCCGGCAAGCCCACAAACAGGCGACCAACTCTGATCCAACCACTAGTACACTAGACCCTCCCTTACGCCCCCAACATTCTTAAGGTCATGTGCAACATGGGATAAATGACCAAAATAGAAGAGAATTTCAGAAAGTCCAATAAATGCTCAAAATGTGACAGCAGAACACCCACGTCCAAAATATTTTTCTCCTTCACCATTTTTCATAGCGCTCACACGTCAACTCGTAATTGAATCAAAATGGTTTGCATAAATAAGATGCTAAAATAGTTTCTACTATATTGTCAAATATTATGAGCATGCGCGGTTGTAACGGCGCATGGTTAGTTCGTGTTCGCGCATGCGTCGTAAAGCAAAAAGTTTCTGAAATCAAACTTGCTGGATACCCGACTCAAATAATACCTATTTTTAAGCGTTTTACATTTCAGCAACTATGTTTATTACTGTGAGCTAGTTCATTTCGTATTAAAAAAAAGAAAAAAATATATATTTTTTCTAACGTTTCTACAGATTTATTTAATCCTTATAGTATATACATTTACATTTTACTAAAGACAATCAATAAATATTTCATAATCCGTCTTTCTTCAGCATAAACTTGTTCCACCAGCAATTTCCGCCAAAAATCGTGCAGAAGATCTTTTAAAACAAAGACCGGTGTAATCTCCAGGATTTTCCAGATTCAAAAACGTAGCTATATTCTTGGGTATACCTCCAAATGTATGAACACCAACTCGCTGTCTTAAACATTTACCGTCTCTAAAACCCACAAAAAATCGGTCATGTGCAACATCCTTTGGACGAAGTGTCATATATTTTCGAACAATTGTTACCATATCCAAATCATCAACGTCTCCTGATTTTATAAAAAATTGTCGAGTATTCGGGTTTTGTATCAATACTTTAATAGAGTGACCTTCGTCAGTCACATCTTCTAGAAGTAAATTTGTAAAATCTTCTCTTCTGCAAGCACCAACTAATCCAATAATAAGTGCCACCTTCATCAATAAAAACCGATCATCATCTGCTTCTTTTAAAAATTTACTAACATCATCTTTTGTAAACATATTAGTTGCGTGATTTGGTACATAACCATTAGATAAGCTTTTTAAAAATGCAAATAACTTTCTGTATCTGCTAATCTCCACATTTTTTTTAACTAATAGAACGTTGCGTAACATGCAATAATAAGACCAAAGAGAGGAAGGTTTGTGAGAGTCCGATAAATGTTCAAAATATGATATCAAAACTATTTCCTCAGTCAAATTTGTCACATTTCTAGTTTCACACCATTTTTCAAAGCGCCCATACGATAATTCATGTTGTTGAGATAAAGCTGAGTTTGAAACATCTTGGTCAATATCTGAAGGAATAATTAGATCAAAATCACACATATTTTTAAGTAATTTTGTCAAAATGTATACGCATGCGCAAAATAAGTAAAATAAAAACACTTAGTGAGAACTAGCGGCTCACAGTCAGTTGTATATGATAACCCAAAAATAAAAACAAATCTTATATTCTCTATGCGATTCTGAATATTGGTCATAAAAAAATATTTGCATACTGTTTATGTAATAATATATTTTAAAAAGAAAACGATAACTTATATATACATAAATTTTCCTTTTACCAAAACAATTTTACACTATTAGATCTCCAAATACTACGTGTCGCTTGATTGTTAAATGAGCAACTTGTGATTCAGCCAAAAATGACGCCGAAGATTTTTTGAAACAGTGGCCGGTGTATTCTTCGGGATTCGGTAATTTCAGAAACAAGGCTATTTTCCTAGGCATACCACCAAACGTGTTGATACCAACAGGTTGTCTGGTACATTTACAATGTTTGTAAGCCAGAAAAAAACGGCTGTGGTTAATTTGATCAGGGCGAAGATCAATATATTTTCTTATGACTCTTAACATATCCACACCATCAATGTCACCTGGTGTTACAATAAATTCCCTAGCTGTTTTATTCGTAGTTCCTAACGAAAATCGTATCCACTGCCCTTCATCTTTAATATTTTCCATACGTAAATTTGTTAGATCTTCTCTTTTGCAAGCACCACCCAAACCAATAATCAGTGCCACTTTTATCAATAAATATCTATCATCATTAGCTTCTTTCAAAAATTTGCTAACGTCGTATTTAGTTAAAATTCTAGATATTTGTGGCATATATCCTTCAGAACTTCTTTTCAAAAATGCCATCAAATTTTTGTACTTGCTAATGTCTACCAGTTGTTTCTTCAAAATGACGTTTCGCAACATGGCATAACAAGCCCAAAGTGAAGAAGGTTTTTGTGAATCTGATAAATGCTCAAAGTATGAAAGCACAACCTCCTCGTTGGCAATATTCTTTGCATTTTTAAGTTCGCACCATTTCTCGTAGCGCCCATATGCCCACTCATACTTGATTCGTGATTTTTCGGATAAATTAGAGACATGTGCAGTTTCTTCAATATCTGAAGGAACATTTACATCAGAAACATATATTTTAACAATATAGTACGCATGCGCAATAATACAATATGCGCAATAATAGTATGTGCGCAAAATGTAGCTACTTAGTGTGAACTAGCGGCTCATAGTCAGTTAGTAAGCACACTTGGTATAGTCGCATAAAAAAGCATGTAATTTTAATACTAAATAATAGGATTCGTTATTTACAACCACTGTACCGGAGAGTATTTAAGTGTCATATAAACAAGTTATTTCCCTCTAAAAATAAAATGTGTGTGTGTGTGATTTTAACTTTTATATTTTAAATCATTTCCATCATAACAGTTAATTGCTTCTTTGTGGAATAATAATTAGCCAACAATAAAAAAATCGCGGAACTTTAAAACCTACGACTCGACAAACTAGAATTGCATCCTAACAAAATCAGAATTTCTTTAAACTTCTTAAACAATAGACACAAAAGATGATAAGCAAAAGTCAAACCAAGTTTTTTCGGAAAGCTAAGATTGCTTTTCTAAATAGATTTAATACCAATTTAGATTATTGATTTCGTCTAAATTCGATTGTGCCCCTATTGAGAATCGGACGTCTTAAAAAAAACTTTAAGTAGATTTGCTGGTTTCAAGAAATCGTTTTTTTTGCACCGTTTTAAAATCTTAAGTTTCAAAAATGTTCGTTTAAAAGGGGTTTTGCCAAATTCTTAATAGTTCGCTAGTATTTGTAGCCCGCACAACTAGTGCGCAGTCTCTCCACGTGTATCTGCGTCTTTACATGCGTTTGATCAACGTTTGCGTCCTCGAAGCATGACCTGGTTGTTGAGTTAGTATTTAATGTCACCGTTTGGGTACCGTCGATAGTGGTACGTAGTTTGCCATTGTCTGGCGCCCTATAGTCTCCGATCCCTGGCATTGGCGTTGTTGTAATTTTCAGCCACGGGTGTGTCTCAAGCTCCGGGTGCGGTAATATTCTCCGACCAGTAAGACTTTACAAAGTTTTAAAAGTTGGCCAAGAGTAACAACACGTCCTATTGTATTCCGGGGTAAATGAAAAGGTTTTTCATTTACACAGCAATCATACCCTTTTTGGCCACCCTGTATATGTGTTGAGTATGCAACCAAACGTACCGTGTATCTTTGGTTGCATAGTCTCAAGCCCTCACAATTATCGAACATTCCAGACATCTAGCGGACAACCGATTAACCAAAGGCGTCATATTAGAAAACATCATAATCCCCACTACCAGTGACAAATGACAAATTGAGAGAGCGCGCAGATGTACATCAAGAATATGACAAGATACAATAACACTCATTCTCCATCCCACTCTTTTCAAGTTTTCGTATACCCCTCGCACTCACACACTCTAATGGCAATACAACCCAGTTTGCGCACACGAAAAGACGTTTAAAACGAATAAAAACTTTAAAAAATATAGTTTAAGTAAAATATAAAATACATTTATAAGTATTTAATGCTCCAACGCAACTTAAGGTGCATCTCAACTAAGACGGTCTTACAATAAGACCCACTTAAATTTGTCTAATGTGACCTTAGCATTAAAATACGTTTGGTAAAAACGGACTTAACACACGCGAGATGTAATTTTGTGTTTGTGCAACATTTTATGAAGAGCTTTAGATAAAAGCAAGTTTCAAGCTTTAGCTACTGCTTAAGTTGCGTTGGTGCAACCGGGCATAGAACATCTTTAGTTTATCCGCGTAACAATCGGTCAATTGGATTGAAACATAGAACAATGTAATAAGCATTTAAGATATAATTCAGAGCTTAATTGAGGTTTGAGATACAGAGAATCAGATGTGGTGCACACACCGCAACATCATCTCAAACTCTATTGCATTCTTCTGCATTTTCACAATGGTTTAGCTGAACTTAGTTCAACTAATCTTTCACAAATTCAGGTAAAAGTACAAGCGAGTTTAGTGTAAACTCGTTTGTTTGTTCTCTCTAGTTTAAATGCGCTGAACATAATTAACAATTGCAAAATTATGTAGAACACTTGACAAATGCCGTTTAACATATAGAGCTGTAATAATAAGATAAACGCATAATATTTTGCACCAATTAAGTCACTACGACCCTACATATAGAAATAATTTTAAAAAAATATCTCTCATCAGTGAGCATAATTACTTATGCACCTCCCTCGTTCCATAAACTTATCCCTTTCCGCGCAGAACTTTATCTAATACTGTATTAATTAAATAAATCATTATAATTGTAATACAAATTTTATTTTTATAAATCTGAACTCATAAAAAAAAAGAAGAAAGAAAGAAGAGAGGAAATTAAAAACCAATTTTGAAACGCTGTGAAACTGACAAGCCACTAGTTTTCACCAAGTTGGAACAAAATTAAATAAGTGCCACACCTAAGTAAGCTCTGCCATAACCAACCATAACTATAAAGCAAAAGGGCGCGAGCGGCATACAAACTACCTGAAGGGTAGGGGCATAATATTTTTAAACCGTGTACATTGCAACTTTTTTGTTTAGATTATTGAACTCACCTTATTTATTTTATTGATGCTCTTCTTGAAATTCAATTGTTGTTTAGTGACAAAAAAATATTGTTTATATCGCCTTTTACAAAATTAATCCGATACCAACGCGCATCGGAATCGCGTCAGTGCAAGTGAAAAAACACCCGATCGCGACGGGCCGTTAAAATCAATCGATCCAAACCGACCGTTTTAATCATCAGATTGGTGCAACCTAGAATCAATCTGCAAGCTGCTACAAATTCGTGTGTAAAACATTCGCAACGCAAACGCTTCCTTAAAAAAATTAAAAAGATACGTTACGAAAGGCGTCCACACCTAAGACAAAGTTCTATTACAAATCTGAACATAAAAATCTCGTTTATCGCAATATGTCAAAAAATGTAACTCGTTATAAACCGTTTAGAATGAATATAAGCGCTCTATGATGATTATTCTTTGATTCTACATAAGCTACAACTTCGTTCGAATGCTTTTATTATGAATGTGTATAAGTAACTTAACATAACACGATTTTTGACGCTGGATATGCGTAATTAAACATTTTCCAAATAACACTGATAAACAATATGAAAAAATAAAAACGCACATTAGAGCAAATGTTTTTTTTTTTACATTAGTCAGATAAACCGTTTCAATGTCAATCTAGAAGCGAAGCAAAGCATGAATAAATTTTCTAATAAAAAAACCAACAACGCATTCGCAAACCTTAATTCTCACATGCGCAATAAAAAGATGCTTGAAAGCGTAGCAGAAAAGCAAAAACAAATTACTTTATTTTAATAATTGGCACATTGCAACCTACGATTATGAAACAATGTCCCTCCATTTTGACTTACAAATAGTGATCGATTAGCGTTACCGATGCAAATATACCAACCATTGAAGCAGATTTTCTCCACCACTACGAAGAAGTCAACAACTACCTAATATAACTTAAAATCACTCTGCGTGGCAGAACTTGTGTCGTCAGGTGAAGATCAGTGGTACGGGAAATTCCTGCCGTTCGAGAACATTCTCTGTGGCACAAGTTATTAGAACAATACCCGTAAATAACGTGACCAATAAGGTTAGCAAACGAGATCAAGCGTTCGATAATCTCCACACCTGAGCCACTTGTCACCGAGAGACCCAAGAAGATACTTTAATTTATACGACACTCAAAAAGTTGTTGGGTGGCACAACTCCATATAGAACCTAAAAAAGAATGTACGTGGAGACCATGCGGCGACTGGAAAAGACTCAACGTAATAAAATGCCCATCTTGAAGATTTTGCCCACGCTCTTCATGGCAAGAAGATACTTTCCACCATAGATTTGGTCAGAGCAAATAACCAGATTCCAGTAGTCGGAAAAGACATCACAAAAACGTAATTTTGACATTTCATAACCGGATTTTTGATATTTTATGAATTGAATTTTGCAGCTTTTACAATTTATGGCCAGATTTTGGCGCTTCATAGCCAAATTTTGCAGTTTTTGAAATTAATTTAATAAACATTTGACAAAAGTATAGGCCAAATTATAGAGCTTTCATGTTACGAATAAAATATTGCACTTTTAAACAATTGATGCTCGGATTTTAATTCTATGTGAAAATGTTTTAATATTTAATTGCCCGATTTAGTTATTTTTGACTTTGTATAAATAGAATTTTGCACTTTTCAACAGTTTATGGCCGGATTATGGTGCTTTTTAACAATATTTTGATGTTTCAAGACGGATATTACTAATTTGATATCACGACCTATCCTAGTCATATGCTAGAGAGATTTGTGAATTTTATTAAATATATTGGTAATTTGTATGCTCGTTCAATTTATTTATAAGCACGTGTGAACGATGGCGGGTCGTATAAGTGACACGCCGATACGAGAGATCGAGATATACTGGACTAACTCGAGCAGAGAGGGCAAGAGCAACTTAAAGCTGAACAAAGAAACTCAGTAACTTTTTCGCAGTTCAGCGATTTGACGGCAATGCAAAATAAATTAGTGTTAAGTTAAACGTCTATCATACCGTACTGGAGGCGATAAAGAAGAAAACGCCTGCATAGTAGAATGAAAATGGGCTTAACTTTATGATAAAAAAATTGCAATTTCAGCAGTGTATAGAGGCCAATTTTGCTATATTTGAATATTACATTTTTCAAATTTTGATGATTTCAACAATATTTTGATATTTCATAACCAGATTTTACGTTTTTTTTTTAATTTCTTGAATTTTTTACACTTTTAATCAGTTATGACCTGCTTTTGGTTATTTTTGACAATATTTTAATGTTTCAAAGCTAGAATTTGCCATTTTTGACTTCATAAATAAAATTTTGCACTTTTCATCAGTTTATGGCCAGATTTTGTTTCTTACTAACATAATTTTGACATATCATTACCGGATATTGCATTTAAAAAAAAAATTGCACATTTTAACAGTTTATGATCAGAGATTTTGATTAAACAAAACAATATTTGATATTTTATGGCCGGATTTTGGCTATTTTGATATTTTACATTTTTTAACAGTTTTATGATCAAATTTTGGTGTTTTCCAACAAATATTTTTACACTTTTATTAAACAGTTTATAACCAGTTTTGCTTATTTCTGACAATATTTTGATGTTTTCAAACTAGAATTTGCTATTTTTGACTTCACAAATAAAATTTTGGACTTTTCAACAGTTTGGGTCCAGATTTTGTTTCTTACTAACATATTTTTGACATATCATGACCGGATATTGCTTTATTGACATTTTATGAAAGAATTTTGTACTTTTCAACAATTTATGGCCTGATTTTGATAAAAAATACAATACTTAATAGTTTATGATTAATATTTCAATATTTTATATACCGAATTAGCAATTTTTAAAATGTCTTGAAATTTTTTACACTTTTAAACCAGTTTTAGACCGGATTTTGGATATTTCTAACAATATTTTCATGTTTCAAAACCGGTTATTGCCCATTTGACATTTTATAAAAAAAAAACATTTTCAGCCGAGTATAGCCCAATTGTTAGTGCTTTCTGAAAATATTTTGATGTTTCAGGACTAGAATTTGCTATTTTTGACATTTCATAAATAGAATTTTGTACTTTTCAACAGTTATAACCA
The DNA here is from genome assembly GCA_963932245.1 of Tachinus rufipes. Taxonomy (NCBI): domain Eukaryota; kingdom Metazoa; phylum Arthropoda; class Insecta; order Coleoptera; family Staphylinidae; genus Tachinus; species Tachinus rufipes. Next base: position 94,524,531 of record OZ010746.1, read on the forward strand.
GATTTTGATTTAAAAATATTTTGATATTTATTGGCGGATTTTGCAGTTTATGAAATTAATTAAATACATTTACATTTAACAATAGTATAGGCCGGATTTTGGTGCTTTCTAACACTATTTTGATTGATCATTACAGATTTTGATATTTTTGACATGTTATGAATAAAATGTTGCATTTTTAAACAGTTGTTGGCTGGATTCTGATTCTATCTGCAAATATTTTAATGTTCTATGTCAGGATTTGTTATTTTTGACTATTTATGAATATAATTTTGCACTTTTTAACGCCGAATTGTGCTACTTTTGACATTTTATAAATAAAATTAGCACCTTTTAACAGTTTGTGTCGGATTTTGGTTATTATATTATATACAATATTTTAATATTTCATTTTGCTATTTTCTACTTTTTATGAATAGAATTGTGCACTATTCATCAGTTTATAGACGGATTTTGGTGCTTTTGAGACTTAATATAAATAAAACTGTGCACTTTTCAACAGTTTTTGACCAAATGTTGTTTTCTGACAATATTTTCATACTTTATGGACAGATTTTACTATTTTTAATATTCTATGATTAAAATTTTACAACTTTCGACAGTTTATGACCTGATTTTGCTTTGTTCTAACAATATTTTTGATATTTTATGACCAGATTTTGCTATTTTTAAGATTTCATCTTTTTTGAGTGCATTTTTTAACAGTTCATGGCCGGATTTCGGAGCTTTCTGACTATACTGTAATATTTTATATCTGGATTTTGCTGTTTTTGACTTATGAATAGAATTTTGCAGTATTTATCGCCAAATTTTGCTGCTTCTAATAAAATTTTGATATTTTTAGCCACATTTTGCTTGTTTTTAAATTTAATAGATTTTTGTACATTTTTTAGTAGTTTATCGCCGAATTTTGATGATATCTATCAATATTTTGTTTAAAGAACTATTTTTGAAATTTGATGAATAAAATTATGTACAGTCTTTTACAGTTTAAGACCCAATTTTGCTATTTTTGACATTTGACAAATGTAATTTGGCACTTTTCCAAGATTTTGATTCATTCTAACAATATTTTAATATTTCGTAGCTGGATTTTGTTTCTAACTACTAACATAATTTTGACATTTCCTGACCAGATTTTGCTATTTTTGACATTTTATGAAAAAAATTTGAACTTTACCACAGCTATGGCTAGATTTTCGTTAAATTTTCGTTGTAATATTTTATATCTGGATTTTCTGTTTTTGACTTTTTATAAACACTATTTGATAATTTATAGCCGCATTTTGCCAGTTTTAAGATTTAATGGATTTTATCTACAACTTCTAACAGTTATCGCCGAATTTTAATGATTTCTAACAAAATTTTGATGTTTAAAGCCGGATTTAGCTATTTTTCACATTTTGTAAATACAATTTGGTCCTTTTCAATAGTTTATACCGAAATTTTGATTCATTCTAGCAATATTTTAGTATTAAATGGCCAAGATTTTGTTTTTTACTAACATAATTTTGACATTTCATAACCGGAATTTGCTATTTTTGACATTTGATGAATACAATTTGGAACTCTTCAACAGTTTATGCCAAAATTTTGGTTTATTCTAGCAATATTTTAGTATTACAAAGCCGGATTTTGCTATTTGCACTTTTCAACAGTTTATAGACAGATTTTGTTTTACTAACATAATTTTGACATTCAACAACCGTACTTAGCTACTTTTGACATTTGATGAATACAATTTGGCACTTTTCAATAGTTTATGCTGGAATTTTGTTTCATTCTAGCAACATTTTAGTATTACATAGCCGGATTTTGCTATTATTTTGCACTTTTCAACAGTTTATGGCCAAATTTTGTTTTTACTAACATAATTTTGACATTTAATAACTGGATTTTGTTTTGACATTTTATGAAAAGAATTATACATTTTCAACAGTTTTATGACCGGATTTTAGTGCTTTCAAACAATATTTTAATATTTCATAGCCAAATTTAGCAGTTTTTGAAATTTCTTAAAGTTTTTACAATTTTCAACAGTTTATAGCCAGATTTTGATGCTTTCTAACAATATTTTGATGTTTCAAGACCAGATATTATAAAAAAAGAGTGTATAGCCCGTCAGGTGCTTTCTGATATTATTTTTGAGGTTTTATGAATTTGTTTGAAATAGTTTATAGCCAGATTTTGGTGCTTTCTAACAATATTTTGATGTTTTAAAGAACAGATTTTAATATTTTTGACGTTATGAATAAAACTTTGCACTTTTCATCAGTTTTTGAAGAAATTTTGGTTAATTCTAGCAATATTTTGGTATTACATAGCTGGATTTTGCTATTATTTTGCACTTTCCAATAGTTTATGGCTGCATTTTGTTAATTTTGACATTTAATAACTGGATTTTGCTATTTTTGACATTTTATGAAAAAATTTTGCACTTTTCAACAGTTTATGGCCAGATTTGGATTAAAAAACCAATAAATTGATATTTGATGCCGGATTTTGCTATTTTTGACATTTTATAAATAAAATATTACATTTTTCAACACTTTTATGACCGGATGTTGATGCTTTTTAACAATATTTTGATATTTCATAGCCAAATTAAACAGTTTTTGAAATTGCTTGGAATTTTTTACACTTTTCAACAGTTTATGGCCGGATTTTAGTATTTTATAACAATATTTTGATGTTTCAAGACCAGATATTACCAATTTTAATAAATTATAAAAAAGCAGTGTAGCCCATCAGGTGTTTTCTTATATTATTTTAATATTTCTTCCAATTTCCTATTTTTGAGATTTTATCAATTTGTTTAAACTTTTTTTGATGCTTTCTAACAATATTTTGATATTTTAGGGACAGATTTTGATATTTTTGACATGATTTGAATAAAATTTTGCACTTTTCATCCGTTTTTGGCCGAATCTATAACAATATTTCATAAATTATTTTCAACAGTCCGCCTAATTACAGTGTTCTCTAATATGTTGATATGCTATGACAGGATATGACAAGATATCAAATCTTGTCTAAAAAAAAATCAAAACCAATAAAAATCTTAAGAGTCAAGCAAATATTTGTAGTATCTACACAAATGCAAACAAAATGTGCAAATGTATCAAATAATTCTTTGAAAGTGTAACACAAATGTCCAAGTACCAATAAAATATCCATAATTGACCTAATCACATCTACCAAAAACGATGATAAAAGTTATTTCACAATTTTACACTTTTTAACAGTTTATGGCCAGATTTAGCCTTTTTTAAACAACATTTAGATATTTTGTAGCCAGATTTTGCTATTTGTGACATTTTAAAATAAAATAGTACATTTTTAAACAGTTTTATGGCCGAGTTTTGGTGCTTTCTAACAATATTTTGATATTTCATAGCCATATTTTGTTATTTTTGAGATTTCTTAAACATTTTTACACTTTTCAACAGTTTATGGCTGGATTTTGGTGCTTTCTGATAATATTTTGATGTTTCAAGACCGGATATTCTTATTTTTTATGTTTTATAATAAAATATTGCACCTCAATCATCTACAATATTCTTTTCTGTAAAATCATAAAATAGATTAAAAAATCGATATGATGAAAAGTATTGGTTATAAAATTGTCATTTGCAATTGTAATGTCAGATGTAAATGGATCATACTTTTCAGTAACCGAAGTAAAGTAAGGTGATCGGTGAGAATAACTGAGAATAAGTGGCAAAAGAGAAGCACCTATTGTAAACTCACAATTTGTGATTGTCTGAACAAAAATGTATAAAGAAGTATTGATTTTATGTTTCCATAATTACAATAACAAATAAAATTAAAATGTCATATTGACCAAGCCAATTTGTGCATTATTAGTGAAATTTTACAGGTATTTCAGAAACAAAAACCATTATGACAAAAAAATCTTCATAATTCATATTGGGCCAACCTATAGAACTGAATTAAACGTGCACACCCACAGAACATATACAATTTAATAAAAATGAAGCAATGAAAATGCAATCAACTCAATACTTTTCCTATTACTATACTAAAAGTGCATATTTTCCTTAATTTTAACATAATTTATAAACAGTTTAATAAAAAAATTGCAATGTACATAACGCTCAAATCGAATGTAATCCCGAAACGCCAAAAAAAGTATCAAATAATAAAAATTATCACATACCTTGACTATCACCGGAACCACCATCAGCACTCGGACCTGCTTTAGGCTCCTCCCCTTCCATCATTGAATGTTCATCAGCAGTTTCAGTTTCAAAAGTTTCGTCCATATACGATTCAACCTGACTGTCATCATACTGTACATCAGATTGATTCGAATCAATCGTCGTATCAAATGGTTCTAATTTAAAATGTACTATATCTTGCGTTGTCGGTTGTTGTGGTGGTTCCTCAATTTTAGCAACAGGTATAGGACTAGGAGGTGGTGAAGATATAACAGGTGTCGTTATAAGTTTAGGTCTTTTAGGCGTTGGACCTGTAGATCGTTTTATTAATTTTTTTGAATCTTCAGTTAAGGGCCGTTTATTAGTTTTCGAATCCGTTTCTGTAGCTTCTTCAATTTCATTCTATTTAAATAAATCAATTCATTAAACTATAATTATTAATAATAATAATATCAACTTACATTATCACCAGTTAATCCTTTAATTTGTAACGCCTCAGCTGTTTTTATAAATGTTGCGAGGTTTTCTTGATTAACTTGCACTTCACCTTGATACATAAATGTTAACAAATCGTTCATAACTAAGTAACTAACGTCTTTCATAAACACTATTGGATGTTTACACGGATTTGTGCTAAACAGGGATCGAAAATATGGGCTGCAAACCGATAAAACCATTTTGTGTGCTTTCAACTGTTGCCCTTCGATTGCTAAGGTGACATCAACTAAGTCTTCATTTTCCAACAATGAATGCATACCCGAGCTCATATTTTTGTGGAAGTTATCCCAACATAGGGAAAATTGTTCCGTGGCCATCTGAAAAAATGTTATTTTGTTTACATTCAACAACAACGGCGAAACAGCAACATGGCGTCTCATTAATTTATTCCATTTTATTATTGATCTTACTTTGATTTCTGTATTGCTGACCTTATCCTATTATGTTCAGTTCTAATTGGACACTATTTAATTAAAAATGTTCCAATACTTTCTTGGAAATTCTCTTATTTTTTGGAGCAAACAAATCTCATGAAAATCATGACGCCAATTTTACAGTTTTCTCATACCGATTAAAAAGTTGAATAGTTTTCTATAATACCGACAACTTCTAGTAGACAATTCCAAAACCTTGTCATAAGATTTTTGAAAATGGCGTCAAATTCACATAAGGTGTGTTCCATTTGCGCACTTTATGCACCCGGTGCATTTTTACATTTTTCAATATTGCGAGCAACAGCGTCTTACACTTGACAAACGCAAAGAAAATATTTGGCGTTTGTGGGACGTTCTCTATCTTGAAAAACACATAAAAAATGTAAAAAGCGTTTGACAAATAAATTCAAAAATCAATGAATTAGTGCCACCAAGTGCGACTATTTTGTCAAATGGAAAATCTCTAATTATTTGTTTCTATAATTATTTTTCATTCATTCATCAAATAAAAATGTAATTAATTTTAATAGCTTATTATTGTATTATCTAACTTAATCTAATTTTCTTATAAACTCAGGAATTATTACAAATAAATCTCTTACAAGTCCATAATCAGCTACACTTAAAATAGGTGCATGTTCATCTTTATTAATAGCCACTACCATTTTACTGTCTTTGATAGCACCTATGTGATATTTAGTACCAGATACACCAATAGCTATGTATAAATCTGGTGAAATGTTTTTGGAGGTATATCCTACTAGTTCGACATGAGTCGCGTAGCCTGCATCCACAGCAGAGCGTGTTGCTCCAACAGCTCCTTTAAGTTTTGCTGCTAAATAATATAACATTTTAAAATTTTCAGCTGAGCCTAGGCCGCGACCACCGCATATTACCACTTTTGTTGTACGCACATCTGGTAACTTAAAAGAGTCTGTTTTTATTCCTAAATATTCTAAGTGATGTGATTTGTAATCGCCTTTTGGAAAGTGTTTCTGACGGGCATTACCACCTAATAAAAAAAAAACAAAATTTAATAAAATACAATTTAAACACCAAATGCGCCAAAACACAATCATTATTAAAGTTTAAAAAACCTTAAATATTTAAAATAAGTTATAATATATTATTGTATTTGTAAACATAAACATTTTTTTACGTAATGTTTGTTGTTGTTGAATGAATAATGACAGTTCTGTTGTACGCTTGCTGGACGTACTTTGTAGCCATTCTAAGCTGTCACGAAATGTTTAAGAGATATTATAAACGTCACAAAATGTCTGGGAGCAACTAATAATTGTTTTTGAGCTGTCATAAATGTCATAAAATGTTCGTAAGCTGCCATAAACTTCATAAAATGTTCCAGAACTGTCAGTTTAAGAGATTTATAAATGTCATAAAATAACCGTAAACTGTCATAATTTTATAAAATGTTTGTGAGCAGACAATAATTTTTTCAGAGGTGTCATAAAATGTTCTGAGCTGTCATAAAATGTTCCTAACCTGTCATAACGTGTTTATAAACTGTCATAAATTTTTTGTGAGATATAATAAACGACTTAAAATGTCAATGAACTGTCATAAATGTTATAAATTGATTGTGAGCTGTCGTAAATATTATAAAAAGTTTATTAGCTGTCATAAACTGTTCCTGAACTATCATAAAATATTTGTAATTTGTCATAAACTTTATAAAATGCTTGTTAGTTGTAATACGCGTCATAAAATGTTTGTAATCTGTCATAAACGTTATAATATGTTTGTGAACTGTTATAAGCGTCACAAAATGTTTAAGATGTCATTAATGGTTTCTGGACTGTCATGAAATGATTGTAAACTGTCATAAAATCTTTATAAATTGTCATGAACGTTATAAAATGTTTGTGAGCAGTTGATAATTGTTTCTTAGCTGTCATATCGTCATAAAATGTTCCTAAACTGTCATAAAATGTTTAAGAGATATCATATACGTCCGATATATCCGTGAGCTGCTATAAACGTTATAAAACGTTTGAAAAGAGTCAAAAATTGTTTCTAAAGTGTCATAAATGTTATAAAATGTTTAGAAGCTGTCATAAAATGTTTCCCATCTGTCATGAAACGTTTAAAAGATATGATAAACGTCACAAAATGTCTGTGAGCTGCCATAAACTTCATAAAATGTTCCAAAACTGTCGAAAAAAGTTTAAAAGATATTATAAACGTCATAAGATAGCTGTGAACTATCATAATTTTATAAAATGTTTGTGAGCAGTCGATAATTGTTTTTGAACTGTCATAAAATGTTTGTAACTTGTCATATTATATTCCTAATCTGTCATAAAATGTTTGTGAACTGTCATGAACGCTATAAAACATTTGTAAGCAGTTGATAATTGTTTCTGAGCTGTCACAAAATGTTCCTAAGCTATCAAAACGTCATAAAACGTTTCTAAACTATCATAAAATATTTAAGAAATATCATAAACGTCTAATATATCCGTGAGCTGCCATAAACATTATAAAACTTTTGAGAGTAGTCAATAATTGTTTTTGAACTGCCATAAATGTTTCTAATCTGCCATAAATGTCATAAAATGTTGCCAAACCCGTCACCAAATATTTAAAAAATATTATAAACGTCACAAAATGTCTGTAAACAATTAATAATTGTTTCTGAGCTGTCATAAATGCCATAAAATGTTCGTAAGCTGCCATAACCTTCATAAAATGTTCCAGAACTGTCATACAAAGTTTAACAGATATTATAAACCTCATAAGAAGACCGTAAACTGTCATAATTTTATAAAACGTTTGTGACAGACAATAATTGTTTTTGAAGTGTCATAAATGTCATAAATTGTTCTAAGCTGTCATAAATGTCATAAAATTTTTCTAATCTGTTATAATATGTTTATAAACTGTCATAAAATTTGTGTGAGCTGCCTTAAACTTTATAAAATGTTTCAGAACTGTCATAAAAAACTTAAACTGTCATTATTGTGTAAAATGTTTGTTTCTGAGGTGTCATAAATGTCATAAGATGTTCTAAGCTGTCATAAATGTTATAAAATGTTACTAACCTGTCATAATTTTTTTGTGAGCTGCCATAAACTTCATAAAATGTTCCAAATCTGTCATAAAAAGTTTAAGAGATATTATAAACGTCATAAGATGATTGTGAACTGTCATAATTTTATAAACTGATTGTGAGCAGATAATAATTGTTTCTGAGCTGTCATAAATGTCATATAATGTTCTTAACCTGTCATAATATGTTCCTAATCTGTCATAAATTGTTTGTTAGCAGCCATTAACGTCATAAAATATTCCAAAACTGTCATAAAAAGTTTAAAAAATATTATAAACGTCATAAAATGATTGCAAACTGTCATAATTTTATAAAATGTTTGTGAGCAGACAATAACTGTTTCTGAAGTGTCATACATGATATAGTATGTTCTGAGCTGTCATAAATGTCATAAAATGTTCTTAACCTGTGATAATATGTTCATAAACTGTCATAATTTTTTGAGACCTGCCATAAACTTTATAAAAAGTTCCAGAACTGTCATAAAAAGTTTAAAAGATATTATAAACGTCGACCGTAAACTGTCATAATTTTATAAATGTCATAAAATGTTCTGAGCTGTCATAAATTGTTCTTAACCTGTCATATATGTTCATAAACTGTCATAATATTTTTGTAAACTGCCTTAAATTTTATTAAATGTTCCAAAACTGTCATAAAAAACTTAAAAAATATTATAAACGTCATAAAATGACCGTGAACTGTCATAATTTTATAAAATGTTTGTGAGCAGGTAATAGTGCCTGAACACGCTGAATGTGGTATGGATACAACAAATTGCCCTTAAGAATTTTTCAAACTGTCCAAAAACTTACATTCAAAGTATTGGCAATTTTTTGCGTAGAACTACTTGGATCTTCCTATATTATGTCCAGCACATTCTGTTCCAGTTGTACCGTTCTTACTGTCATTGATCTCTATTTTATTTAATAATTGTTTTTGAAGTGTCATAAAATGTTCCTAATCTGTCATAATATGTTCATAAACTGTCATATTTTTTTGCGAGCTGCCTTAAACTTTATTAAATGCTCCAGAACTATTATTAAAAGTTTAAAAGATATTATAAACAACATAAGATGACTGTAAATTGTCATATTTTTATAAAACGTTTGTAAGCAGACAATAATTGTTTCTGAAGTGTCATAAAATGTTCTGAGCTGTCATAAATGTCATAAAATGTGCCTAACATGTCATTATATGTTCATAAACTGTCATACTGTTTGTGAGTTGCCATAAACTTCATAAAACGTTCTAGAACTGTCATAAACAGTTTAAAAGATATTTTAAACGTCATAAGATGATCGCAAACTGTCATAATTTTATAAAAAGTTTGTGAGCAGATAATAATTGTTTCTGAAGTGTCATAAATGTCATAAAATATTCTGAGCTGTCATAAATGTAATAAAATGTTCCTAACCTGTCATATATAACTGTCAAGAAAAGTTTAAAAGATATTATAAACGTCATAGTTTTATAAAATGTTTGTGAGCAGACAATAACTGTTTCTGATGTGTCATAAATGTCATAAAATGTTCCTAACATGTTATACATGTTAATAAACTGTCATAATTTTGCCTTAGATTTTATAAAATGTTCCAGAACTGTCATAAAAAGTTTAAGAAATATTATAAACGTCATAAAATGACCGTGAACTGTCATAATTTTATAAAATGTTTGTGAGCAAACAATAATTGTTTCTGAGGTGTCATAAAATGTTCTAAGCTGTCATAAATGTCATAAAATGTTCTAAGCTGTCATAAATGTCATAAAATGTTCCTAACTTGTCATAATTTTGTTCATAAACTGTAAATTTTTTTGTGAAATATAATAAACGTCATAAAATGTCAGTGAGCTGTCATAAATGTTATACATTGTTTGTAAGCTGTCGTAAATATTATAAAATGCTTATTAGCTGTCATAAACAGTTTCTAAACAATCATAAAATATTTGTGAGTTGTCATAAACTTTATAAAATGCTTGTGAGTTGTCATACGCGTCATAAAATGTTTGTAATCTGTCATAAACGTTATAATATGTTCGTGAACTGTTATAAACGTTATAAAATGTTTGGGATGTCATTAATTGTATCTGAACTGTTATAAAATGTTTGTAAACTGTCATTAATTGTTTTTGAACTGTCATAAAATTTTTGTAAATTGTCATGGACGTTATAAAATATTTGTGAGCAGTTGATAATTGTTTCTAAGCTGTCATAAAATGTTCCTAAACTGTCATAAAATGTTCCTAAACTCTCGTAAAATGTTTAAGAGATATCATAAATGTCCAATATGTCCGTGAGTTGTCATAAGCGTTATAAATCGTTTGAGAGCAGTCAATAATTGTTTTTCAACTGCCATAAATGATTCTAAGCTGCCATAAAATGTTCCCAAACTGTCAAAAAATGTTTAAAGAAATATTATGAACGTCACAAAATGTCTTTGAGCAACCAATAAATGTTGCCGAGATGTCACAAATGTCATAAAATGTTCGTAAGCTATCATAATCGTCATAAAACGACCGTGAACTGTCATAATTTTATAAAATGTTTGTGAACAGTCAATAATTGTTTTTAAACTATCAGAAATGTCATAAAATGTTTTTAAACTGTTATAATGTTATAAAGTGTTTGTTACAAGTCAATAATTGTTTCTGAAATGTCATAAATGTCATAAAATGTTCCAAAACTGACACAAAATGCTTAAAAGATATTATAAACGTCACAAAATGTTTGTGAGTAATCAATAATTGTTACTGAGCTGTCATAAATGTTATAAAATGTTCGTAAGCTGCCAAAAACTTCATAAAATGTTCTAAAACTGTCATAAAAAATTTAAAAGATATTATAAACGTCATAATGCAATCGTAAACTGTCACAATTTTATAAAATGTTTGTAAGCAGTCAATAATTGTTATTAAACTGTTTTAAAATATTTTTAAGCTGTTATAATGTTATAAAATATTTGCGAACAGTCAACAATTGTTTCTGAACTGTCATAAAATGGTCATAACCTGTCATAAAATGTTTGTGAACTGTCATGAACGTTATAAAATGTGTGTGAGCAGTTGATAATTGTTTCTGAGCTGTCAAAAATGTCATAAAATGTTCTTAAGCTATCAAAACTTTATAAAACGTTCCCAAACTGTCAAAACATGTTTAAAAGATATCATAAATGTCCAATATGTCCGTTAACTGCCATATACGTTATAAAACGACAAACTGTCATAAATGTTACAAAATGTTTCTAAGCTGTCATAAAATGTTCCCAAACTATTACAAAATGTTTAAGAGATATTATAAATTTTTTTAAATGTTTGTGAGCTGTCAAAAATGGTTTGATAGCTGCCATAAACGTCAAAAAATGTTCCAAAACTGTCATAAAAAGTTTAAAAGATAACAGTGAACTGTCATAATTTTATCAGATGTTTGTGAGCAGACAATAATTGTTTTTGAGGTGTCATAAAAATATTATAAAATGTTCTGAGCTGTCATAAAATGTTCCTAAGCTGTCATAATATGTTTATAAACTGTCATAAATTTTGTGTGCGCTACTTTAAACTTTATAAAATGTTTCAGAACTGTCATAAAATACTTAAAAATATTATAAACGTCATAAGATGACCGTGAACTGTCTTAATTTTATAAAATATTTGTTAGCAGACAATAATTGTTTCTGAGGTGTCATAAAATGTTCCTAACCTGTCATAATACGTTCATAAACTGTCATCATTTTTTTGTTAGCTGCCATGAACGTCATAAATTGTTCCAAAACTGTCATAAAAAGTTTAAAACATATTATAAACGTCATAAGATGACCGTAAACTGTCATAATTTTATAAAATGTTTGTGAGCTGACAGTAATCCCTTTAAAAAATACTCAAATAATTAAGAATTAATTTTAAAATATACCGCTTTCCAAAAACATTCCAACACATAGAATGCGTCTCACTATTTCTAAGAAGAAGACGCATTCTTTGTATGTGTTGAAATGGTTTCAGCAAGCGGCATGTCTATACTACAGCCAAGTTGATATGTTGAGTGGAAAATAACAATGAAATCAGATACTGCAAATGTTCCTAAACTTTCAACAATGTGTTTGAGCTGTCATATAATGTTCCTAAACTTTCAAAAATGCTATAAAATGTTTTTGAAGCGTCAGTAATATTACTGAACTTTCAACAATGTTTTTGCAGTTTCATATAATGTTCCTCAACTGTCAGAAATACTAAAATTGTTTTTTTACTATCAATAATGCTCTTAAACTGTCACAAATGTTCTTCAACTGCTACACATGTTTCTAAACTTTTGAAATGTTCTTGAACTGTCGTATAACGCTCTTAAACTCTTGAACACAAATAATGCTAAAACCTTGAAATGTTTATTTAACTGTCAAATAATGTTCCTCAACTGTCAAAAACTTTTAACAATGTTCTTGAACTGTCATATAATATTTCTCAACTGCCAGAAATGCTAGAAATGTCTTTTAACTGCCAATAATGCTCTTGATCTGTCACAAATGTTTCTAAACTTTTGAAATGTTTTTGAACTCTCACATAACAATGTTTTTGATTTGTTAATGATGCTTTGGAATTGCCACAAATGTTATAAACTGTTCTTTAATTGTTAAAAATGTTCCTAAACATTCAACAATGTTCTCGAACTGTCTTATAATATTTCTCAACTGCCAGAAATGCTAGAAAATGTCTTTTAACTGTCAATACTGCTCTTGATCTGTCACAAATGTTTCTAAACTTTTGAAATGTTCTTGAACTATCATATAATGCTCTGAAACTTCACAAATGTTCCTGAAACTTGAAACTAAAATGTTACTTAACTGTCATATAATGTTCCTCAACTGTCAACAATACTAAAAAATGTTTTGATCTGTCAATGATGCGCTGGAATTGCCACAAATGTTATAAACTGTTCTTTAATTGTCAAAAATGTTTTTGAACTTACAACAATGTTCTTAAACCTGTCATAAAAATATCTTTTAACTGTCAATAATGCTCTTGAACTGTCACAAACTTTCTTTAACTGCTACAAATGTTTAAAAACTTTCTGAAACTTTAAAATGTTACTTAACTGTCATATAATGAACTTTCAACAATGTTCTTGAACTGTCATATACAAAATGTCTTTTAACTGTCAATAAAGCTCTTGAACAGTCGCAAACTTTTTTTAACTGCTACACATGTTTCTAAACTTTGATTTTAAACTTCACAAATGGTCCTAAAACTTTAAAACGTTACTTAACTGTCATATAATGTTCCTCAACTGTCAAAAATAATAAAAAAATGTTTTTAATCCGTCAATAATGCGCTAGAATTGTCACAAATGTTATAAACTGTTCTTTAATTGTTAAAAATGTTCCTGAACTTTCAACAATGTTCTCGAACTGTCATATAATATTTCTCAACTGCCAAAAATGCTAGAAAATATCTTTTAACTGTCAATTTATTCATAATATTTGACAGATAAGCATTTATGATTACTTTTGACAATATTTTTGACAGATAATAAATATGTTTTAAAAGTTCTAACAACATATTTATACACAATACCTAAAACAGTGATTAACTGTCAAATCCGTGACTAAAACTATCAAAATAACTTCATTAGAAAATTGTGACAAACTGTCAAATTGAAGCGGCGATCAAATGTCAAATTAGTAATCAACATCATCTGTCAAACCAACAACGTTAACTGTCAAAATAGTGAGAAAGTATCAAAATAATGATTAAAAGTCAAAATAGTGACTAAATGTCAACTTGAATCAGTTATCAACTGTCAAAACGGTGCCGTTAAATGTCAAAACTGTAACAAACTGTCAAATTAAAACAATAATCAACTGTCACAGTCCAGCCTAAGTAATTTTTTTTATAAAATCTAAAAAATATCAAAATAGTGCAATTCGGTCATAAACTAAATGAAAAGTGCAAAGTTCTATTCATAAAGTCTAAAATGGCTATAGCATATTGTCAGAAAGCACTAAAACTTGTTAAAAAGTGTCAAATTCTATTCTTTAAATTTAAAATAACAGAATTCAGCCTTTAAACATAAAATTATTATTAGAAAATAACAAAATTCGGTTGAAACTGTTAAAAGTAAATAGTTTTAATTCATAAAATAGCCAAGACCGGTCATACAACATTAAAATACTTTCAGACAGAATCAAAATCCGGCCAAAAACGGTTAAAAATGGTTTTCTGCGTCAATATTGATCAAGTTTATGTGGTAATTTTTAGCTAATTGTATGTTATGTTTCAAATGTTTTTTCTGTTATATATAGAATTTTTGTGTAGTAAACGTGATTTTTTAACAAATTTTCTACTACAAATGGTTTTTAAGCGCGATATTTATATGCTTTTTTTTGAGGTTTTCTAAGAAAATCAATATTTAGGTTTACTACTACAGTTTTGATAAATTTTATGATAAAAAATTGTTTTGTTGACAATTTTATGTGGTAAGCATGATTAAGCAGCAATTTTTATGAAAAAAAAAAGGGTTTTGTTTGTTTTTCAATCAAATTTTATGCCATATTTAGGTTTTACACACAATGTTTGATAAATAGAGAAGATATATAGACCTAAAGCAATGAAAATGTCAAAAATTTCAGCATGACTATGTTCATGTTTTAAAAATTTCAAAATGGTCGTCATTCAATGATACCAACTTAAATTTAAAGAATGTCATTGTCAATCACATAATTTTTACAAATATTACCTTCCAATTTATCTGGTTTAAAACTGGGACCCCTAATTGTAAACACTTTAATTTCATCTTGAACCTGAAGCTTTATATATGCTTGAGTTGCATAACAAGGTCTTACAAAAGTATTTGCATCAATCACCTTACTGACATCACTAATCTGTGAAGCGTTTAATTTCATCGCAACTCTTGGCAAATAATTTTTACTACTACTAGTTGCAACTGCACATATATGTGTTGCATTTTCTTGTTTCTGTACTGCCAATACTATTGCTTCCATCGATTCATATAAAAATCCTTCAAAAGCATCATCTTCTGCTATTATAATCTCATTAACATTGCTAGTTTTTTCAAGAATTTTAACAATATTACCAGTATTAGTACCTGCTACTAATATCTTTATACTATCAGCACCAATCTGTTTAATAGCCGTTAAAGCATTCGCTGTAAATGGAGCTAACTTATTTTTATTATTATGCTGCGCAATGAATAAAACACTACTAGCACGAACAGGCACAGTACGAAAAATATTCATTTTGACACTGAATTAAGTTAGCTTGATTTTATTAAGAATACAAAAAAAATATTGATATATAATTAAAAAAAAATTAAAATTATGGGATATTCGCCAAATAATCCTTAACATGAGAAGGATCAAGACGTTTGAAACCTGTTGAATCGCATATTCCAACTTCAATGTTGTCGGCAGTCATTTGACCTTCAAAGCTTTCCTTCAATGTTAATATAGCCGTGTGGACGGCATCATCCAATTCAAGATCTTCGCTGTATCTAACAATAATAATAATAATTAGACGTTAATTTTGTTTTTGTTTTGTTAAAAATTACCTTTTTTCCAAGAAAGTTTTTCCATTAATAAAATTCTTCCCCATAGCAGTTGCTTTCCAAGCAAAATAAGCTCCCGATGGATCACATTGGAATAAATAAGGCCTATCATTATCCCAACCGCAAATAAGCAAAGAAACCCCAAATGGACGTACACCACCCGATTGGGTATACTCCTGCATAACAGCAGCAACACGTTGTACAAGTTGTACTGTCGGTATGGGTTCTTTGTAAACGAGATAATATTGTTGTGCCATTTTACGAGCTTGTTTAACCAAGAGACGGTAATCGGGTCCCATACCGGAATATACCATACCGATATGCTTGGTTATCATTTCAACTTTGTTAACACTGTGCTCATCGTAGAGAATGGATTTGTGCTTATTTTCCGTTGCAATTACAACTCCATTGGAAGCTAAAATATTATGACAATGCAAAATTGAAGCTGTTCTATTAAATTAATATATTACCTTTGATTCCAACTGATGGAGCCCCAGCGGCGACTGCAGCCAAAGCATACTCAATCTGCACCAATTTGCCAGAAGGGCTGAAAACAAGGTTTGGGGTTATGTTTTGTTTATAATTAACCGGCTAGGATATTGTTATTTTAAATTATACTAAATGATTATTCTATGTATGGGGTGTTAATTAATTTAATTTACCTGAATGTTGTTAGCGAGAAACTGTATCTTTCCGTAGCCATGATTTACAATTACTTGCAAATCTTGGGAATGTCAGAAAAACTAACAATCATTTAGTGAGTAGGTAGCGACATCTACGTGAGTCGGGAATTAGTTGATAACTGCTTAAAAACCATAGGCGTCGACTGCTTTAATAAATTTCCTTTTTATATAATTTTAATCAATTAAAATATTATTATGCTGAAGCAATAGAGCTATAGGAATAAAATAATTTTAACCGAATTATAACAACGATTTTGTATAAAATTGCGGATAAAAAATAATAATAAAGCATTAAATTTTTTCATTATAACTAAGGCACATTTATTTAAAAAAATCCCTGCAATACTTACACAAATAATTAATACAAAATAAGGAACCCCATATTATGATTATAAATAAATAGCATAACCAATCTTCAAAGTCCCTGATTGATTTAGTAAAAATTTCAGTTGTATATTTATTTGAATTGTAACGGATTTACTTACCCCATAAATGCCAATTTTTCATTGAATTCCCGGATCAAAATGCAACTTACTTTTGGAGTAGATTGATGATGATGCACCTGTTTTTCCGTGGAAAGCCTTTTTCTAAGGCGTACGAAGAATTCCCACTGATTTATACGACGAGTATACGCTAGCCAGCCCTTTCACTTTCATCGCAGCACTCACTACACCAAACTGAGGTCTCTCCAGGCTGGTATGGCTTAGCGTAAGTAATGATGCGTGGAGGGGATGCGTATCGATTGATACTATCTGATCGATCTACGGGCTGATACATTATTAATTATTTCTGCATCACATTTTTTTTGAAAATATACAAAAAAATTAATGAATTTAAGTATTATTAATGTGTAATTAATTAAATAATTTTTGCCTATTTTGCTTCTTTCACCGAAGGAAATCCCTCTGATCTACAAACTTTCGGTTTGGCAGGGATTCAGATAGAACTGTTGACTAATCTCAGAAGCAATTGCGTTGCTGCCCTTCACCGTTTTGTGCATTTTTTGCACTTAGGAATACAAAAAAAACGTGTTTTTGGCGGTTATTTTAAAATTGCCGCCAGGGTGCTAGGAATATCGGGGTCGGACTCTCAAAATCGTAATCAGTGGTTCATTTTACGTCAGGAAATGCAAAAAACCGATCTTTTTCTTCTAAAATTAAAAAAATCCTTGTCAAAAAAGAAGAAAGACTTTTGGTATGTGTCGACTCTTTCGATTGCCGAAGGAGAACCCCTTAAAGCACAGATTTCCGCTTTGACCAACAACCTACTGAAGTCTGTGGCTTAACACAAACAAATCTGCGTCTCCATCCGTCGGCTAAAAGTATGTTAGTTTCACGCTTTTAGAACTTTCAAATTGACCAAAAATAGCCATTTTTGGATAAGAGAAAAAAATGTTGAAAATATCAAAACGGCGATATTGAAATCGTAATCAGGGCTCCAAATTACTCCAAAAAACAAAAAATTACAAACTTTCATCCACATTTGTAGATTTTACTCTTAAAAACACGAGCTTCCTTACGTATTAAGCAATACAATCGATCGCTGAAGGTAAACCCTTTGACCTACAAACTTCCGGTTTGCAAAAACATTTGCCGAGGTCTGTTGGCTTGTCACAAAAACAATTGCGCCCCCCTCGGCTTCTTAAAACTATATTTGTTTCACACGTTTCTGTAATCAAAAAACACTGAAAAACCGCTTTAGATTAGAAGGTGAACGGTTAAGAATATCAAACCGGCAATTTTGAAATCGTAATCAGCAATCCAAATTACTTCAATAACCAAAAATCTACCAACATTGGTCCACATTTGCAAATTTTAGTGTGACGACGTGAGCTTATGGCGATAAAACCAAAACTTTCGTTGATCGCCGAAAGAAAACCCTTTGACCTACAAACTTCCCGTTTATCAAGGATTTAGATGAGTCTGTTGGGTGCTAGGAATATCGGGGTCGGACCCTCAAAATCGTAATATAGGGTTCATTTTACGTCAGAAAATGCAAAACAAAACAACCTTTTTTCGCTAAAACTGAAAAAATCTTAGTCAAAAAAGAAAAAAGACCCCCCCCCCCTTTTGTTAGTACTAAGAACCAATCAACAAACATCAAAATGAATCTTGGATTCATAAATCCAAGATCAATCCAAGATTTAATCTATTAGCACGGACATTGAACATCAGAAAATTGTTTAACAATGAATCTCTTGCAGTGGCGGAACTAGGATTTTTGGGCCCTATCGCAAAACATTAAAAGGGCCCAATCATAGACAGTTTTGAAAAAAAAGAACAGTTTTGTCATTTATTTAACTTTTATTTTGTAAAGTTTGGGGGGGGGGGGGGGCAAGTTTTGAAATAATTGTCGGAGGGTCCCTATGCTTGTGAGCCCTTCCGCATTGCAGACTCTTGCTTATTGGTTGCTCCGCCCCTGATCTCTTGATAACTAACGCTTGAGTGGGTGCACCAAATTCAAATTGTGGGCAAGTAACTTCTGTTGCTGTAAACCACTCATTTGCCTAAGTGTTAGTTATCAAAGAATCCATTGTTTTCCCCCACTTTTTGTGTTGTTGTAGGTATTATATACAAGAAAATGAATGTCAGATGTCACTTAGACATCAAATAATTAATTAACAATAAATTCTTTGATAATTTACGCTTGGGTGGGCAATTGGGCACCAAGTTTAAATTGCGAGCAAATAACTTTTATTCAAATTGTAGCTTCTTTTAATGTGGCACACTAGTCTTATGGTTAACTAGTTCTTTAAACAATTTATTTGTATTTTACAAATATATATAAATAAACTAATAAAACATAACAAAATTGTAATGAACTTTGTTTTATAATAGAATAAATTCTATTTATTGAAATAATTCCTTATATATTTCAATATATTATTAGAAACTTCTAGAACAATTCGATAAATGTATAAATAGCCAAAAAACACTATCAATTTTATTGTAAATCTTTAAAAAGATAAGAAACAAATATTCAACTCGTATTTTATGTATAAACAGTTTTTTTGCCAAATGCTTTATCTCCATTCTGTTCTTCGTGCGCAAGGCGATAAAGCTCAACCACACTCTTCTCCCCTGCAGTATCTGTGTGCACAACATACGCACACGATGTACTAAGACGGACTGCATGGATCTACTTTTCAGGCCGGATTATATTATTTTACATATCATCTCGCATCTGTTTAAATAATACATTAATAATTAGAAACCAATACGATCCTATCTTGTAAAAACTGCCGTATCTAAAGCGAGTTATGGCTTGCCTATCCACCCAAATGTTAGTAATCCAGAAATTGAATTTTTTACTATATAATATAGTTGTTTATTGTACAGACCTGTTTCGGCTGTTAGGCCATCGTCGGTGTAAAATTGTGAATTACATATATGTGATGTTATCAATGTTACTTCATATTCATAGCATCACATATATGTAATTCACAATTTTACACCGACGATGGCCTAACAGCCGAAACCGGTCTGTACAATAAACAACTATACATTATATAAAAGTATTTTAATACACCTACATAACCTATATTAGTAGAAAAGTTTAAAGAATAGAAAAAAAGTTAAAAAAACAAGAATAAATCTTTATCCTTTTCATTCTTGCGTCCGGGCTTGGAACCGGCTTTTGACAGAGTTAGAAAGTGAAATGATAGTCAAAAAGAAATCAACTAAAACAAGATCTACAAGAGCGTGACTTGATTTTTGCGACCCACCCACCCGCTCGAGTGTTTGTGATCAAGGGAATTATAGTTTCTCCCACTTTGTGAATAACTTGGACATTTGTCATTTGTACTGTTTTATTTTATAACAATTAGAATATCAGCAGTGATTGATTAGCCAATTTCTGGACAACAAACACTCTGGCGAGTGGGTGGGCAACAGTAGTCAAACAATTGAGCGTGACTCGATTTATTTTTGTGACCTACCGACCCGCCCGAGTGTTTGTGATCAAGGGATTATAATTTCTTCTACTGTGCACATATTCTTGTCAACTGTCACCTCTACTGTCGTATTTTATAACAGCAAAAACATTAGCAGTGATTGTTTAGCTAATTCTAGACAACAAAAACTCGGGCGGGTGTGTAGGCCACAGTAGTTCAACAGTTGAGCGTAATTCAATTTATTTTTATGACCCACCTGCCCGCCCAACTGTTTTGTCATGAAAGAATTGCATATACTACCACCAACCGTGTTTCTGCAGCTAACAAACATGACAGACTGACTGACAGATGTCATTAAGCTTAAAGAAAGAGTTGACGTAACTAATTTCTTGATGCGAGTGGGCTGAAGCACAGATTTTAAATACTAAGCCAGTGTTTTGATATAATGTTCCCGCCCACCCGCCCAAGTATTTTGTCCAATAGGAATTGCATATTACCACCAACCGTGTTTCTGCAGCTAACAAACATGAACCGTGTTTCTGCTAACAAACATGACAGAATGACTGAGAAATGTCATTATAGATATTGGGCCGGTAGTTTAATATGATAATCCCGCCCATTCTCCCAAGTGTTTGTCATAAAGAAATTCCATGTTCAAACACCTACTGCGTTTCTACAGCTAAAAACATGACAGAACGACTGACAGATCTCATTAAGTTTAAAGAAAGAGTTGATGTAACCAATTTCTTGATAACAAACACTTGTGCGGGTGGGCGAAAGCACAGTTTTTAACATGACAGAATGGCTGATAGATGTCATTAAGCTTAAAAAGAAAGTTGACGTAAACAATTTTTTGATAACAAACACTTGGGCAGGTGGGCGGAAGCAGTTTTTAAATACTGAGCCAGTGTTTTGATATGGTGTACCCGCCCAAGTGTTTTGTCATAAAAGAATTGCATATTACTACCACCAACTGTGTTTTGCAGCTAACAAACATGACAGTTGTCATAAAGCTTAAAGAAAAAGTTGACGTAACTAATTTCTTAATAACAAACACTTGGGCAGGTGGGCAAAAGCACAGTTTTTAAATTTGAACCAGTGTTTTGATATGGTGTTCCCGCCCACCCGCCCAAATGTATTGTCATAAAGAAATTGCATATTACTATCACCAACTGTGCTTCTGAAGCTAACAAACATGACAAAATGGCTGACAGATATCATTAAGCTTAAAGAGGAAGTTGACGTAACCAATTTCTTGATAACAAACATTTGAGCGGGTGAGCGGGAGCACAGTTTTTAAATACTGAACTAGTGTTTGGATATGGTGTTCTCGCCTAACCTCCTAAGTGATTTGTCATAAAAGAATTTTATATTACAACCAACCACAGACAGATGTTATTAAGCTTAAAGAGAGAGTTGACGTAACCAATTTCTTGATAACAAACACTTAGGCGGGTGCACAGTTTTTAAATACTGAACCAGTGTTTTAATATAATGTTCCTACCTACCCGCCCAAGTGTTTTGTCATAAAAAAATTGCATATTACAACCACTAAACGTGTTTCTCCAGCTAACAAACATAGCAAAATGACTGACAGATGTCATTAAGCTTAAAAAAAGAGTTGACGTAACCAATTTCTTGATAACAAACACTCGGATGGGTGGGCAAGAACACAGTTTTTAAATACTAAACCAGTGTTTTGATATAGTGTTCTACCACTAACCGTGTTTCTGCGGCTAACAAACATGACAGAAAGGCTATCAAATGTCATTAAGCTTAAAGAAAGAGTTGACGTAACCAATCTCTTGATAACAAACACTTGGGCGGGTGGATGAGAACACAATTTTTAAATACAAAGCCAGTGTTTTGATATGGTGTTTCCGCCCACCCACCCAAGTGTTTTGTCCCGTGTTTCAGCAGCTAACAAACATGATTGAATGGCTGACAAACGTCAATAAGCTCAAAGAGAGAGAGTTCACATAATCAATTTCTTGATAACAAACACTCGAGTGGGTGGGCGGGAACACAGTTTTTAAATACTAAACCAGTGTTTTAATATGGTGTTTCCGCCCACCCGCCCAAGTGTTTTGTCATAAAAGAATTACATAGTACTACCACCAACCGTGTTTCAGCAGTTAACATACATGACAGAATGACTGACAGATGTTATTAAGCTTAAAGAGAAAATTTACGTAACCAATTACTTAATAACAAACACTTGGGTGGGAGCACAGTTTTTAATTACTAAGCCAGTGTTTTAATATGGTGTTCCCGCCCACTCGCCCAAGTGTTTAGTCATAAAACAATTGCATATTACTATCATCAACCGCGTTCCTACAGCTAACAAACATGACAGAATAGCTGACAGATGTCATTAAGTTTCAAGAAAAGAATGACGTAACAAATTCTTTGATAACAAATACTTTTGCGGGAGCATAGTTTTTAAATACTGAGCCGGTGTTTTGTAATGGTGTTCCCGCCTACCCGCTCAAGTGTTTTGTTATAAAAGAATTGCATATTATTACCACCAACCGTGTTTCTGCAGCTAACAAACGTGACAGAATGGCTAACAGATGTTATTAAGTTTGAAATAAGAGATGACGTAATAAATTTCATAATAACAAACACTTGAGCGGGTAGGCGGGAGCACAGTGCTTAGATATGGTAATTCCGCCCATCTGCCCAAAAGTTTTGTCATACAAGAATTGCATATTACTACCACCAACTGTGTTTCTGCAGCTAACAAACGTGACCGAATGGATAACAGATGTCATCAAGTTTGAAAAAGAATAGACGTAACAAATATCTTAGTAACAGACACTCGGGCGGGTGGGCAGGAGCATAATTTTTAAATACTAAACCAGTGTTTTGATACAGTGTTCCCGCCCACACGCCCAAGTGTTTTGTTATAAAAGAATTGTATACTACATCACCAACCGTGTTTCTGCAGCTAACAAACATGACAGAATGGCTGACAGATGTCATTAAGCTTAAAGAGAGAGTTGACGTAACCAATTTCTTTATAACAAACACTTGGGCGGGTGAGCGGGAGCACAGTTTTTAAATACTGAGCCAGTTTTTTAAATTTTAGAGACAAAGGATATTCAGTCAAAACTCTGAATGATTTTGTAGTAATATTCCAATCATATTACATCAAAAATTAAAGTCATCAATATACCAAATAGCAAATAATACTAAAAAAATTATTTGGTCCAAACTTTAAATAATTTTAAAATAATATTGAAGCCTAAAACATTTAAAAGAAATGGTCATGGTTAAAGTTGTTAAACCTAAAGTTTAAACATAAGAAAAATATCAATAAAACGATTATGCAGTCAAAGCTTTGATTAATTATGTGAAAATTTGGTCATAAAGAACTTAAAAAAACGATAATTAATTTCCTAAAAATAATGTTAAATATTATATTGAATTCATGTTACACAAAGAAATGAAAAACAGATTACCAGTTAAAACATTGAATAATCTTTAAGTAATATATCTCATCACAAATAATTTAATTAAAAAATAAAAAAAATGGTTAATCAGGTTAAATGATTTTGATATATAACTAAATATTATTCAGTAAATGAACAAAATAAAGATTTTGCTTTAATTTTATTATTTAATTTATTCAAATTTGCAAATAGAATTAAAGTGTATACAGAAATACTTAAATTTTAATATTTGGATGTTTTTTCGATTGTTGTTTTTGTTACAATACTGTAAATAAAGATAGCATTCGAGTTGCTCTTATAGTGCGTACACATTTGCAACAATCTGCCGTATCGCAACACCGTCGCGTACCATCACTCCGCAACACAACAGCGAACCGCAACATCGACGCGTAACATACTCCCGCAACACAATGCCGTTCCATTGCTGTATTGTTGCGCCCTGCCGTACTAACTTGTAAAGAGAGCTGCAACATCGTCGCGCAACGTTCCTTTGATCCGACGGCATAAAACCGACAAGCGATGGGACGCTAGAAAAGTCCCATGTTGCGAGGAAATGTTGCGCGAGGATGTTACGCGACGGTGTTGCGGTACGGCAGATTGTTGCAAGTGTGTACCGACTATAATGATATTTTAATAGTCGGTACACACTTGCAACAATCTGCCGTACCGCAACACCGTCGCGTAACATCCTCGCGCAACATTTCCTCGCAACATGGGACTTTTCTAGCGTCCCATCGCTTGTCGGTTTTATGCCGTCGGATCAAAGGAACGTTGCGCGACGATGTTGCAGCTCTCTTTACAAGTTAGTACGGCAGGGCGCAACAATACAGCAATGGAACGGCATTGTGTTGCGGGAGTATGTTACGCGTCGATGTTGCGGTTCGCTGTTGTGTTGCGGAGTGATGGTACGCGACGATGATACGCGACGGTGTTGCGATACGGCAGATTGTTGCAAATGTGTACGCACTATTTATATTTATTGAAATTGATAAATAAATAAAGAAAATATAAACATTTTTAAGCTGATATGTCAATAATCTAAACTAACTAAAAAAAATATAAAATATATTCCAAAAAAAACAAAGGAATATTTACATTAATTTAGGATTTAATTTGTTTCTTATTTTTCATTTTAAATAAAATATAATAAAGCTGTAATCCGTATGGGAAAAATACAAAACCGCGAGAAGAATAAAAAAGGTTTTCATTTAATGGTTTCCCTTTCTCTCCTCGGATGTATTTTCTTGTTGTTCGCTTTATTGAATTTCCGAATACACGCAAATTTTCTCTCCCGTCGGCGATCAACTCGCCCCGATCAACAACAACAGAGGTAAATCCTTGCATACATATTTGCGAATAAATGTAAGAAAACTGTTACAATATTTGCTTGAATATATTTGTTGTAAGTTAAAATTTAAATATTAAATTAAATTTGTAGCAATTGAATTAGATGTTAAGTAGTACCAATTACAATTACTTTATAAATAAATATGACTAGTTTTTAATTAATCAATAAATGCAAACTTGTAATTGGTACAACAAACATGTTCTTCTTAATCAAATACTGTTAATACTTCTAACTTATTAAATGATGGTTACTTATCATAAAAGTTTCTAACTTGTCATTAATATGAGATAAAAGTTTATTACAAGGAAAAAAACTTTTTATTATTGTTATTTTATCAGCTTATAAAGCGGTTTTATTGATTGCTTTTTACTTTTTTAAATTATTAGCAAACAAATTATATTGGTTTTACAAATAAGTGTAATTTTTCTAATATACTAATACCCGATTAGTATATTAGAAAAATTACATTTTAAATTATTTTTTTTCTAAAGTTTACATCTTGATTTTATATAACTGACAAACGCTCAACCACCCAGCCACCAAACCGAGCGTAAACGTCGTGTATTAATTAGTTCAAGATATATTTTTATTTTAACGGCTAATTTATTATTGTCAAGTGCGACCGCATATTTTAAACTGTTTTCTCCTTTGATTCAGCTATCGAATACTTTAATGGAAACTATTTAACTATATTTAATAAACTGAGTACCCTACTTGATGATCACATAACATTCACAAAGAGCAAATAATCCAATTTCTGGATTACTAACACTTGGGAGTGTAGTTAAGAAATAATTTATTATTCAGAATTGTCAAAATAATGTCTAAATATTTTTTATTATAATAAATCTGTTTTCAAAATTAATTTCGAAAATTTTTTGTTTCAAGAAATAAATTATTAATTATTCTTTTGCATATAATCATACTGAGGACACAATTGTTAAAATAATGTCTTGATATTTAAGCCATGTATAGTGTAGACATTGCTTAAAATGGTTCTAAACTTAATTTTTTTTTTATTACAAAATAGTTTATAAACCTTCCTTGTACTTAATTTTCAAAACAATATCTTAATATTTATGATCCAGACATTGCCTAAGATGATTTTAGGCTTCAAATTAGTTTTGGAAAATTTAAAACATGCTTTTTTGGATTTTTTTTGAAAATCATATACTAAACATTTTTACAATTATGCCAAGGACACAATTGTCAAAATAATGTCTCAATATTTAAGCCAAGTATCAACATTGCCTAAAATAGTTCTAGGTTCATATTAGTTTTGGAAAATATGTTTAGAATTTTTTTAAAATAATGAAATAATTTATTAATTTTTATCGAGCATATAAATATGCTGAGGATACAATTGTTAAAATGGTATCTGAATATTTTAACCAAGTATGGTTTAGACATTGCCTAAGATGGTTGAGCTTAAATTAATTTTTGGAAATTTTAAAACATTTTTTGATAGTTATGATTTAATTTATAAACTATTTCCGTCTTCTGTGCACTGAATTAAAACTTTGCTCACATTTAAGTCAAAAATAACAAAATCCGGTCATAAAATATTAAAATATTTTTAAAAAGAACTAAAAACTCTAAAAACGTTTAAAAACTACAAAATTTGGTTTATAAATTATGAAAAAGCACCAAAATCCGGCCATAAACTATCAAAAACTGCAATTTTTTTATTTATAAAATGTCAAAGATAACAAAATCCGGCTTTAAAACATTTAAAAATTGTTAGAATATACCAAAATTTTAAAAATATTGAAATTTGGCTATGTAATATCAAAATATTGTTAGAAAAACCAAATTTTGGTCATAAATTGTTGCAAATACTGCTAAATCCAGTGATAAAACATTAAAATATTTTTAAAAAATTTGGCCAAAATAGTTTAAAAATGTACCAACACATAATTTAACACAAATCTATCATAAACAATTAAATTTTAATAAATTTATCATATTAGGAATCAAACCTACCCCTTACATGGCATTAATCAATTTATATTAATTAACAAAATTGATTAATTAATTACAAACCGAATTATAACAACGATTTTGTATGAAATTGCAGATAAAAATAATAATAAAACATTGAATAAAAAACTTCACAATTTTTTTCCTTATAATTAAGGCACATTTATTTTAAAAAATCCCTGGAATGCTTACACAAAAATAAATAATTAATATAAAATAAGGAACCCCATATTATGATTATAAATAAATAGCCTAACCAATCTTCGAAGTCCCTGAAAAATTTCAGTTATATATTTATTTCAATTGTAACGGATTTACTTACCCTAAAAATGCCGATATTTCATTGAGTTCTCGGTCAAAATGCAACTCCCTTTTGGAGTGGATTGGAGATGATGCACCTGCCATTCCTTAGTAAGCCGTTTCTAAGGCGTATGAAGAAACCCCACTGATTTATATTACGTGTATGCGCTAGCCAGCCGTTCCACGTTCATCGTAGCACTCACTACACCAAACTGAAGATTCTCTGGGCTAGTATGGCTTAGTGCAAGTAATGATGCGTGGAGGGGATGCGTATCGATTGATACTATTTGATCGATTTACGGGCTTCATACATTATTAATATTATTTCTTCATCACATTTTAAAATTGTAATTTATTTTTTATATTATCTTTGAAGATAAATATGAAAGAATTTAAGAATGATTTGTTTGCAATTAAATGATAATTAGATGGAATTCTCAATAATAGCAGCTTCTCTAGTAATAAGATACATTTGAGGTAACAATCTATTTCTAAAAATTTTAAAAAATTTAAGAACAGTTGACAAATAAGTTGCTGCAATTTGAAAATAAGTTTCATTCAAAACATTTAATTTTTCTTAATCAAAATTAGCTTCATTTATACTATTAAAGTTTCATTTTGAATAGCAGGATATTTGAGGAGATGTTAATTTTGAAGCTATTGTTGACATTTGACAAGTAAAAACTACGCCATTATTAAAAATGGATCGATACACGCTTCAACAACGCATTAAAGTTATTAAACTTTGCTACAAAAATGGTGAAAATGTTTCAGTCACAATTTGCAAATCTAATGCACTTTTTGGTCGTCGTAAAGCACCTTCTCGGCCGGCAATAGTAAAACTGATGGAAAAAATTGAGCTGTTAGAACAAGTTTGTGATGTGAAGAATCAAAACCGTGTGCATCGCTTAAGAAAACATGAGAATATTGCTGATGTAACCCGTAGTGTTAAAGAAAACCCAGATTTGTCGGTTCCTCGTCAATCTTTGGAATTAGAAATTCCACAAACGACATTACAACGCATTTTGCATAAAAACTTAAGTCTTAAGGCTTTTAAAGTTCAGTTAACACAAGAACTCAAGTCGGTCGATCACAATAAACGTCGTATTTTTGCTGATTGGGTCTTTCAAATGCATCATTTTGATGCATTTGAAAGACGTTAATAAATTCTGCTTATTAACGTAGCCTCTAAAGTGAAAATGGGCCTCATCACTGAAGATAATTTTTTGATGAAATTCAGGATCATTTTGATGCATTTGAAGGACCCAATCAGCAAAAATACGACGTTTATGGTGATCGACCGGCTTGAGTTCTTGTGTTGCATTTGGAGCTCAGAAAATCCCAGAATGATTGTTGAAAAGTCTTTGCATCCTCAACGTGTCACTGTTTGGTGCGGTTTTTCAAAAATGAAGCTGGTGCAACTGTTACGTTAAATGGATGGCGCTACCGAGCTATGATTAATGATTTTTTATGGCCGGAATTGAAAGATATTGATGTGGACAACGTTTATTTTCAGCAAGACGGCGCTACGTGCCACAGAAGCAACAAAACAATCGCAATTTTGCAAGAAAAGTTTTGTGACCGTGTTATTTTTCAAAAAGGTGATCACAATTGGCCACCGAGATCTTGTGATTTAACACCTTTACACTTTTTTCTTTGTAGCCACGTGAAAGATAAGGTCTATGCTAATGCTCCACAATCGATTCAAGACCTTAAAGATGGAATTCGTAAAGTTATTGAAGACATACAGCCGCAAATGTGCAAATTGGTCATGGAAAATTTTATGAAAAGAATGTGGTACAGCAACCGTAACCGTGGCGTCCATTTGACTAATATCGTTTTCAAACGTTAATGGCTCTTTACAATGAAATAAACATTTATTGATTTCTCTTAAAAAATACCCGTTTTTTTTATATCAAAATGAAACCTCTTATTAGAAAACCTTATATATTCATAATACTGAAAATAAACCAATTAATATTAACAAAGCCATATCAATTCTCACTTATTGGTCTGTTATGATTAAATTAAATTGAAAATAACTTTAAGCACAGTTGTTGTTAATTATTTCGTGTTTGATTGCCAATACTCTACAATAAGTCACGAAACAAATTATTTTAACTTGTTTAACCTGCTTAATCATTACAAAAACTTTGATACTGTATCAGTCACGTATTTAATAATCTTAATAATATGTATATAAGTTAAGTCGTGAACAAAAACATTAACAAAATAATTATGAAGTTATTCTTGTGTGTAATATTATATTTTTTGGCTATTTCTAAAGCACAGTCAATAGGTAATAGTTAAATTAATTTAATTATTTTTAACAAATGTTTATTAATCTATTTTTTTTTAATTTAATAGGTCCCGTTCCATGTTACAGGCCTAATGAATTATATTCCTGCGGCGGTGCATGCCAACCTTATTGTCAAAACTATTCCGCACCATGTCCTATAATCAATATACGCTGCAATGATATGTGCTACTGTAGGTCAGGCTATGCAAGAGATAGAACCGGAACCTGTGTTCCATACGAATTTTGCGATGATAGAAACACAGGTAAAGTATTTAATTTTGTTGGCAAATTATTAAAGTTTATTATAAAATTGTTTTTATACTTTAATAATATGAACGGAACGTATTTTAGTAGTATAAATTATTTGAAATTTTACATTGATCATTATTGTTATTAATTTTGCTTAACAAGTAATCTAATAAACGCTCAACCACTTATCCACCACACTGAGCATGCATGTCATTAATAATTAATTTTTTACTTTATTAATCTAATACAAAAAACATTTTCAAACTTATTGCAGAAGTTACTGTTTCTAAATTATGCTCAAATATAGATTATACAATTCAATTCAAATTCAAATTCAATTGATTATTTTTAACACCACAAAAGCTAATATTTTTTATTATTATGTCGACAGGTATTTGTGGAGAAAATGAAGAATACTGTTTAGGCAGTTACTACAACAATGAATGCCGCAAACAATTGCTATCATACGTTGATGCTAGCCTAACATTGGGTTGTTTCTGTAAAAGAGGTTACAAAAGAGATTCCTGTGGACATTGCATTGCTGAACATAATTGTCCTGAATATTCAAATGATGGAAGTTATAACGGTGGATCATCTGAACCTGGTAAGTTAATTTATCTACTATTTTCTGTAACGTCATTGCTATTTTAAATTAATCTATCGCACAATATCTAGAGTGATTTTAGAAGAAAAGTTTGGGAAGTAAGATTTAACCAGAGTGTAGTCTTGGATTTAGTATAAAAACAATGGGACGCTCTGGCCAGTCTCTTCTTTGGTTTCTTAATATTTTGACTTTAATTGCAAGGTTGATTAGGTTAGATGAATTAAGTTAGGTTAGGTTAGGTTAGGTTAAGTTAGGTTAGGTTAGGTTAGGTTAGGTTAGGTTAGGTTAGAATAAATGTCAGAACAGCACAGCGTTGCCCTGGCTACACAAATTAATGCCAGACATCAAGAGTTGGGTGGAGAGAAAGCACGGAGAAGTAGACTACTGGACGACGCAGGTGCTGACGGGACACGGATGTTTCTAAAGTTTTAGAAAGCGGATTGAGAGAAACACAGACGGCCTTTGCCGTGACTGCGAAAGCCAAGCGGAAGACACTCCGAGACACGCGCTGTTTGAATGCCCCAGGTGGCAGACCGTCAGATTAAACTACGAGATGCTTGCGGGAGTGACCCTACGGCCGGAAAACGTGATCAAAACCATGCTCTCCTCCGAAGAGCTTTGGATGGCGGCAACGGACTTGTTCCGCAAAATCATGAGAACAAAAGAAGCGGACGAACGAAAGGACGAGCTAGTAGAAAACGAGAACAACAACTAGGGCGTGCAAAGGCATGTCCGGGCGGCACCCTCTAACAAAATGCTAACGCAATACCGGAGGGTTGTGCATGGACGCCAAGCAAAACCTAGAGTTTTAGCGGGTGCAAGCCCCGCACTATGGCTGGCAGAGCTTACCCTAAACCGCACAAACAAACAAAAAAAGGTTAGGTTAGGTTAGGTTAAGCTAGTTAAGTTACTATTAAAACGGCCGTGGTTGAGCTCTTTCCAAAGCAAGAGGAGAGGGTGGTTTGGAGTTGGCATGTAGAGACGGGGGTAATCCGTTCGTTTACGGAAAAAGTGCTTGGGAAAGCCGCTCTGGAAAGGCGCCAAGACCTGACGGAATCCCTGCGGAAGTAGTCAAACCCTTGGTTGATCGGTGCCCCAAGGTGTGGCTAGCCACGCTTAACAAGTGCCTAAATAACGAAAAGTTTCTAGGAGTCTGGAAAAGAGCGGAGCTTGTTCTCTTAGACAAGGGGAAGGGAAGGGTAGGTGCAAAGACGTTTTGACCTATATGTCTCCTGGACGTGGCGGGGAAGCTGCTCAAGCACATGATAGCAGGAAGGCTGCTGGAAGCTCTCCAAGAGGATCAAGCCCTCAGCGAGCGCCAGTACGGGTTTAGAAAGGGACGGTCAACCCTAAACGTGCTTGCTGAGGTAAAAACAGCAGTAAGAACTGCAAAAAACTTTAACTTTACGCACAAGAAGGCATGTCTTCTAGTTGCTCTAGACGTGAAGAACGCGTTTAATACGGGAAGAGATATTGGAAGCTTTGGAGGGCAGGGGTGTTCCCAAATACTTTGCTAAATATCATTAGCAGTTATTTGTGGGACAGGGTTTTGCTAGTGGGGGTGCTACAAGACTCAATTCTAGGCTCCACGTTGTAAAACGTCCTCTACGACGACGTGGTAGATCTGGAATTGCCCCTGGGAGTTGAAAAAGTAACTTACGCCGACGACTTGGCGGTGAAAATTACAAAACTCTTTACTGGAAGAAACGGAAAACCGCGCTCTAGCCCTCATAGAGCGTAAAATCAACGCGCTGGGCCTTGAATTGGCTCCAGAAAAAACGGAACTTGTAGTGCTCTCCTGTTCAAGAAGAGTGCCACAAGTGAAAATGACCGTTTTGGGAGTTACCGTCAAGTCGCAACGTTGGCTAAAGTAATTAGGTGTGACGCTAGGTATTAACCTAGCGTAGGAAATGCATGTTAGAGAGGTGTGTGAAAAAGCGGAGAAAGCGGCTCGGTCCTTAGCAGGGCTAATGCCAAACTTGGGGGGAGCAAGATCTTACTCCAGGCGCCTGTTGTGCTTGGTAGTCTCCTCTTTAGTGCTCTATGGGGCCGTGTGCAACAACAAATAGCAGAGGGAATTAGTTCTGCAAACTCAGAGTAGGTGTTACCAGAGGGTCTGCAGCGCATACAGGACAGAGTCGACGGCAAGCCTTCTCGTTGTGGCAGGCACAAAGCCGTTAGATCTTGTGGCGCAAACAAAGTCGGCCTTACTAAGTTTGAAGCGGAAGAATGGATGTAGGGAGAATGGCAGAAGAGTTGGAATGAATGCGTGAGTGGAGGTGGTAGCAAACCGGCATGATCTAGACGGCTCATCACAGACGTGAGGCGTTGGCTGGATCGGGGCCATAGTGAGATAAACTACTATCTCACGCAGGTACTAACGGGACATGGTTGTTTCCGGGCATTGGATAAAATTGATTGAAAGTGATGAATGCCTGTACTGTGGGCAAAAGGATACGGTTAAGCACACTGTGTTCCATTGCGAGAGATGGTTGGAGACGCGTGAAAGAGCAAGAGTGAAACTGATGGGAGAGAGCTTGAACCCGGATAACATGGTGGTAGTAATGCTGTCTTCGGTGTACAATTGGAACATTGTGGCCACCATGATAAGGTCCATGCTACGTATGAAAGATAAAGAAGAGAAGAAGTTAGCTCCATGGTGTGGTGTGAATGAAGCGGAAAGGGGGATGGGGCCGTAGCTACTCGTTAATGTATTTTGTAAATGTAAATTCAGTTCTTATGTATGTTTTGTAAACTGTTTTGTCAAAAATATTTAAAAAATGTGCAAACCCAAACAAACAAAAACCACAAAAAAAAACAAAAAACAAAAAAAAAGTGGTGTCAAATCTATGTAAATGTGTGTCTATTGCGCCTGAAGGCTGGCGCGCGGGAACCTCCACCTCGACGTAATACTTAAATGCAATTCCGAGGTGGAGAAAGATCGTTATTCCCGCAAGAAATGGAAGAGATGTTTTTAGTCAGTAAGAATCTGACACTACCCTTCGGAGTGTCTTATGAAAGATTTTTTACCTTTTCAGAAAAAAAAAGTTAGGTTAGGTTAGGTTATTGGTTTAGTATTAAAACAACGGGACGCTCTGGCAAGTCTCTTCTTTGGTCTCTTAATATTTTGACTTTAATTGCAAGGTTGATTAGGTTAGATAGATTAGATTAGATAAAGTTTTTGCTTTGCAAGAGCCTTCACCAGGCCTTCTTGTCTTTGAGTGTAAACAGTTTTGAATCTGTTGAAAGCATAGGTGTTGTAGCTCTTGGCAAGCGACAAATCCTAGGAGTCAGCATAGAGTTAGCCGGATTTGTTGAAAGGGTGATTGTTGTGATGTTTCTAGAAGGGCATAGTATAAAAAGCTACCTACCCAGAATTTAAACTTGGTTCCCGCCCGCCCACACAAGCGTTTGTTATCAAATAATTTGTTGTTAACTAATCGTTTGTTGTATTGCTAACATTTTACAGTAATTCTCTTGTTAAGAATAGCTGCAAGAACACAAACGGTAGTTAAAATGATAAATTCTTAGTTTGCCAACACTTAGGTGGGTGGGTGTGCCACAGTAGAAGAAGCTACCCGCCCACAATTTAAACTTGGTTCCTGCCCACCCACCCAAGCGTTTGTTATCAAAAAATTGGTTGTAAATTAATCCTTTGTTGTATTGCTAACAATTTACAATAATTTTCTTGTTAGGAATAGCTGCAAGAACACAAACGGTGGTTAAAGTAATAAATTTTTAGATTTCCAACACTTGGGTGGGTTGGTGGGCCACTGTAGAAGAAGTTACTTGCCCACAAATTAAACTTGGTTTCCGCCCGCCCACCCAAGCGTTTGTTATCAAGAAATTTGTTGTAAACTAATCCTCTATTATTGTTAACAACTTACAATAATTCTTTTGTTAAAAATAGCTGCAAGAACACAAACGGTGGTTAAAGTAATAAATCTTTAGTTCACCAACACTTGGGTGGGTGGGTGGGCCACAGTAGAAGAAGCTACCCGCCCACAATTTAAACTTTGTTCCCGCCCGCCTGCCCAGGCGTTTGTTATCAAGAAATTTGTTACAAACTAATCTTCTGTTGTATTGCTAACAATTTACAATAATTCTCTTGTTAGGATTAGCTGCATGAACACGAACGGTATATGAATTAATAAATTCTTAGTTCACTAACACTTGGGTGGGTGGGTGGGCCAAAGTAGAAGAAGCCACCCGTCCACAATTTAAACTTGGTTCCCGCCCACCCACCCAAGCGTTTCTTATCAAAAAATTTGTTGTAAAACTATTCCTCTGTTGTATTGTTAACAATTTACAATAATTTTCTTGTTAGGAATAGCTGCATGAACACGAACGGAATTTGAAATAATAAATTCTTAGTTCACTAACATTTGGGTGGGTGGGTGGGCCACAGTAGAAGAAGTTACACGCCTACAAATTAAACTTGGTTCCCGCCCGCCCACCCAAGCGTTTGTTATCAAAAAATTTGCTGTAAACTAATCCTCTATTATTGTTAACAACTTACAATAATTCTTTTGTTAAAAATAGCTGCAAGAACACAAACGGTAGTTAAAGTAATAAATCTTTAGTTCACCAACACTTGGGTTGGTGGGTGGGCCACAGTAGATGAAGCTACCCGCCCACAATTTAAACTTTGTTCTCGCCCGCCTGCCCAAGCGTTTGTTATCAAGAAATTTGTTACAAACTAATCTTCTGTTGTATTGCTAACAATTTACAATAATTCCTTGTTAGGAATAGCTGCATAAACACGAACGGTATTTAAAATAATATTTTTTTAGTTCACCAACACTTGGGTGGGTGGGTGGGCCAAAGTAGAAGAAGCTACCCGTCCACAATTTAAACTTGGTTCCCGGCCACCTACCCAAGCTTTTCTTATCAAAAAATTTGTTGTAAAACTATTCCTCTGTTGTATTGTTAACAATTTACAATAATTCTCTTGTTAGGAATAGCTGCATGAGCACGAACGAAATTTGAAATAATAAATTCTTAGTTCACTAACATTTGGGTGGGTGGGTGGGCCACAGTAGAAAAAGTTACACGCCTACAAATTAAACTTGGTTCCCGCCCGCCCACCCAAGCGTTTGTTATCAAAAAATTTGTTACAAACTAATCTTCTGTTGTATTGCTAACAATTTACAATAATTCTCTTGTTAGGATTAGCTGCATGAACACGAACGGTATATGAATTAATAAATTCTTAGTTCACTAACACTTGGGTGGGTGGGTGGGCCAAAGTAGAAGAAGCCACCCGTCCACAATTTAAACTTGGTTCCCGCCCACCCACCCAAGCGTTTCTTATCAAAAAATTTGTTGTAAAACTATTCCTCTGTTGTATTGTTAACAATTTACAATAATTTTCTTGTTAGGAATAGCTGCATGAACACGAACGGAATTTGAAATAATAAATTCTTAGTTCACTAACATTTGGGTGGGTGGGTGGGCCACAGTAGAAGAAGTTACACGCCTACAAATTAAACTTGGTTCCCGCCCGCCCACCCAAGCGTTTGTTATCAAAAAATTTGTTGTAAACTAATCCTCCGTTGTATTGCTAACAATTTACAGTAATTCTCTTGTTAAGAATAGCTGCAAATCATAAACGGTGGTTGAAATAATAAATTCTTAGATCACCAACACTTGGGTGGGTGGGTGGGCCACTTTAGAAGAAGTTACCCGCTCACAATTTAAACTTGGTTCTCACCCACCTATCCAAGCGTTTGTTATCAAAAAATTTGCTGTAAACTAATCTTCTGTTGTATTGCTAACAATTTACAATAATTTTCTTGTTAGGAATAGCTGCAAGAACACAAACGGTGGTTAAAGTAATAAATTTTTAGATTTGCAACACTTGGGTGGGTTGGTGGGCCACAGTAGAAGAAGCTACTTGCCCACAAATTAAACTTGGTTCCCGCCTATCCACCCAAGCGTTTGTTATCAAGAAATTTGAACACGAACGGTATTTGAAATAATAAATTCTTAGTTCACTAACACTTGGGTGGGTGGGTGGGCCACAGTAAAAGAAGATACTGGCCCATAATTTATATTTGGTTCCCGCCCGCCCACCCAAGCGTTTGTTATCAAAAAATTTGTTGTAAACTAATCTTCTGTTGTATTGCTAACAATTTACAATAATTCTCTTATTAGGAATAGCTGCACGATTACAAACGGTGGTTGAAATAATAAATCCTTAGGGTGCCAACACTTAGGTGGGTGAGTGGACCACAGTTGAAAAAGCTACCCGCTCACAGTTTAAACTTGGTTTCCGCCCGCCCACCCAAGCGTATGTTATCAAGAAATTTGTTGTAAACTAACCTTCTGTTGTATTACTAACAATTTACAATAACTTTTTTGTTAAGAATAACTGCAAGAACACAAACGGTGGTTGAAATAATAAAATTTAGTTCACCAACACTTGAGTGGGTGGGTGAGTCACAGTAGAAGAAGGTACCCGCCCACAACTTAAACTTGGTTCCCGCCCGCCCACCCAAGCGTGTTATCAAGAAATTTATTGTAAACTAATCCTGCTATTGCTAACATTTTACAATAATTCTCTTGTTAAGAATAGCTGCAAGAACCCAAACGATGGTTAAAATAATAAATCCTTAATTCACCAACACTTGGGTGGGTGGGTGGACCACATTAGAAAAAGCTCAAATGTCTAATGTCTTCTATAAAACGTTGTTATCAAAAATTCCGTACAATGTTGAACTAATTCTAAACTAAACTAAACAGTGTTTTTACAAATTTAATGTTTTATTTTAGTTTACAAGGTATGTAACGGCCGATACGAACATTTTGATTGCGGTGATGGAATCCAGAGGACGTGCGATACTGCCTATAATACATACATCACTAAAGGTGGTATTTGTGTAGAAGATTGCTATTGCAACGACGGATACGTAAGAAATTGTACTGGTGGATGTTGCATACCTATACAAAAATGCTCAAGTAAGTCAAACAGTAATGAAATAGCAATAATTTCAAAATGGCCGTCATATTATTAACAAAATGGCCGCCGTCATAGCAATAACAATATTTATAATTTAATTACTTTAATAATTTGCTGTAAATCATTTATTACTTTATTTTCAGAAACGAAAATTTGTGGTTTGAACGAACATTATGAATGCGGTGATGGAATACAGAGGACATGTGAAACAGCAAAAAAGGTTTTGCTTACTCCGGCCGTTTGCGTTGAAGGTTGCTATTGCGATGATGGGTACGTCAGGAATTCGGATGGAAAATGTATAAGACTGCAAGATTGCTGTAAGTTATTGTATTGATTATACGGTTTGCAAACTGCACAAAATATTTGTCATGCTTAGGCAATTGATTTTACTTGAATTAGTGCTTAAGGTAGAGAGGGCATGTACTATTACCAGCGCTAACAGGTGACCGACAAAGTGATGCCGAGCGTAGCGTTCTTCTTCATCTAGGCATCCAAACATACACATGTCTTCTCTGTGACTCGGTGTATCCGACATCTCAACACCTTTTTTGTGCTTAGTTTGAACGCTTTTTTTGTTACACAAAAAAAATTTCAATTTTACCCAATTAATTAATTATGATTTAAGGTAATTATAATGTCGATCCAATAATATGTGATAGGCCCAATGAACATTATGAATGTGGAAGTGCTTGTCAAACAGAATGTGAAACGTTAGGACAAACCTGCCCTGTCATAAACATTCGTTGTAATGATGACTGCTATTGCAATACTGGTTATGCAAGAGATGCTTTAGGTAACTGTATTCCTATAAGCAAATGCCCTAAAAAACCAAATTATAGTGGTAATGGTAAATATAAATATAATACATTTTTAGTTTCTTAAATTAATTCTTGATCTTATTACAGGTCATCCGATAAAGTGCTATAGACTCAATGAATATTATAAATGTGGAAGCGCTTGTCAAACTGAATGTGCAACATTAGGACGGAAATGTAACATTGTTAACAAAAAATGCAATCACGCTTGCTATTGCAGAGAGGGATACGCCAGAGATGCTTCATGGAATTGTATACCTATGAATCAATGTTTTAAAAAATACTATTAAATATGAAAGTATTTAATAAAGATTTCTTTAAAAGTTTATTTAATGTATTAGTGTGTGTTAGTGTTTTTGGTCATTATTGAATGTATAGTTAGTAGTTACTATGTTGTGTGTAGGCAACATAGAAGGTAATGGTTTTAAGTGCCTTCAAAAGCATCGTGATGCGTTGATAAAATTTTCCAAAAAATAGGTATTGATTGTACTTGCAAATTTAACCCAAAACCTTTAGTATGCGTCGAGTATTTTACCGCTCTAATTTGTAATAAATTTGTAAAACTTTTTGAAACAGTTTTGTAAGTTAAAATTTAATAAATTAATACTAAGGACTATAGTGTTTTTGTTGTGCCGTAGTGGCCGTCCTAAAACCCTAGCGGGGTGTGAATGGTGTTACTGTTGTGCAGTTTCCTAAAGGGTTCTGGGGATTATATTGCAATGGTGGTAGTAGTTTTGAAAATGCCAAAGAGTTTACTATTTGTTAGTCGACGATACTGCAGAACGGTAAGATCAGGTCACCTAGTGGTACTAAACGGAAGTTGCCAAGTGATGTCTTCTCCTTTGTTGTCTCCTTGGACTCTCGGACTGGACTGATTGTAGAGGCAAAAATTGTCACCTTCTTTTTGGTCTAAAAACAACTCACTGAAGGAGTAACACGGAGATGATGCAGTTCCGGCCAATAAGTATTCATTTTCTCAGAGTTTTTGTTGCCAAAGCAGATGTGTTCTTAAGTTAGGTTAGGTTAGGTTAGGTTAGGTTAGGTTAGGTGCCTACAAAAACCGAAGCTGTTGCATGCTCAGCACACTGAATATTAAAAAAAACAGAAACATAAGCAATTACCTAGAAAAAAGGCAACTAATAGTTGGCAATAGCCACACTAGACAAGTAACGTGCGGTGTTCCACAAGGGTCCGTACTGGGGCCACTCCTGTAAAATATTTTGTACGACAACATAATAGAAATAAAAATGCCAAAAGAGGTAAAGCTAGTTGGGTACGCAGATGAACGATTATTATTGTCACTGTCAAAGCAAATATTGGAGAAAACGGCACAAACAGCGGTAAACAGAACCACCCAAAAGACAAAAAAGCTAGAAAACTGGCAATTAGTTTGCAAAAGACAGAACCTGTAATACTTTACGGAGGCTACAAGTTAAAGAAGATGCAGATAACGGTAAAAGACCAAATAATAATGACCAAAAAAGCCATTAAATATGTAAGCATTAAAATAGAAAAAACTCGATAAAATTCTTTAAAAAAAATGCCATGGGCATGGCTAGAATCATGCTCAACCTGAAATAACCAAAACTCCACACAAGAAAACTCCTAAGCTTGTTGACCCATTTTTGAATGAAGCTTTAATCTGGTAAGAGTCGCTAAAAATTGCTAAATACAAGCAAATAGTAGACAAATCACAGAGAAAAATGGGAATACGAGTTGGACAAACCTACAGAACTATATCAAACAAGGCAATACAAGCAAACACTGGCATACCCTCCATAAAACTCCAAGCAACAGAAAGAAGGCTAGCAAGAGAAAACAAGAGGTTTTGTACAAAAAACAGCGCCTTGGTGTGCCACATCGGTTGGTATTAAGACCTACGTTGTGAAACGTCCTTTATGACCGTGTGGTAGGCCTGGAGATGCCGTAAAAGTGGTGGCGTACGCGGACAATCTAGCGGAAAGCTGGAAGAAGCAAGCAATTACGCTCTCCAACTCATTCAAACTGTAACTAGCCCCAAAAAAAGACAGAATTTGTGGTGCTTTTGTGTTTAAAGAGTCCACAAGTAGAGCTAACTGTCACAGCGACCACCGTCAAGTCCAAACGACAGCTAAAATACCTTTGGTAGCATTGCCCAACAACATGGAATGGGGCAAGCAGGTGCAAAAAGTGTGTAAGAGAAAAGAAAAGGCGTGTCTTATGCCAAATCTGGGTAGAGCAAGGGCTTCCTGCTGTGTTTGGTCGTTTCCTCTATAGTGCTGTACGTAGCAAAAATATGGGAAAACACCTTGCATAGCAACAAAAAGCACAGGGAATGGGTTTGGCAAACACAGAAGATATGCAGCGCCTACAAGACGCCGTCGACTGCAAATCCACGCCTGTAAAAGTTGGCGCCTACCGCGCGGAAATAGCAAAAGACACTGTCAGTCTAATAGTTTTGTACACCAAACTCTACAAAACACTACCTGCAAAAGTACTTCTAGGTTCTATAACAAACAAACTGTTTTAAGAAAGTTTGAGAATCACAATTGAGATTTTATTCTTAGTACAATGTTCTTGGCTTAAGTTTATAATGAGTGGAAAAGTGGCATTATACCTAACGCTATGACTAACTAGTTAATAAATCTAGTAAATTAGCAAACCTATCAGATGACATGCGTCCTAGACTTTATCAGTCTGCAACATCAACTAAGACTAAAGCCAAGCTTGTGCGTTTCAAGATCAAACGTACAAAAGCTCAAACTTCTAAACTTGCACACCCAGTTAAAAATTAAGTCAAAATTAATTCTTGGTCAAATAAATAGAACCAACAAAAAAACATCTGTCCATAATTGCCATCTGTTTGCTTCTACCAGTCCAACCTTAATAACCAGCTTTACGTCTCCAAAAAAGCAACCACTACGTACCGGCTACTAAGAAGGCAATAAGTTTTAGAGTACATTATTCTGAGCATTAATTTTAGAATGATGAGGATTTTTGTCAACCCAACAATCTGTATTATAAAAATTAACAACTTAATGTCGTGTGAACCCGGCTTCATCCGTAAAAAGAGTTTTAGCAAGAAACTGCGGGTCTTCAGCATCCTTGCGTAGAAACCAGCGATAAAATACCAAACGTGCCTGATGATCAGTTAAATTTAAAACCTGTATTCGTTGTACATTGTATGGATGGATCAGCTGCTCGTAGAGGGTTCTCTAAACAAGAGTAGCACCAATTCCTACCTCAGCTGATATTCTCCGCACACTCGTCGCTGGTTTATGCTCTATTCGTGCTATAATTTCTTGTTCTGCTCTAGGAGTAGATACCGACTACCGGAAAGATAGATCTGTTTGTCAACCATTACAATAAAAACTTGTGCACTAACAACAACTGTCAAATACTGAATGTTTATTTCACAAAACATCAGCTAATTATGATAAAAAAATGTACGTTTTTGCAAAATAAAAATGAAAGAAAAAAGAATAATAAAAACCCATGTTTATTAAGACTTTTTGTTTGTTGTAGTTTGTACTACCACCCTCTTAAATATTAATATTTTACATTCTTTTATCTTAATATTTTTGCAACCAAATAAACGCAATTAAATATATTATAAATTTTTTAATTAACATTATTAAAAGTAGATAAGAATATCGCGTGCGTATAAAAAATGTAGATATGAAGTTATAAATATTGCAGAACGGAAACAATATAGCATAGGCAATCAAGTCATTGTCCAGTTCGTATCCTTTAAACACATGCGAGGATACAAAATGTTTTTAAAATCATTGGCATTATTTTCTTGTCTTGTATTGGCGGTTACAAGTAAGTTATATTTAGAAACTGATATAAATTTAACAATTTAATTATTTAATTTAGGTGATCCAGTAACATGCAATAAGCCTAATGAGCATTACGAATGTGGAAGCGCTTGTCAGACAGAATGTAAAACATTAGAAGAACGTTGCTCTATCATTAATGTCAGATGTAATGATGGCTGTTATTGCAATGATGGATACGCCAGAGATCGTTCAAGTACATGTATACCTATAAGAAAATGCCCAAAGAATTAATAAATATGAAAAAAAAAACTGTTTGGTTATTGCATTAATTAAATAAAAGTTTAATCTAATTTTGTTTAATTTAAAATATACTCTTCTAACACAATTCAAACGCAAAATTTTTATTTGCCAGTAGTTTTTTGAAACTTTACGGAAATTTCAAAACAATTTAATTGCAAATTTTAGACTTTCAATCACTAAAAGTGGTATAAAACAAAAATTAATGAATTGATTTGGTTGTAAATTTTTGTAAGTGAGTATCAATTAATGCCTAAAAAGTAAAAAATACAAAAAGTTACAAATTTTACTTTTTAATAAATTTTCAGAATTTTCAAAATAATTAAATTGGAAATTTAAAACTTTCAATCACTAAAAGTGCTATAAAACCAAAACTAATTGACGAATTTTGTTGTTAATTTTTCTAAGTAAGTATCAATTGTTACTTTAAAAGTAAAAAATAAAAATTTTAGTTTTTAATTAATTTTCAGAATATTAAAAATAATTTAATTGCAAATTTCAGACTTTTAATTACTAAAAGTGGTATAAAACACAAAGAAATCAATGAATTTTGTTATAAATTTTTGTGAGTATCAATTAATGCCTTAAAAGTAAAAATATAAAAAAATAAAAATTTTTGTTTTTAATATTTTTTCGAAATTTTAAAACAAATTTAATTGCAAATTTTAAACTTTCAAATCACTAAAAGTGGTATAAAACAAAAACTAATTGATGATTTTTGTTGTAAATTTTTGTAAGTAAGTATCAATTATTGCTTTAAAAGTAAAAAACACAAAAAAATAAAAGTTCTAGTTTTTAATACATTTTTGGAATTTTCAAAATAATTTAATTGCAGATTTTAGACTTTCAATCACTCAAAGTGGTATAAAACAAAAACTAATCAATGAATTTTGTTGTAAATTTTTGAAAGTGAGTATCAATTATTGCTTTATAAGTGAAAATTACAGAAAATTAAAAAAATTAGTTTTAAATAAATTTTCGAAATTTTCAAAATAATTTAATTGCAAATTTTAGACTTTCAATCACTAAAAGTGATATAAAACAAAAACTAATCGATGAATTTTGTTGTAAATTTTTGTAAGAGAGTATCAATAAATTTCTTAAAAGTAAAAAATATAAAAATAATAAAATTTTAGTTTTTAATACATTTTCGGAATTTTCAAAATAATTTAATTGTAAATTTTTGACTCTCAATCACTTTCATCATCTTCGGTGACTAGACCCGGCAACACGTGTATAATGTGCTCCGCGTTTAAGTCCTAATAAATAAGGTCTCTTAGTTAGTAACATTATTAAGTTTTTAAAGTGTTATGTGGAAAGCAAATTAGAATTTGTTGGACATATTTTTAAAATGTTAATTAGTGCGCTTGTTAAGATTTTAAACATTTTTATGTCAATATATTTTTAATTTTATTCTACGTTCAAATTTACGTGAATAAATTGTGAATAGAGAAGAAACATTTGATAACAATTGACATTGATTTTAACCTTGCAACATTTCTTTTTTTTTTTTTTATATAAATTTATTTTAAATACATAAAAGTGGCTAAAGGATATAATTTAATTAAAATAAAGTGAAATGCCTAGTGATGATGAAGATAACCCCGATGG
The DNA here is from genome assembly GCA_963932245.1 of Tachinus rufipes. Taxonomy (NCBI): domain Eukaryota; kingdom Metazoa; phylum Arthropoda; class Insecta; order Coleoptera; family Staphylinidae; genus Tachinus; species Tachinus rufipes. The sequence continues at coordinate 94,568,521 of OZ010746.1, forward strand.
ATTTCCACTACGCTGTTGTGTAAAAAAGAAATATAATTTATACATTTGTATTTACTGTTGTAATGTATATCACCCAGAATGCATATAAAACAAAAAGAAAATTAAAATCATTAAAGAAAATCAAATAAACTGCTGCAAAACAATTAATGAAGTAAGCGATATAGAAAACTTAAAAGATATAAAACTAGTAATAAGTAACATCTTAAATCTCAATCATGAAAAAATGCAAACAGAAATGAATAATATGAAAACATTAATTAAGAACTTACAGCAAACTATTGAGGATTTAAAAACAAACATGGATAATAATTCAAATGGCAACTCAAATGAAGAAAGAAAAAATTATGCAAATGTAACAGCAAGCAGAAATAGTGAACAAGAAGTGATTGTTATAAAACCAATGAAAGAACAATCTAATACAGCAACACAAACAGAAATTAAACAAAAAATAATACCTTCGGAACTGTCTGTTCATGAATTCAAGACATGAAAGATATAAAAAAAGGTAGAGTTGTTATTACTTGTGATACAAATCAATCAAAAGAGAAACTTAAAAATAAAGTCACAGAAGAATTAGGTCGTGAGTATACCATTGAAGATGAGAAACAGAGAAAACCTAAAATAATAATTATTGACGTTGAAGAAGACAAAATTAATGGAGAAGTTTGAAAATATGTAAGCAAAACAAGAAGAAACTATGGTAAAATTATTCTAGAACTGGAACCATCATTATTCGAAAAGATATACAAAAAGAAAAATTAAATATTGGTTGGAGAAGTTGTAATATTTACGAATATTATGACATATTACAATGTTACAAGTGTGGACGGTACAACCATTTTGCAGCGGATTGCCAGAACAAGGAGACCTGTGGAATTTGCAGTGAAACTCATTCAACAAAGGATTGCAAATCAACCAATAAAAGTTGTATAAATTGTGTAGTAGCTAGCCAAAAATATAAAGTTGCATTAGATATAACACATACTGTATTTGATAAAAATTGTATGTACTATAAAAGGTTAGTACAAAATCATATTCGTAAAACTAAGTATGCTATTAAATAGCAATCAAAGAATGATACTGAGCTATGTAACGTTGTATGTCCAGTACATTATCAAACAGATGTTAAACTGATTAAAATACCATTAAAAAATAAATTTAAAGTTTTGCATCAAAATATGCAATGTGTTACTAATAAAATAGGAGAATTAGAATTATTTTTAAATAATAATCAGTGTGATGTATTGTGTCTATCTGAACATGCAATACAACCAAATCAGGTACAGTCAATAAAGCTTGATGGGTTTAATTTAAATAACATTTATTGCAGGACAACTTGCAAAAATGGTGGTGTTGTAATTTTTACAAAATATTGTTATTCTATTAAAGCTATAGATTTAAACATATATTGTATAGATAAGCATTTTGAATGTACAGGCATTGAAATAAGCATTGTTAAAAAAATAATACAAATTCTTGCATTATATAGAAGTTCAAGTAGAGATATTGATGTATTTATAAATAAATTAAACGAAGTATTGCAAAACATAAATAGAAAAAATAAAATATTATTACTCTGTGGTGATTTTAATGTAAATTTTATCACAGTCAACAATTATAACAAAAAATTAACTGATTTACTCAATACATTTAATGTAGTACCTACCATATTTGTTCCTACTAGAAAAAAAAAACTGTTTAGATAATATTTGCATTCAAAAATCAAATTTTAAGTATGTTAGTGGTATCATTGAAAACGGACTGTCTGATCATAATATGCAGTTTATAGAATTGAATTTAGAAAAAGAAAAAAGTGCAATGAAAAAGATATCAGTTAGACAACTAAACAAAATAAACAATATTAAATCTTTCAACGAAAAAATGTTGTACGAAGACTGGTCAGATATTACATCTAATGATGTTAATTTAACATACGAAAATTTTAGTAATATAATTAAATATAACTTTGAAACATCATTTCCAAAAATTAAAATAACCAGTCATTCAAAAACAAAATTAAATAATGGTTGGATGACAAAGGGATTGAAAAAGTCGTGCGTTACTTTAAAAGACCTTTATCGTCTTACATTGAGTGGTTCAGATGTTATTAAACAACATTATAAAACATATAAGAATATATACAATAAACTGATAATGCTGGCAAAACAAAAACATAATACTGCGTTAATTAGAAATTCTTCTAAAATTTCAAAAGTCTCATGGCAGATAATTAATAATAATTTAAACGTCAACTCAAAGTCATCAGAAGCCACAACTAAACTTAAAATCAACAATAATATAGTTACCGATATTCCTTTAATTGTAAACACCTTTAATAAGTTCTTTAATTCTATAGCTGACTCATTAAAATCAGAAAATAGCTTCCATTGCGACAATATTCCTCATAATTGCAAATCATTTTTTCTTCATCCAGAGACAATGCCTGAAGTTCAAAATGCGATATCTGCTCTAAAAAACACTAACTCTAGTGGGCCTGACGAAATCAGTTCAAATCTTTTAAAATATTGTGCCGTGTCATTTTTGAAACCAATTACTGCTATAATCAACGCCTCGTTAAGTCAAGGAAAATTTCCAGATATGCTTAAATTGACATAAATAATTTCACTTTATAAAAATGGGTGTAATCTAGAAGTATCAAACCATAGACCTTTGTATATATGCAATACCTTTTCTAAGGTTATTGAGCATATTGTAGCTAAACAACTTACCATCATCTTTAACAAATGTAACCTGTTTAACAAAAATCAATTTGCATATCGGGAAGGTAGATCAACATGTTCTGCCGTTACCGAATTTATAAATTCTTTATACCAGTATTCTGACACAAAAAACGCATGTTTTCCTTGATTTAACAAAAGCGTTTGATCTTGTAAATCATAAAATTTTATTAAATAAACTTGAAAAATATGGAGTTAGAGGAACGGCTTTGGATTTTTTTACAAGCTATTTAAAGGACAGATATCATTATGTAGAATTAAATGAAATTAAGTCCAGTTCATTGGAGATGCGGTGGGGTGTGCCTCAAGGATCAGTTCTTGGGCCCCTACTCTTCATAATCTCTGTAAATGATATAAATAGCAATGAAAGTATACTTTTTGCAGATGATGCCTTCCTTTTAATAGCAGAAACATCTTTTAGTAATGCTGTAGTTCAAGCAAATACCAATGTGGCAGAAATAACTAACTATTTCAACAACAACGGCTTAATTATAAACACAAAAAAATCAGTTTGTATGCAATTTGATTTATCTAAAAAAGGATTAAGTGACATGAGTTCTCCAATTAGATGTAATGGAATTAGCATTGAAAAGAAAACAAATGTAAAATTTTTGGGGATTCACATTGATGAATGTTGTAAATGGAATTATCACATTGATGTTTTGTGCAATAAAGTTAGTTCTTTGTGCTTCATGATCAAACAACTCATAGTTGATATGTCAGCATTAAAATTATTTTATTTTAGGCGTATTCATTCTATATTGTCATTTGGAATTATAGTTTGGGGAACAACAAGCGATTTTTATAGATTGTTTAAATTGCAGAAAAGAGAGCCATTAGATACATGTTCAAAGTTTCAAGTAAGACACATTGTGTTGAATTGTTTAGAAAACTGAATGTATTAACATTGCCTTGTATTTTTATACATCAACTTCTTATTTATGCAAGAAGTAATATAAACTGTTTTAAATGTTTGAACAACGTCCATGACTATAATACAAGACATGGAAATACATTCGAAATACCTAAGCACTGAACGTCTAAATATGAGCAATGTCCTAAATATATGGCAATTAAGTGTTATAATAAATTACCCGATCAGATCAAAATATTACCTAAAAATTAGTTTAAAATCAAAACAAAACAACTATTGTTACAAAAAGCGTACTATTCTGTGAATAATTTTCTATTTGAAACAGATTTTTGAGCATGTTACATTTATTGTATTATTTTATAGTTTATTTTTAAATTGATTTATTATATATAATTGATTTATTATAAATAATATGTAATTTAATTGCAAATTTTAGACTTTCAATCACTAAAAGTGGTATAAAACAAAAACTAATCGATAAATATTGTTGTACATTTTTGTAAGTGAGTATCAATTAATGTCTTAAAAGTAAAAAAAAAAACAAAAAAAACAAAAATTTACTTTTTAATAAATTTTCAAAATTTTCAAAAAAATTAAATTGGAAATTTAAGACTTTCAATCACTAAAAGTGCTATAAAACCAAAACTAATTGACGAATTTTGTTGTTAATTTTTCTAAGTAAGTATCAATTGATACTTTAAAATTAAAAATTAAAAAAAAAAAAATTTCAGTTATTAATTAATTTTCAGAATTTTCAAAATAATTTAATTGCACATTTTAAACTTTCAATCACTAAAATTGATATAAAACAAAAACTAATCGATGAATTTTGTTGTAAATTTTTGTAAGTGAGTATCAATTAATGCTTTAAAAGTATAGTATACAAAAATATAAAAATTTTAGTTTTTAATAATTTTTTGGATTTTTTAAAATAATTTAATTGCAAATTTTAGACTTTCAATCACTAAAAGTGGTTTAAAACAAAAACTAATCAATGAATTTTGTTGTAAACTTTTGTAAGTGATTTTCAATTAATGCCTTAAAAGTAAAAAATACAGAAAATTGAAAATTGCAGTTTTTAATTAATTTTCGGAATTTTCAAAATAATTTAATTGCAAATTTTAGACTTTCAATCACTAAAAGTGGTTTAAAACAAAAACTAATCTATAAATTTTGTTGTAAATTTTTGTAAGTGAGTATCAAATAATGCCTTCAAAGTAAAATTATAAAAAAATTAAAAAAATATTTTTTAATATTTTTTTCAGAATTTTCAAACAAATTTAATTGCAAATTTTAGACTTTCAATCACTAAAAGTGGTATAAAACCAAAACTAATCTATAAATTTTGTTGTAAATTTTTGTAAGTGAGTATCAAATAATGCCTTCAAAGTAAAATTATAAAAAAATTAAAAAAATATTTTTTAATATTTTTTTCAGAATTTTCAAACAAATTTAATTGCAAACTTTAGACTTTCAATCACTAAAAGTGGTATAAAACAAAAACTAATTGATAAATTTTGTTGTAAATTTTTGTAAGTGAGTATCAAATAATGCTTTCAAAGTTAAATTATAAAAAAATTAAAAAAATATTTTTCAATATTTTTTTCAGAATTTTCAAACAAATTTAATTGCAAATTTTAGACTTCCAATCACTAAAAGTGGTATAAAACCAAAACTAATCGGTAAAATTTGTTGTAAATTTTTGAAAGTGAGTATCAATATTGCTTTGAAAGTAAAAAATTCAGGAATATTAAATTTTTAGTTTTTAATAAACTTCCGAATTTTTTAAAATCATTTAATTGCAAATTTTAGACTTTCAATCACTTAAAGTGGTATAAAACAAAAACTAATCAATGAATTTTGATGAAAATTTTTGTCAGTAAGTATCAATTAATTATTTAAAAGCAAAAAATACAAAAAAGTTAAAAGTTTTAGTTTTTAATACATTTTCAAAATTTTCAAAATAATTTATTTGCAAATTTTAGACTTTCAATCACTCAAAGTGGCATAAAACAAAAACTAATCAATAAATTTTGTAGTAAATATTTAAAAGTGAGTATCAATTATTGCTTTGAAAGTAAAAAATACAAAAAGTAAGAATTTTTAGTTTTTTATAAACTTTCGGTATTTTCAAAATAATTTAATTGCAAATTTTAGACTTTCAATCACTAAAAGTCTTATAAAACAAAAACTAATCGATAAATTTTGTTGTACATTTTTGTAAGTGAGTATCATTTAATGTCTTAAAAGTAAAAAATATAAAAAAAATTAAAAAAATTGTTTTTAATTTTTTTTCGGAGTTTTCAAACAAATTTAATTGCAAATTTTAGACCTTCAATCGCTAAAAGAGGTATAAAACAAAAACTAATCGATAAACTTTGCTGTAAATTTTTGTAAATGAGTATCAGTTAATGCCGTAAAAGTAAAAAATACAAAAAGTTGACAAATTTAATTTTTAATAAATACTCCAAATTTTCAATAAAATTTAATTGCAAATATTATACTTGAAATCACAAAAAGTGGTATAAAACAAAAACTAATTGATAATTTTTGTTGCAAATTTTTGTAAGTTAGTACAAAAAAGTAAAAAATACAAAAAGTTAAAAACTTTAGTTTTTAATTTATTTTTGGAATTTTCAAAATAAGTTAATTAGAAATTTTAGACTTAATGCATTAAAAGCAATATAAAACAAAAACTAATCGATAAATTTTGTTGTAAGTTTTTGTCGGTGAGTATCAATTAATGCATTAAAAATTCAAAAATTCAAAAAATTTAAATTTCAGTTTTTAATCAATTTTCGGAATTTTCAAAATCATTTAATTGCAATTTTAGACCTTCAACCACTAAAAGTGATAAAAAACAAAAACTAATCTATAAATTTTATTGTAAATTTTTGTCGTAACTATCAGTTAATGCATTAAAAGTGAAAAAAATTAATAAGCTTTTGAAAACTATTTTTTACAATTTATATATTTTTTTCTTACTTAGTTTACATAATAAAATGGTTACATAATGAGTCAACAAACCTTGTTTATGCATACCAAATAGATAAAAAAAGATAATTTCTCAGGTATGCAATTGTTGTTAGTTTACTATCACATATTTTGTTCATGTTAATCACAACGCAACATGTAATTGATTTAATAGTTAATAAGTTTGCACATTATAATGTCATTTAAAGCAGTTCTAATATTAAGTTGTGTGGTAGTAGCTGTGAAAACAAATTTATGTAAGACATTTGATTGATAATCTGAGTTAATTTAAAAAATGTTTTTATTTAGTTATTCCAATTAATTGCTACGAAAATCCACATGAGATATACGCTTGTGGAAGCCCATGCCAAACTGAGTGTGCAACTTTAGGACAGCCTTGTAGGAAAGAAAGGATACGATGTAGTGAAGATTGCTTTTGTATTGATGGATATGCTAGAAATGCTTCAGGAATTTGTATACCTATGAAAAATTGTCCAAAAAGTAAGATTTTAAATTTAATCATAAAATTAACTATTTTTAGTTAAAAATTTGCAGTTATGTTTAACGATTTAAAAATTAATGAAGAACTAAATAAAAACTCCACTTTTTAAAAATTAATTGCAGAAAACGACTTTTCGCATAATTTTTTTTTAAGTTTGAGAGCACGGATTAGAGTTTCTTTAAACTCTTATAATAGCGCAACTATTCTCCCCCCTTAACATATGAAAATACTAAATAATAAATAAATAATTCAATTGATTTAATTATTAGTTTCAGAAAAAGCACATTTTTAAATTAATTTTGACTTTTATTTAGAACGCTTCAAAAACAAATTGCAAGTAAATGTATAAATAAATACATAGAACTAAGATAACAATATCAGTTAACATAACTTATTATAATTTGCATAATATTTACTTGAAATAAAGACATGTTATTGTTTTTATTATTATATATAATTACTTATTATTATATTTGACCTAGAAACTTACCTAATCTATCTTTTAATAGATACTCCATTTCACTGCAGTCAATTACCTAATGAGCATTACGAAGATTGTGGAAGTCAATGCCAAAAAGAATGTGCCACTTTAGAGGTTGCGTGTGAAGACGACAGAACATGTATCGAGGGTTGTTTTTGTAACAAAGGATATGCTAGAAATAGTTGCGGAGAATGTATACCTGAAGATGATTGTCCTAAAACAGAAGATTTTACTACTGTAAACACAGAAATTTATGAACATTAAAATTTAATTATTCTTAAATAAATACAATTATAAATTGAATTATTACTTCCTTAAATTGTTTTGTTTGATAAATCATCAATCAAGAAGTGTGAAGGTTATTTTATATAATATGTATTTCCCCAGACTAATATGTTATTGCTATTTAATCTCATCTTAAGCACAGAATTGCTTATTATAATTCAGTTGAGCATAACAGAATGTATTTAAAAACAATTGTTGTGGTTGTGTGTGCATTATATGTAACCAACGCGCAGTTTCATTTAAGTAAGTAATCGATTATTAGTAATTATATTTAAAAACAAATTTGATTCTTTTAGGTATGCCAATAGATTGTAGTAGCCTACCGAATCAGCATCATGAGTGTGGCAGTCCATGCCAAACTGAGTGTGCCACTTTGGGAGAACCATGTTTAATTGCCAGTGCTATTTGCGCAAATGCTTGTTATTGTGATTCTGGATTTGCAAGAAATTTGTCAGGAATATGTATACCGGAAAAGAATTGTTGATTTAATCTAAACTATTAGATTTATTTCAAGTTTTATTACTTATTAACTAAATGTAGTGATGATCTAACCAGTTAAGAAATAAATATATTTTTCTATTATTAATTAAAAAAAAAGTTTTCATAAAAACCAATTCACTTAAATTAGTTTTGTTTTCAAATCCTTATCGATAATTATATTGCTAATCAACAACATTTACACAAAACGTGTTTTTCCCAGAATAATTTGTTCTTATATAAGCTTATTCAATGATCATAAGTTATTTGGTATTGTTTGATTCAGCAAACATAATGTCTTTAAAATTACTTATTGTTGTTTTGTGTGTAATATACGTAACCAATGCACAGGTAGTAAGTAAGTAATCAATTTAATAACAATTTTTTTTAGATAAAACTACATTTTATTAACTCACACAATTGAGCTAACTGCTTTAATTTATTTAATTTATTTTGTTCAAAGTTTACAATTTTTGTTTTGTGTTTTAGATTTTCCTGTAGATTGTAGTGGAAAGCCAAATGAGCATTACGAGTGTGGCAGTGCGTGCCAAACAGAGTGCGCTACTTTAGGTCAACCATGTAACATCAACATCATCCGTTGCAATGATGCCTGCTTTTGTGATTCTGGATATGCTAGAGATGCTTCTGGAAAATGTGTACTTGAAAAGAATTGTTGATAAAGATTAAAAACTAATGTGTTTATAAATAAATTAATCTGATTTCAAAAAACTTGCATTAATCACTAAAAGTAGTACAAAACAAATACCAATCTATAGAATCTGTAGTAAATTTTTGTAAATATACATCAATTATTGCTTTAAAAGTAAAAAATACAAAAACTCAAAAAATTTTGTTTTTAATAATTTTTAGGAATTTTCAAAATAATTTTATTGCAAATTTTAGACTTTCAATCACTAAAAGTAATATAAAACAAAAACTAATCAATGTATTTTGTTGTAAATTTTTGTAAGTAAATATCAAATAATGCTTTAAGAGTAAAAAATACTAAAAAACTAAAAAATACTGTTTTTAATATATTTTTGCATTTTTAAAAATAAATAAATTGCAAATTTTAGACTTCCATTCAATAAAAGTGGTATAAAACAAAAACCAATCGATGTATTTTGTTGTACATTTTTGTAAGTAAGTATCAAATAATGCTTTAAAAGTAAAAAATACTAAAAACTAAAAAGTACTGTTATTAATATATTTTTGGAATTTTCAAAATAAATTAATTGCAAATTTTAGACTTCCATTCACTAAAAGTGGTATAAAACAAAAACCAATCGATGTATTTTGTTGTAAATTTTTGTAAGTAAGTATTAAATAATGCTTTAAAAGTAAAAAATACTAAAAACTAAAAAGTACTGTTATTAATATATTTTTGGAATTTTCTAAATAAATTAATTGCAAATTTTAGACTTCCATTCACTAAAAGTGGTATAAAACAAAAACCAATCGATGTATTTTGATGTAAATTTTTGTAAGTAAGTATTAAATAATGCTTTAAATGTAAAAAATACAAAGAACTAAAAAGTACTGTTTTTAATATATTTTTGTAATTTTCAAAATAAATTAATTGCAAATTTTAGACTTTCAATCACTAAAAATGGTATAAAACAAAAACTAATTCATGTATATTGTTTTAAAATTTGGTAAGTAAGTATCATTTAATGCTTTAAAAATAAAAAATACAAAAAACTAAAAAGTTCTGTTTTTAATATATTTTTGGAATTTTCAAAATAAATTAATTGCAAATTTTAGACTTCCAATCACTAAAAATGGTATAAAACAAAAACTAATTGATGTATATTGTTTTAAATTTTTGTAAGTACGTATCAAATAATGCTTTAAAAGTAAATATTACAAAAAACTAAAAAGTACTGTTTTTAATATATTTTTGGAATTTTCAAAATAAATTAATTGCAAATTTTAGACTTCCATTCAATAAAATTGGTATAAAACAAAAACCAATCGATGTATTTTGTTGTAAATTTTTGTAAGTAAGTATCAATAAATGCTTTAAAAGTGAAAAATACAAAAAAACTAAAAAAAATTGTTTTTAATACATTTTTGGAGTTTTCAAAATAAATTAATTGCAAATTTCAGACTTCCAATCACTAAAAATGGTATAAAACAAAAACTAATTGATGTATATTGTTTTAATTTTTTGTAAGTAAGTATCATTTAATGCTTTAAAAATAAAAATTACAAAAAACCAAAACATTCTGTTATTAATATAATTTTATAATTTTCAAAATAAATAAATTGCAAATTTTAGACTTCCAATCACTAAAAATGGTATAAAACAAAAACTAATTGATGTATATTCTTTTGAATTTTTGTATGTATCATTTATTGCTTTAAAAAAAAAATACAAAAAACTAAAAAATACTGTTTTTAATATATTTTTGGAATTTTCAAAATAAATTAATTCCAAATTTTAGACTTCCAATCACTAAAAGTTGTATAAAACAAAAAATAATTGATGTATATTGTTTTAAATTCTTGTAAGTAAGTATCAAATAATGCTTTAAAAGTAAAAATTACAAAAAACCAAAACATTCTGTTTTTAATATATTTTTGGAATTTTCAAAATAAATTAATTGCAATTTTTAGATTTCCAATCACTAAAAATGGTATAAAACAAAAACCAATCGATGTATTTTGTTGTAAATTTTTGTAAGTAAGTATGTAATAATGCTTTAATAATAAAAAATACAAAAAACTAAATCATTCTGATTTTAATATATTTTTGGAATTTTCAAAATAAATTAATTGCAAATTTTAGACTTCCATTCACTAAAAGTGGTATAAAACAAAAACTAATCAAGGTATTTTGTTGTAAATTTTTGTAAGTAAGTATCAAATAATGCTTTAAAAGTAAAAAAAACAAAAAACTCAAAAAATCTGTTTTTAATATATTTTTAGAATTTTCAAAATAAATTAATTGCAAATTTTCGATTTCCATTCACTAAAAGTGGTATTAAACAAAAACCAATCTATGTATTTTGTTGTAAATGATTGTAAGTAAGTATTAAATAATGCTTTAAAAGTAAAAAATTCAAAAACTAAAAAGTTCTGTTTTTAATATATTTTTGGAATTTTCAAAATGAATTAATTGCAAATTTTAGACTTCCATTCACTAAAAGAGGTATAAAACATAAACCAATCGATGTATTTTGTTGTAAATTTTTGTAAGTAAATATCAAATAATGCTTTAAAAGTAAAAAATACAAAAAACTAAAAAAAATCTGTTATTAATATATTTTTATAATTTTCAAAATAGATTAATTGCAAATTTTAGACTTCCAATCACTAAAAATGGTATAAAACAAAAACTAATTGATTTATATTCTTTTAAATTTTTGTAAGTAAGTATCAAATAAAGCTTTAAAAGTAAAAAATACAAAAAATAAAAAGTTCTGTTTTTAATATATTTTTGGAATTTTCAAAATGAATTAACTGCAAATTTTAGACTTCCATTCACTAAAAGTGGTATAAAACAAAACCCAATCGATGTATTTTGTTGTAAATTTTTGTAAGTAAGTATCAAATAATGCTTTAAAAGAAAAAAATACAAAAAACTAAAAAGTACTGTTTTTAATATATTTTTGTAATTTTCAAAATAAATTAATTGCAAATTTTAGACTTCCAATCACTAAAACTGGTATAAAACAAAAACTAATTGATGTATATTGTTTTAAATTTTTGTAAGTAAGTATCATTTAATGCTTTAAAAGTAAAAAAAACAAAAAACTAAAAAAAATCTGTTTTTAATATATTTTTGTAATTTTCAAAATAAATTAATTGCAAATTTTAGACTTCCATTCACTAAAAGTGTTATAAAACAAAAACTAATCAAGGTATTTTGTTGTGAATTTTTGTAAGTAAGTAGCAAATAATGCTTTAAAAGTAAAAAATACAAAAAACTAAAACATTCTGATTTTAATATATTTTTAAAATTTTCAAAATAAATTAATTGCAAATATTAGATTTCCATTCACTAAAAGAAGTATAAAACAAAAACCAATCGATCTATTTTGTTGTAAATTTTTGTAAGTAAGTATCAATAAATGCTTTAAAAGTAAAAAAAAAAAACTAAAAAAATTTGTTTTTAATACATTTTTGGAGTTTTCAAAATATATTAATTGCAAATTTTAGGCTTCCAATCACTAAAAGTAGTATAAAACAAAAACTAATTATTGTATTTTGTTGTAAATTTTTGTAAGTAAGTATCAAATAATGCTTTAAAAGCAAAAATTACAAAAAACTAAAAAGTTCTGTTTTTAATATATTTTTGGAATTTTCAAAATAAATTAATTGCAAATTTTCGATTTCCATTCACTAAAAGTGGTATTAAACAAAAACCCAACGATGTATTTTGTTGTAAATTTTTGTAACTAAGTATCAAATAATGCTTTAAAAGTAAAAAATACCAAAAACAAAAAAAAACTGTTTTTAATATATTTTTAGAATTTTCAAAATAAACTAATTGCAAATTTTAGACTTCCATTCAATAAAAGTGGTATAAAACAAAAACCTATCGATGTATTTTGTTGTAAATTTTTGTAAGTAAGTATCAAATAATGCTTTGAAAGTAAAAATTACAAAAAAAAATAAATTTGTTTTTAATATTTTTTAGAATTTTCAAAATAAATTAATTGCAAATTTTAGACTTCCATCCACTAAAAGTGGTATAAATCAAAACCCAATCGATGTATTTTGTTGTAAATTTTTGTAAGTAAGTATCAAATAATGCTTTAAAAGTAAAAAATACAAAAAACTCAAAAAATCCGTTTTTAATATATTTTTAGAATTTTCAAAATAAATTAATTGCAAATTTTAGACTTCGATTCAATAAAAGTGGTATAAACCAAAAACCAATCTATGTATTTTGTTGTAAATGATTGTAAGTAAGTATTAAATAATGCTTTAAAAGTAAAAAATACAAAAACTAAAAAGTTCTGTTTTTAATATATTTTTGGAATTTTCAAAATGAATTAATTGCAAATTTTAGACTTCCATTCACTAAAAGAGGTATAAAACATAAACCAATCGATGTATTTTGTTGTAAATTTTTGTAAGTAAGTATCAATTAATGCTTTAAAAGTAAAAAATACAAAAAACTAATAAATTCTGTTATTAATATATTTTTATAATTTTCAAAATAAATTAATTGCAAATTTTAGACTTTCAATCACTAAAAATGGTATGAAACAAAAACTTATTGATGTATATTGTTTTAAATTTTTATAAGTAAGTATCAAATAATGCTTTAAAAGTAAAAATTACAAAAAACTACAAAAATCTGTTTTTAATATATTTTTGGAATTTTCAAAATAAATTAATTGCAAATTTTAGACTTCCAATCACTAAAAATGGAATAAAACAAAAACTAATTAATGTATATTGTTTTAAATTTTTGTAAGTACGTATCAAATAATGCTTTAAAAGTAAAAATTACAAAAAACTAAAAAGTACTGTTTTTAATATGTTTTTGGAATTTTCAAAATAAATTAATTGCAAATTTTAGACTTCCATTCAATAAAAGTGGTATAAAACAAAAACCAATCGATCTATTTTGTTGTAAATTTTTGTAAGTAAGTATCAAATAATGCTTTAAAAGTAAAAATACAAAAAACTAAAAAAATCTGTTTTTAATATATTTTTAAAATTTTCAAAATAAATTAATTGCAAATTTTAAACTTTCAATCACTGAAAGTGTTATAAAACAAAAACTAATCAATGTATTTTGTTGTAAATTTTTGTAAGTAAGTATCAAATAATGCTCTAAAAGTAAAAAATACAAAAAACTAAAAAAATCTGATATTAATATATTTTTGGAATTTTCAAAATAAATTAATTGCAAATTTTAGACTTCCATTCACTAAAAGTAGTATAAAACAAAAACTAATCAAGGTATTTTGTTGTAAATTTTTGTAAGTAAGTATCAAATAATGCTTTAAAAGTAAAAAATACAAAAAACTAAAAAGTTCTGTTTTTAATATAATTTTGGAATTTTCAAAATAAATAAATTGCAAATTTTAGACTTCCATTTACTAAAAGTGGTATAAAACAAAAATCAATCGATGTATTTTGTTGTAAATTTTTGTAAGTAAGTATCAATTAGTGTCTTAAAAGTAAAACATAAAAAAATTAAAATTTTATTGTTTTATAAATATTTAGAATTTTCAAAATAATTTAATTGCAAATTTTAGACTCTCAATCACTAAAAGTAGTATAAAGCAAAAACTAATTAATGAATTTTGTTGTAAATTTTTGTAAGTAAGTATGAAATAATGCATTAAAAGTAAAAAATACAAAAAGTTAGATTTGTAGTTTTTTACAAAAATATTTGCATCAGATAACGTGTGACTGCTCATTAAAGATTGTAAGTATATCCTACTTGTTTTACAATATTCACAACTAATTTACATAAAAAATTATAAATTGATTACATAATGAAACTACAAAGTTATTTTGTTCATAGATACATATATAGCATTTCACCAATGCGATAAGATACGATTTGTAGTTTAAGTTTATTCCATTTAATTGTATCACAACACATACATAGTAGTAGTAGTTAACAAGTTTGCACAGCAGAATGTTATTTAAAGCAGTTCTAATATGTTGTGCTATATATGCAACAGCAGATACCAGTATAAGTAAAAAACTCATTGATATAAAAATAGTAATCAAAATATTTCAATAAAATTGTTATTTTTTTTTTTTTAGATTTTCCAATTGATTGCAGTGACAAACCAAATGAAATATACGCATGTGGAGGCGCTTGTCAAACTGAATGTGCCACTTTAGGAGAAGAATGCAAGATAATTAACATTCGCTGCAATGATGCCTGCTATTGCATTGAAGGATATGCCAGAAATGAATCAGGAACCTGTATACCTATAGCAGAATGTCCAGAAAGTTAGTAATAGTTTATATTATAAACCGTCAATAAACTACAAATTCGATTTGTTTAAACAAACTGTAACAGTACGTTGGAGACAAAATAAGCTTAACTTTATTCTACCAAAGAATTGCAAATTTATTAACTAGTTTAAACGTTAATTAATTTGAATAAAGAGTTATCAGTATTATTTACTTATCGATTTGCGATAAGAATAAAAAAACGCATATTATTGATAATTATTATTATGTTTGACCTAGAAACTAAGTTATTTACATTTTCTTTGTTTTTTTTAGAGAATCCGATTGATTGTAGTGACTTACCTAATGAGCATTACGAGTGTGGAAGCGCATGCCAAACCGAGTGTGCTACGTTAGGAGAAATGTGTGAAGTAATAAACAAAAAATGCAATGAGGGTTGTTATTGTGATGAAGGGTATGCTAGAGGTAGTTGTGGAACATGCATACCTGTAGAGAATTGCCCAATCAAAAAATTGGATCATATAATAAATCAAGATTAATCTTTATTTGTTAGATTTTAATGTAATTAATATAAAGTCTTAACAATAATTTTGTTTACTATACAATTCCTATCTTGTAAACGTTATATACGACGTTTTTTAGTACTTTTCAGTCAATATCTCAGTAACTAATTAAAAAGGATATCGGTAAAAAAAATTCTAATCTAATTTAATTACTTATTATAAAGACTGGTTCTTCACGACTTATAATAAAAATTGAGTTTATAAAAATAATTAAATAAAAATTTTAGATATACAAATGTTTCTTCCTCGTCTTTGCAAAAGTAAATAAATTAAACCTTGTTTCTGAATCATCAATCAATTGCGAAGGTTATTTCAACGTAATTTCCACAGATTAATTTCTAGTTGCTATTTAATCTCATCTAATAAGCACGAAATAGTTAATATCCTCCGGTCCACATAGCAGAATGTATCTAAAATCCGTTGTTGTGATTGTGTGTGTTTTATGTGTAGCCAATGCTGAATTAAGTAAGTGTTAAATCCTTATAAAATAAACTTAAAATGGAAAGATTTTATTATATTTATTTACAAATTTGTTAATAGTTACTTACAAATTGATTTTGTTGCATTTTTTTTAGCTTTTCCAGTAGATTGTAGTGGTAAACCAAATGAGCATTACGAGTGTGGAAGCCCCTGTCAAACCGAATGTGCTAGGTTAGGACAACCATGCCTGGTCGCTAGCTACCGTTGTGTTGATACTTGTTATTGTGATTCTGGATACGCAAGAGATGCTTCAGGAAAATGTGTACCAGAAAAAAATTGTTGATAAAATATGAAACATAATAAATAGTGTTCATTTAATAAAAACATATTTAAATTTAATAAATGATGTATTTTATGTAAGTTGCCGCTCCACCCTTCCTTTGTGTAAAAATTCCGAAAATTTATTAAAAACAAAAAATTTCAACTTTTTGTAGATTTTACTTTTAAGGCATTAATTGATACCCACTTACAAAAATTTACAACAAAATTCATCGATTAGTTTTTGTTTTATACCACTGTTAGTGATTAAAAGTCTAAAATTTGCAATTAAATTATTTTGAAAATTGAAAAAAATTAAAAACTAATTATTTCAATTTTTTGTATTTTTTACTTTTAAGGCATTAAATGATACTCACCTACACAAATTTACAACAAAATTCATCGATTAGTTTTTGTTTTATATCACTTTTAGTGATTGAAAGTCTAAAATTTGCAATTAAATTATTTTAAAAATTCCGAAAATTTATTAAAAACTAAAATTTTAAACTTTTTGTATTTTTTACTTTTAACACAATAATTGATACTTACTTACAAAAATTTACAATAAAATTCATCAATTAGTTTTTGTTTTATACCGCTTTTAGTGATTGAAAGTCTAAAATTTGCAATTATATTATTTTGAAAATTTCAAAAAATTATTAAAAACTAATGTTTTTAACTTTTTGTGTTTTTTACTTTTAACACAATAATTGATACTTACTTACAAAAATTTACAACATAATTCATCGATTAGTTTTTGTTTTATACCACTTTCAGCGATTGAAAGTCTAAAATTTGCAATTAAATTATTTTCAAAATTCCGCAAAAATTATTAAAAATAAAAATCCTTAACTTTTTGTATTTTTTACTTTTGAAGCATTAACTGATGCTTACTTACAAAAATTTACAACAAGATTCATAGATCTGTTTTTGTTTTATACCACTTTTAGTGATTGAAAGTCTAAAATTTGCAATTAAATTATTTTGAAAATTCCGAAAAATTATTAAAAACTAAAATTTATAACTTCTTGTATTTTCTACTTTTAAAGCATTTATTGATGCTTGCTTACTTACAGAAATTTACAACAAGATTCATAGATCAGTTTTTGTTTTATACCACTTTTAGTGATTGAAAGTCTAAAATTTGCAATTAAATTATTTTGAAAATTCCGCAAAAATTATTAAAAATAAAAATCTTTAACTTTTTGTATTTTTTACTTTTGAAGCATTAATTGATGCTTACTTACAAAAATTTACAACAAGATTCATAGATCTGTTTTTGTTTTATACCACTTCTAGTGATTGAAAGTCTAAAATTTGCAATTAAATTATTTTGAAAATTCCGCAAAAATTATTAAAAATAAATTTTTTTAACTTTTTGTATTTTTTACTTTTGAAGCATTAATTGATGCTTACGTACAAAAATTTACAACAAGATTCATAGATCAGTTTTTGTTTTATACCACTTTTAATGATTGAAAGTTTAAAAATTTGCAATTAAATTATTTTGAAAATTCCGCAAAAATTATTAAAAATAAAAATCTTTAACTTTTTGTATTTTTTACTTTTGAAGCATTAATTGATGCTTACTTACAAAAATTTACAACAAGATTCATAGATCAGTTTTTGTTTTATACCACTTTTAGTGATTGAAAGTCTAAAATTTGCAATTAAATTATTTTGAAAATTCCGAAAAATTATTAAAAACTAAAATTTATAACTTCTTGTATTTTCTACTTTTAAAGCATTTATTGATGCTTGCTTACTTACAGAAATTTACAACAAGATTCATAGATCAGTTTTTGTTTTATACCACTTTTAGTGATTGAAAGTCTAAAATTTGCAATTAAATTATTTTGAAAATTCCGCAAAAATTATTAAAAATAAAAATCTTTAACTTTTTGTATTTTTTACTTTTGAAGCATTAATTGATGCTTACTTACAAAAATTTACAACAAGATTCATAGATCTGTTTTTGTTTTATACCACTTCTAGTGATTGAAAGTCTAAAATTTGCAATTAAATTATTTTGAAAATTCCGCAAAAATTATTAAAAATAAAAATCTTTAACTTTTTGTATTTTTTACTTTTGAAGCATTAATTGATGCTTACTTACAAATATTTACAACATGATTCATAGATTAGTTTTTGTTTTATACCACTTTTAGTGATTGAAAGTCTAAAATTTGCAATTAAATTATTTTAAAAATTCCACAAAAATTATTAAAAATAAAAATCTTTAACTTTTTGTATTTTTTAGTTTTGAAGCATTAATTGATGCTTACTTACAAAAATTTACAACAAGATTCATAAATCAGTTTTTGTTTTATACCACTTTTAGTGATTGAAAGTCTAAAATTTGCAATTAAATTATTTTGAAAATTCTGGAAAATTATTAAAAACTAAAATTTATTACTTCTTGTGTTTTCTACTTTTAAAGCATTAATTGATGCTTGCTTACTTACAGAAATTTACAACAAAATTCATAGATCAGTTTTTGTTTTATACCACTTTTAGTGATTGAAAGTCTAAAATTTGCAATTTATAATTTATTTGTATTTTCTTGACTATTTTTTGGACATAGAGACTGAACATCTAATAAACAAAACTGCATTATCTAAATTTATATCAATTCTTGATCTGCAAATATTAAAATTAATTTATAAAAAATTTATAAATACAAATTGATAAATTTTAAATATGAAAAAAACCTGTTTTTTTCTTTTGAATCATCAATTAATTGCGAAGGTTATTTCAACGTGATTTCCACCAATTAGTTTGTTGTTACTATTTAATCTCATCTAATACGCACGAAATGGTTAATATCATCCGGTCCACATAGCAGAATGTATCTAAAATCGTTTGTTTTGATTGTGTGTGTGCTATATGTAGCCAATGCTCAGATAAGTAAGAATTTGAAAAATGTTACAAAATTAAAGCTTGTTAATGTGGTTATAATGATGACTTTTTAAACATATGATTATAGTATTTACATTTTAATTTTATTGCGTTTTTTATTTAGCTTTTCCAGTAGATTGTAGTGGTAAACCAAATGAGCATTACGAGTGTGGAAGCGCTTGTCAAACCGAATGTGCTAGGTTGGGACAACCATGCATGATCGCTAACTTCCGTTGCAATGATGCCTGCTTTTGTGATTCTGGATATGCAAGAGATGCTTCAGGAAAATGTATACCAGAAAAGAACTGTTGATGAAATATAAAACATGTAATCAATAAATAGTTTAATTTAAAAAAAAAAAAAAAATGTATTTTATGGAAAGTGCCTCTCCATCAAGTGAGACTTATTCACTATTGCTTTAGGGTTTGCACCCTTTATTTGTGTGCCTAGCATCTCACTGAACGGAGACAATTTACATATTTTATGTATATGTTTAAAAACATACCTCCTCTCACAAAATATATATTAAAAATTAATTTATTCAATTTTATTAACAAAATAATCAATACTTAAAATCTAATATGAAGTCTCAACTCAAAATTTAATTTAACTAACAAAATAAGATTACAACCTTTAACATTTTTATTTAGTTCTATACCAACCAACTAATATTAATTCATAAATAAACCCATGACGCTAAATTTATCTGAATTGTCTTTACTTCACACTTCCAAGCATCACACGTTCTATTTGTTTTTTTTTTATATATAATCAAGTTCATGGTCAATAATGTTACTAATAAATTCTGAAGGTTAGAATCATATAATTTCCTCAGTAATTTGCAGCTATTCTAAGCAGAATGTATTTAAAAACAGTTGTTGTGATTTTGTGCATGCTATACATAACCAATGCACAGATAAGTAAGCATTTTTTTAAGATCAATAAATTGCTGTACTAATTTTAAAGTCATCTTTAAAATAAATTATTATTTTTAATTTATACTTTTTATAATTGTCATGATACACAAAATATAATTATTAACAATAAATACAGTTTTAAAAAGTCAGTACTATAATAATTTCAAGAAAATTGATTATAATTTTGATATATTCTGTTTCAGATAAACCAATCGATTGTAGTGGGAAACCAAATGAGCATTACGCTTGTGGCGGTGCTTGTCAAACCAAGTGTTCTACGTTAAATCAACGTTGCACGATTATTAACATCCGATGCAATGATGCATGTTATTGTGATGATGGATATGCCAGAGATAATTCTGGAAAATGTATACCAATAGAAAATTGTTAATCAATCTGAAATAAATGTTGATTATATTAATCTTTAAAGTTTTTTTAATGATTGTTTAGTGATTATTTAATTAGAATTTTAACAAAATATTTACCGAAAATTAGCTGTAGGTGTATGAGTTAAAAATTGTAATCTACATTGAAGAAATAAAATATTAAAGAAAAAAACACGGTGCGTTTGTAGTAATTTAAAAGGGCCGAGTGGATGGCATGGATTTCTCGCAGTAGTCATTATTAACTTTTCATAAGTTGTAAATTTGACTGAGTTCTCGTTGGAAGTAGAAGTTGTTTTTGGTTGGCTATAAAGTAATATTCTCGTGGAGTAGAGATTGTTGTCAATAAAACTAAATAAAGTTTATAGCAGGTATTGGCATTAGTAAAATAGAATAACCACATTCGTAGAAAATGTCGGTATCCCATGAAGTAACTGCGCTGGTGGTGAAGTGGTTCGCGTACTCTACTGCTACTCCAGAGGTCTCTGGTTTGAGTACGCTTTCTTTCGGATGAAAAAAAAAAACTTTAATTGATCCCGTATACGGCCTTGATGTTAAGTGCACGTTAAAGAACCCAATAATTTAGGTTAGATATTTTAAATTTCCAGATGTGATCTTATCTTTTGACATTGGTGATTAGTCTTGGTCTCAGATATAAACCAATGTTAAACAAATTAGTTAAAAAAATGGTTGTGAATACATATTCTTACAAAAGTATATGTCTGAACTGGATTTGACTTGTCTTTCGAATTGACTTGAGAGGTTAAAGTGTGTCTGTTTTTGTGACTGTTTATTTTTGTGTGAAGAAGAATTCCAGATGCAATTCGTGTTATGCGGCTTTAGATTGTGGTGCTATATACTGAGGCAGTTTAAAAACTTGTTTTGTTAAAGGTCCTTTGAAAATGTATTTCAATAAACCTCCAGTGGCTTGTGATCCAAGGTCTGGAGTTTTGCAATAAAGCGTAAGTGGTCTTTTAACCTTTTTTTTTCATATTGTACCACAATTGCTTTTAAGAAAAAAACAAACAAAGTTGATAAAATATATACAACCGTACAACCTACGACTTCCTAGGAAGACAACTCAAAAGAAAATTTGATAAAACTATGTCTGCAGCTAGATAGAGTATAATTAGGGTAAACGCAGGGTTAGCCAATTTACAACAAATGGTTACTCTGTTCCAAGCAGCTTAAAACCTTTAAAGTGTTTTGCTTTGGTGTGGTTACTACAGCCATCCTAAAGTGAACTAGTATGCAGAGCAATACTTGCTACTATCCGGCAACCAAATAACCTAGCACCAGAGCCTTTTTCAACAGATCCAATAACCACAAAAAACTAAAATATAATTACACCGATAAAAGTTGCTTTACATGGTCTTCATTACTATACACAGAAAAAAAACACCGTCACCCCAAATTTTCTATAGACATAAATGGATCAGCAAAGGTTATGACCATCCGCAGCTTGCAAACCGCTCAATCATTAGCGAGCAACCAAGCAGCTTAAAAGTAACCATTTCTAAAATTCTTTACGCTAACCTGTGACACAAATCCCTACCTACACTTTAATTCACAACTAAAACTCTCCTCTCCTAGAAGAACTCTAAAACGGTAACCACTAAATAAAAACTACGACTGAAATTCAGCTTTTGACATCTTTTGCACCTGTGAGTCCGACAGCTGCAACCCCGCCACGTCTAATCCAAACTTGGCACTACAAGTATCATCTGCACAAAGAATTAAATCTATACTCTTTAGCATTACACACATCGCAACATTTACCTCATTCAACACACTTTGAATATGTGCGTTTGCTGGGACTACTTTTATTTGTATAAAAATGCTACTTCTAAAAACACCTTTACTGGTCCCTTTACCCGACCGTCATTTATTTAGCAGCAATCAAACAACAATTACAACTTTACAAAAGAAAATGTGCTCAAAACACAACTCAAGTTTACGCAAAAACGTTAATATAAGGTTATAATTTTTATGCAATTGTACACTATTAGTAATATAAATTTTGCAAAACATTTAAATCAAATATAAACAAACATTTCAACCTTAGATTTGTCACTTGTTTAAAGTATTTACATAGTTTTCCGCCCTTTTCTAAACATATTTTCACTCAATTTTGATCAACAAACTATTGAAAAGTGTAAAATTTTCTTCATTCAATATCAAAACTAATAAAATCCGGATATAAATTAAAGAAAAATAAAAAAATTTACTTCATTTGAAACAATAAAAAATTGTTAAAAAGTAACAAAAATAGTTTATGAAATGTCAAAAATTATTTATTAACTGTTAAAAAGTACAAAACTCTGTCATAAAAAGTCAAAAATTACTAAATCCAGTCTAAAACATTAATATATTTTCAGATAAAATAAAAATCCGGCCAAAAAATCAAAAAAAATATTTTTTTATAAAATTTTAGAAAGCAAATACGGCTATAAAATATCAAATATTGTCAAAATCCTGTCATAAGCTGTCGGAAAGTGCTAAATTCTATTCATAGAATTTACTATAAACTTAAAATCTACAACATTCTATATATAAAAAACAGTCTAGTTTTAAACTACTCAATGATAATCTTAATTTAAAGTGACCCATCCATCCACCCAAGAGTTGATCATCAAGAAATTAGATTTTACATATTCTTTCTTGGACAAAAAAATTTGTAACACTTAAAAAAAATATTATTTTTAAATTTCTTTATAAGAAACATTTGGGCGGGTAGGTACCCTAGTATTAAACTACTTGTTAGTGATCTTAAACTAGAGTGTCCCACTTAGGCGCCCATGTGCTGGCCATCAAGAATCTGGATATAAGTTTCTCCATTTTGGACAATAAGATTTCTTACCTATACAAAAAGAAGAATCTTTTATTTTTTTGGTAACACACACTTTGTTGGACGGGTTGGTTTTAGTTCTATACTACTAAGTAATAATTTTAATCTAGAATGACTCACCCGCCAAAGTGTTGATCATCAAGACCTATTATTCCTTAAACAAAAAGACATCTAACGCTTACAAAAAAAAGAAACTTTCAATTTTCTGACAACACACACTTGAGCGGGTGGAGTAGCACACAAGAAATAACCTCAATCTGAAGTGACCCACTCACCCGCCCAAGTGATAGTCATCAAAAGATTAGAATTTACCTTTATTATTTCTGATAACATACACTTGGACAGGTGGGTAGGTAGATATTCTAGTTTTAAATTATTTGTTGGTAAACTTAATTTGAAGTGACCCATCCACCCGCCCAAGAGTTTAATTATCAAGAGATTAGATTTTGCTTTTTTTGTACTAAGAAACTGCTAATGCTTACATAGAAGAGAAATTTTAATTTTTTTTATAACAAACATTTGGGCGGGTAGGTGAGCATTCTAGTTGTAAACTTTTTGTTGGTAATCTTAATCTAAAGTGACCCACCCACCCGCCCAAGTTTTAAACATGGAGAAATTAGATTTCACCTATTATTTCTTGGATAAAGAGACTTCTAACGCTTACAAAGAAAAAAACTTAATTTTTTTTAATAACAATCACTTGGTCGGGTGAGGTAGTACTCTAGTTTTAAACTATTTGTTGGTAATGTTAATCTGGAGTTAAATTTTACTTGTTTTTTCTTAGATAAAAAAACTTTTAATGCTTACAAAAAAAAAACTAAATTTTTGATAAGAAACAATTAGGCAAGTAAGTGGGTACTCTAGTTTTAAAATATTATTTTTTATTAATATAATTTTGATCTGGAGTATCCCACCCATCCACCCAAGTGTTAGTTATAAAAAAATTCTTTTATTTTAGACAAAGAATTTTAACGCTTAAAAAGAGAAGAAAAAAATTGATAACAATTATTTGGGCGGGTTGGTAGGCCCTCTACTATTAAACTACTGATTGGTATTCTTAGTCTGGAGTGACTCACTACTTGTTAGTGATCTTAAATTGAGTGTCCTACCCACCCGCCCAAGTGTTAATCATTAAGAGCTTTTTAACGCTTACAAAGAGAAGAAATTTCAATTTCTTGATACCCAACACTTGGGTGAATGGGTGTACACTCTAATTTTAAACTATTTGTTGGTAATCTTGATCTGAAGTGTCCCATTCACCCGCCCAAGTGTTGCTCATTAAAAAATTAAATTTCACCAATTCTTTCTTGGACAAAACAACTTCTTCCACTTACAAAAAAGAAAAACTTTCAATTTATTGATAACAGATACTTGGGCTAAAACCCCAAGAGAATGGAACATATGAATCATACTTCCAATAAACAAAAAAGGGGATAAAAGAAATTGCAACAATTACAGAGGAATAACAATAACAAGTGTTGCCAACAAAATTCTAACTAGAGTTCTAGAAAAAAGAATAAGAGATCAACTAGAAGATACAATAGAGGATAGTCAATGTGGATTCAGAAAAGGAAGAAGCGCCCAAGACCTGATCTTTATTCTACGTCAAGTAAGCGAAAAGTTAATAAAGAAGAAAAAAGACATACACATCTGTTTTGTAGATCTCGAAAAGGCTTTTGACAGAATTTGTAGAGAAGAAATATGGAAAGAACTGGAAAACAGAGGGATTGGGAATACAATGATTAAAGTAATAAAGAACATGTATAAGGAGAATGCAAACATAGTTAGAACAAATAATAAGGAATCGAAAGAATTTTCTACAAAACAAGGTGTAAAACAAGGTTGTGTGTTGAGCCCACTATTATTTACAATAGTACTAGACAAGGCAATTAAGGAAGCAAAAAAAAAGATGAAAGCACTAGTTTAAATTACTCGTTGGTAATCATGATCTGGAGAGACACACCCGCTCGCCCAAACATTGGTCATTATGAGATTAGATTTAACTTCTTCTATTTTATTCAAAAACATTTTTTACGCTTACAAAGAAGAAAAACTTTCAATTTGTTGATAACAAAGATTTGAGCAAGTTTGTTGGCACTTTAATTTTAAACTATTTGTTGGTAATCTTGATCTGGAATAACCCAAGTGTTGGTCATCAAAAGATTAGATATAATTTCCTTTATTTTGAACAAAAGATTTCTAACGCTTACAAAACAGAAAGAACTTTAAATTTCTTGATAACAAACATTTGGGCAAGTGGGTGAACACTCTAGTTTTAAACTATTTGTTGGTAATATTGATCTATACGCTAATTTTAACATAACCTCAATCAAATCTATAAACCACAAGGCCAGAACATTTAATCCATACATTAAAAATTGATACAATTTTGCATCAACAAACTTTATTGTTACAAATACAAACTGTGTCAAAATTAATAAAATTTGTGCGTTTATTTTGACATAACCTCAATTACATTAAATTTTTGTCACTAAATTTGTAACTATAGATGAATCAATTTTACGTCATAACTTCTAAACTATTTATGGGACAATCATCATTGTTATTTGTACCAATTGCAGAAATAATATTAAACTTGTTTTGACATAACCTTAATAAAATTGACAATTGATTCGTTTACATTTAATCATGAACGAATAATCTTTTGGCAATAAGTTCGAAAATGTGCATTGAAAATTAATACAATTTTGGTTTAAAATACTTTATAATTGTACGTACCAGCTCTGTTTATTTTGACATAACCCCAATCAATTTGACGTCTTAACTTGTAATTAAAGGTGAATACAAAAGTAATGACCCACTATTAACTGTGCATTGGATATTGATTCAATTTCTTATTTGTATTAGTATCAATTGAGTTAAAATTATTGAAACTGATACGTGCATTTTGACATAATCTCAATCATATTGATCTTTTTTGTCTTAACTTGTAACTATAGATGAATAAACTTTAGGTCATAACTTTTAAACTGTTTATTAGAATTAGATACAATTTTGCATCAACAAACCTCATAATTATTTGTGTCAATTGCAGAAATAATATTGAAATTGATACGCTTAATCTGTTATAACCTTGATTGACCTTAATTTGTAATGATAGGCAAGTATATACATTTAAACGTTCTTTAAATGGTTTACTTATTAAGTTAGTTGTGGATGGTGATTGTACTTCTGATTAAATGTACCTAGAAACGCACCATAACCTAATGTTCCTGCACCAAATGCAACTCCCAAAAACATATGCATGGTACGTTTTCTTTGTTGAGAATCGTTTACTGTTTTCCAATCGGTTTGTAATTTTGGAAAAGTTTGTTCTGGTGGTAGTACATGGATATACACTTCTTGGGCTGCTGTCCTTGATTCGATTCTAGACCAGTATGCAAAATTCTGCGACCAAATTTTGCACACTTTTAGTAAAGACATTCGGCGTTTAGTTTTACCTTAGAGTTAGACTATAACTTATAAACTGTATATTGGAAATTGGTTCAGTTTTGCCGTGACGTACTTTATTCTCATTGGTACCAATTGTGTTAAAATTATTAAAATCAATACGTTCATTTTGACAAAACTTTAACCAAATTTATCTTCCCAACAGCATTTTGTAAATTACTATGGAAACAGATTAGGTCATAACTTTTTAGTCATACATTGGGAATTGGTACAATTTTGCATCAATATATTTGATTGTTATTGCAATCAACTGTGTTAAAACTATTCAAATCTTTACGCACATTTTGACATAACCTCAATAAAATCTATCTTTGCTACAAAATCTTAAAAATGAGTGACAATAAAATAGTTCAGAAAACTAATTTTTAGCATAAAAACGTTCACCACATAAACTTGATCAATATTAACGCAAAAAAACATTTAAAGCATAAAATTTACTTCAAAAACAACAAAAATGCACAAAAAATAATTATAACATAACAATTGAGCAGAAAACTCATTAACAACATAAAATTTCCTTTAAAAGTATTAAAATTGCAAAAAAATATGTAAATTGACCCCGAATTTTATTTATAATATAAACTTTGTAAAAAATGACGTTTACCATATATACTTCAAAAGTCACGTTTATCATAAAAACTTTACTAAAATTAAGACAACAAATCTCAAAAAAACACGGAAAAAACATTTATACCAAAAACATAGCGCAAAAAAACAAGTTTTTAGCATAAAACTTGCTTCAAAAACCGTAAAATGGAACAAAATAAACATTTATAATATCAAAATTGCACAAAAAAAACTCACTTTTGGCATAAACTTTGCTCAAAATCACACATGCAAAACTTAATTCTAGCATAAAATTTGCTGAAAAATCACAAAAAAGTTAATTTAAAAAAATGTACAATACATATATTACATAGATTTTTAGCATAAAATTCACTTCAAAAGTCGCAAAACTGCACAGAATAAACATTTATAGTTAAAATCGCCCGGTAAACTCATTCCTAGCATAAATATCACGTTTAACATATAAAATTAAAACAGAAACCTCATTTACCAAAACAAAGGTGGTTTAGTTTTTTTTCCATTTATGTTAATGCTTCTTGTTTCCCAATTAAACTTGTTGAGGACATACTGCAGAACCGTTATAAATATTTTGGGGACATGGTATGCCTCACTCTTACTCCTCTTCCATATTCAATGGAATTGGTGTTTTTATGTAACTTTACAGATATTGTTCCGTGCTGGAAGATGTTATAGATTAGTTCTGAGTATCTGCAATCAATGCGACACTCTCTCAATACGTCTATGATGGCGTTTAACTTCACAGTATTAAAAGCTTTATGGAAGTCTACAAATGCAAGAGCTAGTGGTCTGTTGTACTCCACTGACTTTTCGATTAGGACCTTGATGCTTTGCAAATGGTCGTTTGTTCCAAACCCAGTGCGGAATCCAGTTTGTTCGTTTGGTTGGTAAAAATCTAATTTCTTCTCTAATCTTGATGTTATTATTTTTGTAAATAGTTTCTAAAGTTGGCTCAAAAATTTTATGAGTCGGTAGTTTTGCAAGTCGGCTTTATCCCCTTTTTTGTAGAGTAAGATGGTAATTGCGTTGCGCCGCTTGTCTGGAAATGTGCTATCGTGTAGACAGAGGTTAAGTAGTGTTTGTATTTTCTTCACCAGAAACGTGCCTCCTGCTTGTATTGCTTCTTTAACTATATTGTGTTTGCCGGGCAATTTGTTGTTTTTTGTTTTTGACAAGGCGAGCTTGATTTCTCCAATAGTGATATCCAGAAACTCCTTGGATCCTTGGTTGTGGTGTTGTTATTTCCAGATCTTCTACTTGACGACTTTTATATAGTTTGTGGTAAAACTTTTCTACTAAGCGTAATATTTCCTCTCTATTCGTTGTGTTATTCCCTTGCATGTTCTTTAGTTTTGTTATTTCTTTCCTTCCTTCACTGCGTAACACTTTCATGCTTTTGTCCGGCTTGATGGTTTTGGAGACTTTCTTATTTACTCTTTGTGTATTTGAGTAGCTTCTCATTTTGCTTCGTTTAACCATTAAGTTTTTAACATCTTGGCTGATCCATTCTTCTTTCCTGAATTTAAGGCAGTTGATATCTTGGCTTTTTTGTATAGCTTTCGTTATTGCGTCATTTAGACTTTCTATGTTTGTTTCCGACTGGTCGTTATTTTTTAGTGCATCGGCAACGTCCGTTTTAAATTAATCTATGTCTAGTAGTGTTGCCCATGCTCGATTAGTCGTTGTCTTTGTAAATTTGTACTTTTCTTTTCTCAAGTCTATTCGGATTTTACTTCTTACCATTCTGTGATCACTTCCCGTTTTGCAGTTGTTGAGTACGTTTTTGACTACTTGTTTATTATTAGAGGTTATGAAATCAATTTTGTTGCAAGTTCTACCTTCTGGGCTTCCCCAAGTCCATCTTCTATTAAGTTTTTTATTGAAAAAAACTATTCATTTGGTAGTGATTGTTTTGTAAGAGAAATTCCACCATGATTTCACTGCGAGCATTTCTTCCCTCTGATCTAAAGTTTCCTAGACATGTTTTCGACTGGTTTCTTTTAATACCGATTTTAGCGTTAAAAACGTCGCATGGTAAACTGAGTTTTCATGTCCCCCAGAGCCAGACATATATCTTCGTAGAATATGTCCACTTCTTTGTCTGTGTGGGATAACGTTGGTATACTTGTACTATCTTAATAGTGTTGAGGCATTAAGGAAACTACTCTTGTTGAAAATTTCTTGACTGATAGAATGTCGTTGCTCTGTGGATTAAAAAGCCAACTCCTTCTTCTGATTTATCGAGTTCTCCTGCATAGTAAAGGAGATACCCAAATTTTTGTTTTAATAGATCCTAGCCTCGTCTTCTGACTTCACTGAGACAGATAACGTCCCACCTTATTTTCTCCACTTCCGTCTCCAGTTAGGTCAGGCTGTCTTCGGACATAAGTGTTCTTGTGTTATATGTTCCAATTTCCAAACTTTGTTGGTTACTTCTCTCTATAACTTTGCGTCATTTAGTTATAATCTTAGACGATGAAAACAAATCTTTGCCTCCCTCTCCCTCATATTCCTAGATTTAAACCTTTTTCAAGGTGTGGGATTTTAGGCTAGATGTCGCACCCACCTGGAGACTTCAATTTGTTTTACAATTTGCCATGATAGGGTGTTAAAGTTGTAATCTTTCACTCTGACTAGACGGGTTGGAAGATGGGTAGGAATTGCATTTCTTCAATTCACAGACTTCTTATGGTTATCCCGCCAATATTCGGTCCGCAGAGCCTCGTTTGATATCTAGCAGGGTGTACCGGGTGACCTAAGTAGACACCGCTCGTGCAGGTAAGGTTGACATTTGGGAGACTTTAATAAATATTGCAAAAAAATTGCTTAAAAAACCCCACAACTACACAAAAAAAGCTACGCAGTAGAAGTAACTCGCTCTCAAATTAAACTTTGTTCCCACCCACTCACCCAAGCATTAGTTATCAAAATATTATTGTTAAACAATTCTCTCATATCTAAATACAAGCACACAAAAGGTGGGATTTAGATACGAATGAATTGTTTAATAATATATCTCTTGATAACTAAAGCTTGGGTAGGTGGGTGGGAACAATTGTGTGCTTAGATTTAAATATGAGAGAATTGTTTAACAATAAATTTCTTGATATAGAACGCTTGGGTGGGTGAATGGAAATAAAGTTTAGTTTGTAGGCGAGTTACTTCTTCTACTGTGATACACCCAGCCGCTCAAAAGTTAGTCATCAAAGGATCTAGTGTCCCACCTCTTGTGTGCTTGAATTTAGATATGAGAGAATTATTTATCAATAAATTTCTTGATATAGAACGCTTGGGTGGGTGGATGGAAACAAAGTTTAGTTTGTAGGCGAGTTACTTCTTCTACTGAGATCCACCCAGCCGCTCAAAAGTTAGTCTTCAAAGGATTTAGTGTCCCACCTCTTGTGTGCTTGGATTTAGATATTAGAGACTTGTTTAATAATAAATCTCTTGATATAGAACGCTTGGGTGAGGTTGGTGGATGGAAATAATGTTTAGTTTGTGGGTGAGTGATTTCTTCTACTGCCTTCCCGTCTCCCCTCACGCAGCAACTTTGACGTCCGTAAAATTTAAAAATAATTCCAATGCTACAAATTCGATACAAAAGCATTCAAATTAAGACCAAAAACAAGCAAAAATACAAATAGTAATAAACATACAAACAATTCCTGCATCATTGTATACGAAAATATTTTATTAAAATAAACTATAACAATTTCAGAAATGCGTCTTTTTATAAAGATAGATATAAACTATAAATATATATTTCTTCTTTTTTTAACTGCCACAGCATTGTATATAAATATAATATACAAAAACAACAATCCCGATAAAAAATACATTTAAAAAATAAAACAATCGTAAAATCATCTTGTATAAAAGAAATCATTTAAAGCACACATTTTCGGAATGACCCTAGATTCTAATTTATTAAATTCTGCCGTGTCGCGACTTAATTGCAAATAACGAGTGAAAGTAGAGTAAATGCATCCTATAAAAAAGCAGTCAATTGGAACCTATTTACATTATTATTATTATTAAATTGGTAATTAATGATTCGTAATTAACTAAATTAATATCAAATGTATTTACCTAATCGATATGTTTGATGATTTTATACCAATTAATAATTCAATAAGTGGAAGAAGTCTCCCTACTTCATATTAAACTATTTGCAAGTTAACAATTTTGTAATTTTTATGGCGCAGTCGTATAATACACTGTAATGGCGCAGTCGGCATAAATTAATAAGTAAGCAATACTGTTGATATGGACGCAAAAACGCATAATTGTGTTTCCCAGATTAAAATAATTATTAGCGAACTATTTAAGTTTTGCTTTATAAATAAATGCAATTTTAAATATTTATCCGACTGCGCAATAAAAATATTGTTATTGCAAACAAGTTTAATCTGAGACAGTATTAGATATGATTGAATTTTCTCTTGGCAAACATTAAATTTACAATTAGGTATTTAATATTAATTATTGTTTAAGATGAATTTATTGTATGTAAACTACTAATTGATACGACTATAAATCTATTAAAAAAATAATAATATGATGAAGTTCCGAATCTGTACAATCTTTTAAGGCTCATCTCAAGACAAGACACATTATCACAATGTCATTGTTTTGTAAATCCATTCGCTGTATTTACAAAATGAAGGCTAAGTTACTACTGAGGAAAAGGTGTTGATTTTAAATATTACTTGTTTGCATTAATTAATTTTTAGGCACCGAAAATTTCGGCAGACACAACCCGAATTTTGATTCGATACCGCTGAATATGGGTTGGGCTACTGAGAAACCGCCGATGTGATCCGGGTTCCGCGATTTCTGTTCCTTTTGAATGCCCTTCAACTCGGAACCTGATGGTCTCCTGTAAATTAGATTAAAATGTATAATATTCTTTAGCATATTATGATCAACTACCTTAGTTTTCAACTTACGGATAATCCGCAGCCGTTAAAAGAAAGGCAATTTTGATATGTTTTAAGTTAGGGGGCCGTAAAAGACCGATACTTACGTTCCTCCAAAATCGATATATAGATATCTTTGGAGCAGTTCGTAGGTGAATAACGTCACACCGAATTGTGGCGATGATCTGAACACACGAGCTGGAAGAAAAAATGTTTAAGATAAATCATTTAAATTTGGCGCCAAATATTTATAAAATAATATCCTTAGGCTATTAAAAAAATAACAGTTGGAGTAAATGTTTACCACGTGATCAAGGAGTAAATAAAGTCAAATATAGCCAAAGGCTAACAAAGTCTGTCTCAACCGTCAACTGATTAGTTGTCAAATCTATGTTAGGTTAGGTCTATGTTAGGTTAGGTCTATGTTAGGTTAGGTCTATGTTAGGATAGATCTATATTAGGTTAGGTCTATGTTAGGTTAGGTTAGATCTAAGTTAGGTTACGTTACGTTAGGTTAGGTTAAGGTAAAATATAAATGCTTTAAATTCAGTTCGTTTTTGATCAAATCTATTTAAAACAAATGCGCATGCTGACTTTTAAATTCATGCTCTGCGAGGTAGAGTAAATGGAGTTAACTCTATTCACATTACAGAGTAAAGAACCAAACAGAAAAAAATGACTCCGTAAATTCCAAATACAATATCCAAACAGTCTCTACGACCGTAAAAAAAGTGACAAAAAGGAGTATCTAATATTAGTCGTAAAAGTGTTAACATTTTGGGGCAAAACAAATATGTCCTAAATCACATTTGAAGTAAATAGCAAAAACTAACTTTATTTCAACTTTTGAAGACAATATAGTCAGCACAACTACAACGTGTGTGGGAACCTTCGCTAACGACTTTGACCACTTACCCCTCTAATTCAAAGCACGCTTTGCTTTTGTTCAGTGTTACCTGTATAAGTAGCTTGTGGAACAAAAATTTTAAACCGTTCAAACCTTGCAGAAAAGTTTATATAATTCAGTAATCTTTTACAGTATTTCTACAATTAGACTTAACTATTTTTATAGTGTTCCCGCCCATGAGCCCAAGTGATAGTTATAAAGGAGTTTGTACATTCTCCCCTCCCTGCGCATATTAGTAACAAATGACATTTAAAATCTTTTGTTTAATAAACACTTGAGTGGGTGGGCGGATCACAGTATTTCTACGATTAAGCGTGACTATTTTAATGTGTTCCAGCCCACCCGCCCAAATGTTAGTAATCAAGAAATTGGTACGTTCCTCCTCTCCGCGCATGTAAGTGACAAATGACACTTGATCTCTTGTGTTTTTTTGACAAAAGGAATCTCACCGGTAGTTTGATATCCAATCACTGGATAACTAACAATTGGGTGGGTGGGTGGGCCACAGTGTTTTCACAATTGGGCGTGATTATCACTATAGTGTTCCCGCCCACCCTCCCAATGGTTAATTATCCAAGAATTTGTACGTTCTACTCTCCCAACGCGTATTAGTGACAAATAACATTTGATCTTTTGTTTTTTGTTGGCAGAAGGAACATCGCCGGTGGTTTAATGTCCAACCACTGGATCACTAACAGTTGGGTGGGTGGGCGGGTCACAGTATTTTTAACATTGGGCGTGACTGCTTTTATAGTGTTCTCCCCCCACCCGCCCAAGTGTTAGTTATCAAGGAATTGGTACGTTCCCCCTCCCCGTGTATATTAGTGACAACTGACTGTTACGGCCACCAGGCGGCGCTGATCATTGTAACACACACCTACCCCGCGGCGCGCTCGACCAATCACGCGTAACCGCGCACTATAAAAGAAATGCGTTTCTGGATTTTGTCAGTCAGTCCCGCAGCAGCAACAGACCACGAAACATCCTAGTTAGTAGCTGGAATTCCGCCCTAACTCCTGACACTTGCATCACCGCTCCGCTCCTAGCGCGTCCATCACGGACCCCCACGTTTATCAACGGACCCCTATTACGTCATACGGCCACCCACACAGCTGTGACCTAACCGGCTCAAGGTCAGCCATCGACGACCAATAACGTACGACTGCACGTCAACTCCACATTACATCTGGTGCTCCCTATACCTGGGGCACGCCACCAAACCACCCACACAACCAAAACCAACACAAAATCTGCCAAACAGAAGCGGCCATCCTAAAACACCAAGATCAACCGTCCAAAAGGTCAGACATCAACCTCCTGGACTTGTGACGATCCAAGATCTTCATCAACGAACTCCGGGCTGGTAACATGATGTATGTTCTATTCTTTCTTCAACAGAAAAACATGATCGGCGGTTTAATATCAAATCACTGGATCACAAACACTTAGGTGGGTGGGCGGGTCACACTATTTCTACGATTGGGCGTGACTATTTTGATAGTGTTCCCGCTCACTCGCTCAAGTGTTAATTATCAAAATAATGATACGTTCCCCCTCCTCGCACATATTAGTGACAACTGATAGTTGATCTATTGTGTGTTTTTGACAGAAGTAGCATCACCAATGGTTCAATATCCAATCATTGAACCACTAACACTCGAGTGGGTGAGTGAGCCACAGTATTTCCACGTGACTATTTTTATAGTATCCCCGCCCACCCGTCCAAGTGTTAGTTATCTAGAAATTAGTGCGTTCCCTTTCTCCGCGCATATTAGTAACACTGCCATTTGATCTTTCGTGTGTTTTTGACAAAAAAACCTCACCGGTAGTTTAATATCAAATCACTGGATCACTAACACTTGGGTGGGTGGGTGAGCCACAGTGTTCTTTTAATTAGGCGTAACTATCTTCATAATGTTCCCGCTCACCCTACCAAGTGTTAGTTATCAAAAAATTGATACGTTCCACTTCCCCGCAGATATTAGTGACAAATGACAATTTGATCTTTTCTGTGTTTTTGACATAAGAAACATCAGCGGTGGTTAAATATCCAATCACTGGATTACTAACACTTTTTATAGTGTCCCCGCCCACCCCCTCAAGTGTTAGTTATCAAGAAATTAGTACGTTCCTTCTCCCAGCGTTTATTATTGACAATTGACATTCGATCTTTTGTGTTTATTTGACAGAAAAAATCTCACCGGTGGTTTAATATCAAATCAATAGATCATGTGAGTGGGCACAGTATTTTAACAATTGAGAGAAATTATTTGTATAGTGTCCCCGCCCACACGGCCAAGTATTAGTTATCAAGGAATTCGTATTAACAATTGAGCGTAGTTATTTGTATAATGTCCCCGCCCGCCCTCCAAGTATTAATTATCAAAGAATTCGTATATTCGCTCCTCCCCGCGCATATTAGTGACAAATGACATTTGATCTTTTGTTTATTGTTGACAGAAAGAACTTCGCCGGTGGTTTAATATCCTACCATTGGGTCACCAACACTTGGGTGGGTGGGCGGGTCACAATATTTTAACAATTGAGCGTAGTTATTTGTACAATGTCCCCGCCCACCCGCCCAGAGGTTAATTATCAAAAAAATCGTATGTTCGCCACTCCCCGCGCAATTTAGTAACAAATGACATTCGATCTTTTGTGTTTTTTTGGCAAAAGGAACTTTACCGGTAATTTACTATTCAATCACTGAATCATTACTGATTCAGTGATTGAGTAGTACTTGGGTAGGTGGGCGAGCCACAGTATTTTAACAATTGAGCGTAGTTATTTGTTTAGTGTCCCCGCCCAAGCGCCCAAATGTTAGTTATCAAGTAATTGATACGACCAACCTCCACGCACATATGAGTGTCAACTAACATTTAATTTCTTGTGTTTTTTTTAACAGAAGAAACCTCACCGGTTGTTTAATATTCAATCACTGGATCACAAACACTTGGGTGGGTAGGCGGGCCACAATACTTTAACAATTGAGCGTAGTTATTTGTACAGTGTCCCCGCCCACCCGCCCAAGTGTTAATTATCAAGAATTTAGTACGTTTCCCCTCCCCGCGCATATTAGTGACAAATGGCATTTAATCTCTTCTGTTTTTTGACAGAAGGTACCTCACCAGTGGTTTAATATTTAATTACTAAATCACTAACACTTGGGTGGGTGGGCGGGCCACAATATTTTAACAATTGAGCGTTGTTATTTGTACAGTGTCCCTTCCCACCCGCCCAATTGTTAATTATCAAAGAATTCGTATGTTCGCCCCTCCCCGTGCATTTAAGTGATAACTGACATTCAATCTTTTGTGTTTTTTTGACAGAAAAATCCTCATCGGTGGTTTAATATTCAATCACTGAATCACTAACACTTGGGTAGATGGGCGGGCTACAATACTTTAACAATTGAGCGTGGTTATTTGTATAGTGTCCCCGCCCACCTACCCAAGTGTTAGTTATCAAGGAACTCGTACGTTCGCCCCTCCCCGCGCATATTAGTGACAAATGTCATTCAATCTTTTGTGTTTTTTTGGCAAAAGAAACCGGTGGTTTACTAATCAATCACTAGATCACTAACAATTGGGTGGGTTGGCGGGCCACAGTATATCAACAATTGAGCGTAGTTATTTGTATAGTGTCCCCGCCCACTCGCCCAAGTGTTAATTATCAACAAAATCGTATGTTCGCCCCTCCCCGCGCATATTAGTGACAAATGACATTCGATCTTTTGTGTTTTTTTGGCAAAAAGAACTTTACCGGTGGTTTACTATTCAATCACTGGATCACTAACACTTGGGTGGGTGGGCGGGTCATAGTATTTCTACAACTGGGCGTGACTATCTTTAGAGTGTCTCCACCCACCCGCCCAAATGTTAGTTATCAAGGAATTGATACGTTCTCCCTTCCCCGCGCATACCAGTAACAACTAACATTTGATCTTTTCTGTGTTTTTGACAAAAAAAAACATCAGCTGTGATTTAATATTTAATCTCTAAATCACTAATACTTGGGTGGGTCACAGTATTTCTACAATTGCGCTACAATTATAATGTTCTCGCCCCTTGGATGTGTGCGCAGGCCACAGTATTTAAACAGTTGAGCGTGGTTATTTGTATAGTGTTCCCGCCCACCCACCCGTTTTTGACAGAAGCAACATCGCTGTTGGTTCAATATCCAATCACTAGATCACAAACACTTGGGTGGGTGAGCAAGTCACAGTATTTTGACAATTGAGCGTGACTATCTTTAAAGTGTTCCCGTCCACCCGCCCAAGTGTTAGTTATCAAGAAATTAATACGTTATTAGTGTCAACTGATATTTGATCGCTTGTGTTATTTGACAGAAGAATTCTCACCGGTGGTTTAATATTCAATTCACAGTACTTTAACAATTGGGCGTAGTTATATAGTGTCTCCGCCCACCCGCCCAAGTGTTAGTTATCAATAAACTGATACGTTCTCCCCTCCACGCACATACTAGTGACAACTGACATTTGATCTTTTGTGTTTTTTGTCAGAAAGAACCTCATCAGTCGTTTAATATCAAATCAGTACATCACTTGGGTGGGTGGGCAGGTCACAATATATCCACAATTTTGCGTGACTGTTTTTATAGTGTTCTTGCCCACCCGCCCAAGTGTTAGTTATCTTAAAATTGGTACCTTCCTCTCTCTGCGCTTATGTTAGTGACAAATAACAATTGTTTTCTTGTGTATTTTTGACAAAAAGAACCTCACCCATGGTTTAATATTCAAGAGAAAAAAAGAGATTGATTGACTTTTTAGTATTACGGTTATAGCACTACTGCTTGTTTTTATTTGTTTGTGGATACATTCATGTCACTACTGACCGATGAATAGACGTTTACTCATGGCAATCTTATTATTAACGCTACTGAAAGGTGAATATATCGAACTTAAGACTTCTCAAGTCAGTAGACAAATTTTGGAAATTCTTTTGTATAATAAACCTTGAAACTTAAAAAATCATTATTTGAACTTGGTACCAACATAAAATAAATAAAACCAAATTCCCCCAAAACATAATTGAAGTTAGCAAATATATTATTTGAACTTGTTACCAACATAAATTATATATTAGAAGCTACTATCATTGGCCGCGTTCAGTACAACTCATCAGTTGCCAGCGCTGACTCATCAATTGGAGATAAGCAATAATTTATTTTTTTTAAATATATTTGCCGGTTAAACGCTAGTGGTTAATAAGTTGCTTTGTCAGCATAAAAGCGTACCTAAATGTATGATGAGTCAAATAACAAGCGCTGCCAGCAAACGATGATTCCCGCCTCCCGTTCAGTTTGAATGATTGACAGCGATGAGTCGTCCTGAACGCAGCCATTAAAATATAAACATATTTTAAATTGATTGCCAACATAAATAAATAAAATCAAATATAAAATTAGCAAATCATTAAAATGAGGGCGTACAGGAAGGCCAAGTAGAAAAAAACCAACCATCACCATTCACTTCTAATGAGCGGAAACTGTTCTAAATGTAGCAGTCTTCCTGTACGTACCTTCTATGTATTATACACTTCAACAAACAATGTTAAAACTAATGAATAATTTAATTACCAGTAGCTCCCTTCCAAAACGCCCTTGGTCCCTCCTCGGCATAAATCTTCCTAGCAGCATCCATGATACCAGTGTACGTAGTCTGTCCTTCGCGCGCCACCACTTGCAATCTCGTTTTGATGACGTCAGCAGGCGTCACCAAAGAAGCGGCAGGTATACCGGCAATAGCACCAGCAAACAGAAGCGTCAACGGACTATTGTATCCATTCTCATCGGCAAACGACGCCTTCACGTGCGCATACATTGGGAAATAAATCGCGCTGAACGTCACGTCCCTCATCAAACAAGCCCTGGCACCCTTGTACAAACCAAAAAGTCCCAATTCTTTAACGACCGGCCACGCGCGCACTTTATTACCGCCTGCAATTTCACCAGCAACCTGAAGCCTGATTTTGACAATTTCTAACGGATTCGTGAAGATTACTTGACAACCACCAGCCTCAAAGTAAAACAATACTATTAAAACACAATTTAAGCAAGAAAGTTATTAGTAAGATTTAACAAATACTTACAAATCCACCAGCAAATATTTCTCCCCCAAGTGGAATATTTCCATTTTTATCGTAGAATTTATCCCTGATGAAGTCATTGGCCTAAAATAATTATTATAATAATATTTTGGGGACTTTCAGTTTTTAAATTTTACCGTTAATTTGATGGCTTTTTCGGGCGCAACTCCGAGTAGTTGCGGTACCAATCCTCTGTACAATCCGAAAACCCCTTCGTGACGGACAACTTTTTTGAAACAATCTATGCTGTTTCTGTACATCAATTCACCCACAAAAGATCCCGTTCTTTGGTTCTGCATGCGCGTCTTCACAAGATCGATTGGATAAACCGCAGTGGCACCAACAGCTAAAAATTTGTGTTACTAAATTGGAATCAATTTTTTGCTTATAAATTAAGTCGAAATGAAAGAATTGTTATTTTAAAGATGAAATTGTTTAAATTTGAGTAAAATTAGTGGAAGAGGGGAAATTAATGAAATGGGTTACTTGATTTGCAAATCCCAGCAATTGCTGCTTGCACAACACACTCTCAATTCTTTACCTCCAGCGATGGAACCCAAAGCGAACCTGTAGACGCTTTCCAGCATCTGTATGACAACGCCTCTGTCCTCGGGACTCTGAAATTTGAATCAAATTTAATAATCAAAATTAAGAAGCTATTTACTACTCACAGAAACTGCTTTGATTTCTGCCAACCTTGTAGTGATTTGCTTGATGTATTGTTCGGGAGCAATGGCATTGAGGTCATTGTACACTATCCTCCTATATTAAAAAAGTTAGCTATTAGTAATAAAACGTATATTAATCCCAGTACTGCCTTCTATACAGGCCACGCTGTTCTGGGACTACTGTAATAAGGATGCAAAGCTGCTTAGCAAGCTTGCTCAATAACAAAGTTGCTACTATTGATGATTTTGACTCACCCAGATTGATTAAGGACGTCGCACAATTGGAAAAGAATGTCAACTTCAAGCGGTGTCATCTGAGACATAACTTGAGCGGAATGCATGAACTCATCCTTGCTAACTTCCTGCGTCCTGTGACCGTTTGTTACATTGAGGTAGATACGTTTGGCCAATTCCATATTGTTTAAAAGCGAATTGAACGCAATGAAGTATGGAAAGCTGACTTTGTTCCCTGGCTGACTACCACTAGCTGTCTGAAAAATATTTAAATTTGTTTGAGTTTAGATACCTAGAATAAATCATTAATGGCTGACCTCGATTAGATGCGATTGTACTTGTTTGGTGAGTAAGTGGCTCTTAATGTCGATCATAATTTCCTGGAAATCGGTAACTGATATGAATCCGGTGCCGCTAATGTCTGCTTTGCGGAAACCTTCAATTGCGTATTCTTCGTGGAAGTCGTGAAGGAATTGACTGAACTCGCTATAGGATATAGCGCGTTGCTTGTTTCTGCCGAAGTATAGCTGGATAAACGGCGATTCCATGTTGAATGGTATCCTCTCGTGGAGGACTGTCTTTCTCATCACCTCCACGAACTCCGCTAAACAAAAATATAATTGATTCTTCAAAGAAGCTTTTGTGTGCAAACTTCAGAATTAATTCACAATCTTCAGAATCAGTTTAAAAATGTTAGAAACCTTCTGAAACTTCAAAACCATTGCAAGTTGGCTGTAAAATTAATTCACAAAACTTCAGAATTAATTCACAAACTTCAGAATTAATTTAAAAAATGTTAGAAACCTTCTGGAACTTTTAAAATAGATTTGTAAACTTCAAAACCAACTCACAAGCTTCAGAATTGATGTACAAACTTCAGAATTGATTT
Organism: Tachinus rufipes; assembly: GCA_963932245.1. NCBI lineage: Eukaryota > Metazoa > Arthropoda > Insecta > Coleoptera > Staphylinidae > Tachinus > Tachinus rufipes. Next base: position 94,609,875 of record OZ010746.1, read on the forward strand.
ACAAACTTCAGAATTGATTCACAAACTTAAGAATCAATTTAAAAATGTTAGATAACTTTAAAATAAATTTGTACACTTCAAAACCAACTTACAAACGTCAGAATTGATTTACAAATTTCAGAATTAATTCTCAAACTTCGTAATTAATTTAAAAAATGTTAGAAGTCTTCTAAAAACTTTAGAATAAATTTGTAAACTTCAAAGCCAACTTACAAGCTTCACAATTGATATACAAACTTCAGAATCAATTTAAAAAATGTTTGAAGTCTTCTAGAAACTTTAAAAGAAATTTGTAAACTTGAAAACCACTTTACAAGCTTCAGAATTAATTTACAAACTTCAAAATCAATTTAAAAAATGTTAGAAGCTTTCTGAAAACTTTAGAATAAATTTGTAAACTTCAAAACCAGCTTACAAGCTTCAGAATTGATTACAAACTTCCAAAATATTTCACAAACTTCAGAATCAATTTAGAACATGTTAGAAGCTTTCTGGAAATTTTAGAATAAAGTTGCAAATTTCAAAACCAACTTACACGCTTTAGATTAAATTCACAAACTTCAAAATTAATTCACAAACTTTAGAATCAATTTAAAAAATGTTAGGAGTCTTCTGCATACTTTAAAATAAATTTCTAAACTTCAAAACTAACTTACAAACTTCAGAACTAATTTACAAACTTCAAAATCAATTTAAAAAATGTTAGAAGTCTTTTGGAAACTTTAAAATAGATTTGTAAAACTTCAAAACCAATTTACAAGCTGCAAAATTAATTCACAAACTTCAGAATTAATTCACAAACTTCATTATTAATTTAAAAAATGTTAGAAGCCTTCTAAAACTTTTAAAATAGATTTGTAAACTTCAAAACCAACTTACAAGCTTCAGAATTGATGTACAAACTTCAGAATTAATTTACAAACTTCAAAACAAATTTAAAAAAAATTTAAAAGTCTTCTGAAAACTTTAAAATAGATTTGTAAACTTCAAAACCAACTTACAAGCTTCAGAATTGGTTTACAAACTTCAGAATTAATTCACAAACTTCAGAATCAATTTAAAGAATGTTAAAAGTCTTCTGAAAACTTTAAAATAGATTTGTAAACTTTAAAACCAACTTACAAACTTCAGAAAAGATTCACAAGCTTCAGAATTAATTCACAAAGATCAAAACCAATTTAAAAAATGTTTGAAGTCTTCAAAAAACATTAAAATAGATTTGTGAACTTCAAAACCAACTTACAAGTTTCAGAAATAATTTACAAACTTTAAAATTAATTCACAAACTTCAGAATTGTTTTAAAAAATGTTAAAAATCTTTTGAAAACTTTAGAATAAGTTTGTAATCATCAAAACCAGCTTACAAACTTCAGAATTAATTCACAAACTTCAGAATCAATTTAAAAAAATGTTAGAAGTCTTCAGGAATCTTTAAAATAGATTTGTAAAATTTAAAACCAATTTACAAGCTTCAGAATTAATTTACAAACTTCAGAACTAATTCATAAACTTCGAAATCAATTACAAAATGTTAGAAGTTTTCTGGAAACTTTAAAATAGATTTGTAAACTACAACACCAACTTACAAGCTTCAGAATTAATTTACCAACTTCAGAATTAATTCACAAACTTTAGAATTAATTTAAAAAAAATTTGAGACGTTCTGAAAACTTTAGAATAAATGTGTAAACTTTAAAACCAACTTACAAGCTTCAAGATTAAATTTTAAATTTCAGTATTAATTCACAAACTTCAGAATTAATTCACAAACTTCAGAATAAATTTGTCAACTTCAAAACCAACTTACAAGCTTCAGAATTGATTACAAACTTCAGAACTAATTCATAAACTTCGAAATCATTTTAAAAAATGTTAGAAGGCTTCTGGAAACTTAAGAATAAATTTGTTAACTTCAGAATTAATTTACAAACTTCAGAATTAATACACAAACTTCAGAATTAGTTTAAAAAATGTTAGAAGCCTTCTGAAAAGTTTAAAACAGATTTGTAACTTTCAAAACCAACTTACAAGCTTCAAAATTGATTTTCAAACTTCAGAATTAATTTACAAACTTCAGAATTAATTTACAAACTTCAGAATTAATTTACAAACTTCAGAATTAATTTACAAACTTCATAATTAAGTCGCAAACTTCAAGACCAATTTAAATAATGTTAGAAACTTTCTGGAAACATTAAAATAAATTTGTAAATTTCAAAGCCAACTTACAAGCTTCAGAATTGATTCACAAACTTCAGAATTAATTCACAAACTTCAGAATTAATTTAAAAAATGTTAGAAGTCTTCTGAAAACTATAAACTAGATTTGTAAACTTCAAAACCAACTTATAGGCTTCAGAATTGATTTACAAACTTCAGAATTAATTCACAAACTTCAAAACAAATTTAAAAAAAAATTAAAAGTCTTCTGAAAACTTTAAAATAGATTTGTAAACTTCAAAACCAACTTACAAGCTTCAGAAATGTTTTCCAAACTTCAGAATTAATTCACAGACTTCAGAATCAATTTAAAGAATGTTAAAAGTCTTCTGAAAACTTTAAAATAGATTTGTAAACTTCAAAACCAACTTACAAACTTCAGAAAAGATTCACAAGCTTCAGAATTAACTCACAAAGATCAAAACCAATTTAAAGAAAACATTAAAATAGATTTGTAAACTTCAAAACCAACTTACAAGTTTCAGAAATAATTTACAAACTTCAGACACTTCAAAATTAATTTAAAAAATGTTAAAAGCTTTCTGAAAAAATTAAATTAAATTTGTAAACTTCAAAGACAACTTACAAGCTTCAGAAATAATTTACAAACTTTAAAATTAATTCACAAACTTCAGAATTATTTTAAAAAATGTTAAAAGTCTTTTGAAAACTTTAGAATAAGTTTGTAAACTTCAAAACCAGCTTACAAACTTCAGAATTAATTCACAAACTTCAGAATCAATTTGAAGAATGTTAAAAGTCTTCTGAAAACTTTAAAAAAGATTTGTAAACTTCAAAACCAACTTACAAACTTCAGAAAAAATTCACAAGCTTCAGAATTAACTCACAAAGATCAAAACCAATTTAAAGAAAACATTAAAATAGATTTGTAAACTTCAAAACCAACTTACAAGTTTAAGAAATAATTTACAAACTTCAGACACTTCAAAATTAATTTAAAAAATGTTAAAAGCTTTCTGAAAAAATTAAATTAAATTTGTAAACTTCAAAGCCAACTTACAAGCTTCAGAAATAATTAAAAAAAAAAACTTTAAAATTAATTCACAAACTTCAGAATTATTTTAAAAAATGTTAAAAGTCTTTTGAAAACTTTAGAATAAGTTTGTAAACTTCTAAACCAGCTTACAAACTTTAGAATTAATTCACAAACTTCAGAATCAATTTAAAAAATGTTAGAAGTCTTTAGGAATCTTTAAAATAGATTTGTAAACTTTAAAACCAATTTACAAGCTTCAGAATCAATTTACAAACTTCAGAATTAATTCACAAACTTCAAAATCAATTTAAAAAACGTTAGAAACTTTCTGGAAATTTTAAAGTAGATTTGTAAACTTCAAAACCAACTTACAAACTTCAGAATTGATTTACAAACTTCAGAATTATTTCACAAACTTCAGAATCAATTTAAAAATGTTAAAAAGACTATAGAAACTTTAAAATGGATTTGTAAACATCAAAGCCAACTTACAAGTTTTAGAATTGATTTACAAGTTTCAGAATTAATTTACAAACTTCATCATTAATTCACAATATTCAGAATCAATTTAAAAAATGTTAAAAGCCTTCTAAAAACTTCAAAATAAATTTTAAACTTCAAAGCCAACTTACAAGCTTCAGAATTGATTCACAAACTTTAGAATTAATTCACAAACTTTAGAATCAATTTAAAAAAATGTTAGAAATCTTCTGAAAACTTTGAAAAAAATTTGTAAACTATAAAACCAACTTACTTACTTCAGAATTGATTTACAAACTTCAAAATTAATTTACAAACTTCAGAATCAATTTAAGAAATGTTAGAAAGCTTATGAAAACTTTAGAATAAAATTATAAACTTCAAAACCAATTTACAAGCTTCAAAATTGATTTACAAACTTCAGAAGTAATTCACAAACTTCAGAAAAAATTTAAAAAATGTTAGAAGTCATCTAGAAACTTTAAAATAGATTTGTAAACTTCAAAACCACCTTACCAGCTTCAGAAATGATTTACAAACTTCAGAATTAATTCACAAACTTCAAAATCAATTTCAATAATGTTATAAGCCTTCTGGAAACTTTAAAATAAATTTGTAAACTTCAAAACCAACTTACAAACTTCAGAATTAATTCACAAACTTCAGAATCAATTTAAAAGACGTTAGAAGCCTTCTGAAAACTTTAGAATAAATTTGTAAACTTCAGAACCAACTTATAAATTTCAAAATTGATTTACTAACTTCAGAATTAACTCACAAACTTCAGACTCAATTTAAAAAAAAAAGTTAAAAGTCATCTAGAAACTTTAAAATAGATTTGTTAACTTCAACACCAACTTACAAGCTTCAGAACTAATTTACAAACTTCAAAATCAGTTTAAAAATGTTTGAAGTCTTCTGAAAACTTTAAAATAGATTTGTTAACTTCAAAACCATCTTACAAGCTTCAAAATTAATTTACAAACTTCAGAACTAATTCACAAACTTCAGAATCAATTTAAAAAAAGTTAGAAGTCTTCTGAAAACTTTAAAATAGATTTAAACATTTCAAAACCAAGTTACAAGCTTCAGAATTGATTTTCAAACTACAGAATTAATTCACAAACTTCAAAACCAATTTTAAAAAGATTATAAACCTTCTGAAAACTTAAGAATAAATTTGTAACTTCAAAACCAACTTACAAGCTTCAAATTGATTTACAAACTTCAAAAATAATTCACAAACTTCAGAATCAATTTAAAAAAGGTTTGTGACATTCTGAAAACTTTAGAATAAATTTGTAAACTTCAAAACTAACTTACCAGCTTCAGAATTAAATTACAAACTTCAGAATTAATTCACAAACTTCAGAATCAATTTAAAAAATGTTAGAAACCTTCAGGAATTTTTAGAATAAATTTGTAAACTTTAAAACCAACTTACAAGCTTCAGAACTGATTTACAAACTTCAAAATTAAATCACAACCTTTAGAATCAATTTAGAAAATGTTAGAAAGCTTCTAAAACTTTTAGAATAAATTTGTAAACTTCAAAACCAACTTACAAGCTTCAGAATCAATTTACAAAATGTTTGAAATCTTCTAGAAACTTTAAAATAGATTTGTAAACTTCAAAACCAACTTACAAGTTTCAGAATTGACTTACAAACTTCATCATTAATTGACAAACTTCAGAATCAATTTAAAAAATGTTAGAAGCTTTCTGGAAACTTTAGAACAAATTTGTAAACTTCAAAACCAACTTACAAGCTTCAGAATTAATTCGCAAATTTCAGAATTAATTTATAAACTTCGGAATCAATTTATATAACGCAAAATCAATTGATAAACTTGAGAATTAAGTTGTTCATCTGATTAAAAAACGTATTACACAATTATTAGTAAAATGTTTTGTTTGTGTTATATTGTAGATACTTACAAAAACTAACCATTCCATTTCCATTAGTATCAAATAATTGAAAAGCTGTCTTGTAAAGAGCATCAGGGAAACATAGTAGTCTCTCAAATGCTTGGAATTCAGAATACGAAATGAGATTGTCTTTATTGGTATCGACAATACCGGCAAGCAATCGCACGCTGTCGACATTGCAATTGTCTCCTTCAAATATTTGCAGATATTTATGGACGAAATCATCCGAACTCATAAACCTTTCTCCATTTTTTTCGATCGACGCATACTTTTCGAAGATCTCTTTCAATTGATCTGGATTGGCACGTTTCAAATAACCTCCACCCTAGAAAAAAAAGAATTCATTAAAAATTTATCATTAATAGATTAATTAAAAAACATTCTATTTATTACATTTGTAAACAAACTACACGTTGAATTATTTATAAACAACAACAAAGCTCCTGAAGGAATTAGGTCAGTCAAATTTAAATAATCACAAACCTCCTCCTCGTCCGACATTTTCACGGCAGGTCGCACTCATTTGATTCAGGCGCTCCAATAAATATGTTATATAAAAAGAATTTTACGTCTATAGATAGAGGGGGTACTGTTCTTAAAAATAATCATCACATGGTGGCAGAGATCGCGCGGTGCAATGTGTCGCTTATCTTCTCGCGTATATTTCGGCGCCACTGGACAAAGATGTAGGTGAGGATGAGGCATCCGTGAACGGCATTGGGATGTAAAGTGGCTATGGATAAAAGTGCTTGCGATACCATCATAAATTGACGGATATTTTGACAGGTGCGTCTTAATTTTGAATTTTGAATGATTGTGGTGGGGGTAGAGTGTGCGTGAGTAGTAACAAGGTCGATATTGCGCAAGGCAAACAAATTTGTTGATTATTCTAATTTGATTTACATAAGTTGAAATTACGCGCTTAATTTTTAACAGGAAGGAATTAGTTACTTGATTGTTTAATTTATTTAATATGTTTGGCCGCGATAAATAAAAATTATAAGTATCTAACAAATTCAAAATTTTTATACATAAAACAAAACCGTAATTTGGATGTTTGTGAGCAAATCAGTTTATAAGAGAAAAGCAGTTCCCTCAGAGACGGTTTCGGAAGAAAGCGTACACAATTTTGTAATTTTTATGAACTAAAATCAGTAAAAAAAGTGAAAAATTCTATTTATAAAATAAACATCAAAAATAACCAAAATCCGGCCAAAAACGGTAGAAAAGTGAAATTTTACTAAAAAAAGACAAAAATAGCAAAATCCTGCTATAAAATATTATAATATTGCCAAAAAAAAACTAAAAAATCCAACCATAAACAGTTGTCATTTTGTAAAATGGCAAACATAGCAAAATCCGGTCATAAAATATCAAAATACTGTCAAAAATAACCAAAATCAAATATCGAAAAGTGTAAAAATCTATTCATAGAAAGCCACCACTAACAAAATATGACCATAAAGTATGAATATATTATCATAAATCACCAAACTTTGGTCATAAAATGTCAAAAAATACAAAATTGTTAAAATAAAAAGTAAAAAAGGCAAAATCCGTTCAAAAACGGTTGAAAAGTGCAAAATTCTATTTATAAAATCAAAAGTAGCAAAATCCGGCTATGGAATATGGTCAGAAAAATCCAAAATCCGGTCATAAACTGTTGAAATGTGCAACATTTTATTTATTTATTTATTTATTTATTTATAAAATGTCAAAAATAGCAAAAATATTATCAAAAAGATTGTAAATCCGGTCATAAACAGTCAAAAAATGCAACATTTTATTCACAGAATGTCAAAAATAGTAAAATCCGGCCATGCAGTATGAAAACATAATCATAAAACATCAAAGTTTGGTCATAAACTGTTAATAATTCAAAATTTATTTTATAAAAAGTCAAAAATGACAAAATCCGCTCAATAACAAGTGAAAAGTGTAAAATTATATTTATAAAATGTAAAAAATATCAAAATTTGGTATTAAACATTAAAATATTGTCAGAAATCAGCAAAATCCGGCCACAAACTGATTAATAATTTAATAAAATTTCAAAAACAACAAAATCCGGCTATAAATTATCAAAATAACATGAGAAATAGCAAAATTTGGTTATAAACTGTCAAAAGGTGGAAAATTCTATTAATGAAATGTCAAAAATAACAAAATCCGGTCATAAAGTATTTTCTTAAATAACCAAAATCTTGGGAAAAACATTTGATGCCCATCTAATGACCACTAATCTTAAAAAACTTTTAAATCAACTTGTGACGTCTAAAATTGTGATCAAAAGGTTTGAGGCCCAACTTGGGTAAAAACATTTGACGCCCATCTGATGACCATTAATGCCCATCTAATGACTACTAATCTTAAAAAACTTTTGAGACAAATTGTGACGCCTAAAGAGGTAATAAATTTGGCGCTCAACTTAAAAAAGACATTTGACGACGATCTAATGAACTTAGAAAACCTTTGACATAACTTGTGTTGTCTAAAGTTGTAATAACACTTTAGCAAACAACTTAGGAAGTCATTAGTAGTTAAGTCGAAAAATCCGGCCATAAAATATTTTCAAAAATAACCAAAATCCGGCCTTTAATGGTGGTTAATTGATAAAAAAAACAAAAATAGCAAAATTCTGCTATAAAGTATTAAAATATTGTCAGAAGAACTAAAATCCGGCCAAAAAATAACAAAATATAGTGAAAAGGATTCAAAATTCAGTCATCAACTGTCAAAAAGTGCAAAATTCAATTCATTACAGCCCAAAGACAGTCAAAAAGTGCAACTTTTATTCATAAAAAATCAAAAATAGTAAAATCCGGCCATCTAATATTTTTAAAAATGTCCAAAATCCGGCCAAAAACGGTAAAGAAGTGCAAAACTCTTTTATAAAAAAACCAAAATATTGTTAGAATAAAACAAAATCGGGCCATAAACAATTGATAAGTGCAAAATTTATTTTATGAAATGTAAAAAATAGCAAAATCCGGCCACAAAACATCAAAATATAGTGAAAATAATTCAAAACTCAGTCACCAACTGTCAAAAAGTGCAAAAATCTATTCATCAAATGTGAAAAATGCTAAAATCCGACTTACTTCACATAAAAGTATTGGCAGGAAACATCAAACTATGGTCTTAAACTGTTAAAAAATGCAAAATCCGGCCAATAACAAATAAGAAGTGCATAATTCTGTTCATAAATAATCAAAAATAACAAAATCCAGCTATAAAATATTAAAAATCCGACCATAAACTGTCTAAAAGTGTAAAATTGTATTCATAGAATGTATAATACATAAAAATATTACTAAAAATATCCAAACTTTAGTCATAAACTGTTAAAAAAAATAAAATTGTTGTTATAAAAAGTAAAAAATTGCAAAACCCGGCCATCTAATATTTTCAAAAATGTCTAAAATCAGGTAAAAAACGGTGAAAAGTGCAAAATTCTGTTCATAAAAAGTCAAAAATAGCAAAATCCCCTATAAAATATCAAAATATTGTTAGAATAAACCAAAATCCGGACATAAACAGTTGAAAAATGCAAAATTCATTTTATAAAATGTCAAAAGTAACAAAATTCGGCCATAAAATATCAAAATATAGTAAAAAGAAATCAAAATTCAGTCATCAACTGCCAAAAAGTGCAACATTTTATTCATCAAATGCTTAAAATAGTAAAATCCGGCCGTGAAATATAAAAGTATTGACAGAAAACTCTTAAAAAATGCAAACTTATATTTATGAAAAGTAAAAAATACCAAAATTCGGCCAATAACGAATGAGAAGTGCATAATTCTGTTCATAAAAAGTCAAAAATAACAATAAAATATTAAAAAATACAAACTCCGACAATAAAAAATGTAAAATTGTATTCATAGAATGCCATAACTAACAAAATCTGACCATAAAGTATAAAAATATTGCCAGAAATCACCAAACTTTGGTCTTAAAATGTTAAAAACGACAAAGTTGTTGTTATAAAAATTCAAAAATAGCAAAATCCGGCCTTTTAATATTTTCAAAAATGTCCATAATCCGTCCAAAAACGGTAAAGAAGTCCAAAATTCTAGTCATAAAAAGACAAAAAATCCCTCTATAATACCAAAATATTGTTAGAATAAACCAAAATCCGACAATAAACAGTTGAAAGTGCAAAATTCAATTTATAAAACGTCAAAAATAGTAAAATCCGGCCATGAAATATCAAAATATAGTAAAAAAGATTCAAAATTCGGTCATCAACTGTCAAAAAATGCAAAATTCTATTCGTCATTCATAAAAAGTATAGCAAAACCCGCTCAATGATGGTTGAAAAATGCAACTTCTATTCATAAAAACTCAAAAATAACAAAAAAAGTGCAACTTCTATTAATAATAAGTCAAAAACAAAAAAATCCGGCCATCTAATATTTCCAAAAATATCCTAAATCCAGCCAAAAACGGTAGAGAAGTGCAAAATTCTATTAATATAAAGACAAAAATTGCAAAATCCTGCTATAATATCAAAATATTGTTAAAATATACCAAAACCCGGCCTTAAACAGTTGAAAAATGCAACATCTATTTATAAAATGTCAAGAATAGTAAAATCCGGCCATAAAAAAATTAAATGCAATCAGAAAGCACCAAAACTAAGCTTTAAATTGTTGAAAGTGCAAAACTATTTTCAAAAAATATCAAAAATAGCGAAATCCGGCCATAAAATATATTTTAGGACCAAGATCCGGCCAAAAACAGTAGAAAAAGACAAAATACGGCTTTATACTGTCAAAAAGTGTAAAAATATTCATACAATCTAAGCTCTACTAAACCATACTTTATAAAGCAATGTTTCGCGTTGCCTTAAGTTTTTTACACATTTCCAAAAGAAAGTCCAATCTTTCAAATCATAATCTTTCTTTAAAAAAAAATAAAAAACTTAAGGTAACGCGGAAAATTGTTTTATAAAGTAAGGTTCAGTATCCTGGGTACATAATGGAAAAAGAAAGAGGCAAGTTTAAGATGCGCTACCTACGTATGTCTCTAATCAAACTCTAGCAAATCCAATACTATAATAGTGTAAAATTCTATTCATCAAATGTTAAAAATAGTAAAATCCGGCTGTGAAATATAAAAGTATCGGCAGAAAACACCAAAGTTTTGTCATAAACTGTTAAAAACGCAAAATTACATTTATAAAATGTAAAAAATGCTAAAATCCGGCCAATAATAAATGAGAAGTGCATAATTCTGTTCATAAATAGTCAAAAATAACAAAAATAACAAAATTCGGCTAGAAAATATTTAAAAAAACAAAATTCGACCATAAACTGTCTAAAAGTGTAAAATTGTATTTATAAAATGTATAATAGTACATAAAAATATTACTAAAAATCACCAAACTTTAGTCATAAAATGTTAAAAACGACAAAATTGTTGTTATAAAAAGTTAAATATGACAAAATCTGCTCGGAAACGGTTGAAAAGTGCAACTTCTATTCATAAAAAGTTAAAATCAGCAAAACCCGGGCATCATATATTTTCTAAAATATCCAAATCCGGCCAAAAACGGAAGAGAAGTGCAAAATTCTAGTCATAAAAAGACAAAAAATCCCGCTATAATACCAAAATATTGTTAGAATAAACCAGAATCCGACAATAAACAGTTGAAAAATGCAAAATTCATTTTATAAAACGTAAAAAATAGCAAAATCCGGCCATAAAACATCAAAATATAGTAAAAAGGATTCAAAAATCAGTCATCAACTGTCAAAAAGTCCAAAATTCTATTCAACAAATGTTAAAAACACTAAAACCCGACTGTGAAGTATAAAAGTATTAGCAGAAAACACCAAACTTTAGTCTAAAACTGTTAAAAACTGCAACAAATCTATTTATAAAAAGTGAAAAATGCCAAAATCCGGCAAATAACGGATGTAAAGTGTATAATTCTGTTCATTAAAAGGCAAAAATAACAAATTCCGGCTATAAAATATTAAAAAACCAAAATCCAACCATAAACTGTTTAAAAGTGTAAAATTATATTCATAGAATGACCATTAAGTATAAAAATATTGATAGAAATCATAAACTGTTAAAAAAGATAAAACTATTATAAAAAGTCAATTATAGCAAAATTCGCTCAAAGACGGTTGAAAAGTGCAACTTCTATTCATAAAAAGTCAAAATTAATAAAATCCGGTCATCTAATATTTTAAAAAATATTCCAAAGTGCAAATTTCTATTCATAAATCCAAAAATAGCAAAATCCCACTTTAATACCAAAATATTGTTAGAATGAACCAAAATCCGGCCATAAACAGTTAAAAAGTGCCAAATTCTATTTATAAAAAGTAAAAAATCCCAAAATCCGGCCAATAACGGAAAAAAAGTGCATAATTCTGATCATAAAAAAACAAAAATAACAAAATCCTGTTATAAAATATTAAAATATTCTCAAAAAGAGCCCAAATCCAAACATAAACTGTCTAAAAGTGTAAAATTGTATTCATAGAATGTCACAAATAACAAAATCTGACCATAAAGTGTATAAAAATATAGCCAAAAATCCCCATCATCATAATTATTGTCATAAACTGTTAAAAACGACAAAATTGTTGTTATAAAAAGTAAAAAATAGCAAAATCCGGCATGTAATGTTTTCAAAAATATTCAAAATCTGGCAAAAACGGTAGAAAAAAGCAAAATTCTATTCATAAAAAAACAAAAATACCAAAATATTGTTAAAATAAACTAAATTCCGGCCATAAATAGTTGAAAAATACAACATTTATTTATAAAATGTCAAGAATGGTAAAATCCGGTTGTAAAAAATTAAATGTGGTCAGAAAGCACCAAAATTGGGCTATAAACTGTTGAAAAATGTAAAATCCCAATATTTACTGTTAAAAAGTGTAAAAATATTCATAAAATCTAAGCTCCAGCATACTAAACCATACTTTACAGATCAATTCCTTCGCTTTCCCTAAAGTATTTTTGTACTTTTCCAATAAAATAGTTATAAATCAAACGAGTCCAAACTCTAGCATACCATGAAGAGGGAGCGGCGACTTTAGTTAGTAAGCGCTACCGACATAAACGTCTAATCAAACTGCAGCAAATTCAATACTCCGTCTTTTAAAGATTCTCTTCCAGAACCTACTAAATCTGATTAAAAACCAAGACCAATAACCATCCCACACTCTAACTAACAACTTGCTTTACGCAAATCTTCATCTAAGGTAAAACAAAACAAAGTTGAAAAACCGCAAATGAATGTATTCTCACCCAAACGGCGCTAATGTTAGTCTACATACTCGGACTAGACGAAAGCTCAATAGTAAGATCCCTACAATATAATTGAAGCAACAAACGCTAAAAACCCTGAAGCAAAAACGCTTCTTTATACTAGCAGAGTTGGTAAAAACCGCAAAAAGTGTCAAGAACAACGACCCCGCAAAAGTAAGGTTATGATTCAAAAGAGACCAGAGAGAGAGAGAGAGAGAGAAAGAGAGAGGAGGAGTTTAGTTGGTAAGTGCTACCGATGTGATCATCTAATTAAACTGGATCAAAGCAACACTTCATCCAGACATCACCTGTGGTCACAGCTTCTGATAGTTTAGTGCTGAAGGATATCCTTCTTCCACTCGCCGAAGTGTTAGTTATCAAAAGTATTGTTTTTCCCAACTTCTTATGTGCTTGGATTTAGATATGAGAAAATTGTTTAACAATAAATCTCTTGATAACTAACGCTTGGGTGAGTGGATGGAATTAAAGTATAATTTGTGGGCAAAATAGTTCTTCTACCGTGACTACTGAAAAACCAATACTATCACATAGAATCCCTCCTCCGTCTTTCTGCAAACCACCCTTTCACTAAAGACAGAAACCACTAACCAAGCTACAAAAACAGCTTACAAAACGCCACAAAAAAGTACCTTGATGCCTTCACCAGTTGTTGCAGGCAATTATTTGCGTCGCTAAACCCCCCATTGTTATTTAGCAAACAAATCACACTGGAAACTGCTTTTCCTTGCATCTAAAAGTAGAAGCTTTAATCAAATTGTCGTGACTGGAGAACCAAATCCAGAATTTTCTAAAACTTGCTCATAGTATTTCAAACCTTCCTAAATACAGCATTGCTACCACCTGTCACGATCTTACAACTAAAAAACATGACAGAATGACTGATAGATGTCAGCCAATTCATAAAATTTAAGTCGATAATTTGAGCCGTGCATCTGCATCTATCAAACGGAGAGTGACTGACAAGTGTTGTTAGAATATAATAAGAATAAATACCAAATGGCAAAAAGCCAGAAAGGACACGATAAATTTGAGAAAATAACGCAATTGCAGCAGTAGTTCCTCAAGCATCCAATTTACATCTTTAATGTATTTTAATTAATACTCGCAAATAATTTAATAATTTAAAACTATGCAAAACAATACATATAATGCTAATTGTTTCATTCTACAATCTGATTTAAATTCTCTATCATTACGGTGTATTACAAATACCAATTGTTTATAAATAAATATTAGTAAGTGTAAATTGATGTCGTACATTATCAATAACTATTGTTTTATATCTCTATAAGGTCATACAGTATGACAACTTTACTCAGCCGTGTATTAATGTTTACGCAAGTGTATCTAATTACCATTATATGCGAGTAGAAAACTATACTTTAACTATGACTATTTTATTATAATATAAAATATCTGTCGTGTATTAATGTGAATGCGACTGTATCTCTATAGCAAATAAACCATTATAACTGAGTAAAGTACTATACTTTATCTATGATCATATATAAATTTTCTTGAAGTGCTTTGTTGGAGAAGTTTTTAAGATTTCTTGGATCTTCTAGATGCAATTTTGTGAATTACCAAAGTACTGCAGAAATTCGGATGAGATTGAAGTAGGAATCTTACTGCTGTTTTCCTGGATAGTTCATCCGGGTTTTGATAAGAGTTTGCTTTATTATAAAATAAATAACAAACTATAATAGATAGAAAATTTTAAAAATAAATTTATAATCTCTAATAATCAATATTGATATAAACGGCAGTAATAAAATGGCTTAATTTTAATACCTACCTCATATAATATTTATTTCTATATTTTGCGATCAATAAGTTACCTAAGCAACCCGCATTTTTGTTTAAATTAAATTGATTAATCCTTGGAAAGTTAATTTAAGAAAATGAAAGTTAATATTTATGTCTCCGCATTCGACCAAACAATGTTGATAATATTTCCAGAACTTGTATCTAAAATCAATTAATGTAACTTTCATGTTGTTCTGATTATTATAATTATAATTTTCTGGAATTCTTTCAACCCAAATTATCGTAATATATTCGGACATAGGTAATATTTATTTATTGTACAAGTATGTAATGCGGTATATCAGCCACAAAAAAAAAGAGTGACTAATAAAAGGCGTTTTTTTTAGAGACGGAGAAATTTAAATTGAAATAAAACACAGAAATTTTTTTTAATATCCATGAAATTGGCTTTATTTGACAGATAATTTTATGGCATTAATGTTTGAATATGATTTCGAGCATGTGATCGCAGCGGCTGGAGCGTACATGGAGTAATCTGGATGTGCAATTTTCAGACACTGTTTGCAGTAGTTCAGGCTGTATTTCGGCAATAATGCGTCGAATGTTAGCTTCAATTGTTTCTAGTTTATTGGTGTAGACATGGAACTTTACATATCCCCGGAGAAAACTATCTAATGGCGTCAAATCGCACGAACGAGGTGGTTAATCGTTTGTGAAATGTTTCTTTCAGTAAATTAATGTATTGCTTGCTGTGTGGCATGTGGCGCCGTTCTGCTGAAACCAAATGTCTGCAACATTAATGCCGTCCAATTGAGGCACGAATAAGTTGGCAATCATGTCTTTGTACCGCTCAGCGTTGACTGTAACGTTCCGACCATCACCATTTTTGAAAACATATGAAATGATTCCACAGGCCCATAAAACGCACCAAACGATAATTTTTCTGGATGTAATGATGTTTCGACAATGGCTTGTGGATTATTATCGCTCCAAATGCGACAATTTTGTTTGTTGCCTTAGCCATTTAACTAAAAGTGTGCTTCATCACTGAACAAAATGTTCAAATAAAATTGTGGATCAATAATTTTCCTCTTCCCATTTACCAAATGTACGGCGCAAACAATGTACAAGTTAAACCTTTTAAACTCGTAAACCAAGATTTTTTTTCAAAATTTTCTATAAATTAGATGGTCACAAGTTTAATTGTTGAGCACGACGAATTGACACATTTGGATCATCATTAACAATGCCCTGCACACTGTGTGAGCATTGTACGACGTCGTACTGGATGCTTATTATCGTTTAGATTAAACATATTGCAAAAACGATGCACAGTTTCTTGAATTAATTGCTCTGATGGACGATTATGAGCACCATACAATGCACGTAATGACCAATGAGTTTCTCGAACTGAACCATGTTTTTCAAAATAAATTTGAACTATTTGCAAACGCTGCTCTGGCGTGAGTTTATTCATGATAAATTGTCAAACCAAATTATCAAACTAACCTCAAAATAACCAAAAACTGTCAAATTAACTGTCACAGATAAAAGTGTTGCCAATTTAAAGTTCGCCGACCCTTACATAATAAATGTGTTTTATTTATTTTAGGTATTTTTATGTTGCTGTGACATATTAAGTAATTGCCAAATATTCCATTTTGAAATAGAACAAATAAAACTTATTATAAAAACATATCTTAAAAATCTAATTCAGACAATAATTATTTACTTATCTAGCTTTATGAAAGTTGACCTAACTCAACCTTATCAGAAAGGTAATGTGGCATTGTAGGTGACAAGGTTACTTAAAATAGTACCGAACATGTGTATCAATTATTGAAACAATTGAATTTGGCAATAATCTGTTGTCTTAGTCACGTGTTGATGTGAAAAAAAACTTTTTTGTATATTTTATAATTTGCAATTCAAATTATATTTTACGTTAAATAACCAGATAAAAAACACTCCGTTTCTGCATGTTGACAGCGATAAGAAATGCGATAAGATCATTAAACACATAATATCAAGTGGAAGTGATCACACTATACGTGAGATTATGTTAGATTGTCGCGGAATTAGCAAAAGCATTTTAGTTAATTAGTATTAAGTAATTTTTTGTATTGTAATCAACTACAGATTTAAGAAGAGATACAATATTCTAGAAAAAGGATAGATAAAATGTTATTGATTTTGCTCTTCTACTTCTAATGCACATAATAAAATTCTACATATCAATCTGTATGCAATGTTTAAGAAGCAATGGATCCAGCCAGAATTGATTTTAGAACATATATACCTAACCTAACAACAAATCGGATCCCAATTGATAGATTTCATAAACTATTGACGCTAGCACTAGAGCTTTTTCTAATAGCTAACATGGACCAAGAAAAACATTAACTCTCATTAACTTAGAACTACACAGAAAGCAATAAAAAGAGCAAAGTCACTTTACGTCAAAAGATACAAAACATAATAATAAGAAAAAGAAGTAAACTACCATATCATCTACTAAAATGGCAATAGGCAGCACGAAGAAAAATGGCTAATAAAACTAATACCTTAACGCCCAAGAGAAACTAAAAGAGGACTAAGAAAACCACAGAATAGATGGTTGGATGACGTAAAGCAAGTAGAAGGAAATTGCTAGATCCAGATAGGATAGGACAAAATGGCATGAAAAAGGTTTACGTCCACAAGTGGATAATTAATTCCGTCTTGGCCAAAAAAATTGAAATGCAATTGTTTACCTCTTGTAAGCTGGTGTTTTTATCTGTATTAATATTGAGGCTAAAACGGTACTTCTTTGTACAGTATGCATTCGTTTTGGTCTATAAAATCTTATAGAAGAGACATTTAAGGTAAAAGTGAAAGTTTTGTGATACGCAATCATGCAAAAAAATAATACATTTGTAAAAAACTAATAAATCAAATTTAATTTTGAACAAAGCGGAGAGCAACACAAAAATCTTGAATCCGTTTCTAATTCGTATGGAGTCCAGTAAAGCAAACGTTTTGAGCTACAAGCACCAATAAAAGAAATCAGACAGTTCATTTCTAAAGCAAAAATAACTTCAAGCACGGTGACACAAATTACTGCCTTGACTTCTTAGTTATTCATCTAAAGGCATGCTTCTTGACTCACAAATTTTAAACCCAATCGATCTCACAATGTCATGGCATAAAAATTCCTATTACTAAAATATAGAATGCAATAAAAACTACGACCTGGCATATATAAGCCTGCAGGCACAACGAAAATCGTCGCTCAAATCATAGCTTCGTACCTTTGCTCATCATTCAGCGCTCCGACCGTTGGACACGCCGAAAGGCTCAGTTGAGATGACACTGACAAAATCATTCAGTTTTTTAATTGAAAAAACAAAACTGATTTGAACTAAGCTTAAGCTCCAATCTTAATTTAAGCAAAAATTGAAAGACCATCCCTTAGAGTAACAAACTAGGATCGAAGCTCCAGTGTTCTAGGCTCAAAACGCTGAGCGATCAACAAAAGTACGCATTGTGCTTTGACGATGACAAAACGCAAATCGGAGTAAGAGGAAGTTGTGTTCTTGATTGCGGGACATTAGTTTCAACTTTAGTTCCCGCCCACTCACCCAAGTATTAGTTATACAATTCCTTGACTACAAACACTTGGGTGGGTAAGTGGGGCACTCAGTTCTTTGATTGCAAGCCAGTATTTTTGACTTTAGTTCCCACCTAAGTGTTACTTATCTAATTTTTTGACTACACACACTTGGGTGGGTAGGCGGGGCACTCAATTCATTATTGTGGGGCAGTAGTTTCAAATTTAGTTCCCGCCCACCCACCCAAATGTCAGTTATCCAACTTCTTGATTACCAACACTTGGGTGGGTGGATGGAGCACTCAATTCAATATTTGCGGTGCACTAGTTTCAACTTTACTACCCACCCACTCAACCAAAGCTTAATTATCTAATTTTTTGACTACAAACACTTAAGTAGGTAAAAGAAGCACTCACTTCATTGATTGAAGGGCAGCACTTTCAACTTTAGTTCCCGCTCACCCACCCAAGTATTAGTTATCCAACTTCTTAATCACAAACACTTGGGTGGGTGGTTGGAGCACTCAATTCATTAATTACAGGGCAGTACTTGCAACTTTAGTTCCCGCCCACCCACCCAAGTTTTAGTTACCCAATTTCTTGATCACCAACACTTGGGTGGGGCACTCAATTTATTAATTGCGAGATAATAGTTTCAACTTTAGTTCACGCCTACCCACCCAAGTTTTAGTTATCCAATTTCTTGACTACAAACACTTGGGTTGGTAGGCAAACCACACAGTTTATTGATTGCGTGACAATAGTATCAACTTTAGTTCCCGCCCTTCTGCCCAAGTGTTAGTTATCTAACTTCTTGATCACTTAAGTGGATTGCTGGAGCACTCAGTTCTTTGATTGCAAGTTTCAACTAGACTCTACAACCACCCTCCCAAGTAATTGTGATTGCTGTCAAAGCATTAACAATCAAAGTATAAACTATTAATAAAAGTGTCAAGCATCAAATGTTAAAGTATTCAGTGGCAAAGTACGTGTGCTATTTTTCACTCATTGAATGGTAAAGCCAACATAGCAACGCTCTAAGCCCATAGATTTATAAATATGTTGGTAGATTAAGTGCATACATTTTTTTTGCTAAGAGTTTGCCCACAACTGACGTCACGCATCAATTATGTTAGCTTTGCCGCGTTGTCAAAATATGAGTATAATGGTCTAAAGTTTGCACACTAAAAAAGACAACTCAGTAGAAACCTTCCTGTCATTGCACCAAGCAAAAACTCAATTAATTATGCAATCATATTATTTTTTTTAAATCCTCTTAAGATGGTACTTCTGACGTCAGTGTATTTTAAATTTGATTATTAGTTCAGATTATATTTTTGGCACAACATCCTTAATATTTTTTGGCTATCATCCTAACTATTTTGATTATCATAAATGAATAAAATATTTGAAGCCAGAAACTAAGAAAAATCAATAGTTTGCGCTACCATTGGAAATTTAAACTATTTTTTTTTATCTAAAAGACGATATAATATATGTAATCATTACATTTTTCCATTGAACACATCAAAACACACGCTATTCATGACACAAGGTTATCCCAGATTATTAATCTACACAGAGTTTACTCAACTTAGCAACCAACAAGAAAAACAAATGTTTTTATTAACAAAATTTTTGAAAAAAATATTGATTTTTTAAAATTCTAAAATCAAAACAATTATTACAATATTTGATTTCACAAGTAATTGATGACTTTGTTTAGTGACTTTATTGACATTGCTATAACACATGACGTAATTAGAAAATTTCCCAAAAAATTGTTATCATAACAAAACATTCCATTGTTACGAAATTTATTAATTATTTCCTTCACCCATGCAAAATATATTTATAGAGGTCAATGCCATTTAAAATTAATAAATTAATAATAATTCAACATGTTTCACAAATTTTAATTAATAAAAAAAATTAATTAAATCTTGATCATATGAGTTTTGTCAAAAGAGGTCAAATTGATAACAAATATTAATAAATAAATTAAATTATTTTATAAGAAATATAAATCGATTACAACTAAATCAGCTGTTGCTTTATTTTAATTGTAGATAATTATTATTAATTAAAACTTACCCACCTCTTGACAGTAGGTTTTTGTAAAAAACGTGCTTAAAATCGAGTTCATTCCAGTTGATTTGCAACCACTAATTAATTTCAATCACAACACCACACGCAAAAACACGAAAAATTTCCGAAAATGTGTTTTTTCTATAGTGTTCTTGGTTATACTGCAACGTGCGCTAACTTGAGGTTGGGCGATGATAAGGGGGGCGACAAGGCCACAGAACTGGAATTTGTTTGGGCGGCATCTGTTGTTTCGCATAGAATACCGCTCGTTATTAATTTAATTAGAATGGAGAATGTGGTACTGGAGAACGCGTTTTATTATAGGAATGGTTCGAGGCTTGAATGAAGAATCAATATAATACAACTTGGTTTTATTACGGAATTTCAAGCAATTATGTACTAAACTTTGGAATAAATTACAATCAAAATTCAATTGAAACTTACAAATTAATGATGTTATAATGATATGTTCTGTTTTAATTTATAAATTTATATTGTCATAAATCGATAGTATTTTATATACCAGAAGGCAAAATTGCAACCGGTATAGACATAAATGAGAACTGGAGAATGAAAATTGACATTTTGTAATGAAAATTGACATTTTGTAATGAAAATTGACATTTTGTAATAAAAATTGACGTTTTGTAATCAAAATTGACATATTTTAATGAAAACTGACATTTTGTAATCAATTTTGACATTTTGTAAAGAAAATTGACGTTTGTAATTAAATTTGACATTTTGCAACAAAAATTATTAATTTACAACCAACACAAATAAAATTATTACTTTTTTTTTTAATGAATACTGACACCATAGACACCCAATTGCACCCACTACAAATAGATCATAGAAATAGTCCAACACTTCTATTAGATGTTGCATTATTTGAATTTGAAAAATATGACTGATTTCAATTGTCAAATGGCAGTCAAAAAACCGCTATAGACATAAAATGCATACTTTTGTTAGATCTTGCCAGTGGATAATAAAAATAGGCATTTTATAATGAAAATTGACATTTTGTAATGAAAATTGACATTTTGTAATAAAAATTGTAACAGAAAAATATAATTCTTAAAACATTTTTCATTTTATATTGAAAATTGTCAGTTTGCGTTTTACTGTCATCTTGGCTTAACGATTTTAATAACAGAAGCCATTTTGATTTTTGTTTTGCATTAATATCAACTTAGTTTGGCTAACAAACTTTTTTGTTTGATTCATGTTATTACTCGAATTGCCGCCGCTTGCTTTCAATATAGGCAACCAAATGTACATTATTAATAATTGAAAAACATTTTTGGCAGTTGCACAACATTTTTGACAGTTCAAAAGCATTGTTAACATTTTATGGCATTTTTGACAGTTGAAGAACATTATATGACAGTTCAAAAACATTGCTAAAAGTTCATAAACATTTAAGGCAGTTGTTAAACATTTTATAACATTTGTGACAGTTTAAGAGCATGGTTGACAGATCAATGACATTTTATAACATTTTTGACAGTTGAGAAACATTATGTAACAGTTCAAAACATTTTCTAAAAGTTTATAAACAGTTTAGGCAGTTGCTGAACATTTTATAACATTTATAACAGTTTTAAAACATTATTGACAGATTAAAGACATATTATGACTTTTTTGGCAATTGAGTAACATTGTTAGTAGTATTGTTGACAGATCAAAAACATTTTATAAAATGTTTGACAGTTAGGAAACATTATATGACAGTTAAAAAAACATTGCTAAACTTGAAAAACCTTTTTGGCAGTTGCACAACATTTTATAACGTTTGTGACAGTTCAAAAGCATTGTTGACAGATCAAAAACATTTTATAAAATGTTTGACAGTTAGGAAACATTATATGACAGTTAAAAAAACATTGCTAAACTTGAAAAACATTTTTGGCAGTTGCGCAACATTTTATAACGTTTGTGACACTTCAAAAGCATTGTTGACAGAACAAAAATATTTTATGAAATTTTTGACAGTTAAGAAACATTATATGACAGTTAATAAACATTGCTAAACTTGAAAGATATGTTTGGCAGTTGCACAACATTTTATAACGTTTGTAACAGTTCAAAAGCATTGTTGACAGATCAAAAACATTTTATAAAATGTTTGACAATTAGGAAACATTATATGACAGTTAAAAAACATTACTAAACTTAAAACACATTTATGGCAGTTACACAACATTTTATAACGTTTGTGACAGTTCAAAAGCATTGTTGACAAATCAAAAACATTTTATAAAACGTTTGACAGTTAGGAAACATTATATGACAGTTAAAAAAACATTTCTAAACTTAAAAAACATTTTTGGCAGTTGCACAACATTTTATAACGTTTGTGACAGTTTAAAAGCATTGTTGACAGATCAAAATTATTTTATAGAATTTTTGACAGTTAAGAAACATTATATGAAGGTCAAAAATTAAGGTTAAATTTGAAAAACACTTTTGGCTGTTGCACAACATTTTATAACGTTTGTGACAGTTCAAAAGCATTGTTGACAGATCAAAAACATTTTATAAAATTTTTGACACTTAATAAACATTATATGACAGTTAAAAACATTGTTAAACTTGAAAAACATTTTTGGCAGTTGTACAACATTTTATAATGTTTGTGACAGTTCAATAGCTTTGCTGACAGATCAAAAATATTTTATAAAATTTTTGACACTTAATAAACATTATATGACAGTTAAAAAACATTGTTAAACTTAAAAAACATTTGTGGCAGTTGCAGAACATTTTATAATGTTTGTAACAGTTTAAAAGCATTGTTGAGAAATTAAAGATATTTTATGGAATTTTTGACAGTTAAGAAACATTATATGACAGTTAAAAAAATTGCTAAATTTGAAAAACATTTTTGGTAGTTCCATAACATTTTAAAACATTTTGTGACAGTTCAAAAGCATTGTTGACAGATCAAAGATATTTTATAGAATTTTTGACAGTTATTTGACAGTTAAAAAACATTATTAAACTTAAACCACATTTATGGCAGTTACACAACATTTTATAACGTTTGTGACAGTTCAAAAACATTGCTGACAGATCAAAAATATTTTATGGAATTTTTGACAGTTTAGAAACATTATATGACAGTTCAAAAACATTGCTAAACTTGACAAACATTTTTGGTAGTTGCACAACATTTTATAACATTTGTGACAGTTTAAAAGCATTATTAACAAATCAAAGACATTATATAGCATTATTGTCAGTTAAGGAACATTATATGACAGTTCCAAGGCATTGCTGAAGTTCAAAAACATTTTTAGCAGATGTTAAACACTTTATAACACTTGTGATAGTTCAAAAGCATTATTTATAGTTTAAAGACATTTTATAACATTTTTGACAGTTGACAAACATTGTATGACAGAACAAAAACATTGCTAAAACTTGAAAGACCTTTTTTGCTAGTTACACAACATTTTATAACATTTGTGACAGCTCAAAAGCATTGTTGATAGATCAAAGACATTATATAGCATTTTTGACATTTAAGAAACATTATATAACAGTTCATAAACATTGCTAAAGTTTAGAAACACTTTAGGCAGTTGTCAAACACTGTTTAACACTTGTGATAGTTTAAGAGCAATTTTGACAGTTGAGAAACATTAAATGACAGTTCAAGAACATTGTTAATACTTGAAAAACATTTATGGCAGATGCACTACGTTTAATAAAGTTTGTGATAGTTCAAAAGCATTATTGACAGTTTAAAAACATTTTATAACATTTTTGACAGTTGAGAAACATTATATGATAGTTCAAGAACATTGTTAAAACTTGATAAACATTTATGGCAGATGCATTACGTTTAATAACGTTTGTGACAGTTCAAAAGCATTTTTTAAAGATCAAAAACATTTTAAAAAGATTGCAGAAAGTTTAAGAACAGTTTAGGCAGTTACTGAACACTTTATAGTATTTCTGACACTTCAAGAGCATTATTGCATTTTTTGACAGTTGTAGTACATTATATGACAGTTCAAAAACATTGCTAAAAGTTCAAAAACAGTTTAAGCATTTGCTAAACATTTTATAGCATTTGTGACAGTTTAAGATCATTATTGACATTTCAAAGATAATTTATGGCATTTTTAACAGTTGAGAAACTCAAAAACATTCCTAAAAGTTTAGACAGTTTTTAAATATTTTATAACATTTGTGACAGTTCAAGAACATTATTGACGTTTCATAAATATTTTATGGCATTTTAATAATTGAAGAACATTATATATCATTGCTGAAAGTTCAGAAACAGTTTAAATGGATCAATTAATCGTCAATAATTTTAAACAAACATTTTTAAGCATTTATTTAATCACTTTTTTTGGCGCAGTCAATTAGATAGTTAATACATATAAAACTTTGGCATATTAGCATTGGCGCAGTCGGTAGGATATATTTCTTAACTATAAAATTCTATCCAATCAAAAACTATTCATTTAAATAGATTCGATACAGATTTGTTTTAAATTGCCTCTAAGAAGTAGTGCTCAACTGTAAAAAATTGATAGTTAGTAAGTGAAGAAGCTGTGGATTTAGTTTTGAAAAAAAGGTATTTTTTAAGTTTCCTTAGAAATTGTTGGATTGAAAGCTAAAAAGATAAAAACCTGATAGAACAAGTTTAACTACAAACCTGGTTTCTAATAACCTAATTACGGGAATATGTGCTAACACCGCAGCACATTAGTAAACCAAAAAAACAATTAAAAATACAAGACAAAGCAAGGTTTTGTAGGAGTATAAAAACTAGAAACAAACCTGTTGTATACCGGAGCAAACTGAACCTGAAAAACAATAGTTTTGTTCTATTGTAAAACACACTCCCAAAGCCAAAACCATCTCTGCAGACGGTCTATCAAACCAAACTAAAAAGACGACCAAAAAAGTAGATAATACCCGGTTAATCAGCCTTTTCAGAAAGTATCATCGACCAAAACCGTAGCAATAATACGATGTTGGTTACATTTTTTATGACAAATTCAAGAAGAAGTAAACGCACAAGAAGAAACCAATCTGAGATACCAACTTAGAACAAAAAAAACTGTTTTGCGCTAGATGGGAGCTGGAACAACAAACTACCTGCATCTTAAAACCAACAATCAAAGAGAATTCCTGGAAACATGTATAAACAAGCCAACTAAAAAGTGGCTCTTCAGTACGTTGGCAAAAAAAACCTGTTGAAAAGTAAAGAACTTCAAAACATTGATCTAAACTTATTTGCCTAATTTAAAAAAAATTATGAAATGGGTACCGAAACCACAATTTGAACCGGCAAACTTGCTAAATAAGTTTGCAGTGCAAAACACCGTCAACACCAAGACCTGGCATGTTGTCAACTCAAAGTTGAATTTCAGCTTTTACAACTCGAAATGCGTATATTGTTAAACATGACATTGATATGGCTCTTGTGTAGAAACTTAGGATTCACAAGAGAAAGAAAAGTAAAGAGGTTAAACCTAATGGGCAAATGGCTGCATCATAGCAAAACGTGTACTTAATCTAATGCCATTATGGGAAGTATTCACTTATAAGCATAGGTTCCTTATCAGGCTTTTGCTTGCTTGGCTTTGGCTTGACGGTTCCTTTCTTCCTGCTTTTTCTTCTTAATGATTTCCGTAGCCTAATTTTCCATTTACCCTCGCCTTCGAACATATAGTCTATCATATTTTTGGCTGTCAGAGCTAAGCCCCTCCTGTCGTTCCTCTGCCTTGTACACTGCCACCTATTGCATTGGAAAATGGTGTGTTTGAGTGTATCCACTTCGTCACAGTATACGCATCGGACACTTTTCACTATGTTTATTCTTTTCAGGTAGACTTCTCCGTGTTTTCTCGTTTCGTTTTCTTCTTTGCCCATCTTCTCGTGTCACCTTCCACGTCTCATTTAGCTTCCCACTTCAACAGAGTTTTAGCTCTGGTTACCGTCTTCTGCGCATTCTGGTTTGTACCAGCCGTGTATTTCTTTTTCAAGACCATAAGGTGTATGGGAATGATACTTGCTACCACCTGTCTGGCCTTGGGGTAGACACGGTCCGGTACGCGCTTGCCACACGTATTGCCATCTTTCTCTGTACCTTGGGATCTGTGCACAATCGCTTTACGTGGGGACTATTGGGCAGCAGTCTCGCATGTGCTGATACCGTTTTTCCAGTTTTTCTGGTAGTTTCTGCAATGCGGGCTCTCATTTCTGCCAAAAAAAACTTCAAGGTATTTGGCGCTATTTTTGCTGGTGACGATGACATTCCCTACTCTTACGGACACAAATTTGAGTAAGAAGTAAGAAAAGAAATAATTTTTGAATCTGGGTGCCTTCTCTACAATCAGCAAAAACCTTTACAAGTTGAAGAGATATTGCAGCTGACGAGGATTGGAGATAACACACCGCTGATCCTTGTCAAAACCACTTAGTATTATAAATAAAAATAATCAATCTTGCATAAGCAAATTTTTAAACAAGTAAAGTAATACAAAAGTGGTACGTGTCAAACAAGCCTTCGTTGTCTGATCAAAAACATAAAATACAAATAAGTTAGTCAAGAGCACTCTGCAAGTGCACCTGTAAAGCCACTTCCCAAGCTCTACGTTGATAAAAGCTCCTGATTCAGAGAAACTGATAATAAAACTGTGTTATCGCAATAAGGCAAAAAGCATAACTAAAAGTCCAGATGTTAACATATTTTTTGACAAAAACTGCCCAAACACACCTCCAACAAGATTACTTATTAAAACAAAAAGTTTGACCAAACAAAGGCAAACACTAAAAAGCTGGTCTCACGGCATAAAACAATGACATAAAAAAACCTATAGGAGATACTGTGATGACGTTCAAAACGATCCCGCATACTCCTAAATCCAAATAGTTTTAAACAAAGATCCCACTAGAAACATAAGATCCCTGCTAACCACGAAAAATACACAAAATTGGTCAAAGGTACTCTGCAAGAGCTGCTGTAGACACAAATTCCCAAGCTTTACGTTGATAAAAGCTTTTAATTAAAAAAAAAAACTGAAACTACCAAATAATAAAGCAAACAAAGAAAATTAGGTTATCCCATTATTGCCCACACACCAAGCCGCAAAAAAGCGGTCGAGGTAGTTTTTAACCAGAAATATCTAAATTAAATCTTACAATCCAATCAAGTTGACACTCATTATACTTTCACTCTTACTGTGGTGTCTTGTCATGAACGTTCTACTACATATACTAAACTAAATAATAAGCTACGCCGATGATCTCACCATCTTTGTACACGGAAAATTTAATACAAATATGATACAGAGTGCACTTAACACAGTAAAAAAGTGGTTCAAAATGAAAGAGTTATTAGTGAACTCTAGCAAAACAGTGATTGTACCGTTCACAATACGGCAAAACACTATAAACCTAAACAACCTAAAGATGTATGGAGTTATAATATAACTACAGACTATTTAGGTGGAGATTGGTACCTAATATGACCAAATAGCTATATATAGTAGTACATAAAACCAATAATTACATATGGAGCGCTCGTATGAAAGAAAATTCACCTTCAAGAGTACTAGATAGAGTTTAAAAATTAGCATGTCTGTTGATATCAAAGGCAATGAGAAGAATGCCCAAGTATGGCAGTACTACTATTATTACCGCTACTTTACTAAAACAAAGGCAAGACAAGCAGCGTACAGACTACAATTAAATAAACACATTGTAAACCTCAGAACCCACAGAACCCCATTTGACGCTAGTGTTAGAGAAAGAAAAGACTCCACTAAACTTGCTAAATAAACGCAAAGTTTATAATTTACACAGCCTCCTTTGACATAAGATTTTCGACTCTATTAAAGAAACAGAGCTGCTAATAGAGTAAGACGTCACAGTGCACAATAGCCCAACCGCCTAAAAAAAAGAAAAAGAAAAGTGGGGGTTTTTAGTCAGTAACTAACCTAACTTTCTTTTTTTTTGTAAAAGGAGAAGAAAAATCTTGTGCCGTATTCATGTGGGACGCTGTATCATGTACAACCGCTAGACGCTTACCTACTAAAAAACCTCCCCTTCGTATCTACTAAGTAATGACAAAAACACTTTTTAGCATTGCTTCACCATTTCCTATTTTTGTTGCGTTTTACTTCTGTCGCCTCTCTTTTCTTCTTCTATCTTCTTTATGATAGACACAATCATTTCTTCTATCACCTGCCATTTTTTCGGGCTCTCCAGCATGGTTTTGATAATATTTACGCTCTGTAAGTTTGTTGGTAGTCTCGATTTGGCAGACTCCATTATTGTTGACCATCTGTCGCAGAAATGAAGTATGCACATTGATCGCTTTCTACTTTTTTCATAATTTTTAAGTATGAACCCGTGACCTGTTAGAAACTGAGTTAAAAAGTAACTTACGTCCTCGTGCTTCCGTGTGATTAGGTGGCGACTCCAACCTGTTTCCTGGGACACTCCATTCATTTTCCCAACTTTCCATGGTCTTCTGTCTGGCATTATTTTTTTTTCTTTGCTGGTTGTGGCGGTTTGTTATTTTGCTAGGAGGTGTACAAAAATAACTCTTGACTAACCTTAAAAGAAGTTGTTCTATACGCGTTTGCAATTCTTAGCGCTATCTTTTGATGAATTTTTGCTAGCAGTTTTCTGTAGTTATCCTTTTCTATTTGCTCTGCCTAAATTGGAGCACCGTAAAGCATAATGAACTCTACCACAGAATTCATCAATCTTCTTTGTCCTGGTCCTGCTCCTCCCACATTTGGCATCAACCGACTTAAAGCGTCAACTTTAAAGTTTGTTGGAGATGATTCATGTTTTTTTCAATGTGCATTCCGAGGTACTTCTCGCTGTTTTGGCTTTGAATTTTATTCAAACCAATCTTTACAACTACCTGATTTAGCGTGTTTTTCCCGGCTATAAAAACGGCTTCTGTTTTCCGGTGTTCCAGGATTAGACATTTCCTCTTTATTCTCTTTGTTCTTACCGCAGACTATGATCCCAGGTCGTCAGCAAAGCCAATCAAGGTTACGTTTTTTCCCAAGTCCAGTCTCAGCACGTCGTCGTAGTCCAGATTCCAAAGTGTATGGCCAAGAATAGAGCCTTGTGGAACCCCACACGTTATTTCCATAACTCCTTTACCATCCGGTAAGGCAAGATTTTTTTCTTTGTGTGCCTTTATTATACCTTTCCACGGAACAAAATTAAAAACGTTTTTTACGTCTAGCAAAAACAACTCAGAAACAGTTATTTTGCGTTTTCTAGCGGTTTTGGCTAACTGTTTAACTTGTCTTAAGACATCTATAGTAGAACGCTGCTTGCTTTGATTTTGTTTTGTAATCTCTAGTTTATAACGTACTCCAGTAATTTTTCTATAGTATTAAGAAGGCATAAAGGTCTGTATAAAGTCTCCTGATCATTGTTACCAAGCTTTTCCAACAAAACAAGCTTATTCGTTTTTCAGGCACACCGAAAGCCGTCTTCCAGGCAGTCGAAAAGGTTTTTTCTCTAAGCAGTTTGTCAAACACGTCCACCACTATCTCAGTGCCCTGTTTTGTTACAGTTTTTGTGAACTTGCCAGCTGCTGTTATTTCCTCTACAGTGCAGATAGAAATGTTTTCAGTGCTTGTGGAACTGTACTGCCATTTAGTTTTTCATGGCACGGAAAAAGTGATTTCTCTTCAAAGTGCCACCCCTTGATGGTGTTGGTTTTTTGTTTTTTTTTGTTGTTTTGTCGACAACCATGTAGATGTTTTTGTGGTCACTAAGGTTCTTTGTTTTATTTACGTTCCATCATTTTTTTGCAAGTTTTGTGTGCAGGACACACCCGCGTATGATCTTTAGACTAACCTAACTTAAAGTAACCTAACCTATCTTAACATTACTACGCAAACCTGTAAAGTTTTGTAAATATTTCTTCTTTGCAATGCATTAAAGACCAACGTTGCAACCATTCTCACACCAAATAAGGTTTTACTGGAAGCAAATATTACTCAACTCAGAGCATAAAACTCACCGAGAGTCATAGTCAGCAGGGACACTAAAACCAAACATTGTCAAGCTACCTATTACAAGTCATCAAACTGAAAACCCTAATGGCCCGGCACAATAAAAAATGTCTATTTAGTGAAAAATCCTAGATAACTTTCAAGAGCACAAACCAGAAGTTGACTTTAATAATGCCTAATCACGTGCCGGACGTGATTTCCCCTAGAAGCAAAACGCAAGTAAAGCAACAGTACCAAAACAAACAGTAAATCTAAAATCAAAACAAAAATAGTAAAATCAGTTTTGTGTTTTTTAATTAAAAAACTGACTTTGTCAATGTCATCATCTGTCATAATACATTATTTGTAAATAAGTTATGTATCAAGCATACATTTTGGTAAAGTAGTAATAATGCAGTTTAAATATGTTTATTTTGTTATTTTGCTGGAAACATTTTATCAAATGTCATTACTAAACTGAAGTTAAAAATAAAAGAAATTTCAGATTTTTTTTTAAATATTTTAATCTGAGATGACAACATAAAATAAACTCAGTTAAACATAGGATTAAGCTATGTTTAAAACACCAACCTTTAATAATTTAAGCTTTGCTTCTTTTTTATCAAAAAAATAATCTTCTTCTTACTGCAAAAATTTCTTGAGACGCCACTGTTATATCAACATCGATTAAATTGACACGTGCCAATTATATGCAGCAACAGTCAAATTAATTTAAAGAGTGTATTTGCATAAAATAAATATATTTTGTTTGAATTAAAATATTGTAAATTAATTAAAAATTTGATTAATTGAAAACAATTATATATGTTATAATGACATTCATACAAATTAAATAATTGTTATTGTGCATAATATAATTATTTACATTTTTAAATATAAAAATACTAAACATCTACATATTGGCAGCACTGATTTCGATTTGTAATTACCTTCCCTCAATATATGTCAAAAATAAAAAACAAACAAATGTCAAACAAATCTGATCCACTTTTTTCCATCCAGCAATGCTTTTATAAAAGGCAATAAAATGTGTACATAAAATACTGTAATTAAACAATGTAAATTTTATCAGAAAGTTATTATAAATGTTTCCGAAAATAGTATATAGTTATGTTGATTAGTAATAATAATAATGATGGCAGAGAATAATACAAAGCAGAAAAAGACTTATAATGAAAGCAAAGAGGTTACCTGAATCTTTATAAGTACATTGAATTATATTTAACCTGTCGCTTTGATTTCAGGATATATTGCTGCAGCATGTTGAGATATCGGTGGCCGAGTCGGAGAAGAGAGCAAACGGTTCATTGAATCTGAGGGAGTACTACACAGTTTACTTGTTAGAAATCAGGTATGTTAAGTGGTAACACGTTTGTGTTAATTATTTATTCATTGTTGCTAGGTGGTAATTAAATAGGTCAATATGATAAAATGGTCGAATAGAATAACCTTCATTGATTAAATTAATAAGTTTACAATAATATTGCATTACAATTTTTACATAATATAAATTATTTCTTTATAGTTTATGATGTTGGTAATAATAATAAAATGATATTGCCAACTATTTTAAAAAAATTGTAAAAATAAGTCGATGACATTTAAATTAATTAATTAATGGTTGGTATCAATGTAAATATTTTAATAGTTGGCAATGTTGACATTCGAAATAATTTTAAACATTTTTATAATAATAAAATTAAATGATGGTTATGTTATAATTCATTAAAAGCAATAAAAAAATAATTACATTGATCAATTACAGCATGTAATGATGTTAAATAATAAAAAAAAACTTTACAGGCATCAACCGTTATCTATTAGATTTTATAATTAGCGCTATGCTAATTGTTGAAATTACAAGGCCACCGTTGATAATTATTTTCAGTGAATTCCCAAACTCGACATGTTCCACATATATCCAATCGGATTAAAGTACGCTTCAATAAATTGTATTAATTAAATTTGATATTTATGTTACAGGGCGACTGATCCGGATTTCCAAACTAAAATTAATAAATTGGAAACTGTTTGGAGACGGTATACGGAATTCAAACAGCTCAGGGATTATTTGGAAGTGACGTATCCGTATGTAGTTTTACCTCCTTTGCCCGAGAAGCGGGTTCTGTTTGGATGGCAGAAAATATCTACAGATACTTTCGATCCTGATTTTGTTGACCGGAGGAGGGCCGGATTGGAGAATTTTTTGTTAAGAGTTGCCTCGCATGCTGTTCTTAGTTGGGATAAACATTTTATGGAATTTTTGCAGCATGAAGACGGTTGGAGAGAGAGTTATAAAGCAAACGGTAAGAAATTATTTATAATATAGGTTATGTCAAGTTTTGATTTTTTGTTTAATTGTCATTTATTTTAAAATATAAATAAATTTACTACATAACTTCAATTTTGAAATACAATGCTAATATCACAGGAAACTTATTTAAATTTAATACAAATTGTCACATAACCTCAATATCATACCTAACCTGACCACAACAAAATGTATCAATCCTAACCTATCAATAATAGGTTATGTTAAGCATGACTGAACAGGGTGAGCAGATTTTTACAAATAAAATGTTTTTAACCCTTCTCCTTCTACCTTTAATCCTTCTATACTAAATCAATTTCAGAAAAAGTGCGCTCTAACTTGAAAAGTTGTACTATTTAGCCTCTTTACTCTTCTAATCTTATATAGCAGCTGTCAAAAAAACACAATCTAAGATGACCATCTATCAAAAATACTTAATCTAAGATGTGAGTCAGAATTTTTCACTTTTCAACAGTTTTACTGACAATATTTTAATTTTTTAGCTTTTTATAATAGAATTTTGCACTTTTTAACAGTTAATGACTTTCTTTCCGTGCTTTTTGACAATATTTTCATACTTTTGACCGGATTACACTTTTTTTGACATTCAATGAAAAGAATTTCTATGTTTTTTTTCTGTACAATTTTAAGGTTTTTAAATATAAATTTTATATTATATTAAGTTTTGTGTGGCAAACGTGATTTTTTAGCAAATTTTATACTGCAAATGATTTTTATGTACAATTTTCTTGCTATAAATGCTTTTTCTGTGTAATTTTAAAGTTTTCTAGGCAAATCTTATGCGAAATTTGCGATTTCTACGCGAATTTTGATAAATTCTGTGATTCACGGGCGAGATTTTATGCTTGAATTGAGTTTTTTGCGCGATTTTAATCTTACAAATGTTTTTTTCTGTGCAATTTTAAGGTCCTAAGGTAAATTTTGTGTTATAAATTGGTTTTACTTGCTAGTTTTGACAAATTTGATGCTAAAAACTGGTTTTGTGGGCGATTTTATGTGGTAAACATGATTTTTAGCGAATTTGATGCAAAAATTAAGTTTTTGGCGAGATTTTCATAGTATAAATAATTTTTCTGTGTAATTTTGGGTTTTCTAAGCAAATATTATGCAATATTTAAGTTTTTTACGCAAATTTTGATGAATTTTATTTGATATACTTGATTCACAAGCGAAATTTATATGCTAGAAATGAGTTTTCTGTACAATTTTCATGTTACACATGTTTATTCTGTGTTCTTATGATGTTTTCTAACATTTTATGGTTTCCGCTCTAATTTTATTTTACATTTTTTAATAAAATTTTACAAAAAAAAAGATTTTGTTCCAAATTTTTAATATTTTTGTACTTTTTTAAACATTTCTGGATGATTTTCAATATTTTTGTGTTTTTTCGAAGTTTCTTTTAATTTTTTTAGACTTTATTCAACATTTTCAATATTTTTGTGTTTTGGACGTTCCACAACATATTTTGATTATTTTAAATTATGTTGAGATTGAGATATATAACTTTTTTAGTATTTTTAGACCTTTTTTATATTTTTAAATTTCATTTTTTTTCATTGTTTTTGAACTTTTCTTTATATTTTGCTTTTTTCTTAATAATTTTGGACTTGTTTCAATATTTTTTATTTTATTTTTTTAATGACTTTGGACTTATATATATATATTGTATATATATATATATATATATATGTTAACCCGGCAAGTCGGGCTCGTAAAATATATATTTATATTATGTCATATTCTAATGTATTTTGTCAAACTAACCTCCTAGGGACAAACAAACCCTTGTCTATTACTTCAAATAAAAAAGTTATAGCCACAATGGTATAAATCCGGCAAGTCGGGCTCTTTGCTACTTATTGTATCTCAAAGTGGGTATAATATTTTTTAAATATATTTATAATTTATTGTTATTTTCATAGCTTGTAAACGTTGCTAATACTTTTATGAAATTTTTTTTATAAATAACCTATGTTTATTTGAATATTCGTGTATAAACTAGGCAATGTGGGCTCTTATTAGAATTTATCGTATAAGTCCAAGTTAAGAAATAGTTTTATAGAAATATTTAGAATCTATTATCATTTAAGTTGTTTCTAAATATTTCTTATACATTTGTGATAAAAAAGTTATAAATGTTTATTTGAATGTTCGTTTATAAACTCGACAACTTGGGCTCTTACCGTAAAAGTTATAAGAAATTGTTTTACAAAAATGTTTATAATCTATAATAATTTAAATTGTTTCTAAAAGTTTACTTACACAGTTACGATAAAAAAATATAAATTAAGTAAGTTTTGTTGAATGTTTATGCATAACATCGACAATTTATATTTTGATTTTTTTTTAATATTACTTATTATATTATATTCTTTTATAGACTTCTTTGTATATTTATTTGTCAAATAATTTAATGATGTAGACTACAACAAAATAGTTGCATGTATTTGAAACTACTATATTATTGATTAACAAGTATAAACAATATTCAAAGTATTACATCTTTAATTTTTATTATTATCAATGAATTTATGATGAATTATTTTAAAAGCAGTAAAACTATTTTAAGGTCAGTCTATTCATGCATGTTTTTTTTTAATTTACGACTTCTTTATTGTCTTGATATTTATTCAGAATTTCCTTACATCTGGATAGTTGCAAAAAATAACAAGCGGCAATAGTAACAAGTTATTTACATAAATTTTAATATTTATTAAAAGTTATATAAATTAGTAATAGTGCAAAAGGAAAATATTTATTTTCCACTTGCATTTGCGACAAACAAATAGGTTGAAAGTTTTAAAAATAATTTTTATACATATTGTTAATTGTAGAATCACCATCTTTGTAATTTTGAAAACTGAGACTTAAGTTTTTAATCTAAAGTCATGTGATTCATTACATGGCTATCATCTTATGATTTTATGTTTGTTTGTTGTGAAATTAAGAGCATTCAAAGTAATGTCAAAGTTTTAATCAAATTATCAATATTTAAGTGAATAATTTGAAATATGATTTTTGTTCAAATACAATAAATTCTACTAACTTGACAAATAGTTGTTAAATTATGAGCAGACAAAACTTTGATATTAACTTAAGGATAAATAAATTTTATAAAAATTTAGAAAATTTGTAAAATTAGGAGTATTAAAAGTAGGACAAAATAACAACATTTATTGGTTTAGCTAAAAGTTGCGGTTTAAAGTATGTAAATTACAATAATGTGGTGAAGTTATAAGCATTCAAAGTAACAGAGTCAAAATTTTGATATGCAGTATCTTGGATTTACTTAAAATTTGGTTAACAACGATTTTATTACTATAGACTTAGCTGACATTTTCAACAAAAAAGTTTGATACAGAAGTTTCAAAGCAAGCGGTCAAAAGTAAAGTTGAATTATAAGCTTTCAAAGTAGCAGGTTCAATATGTGTGGTCATATGCAATATCTTAAATTTAACTGAAATTTAGAAATCATAAGTTTTATGGTTTGCGGATTACAATAAAAATGACAAAATGAAAGAAGTCTGACTAGATTAAATCAGTAAAAGCAATTGACTGTGTTTTGTGAAAAAAAATGTTTGAAATTTTGAAAGTGTTTATGAGACACTAAGTAGCATTGAGGTTAAATGACCAAAGTACTAAGTGGATTATAGTTAAAAAAAGAGTGAGACAGGGTAGTTGTTTATCATCAACGTTGTTCCATATGCATGCCAAAAAGATGGTAGCAAAGTGCTGAAAAGAGAAAGATCACTCCTTTGTTACATAGGAGATAGAATAATATAATCTATTTAATTTGCCGATGATATGATCGTGTTTGCAGAGAGCACAAAAGCACTAAAGTACTGAGTATAAACAAAAACAAAACAAAGGTTATGAGAAAGAAAAAACGTACGTTAAAAGAGACAAATTGGAGCAAGTAAGAAAGTACAGCTACTAAAATAACAAAGAATTAGAAAAACAAAGATAAATAATAGTTAGCATAGGAATAATAAAAAAGCTTTTAGAAAGAAAAGAAAAATTTTGAGTAGCAAGTTAAGTATAAATTTGCAAATAACAATTGTGAAATGTTAAGCATAAAGTGTGAAGCTTGGACATTACGTGGTCAGACAAGATCCGGAATAAAAGAGTATTAAGAATGTCAGGGAAGGAAAGAGCGCTAGTAAGAGAGAAAAGACGGATACTACATGCAATGAGAAAAGATTGTTTATTAAAGAACGTGATCAAAAGAATGGTAAGTGCAAATCCGTAAAGAAAAAGATAAAGAAAAAGATGCAAGATAACTGATGTTTTAAGAAATAGGGAAAGGTACAGTGAACAAAGCAAAAGGCAAAGAACCAATAAAACTGAAGAAGATACACTTAGGACCTGCAAAAAGCAGAACACTAATAATGATAAAGTAAATGTCAAAATGTATGTTAAAAAGTATAGATTTAACTAAAGTTTAGCAAACAGCGTAATATCAAATAAATGAAAAATAAAAATTCCAATTTCAAAATATTTAGAGAATACTGGTTTTAAATTATGCAGTATATAAAAGTATTAATAAGCATTCAAAAAATCAGTTTGATGTTTTGATACACATGGCCGTGCTTTTACTGTATGCGGATTATAAAAATAA
Source organism: Tachinus rufipes (assembly GCA_963932245.1). Classification (NCBI taxonomy): domain Eukaryota; kingdom Metazoa; phylum Arthropoda; class Insecta; order Coleoptera; family Staphylinidae; genus Tachinus; species Tachinus rufipes. Next base: position 94,647,217 of record OZ010746.1, read on the forward strand.
TACCAAACTAATATTATTCAAAGTAATGTTATCAAAATTTATTTTAAAAATTAATAAAACTAGCTTAAATTTAGCAGTGATGGTGGATTAGCGCATAAAGTACACACAATTATTTGCAATTGTTATAAATATGATTTATGTTCAAAAACATTCAAAACAATGATGTTTAAACAAACTCTTAGTACATAGCAAAGCATTTTAACACTTACATACTATATTTAGATATGTAAGACTAAAACTTTTACAAAGAATTTTTTTAACTGGACTATCAAGTCAACTATTTGGTTTTTAATTTCATAATTTTTTAAGAATCATAAATTGCTACTGTTCTAGATTAATAATCAGTTTTTCTTTAAGAGATGTTAATTAAACTAATTAAAATAATTTCTCGTTTTTGAAATATATATTGTTTGTCAACAACATTTTGTTATGAAAGTTTGAAGAATACTAAAATTAAAAACATAGATGCAATCGGTAGAAAAATAAAGATATTTAGTCGTATGTTTTATTATCTGCATAAGACTCAATTAAGCATACATTAGATGTTAATGTTATCATGCAACAAAATAATGAACTCTCTGTAGATATTTTTATATAAGTATGCAATATCATTATTTCAACAAAATCAAAAACTAAAACAGATAGCTGCTGACTTTTGAGCAATTGTAATAAATAGCACAAAAACTTGTTTTGATAGAAATTTAAATTAATCTATCCCATAAAAAGAAAATGCAATCAATGTAAGATACACATTATCTAAAAGTTGAACATATTTTTAATTGTGTAGCAATTGCAAAAACAACACGACAATATATTATGTAATATAATTCTATTATAATTATGTTTAAAATATTTCTATAGGCCGCAATTAGGTCTATAGCAGCAGGTAGTGTCATAAATTAAAGTGATAACTTCTCATGTCCGGCACAGAATCGTATTATAATGCAATGTTAATATTCTTACTTTTATAATATATATCTAATTGAATAATAATAAATATTTAAAACAGTTTTTTGTTTTTGTTTTACTTATTGCTATTTAATTGCAAAGAGGCAATTAATGACGTGTATTATAATGAAGCCGCGTTGGAAGAATGAAAACAAACGTTGGTGAAAATAGTTAGTTTTGTTATATTTATGTTTAGGTATATTAAGGTTTTAATAAATTTTGTTATACTATTATTATTATATTTTATTATTACATAAATAACATTTAAAAAGTTATACTTAAATATATAAATTAATACAAATTGTTTTTAAAAGATAAGGATAAATGATTGCAATAGATAATTAGCCAATAGTAAAACTTGTGGCTCGGTAATGACATGAAAAATATAGAATATGAAAGATTTTTACAAATGAAACTGCACATCTGGGCTATAAAATGTTCTAGTACAATGCATATAAAACAATTAGAATAAACATTTAAAATAAGAATATACAACATTTCTTGCCGTCGGAACACGACTCAATATACACATTTGCTGGTAGATTTTAAATCTCGAAATCGGTTTGTGGTGAAGGCTGATTACAAAAAAGATCATAAATAAATGTAAAGAATTTAGGGTCAAATACTTGGAAACATTTGCTCGTAAAGCGGCAATGTTTTCATTCAAATATGTAATAATCATAATATATAATTTGATTTTACCTTAAATTATTTTATTTGATACAGAAGTAAACAATGATTAAGAAAAACAATATAAATTTAAATTAATTACGTTTTTTGATTCAATTAAAATGTTTTTTTATATATATATTTATTCAACTATACAAAATAGTTATTTATGGATCAAGTGCAGTTTACAATGATTGTTTATTATTATTACTGCATGGTTGCTAAATTTCAATAAAATCCAAAAATTCTAATTATAATTGATAGAATTTTGAAAACTTTTGGTTTTTGAGGTGGTCTAGCGACTACAATTTCTTGTGTACCTTGTTACTTTTTTAGTAAATCCAGTTTTCTTCAGAAATTTTTGCTAAGAGATAGACTGTTTTAAGTTTTTTTTTTGGTTAGCTTCTGCTTGCCAAAGACGGCTCTACGTTGCGTATTGTAAGCCTTTTTAGATTATAATTTTTTGGTATGCAGATGAGGCGGACTCTGTTGTTTGTGGCAGATTGTTTATGAAGTTCATCACTACTTTGCATTTAATTACTGACAACCGCATAGCTTATAGAACCGATTAGCTCTGCGACATGATAGTTATTGGTCAGTTAAAGTATTGTCTTGATTTGATGTTTTTAGAGCTACATTTAATAATAGCTAATTTTGCTTGAAAGAGCATGTTTGTCCAGAGATAATTCCGGTTTTGATGCTATTGTAATGTTTAGATCTATCTGTATATCATATAAATTCTTTTGCTTTGCAACGGTAGTATTAAATAAAAAGATTTTTTCATGCAATAACTTTTTATAAAGTGTGTTATTATTTTCAGTGTTTCTTTCTCATGTAACACGTTTGTTGGTCTAGGAACCTCAAGATTTACGGTGTGTTTATTTATCTATATTTGATACGTTGCTTACTTCCCCTCCATCATCACAAATAAGTGAAGTAGTGGTAGCAAAAGCAGTGTTTCCATAGCTGCTGTGAGAGTTGTTCTCGTTGTTTTCTTTATTTAATTGCGTTGACTTGTAGCTTGGGGGGGGGGGGGAGGACATCCGCCAGCAATTTTAGCTCTTTTCCTATAATGTAATTGTTTTAGTTTGATTTTTGAGCATGAAGTTCACCCAATATCTAACAAGAAGTAAAGAGCTTCTGTTTTCCATTCCCGTAGCAGTTTATTGAAAATGAAGTATTGTCAAATGCTCCTTAAATGTCTAAGAAAGGTCCCAAAAAAATTTCTTTGCAGTGGATAGTCATTTTGCACCTGATGAAAAGCTGATTTATAGCTAAATTGAGGATTTAACTTAAATGTCAAAAGTTTGACACAACTATTTAAAACAATTATAACTTAACACTATCGTTGTAATCCTCCAACTGTAAAACCTTTGTATGCAAAATTTTAGTAAAATCTAAATAATTAAACATACATAAATGTCAACATTTCTACACAAAATAGTGAATTTGGTATAGAATGTATTATTTTAATAATTAATGTCTGAATGTTGGCATTACCACTGTGATAACTTATAATCTGATTCAATCATCATTAAAATTTTCAAAAATTGTTGAATTTTGCAAAATTCTAAAGTATTTAATTTAATTTGTAACTTTTTGACATTGTTATTTCTAATACATTTAATCTTACACTACCATTGTAATCCGCTTACTTCAAAAGCCGTTTGTCAACCAAATTTAATTAAAAATAATGAATTTTATAATTAGGGGTTGTTAAGGGTAAACTGCGCAAAATAATAAAATAAATTTAATTGTGTTTATTAATTGCTATTCCAAGAAGCAATTACTCTAAAAATTTTGTTATTTAATTTATTTATCAAAACACTAACTTAAGGTTGTTAGCAATTAAATAAAAAATGTATTGGATGTATGTATACTATCTGGTAAAGTCAAATTATTTTTATTACATATCAAAATATTTTTGGTGAAGGTGCCGTGGAGCCCGACTTGCCGGATTAGTTCCCGAAAGTGAACGGCAAGGTGACACACGAGCCCGACTTGCCAAAAAGAGCCCGACTTGCCGGATTCGTACCCAGAAAGAGCCCGACTTGACGGATTAATATACATATATATATATATATATATATATATATATTTCTGGACTTTTTTCTGGGTTTTTGGTATTCTTTAGTATTTTGTTTTATGGATTTTTTCAATACAAAAAATGGTTTTTCAATAGTTTTGTTTTTTTTAGACGATTTTTTCTCAATATTTTTGTGTTTTTAATACTTTTGGATTATTAACAAAAAATGGATTTTTTTTTAAATTGAAAAAAAAAACTAAAATACTGAGGAAAAAATCCCCAAAAAAACACACAAAAATATTGAAAAAAAGTCTGGAAGTGTTGAGTATAGTTCAGAAACATTGAAAAAAATCCAATAATATAAATAAAAATATTGAGAAAAAAGCCCCAAAAAATACAAAAATATTGATTAAGGTACAATAAACACAAAAATATTGAAACAAATCCAGAACTGTTAAGAAAAGTTCATAAACAGTCTAAGTGCACACAAAATCATTAAAAAAAACACAATTTTTTATGTATATTTTTGGACCATTCAAAATTCTGAAAAAAAAGTTATAAATTATTGAAAAAAATCAAAAAATATAGCAAAAACCAAAGATATTAAGAGACCAAACATTGAAAATTTAATTAAAAAAAAAAAAAACGCAAAACTATTAAAAAAAACTATTTTTTTTAATTTTTCTAAATTTTTTTCATGTTTGAAAATATATTTTTTTACATCTTTGCACTTCTTCAATATTTCTAGAATTTTTTTCAATATTTTTGATTTTTTTTTGTACTATTTTTTAATATTTTAAAATATACAAAAAATAGTTTTGTTTTTTTGGGCGTTTTTTCAATATTTTTTGGGTTTCCCTGGATTTTTATTAATATTTTTGAATTTTTTTAATAATTTATGTTTTTTTGGGGCTTGTTTCTCAATGTTTTTTAGTCTTTCAGATTTTTTTGATTTTTTTAATAATTTGTTTTTTTAACTTTTTTTTAATATTTTTAAATTAAAAAAAAATCCAAAAATATTGAGAAAGACTACAAAAAGGTTTAGAAGTGTTGAGTATAGAGCTCAGAAATATTGAAAAAAAAAATCCAAAAATATTAAAACAAATCCAGAAATGTTGAGAAAAAATGTTTGAAAAAATTTAAAAAAAAAACACAAAACTATTGGAAATTTTTGTTAAAAATTATTAAAGAAATCAAAAAATATTGCAAAAACCAAAAATATTAAAAAAGGCCAAACATATTGAAAAAAAAGTATTAAAAAAACACAAAATTAAAAGAAATCCATTTTTTTAATATTTTTAATTTTATTTCTTCATCTTCAAAAATATAAAAAAGTTTAAAAATCAGAGAATAAAAAAAACAAAAATATTGGATTTTTTCAAATTCAAAAATGTAAAAAAAAGATCAAAAACAATAATAATAATAAAAAGTTGAAAACAAACACAAAATTATTGAAAAAATCGAAATCTTGTAAAAAGTCCAAAAATATTGAACAAATTCCAAGTCCAAAAAATACTGAAAAAACAAGCCAAAAAACACAAAAATATTGAAAACAGTTCAGAAATGTTAAGAAAAATATTGAAAGAAAGTTTAAATATTTTTGGATTTTTTACAAATATTGAAAAAAGGCCAAAAAAATGAGAAATGTTGAGAAAAATCTAAAAATATTGAAAGAAAGTTTAAATAATTTAGATTTTTTTCAAAATATTCAAAAATATTGAGAAATGAAGTCAAAAAAACACAAAATTATTGATAAAATCGAAATTATCTAAAAGGTTCAAAAAAATTGAAAAAGGTTCTAAAAACAGAAAAAAATTAAAAAAGTTAATCAAAATATTGAGTTAAGTTCAGAAATGTTTAGAAAAATATTGAAATAAAGTCAAACACATTAAAAAAAAAACAAAAATGTTCAATTTTTTGGACTTTTCATAATATTTTTAATTTTAACTTTCTTTGGTATTTTTGATTTTTAGAAATATTTTTGAATATGTGATTTGTATTTTTTTGAAATTTTTGTCGATACTTTAGGATTTTTTAACAATTTTTTTTTAGTTTCTTTATAATTTTGTGTTTTATTTAACTTTTTTATATTTTTAAATTTAAAAAATTTAAAATAAAGGTGGAACACACAAAAACATTAAATGAAAACAAAAATGTTATAAAGTAAATAAACCCACAAAACTATTGGATTTTTGTGTGTATATTTTTGTCAAAAACACGAAAAATAATGCAAAAACCAAAGATATTAAAAAAGACCAAACACATTGAATAAAAAAAAACAATAAAAGCACAAAATTATTTTTAAAAAATCCAATTTTTAATTTTTTTATGTTCAACAATAAAAAAAGTTCAAAAATATTTAAAATTATCAGAAGATATTGAAAAAAAGTCTAAAAACACACAAAAACTTTGAAAAGTGGATTTTTTCAAATTCAAAAATATAAAAAAGATCAAAAATAATAATAATAATGATAATAACACACAAAAACATTGAAGAGTGGGTTTTTTCAAATTCAAAAATATAAAAAAAGATCAATCACAAAATTATTGAAAAAATCGAAATCTTGGAAAAGGTCCAAAAAAATTTAAAATGGGTACAAAAACAGAAAAAAAATAGAAAAAAGTAAATAAAGCCAAAAAACAAAAAAAATATTGAGTTTAAGTCCAGAAAAGTCTAAAAAATTGAAAGAAAGTTTAAATAATTTGATATTTTTTTTAATATTCAAAAATATTGAGAAAGAAAACCAAAAATATTGAATATAAGTTCAGAAATGTAGATCATATTGAAAGATTGCACAATAAGTCAATCAAGAAGAGTTTGATTTTTATTGTACAATCTAACCTAAAAGTATTTATTTTATTTTTTAAACATTCCTTCAACCGTCTGCGCCTTTTTTCTCTTTCTTTTTTAAAGCTATAACTAAAGCAATGATCACACAACTTTATTTTATTCCGAATGTTGGCTGCAGAAGTCACTAAGTCTAGGTTGTCCTAGCAATATATTGTGCAATAGATTGTTCAATATTATTGATGATAATATTGATCGTCTAGGCCCTAGGGGCACCTTAAAACAATCCAAATGTTCAATATTTATGGACTTTTCACAAAATTTTTGATTTTAACTTTGTTTAGTATTTTTTTAAATATTTTTGAATATGAAATTTGGATTGTTTTTTCATTATTTTTGTTTTACGGGGCTTTGAATTTGAAAAAGATTCTGAGAAACAAAACTTTTGGACTTTTTATCAATTTTTTTTCAGTCTTCGATTTTTTTAATGATTTGTATTTTTGAATTTTTTTATTTTTAAAAAATCTAAAAATATTTAAAAAAATATATTGAGAAAAAACTGAAAAAAAAAACACAAAAATATTTAAAAAAGTCTAGGAGTGTTGAATATAGTCTACAAATATTGAAAAAGAAGGCCAAAAAACACAAAAATATTGAAACAAATCCAGAAAAGTTCAAAACATTGAAAAAGGTCCAAGAACACACAAAAACATTAAAAAAATTTAAAAAGTAAAACAAACACAAAATTATTGGAAATTTGTTTGTGTATATTTTTGGACCATTCAAAATTCTGAAAAAAAAGTTAAAAATTATTGAAAAAAATCGAAAAATATTGAAAAAACCAAAGGCAAAAAATCTATTGTTTTGAATATTGTTAAATTTTTTTATCTTCAAAACATCTTTGGGCTTTTTTTATATTTCTGGACATTTTTTACGTTTTTTTTTTAAATATTTTGCAATATTTTTGGGCTTTTTGAATTATTTTTAATTTTTGATTTTTTTAACTTTTTAAAAAAATGGATTTTTTTAAACTTCGTATTGAACGTATTGAAACAAATCGAGAAATGTTGAGAAAAGTCTAAAAACACACTGAAACAAAAATGTTAAGTAAAAAAAAAATTAAGAAAAAGTTAAAAATTGCTGATAAAAATCGAAAAATATTGCAAAAACCAGAGGTATTAAAAAAGACCAAACATATTGAAAAAAACCAAAAAAAACACAAAATGATCCAATTTTTTGAATATTTTTTAGTATAAAAATATAAAAAAAGTTTAAAATTTTTTTTTTTTTCAAATTGAATAATATAAAAAAAGATGAAAAACAATAATAATAATTAAAAAAATTAAAAACAATCACAAAACTATTTTATGTATTATAAAAAATTTACAAGTAAAAAGTCTAAAAATAGTGAGTCTAAGATAAGTAATAATTTTTTTTTAAATAAATAAAATATTTAAAAAAGGTCAAAAAACAACAATTTTTAGAAAAATGTTGAAAAAAGTGTAGACATGTTAAAAAAGTTAAAAAAAAAACACAAATTTATTCATAATAAGCCCAATTTTTATTGTATATTATTTCGATGTTTTTCAAATATTTAAAAACTTTGAGAAAAAAGCCAAAAACATGAAAAATGGAAAATATAATATTCAAAATGTCTAAAAAACGCAAAAATATAAAAAAAGCCAAGAAACACAAAAATATTGAAAGAAAGTCTAGAAATATTGTGAAAAATCCAAAAATATTGAAAGAAAGTCTAAAACACATTAAAAAAATTCAAAAATATTGGAAAAAGTCCAAAAAAACAAAATTATTCAAAATAAATTTAATTTTTGTTGTATATTTTTTCGATATTTTTCAAAATATTCAAAAACGTTGAGAAAAGAACCAAAAAACACAAAAATATTGAAACAAAGTCTCATTAAAAAAAAAATTTGTACTGTGTTTTTGAAGTTAATTTTGCGAATTTTATGCTTGAATTAAGTTTTCTGTGCAATTTTGATGTTATAGAAGTATATTTTATGTAATTTTGAGTTCTTTTGAAACAAATTTTATACTATAATTGGGTTTTCCTTAAAAGTTTTGATAAAGGTAATGTGTTAAATGTTATGTTTATGCTAAAAGTGAGTCTTCTGTGCAGTTTTAATATTGTAAATGGTTATTCTGTGGGATTTTTGTAGCGAATTTTGTGCTAAAAGTTTTTTGTGCGATGTTTATGGTGTACATGTTTTTTCGTTCATTTTTGAGGTTTCCTCACAATCAATCGCGATGCAACATAGTATCACTAAAGTTTCTAAAACAAGTTAACAATCAATCGCAAAGCAACATAATATCAATAAAGTTTGTAAAATAACTTTAAAGTCAAGCGCGAAGCAACATAGTATCACTAGAGTTTCAAAAACAAGTTAACAATCAATCACAAAGCAACGAAGTATCACTAGAATAATTTAGTTTCTTCACAATCAATCGTGAAACAACGTAGTATCACTAAAGATTCTAAAACAATTTTACAATCAATCGTAAAGCAACAAAGTATCACTTGAGTTAATTCAATTTGCTTACAATCAATCGCGAAGCGACATAATATCGGAAGATATTGTAAAATAAGCTTAAAATCAATTGTAAAGCAACAAAGTATCACTAAAATGTTTTAGTTTCATCACAACCAATCGCAAAGCAAAATAGTATCACTACAGTTTCTAAAACAAGTTCACAATCAATCGCGAGGCGACAAAGTATCACTTGAGTTGATTCAATTTGCTCACAACCAATCGCAAAGCAAAATAATATCAGCAAAATTTATAAAATAAGTTTAAAATCAACCGTAAAGCGACAAAGTAACACTTAAGTTAATTTAATTTGTTCAAAACCAATCGCGAAGCAACATAACATCGGCAGAGTTTGTAAAATAAGTTTAAATACAATCGTAAAGCAACAAAATATCACTAGAATATTTTAGTTTTATCACAATAAATCGCAAAGCAACATAGTATCACTAGAGTTTCTAAAACAAGTTAACAATCAATCGCAAAGCGACAGAATGAATTAGTTTCCTCACAATCAATCGCAAAGCGACATAATATCACTAAGTTTGTAAAACAAGTTTGCAATCAATCGGGAAGCAACAAAGTATCACTAAAATGTTTTAGTGTTTTCACAATCATTCAAAAAGCAACAAAGTACCACTAGAATAATTTAGTTTCTTCACAATCAATCGCAAAGCAACATAATATCACTAAAGTTTGTAAAACAAGTTTGCAATCAATCGGGAAGCAACAAAGTATCACTAGAATGTTTTAGTGTCTTCACAATCAATTGCAAAACAACAAAGTCTCACTAGAATAATTTAGTTTCTTCATAATCAATCGCTAAGCAATATAGTATCACTAAAATTATTTAGTTTCCTCACAATTAATCGCAAAGCGACATAATATCACTAAAGTTTGTAAAACAAGTTTGCAATCAATCACGTAACAACAAAATATCACTAAATTGTTTTAGTGTCTTCACAATCAATCGCGAAGCAACAAAATATCACTAGAATAACATAATATCACTTAAGTTTGTAAAACAAGTTTACAATCAATCTCAAAGCGACAAAGTATCACTAAAATGTTTTAGTGTTTTCACAATCAATTGCGAAGCAACAAAGTATCACTAGAATAATTTAGTTTCCTCACAATCAATCGCAAAGCAACAAAATACCACTTGAGTTGATAAAATTTGCTCACAACCAATTGCAAAGCAACATAGTATTGGCAAAGTTTGGTAAATAAGTGTATCCTTACAATCAACAGCAAAGCGACGTAGTGTCTCTAGAATTGTAAAACAAGTTTACAATCAATCGCAAAGCAACAAATTATCTCCAAAATTTGTTTAATTTGCTCACAAAATATCACTGAAATTGCTATAATTTGCTCACAATCAAAATTTACCAAAATAAACGCAACAAGTTCATTTTGGTAAATTTTTTATGATAAACGTGATTTTTGAGCGAATTTGTTGCTAGAATTAAGTTTTCAGCGCGATATTGATGTTATAAAAGTCTATTTTGTGTAGTTTTGAGTTTTTTTTAACAAGTTTGGTTCTTTAGATGAGTTTTCTGTGCGATGTTAGTGGTAAACGTGATTTTTCAACGAATTGTGTATTAGAAATAAGTTTGTAGTTCAATTTTGATGTTTTTTCTTTGCAATATTAAGTCTGAAAAAAAATAATTATGTTGTAATTGAGCTTACTACTCGATTTTTATGTTATAGATTTTTTTTTGTGCATTATTGAGGTTTTTGAATTTTTTATGCAATATTTGGGTTTACTACACAAATTTTAATAAATGTCATCAAATGAGTTTTTTTTAATCAATAATTTTAATCTTATGAATGTCGTTTTTTATGAAATTTCAGTTTTGTGCGTCAGTATTATGCTAAAAATGATTTTTCTTGGCGATTTTATGTGCTAACATGATTTTTCAGCAATTTGAATGCAAAACATGAGTTTGTTGTCTGTTTTTCCAGCAAATTTTATGCAATATTGATGTTTTCCACGCAATTTTTGATGATATACGTAATTCATGAGCAAGCAAGAAAGGTTTTTTTTGCATGATTTATATGGCATAATCATCTTTTCTGTACGGTTTAAATATTTTTACACAAAATTTTATAGTAAACTTGAGTTTCTTAACGATTTTGCTGTCACTAATTTATATCATTTCATAAATATAATTTTTGGAAGGTTGGATTTTGCTGTTTTAAACATTCTTTAAATAGAATTTTGCACTTTTTGACAGTTTATGACCGGATTTTGAATCTTTCTGACAATATTTTGATATTTTATAGCCTAATTTTCCTATTTTTGGGATTTCATGAAATTTTTAACAGTTATGGCTGGATTTTGGTGCTTTTCAACAATATTTTGCTGATTTATGGCCGAGATTTGCTATTTTTGACATTTTATGAAAAAAAAAAGTTTTTTTGTCCGTTTTTTGTCGGATTTTGATTTTATCTTAAATAAAGTATTTTAATATTTTATGATATAGTTATTTTTTACTTTTTATGATAAGAATTTTGCACTTTTTAACAGTAAATGACTAAATTTTTGACTTTCCATGAAATGAACTTTGCACTTACAATAGTTTATAGCCGAATTATATCTATAGTTTATGGCCGGATTTTAGTGCTTTCTGACATTATTTTATAGCTATTTTAGTTTTTATGAATAGAACTTTACATTTTCAACAGTTTATGACTGGACTTTCAAAACATCCTATCCTACTATAACCTCAAATTTGTCATAAACATCCTAATTCATCTATGCCACAATCTTACTATAATTTATTAATTATATTTAAAAGCATGGATAAAATCTGACCTCAATTTCTAAAAATGATTGATGTTAAGTAATTGATTGTATATTATTGTTTAGGGTATTTACAAATTGCTGAAAACAAACTCAAATCTCTGAACGTCTCGGTGCGTCTGAAATACTCCGAACAACATTTCGAAAACATTAAAACATACGCGGGTGCATTCCACACCAACATCTACAACCTCCTCAAAGCCCGTTCGAGGGTAGCCGAAAAACAATACACTGTCTACAAACTCCACGCCAACTACGGTCGCGTCTTTAGCGAATGGTCTGCGATTGAAAAAGACATGGGAGACGCTTTACAAAAAACCGGCCATTATTTAGACTCTTTGGCGTCCAGCATCGATGCTAGTCTCGAGGACGAGGAACTCTTAGTCGATCAATTCAAGGAGTATCTGTTCTTCGCAAATTCTTTACAAAACGTCTGCAAACATCAAGAGATGTTGCAGTATAATGTTGAGACTGCTGAGGAGAATGTCGCTGCTAGGAATGTGGAGAGGGTTAAGGCGCAACAGGGTAAACTCAGTTTAATGTCGCGGTTGTTTGGAGCTGTGGATACTGATGAGGTTAGGGAGCTGAAGGTTAACATGCTCGATCAGCAGATACAGGAAGGTGCCATAGCTGTTAATAGTGCTAAGTTGGAACTTGGGTAAGTTTGTTCTATAATGTACACATAACCTCAAATAAAAAAAAAAAAACTAGTTATTTGGCAAAACTAAATCATTATTTAAGGTTACGTTTACATAATATGTATTCCTTTCAGGGACTTTTGTGATAAAGCTTTAAAAGATATTGATCGTTTCCAAAGTCAGAAGGGATTCGATTTGAAGGATACATTAGCGTCCTACGTTCTCTTACAATTGAAAACTGCCAAAAAGGTAATTTTGTTAACTTGCTAATTACTTGTTTCGGATTTGATTGGTTATGTGATTTCAGGGTCTCCAAACATGGGTACAAATACGAGATTGTCTACAGAATATTCCATAATTGAATGATGTTATTGCAATTTACAACAAATCGTTTATATTTCATCTCACGTTATTATTATTATTATATTTTTTAATTGATTGTTTTGTATATTGATATTTATTTTGTATCTCTATTATTTATTTGATAATTTAATGCCAAATAATAAAGAAAATATTTAACACTAATCAACAACCAATGTGAATTCGAATTCCCGGCATGATTGTTTTTATAAAAAGGTAAGGAAATTGTAAACTATCAACAATGATAAACTTTTTATTTCCAATTACAGGAACACCGCTGATTATTTTGATAACGAATTACATCGGGAGTTGGTAAGTATTAGTTCGTGAGAAGAGAGTTCGTAGGGCATTTGTGAAGCATCTTATTGAGATTGAAATCGCTTGCATCTCAAAGCTGTCTTTGAATATGTATCTGTAAATTAATTACACAATTTAATACTACCGAACCCGTTAATTGAGAGAATGGAGGCACTATAGATACTGACGAGGCCTAGTCTCAATCACATTAAATATAATTATAGTTACATGGACACTAATCATGTATTAGACTAATGTTCTGAATTATTAAATGCTATAATTTCTTAAAATGTTCTACCGGAGCTGGGATTCGAACCTGCGACAAATTGTGCGACGAGATTTGAGGTAAGCGCTTCAACTACGCTACCTTCTAGGTATTGTTCCAACTTAAATGGTTACTCACCCGCATCTTTACTGCCTTAATGTGAGATCGTATGTTATGTAAAAAATCGTCGATGTTTCCGAAACCAACCGTCAGTTCTTTCTGAAAATTGCGGGCGACTTACAACAGTTTATTTCCGACAGATTCATGTCTGGTCATTGCTAAGGTTCTTCGACCCTCTTTGAAAAACGCTTCCTCTATTAAATTTTGAAACAACTTTTTTACCTTTGCAAATATTGTCAAAGCTTCAAGGACGTGAGAGATTTAAAATTTATAGATTTTCTTCTCAAAAATAAATTTCATGGACGTTGATGAGGTGCATTGGCGTACAATTTTTTTTTTATTTAAAAAAATTATAATTATTTTTTCTGATTTCTCTCCATTTTTTGTATGTTACAAACATTTTTTTATCAATCGCTTCACTTTTTCTAAAACTCCCTAATAGACCTCAAAATTCAGTCATGTATAAGCCACTCTGAACTCTACTCTATGGAAGATTCAGATGAGCATGTGAATCTTGAAGTTCTACCGCTATTTATCAACAAAAATCCGCAAGCACGGATAAAAAAAAAATCAGTGGCGGCGCCAGAGTTTTTCTAAAACAAAAAAAAATATCAATCGATCGTTAGTCATCAAGAGATCGGATGCGCTCGTCCTCATATTTATTGAGAACTAACATTTGCAGAGGTGGGCGGGCGGGGCACTCCAATTTAAAGCACACTTACACAATTGAGGAACAGTGCTCCGCCCACCCACTCGATTGTTTGTTGTCACAGGATTGGGTCTGTCACTCTTTCTCAAATTTAATGACAACTGACATTAGCATAGGGAAGAAACATCTAATCTCTGAATAACTGACACTAGGATAGGTGAAGGAGGCACTCCGATGTAAGGTACACGCCTACCATCAAAGAATTGAGCCTACTCACTTGATTGTCATCAAGATATTGGATCTGTCATCCTTTTTCTTAAATTTAATGAGAACTGACATTCGCAAAAGGAATAAATATCTAACTGACACTTGGGTGGGTGCACGGTGCACTCAGATTTAAAGCACACGCCAGCAATCGAAAAATTGAGGGACACGCCCACCCACCCGACTATTTGTCATTAACAGATTGGGTCTGTCGTGGCACTTCAATATAAGCTACACGCTCACTATCAAAGAACTGAGTTCAGCGTTGGCAATGGCCGAGGGACCGAGATTTATCTCGCATGTGGGATAGCACGATTCACTACGAGATTAGCCTATGGAGGCGATTGGCCGCAATGACTTGCTTATTACTGTGTCTTTCATTCTCGTACGTTAGGTTTGCCATAAGTGGTGACTTGACAGTCGGTGTCGGGTGCTGGGGTTTTGGTAGTTTGGATGCGTCCGTTCGGTGAGGCGGTTTCCTGCTGGTCGTGAGTTGAGACGACCGCCGTCTCCTCCACGACTTCTTGGATAACAACTGGTAGGATGTCGATGGTGTCCGGTTAGAGTTCCAGGGATCTTTTATCTTTAACGTCATTTTGCTGAGTTGAGGTTTGAACTTTTGACTGTATGTTTAGCTAGTTCATTCCGTTTGATTATTTTTTCCATGAGGAAGTTGGCAGCCTGAAGCTTACACTTTAGCTTCTTCTCGCAAGTAGTAGAGCTGCTCATAGCTGGAACAGCATGGTAGAGCTACTGACAGGTCGTTTAGCTTCCAGAGGTTATAAAGGAAGTGGTTAGTCATGTCTGCGCACACATGTGCCGGGTGTCTGGCTGACTAGGGTCACAGATCTCTGACCTTAGTTTGTTTGACTCTTTGATAAGTAGTCGCTGTCGTACCTCTCATCCTTGGCGAGATGTTCTGCCAAGGATTGCGTTTCTACTTCTTTTGACGTCTTTATTGCCGGATCTTCCTTTTCTGTTTACTCTTTTCGGGAATTGTGTTGCGGGTTACGTAAAAGCATCATGCTTTCAAATGACCCACGTTACCGGTTTGCGACCACAAAGGGTTGAGTAAAGTAACTAGAATATCGTAGAGACATCGATTTGCAGAAAGTTAACCGTGAGGAGAGTTTGCATCGGAGGACAAAGCACAGAAAATACTGAGAGATAGAGAGGAGAAACTAAGAGCCACACTCGGTGTGTGAAAAACAGTAAGAGCAAGGAAAATCTTGCCTAATTTGTGTGAGGACCAAGATCCGAAAAAAATGCATTAGTCATCGCCAAACGGACTGCGTGGAAGGAGGCGACTCCAACCGCAGCGAGTGAATCTAGATTTGAGGGTGAAACTATGTTCACTAAACTTAAGCCTTTTGCACCTTTTCCAGTGGTAAACATTACTTACTCCTCGGTCCCAGCACACAGCCAACCTATGTATGTGGTTGATGTATGCTAAGACATCGTTTGGAGGGGTTTTCCTTATGCTAGCCATGTAAATCCAGCAATTCCCTAACATGGACTCGTTTGCATAGGAGAACAGCAAGTAAAGTAAAAAACCAGTCAGGTTGTGTACCAGACGCGTGGCGGAACATTCTCAGAGCAGTACCTCAAGATCTGCCCGCTGAACGGGTAATTAACAAAGGCAGACCGCATATTGAGAGACAGTAGATTAGAGAGAAGTGAGCCGGATAGCATATTTGGTATGTGAATTGAGTAACAGGGCCACTAGTCGTTAGCATGCTGACTTCTACGTGCTTCAACACTAAACCAGGGAGTGGTATCAAGAAAGAGAGAGAAGAGGAGCCAGGTGGTGTACCTGGTGTGTGAGAAGAGGTGTTATTCATGAAGGTCACTAGTTGTTAGCTTGCTAACCTCGAAAGCATCTGTCGGGTTGTGTACCTGGTGTAAATGCTGACAAAGCGAGCGACTTAGAATTGATTGAGGCCGAGCGGACTCGTTTGTATTATCTTAACGACTTGCGAGTGACGGACGTCCCATTTGACGAACTTGATGATCTAAATATTGTTAACGTAACCGACAGCACTCGATCACTTAGAAGTACAGGCGGTAATATCCAAACGGACTGTACATGAGTTTTATGGTCTCGAACTTTAGGTATGAACAAACCATCCATCACTAGTGATGGGAAGAAGGTGGAAGAATTGGTTGACTCAGGAGCCAGCCATAACTTTACGAAGCTGGAACTACCTAAGACGACCTTACTGACGATGGTTATCTCGCTAGCTGACCCTACAGCTTCGTTGATAACCACGGGGACAGCAACGTGAGCATCGGAAGTCAGACTCAAGCTATATCTTTATTGGTCACACCAACCTTTGCCAATGCATCCACTATGGCAAGGCTCTACGATCTATTGGGTACCAACAAAGATCTAGCTTTCACGACACGCTTTTTCTGCGGGATTCAAACGACTAGTCCGCAAATTACCGACCGTTTTCCGAAGATAACCTATCTAATCTAACCTAACCACGTGGACAGCAAAGGCCAACGTGAGCATCGAAGATCAGACTCAAGCCATATCTTTATTGGACACAGCAACGCTGTGTGAAGAACTTGGCAACCGTTGGCTCATAGACTATCAAACTACTATGGATTATCTTTGCCAATGCATTTGCTATGGCTCTACGATTTATTGGTACCAACAAAGATCCAAACTACCTTTTACGACACGCTTTTTTGGATTCGAACGACTGGTTCGCAAAATCCCGACCGTTTTCCGCGAAGGTGTCAAACCCAAAACGATACAGACCATAAAAC
Organism: Tachinus rufipes; assembly: GCA_963932245.1. Classification (NCBI taxonomy): domain Eukaryota; kingdom Metazoa; phylum Arthropoda; class Insecta; order Coleoptera; family Staphylinidae; genus Tachinus; species Tachinus rufipes. The sequence goes on from OZ010746.1 coordinate 94,664,365, forward strand.
ACCGCATCGAACTGATTGACACCACTCCAGTTTGATAGGCAAAGTACTCCTACAACGCTCAAAAAAATGCGATGATCGTTGACCAAGTCCGCGAGCTACTTGCTTCCGGCTTCATCGAACGGAGCACCAGCAAGGAGCGCGCTCCAGTGGTGATGGTCAAGATTCTGCTTGGGTTACCGCACTTTGAACAAAATTACTCGGAAAGAAGCAGCCCCGCTGCCCAAGATACAAGAGACCTTGAAGGATGTTGGTGACGCAAAAATTTTCAGTCAGATCGATTTGAAGATAGGCTACTGGCAAATTTTCACGAAGGAAAGCCACACATCTGACCCGACGGTGGTACATATAGTTGTAAGGTGGTACCTTTTGGGCTGAAAAACGCACCAACCACCTTCCAAAAGCTGATGTTTCAGGTGCTGGCAGGCTTGATAGAGCAATCGCCACCAATTAGGATGCGCCACAATTACTTACAACAAACATTTCTTTTTAACTGGTCTCGTATCCAAGAGTTTAAGTCATATATATGACAATAGATATCACCAGATTACATAGACCAGCATTTGCGTCTAGTGCCACCAGGTGACTATCTGCACCAACCTAACTTCAGTTTCTTATACCGAACACCCAATCTGACCAAACCAAAAGTAGTAACATTCTCTGGATACTCAGAGGCTACTGCAAGACAATATACGTCTTACTTTGTTGCATCCCCGAAGTGCTCCGGATCTTGGGCGACTCTCTTGGTAGTGGGACCGGAGTTGGTATGAGATTGGATAGTCCCCTGAAGGCGGTCTTCAAACTGGCTTCTATCTTGGAGAAGGCTTCCTTCTAGTCGCGCCTCATCTGCTTCAGACTTAATCCTCACCAGGGACAAGATGTAGGCTTCTAAGGCGTTGATTTTAGTGGCCTGCTTCTCGATTAGTTTTTCATTTTTCTTGAGTTGTCCGGGATCTTGAAGTCCGTCAAGTTCTTGTCGGGGTCTTAGCTCAATCAACCACTCTAGGCTTGCTTGCAATAAAAATTGCAGTTTGCTGCTGCACTCGGGTTTGGCCAAGCCCCCAACGCGACGTATGTAGCCCATACGTATGTATATTACCGACACAGTCAACCATGACGACCTAAAGATGATTAAGTTTGCATCAATTTGAGGATTGTTGCAGTAATAATCTTGCTTAAAATGAAGATTATCACTGAACTAAAGATGATTATGTTTGCAACAATTTGAGGATTATTGCAGTAACAGTCTTGAGTCAATACTAGCTACAACTACTTTGCACTACCAATTATTAACTAATTATATTTGACATTCTCTTTTGTTTATGGTGTACAAACAAAGAGAAGAAGTGTTGATAAAAATTCAAAGTTGCTCTGCTGGCAGACGTCTAACTGATAATTGAGATGGTCGCTGCATCGTAATTAAGCGCCAGCAACTGCAACTTGAGCATTCTAAAATTCATCGAGTGAGCTTTGAAAGGGATTAAAAATGGTAAAATCTGCAAAATGTAAAGCCCTATTTTGTTAGTTTGGTTTTAATAGCATATATCATCCTAAAAAGACTAATATCGACCCCATTTTGTGGAGAAATATTAATGTGTATTCAAGTTACTGTAGCACTAATTGAATGTCTACAATTAACCAGCATTCTAAAAATTACATTTGAAGGTGTCTCACTTTAGAGTACTAATTCTAAAGTGATGTGATATTGCCGACCTTTTCCATATACATTTAAAAAACTTCACTTAGCACATAATAAAAAATTCAATAAATTTTATAAAAAATGCAATTGTAATTCCTACTCCAATTGCAAAAACTGCATCAAAACGATCAATTCAGTCGTAATTTTCTCTCCTCAATTTGATTGGCTCACATCCTCCATAAATACTTTATATTCGGTTACGTGGATCCAATACAAATAAACAATTCATCAATATTAACATTTAATTATATTTGAATATTTTATTACATAACTATGAGAACCTATATAGCGTTCATTAATTATTTCAATGATTTTATCGATACCCACGTCTTGCCATCAGATTCCATCATTAGCTCACAAACACTCGTCTTAGCAACAATGGATCTTACAGAACCACCCCAAGTCGATGAAAAAGAACATAAAAAATATAAACTAGCTTTATGCCTATGGATAAGCTTTTGCACTGTTGGTTTTGTATGGTTTTTAACAAAAGTGCTACGTGGACGACAACAAATTCGTTACAACTTTGCAACGATTGAAGATCAATTAAAAAAGATTCAGAATACAATTGATGAGAGACAGAATCAAAAAGCTATTACTAATGTGGACGGAATAGATAAAGAAACTATAATGGAAGAATCAATAGATAAAGAAGTTAGTAAAAAAGACGATTGAATTATCGATCGATTATTATAGTTGTATTAAAGGTTGCCAGGGACAACTCATACGTGTTACTAAATATTATTTTTTCATACACACATCATATCAACATGCGGCCTCAAAAAGTAAGCGTCGATGTGTGGAAGATGATTTTTTCATCTTGTACCTATCTGGGTTTGGCTTTTATGGCATGGATTTTTCTGAAATTAGTTAACGCCTGTTTTTGGTTACCTAAACATTTAAAAGAACAAGAACGACAGGAAGAATTGGAGCGTCAGTTACAATTAGAAAATAAATTGGTTTTAACTGATGAAGATAAGGCAATGAGTAGTGAACTTATTGAAGAACCTGAAATAATTCCTGAGGAGGTCAAGAAGACGCAGTAATTAATGTGCGCACTTATATTATTTATTCCAAGTGCGGAAGATGCTCGAGTGCCTTAATCACTGTAATTGTGTGTGCGTGTTATATTTTATATCGTGCAATATTTTCAAATAATATTTTATTATAAATCAGTCCATTAATGCATAATATATGTAAAGGTTAATGAATAAATTGAATGTTTGTTTAGTTTTTGTTTGTAAATGTTAAGTTTTTTTGTCCCTACAGTAACCTACAAATCAATATTATATTGTCAGTTTGTTTGCGTAAGCAAACAGTACGTAATGGTAAGTATGAATTCAATTATTTGCAAAAAATAAAATTGCAATAAGAATTTGATAAATATTAAAATAGCAATTAATTTAAAATTAAATTAATTTGATAATTATTTGGACACAGTTATTAATTAATAATACGATGTTACCGGTTGGACTCTGTGATTGAAGACGGAGGCAACTGTTCCAGGTCCAAGAGTAGTCCTGCGATGTGTTTTAATGCGTCGGAGTCGTTTATGTGGTAAATAGCATTTTTGTTTACTGACAATTTCACTCGGAAAGCACTTACTAGTAGTGCCTCCAGTCTCGCCCACACAGGTTTAGTTCAGTAAGAACTAGATTGTTTTTTTTTTTTAGAACGACGTGGAAGTGCTGTAGCAGCTACTAAAGACCGTTATGATACTCTGGCGTGTTGCTGCAATAATTTTCCTCAACTTTTGAGGATGAGTTTCCGGTTCTAATTTGGTACGGTGATGGTGACGTTGCTTGCCGTGGTTCTCGTTCTCCTACGTTAGGCTACAAGAATACCAGCTACGTTGCCACATAAAAAAGTGGCAAAGATTTGGTCAAATACCTGGGACATCAGATCAGCGCTCTCACCTATCACCTAAAACTCATGAGAGAACAAATGCCGCCTCGCAACAAGAAGCAACTGCGAAGCTTCCTGGGGCTAAGCATTTGGCTTTGGGAGTATGTGCCAGGGTATTTTCTCAAAACAAGCCGCTCTCCTGATGGAACTACAGGGTACAAAGAAACTTTTTGTGTAGACAGACGTTGAAGCAAAGGCGTTTGATGATCTAAAAACGGCTCTGGACCAACCCCTGATGCTTGCCCGACTTAAACCAGGCCTACCGTTTGTACTACAAATAGACGTCTGCAACATCAGCGTAGGAGCGGTGTTACCAGGGTACCAGATAGTGCCAAGCTTACCCCCTGGCAGACGAGGTACTATTCCAACGAGCTGGAATGCCATATTATAGGCTGTTAAGAAATACAAGGCGTACCTAGAGGACGAGCAATTTAACCTCCAAACCAACAATAGAGCTCTGGTCTGGTTACAAAAAATCACTAATGCCCACGCAAAGTTTACCATGTGGAGCACACCCCTAGCGCTACCAACTTTCTGCCAGACGCCATCAACAGACACCCAAGCAAAGAAATTATTGCCGCGTCAGTGGACGACCCTGAAAGACTACTGCCACCGGAAAGCCCTTCTACCAACAAACCAGCAGACCTGCGATGTCTATACCAACTTCGCGGAGTTAAACTTACTAGAAGGAGACTTTGGTCGCATCAGTACGACAATCCCAACAAGAGTGCCAACAGACGCAAACCGTCATCAGGAGATGGCGAGAGATGATGGATGACCCGGAACAACCAGAAGGGACTGACCTAGGATACACATTGGGCAAACAGGGCGAGCTAATCCAAACTAGCGCCGGCTACGAGCAACTGGTCGTACCTTCTGCAATGCAACAAGAAGTAATCAAGGACACTCAACAGCTACCGCAGGACACCCCAGAAGGGATCAAACGACAGCGGTTATTTTCTGATCATACCATTGGCCAAACGTAAGGAAAGACGTGCGTACGTTTGTTTGTGGCTTCATGACGTGCTTGAGGGTCAAGACCGGGCCGACAAAGTCAAAGGCCCCATTAAACCCACACCCGCCGGGCAAGCCATAGGAAAGTTTAACTATTGATTGCATTGGCCCCATGGACGCTACGCAAAAAGGAAACAGGTATGCGCTAACGATGATGGATCTTTGCACGAGGTGGGTGTTGGCAGTGCCAGTACCAACAGCAAGCAGCGAAGTGACTACCCGTCTCTGGAAACAAAGCTTGTTTTATTGGTAGGGGTAGCCCAAAGGTCATACTGTCCGAAAACGGTACCCAATGCTCCATCCAGCATTTTAAGGGAGCGGTACAATGGTGGAAGGTTAAACACCACATCACCACAACTTATCACCCCCAAATTAACCCGGTGGAGCAAACGACAAGCCGAAATCAAAAACAGCCTCCGAACTCTGAAGGAGGAACAGCCTAACAAAGAACGGAACGAGCTCATTACCCTGGCGTTATTTTACAGCAACGCAGCGACACGAACGCTCAGCGAGCTGCTGTTAGGACAAAACCTGGCAGAACCAGGAAGCTGGGATGCTTTCCAGCAAGTATCTTAGGATCAAGACCATCGCTTACAGAAAGCCAAACAAGGGCAGATAACATATTGAGAACGAAAGTATTCCAAACGAGCAAACATTTAGGAATACGCACAATGAGACTTAGTGATGGTGCGAAGACGGGCAAAAGGCCTTAACAACAACTGGTTAGGTCCAAAAAAAATTATTACTACTGCGGGAACTATTGCTATTGAGTAGAGGACAATCCATACCGACCGCTGGTAAAACTTCACCTGGACAATCTGCGACCTATTCCACCAATGGAAACACCAACTCCACCACCAGAAGTCGCAGTCCATTAAGTGAGAGAGTGGGGGAATTGATGCCGCCTTGTGGGCGGAGCCTCAAGAAACAATGGCGAGCCGGCTAAAGAATATAAAGATCAAGCGTTTGGTACTACCGTAGAAGCAAAGGCTTCCCATTGACCATTAAGTGGAGCCTACGGATGGCCGCACTATTGTATAAAAAACCGATTTTTTGGTCGCTAGAGTTTAGTAAATCTGAAGCGACAACTCCGCGGACCTACAGAACAATTTCTCTAGTGCATAACGGGAAGACCAGGGAAATGACACGGGAAACCGTACGACCAATAAAATGAGTGAGTGTAGTGAAGTGTACTCGGATGATTTTGACACTCCGAAGAGGATGAACAATTACTTGTTGACAACTTTTGCTACTTGCTCTAATCCGTTTGCCATGCCGTGTCAATGTTGCCAGAGTGTCCGATCCGATTTTGTATTCACGCGTGGAGGTCGTTGTGACGTAGTCGGTCGCTTCTGTGTAGGCTACAATTGCTATGTTGAAGGCTTGGCAAGGTCGGCGGTCAGTTTCTCTGGGACGGGGCCTTTTGGTTGACCGCCGGGTGTCAACAAATGACGCCCAACGTGGGGCAAACCGAAGCGTGGTGCCTCTACGACCCGAAACACTACCCCTAGAAAAAAAGAGGACACTGAAGAAGAGATTCACAATTTTAACCAAACTAACGGGAAGAGGAAAAAATAGAAAATATAAAGATGAACAAAAAGTAGAAAAATGAAAAGAAGAAGATAGACGAAGAGAAGAAAAGGGACAGAAATATTGTACACAGAATAAAAGAAACAGAGATACCCGTTCGAACCACCAAGCTTCGGTGGAGAGCTCTATGAAGAACCGGAGTTATTCTTCAAGGCTATCAAACATCTCATTAACGGTAACGGCCAACACTTTCGAAGGCCGATACTCAAAAGAGCTCTGCCCAAACTATGAAAACTCAAACCAAAGATTTTTTTAGCAGTACGCAGACCCAGTTGAGCTTGTCAGAATGGCCACCTAAATAACCACATCCATTTACAAACCAAAAAACCTAAGACGCCAAGTTGCTCTATATTGCCGAGTGTACCCGCACCACTCCGAGAAGGTCATGTCTAATACCTTTGCAACTTTAATGGAACCTCGAATCCAGCAGTTATCATCACTTTCAAAACATTTGAACAATTGGTAAAAACTGCCATCAAATTGGAAACTAATTTGGACCGCTGCAAACCTTTTTGGCCTAGTCTAAAACCATCAACTATGGCAAACATTCTTACTAATTATGCCTAACCGGTAAAAGCAAATCACCAAATTCAACTCATCAACAACAAACATCGCCAAAGAAAAATCAAAATACCAAAACAAAACCCCAAATGAAAACCAACTTTCCACGTCAAAACTGCTAGCTACCGAACACTCAGCACCAAATGACAGAGTAAAAGTTGTTGGATAAAGAGTTTTATCCCGCATCATCGTAAACATCAACAAAATCCAGATGATGGTTTGGGCGCAAGCCTGAACTTGCCTACCAAAAACCTCAATGCAAATTACGGATGAGGTGAAAGCAACCGTTAAGACTGGTAATTAATTCCAGGTCATTCCCTTTCTCATCACACCCAGTCCGGAAGAAGAAGTGAGGCCACCAATAGTGAAAGATCAGGACTATTGACTATTTCCGCCAATGTTTGCAATATGAAAAAGGACGCCGGTCCACCATGTACAGGTCACAGCAACAATTAAACCAAGTTCTGGCAAAAAAAAATTGAAATTTCTTCCAACTCAGTCCCAAACCAGGCCAGATTAAGCAACCTACTCCAGGAATTCTTCACAGTATTCAGCTTTTTTTTAGATTTTTGGCGTATCAGCCTAATAAGACTATTAACGTCACAGTATTCAGCGATAGCATTGTTCCAACAGCTAATAAGACCATCACTTACCAAATTGATCTGGTAAACAAAACTCCGGTACCAACTCCTTGATACACCCACCCACAATGCTCGCCGCAAGGCCTAGATTTTTGAACAAATCCACACCGCAGTTACTGCGCCCCGGTGGTACTGATCAACAAAAAGACGGCAAGCCATGCTTTTGCATAGATTAAAGGAAGTTGAATGATGTCACCTAACCCAAAGCGGAATCACTTCCATAAACTAACCGTAACCTTTAACCTGGCAGATACCAATAAAAGATAGCCGCAAACCTTACACCTCTTTAAACTCAAGAACTCAAGAGTGTTAAATAGACTCCTAAGAACCATTGTCTTGGTCTACCTAGATGACATCATGGTCTGTTCTCAAAACAATGAACAGCACATTTACCATCTCCGCTGAGTCCTAGAACGATTGCAAGAATATGGTTTAAAATGCAAAATGTTCAAATGCAATTTCAACATGAGAACTAAAGAACCCAGTTCGAACACTTCTGGAAGAACATTTGAGGAAACACAAACTGTTGCCACTAGCGGTCTACCACAACAACCGGAAGTTGACCAAGCAAGTCATTGCTAGGCCTTAACTTAACGGTACTAGGATGCCCCAACAGAGAAACTACTCGATATGGACCAACAACTACAAGAAGCAGACTACCTACCAAAAAAATCGCAACCAACGTACGTACTTATGCCCCAGAACACAAAAGCATGGTGCGTGGAAGAGCCAAAAGTTTTTTGAAAAAGTGGATGACCCTCAAAAAGATCATCATTACCACCCTTACTGAGTAGAGGACCACCCATACAATACAGAGTCCCCATTTAACTCCATCTCGACAATATCTGGCCAGCACCACCCAACGTAATTCAAGAGAATGTTGCCTTTGTTGAGGAAGTTAGGGGAAAGGTTCCCATTGGCTATCGCCTCGATCAATCACTGTTGAGCATAGAAGAAGAGCCTATGAATGACTGCGGTAAAGTATTTAAGGACCAATTTTTTGAGCGGTAAGCCAGTGAGTCACACTTCACCGACGCAACTTCACAGGAATTTTCCTAGCAAAAGTATGATACCAACGACTACGAACCATACGACAACAGGATGACGACTCCTGTAATCATCTGGACTACAAACCCGAATAGATCTACAATGACAACACCTTCAGCGTACTGGTTGATGCAACAGATTTCTACTCATGTACCGACGAACGCACCGCTTCCTTATGCCGGGGACTTGACCAGCAGATCTACAACATGAACCTGACATAGATTTTTCCAGTGTAACTTAATGCCGGGACCAATCGACCCTGCCCCAAGACTACTTCACATCTGGAAAACCTCTGCACCTATCGGCCGAAGTTGGTGTAACCACTGCATCATCTTTGATGTGTTTACCTTCACGGGTCGTTTCCAGACCAAAAAAACAGTGATACTGTCTAGTCACAACACAAACATCACCAAATTCTCTAGAACACCCATACTTTACATAAAAAGCACTTTGGGTGAGTGTGTTTTTAGTGGATAACACTCTGGGTGAGTACGTACGTAGTGTTAAGATTCTGTGAGACAGTGCGTATGTTTAGACGACTTAATTTGTTTAAAGAATGCCACCGTTACTAACGAGCCTACTGAGTCTCATTACCGAGAGAGCTTTTCGACCGCTCCCGGATTTGGACCGACCGCCTCCACCACCTCTCGTATCATGTTGACTGATGATCGGCGGTTTAATAGCAAAATATGCTACGGGCAAAACAAAGGAATATGTAGCTGCGGCTTGTTACCGACTGATATACGTACTTTCCTTGAGAAACTCTAAAAAGAGGGAGAAGCAAGCAATAATTTTCTTTGGCAAACAAACAAAAATTTAATATTTGTTAGGATGCTATCCGTTGATGCAAAATAATCGTTCCTGTGGCAAACCCAAAGCACCATCCCACCACTAATAAAACTTTTGAAGAAAGCTGCCCAAGCACTGTCAAACACACTTCCAACAAGATTACTTGGTGGAACAGAGACCTTAACAAAAAAAATCAAAGGCAAATACTAGAAACCAGTTCAACCAAACAAAAAAAAAACAATCTAGGCTACTTAAAGAATCAGTATTACGGCATATAACAATGCCATAAAGAAAACTAAAAATAAAATCTTGAATGAAAGAAACTGTGATGACGTTCAAAACAGTTCCAAAAGCTTTTGCCTTCCAAAAAACTTTAAGCAAAGACCGCACGCTGAATATTTGCTTACTAAAAATGAAAAATAAGCAAAATTGGTCAAAAGCATTTTGCTAGACCTGCTGCAGACACACTTCCCAGCATTAGCAATTGAATGCTACAAAACCATAGAATAAATAAATGCGTTGTGGCAAACCAAAAAAAACAAAGAGAACATTTATTGGACCCAAACCAGCATTTGAGGTTCCATACAAGACCGGAAAAAAATAATCCGCAGCAAACTATATGCAAAACACAGCAACCTGTGGAAAAACTGTAAGCAAATGACACACTCAAAATTATGCCTAACAGGAAAGAAGAGATTCCGCTATACTTAATGAGTGGATACAAAGTTTTTAACAACGTAGAGGTTTCTTTGGCAACATAATCTTACCGAAGCTGATTTTAACCTTTTGGCAATAGATTCTGAATTTTATCCAGGCAGAACTGCTAAAGGAGTAAGACGTCAGAGGTGCAGAATAGAACTAGCATGCCAGTATTGCAACGGTTGGCATAGATTTTTAGTCAGTAGAAACCAGACAGTACTAAAGAGTACAAAGCACGCCTAGTCTCGTTTGAAAATTTCCGTTTTCCTACAAAATAAACATAATAAATTGTAAATTGCTAATATGCTATTCTCTATGAGCTATTAAAAAGTATACCCAAACCATAATTCAATGGTACCAAACAAGAGTAGACGATTCTGAGTACCCAGAAAGAACAAACTTGAGATACAAGGTAGAGGAAAATGAGAACAAATTCCGGCCAGCTAGTAGTACTCTCTAACGTGCAACAAGAGGAAATCAGACAACTAAATACCTGGAAATAATTTTTGCAACGGATTGATGTTTTGCGGTAAATGAAGTAGCCTCATCTTGCTGGAACCAATTGATTTGGTTGTCCTTGGAGACATGTTCAATTGTGGTGCCAAAAACTAGTCAGTATAACGTGCAGAATTTTGAAGATGAAAAAAAAAACTATTTAAATTACGAGACAGCTAGAGAAGGTTAAGGTTTCTAGTTTTCAGTTCCGTTTGTAGTTTTTTAAATAAATGCTTTGTTTGTTAAATTTATTAGAAATAACTTGCTTTATTGCGTTCAACACTTTCTTTCTAGTCAAGCTAAATCTGCTTGAACTCGTCTGTAATCACATCTTATCAAGATATTGGACAAGTTAAGTAAGTAATCTATAAAAGTAAACCTAATCTATATTTGCTACCATCATTTCCGCTCTTTTACGCAAATTTAAAGATTTACGTTAGCCAGCCTCACATGTTTCACAACATAAAAGGAGCAAACTCTGATTTTGAAACCAATTGAAATATGTTGCCATTTTAAAATGAACTGATGCATGAAGAAATATTGTGAATATGTTCACTTACATGGCTCCAAGCCCTTCATCGACCCCTACCAAATAATTTCAACGTCAAAATCAACCATCCGTTGCTTCCGTTTCCAAGTATTAAACCTAAACATCACGCAACACTTTAGGTTTACAAGCAAACTTTGATACTATGCCAAAAACTAACCTAACCTATGTAAGCAAACCCAATGTATACTTGTTACCGTCATGTCCGTTCTCAACTAAAATCGGAGATTTACGTTGTTTTATCTACCGCTACATGTTTTACAAAGTAAAAAGAGCCAATTCTTAATTTAAAACCAATTAAAAATATGTAACTATTTCAAGCTCAAGAAGAGGACTCAAGGAAGAACAGCGTGAGTCTATAGCTTCACTTGCAGGCCTCTTTGTTGACCACAATCAAATAAATTCAGCATCAAATCGGAGAGTCGCTTAGTGTGGTGAAGCGCTTAACTCGAATTTCGGCGCATAAATTATCGCAGGTTCGAACCCAAGCTCCGGCAGAATATTTTAAAAAAATTATGGCATTTATTAATTCAAAATATTAGTCTAACACATGATTAGTGTCTATGTAACTATATTTACATTTAATATAAGAGCGTGGGAAGACCAAATACTAGGCCTCTACTTAAGATTGTTTAAAATTTCTAGTTCCTCAAAGTTTTTTAAAAGCAGTTTATAATGATCAAGATCTTATTTAATCTTTATTCAATTTTTTTTAAATATAAAAGTCTATTAATGTTTTTAAGAATTTCTGTCAAAGTCTTTTCTTAGAAAAAGATTTTAGTTTTCTAACAATTAAAAATCTCTCAGATATCTTAACTATTTATAGTAGTTTTCAAAAATGTTCACAAGAAAAGAAAAATCTTTAACAGTCTACTCAGATCTCTGAAAATCTTACAAAGTTGTCAAAACCTCTCTTAGTAGTCATTAGAGAAACTCATAAAATATTTCTCAGTTTCCTGTTTCAGGCTTCTATTACGTTAGTCATGCCGTTCCTTTTTAGGCACATAGAATAAGTATATGAGGTAATGGATCCATTTGTAAAGAAGAAAACCCATTTATTACATAAAATTTGATTTAAAAAAAAGTTTAGTATAAAATTTGCTCAAAAAATAAATTTTGCTTTTAAAATTAATCTAAAACGCTAAAAAAAACATTCTTATTCAAAATTTGTCTAAAACTGCTCATAAAAATCTATTTAAGCAGAAAATTGATCTTAAATCACAAAGAAATCCCATTGATTACATGAAATTTGCATAAAATTTTTTTCTTTCATAAAATTAATCTAAAATTGCTCAGAAAATACATTTTTGTTAAATTTGCTTAAAACACAACTTTTTTTACAAAGCTCATCTAAAACCGATACTCCAATCTAAACTACTGACTTGGTATTATACTATGGAGTGTCCCACCCACCCTCCCAAGTGGGCGTTATTAAGACATTGAACATTTGGCCTCTCTACGGTCGTCAGAAGTCATTTTGTCACTAGAACAAGTCGTGATCCAATCTTTTGAAGTCGAACACTTGGGTGGGTGGTTGGGACACTCCAATCTAAACTACTGACTTGGTATTATGCTATGGAGTCTCCCACCTACCCACCCAAGTGAGCGTCATGAAGACATTCAACATTTGGCCTCTCTACGGTCATCAGAAGTCATTTTGTCACTAGCGAAAATCGTGGTCCAATCTTTTGAAGACGAACACTTGGGTGAGTGATTGGGCCACTCTAATCTATACTACTGACTTGGTATTATGCTATGAAGTGTCCCACCCACCCAAGTGTGCGTCATCAAGGCATTAAACATTTGGCTTCTTTAAGGTTTTCAGAAATTATTTTGTCACTAGAGAAAGTCGCGATCTCCAATCTCTTAAAGACAAATATTTAGGTGGGTGGGTGGGCAACTCCATTCTAAACTACTGACTTAGTATTATGCTATGGAGTGTCCTGCCCACCAAAGTGTGCGTCATCAAGACATTGAACATTTGGCATCACTACGGTCGTCAGAAGTCATTTTGTCACTAGCAAAAATCGTGGTCCAATCTTTTGAAGACAAACACTTGGGTAGGTGGGTGGGCCACTCCAATCTAAATTACTGACTTGGTATTAGGCTATGGAGTGTCTCACCCGCCCGCCCACCCAAGTGTTAGTCATCAATAGATTAGAGTCATCATTGGCTCCTCTGACATAGAAACTTCTAACGTTTGCAGAGAGGAGAAACTTATAATCTCTTAATAACTAACGCTTGAGTGGTTGGTTGAGCAATCCAATTCAAACTACTACTCAATGGTAATCATAAACTGGAGTGTCCTAACCAAGTGTTGGTCATCAAAATATTGGAATCACCATCGCCTCCTCTGGTATAGGAACGCGTGCAGAGAGAAACTTCCAATCTCTTGATAACAAACGCTTGGGTGGGTGGGTGGGCACTCCAAATCAAACTATTTGATGGTAATAATAACCTAGAGTGTCCCACCCGCCCACCCAAGTGTTGGCAATCAAAATATTTGTATCACCATTGACTCGTCTGACATAGAAACTTTTACCGCTTGCAGAGAGAATAAACTTTATTTTTTTTTATAACAAACGATTGGGTGGGCCCTCCAATTCAAACTACTTGATAGTAATCATAAACTAGAGTGTCCCATCCACCCACCCAAGTGTTAGTTATCAAGAGATTTTTATCATCATTGGCTCCTCTGACATAAAAACTTCTAACGCTTGCAGAGAATAGACAATTAATTTTAATCTCTTGATAACAAACGCTTGGGTGGGTGGATGGACATGCACAAAATGTATGTAAAATCAAAAAGGAATCCTATCAATTAGATCAAATTCGCAAAAAAATCATTTAAAATTGCACAAAAAACACATTTTTTGCATTAAATTTGCTTAAAAAGCAATATTTTTTACAAAATTTGCCTAGAATTGCTCAAAAAACTTAATTAAAACACAAAATTTAACAAAAATTGCACAAGAATGTAATTTATTGCATAAAATTTGCAAACAAAACTACTTCTCTTATAAAATTAATTTAAAATCACTTAAAAAAGCTATTATTGCATCATAATTGCTTAAAAAAACCTTTATTTGTTTTAAATGTCATCTAAAATCGCCTAAAAAACAAATTCTTACACCAACTTTGTGTAACACCATTAAACTTAGGAATCTATCTACGGTCACATAAAAATCTTAGAAATTACATGAAATTTGAATAGAAAATTAATTTTTCTTATAAAATTAGGCAGAAAATTCATTTATTTATCTAAAATTGCTTAAAAAGCACAGAATTTGTCTAAAATGTCTCAAAAAATCAAAGTGGTTTAGTTGGATGAAGCGCTAATCTTGGCTAAAATTTGTAACAGATTTAAACTCTAACCCAAACAACACTAGAAGAAGACAAAAAATCTTTAAAAAAATTTATACTTTTAAATTTTAATTATTTATAATTATCAAAAATAATTGTTACGCCTATGGTAAACTTTATGTTTTATGTTTAACAAAGGTGTACATTTGGTTGCCTAAGTTGTAAACGTCAGTTTTTCTCGCTCGACATTGAATTACTTAAAGATTTCAAAGAGTTTTCTGGATGAAATGAAAATCGTGCAGGAGCAGCTTAAAGTAAAAATCACAAATAATTCAAGCAAGTTGAGAATTATACATTTTGATAAGCAGGTTAGTATATTAGTATATAATTATAAAAACTGTCAAACCATATTTTTGTTAACGTTAATGTCAAAATAGATCTAAATGTTATAGTGACAGTGTTTATAAGTAAAAAAATATTCATTCAAATTGTTATACGATTTCCCAAGATTTGTAAAACCAAATCAATGGTTTGTTCTTGACTTTTGGCCACTGTGATTATTGGATTGAGTTGGAATAAATTATTTATTTACATATTTTATTATTATTTATGACAGCTAACATACAATATTGATGACAATTAACCTATTAATTAATTAAAATACGTTCAACGTTAAAATAATACATAACGAATATCCATTAGCACATTTTATTAAATAAAATGATAGAATGTTATTTAATTTTAAGTTGGCAGTACTTATTATTGCAATACTCGCCGGATTTTATAGGTTGGCAAGTAAAGCATAATGGCCGTCATGGATGTTTTAAAATGTGCTATAAAAGTTGTGCTCTGGAACTATAAAATTGAAAAAAAAAACAGCCGGAATTGAATATTCTATGCAACGAGTAAAGGTAAATTTTTCAATCATTTTCAAAGTTGTAGTCCTTCATATAATGAATTAATATTTATCATTTATTGCGTACGTTTGAATTATTTGTTATAGTTAACTAACATATGTTTTAGTAGCATTTTACATAAAATTTTAATCAAATTACTATGAAATTAAAGCCAACTATGATATTCGGTTTGAGTCCGTACTGCATTTTTAGCAAGGGGTGTGAACCCCTTTATTATACCTTCTTGCCACCAGATGTAGCAATACTCGCGCTTGTCAAAGAGGACCTCCGATACCCGGAGACGTCCGTCGAGGCCGGCTGGCCAAGTCCCTCCGTGCCCCGTACAAAAATATCCAACCCTCACAATCGCAAATAATAATTAATGAAAGTGCATACATAATCAACAGTGTTTAAATAGCAATTGCAAAAATCGCGTGTACATTAATTAAAAATAAGAATTTAAAAAAATAATCTATTGTTCTCAATAATGCACAAAGTGATTGGCAGAATCGGGTCATCGTATTTCCCTACTGTTACATTGTTTTCGTGTGGTAGACAATATATGAAGTTCATTGACCTCGGAGTCATCCCGAAGAACTAAATGGTGCCAACTTCAATTGTATTGCTGCTGGCTCAAATCTAGCATAAGTCGTCACGCTCAAAAGTTAAATGTAAGTCAGCATGTCACAATATTGCAACACGAAAACAAAGAATACGCAAAATCTTTTGTTTTAATTTAATCAATTATTTCATACATATATTATGTACGTATGTGGTTACAACATATTATTGAATATTGATCCTATTGTGCATTGCAAGTAACCTAGCCAACCCCTTAATGTCAACTGTTTTTAAAAGGGGTACAATTATGGGGTGTTATTATGTTACATATTTTAGGTTTACTAATGGTAATTGATTTGAATTTGATTGCAAACCAATAGCAATCGAATTACACTAATAATTGCATTTAAACAATTATCACTTATTAATTCATGAATGTACTGTTATCATTGCATCGTCGGCCTACTTTTAAAACATTTTCTACTCGATAATACATAAATTGAGAATGTTAAGGAGGAAAATAATTTATTGTTTCGTAAATAATATACAAAATCAATTGGTTTGAGCTTTAATAATGTATGATAATTATTATAAAAATAACAATATTTGTTTTGACATTAAAAAATAATTTGTCAACTGTCAGATTAGTTATATCAGCATTAAATCTCCCAAATACCATTCGAACTATTCATTCTATTGATTCAATTTGCAAGATCAATCATTAAATGAATAGTTCTATGGTATTATTACGATATATGTTATTATATTTGTTAAATGTTGTGGATGGTTGATACCCTATATTTCCGCCTGGTTAGATCTAAAACACACGATTAAAATAATATCTTAAGATCAAATCTGCCTTTACATAAATTTCATTCAATGACGAAATAGTATTGCATCATTTTGTTAGAATTGAGGTTTGATCTACTGTCATTTTGACAGATAATTTTAAATCGTATATTTAAAAGTCAGCTATGACAATTTAAATTATTTAAATGTCACTTTTAACGGTTTTATTCCTATTTCACTGTTAAATATGTTTTTCAGTTAAAAAATATTTTGGTTTTTGGATCATAGTTAAACCAATTAAAGCAATATTTTAGTGACGCAGCTAAAGAACGCTTAGGCTGACAGATAAACGTCACTTTTTGATTATTAGTTCAAAAGTGTCAACATTATTCACCGTTTCACAAAGGGTATACAGTTATTTATCAATAATGGTGATCTACAGTTGTGAAAAATGATCTACGTTTCAAAAATAGTGGATATTTATCATCAATAATGATGTACAACTGTCAAAATTGATCTATCAAAAATGATTTACAACTGCCAAAAATGATCTACACTTATCAACAATGAAATACATCAATCTGTAACGATCTATAAATGTCAAAAATGATCTACGTTTCGAAAATAGTAGACATCTACCATTATTAATGATCTACAACTCTCAAAATTGATCTGCATCTATCAACAATGATTTACAACTGTCAAAAATGATCTACACTTATCAACGATGAAATACATCAATCTGTAACGATCTATAGCTGTCAAAAACGATTTACGTTCAGAAAATTGTGTATATCTATCATTAATAATGATCTACAACCGTCAAAATTAATCAACAATGATTTACAACTGTCAAAAATGATCTATACCTATCAGCAATGAAATACATCATTCTGTAACGATCTATAGATGTCAAAAATGATTTACGTTTTGAAAATAGTGGATATCTATCATTAATAATGATCTACAACTGTCAAAATTGAAGTACATCTATCAACAATGATTTACAACTGTCAAAAGTGGCTTACACCTATCAACAAAGAAATACATCAATCTGTAACGATCTATAGTTGTCAAAAATGATCTACGTTTCGAAAATAATGGATATCTATCATTAATAATGATCTAGAACTGTCAAAATTGATCTACATCTATCAACAATGATTTACAACTGTCAAAATTAATCTACACTTATCTACAATGAAATACATCAATCTGTAACGATCAATAGCTGTCAATATAATCTACGTTTCTAAAATAGTGGACATCTATTATCAATGATCTACAATTGTCAAAATTGATCTACATCTATCAACAATGTTTTATAACTGTCGAAAATGATCTACACCTATCAACAATAGAATAGCTATCAAAAATTATCTACGTTTCCATAATAATGATCTACAACTGTCAAAATTAATCTACATCTATCAACAATGATTTACAAGTGTCTAAAATGATCTATACCTATCAACAATGAGATACATCAATCTGTAACGATCTATTGCTGTCAAATATGATCTACGTTTCGAAAAAAGTGGATATCTATCATTAGTAATGATGTACAACTGTCAAAATTGATCTACATCTATCAACAATGATTTACAACTGCCAAAAATGATCTACATTTATCAACGATGAATTACATCAATCTGTAACGATCTATAAATGTCAAAAATGATCTACGTTTCGAAAATAGTAGTCATCTACCATTATTAATGATCTACAACTCTCAAAATTGATCTACATCTATCAACAATGATTTATAACTGTCAAAAATGATCTACACTTATCAACGATGAAATACTTCAATCTGTAACGATCTATAGCTGTCAAAAACGATTTACGTTCAGAAAATAGTGTATATCTATCATTAATAATGATCTACAACCGTCAAAATTAATCAACAATGATTTACAAATGTCAAAAATGATCTATACCTATCAGCAATGAAATACATCAATCTGTAACGATCTATAGCTGTCAAAAATGATTTACGTTTTGAAAATAGTGAATATCTATCATTAATAATGATCTACAACTGTCAAAATTGAAGTACATCTATCAACAATGATTTACAACTGTCAAAAGTGGCTTACACCTATCAACAAAGAAATACATTAATCTGTAACAATCTATAGTTGTCAAAAATGATCTACGTTTCGAAAATAATGGATATCTATCATTAATAATGATCTACAACTGTCAAAATTGATTTACAAAAATGTAATAAATGTTTAAGGATTTCATTATATGACTTATAAAATAACAATCGCCATTGTGCAAAACGATACTCCACAATTTATCTAAAAATAAACAAACTTTGCATCAAAGTGTATAAATACAATATTAACCATTTCATATTTTCGCAACAAATCATTTGAAAAACAATAATTAAAATTAATTAACTTATTTGTTAGATTATCTCCATTTATAATTGATGCAATTGTAAAGCAAGAAATAAAATTGCTTCATCAAGAATATAAAATGTAAACATATAGAAATAAACAAATCATGGCTTAATGGAATCGTAATTAATATATTGCTTACAAGTCTGGTGGCAGATATTATGAAACAAAACTTTCAGGAATCCCATTAACGCAACATGCAACAAAATGATTAAACATGTTTTAAAATAAATATACAATACAGTGTGAAGAGATTAGAATGCTGACAAAATCATAACATTGCATACTAATGTTGAAAATGTTTATTTGTATAATATTGCCAGTGTTTGGGCCCCATAATTTTTAAAGCTTGTGCTATTCGAAGCCTATAATAATCTTAAATTGCTTAGCATATAATGAAATTAAAACGAATTGGGGGAATTGTTTTGTTGTCTGCGAACGAAATGAATAATTTAACCCATTAACAATTCTATAATGTTCATTTCTACCAATTGACCCTGAAAGTGCGTATACTAATAATAACTAATATTCAACGGTTATTGATACATTAAAATTAATTATTCTTTCAATCATACCTGAGAGATTTGATAACACTTCGTGGAGCACAAATTGAAAGCCCGGTACGATTAATGATCACAGCTGATTTTCGTTACCTATTGCACTACTACTGAAAGTGAGGACTCTGTGACTGTGCGTGTGCCTATCAGCTGGAGCAACGGTGAGAGGAGGGAGGCTGATAACAAACAACAGGTCTTTAATACAATGCTTTAGTTTAGTATTTACGCTATGTACGATCAATTTAACAATCGTTTCGTGTAAGTAATAATTTTGTGTTATTAATTAAGATTGTTGTCATACAAGGTTATATGTTTATTGTTTACAATTTAATAATTATTGTTAATGAAATATCAAAAAGCTTATTCTGTAATAGTTTATTTAACTTTAATTTTGGGAGATGATATTTTAGGGGATGTTAAATGCTTTGCTGGATTCTTGCAATTAATATATTGACAGTAAATCCAATTGTTGCAATTTATGATACTTCGCGATTGACAGTACGTTGGTTTGTTGTAGTCTTGTCATACTATGTCGCTTCGCGATTGACAGTAAACCTGTTTGTTGTAATTTTTATGATACTAGGTTGCTTTGCGATTAATATATTGACAGTAAGTTTAATTGTTGCATATTATGATACTTTGTCGCTTCGCGATTGATAGTGAGTTGGTTTGTTGTAGTTTTGTGATACTATGTCGCTTCGCGATTGACAGTAAACTCGTTTGTTGTTAATTTTATGATACTAGGTCGCTTTACGATTCATATATTGACAGTAAATTTAATTGTTGTATATTATGATACTTGGTCGCTTTGCGATTGTTAGTGAGTTGGTTTGTTGTAGTTCTGTGATACTATGTCGCTTCGTAATTGACAGTAAGCCTGTTTGTTGTCATTTTTATGATACTAGGTTGCTTTGCGATTAATATATTGATAGCAAATCTAATTGTTGCATATTATGATACTTTGTCGCTTTGCGATTGACAGTGAGTTGGTTTGTTGTGATACTATGTCGCTTCGCGATTGACAGTAAGCTTGTTTGTTGTCATTTTTATGATACTAGGTTGCTTTGCGTTTAATATATTGACAGTAAATTTAATTGTTGCATATTATGATACTTGGTCGCTTTGCGATTGTTAGTGAGTTGGTCTGTTGTTGTGTTGTTGTGTTGTGATACTACGTCGCTTTGCGATTGACAGTCAACTTGTTTGTTGTTTTTATGATACTAGGTCGCTTTGCGATTAATATATTGATAGCAAATCTAATTGTTGCATATTATGATACTTTGTTGCTTCGCGATTGTTAGTGAGTTGGTTTGTTGTTGTTTTGTGATACTATGTCGCTTCGCGATTGACAGTAAGCCTGTTTGTTGTCATTTGCATGAATCTAGGTTGCTTTGCGATTAATATATTGACAGTAAATTTAATTGTTGCATATTATGATACTTTGTCGCTTAGCGATTGACCGTGAGTTGGTTTGTTGCAATGTTGTGATACTATGTCGCTTCGCGATTGACAGTAAACCCGTTTGTTGTCATTTGACGATTCATGATTAACAGCTTTGGGCAAGTTATGACATTGGAGCTTTTTTTATCATTTTGGAGACTTTTGGAACAGAAAAGCGGTGATTGCTCTTATTTTTAAACCGTAGTGATTAGACATTGTAGCAGGTTTCTTGTTTGTTATTTGTTGATAAAAGTTGTTGATATATGTATACTATGATTGACTACTCTGTTTTTTGGGTCTTTCCATCTTCGATCAAAGTTTGGCCAATTTTTATAAGATACCAAGTTGGCGCAGTCGGCAGGTGGTGTTCTTGTTTAACATGATGATTACCGACATTGTCAAAGAAACTGTTTCCATGGCGTTTTCGTAAGTTAGTTAAGGGTTGTTACAGTTGAACACATCTTGGTGGCACTGTCAATAAGTTGAGAATCATCCAAGAGACACATCTGTTGGTGGGCAGTCTTTTGATTGCCGTTGTTCAATTCTGTTTTTGTTAGAAATCTTAGCCGATCTTGGTGCAATGTTGCATTTTGATATGCAAATATTTTTTTAAGTAACTTTTTGGCAAATTTCTTTAAGACATCAAGTTGGCGCAGTCGGTAGTTTAGTTAAGTGGTATTAACCAATAATGATGATGATGGATGCAATTGTTTTTGCTGTTAGTCACGGATTCTAAATTTATCAAATTTTGACGTTAGCAATGGTTTGCTTAAAATTTGAATAACCATTTCAAACTTTTTTGTAAGTTTTTTAGTTTGACATTTTTAACGTTCTTAAAGTTATCGAAAAAAATGTTTTTTTATCGATTTTTGTGCTAGTTCCAGATAAGGCACGATCCTTTTGGGTTGCGGATCGCTTTTACGGTTATTTGCTGGATTTGGAGATCTGGCTGCTTTCGACTTTTTACGTTTTGTTAGATATATTTAGGCTTAAAAAGAAAAAGATTTTTTTTTTTGGAGTCTTGTCTGATAATTGTGCAATCTAGCAATAGGGCAATTTTTGCTTTTTTGGGCTAGTTTTGTTATAGCGATGCAATCGCTAATAGTCTCTTTAGTATAGCAGTTGCGAGGATTGGTTTGAGTTTGATGTTAGCGGAAGCTCTTTAGATTTATTTCGTTGAGGGAACGTTTTGACTTAGAGTGACGTTATTTTGCGGTCAAGTTTGTGGTGGTTTAGCTAAAAACGGTGTTGGTGGCTCTTCTTTTTTTTTTTTTGCTGAGGTGTAATCTTCAAAAAACACCTCGCCGTACACCTCGCCGTAGGTTCTGCCGACGAGGTAGTGTGAGATTTTTACTCACTAAACCACCTCCCCCGCTTCTTGCTCAACCAACTGGGACCGCTTGCGCATTGCTTTGGTGGGAGAGTTGTCCGTAATAGTATCATAGTATCATCTTTCATCTCTTCCTTTAAATTCAATTATTGTTTGGATGGTACTATATACGCTCATCCATGTTTCCTCGGTTGACACTAGATTGCTTATGACGTTGGCGTGATTAAAGACTCTGCCAGTGTGTAGAGAGTAGAGGTCTCTCTCGTCCTTCCACTTCGGGCATACAAACAGAGTTTGCTCCGCGGTGTCTTTTTCTCCGCAGTACTTACATGCGCTGGTTTCCGCCCGATGGCGGTCGTGCAAGTATTTACGGAAGCATCCGTGCCCCGAAAGAGCTTGGGTGATGAAGTAGTCCACTTCCCCGTACGGCCTATCTATCCATACCTGGATATTAGGAATTAAGCGGTACGTCCACCGTCCATACTGACCACTTGTCCACTTCTCTTGCCATCTCGCCACTAACCTATCCCTTGCGGTCGCACTGTTCACTCCGGAATATCGTTCTTTGCGTTCCTGTATAAGGAGTTCTATAGGCGGCACTCCAGCTATTACTCCCGCTCCCTCCGTCGAGATGGTCCTGTACGCGCAACATATCCTTATGTTTATTTTGCGCTGCATACTATTTAATTTTCTTAGCAGCTTATGATTCTGCGCTACCACGTGCCACGCAGGTGCGGCATAAAGCATCTGGGAGTGAACCACAGATGCCATTAGTCTTTTTTTGGAGGCCCTGGGTCCTCCAATGTTTGGCATCAGGCTAGCCAATGCTGATACGGTCTTCTCAGCCTTTTTGACGGTCTTCGCGACTTGTTCGGCGAACGAAAGTTTTGTATCCAGCCACACTCCCAGATACTTTACGGCTTTAGATAGAGCCACTACAGTGTCCTGGACCATAAAGTGTATTGGAGTTCATATGGCTCTCCTCTCCCTTGGCGACGACCACCATTGCCACGTTGTCTGCAAAGCCTATGAGGGTCACTCTTTCTGGTTGATCTAGTCTCAATAGACCATCGTAGAGAACGTTCCACAGAGTCAGGCCCAGAACCGATCTCTGCGGAACACCGCTATTTACCCGTCTGATCTTGATCGAGTCTGCTGGCTCCAGTAGTATCTCTCTTTCGGAGAGGTAGGCTGCCACTATACTGATTAGACTCTCGTCTATCTTCCTGTCTCGAAGTTCCTCCAATATGTGCTGCCACGATGCACTATTGAAGGCATTTTGCACATCCAGCGTTAGTACAGCGCACAGTCTCCGGTGTGTAGTAGAGTAGTTTACCTCCGCTTCACGGGCGAGCCTGGTGACTTCATTAATGGCATCCACCGTTTGCGACCTGCCCTGAAACCGTATTGTCGGTCCGACAGGCCAACCGTGCGTAAAAGCTCGCTGTTCAGCCTACCGAGTATTAGTTGCTCGTAGAGTTTTTCCTCAACATCCAGTAAGTATATTAAACGGTACGATGCAGGGTTGTCCAGAGGTTTGTCTCCTTTTCTCAGGAGCACAAGCCTGGCACGCTTCCAGTCCGCCGGAAAGCTTGCTCTAATGGCCAGCTCGTTATATACTGCCAGCGTATACTCCGGCTTATTTATTGCAACTTCCTTAATTATTTCTGGAGGTATGCTTCCTGGTCCAGGTGTCTTGTTGTGCTTTAGTTTTACACATGTCGCTCGTAATTCACTTAAACTAAAATTGGTAAATATCACAGATTTATCACAGATGAAGGTTACATGTTGATGCACCGGAAAGAGGTGATCCACCACTTCCTCCACGGTTTGCATCTCTAATTGCAGTCTGGGGGGAAAGCCGGACAGCCTTTTCATGGCTATCTTGTAGCCGTCTCCCCAGATATCACATTTTTTGCAAACTTTGTACTCTTTCCATAGGTGCTTGCTCCCCTCCGGGTCGTTCCTTCTTGCACTTCTGGTGTAGGCTCTTCTCTTGCCGGTACATTGCCTGCGAAGTTCCGCAATTTCGTTGTTCTACCAGTAAACTGGTGGCCCTTTGCGCTTGTTCTTTTGGGCATCGTTCGATCGCATCCTACACTATAACATAGGAACTATGCATTATTGTACAGGGAGTTTATAAATGAATGGGATTATGTAATCACTTTAAATGTGCCGCTTTTGTTAAATTGTTCACTAAACTATTTGTTTTGACAGATCAACTTTGACAGCTGTCAAGCAAACATATGAAAACATATGTAGTATAGTGGACGATTTTAAAAAGGCGGCATATTTAAAGTGATTACATAATCTCATTCATTTATAAACTCCCTGTATATTTATTATGTATGTAGTCAATTATGGAAATAAATATATATTATTATTATTATTATTATTATTTCTGTCAGTGCGTGGGTAAAGGCGCTTGCAGCTGGCCTACTCGTTACCTCGCAGTTCTCTGCCAGTGCCTGTGGTAGTTTTTGCCTATCGAGTTTTTTGACCTGCCAGCCTACCCGATTACGGATACTCCTACTCCTACGCGGTGGCACACTTTCCTTAATGACCTCGAAGATAATTTAGTTGTGGTCGCACAGGGATTCGCGGTCGCTGACTTCCCACTTCTCAATCCTATTCTTGACGTCATAGGTGGCTAGCGTCAAGTTCAGTATGGAAGAGTAGTCACGCCTCTGGAATGTCGGCTTGCTACCCTTGTTGATGACCACTAGGTCGTTTTTCGCTATCCATTCTGTCAGTAGTTCTCCTCTTCTATCTGTTATTTCCATGCCCCACTGCGGGGACTTCGCGTTGAAGTCTCCTACAACGATTGCCTTTTCCCCATTGAGTCGAATTAGCCTTCCAATTTGACTGAGAATTTCTTCGAGATCTTCTATGTCCTTGTTTCCGGATGAGTAGCAATTGTAGACTGTCAGGTTCGGCGTAACTATGTACGTGAAGCTGTGTCCTTGCCCAACTCGCTTTATAGTGACCTCGTTTCCCATCACTTTTATGGCAGTATCCAGATCATCATCTCAAGTCCAATCTTTTCTGTTTTTTTTACGGCGTTTTGGTTTGGTTCACTCAGAAGTATCACGGAAGCACCTATTTCCGTGGCCGTGGCCAAGGTCAGATCCTGACATTGGCGACTCCTGAATGAGTTGACTTGCAGGAATTTTATTCTAGGCATTGTTGTTCGAGGTTTCCGGTCTAGGTAACTCCCGTTTTCTTCTCTCCTTGCCTGTTGGACACGCTGGGCTGCCCGATTGGTGTCTTTCTTTGGCGCAGTGTACACAGTACGGGTTGTTCTTGCAGTCTGATGCCTTGTGTCCTTCTTTGCTGCACTTTAGGCATAGATGCTCCCTTGTTGTGTTGGTGGTTCTGGGGTTAATGTTGGTAACCTGAGATAATTAAAGGTTTTGGGGTAGTGCGCTACCTATTGGAATTGCGGCAGTGTTTGGTGTGATGACTATTACCACACTTTTTAGGCGTTTTGGGTGCAGGAAACAGTCTGTTAACGAACTCTGTTCTTATCTTGTATCTTGTAGATAAAAGGTTATTGTTTTTGTTCAAGAAATTACGTTCTGGGTTGGGTATAGAAACTTGCGGGGGAGTTTAGTCGCAGCCGGGTTTTGTTGGTTTTGAAGATTATGCTTCTTGAAAAGCCCAATAATTTTTACCATATTTGCAACAATGCTTCCAAACGGTATGGTATTGGTGAAAAGTTGTAGACACTAAAGTGCAAGGGAATTGGGCTTTCAGGAATCTTTTTCTTCTCTAGCCTGTATTCGTTCAACTTTGGATATAGGCTTCTCCATTTTGATCTGTTTTGCGCTAAACGCTTCCAGTAGAATTTCGCTGTTCTTTTTAGATTGTCGCCCCATCACATTATAAGCCGTCCGCGTTCTCGTTTGCCTAGCCAGGGTCTCTACTGTTGTAGCACGCAATTTTATCTATTGTTGGTGTGTCTTGCATTGTGGTCAGCGTAGCTCCACTTGAGCTTTGCTACCTGTTCTGCAACATCTATAACTTTGTTTTTTTTGGCTAATACAAGTGTTTTTCTTTCGGTCTCTAAGAGTGATGTTAAACATTGAGCGTTCCATTGCTCTTTGGGTTTTTACTAATTTTTTGGGCGTCATATGTCATTACTGGCAGTACGCATTGGTTGAAGACTCTGGTCTTAAGGTATTGGGGTATCTTCTTGTTTTTCAATACGTAGCTCAGTTTTCCAAATGCCACCCATGAAATTTTTTTTCTTCTATCAATCTCCGCTGTTTGTTTTTCTTTGCTCATTTTTATTATTTGGCCTAAGTAGATGTAATGGGGAACTTGTTTGAGCGTCTCATTTTTGACTGTTATATAGGTGGTCCCCATGCTGTACTCTTTGTGGTACCCTGCTTGTTTGACTGATTGGTAGGCATCAAGTTTGTTGGTGAGTCTGCTTGTGATTATCTTCATGAATAATTTGTATAGCTGGAATAACAGTGAAATTGGTCTGTAGTTTTTCAGATTTAGCTTATCTGTGTGCAGGCATTTGTTCAGCATGCTTTTTAGTCTTATTTTTCCTCCTTCTTTTAGCATTTTTGTTAGCACGTCATCATTTTCAGGTGCTTTGTTGTTTTTCATAGCGATAAATGCTTTCTTCATTTCATATGTCTATGTCTGGCAGATCTTTCGGGTTAACTTTTTAAATTTTTTTGCTTAAAACTTGCTTTCTTTCCTCGTTTGGGTTGGATTTGGAGTTGTACAGTTCCTGGTAGAAATCTTCAGTTATTTTGGCTACTCCTGGCTTGTCTCTTACTTCAGTACCTCTACCGTCTTTCAGCACGATTATTTGAGAATTCTTGGTGGTGTTGGTTAGGTCCACGCAAATATTATCTATAGGTCATTTTTGATGTTTGTGTTCATTATAGTTTACCTACTGTTTGCGGTTAGTTATTTTTTGCGTGGCGTTCTTTGGTCCGGGTTTTGGAAAAATTGCGGTTGTTAACTTCTGTAGTGACGGAGGTTAGTCATGTGTAAGGGTAAGTTAGCGTCTGCGTCTTTTTAACTCTTTTCTATGGAAAGGATGCATCAGTTTTTAGGATTGCGTTTATGAATGAGGGCACGATGTCAGCAATTCTTTTTTGGTCTTGGGAACTGGGTTTTTAACAAAGGCGAGCATTTTAGCCACGTGCAAGGGCTATTTGGCGTTTTTCTGGCGCTATCGTATGGGAAGGGTACCATCAGTTTTCAGGATTGCGTTGTCAATTGTTTTTTTTGGTTTTGTTGAAGTCAATGAGGTTGAGCACTTTCAGTTACTAATTTGTCCGGGATTGGCTTTCTTCAGTTGAAGCTTATTAGATCTAGTATCTTAAAATCCAGAGTTAAAACGGGATTTTGTTGTTTACGCTGAAGGCTGATGATGGTTCCATTGTCTGTTTGGGGTTCACTGCTTTGGCCGAATTATGTTTTTAATCGAAAAGATATTATGTTGGTATGTCTTTCTTTGACTTTTGTCTCGAAGGCTGCCAAGTCGTGGTAATGGACGAAGCACTTTGGGGTAGTTCAGTTTAGAAGTTTTTCTGTATACGGCGGTGGCTGATTTGGTTTTGAAAATTGGTACAGTTGGTATATTTTGGCTAGATCTTGTTTGTTGAGATTTTTTACGTTTGAGTTGAGTTTTGATTCATTCTCGTAGACGTGCTACGTTGATCGGGTTGTGCATGGTTCCACTCATTTTTGGAGATTTTTAGGCATTGAGGACTATTTTCTTGGGTTGATATTGTTCAGAATGTCTTTGGTCTCAGAATGTTTCTGATTTTAGGTAATCTATTGGTTTTGGTTTCTATCCATGGCAGATATTTTTTTGGTGGTACGTCTGGCGTTTATACATTTTGGTTTCTTTGTCTTATTGTGCATTTCAGGTTGTTTCTTCAATGACGTCCAGAAACTTTTACTAATGAACTGTCTTGAGTTCTGTTTTGTTTAGATTGTGCTTGCCGAAGAAGGTATTGTAAGCCTTGTAATTACTCAGCAGGTGTAGCGGAGTTGCTTTGGCCTCTAGGCATTTGCGGCGTATTGGACATTTTGGCATGTTTCATATTAATGCTTTAAAATTGCTATCAACAGTCTTTTAACTTTATAAAACGAAGATTAAGCTACATCTAAAGTTTTGTAGCTACAACTTTTGGTGAACCTTTCCCGTCTTGGATTGTTTTTTTGTTTTTTTTTTTTTGTTTTGGTTTTTTGGCCTTGAAACCGGATGGGATGGCCATATTTTACTGTTTTTAACATTTTTGGATTTGATGGGATGTCTGAAAACATAGTTTCAGTTGACAGCAAGAAAACTCGACCAAAATTGCACTTGAAAATTCAAGTTTAATTCATACGTTCTCTCGAGATTGTTTTGACAATAAGTTTGTTAATGACGAACGCTTGGGTGGGTGGGCGGGAACCAAGTTTAAATTGTGGGTGGGTAGCTTTTTCTACTGTGACCTAGCCACCCGCCCAAGTGTTAGTGGTTAAAGTATTCATGATTTTACCCACCGTTTGTGCTTTTGCTATTTGAAAATTACATAATTTATAACGTATAGTAAACCAAACATAAATTGGCCAGTGGTAGGAGAATACGCGCAGTGCTGGCAAAGGAAACGTATTTCCAGAATGAAAGATGTATAATGCGACAGTGGGGAACAATCCTTTTTTATTTCACTTATATTAATAGAAATCATAGGAACCGAGTAAAAAGTATTAAAATCGTGTTGCATAAACGCCATGTTTTGAAAATGCGGTTAATGTTTTTCTGTTTTAATTTGGTGTCTTTTATGCAATTATACCTATTTTACTATTAGTGCTTCCTACCTACTTTTTTCGTCATGTTGAAAAGTCACCGGTCAAGTTGTGTTTGTTTTACTTTATCATTGATTGAACTTGATTGATGAATAAATTTGACACTGCCAATTACAAATATTAAACGTGTTACAGTAAAACATGAATATTGTGGCCGGTGAAGCGTTAAGCGAGACCAATAGTAACGTAGGTACATTTGCATGCAAAATCAATTTTAAAACACGTCAGTTTAGCATACTAAAAAGAGTTTACTAAATTTCCACAATAAAATGAACAAATATTTTTATAAATTAGTTTGCTTAAAACCAAAAAACTTTTATTTGAAACTTATTTTAAAATTTTCAACTATTGGAGAGTTATTTAGGTGTTCCGGTAATTTTGACTAACCCTGTATATTAAGTTGTTTATTATGGCGGTCAAGCTAAAGTGGTCGCACTATACAACGCAAATTTTGAATTATTTAAAAACCGCATATCAGGCTTTGCCTGTATTTACAGCGCCTACATTCTATCAATTAACGGATTTGATAATATATATTTGTGTTTACAGGTATAAGTTTGAAGGGAGCTGTGAGGTGGTGATACAATCGTAAGACTTAAATATCGACTCTTTTACACTTATTGAGCACTAGTTTTGCAATTTTTAAATCTGATCTATATTACAATTTTAACACCCACTTATCTTTCATTAAAATTATTGCTAGTTTTTAGCACTTTTATCAATCAGTAAATTTGTAAGTATATTGCACACTTTGCAATTTGCTTCTAATGGTCTTTGTCATCTTTGTTATTAATTATTAAAAATGCTTTTAATATCAGTCAATTGGATTCAAGATATGTACGATAAAATAGAGAAAACATAAACAAAAAAATTGTCACAAAATGTTCAAACATATTCTACAAACAAATAAATATAATTTACAAGTGTAAAAGAAGTTCCAAAACATTTTCCTCAAGGCTGTTGATATATTTTAAAGTTGTCAAAAGTATTTCAAAAATGTTTGTTGATATTTTTCAAAATTATTTTTTTTTTACAATTTTTCAATTGCTTATAACAATGCTGAAGTCACACTTTTTAGAATTTATTAACAAAATTTGGCCCAGATATAGTCAAAACATTGTAAATTAATTGTTTAATGTCAAAACTCAAATTTAGGAATTGAAAATATTTTTAATCATTTTTCAAAAATGAGATTTTTTTTATCATTTTTTAATTACTTCTAACAAAGCTGAGGTTACATTTTTTAGAATTCATTAACAAAATTTGGCCCAGATATGGTCGAAACATTGTAAATTAATTGTTTAATTTCAAAACTCAAATTTAGAAATTGAAAATATTTTTAAACATTTTTCAAAACTGAGATTTTTTTAAATATTTTTTAATTGCTTCTAACAATGCTGAGGTCACATTTTTTAGAATTTATCAACAAAATTTTGCTCAGATATAGCCAAAACATTGTAAATTAATTGATTAATGTCAAAACTCAAATTTAGGAATTGAAAATATTTTTAATCATTTTTCAAAAGTGAGATTTTTTAAAATATTTTTCAATTGCTTCTAACAATGCTGAGGTCACACTTTTTAGATTTTATTAACAAAATTTTGCACAGATATAGTCAAAACATTGTAAATTAATTGTTTAATGTCAAAACTCAAATTTAGAAATTGAAAATATTTTTAATCATTTTTCAAAAATGAGATTTTTTAATGTTTTTTCAATTGTTTCTAATAATGCTGAGGTTACACTTTTTAGAATTTATTAACCAAATTTGGCTCAGATATAGTCAAAACATTGTAAATTAATTGTTTGATGTCAAAACTCAAATTTAGGAATTGAAAATATTTTTAATCATTTTTCAAAAATGAGGTTTTTTTTATAATTTTTCAATTGCTTCTAATATTGCTGAGGTCACACTTTTTAGAATTCATTAAGAAAATTTGGCCCAGATATAGTCAAAACATTGGAAATTAATTATTTATTGTCAAAACTCAAATTTAGAAATTGAAAATATTTTTAATCATTTTTCAAAAAATGAGATTTTTTTTAAATATTTTTCAATTGCTTCTAACAATGCTGTCACACTTTTTAGAATTCATTAACAAAATTTGGCCCAGATATCGTCAAAATAGTGTTAATTAATTGTTTAATGTCAAAACTCAAATTTAGGAATTGAAAATATTTTTAATCATTTTTCAAAAATGAGATTTTTTAAAATATTTTTCAATTGCTTCTAACAATGGTGAGGTTACACTTTTCAGGATTCATTAACAAAATTTGGCCCAGATATCGTCAGAATAGTGTAAATTAATTGTTTAATGTCAAAACTCAAATTTAGAAATTGAAAATATTTTTAATCATTTTTCAAAAATGAGATTTTTTAATAATTTTTCAATTGCTTTTAATAATGCTGAGGTCACACTTTTTAGAATTCATTAACAAAATTTGGCCCAGATATAGTCAAAACATTGCAAATTAATTGTTTAATGTCAAAACTCAAATTTAGAAATTAAAAATATTTTTAATTATTTTTCAAAAATGAGATTTTTTTATAATTTTTCAATTGCTTCTAACAAGCAGCAGTCTCACTTTTAGAATTTATTAACAAAATTTAGCTTAGATATAATCAAAAGATTGTAAATTAATTGTTTAATGTCAAAACTCAAATTTAGGAATTGAAAATATTTTTAATTATTTTTCAAAAATGAGTTTTTAATAATTTTTCAATTGCTTCTAACAATGCTGAGGTCACACTTTTTAGAATTCTTTAACAAAATTTAGCTCAGGTATAGTCAAAACATTGTAAAATAATTGTTTAATGTCAAAACTCAAATTTAGGAATTGAAAATATTTTTAATCATTTATCAAAAATGATTTTTTTTTTATAATTTTTTAATTGCTTCTAACAATGCTGAGGTCACACTTTTAAGAATTTATTTCGAAAATTTGGCCCAGATTAAGTCAAAGCATTGTAAATTAATTGTTTAATGTCAAAACTCAAATTTAGAAATTGAAAATATTTTTAATCATTTTTCAAAAATGAGATTTTTTTAATAATTTTTCAATTGCTTCTAATAATGCTGAGGTCATACTTTTTAGAATTCATTAACAAAATTTGGCCCAGATATAGTCAAAACATTGCAAATTAATTGTTTAATGTCAAAACTCAAATTTAGAAGTTGAAAATATTTTTAATTATTTTTCAAAAATTATTTTTTTTTTATAATTTTTCAATTGCTTCTAACAAAGCTGAAGTCACATTTTTTAGAATTTATTAACAAAATTTGTCCCAGTTATAGTAAAAACATTGTAAATTAATTGTTTAATTTCAAAACTCAAATTTAGAAATTGAAAATATTTTTAATCAATTTTCAAAAATGAGATTTTTTTTATATTTTTGCAATTGCTTCTAACAATGCTGAGGTCACATTTTTTAGAATTTATTAACAAAATTTGGCCCAGTTATAGTCAAAAGAATGTAAATTAATTTTTTTATGTCAAAACTCAAATTTAGAAGTCGAAAATATTTTTAATCATTTTTCAAAAATTAAACTTTTTTTATATTTTTGCAATTGCTTCTAACAATGCTGAGGTTGCATTTTTAAGAGTTTATTAACAAAATTTGGCCCAGGTATAGTCAAAACATTGTAAATTAAGTGTTTAATATCAAAACCCAAATTTAGAAATTGAAAATATTTTAAATCATTTTTCAAAAATTAAATTTTTTTATAATTTTTCAATTGCTTCTAACAATGCTGAGGTTACACTTTTTAGAATTTATTAACAAAATTTGGCCCAGATATAGTCAAAATATTGTAAATTAATTGTTTAATGTCAAAACTCAAATTTAAGAATTGAAAATATTTTTAATCATTTTTCAAAAATTAATTTTTTTTTATAATTTTTCAATTGCTTCTAATGATGCTGAGGTTACACTTTTTAGAATTTATTAACAAAATTTGTCCCAGTTATAGTAAAAACATTGTAAATTAATTGTTTAATGTCAAAACTCAAATTTAGGAATTGAAAATATTTTTAATCATTTTTCAAAAATGAGATTTTTTTAAATATTTTTAAACTGCTTCTAACAATGCTGAGGTCACACTTTTTAGAATTTATTGACTAAATTTGGACCAGTTATAGTCAAAACATTGTAAATTAATTGTTTAATGTCAAAACTCAAATTTAGGAATTGAAAATATTTTTAATCATTTTTCAAAAATGAGATTTTTTTAAATATTTTTAAACTGCTTCTAACAATGCTGAGGTCACACTTTTTAGAATTTATTGACAAATTTTGGCACAGATATAGTCAAAACATTGCAAATTAATTGTTTAATGTCAAAACTCAAATTTAGAAATTGAAAATAGTTTTCAAAAATTATTTTTTTTTTAAATAATTTTTCAATTGCTTCTAACATTGCTGAGGGCACTCTTTTAAGAATTTATTTACAAAATTTGGCACAGATATAGTCAAAACATTGTAATTTAATTGTTTAATGTCAAAACTCAAATTTAGGAATTGAAAATATTTTTAATCAATTTTCAAAAATTAGATTTTTTTATAATTTTTCAATTGCTTCTAACAATGCTGAGGTCACACTTTTTATAATTTAGTAACAAAATTTGACCCAGATATAGTCAAAACATTGCAAAATAATTGTTTAATGTCAAAACTCAAATTTAGGAATTGAAAATATTTTTAATCATTTTTCAAAAATTATTTTTTTTATAAATTTTTCAATTGCTTCTAAAAATGCTGAGGTCACACTTTTTAGAATTCATTAACAAAATTTGGCCCAGACATAGTCAAAACATTGTAAATTAATTGTTTAATGCCAAAACTCAAATTTAGAAATTGAAAATATTTTTAATCATTTTTCAAAAATGATATTTTTTTAAATATTTTTTTAATAGCTTTTAACAATGCTGAGGTTACACTTTTTAGAATTTATTAACAAAATTTGGCACAGATATAGTCAAAACATTGTTAATTAATTGTTTAATGTTAAAACTCAAATTTAGAAATTGAAATAATTTTAATCATTTTTCTAAAATTAATTTCTTTTTTTATATTTTTGCAATTGCTTCTAACAATGCTGAGGTTGCATTTTTTAGAATTTATTAACAAAATTTGGCCCAGATATAGTCAAAACATTGTAAATTAAGTGTTTAATATCAAAACTCAAATTTAGAAATTGAAAATATTTTAAATCATTTTTCAAAAATTAGATTTTTTTATAATTTTTCAATTGCTTCTAACAATGCTGAGGTCACACTTTTTAGAATTTATTAACAAAATTTGGCCCAGATATAGTCAAAATATTGTAAATTAATTGTTTAATGTCAAAACTCAAATTTAGGAATTGAAAATATTTTTAATCATTTTTCAAAAATTAATTGTTTTTTATAATTTTTCAATTGCTTCTAATGATGCTGAGGTTACACTTTTTAGAATTTAATAACACAATTTGTCCCAGTTATAGTAAAAACATTGTAAATTAATTGTTTAATATCAAAACTCAAATTTAGAAATTGAAAATATTTTTAATCATTTTTTAAAACTGTGATTTTTAAAAATATTTTTCAATTGCTTCTAATAATGCTGAGATTACATTTTTTAGAATTTATTAACAAAATTTGGCTCAGATATAGACAAAACATAGTAAATTAATTGTTTAACGTCAAAACTCAAATTTAGGAATTGAAAATATTTTTAATAATTTTTCAAAATTATTTTTTTTTTATAATTTTTTTATTGTTTCTAACAATGCTGAGGTCACATATTTTAGAATTTATTAACAAAATTTGTCCCAGTTATAGTCAAAACATTGTAAATTAATTTTTTAATGTCAAAACTCAAATTTTAGAATTGAAAATATTTTTAATCATTTTTCAAAAATTATTTTTTTTTTAATAATTTTTCAATTGCTTTTAACAATGCTGAGGTCACACTTTTCACAATTTATTAACAAAATTTGGCCCAGATATAGTCAAAACATTGTAAATTAATTGTTTAATGTCAAAATTCAAATTTAGGAATTAAAAATATTTTTAATAATTTTTCAAATTTTTTTAATTTTTTTGATAAAATTTCAATTCCTTTTAACAATGCTGATGTCCCACTTTTTTGAATTTATTAACAAAGTTTGGCCCAGGTATAGTCAAAACATTGCAAATTAATTGTTTAATGTCAAAATTCAAATTTAGGATTATTTTTCAAAAATGAGATTTTTTTAAATTTTTTCAATTGCTTCTAACAATGCTGAGATCACACTTTTTAGAATTTATTTACAAAATTTGGCCCAGATAAACTCAAAACATTGTAAATTAATTGTTTAATGACAAAACTCAAATTTAGAAATTAAAAATATTTTTAATAATTTTTTTTTTTTTTAACTTTTCAATTGCTTCTAACAATGCTGAGGTCACACTTTTTAGAATTTATTAACAAAATTTGGCCCAGGTATAGTCAAAACATTGCAAATTAATTGTTTAATGTCAAAACTAAAATTTAGGATTTGAAAATATTTTTAATCATTTTTGAAAAATGAGATTTTTTAAAATATTTTTTAACAATGCTGATGTCACACTTTTCAGAATTTATTGACATAATTTGGCCCAGATATAGTCAAAACATTGCAAAATAATTGTTTAATGTCAAAACTCAAATTTAGAAATTGAAAATATTTTTAATCATTTTTCAAAAATGAGATTTTTTTAAATATTTTTCAATTGCTTCTAACAATGCTGAGGTCACACTTTTTAGAATTTATTAACAAAATTTGGCTCAGATATAGTCAAAACATTGCAAATTAATTGTTTAATATCAAAACACAAATTTAGAAATTGAAAATAGTTTTCAAAAATTATTTTTTTTTTTTAATAATTTTTCAATTGCTTCTAACAATGCTGAGGGCACACTTTTTAGATTTTATTGACAAAATTTGGCACAGATATAGTCAAAACATTGTAAATTAATTGTTTAGTGTCAAAACTCAAATTTAGGAATTGAAAATATTTTTAATCATTTTTCAAAAACTATTTTTTTTTTATAATTGTTCAATTGCTTCTAACAATGCTGAGGTTACACTTTTTAGAATGCATTTACAAAATTTGTCTTACATATAGTCAAAACATTGCAAATTAATTGTTTAATGTCAAAACTCAAATTTAGGAATTGAAAATATTTTTAATTGTTTTTCAAAAATGAGATTTTTTTAAATATTTTTAAACTGCTTCTAACAATGCTGAGGTCACATTTTTTAGAATTTTTTTAACAATATTTGGCTAAGATATAGTCAAAACATTGTAAATTAATTGTTTAATGTCAAAACTCAAATTTAGGAATTGAAAATAATTTTAATCATTTTTCAAAAATGAGATTTTTTTAAATATTTTTTAATTGCTTCTAACAATGCTGAGGTCACATTTTTTAGAATTTTTTTAACAATATTTGGCTAAGATATAGTCAAAACATTGTAAATTAATTGTTTAATGTCAAAACTCAAATTTAGGAATTGAAAATAATTTTAATCATTTTTAAAAATGAGATTTTTTTAAGTATTTTTTTATTTATTAACAAAATTTGGCCCAGGTATAGCTAAAACATTGTAAATTAATTGTTTAATGTCAAAACTCAAATTTAGGAATTAAAAATATTTTTAATCATTTTCCAAAATTGAGATTTTTCTAATATTTTTTAAATTGCTTTTAACAATGCCGAGGTCACACTTTTTAGAATTTATTGACAAAATTTGACACAAATATAGTCAAAACATTGCAATTTAAGTGTTTAATGTCAAAACTCAAATTTAGAATTTAAAAATATTTTTAATCATTTTTCAAAAATGAGATTTTTTAAATATTTTTCAATTGCTTCTAACAATGCTGAGGTCACACTTTTTAGAATTCATTAACAAAATTTGGCTCAGATATAGTCAAAACATTGTAAATTAATTGTTTAATGTCAAAACTCAAATTTAAAAATTGAAAATATTTTTAATCATTTTTCAAAAATGAGATTTTTTTAAATATTTTTTTAACAATGCTGAAGTCACACTTTTTAGAATTTATTAACATAATTTGGCTCAGATATAGTCAAAACATTGTAAATTAATTGTTTATTGCCAAAACTGAAATTTAGAAATTGAAAATATTTTTAATCATTTTTCAAAAATGAGATTTTTTTATAATTTTTCAATTGCTTCTAACAATGCTGAGGTCACACTTTTTAGAATTCATTAACAAAATTTGGCCCAGATATAGTCAAAACATTGTAAATTAATTGTTTAATGCCAAACCTCAAATTTAGAAATTGAAAATATTTTTAATCATTTTTCAAAAATAGATTT
Organism: Tachinus rufipes; assembly: GCA_963932245.1. Taxonomy (NCBI): domain Eukaryota; kingdom Metazoa; phylum Arthropoda; class Insecta; order Coleoptera; family Staphylinidae; genus Tachinus; species Tachinus rufipes. The sequence goes on from OZ010746.1 coordinate 94,701,810, forward strand.
TTTTATAATATTTTAATTGCTTCTAACAATGCTGAGGTCACACTTTTTAGAATTTATCAACAAAATTTGGCCCAGATATAGTCAAAATATTGTAAATTTATTGTTTAATGTCAAAACTTAAATTTAGAAATTGAAAATTTTTTTAATCATTTTTCAAAAATGAGATTTTTTTAATAATTTTTTAATTGCTTCTAACAATGCTGAGGTTACACTTTTTAGAATTTATTAACAAAATTTGGACCAGGTATAGCTAAAACATTGTAAATTAATTGTTTAATGTCAAAACTCAAATTTAGAAATCAAAAATATTTTTAATAATTTTTCAAAAATGAGATATTTTTAAATATTTTTCAATTGCTTCTAACAATGCTAAGGTCACATTTTTTAGAATTCATCAACAAAATTTGGCACAGATATAGTCAAAACATTGCAAATTAATTGTTTAATGTCAAAACTCAAATTTAGGAATTAAAAATATTTTTAATAATTTTTCAAAAATTATTTTTTTTTTAAATAATTTTTCAATTGGTTCCAACAATGCTGAGGTTACACTTTTTAGAATTTATTAACAAAATTTGGCCGAGATATAGTCAATACAGTGTTAATTAATTGTTTAATGTCAAAACTTAAGTTTTGGAATTGTAAATATTTTTAATCATTTTTCAAAAATGAGATTTTTTATATTTTTTCAATTGCTTCTAACAATGCTGAGGTTACACTTTTTAGAATTTAATAACAAAATTTGGCCCAGATATAGTCAAAACATTGTAAATTAATTGTTTAATGTCAAAACTCAAATTTAGGAATTGAAAATATTTTTAATAATTTTTTAAAAATTAATTTTTTTTTAAATAATTTTTTAATTGGTTCTAACAATGCTGAGGTTACACTTTTTAGAATTTATTAAAAAAATTTGGCCCAGATATAGTCAAAACTTTGTAAATTAATTGTTTAATGTCAAAACTCAAATTTAAAAATTAAAAATATTTTTAATAATTTTTCAAAATTTTTTTTTTTTTCGTAATTTTTTAATTGTTTCTAACATTGCTGAGGTTACATTTTTTAGAATTTTTTAACAAAGTTTGGCCCAGATATAGTCAAAACTTTGTAAACTAATTGTTTAATGTCAAAACTCAAATTTTGGAATTAAAAATATTTTTAATCATTTTTCAAAATTAAGTTTTTTTATATTTTTTTAATTGCTTCTAACAATGCTGAGGTCTAGTTTTTTAGAATTTATCAACAAAATTTGGCACAGATATAGTCAAAACATTGTAAATTAATTGTTTAATGTCAAATTGAAAATATTATTAATCATTTTTTAAAAAATAGATTCACCCTGTATAGCTTGAATGTACATAATTTTTTAATTACAATAGTCCTGTCATACATTTTCTTACTGACAAATGAATATGTATAACGATCAATACTTTTGAATAATTAATGAACGCTCATTCTAACACGCTTATAGAAACATAAAATTCGATACATATATTATTCATTACTTATTTTTGATGACTTATTTCTTGTTAACTTGACATTCGCAATACTGACCTTTCTACTAATTAAATTAACTACATATAAATAAAATGAAAAATAATAAAACATGCGACCAGAATAATCCCATTGACGACTTGGCAGCACGCTAACAAAACACACGTCGTTGATGATCGGATTGTTTGTACAACGTAATGGTAGTAAAAAAAGGCTTCTCTAATTAACCGGAGTCGTATCGATGTTCTGATTTTCCCGATGCAGTCATGACATATGAATTTATTGGCTCGTCTCCCATTGGGTTTACATAAGTGATTGCCACATTTCATAAACGTGGGGATTACGTTTAAAATCAAAGTAGTTATCCACGAACGGCCACTAACAACGAATCGAATTATTAGAATTACGAAAAACATAAATAAAAATGTTGATGTCAAAGTAGGTTTTGATTCAATTGTGAATTAATTGAATTGGTTTGTGTTGTGAGGTTATTTAACAAAAGTTATTAATATAATTGAGTTTAATTGAATTTATTTAAATTGGTAAGTTTTTTTTTTTAAGTGGCGGTTCAAACTTTGGAATTAACGCTAGAGAATTGCCGGGTTTAGTTGCCGCGTCTTGGTGGGGTGCCGCTAGTAGTATTGTTATGGAAAAATATTATTAGCAAACATTACATATTGAAATCCTATTACACACAAACAACAATTTGTTTAGCATGGCACAGTAACGTTCGCTATTCACGGTAACGGCGGCTCCTTGCTCATTTTCGAAGAAAAATTACTGAATATTGCCGCCAGACCATAAACCACACCAAACGGTTACTCGTTGTGGATGCGTAGGCTGTTCAATAGTCATGTGTGGATTTTCTGATCCCCAAATGCGACAATTTTGCTTATACAGCATCCGAGATGAAAATGAGTTTAATCGGAAAACACGATTTTTTTATAAAAATGCTCATCTTTGGCCAAACGATCTTTAACCCATTGGGCAAACTGAAAACGCATTGAATGGTAATGAGGCTTCATTTTTTGGACCAATTGAACTTTGTAGGCCTTCAAACCGAGGTCTTTGTGCAAAATTCTTCTCAGAGAAGTACGAGAAATGTTCAGTTTCTGAAAACGATGACGAGTTGATGTTGATGCATGTTCACGCACATTGCTTATAGTTTTATTTTTTTACCACCTTAGGACTTAATGATAAATTTTTTTGTCATTTGTCTTTAGAATCTTGAGGTTTTTTTTTGGACACATCTCAGTACTACCCTAAACTATTTTAGAATGTTTAGACTTTTTTTTCTTTTTAAACAATTTTTTGAGTCTTTGGATTTTTTCAAATTTTTTTATTATTTCTGAACTTTGTTTAAAGTCTTTGTATTAAATGCTTTTGGGCTTTTTTAGCATTTCTGGATTTTGTTTTAATTTTTTTTAGAATTTCAAGATTTTTTTTAGATTTATTGGGTTCTTTTTATTATGTAGATGCTACTTTAGAATCTGTAGATTTTTTTAATAGTTTGTAGATTTTCTTAGAATTGTTGGACTTTGTTCAAAGGTTTTTTTTGGACTTTTGGTGTTTTCTTTGACTTTTGATAATGTTTTTGAATTTGTGACATTTTTGATAATATCTAGACTTTTTTAGAATTCTGAGACTTTTTTTAGTATTCTTGGACTTTTTTGTAGATTTTTTTGATAATTTTTAGATTTTTTTTAGAATTTATGGACTTTCCGGATTTATTTTTAATTTTTGGGTTTTTCTAGAATTGTTAGTCTCAAACTTCTTTATTTGTATATTTGTGCATGTTAAAGAATTTTTTTAATTTAGATTGGAATTTTTAATGTTGCGCAACATTTTCAGATGTAGTAGTCTTAATTTTTGTAGATTAATTTCAAACAAAAACTGTTGTCGAAACTTGAGATCAGGACGTTGTTGCAACTGTTTTTTGAAGTTTTTAAGCCAAAGTTATAAACACATATTGTGCAAGATTTGATTTCTTGGTTTCTGCCCCAAAAACTTCCAAGTTGTTTGCTACACAATTGCAACATTGTTTGGAACAAGTTTAGTTGTACTAGAAAGTAACAATTTTCTTATTTGTTTGACTTTGCAAATAAATTTTTTTTTTGAAATTGTGAGTCAAGCGGAGTAATAACTGGAAGGTTTACGTTTTGCGACTTTTCCGTGGCTTGCGGTTTTTTTTTTGCGGACGTTAGGAGTGCTTTGAGTTGGAGTAAGAGTCTGCTTTGTGCGTTTTACAGCTATTTTGCCTCAGAAGTCTTACGACTTGTTTGAAGCGGGTTGATGGGATTAACGGTGTATTCGGTTAGGTTTTTTTTTTTTTTTGTTGAGGAGGTGTATTCTTCAAAAGACACCTCGCCGTAGGTTCTGCCGACGAGGTAGTGTGAGATTTTTACTCACTAAATTACCTCCCCCTCTTCTTCCTCAACCCACTGGGACCGCTTGCGCATAGTATCATAGTATCATCTTTCATCTCTTCCTTTACATTCAATTATTGTTCGGATGGTACTGTATACGCTCATCTATGTTTCTTCGGTTGACACTAGATCGCTTATGACGTTGGCGTGATTAAAGACTCTGCCAGTGTGTGGAGAGTAGAGGTCTATCTCGTCCTTCCACTTTGGGCATACAAACAGAGTATGCTCCGCGGTGTCTTCTTCTCCGCAGTACTTACATGCGCTGGTTTCCGCCCGATGGCGGTCGTGCAAGTATTTACGGAAGCATCCGTGCCCCGAAAGAGATTGGGTGATGAAGTAGTCCACTTCCCCGTACGGCCTATCTATCCATACCTGGATATTAGGAATTAAGCGGTACGCCCACCGTCCATACTGACCACTTCTCCACTTTTCTTGCCATCTCGCCACTAACCTATCCCTTGCGGTCGCACTGTCTACTCCGGAATATCGTTCCTTGCGTTCCTGTATAAGGAGTTCTATAGGCGGCACTCCAGCTATTACTCCCGCTCCCTCCGTCGAGATGGTTCTGTACGCGCAACATATCCTTATGTTTATTTTGCGCTGCACACTATTTAATTTTCTTAGCAGCTTGTGATTCTGCGCTACCACGTGCCACGCAGGTGCGGCGTACAGCATCTGGGAGTGAACCACAGATGCCATTAGTCTTCTTTTGGAGGCCCTGGGTCCTCCAATGTTCGGCATCAGGCTAGTCAATGCTGATACGGTCTTCTCAGCCTTTTTGACGGTCTTCGCGACTTGTTCGGCGAACGAAAGTTTTGTATCTAGCCACACTCCCAGATACTTTACGGTTTTAGATGGAGCCACTACAGTGTCCTGGACCATAAAGTGTATTGGACCCATCTTGCGCTTCTTGGTTAGTAGGGCAGCCTCGGTCTTCTCTGGAGCAAGTTGTAGCCCTTAACTGTCTAGCCAGTTTGATGCTCTTTGGAGAGCGATATTTGCAGAGTTCATAAGGCTCTCCTCTCCCTTGGCGACGACCACCATTGCCACGTCGTCTGCAAAGCCTATGAGGGTCACTCTTTCTGGTTGATCTAGTCTCAATAGACCATCGTAGAGAAAGTTTCACAGAGTCGGGCCCAGAACCGATCCCTGCGGAACACCGCTATTTACCCGTCTGGTCTTGATCGAGTTTGCTGCCTCTAGTAGTATCTCTCTTTCGGAGAGGTAGGCTGCCACTATACTGATTAGACTCTCGTCTATCTTCCTGTCTTGAAGTTCCTCCAATATGTGCTGCCACGATGCACTATTGAAGGCATTTCGCACATCCAGCGTTAGTACAGCGCACAGTCTCCGGTGTGTGGTAGAGTAGTTTACCTCCGCTTCACGGGCGAGCCTGGTGATTTCATTAATGGCATCCACCGTTTGCCGACCTGCCCTGAAGCCGTATTGTCGGTCCGACAGGCCACCCGTGCGTAAAAGCTCGCTGTTCAGCCTACCGAGTATTAGTTGCTCGTAGAGTTTTTCCTCAACATTTAGTAAGCATATTAAACGGTACGATGCAGGGTTGTCCAGAGGTTTGTCTCCTTTGCTCAGGAGCACAAGCCTGGCACGCTTCCAGTCCGCCGGAAAGCTTGCTCTAATGGCCAGCTCGTTGTATACTGCCAGCGTATACTCCGGCTTATTTATTGCAACTTTCTTAATTATTTCTGGAGGTATCCTTTCTGGTCCAGGTGCCTTGTTGTGCTTTAGTTTCACACATGCCGCTCGTAATTCACTTAAACTAAAATTGGTAAATATCACAGATTTATCACAGATGAAGGTTACATGTTGATGCACCGGAAAGAGGTGATCCACCACTTCCTCCACGGTTTGCATCTCCAATTGCAGTCTGGGGGGAAAGCCGGACAGCCTTTTCATGGCTATCTTGTAGCCGTCTCTCCAGATATCACAGTCTACACTATCACATAGTGCTTTCCAGCACTCTCGTTTGGATGTCTTTATCCTATTTTGCAAAGATTTTTTGCAAACTTTGTACTCTTCCCATAGGTACTGGCTCCCCTTCGGGTTGTTTCTTCTTGCACTTTTGGTGTAGGCTCTTCTCTTGCCGGTACATTGCCTGCGAAGTTCTGCAATTTCGTTGTTCCACCAGTAAACTGGTGGCCCTCTCTTTGCGCTCGTTCTTTTGGGCATCGTTCGATCGCATATTTATGTCAGTGCGTGGGTAAAGGCGCTTGTAGCTGGCCTACTTGTTACCTCGCAGTTCTCTGCCAGTGCCTGTGGTAGTTTTTGCCTATCGAGTTTTTTGACCTGCCAGCCTACGCGATCACGGATACTCCTACTCCTACGCGGTGGCACACTTTCCTTAATGACCTCGAAGATGATATAGTTGTGGTCGCTTAGGGATTTGCGGTCGCTGACTTCCCACTTTTCAATCCTATTCTTGACGTCATAGGTGGCTAGCGTCAAGTCCAGTATGGAAGAGTAGTCACGCCTCTGGAATGTCGGCTTGCTACCCTTGTTGATGACCACTAGGTCGTTTTCCGCTATCCATTCTGTCAGCATCTGTTATTTCCATGCCCCACTGCGGAGACTTCGCGTTAAAGTCTCCTACAACGATTGCCTGTGCTGTGTCCTCGCCCAACTCGCTTTATAGTGACCTCGTTTCCCATCACTTTTATGGCAGTATCCAGATCATCATCACAAGTCCAATCTTTTCTGTTTTTTACGGCGTTTCGGTTTGGTTCACTCAGAAGTATCACGGAAGCACCTATTTCAGTGGATGTGGCCAAGGTCAGATCGTGGCATTGGCGACTCCTGAATGAGTTGACTTGCAGGAATATTATTCTAGGCATTGTTGTTCGAGGTTTCCGGTCTAGGTACCTCCCGTTTCCTTCTCTCCTTGCCTGTTGGACACGCTGGGCTGCCCGATTGGTGTCCTTCTTTGGCGCAGTGTACACAGTACGGGTTGTTCTTGCAGTCTGATGTCTTGTGTCCTTCTTTACTGCACTTTAGGCATAGATGCTCCCTGTCGGGGCCCCTACATTGCACCCGCGTGTGACCATACTCCCAGCATCTAAAGCTTTCCGCTCTAGGACTCTGCTTTGGACCACCCTATTTTGATAGTGCCCATTTTCGTCAGCTTTATGGCATCTATCTCGTCCATTACCACCGTTACGTTTTGCTTATTGGCATTTGCGGGCCGCAGAGCTCTCACCTCTATTTTTTCTGGCTTAGCCGAGATGGTGCTTGAGATGGCTTCCTTCACTTCTTCGACGGTCGACACTTCGTCCAGGTCTTTTATGTGGAGGACCTTTTTGCTGGTCAGGCGGGTTGTCGTTGCATCCGGGATCTTGTTCTTGATTTCTTCCTTGAGGGCTTCAAGTTTTTCTTCTCCATTCCGCACGGTGAGTAGTAGTTCCCCGCTTTTGGTTTTTATAATATCGCGTACCTCTATCCCGACTATTAGGTTAGGTTATGTTCCGAATAATATTTGTGGATAAAGAACAAGTTATTTTGGCGCTAACGCTTTATAATTGAGCCATCACATCGCTTTTAAGAAGCAGTTGCCTTGAATTGGGTCTTGTTAGAACTTTGGCTTGCCGCATAAGTTTTATGTTCAGTTTTTTTTTGTTTTATTGCATTCGGCGTAGTTGACGCAAACATAAGGTGAGATGCACTTGGATTTTACGGGGTCGTATTGTTGACAACGGTGGCATTGATTGGTAGTTTGTATTTAAAACTAAACCTAAGTTGGCAAAGTTCAGTGAGATTTAGTATCTTTCTGCTTTTCAAGTTTTACTTCTTTTTTTCTTACCACTCTTTCAGTAATATTTAATGGTCTTCTTGGAAATGTTGTTCTAACTTAATTATAATTCTAGCGCAGCATTTTTTGAACTTTTGTCAGTATACCAGATGGTTCCTGTGACTATGCCTAGATATTTTATATTTTTGGTTTTATCACATCCAATAAACTATGTATGTGAAGTTTAATTTTAATTTTTACTTTATGTAACATATTTTGGCTTTTATAAACCGAGAGATGTACTTGCATTCTTTGTTACTACTAGGTGCAGTGGCGGTAGCTAGAGTTGTGTTTTCATGGTTGCTGTGGAAGCTGTTCTCATTGCTTCCGTTAAGATCAGATAAACCAGCTTTTGTACTTTACCTAGTTTGATTCTTACGATGAGTCTATACACCACAGTCTCTATCTCCATGTTTGTCTGACTATCGATTCGGTTGCAAAAAGCATCTGAAAGGTCTGTATATTCACATTTTGCAAATAAGTATGGAAAGTTAATTTGGTATCAAGCGTGAGTTCTAGGTACTTCTTTTTACATCGGGAATGCAGCTTAATACGTGTTTTAGTGAAAGGCACTATTACTTTTTTTTGGGCTTATCGATAGTTTCTTTTTCTTGCACCATTTTTGCATGGTTTGGCGTAGATTAAGCAAAACACCACAGCAGAGATGCTAACACATTGCTTTGTGGGCATCTTTTAGCGACTTTAGCTTCAAAGTTTTCAAAGATTCTTGATCATAGAGTTTATTCAATATTGGATGAAAAGTGCTATTTTTCTATTCTCTATTGCTTTGGCAATGGATGGGAAAGTAGTGTTATGAAATGCTTCTTTGTTATCTAAAAGGACAAATTTGAGGTGTATAGGCTTTACACTTTTTAACCAAGCGGTTTCTGAAGAAAACAATTGGGAAAACAGCATTAAACATGAGGAATTGTATGTAATAGCTCAAATGGAATCCATATTAAACTCAAGGCCAATGACTTTTCTCTCAACAGATCCAAACGATCTAGATGTTCTAATGCCTCTTTTTTAATTGGAAGGTCATTGAATGATCTGCAAGAAAATTGCTGGAAAGAAGAATATTGATCAGAATTGCAAAAATGGGTCAAATAGCAATCATCCAAGAGGACAGCAGTCACCAACTACGATGGAAATTGATCAAAATTCAGAAATTGCATGAGGAACAGGATGGAATTACTAGATCGGTTGTAGTATAGCCAGTTTGCGTTAACATGGTTGGGGTGGAGCGTGGCCGCTGTACCGAAGCTTGGGGGTTTGATTTTTAGACCATGTACACTTATAGACGCGTCGTTTGCTATAACCCGTTTCTCACATAGTGAAGCCAACATAACAACGTTCTATACCCACAACTAACGTCACGCGATATTGTGGACATATGCCTTATGAGTAAAGTTTTATTTTACAGTTTTTGGTAAACAATAATGAATACAATAAAATATATAGTATTAGTATACACTAAGTAAAAGATTTATTGGCATTTTCGATTAAGTGCGTAAAAATGTATTTACATATACGTCAATTTTGCTACGTATGCGTTTATGTGCACGCTGATGTCACACGCAGTGTTTATGTTGGCTTCACCGCGTTGGCAAAAGGCGTGTCTATAAGTGTGTATGGTCTAAGGTTTGATTCCTATGTACCGGGATATACTTTTCACTTTTTATACGCTTTCCCACTCTCCCAATCTCTGATGGAGTGATGAATTCTCTTCAGTGGTTTGGAATCCACTTAAAACTGTAGGTCCATTGTAATGTAAGATGCCAGCATTACAAGCACAGAAGAAGCTAAGATGCCAGTTGTGACGTATGAATGGTTGACGAAGAAGCAGAAGAATGTTGGGGTAGATGGTGCACAGGTTGATTTTTTTTAAGAGACCAACTAGGTAATCTTTGTTGGTTTCTTGGAGGGCCATGACGACAAAACTCTGGAAACGCAGATTGGTCTTGAAATTTTGGACAGTATTGAGTTCTAGCTTTTTGTAGGGGTAGCTTGCAGATTAGAAGTTTGATGCTCTTTTCATAGCGACGGAGTTTATGGAGGACTACAGTGCCTCACCTGTAGCGATGGGTTTTTTTGATTAAGCGTGTTTTTGCGGGTGGTTACCAACTATTTGCGATGCATTTTGCTTTTCATTGATTTACGGATTGTTTGCCTGGTACTAGTTAGTTGTCACGGGTATGCGCGGTATTTGTTGTAGGCGCTTTGTCCGCAGATGCGGTGGATTAATTGGAAATTGTTGGGCATTATAATAATTCATTGCGTCCGTATATTTTGTCTTGTTCCTTAAATTCACTTAACGAATCCTTACACGCCACAAGATGGGTAGAGAGGTCAAGGCCACCTGGAAGTCAAACTACTTCTCCAAACTTATTCAATTACTGGAAGTTTACCCCAAGTGTTTTATTGTGGGCGCTGACAATATCGATTCCAAACAAATGCAGCAAATTTGTATGTCGCTCCGTGGTAATGCCATGGTACTCATGTGCAAAAACACTATGATGCGTAAAGCAATCAAGGGTTACTTTGAACGCATTGGAAAAGTTTTTACCGCACATTCTAGGCAACGTTGGCTTTGTCTTCACTTGTAGGGACCTTGTCGAAATACTCGATAAGTTATAAGAAAACAAAGTACGTGTTCCAGCTTGTCCAAGCGCTATCGCTCCACTTACCGTTACTAGGTCTAGAAAAAAACATCTTTCTTCCAAGCTTTGTCTATTTTTACCAGGATTTCTAATGGTACAATTGAAATCAACAACGATGTACATATTTTTGTGATAAGGTCGGTGCTTCAGAAGCTACACTTCTTAACATGTTGAACATTTCTTCATTCTCATATTGTTTGATTGTTGAACAAGTTTACGATTCTGGTACTATTTTTGCTCCTGAAATTTTGGATATCAAGCTTGAGGATTTGAAGGCCAAGTTCTTGGCTGGTGTTACAAATTTGGCTGTTGTTTGTTTGAGTATTGGATACCCAACTACAGCTTGCCAATGGGTTCAAGAATTTGTTGGCTAATGCTGCCACCGAGTTTGAATTCAGAGAATCAAAAACTATCCAAGAATTCATTAAGGATCCTAGCAAGTTTGTTGCTGCTGCTCCAGCCAAAAAAGGAAGAATCTGAGGAAGAAGATGATGATATGGGTTTCGTTCTCTTTGACTAAACTAATCATTATTGAGATACGAATTTCTGTTTTGGTGCAAACTAGAATGTCAATACAATAAACCTTGATTTAAAAAAAACAAAAAAATTAAAATAGCGTTTGGGGTGGATGACATACAGATTAGTGTCTTTGAAGAGATTGACTCGGTAAGCCTTGTTGGTTTTCTGGAGAGGCATGGCTGCGAAGCTTTGGAAACTTAGATTGGTCTTGAAATCTTGGGCAATAATGCGCACAAACGGTTAGAAGGGCAGTTGGCAGATCAGAAGTTTGATGATCTTCTGGTAGCGATGAATCTTACGGAGGGTTAAGGTGGTATGTTTGACAGTGCTTGGGTAGCTTTTTTCCATGCTGGGTTTATAAAATTTTATGGATTTTTGAGTAAAGCAACGGAAGCTAGTACTTTTGGGTTCTACCGCAAAATATTGAAATGGGCTCTTTCAGGAACGGTTTTGGAAAAAATTGTAAAATTTTTTGGGTTTGAAAGAAAAGTTGCTTACTTCTGTGTTTGTGGGCTCTTTTGCATTGGTGACTCTTGCTTACAGGTAGCTCCGCCACTGCATCCAAAACGCTTTACTTTTGTGTTGACTGAGACTTATACTAAAGGTAGTCTCATGTCAGTCACGCTAAACTGTAGGTCCCGCATGTTTGTGTAGAACTATTATCGCACACCACAAACATACGCTTGTAGCGAGCACGGCACTATAAGAAGAAGAAGTCTTATGTAACAATAGAAAATAGCTGCGATGTAAGATCTATGTATATGTCTGTGGAAATACAATTTTATGGAAGGATAAGCAAAAGGGATCTTTACCGCTTCACTTCTATAGCAAAATTATTTTGGTCTTTCAGATGCGTCTTTAATTATTTACGTTACGAAGTTTATTTTGTCTTTACCTACATGTTTGTGTTGGGTTAAGTCTGTTACCCACTGGAACGAAGCCACTTTTAATCAATGACCAATATGTAAAAACTTGAACGGTTTTGAAAAAATTGTATAACCTGTTTTGACCCCTTTTGAAAAAAAGTTATGCACGCCAATGGCTACAAATTGATTTAGTGAAAATTCTGCCAATGCGAGAGTTGCTGAAGCAAGGTAGTTGATTATTTTTTATTACTTATACACGTTTGTGCTGGGTTAAGCCTGTCTGGAATGAAAAAAAGCGACTCAAAAAAGTTGTTCGTGATAACAATTAAATCATTTTATAATGTTTTGCAACGATCGCATTGTCGCACATTATCTAATGAGCGAGGAGCTTTACTTCTGTCCACGTCTGGCTCAAATAAAAATAACAAACTTTAAGCAGCCTAATCGAATGATTCCAGAATTACTCAATAGTCAATCCAGCACTTTGTTAAAATATTTACGACTGCAGCGCTTAATCGTAAAATTTAATAAATTCTAACATAATTTATTCAAAACCATTGTTATAATCTCACAAACACAAACCGCTCTTTAGGTAAAATACCTAAAGATAAGATTCACCCTTCTCAAAACAACATTTTCGATTGTGTCTTCAGATACATTTGCGTTTCGGGAGGCGCGCCCGCATTAAATGGATGCGAGCTGATGGGAGCTCTCTTTGATATGAATTGGTTGGTATACTTCCTGGTGATAGCACGTCTTGCCAACAACGCCCTCGACATCATCCAATAGTAATAACCGACATATTCGGTTTTAGCTACCCCAGATAAGGTAAATTACTAACTAAATGCAAGCATAACTAACAATAAAGATTCTTATCAAAAATTAGAAGTATTTGGTTCAAAGTTTCTTATATTATAAAATGGATTGATCAATTAAAAATTTGTTTGTAAATAAATAAAAAAATCTAATTTAATTCAATGAATCCAACTTGTTTATTCTAGAATGCCACTGTTTATTAATAAACATTTGATTCACGCCGCATGAACCATCTTTCTATCTCATTCTATATATTAATTCTATAAATAATGCTAATTTCCTCATGATTCACTTTACTTTTCATCTAATTAACATATTTATTTAATACATTGTTGCATGTATAATGTAAATGTAATTATCATCAATGATTATAATAATAATACCTAAAATAGCAGTTTTTGAATTATTCATGCTTTATTGATTTTGCTTTGAATACTTAATTGGTTCACTTTCAAAAAGGTACGCAAATCGTTACCTGACCCGACTCAACTTAAAAGCTTTGAAGATTAAATTTATTTGTCTGATTTTAATGACATAATTTAATAAGAAAAAAAATGCTATGACTGTGTAGACAATACAGAACATGATTTTTTTAAATTTATTTGAATTTTTATTCCTATTTCTTCTAAATGGCAATTTATTTAAATTATGTGATGGTATAAAAAAGTTGTACCAGTCGGTGGCTAGGTCTAGTCGTCGCATCAAGCCGGTCAGCCAGCAAGCAGTCGATCGTCAGCTGCTTTCTCCACGCCGCACTTTTTGTTCGCAGAGAAAATGGAACGCGTTGCTACCAACGTCGAATATTGCTACTTCGAATTGTATTATGAAATATAACAGTGAATTTCATATGTGTTTATAGAGATTTTCCATTTGACAAAATAGTCGCACTTGGTGGCACTAATTCATTGATTTTTGAATTTATTTGTCAAACGTTTTTTACATTTTTTATGTGTTTTTCAAGATAGAGAACGTCCAACAAACGCCAAATATTTTCTTTGCGTTTGTCAAGTGTGAGACGCTGTTGCTCGCAATATTGAAAAATGTAAAAATGCACCGGGTGCATAAAGTGCGCAAATGGAACACACCTATTATATGTTAATTAAATTAATATTCAAAGATCACGTTTTTATTAAGCTTTTATTGCGAATACAAGATTAGGTACAAGTTTATATTAATTAGAACATTTAATTTATTAATATTCAAAGATCATGCTTTTATTAATCTTTTAAAATAGAAGTGACATTTAATATGTATAATTTTTTATAAATATGCTTACCGTGACACAACTGTCAATTGCGAAGCGACATATTAATTGTAATATTTGTTTAAGGTTAAGTATTTAACGTGAAATAACAATTAATTGCGAAGCGACATTTAATATGTTTAATTTTTTTATCAATATGCTTACCGTGACACAACTATTAATTGCGAAGCGACAAATTAATTATAATAATTGTTTAAGGTTAAGTACTTACCGTGGTATAACAATTAATTGCGAAGCGATATTTAATATGTCTAAATTTGTTATCAATATGCTTACTGAGACACAACTGTCAATTGCGAAGCGACAAATTAATAATAAAATTTGTTTAAGGTTAAGTACTTACCGTGACATATAATTTAATTGCGAAGCGACATTTAATATGTCTAAATTTTTTATCAAAATGCTTACCGTGACACAACTGACAATTGCGAAGCAACAAATTAATTATAAAATTTATTTAAGGTTATGTACGTACCGTGGCATATCAATTAATCGCGAAGCGACATTTAATATCTTTAAAATTTTTATCAATATGCTTACCGTGACACAACTGTTAATCGCTAAGCGACAAATTAATTATAATATTTGTTTAAAGTTAAGTACATACCGTGACATAACAATTAATTCCGAAGCGAGTTTTAATGTGTCTAAATTTTTTATCAATATGCTTAGGCCGTGACACAACTGTCAATTGCAAAGCGACAAATTAATTAAAATTTTTGTTAAAGGTTATTTATTTACTGTGATATAACAATTAATCGCAAAGCTACATTTAGTATGTTTTTTTTCAATATGCTTACCGTGACATAACTGTCAATTGCGATGCGACAAATTAATTGTAATATTTAAGGTAAAGTACGTACCTTGACATAACAATTAATTGCTAAGCGACATTTAATATGTTTAAATATTTTATTAATGTTCTTTAGCGTGACACAACTGTCAATCGCGAAGCGACAAGTTAAAAGTAATAAATTTTATAGGTTAAGTACATACCGTGACATAATAATTGATTGTGAAGCGACTGATAAAATGTCTCAGTTTTTATTATTAATGTTCTTAGCGTGATGCAACTTTCAATTGCTAAGCGACAAATTAAAACTAATAATTTATATTGTTAGAGTACATACCGTGACCAAACTATCAATCGCGAAGCGACAAATTAAACGTAATGATTTTTATAGGTTGAGTACATACCGTGACACAATAATTAATTGTAAAGCGACAGATAAAGTGTCTCAGTTTTTTATTAATGTTTTTAGCGTGACACAACTGTCAATTGCGAAGCGACAAATTAAACGTAATGAATTTTATAGGTTAAGTACATACCGAGACATAATAAGTAATTGTGAAGCGAAAGATGAAATGTTTTAGTTTTTTATTAATGTTCTTAGCGTGACACAACTGTCAGTTGCGAAGCGACAGATTAAACGTAATAATTTTTATAGGTTGAGTACATACCGTGACACAATAATTAATTGTAAAGCGACAAATGTAATCTCTCAGTTTTTTATTAATGTTTTTAGCGTGACACAACTGTCAATCGCAAAGCGACAAATTAAACGTAATAACTTTTATAGGTTGAGTACATACCGTGACATAATAAGTAATTGTGAAGCGACAGATGAAATGTCTCATCTTTTGATTAGTGTTCTTAGCATGACACAATTGTCAATTGCGAAGCGACAAATTAAACGTATTAAATTATATAGGTTGAGTACATATCGTGACACAATAATTAGTTTTGAAGCGACAGATGAAATGTCTCAGTTTTTATTAATGTTTTTAGCGTGACACATCTGTCAATTGCGAAGCGACAAATTAAACTTAATGATTTTTTTAGGTTAAGTACGGCCGAGATATTCAAATTTTTGTGATTTGTTGTCTTAGGTTAGGTTATGTCAAGTTAGGTTAGAGTAGTTTTTTGTAATTTGTAGCGTTAGGTGTTGCCGTAGCTTAACAATGCATAATGATGAAATTGACGGCTGAATTTTTTGGTTTAAAATTTTTGCCGCAGGCTTACGGGCGGCCGAGATATATAATTTTTTGTGATTTGATGCCTTAGGTTAGATTAGGGTCGTTTTTTGTGATTTGTCGCGTTAGGTGTGGCCATAGCCTAACAATGTATATAGATGAAATTGACGGCTGAATTTTTTGCAATTTTTTGGTAAAAACATTTTTGCCGCAGGCTTACGGGCAACCGAGATATTTAATTTTTTGTTATTTGATGGCTTAGGTTAGGTCAAGTTAGGTTAGGGTCGTTTTTTTTAATTGTCGCGTTAGGTGTGGCCGTAGCCTAACAATGCATATAGATGAAATTGACGGCTGAATTTTTTGCAATTTTTTGGTAAAAAAACTTTTGCTGCACGCTTACGGGCGACCGAGATATTTAATTTTTTGTGATTTTAATGCTTTAGGTTAGGTTAGGTCAAGTTAGGTTAGGGTCGTTTTTTGTGATTTGTTGCGTTAGGTGTGGCCGTAGCTTAACAATACATATAGATGAATTTGACTGCTGAATTTTTTAAATTTTTGCCGCAGGCTTACGGGCGACCGATATATTTATTTTTTTGTGATTTTAATGCCATAGGTTAGGTTAGGTTAGGGTCGTTTTTTGTGATTTGTTGCGTTAGGTGTGGCCGTAGCTTAACAATACATATAGATGAAATTGACGGCTGAATTTTTTGCAATTTTTTGGTAAAAAAGTTTTTGCCGCAGGCTTACGGGCGGCCGAGATATTTAATTTTTTGTAATTTGATCTCTTAGGTTAGGTTAGGTCAAGTTAGGTTAGGGTCGTTTTTTGTGATTTGTCGCGTTAGGTGTGGCCGTAGCCTTTCAATGCATATAGATGAAATTGAAGGCTGAATTTTTTGCAATTTTTTGGTAAAAAAAATTTTGCCGCAGGCTTACGGGCGGCGGAGATATTTAATTTTTTGTGATTTGATGCCTTAGGTTAGGTTAGGTCAAGTTAGGTTAGGGTTGTTTTTTGTGATTTGTCGCGTTAGGTGTGACCGTAGCTTAACAATACATATAGATGAAATTGACGGCTGATTTTTTTGCAATTTTTTGGTAAAAAAATTTTTGCTGCAGGCTTACGGGCGACCGAGATATTTAATTTTTTCTGATTTTAATGCCTTAGGTTAGGTTAGGTCAAGTTAGGTTAGGGTCGTTTTTTGTGATTTGTTGCGTTAGGTGTGGCCGTAGCATAACAATGCATATAGATGAAATTGACGGCTGAATTTTTTGCAATTTTTTGGTAAAAAAACTTTTGCCGCAGGCTTACGGGCGACCGATATATTTAATTTTTTGTGATTTTAATGTCTTAGGTTAGGTTAGGTCAAGTTAGGTTAGGGTCGTTTTTTGTGATTTGTTGCGTTAGGTGTGGCCGTAGCCTTACAATGCATATAGATGAAATTGACGGCTGAATTTTTTGCAATTTTTTGGTAAAAAATTTTTTTGCCGCAGGCTTACGCCCGTAAGCCTGCGGCAAAAAAATTAAATATCTCGGTCGCCCGACCGAGATATTTAATTTTTTGTGATTTGATCCCTTAGGTTAGGTTAGGTCAATTTAGGTTAGGGTCGTTTTTTGTGATTTGTTGCGTTAGGTGTGGCCGTAGCCTAACAATGCATATAGATGAAATTGACGGCTGAATTTTTTGCAATTTTTTTGTAAAAAAACTTTTGCTGCACGCTTACGGGCGGCCGAGATATTTAATGTTTTGTGATTTGATCCCTTAGGTTAGGTTAGGTCAAGTTAGGTTAGGGTCGTTTTTTGTGATTTGTTGCGTTAGGTGTGGCCGTAGCCTAACAATGCATATAGATGAAATTGACGGCTAAATTTTTTGCAATTTTTTGGTAAAAACATTTTTGCCGCAGGCTTACGGGCGACCGAGATATTGAATTTTTTGTGATTTTAATGTCTTAGGTTAGGTTAAGTTAGGTTAGGGTCGTTTTTTGTGATTTGTTGCGTTAGGTGTGGCCGTAGCCTAACAATACATATAGATGAAATTGACGGCTGATTTTTTTGCAATTTTTTGGTAAAAAAGTTTTGCTGCACGCTTACGGGCGACCGAGATATTTAATTTTTTGTGATTTTAATGCTTTAGGTTAGGTTAGGTCAAGTTAGGTTAGGGTCGTTTTTTGTGATTTGTTGCGTTAGGTGTGGCCGTAGCTTAACAATACATATAGATGAATTTGACTGCTGAATTTTTTAAATTTTTGCCGCAGGCTTACGGGCGACCGATATATTTATTTTTTTGTGATTTTAATGCCATAGGTTAGGTTAGGTTAGGGTCGTTTTTTGTGATTTGTTGCGTTAGGTGTGGCCGTAGCTTAACAATACATATAGATGAAATTGACGGCTGAATTTTTTGCAATTTTTTGGTAAAAAAGTTTTTGCCGCAGGCTTACGGGCGGCCGAGATATTTAATTTTTTGTAATTTGATCTCTTAGGTTAGGTTAGGTCAAGTTAGGTTAGGGTCGTTTTTTGTGATTTGTCGCGTTAGGTGTGGCCGTAGCCTTTCAATGCATATAGATGAAATTGAAGGCTGAATTTTTTGCAATTTTTTGGTAAAAAAAATTTTGCCGCAGGCTTACGGGCGGCGGAGATATTTAATTTTTTGTGATTTGATGCCTTAGGTTAGGTTAGGTCAAGTTAGGTTAGGGTTGTTTTTTGTGATTTGTCGCGTTAGGTGTGACCGTAGCTTAACAATACATATAGATGAAATTGACGGCTGATTTTTTTGCAATTTTTTGGTAAAAAAATTTTTGCTGCAGGCTTACGGGCGACCGAGATATTTAATTTTTTCTGATTTTAATGCCTTAGGTTAGGTTAGGTCAAGTTAGGTTAGGGTCGTTTTTTGTGATTTGTTGCGTTAGGTGTGGCCGTAGCATAACAATGCATATAGATGAAATTGACGGCTGAATTTTTTGCAATTTTTTGGTAAAAAAACTTTTGCCGCAGGCTTACGGGCGACCGATATATTTAATTTTTTGTGATTTTAATGTCTTAGGTTAGGTTAGGTCAAGTTAGGTTAGGGTCGTTTTTTGTGATTTGTTGCGTTAGGTGTGGCCGTAGCCTTACAATGCATATAGATGAAATTGACGGCTGAATTTTTTGCAATTTTTTGGTAAAAAATTTTTTTGCCGCAGGCTTACGCCCGTAAGCCTGCGGCAAAAAAATTAAATATCTCGGTCGCCCGACCGAGATATTTAATTTTTTGTGATTTGATCCCTTAGGTTAGGTTAGGTCAATTTAGGTTAGGGTCGTTTTTTGTGATTTGTTGCGTTAGGTGTGGCCGTAGCCTAACAATGCATATAGATGAAATTGACGGCTGAATTTTTTGCAATTTTTTTGTAAAAAAACTTTTGCTGCACGCTTACGGGCGGCCGAGATATTTAATGTTTTGTGATTTGATCCCTTAGGTTAGGTTAGGTCAAGTTAGGTTAGGGTCGTTTTTTGTGATTTGTTGCGTTAGGTGTGGCCGTAGCCTAACAATGCATATAGATGAAATTGACGGCTAAATTTTTTGCAATTTTTTGGTAAAAACATTTTTGCCGCAGGCTTACGGGCGACCGAGATATTGAATTTTTTGTGATTTTAATGTCTTAGGTTAGGTTAAGTTAGGTTAGGGTCGTTTTTTGTGATTTGTTGCGTTAGGTGTGGCCGTAGCCTAACAATACATATAGATGAAATTGACGGCTGATTTTTTTGCAATTTTTTGGTAAAAAAGTTTTTGCCGCAGGCTTACGGGCGGCGGAGATATTTAATTTTTTGTGATTTGATGCCTTAGGTTAGGTTAGGTCAAGTTAGGTTAGGGTCGTTTTTTGTGATTTGTCGCGTTAGGTGTGGCCGTAGCTTAACAATACATATAGATGAAATTGACGGCTGATTTTTTTGCAATTTTTTGGTAAAAAAGTTTTTGCCGCAGGCTTACGGGCGGCGGAGATATTTAATTTTTTGTGATTTGATGCCTTAGGTTAGGTTAGGTCAAGTTAGTTTAGGGTTGATTTTTGTGATTTGTCGCGTTAGGGTTGCAATTTTTTGGTAAAAAAATTTTTGCCGCAGGCTTACGGACGACCGAGATAATTAATTTTTTGTTATTTGATGGCTTAGGTTAGGTTATGTCAAGTTAGGTTAGGGTCGTTTTTTGTGATTTGTTGCGTTAGGTGTGGCCATAGCCTAACAATGCATATAGATGAAATTTACGGCTGAATTTTTTGCAATTTTTTGGTAAAAAAAATTTTGCCGCAGGCTTACGGGCGACCGAGATATTGAATTTATTGTGATTTTATTGTCTTAGGTTAGGTTAGGTTAAGTTAGGTTAGGGTCGTTTTTTGTGATTTGTTGCGTTAGGTGTGGCCGTAGCTTAACAATACATATAGATGAAATTGACGGCTGATTTTTTTGCAATTTTTTGGTAAAAAAGTTTTTGCCGCAGGCTTACGGGCGGCCGAGATATTTAATTTTTTGTGATTTGATGCCTTAGGTTAGGTTAAGTCAAGTTAGGTTAGGGTCGTTTTTTGTGATTTGTCGCGTTAGGTGTAGCTGTAGTTTAACAATGCATATAGATGAAATTGACGGCTGAATTTTTTGCAATTTTTTGGTAAAAACATTTTTGCCGCAGGCTTAAGTGCGACCGAGATATTTAATTTTTTGTGATTTAAATGCCTTAGGTTAGGTTAGGTCAAGTTAGGTTAGGGTCGTTTTTTGTGATTTGTTGCGTTAGGTGTGGCCGTAGCCTAACAATGCATATAGATGAAATTGACGGCTGAATTTTTTGCAATTTTTTTGGTAAAAAAATTTTTGCGCAGGCTTACGGGCAACCGAGATATTTAATTTTTTGTTCTTTGATGGCTTAGGTTAGGTTAGGTCAAGTTAGGTTAGGGTCGTTTTTTGTGATTTGTTGCGTTAGGTGTGGCCGTAGCCTAACAATGCATATAGATGAAATTGACGGCTGAATTTTTTGCAATTTTTTGGTAAAAACATTTTTGCGCAGGCTTACGGGCGACCAATATATTTAATTTTTTGTAATTTTAATGCCTTAGGTTAGGTTAGGTCAAGTTAGGTTAGGGTCGTTTTTTGTGATTTGTTGCGTTAGGTGTGGCGGTAGCCTAACAATGCATATAGATGAAATTGACGGCTGAATTTTTTGCAATTTTTTGGTAAAAACATTTTTGCCGCAGGCTTACGGGCGACCGAGATATTTAATTTTTTGTGATTTTAATGCCTTAGGTTAGGTTAGGTCAAGTTAGGTTAGGGTCGTTTTTTGTGATTTGTTGCGTTAGGTGTGGCCGTAGCCTAACAATGCATATAGATGAATTTGACGGCTGAATTTTTTGCAATTTTTTGGTAAAAACATTTTTGCTGCAGGCTTAAGGGCGATCGAGATATTTAATTTTTTGTTATTTGATGGCTTAGGTTAGGTTAGGTCAAGTTAGGTTAGGGTCGTTTTTTGTGATTTGTTGCGTTAGGTGTGGCCGTAGCTTAACAATACATATAGATGAAATTGACGGCTGAATTTTTTGCAATTTTTTGGTAAATTTTTTTTTGCCGCAGGCTTACGGGCGACCGAGATATTTAATTTTTTGTTATTTGATGGCTTAGGTTAGGTTAGGTTAGGGTTGTTTTTTGTGATTTGTTGCGTTAGGTGTGGCCTTTTTGGTAAAAAAAATTTGCCGCAGGCTTACGGGCGACCGAGATATTTAATTTTTTGTGATTTTAATGCCTTAGGTTAGGTTAGGTCAAGTTAGGTTAGGGTCGTTTTTTGTGATTTGTTGCGTTAGGTGTGGCCGTAGCCTAACAATGCATATAGATTGACGGCTGAATTTTTTGCAATTTTTTGGTAAAAATTTTTTTGCCGTAGGCTTACGGGCGACCGAGATATTTAATTTTTTGTTATTTGATGGTTTAGGTTAGGTCAAGTTAGGTTAGGGTCGTTTTGTGTGATTTGTCGCGTTAGGAGTGGCCGTAGCTTAACAATACATATAGATGAAATTGACAACTGATTTTTTTGCAATTTTTTGGTTAAAATTTTTTGCTGCAAGCTTACGGGCGGCCGAGATATTTAGTTTTTTGTTATTTGATGGCTTAGGTTAGGTCAAGTTAGGTTAGGGTCGTTTTTTGTGATTTGTCGCGTTAGGTGTGGCCGTGGCTTAACAATGCATATAGATGAAATTGACGGCTGAATTTTTTGCAATTTTTTGGTAAAAACATTTTTGCCGCAGGCTTAAGGGCGATCGAGATATTTAATTTTTTGTTATTTGGTGGCTTAGGTTAGGTTAGGTCAAGTTAGGTTAGGGTCGTTTTTTGTGATTTGTTGCGTTAGGTGTGGCCGTAGCTTAACAATACATATAGATGAAATTGACGGCTGAATTTTTTGCAATTTTTTGGTAAATTTTTTTTTGCCGCAGGCTTACGGGCGACCGAGATATTTAATTTTTTGTTATTTGATGGCTTAGGTTAGGTTAGGTTAGGGTTGTTTTTTGTGATTTGTTGCGTTAGGTGTGGCCTTTTTGGTAAAAAAAATTTGCCGCAGGTTTACGGGCGACCGAGATATTTAATTTTTTGTGATTTTAATGCCTTAGGTTAGGTTAGGTCAAGTTAGGTTAGGGTCGTTTTTTGTGATTTGTTGCGTTAGGTGTGGCCGTAGCCTAACAATGCATATAGATTGACGGCTGAATTTTTTGCAATTTTTTGGTAAAAATTTTTTTGCCGTAGGCTTACGGGCGACCGAGATATTTAATTTTTTGTTATTTGATGGTTTAGGTTAGGTCAAGTTAGGTTAGGGTCGTTTTGTGTGATTTGTCGCGTTAGGAGTGGCCGTAGCTTAACAATACATATAGATGAAATTGACAACTGATTTTTTTGCAATTTTTTGGTTAAAATTTTTTGCTGCAAGCTTACGGGCGGCCGAGATATTTAGTTTTTTGTTATTTGATGGCTTAGGTTAGGTCAAGTTAGGTTAGGGTCGTTTTTTGTGATTTGTCGCGTTAGGTGTGGCCGTGGCTTAACAATGCATATAGATGAAATTGACGGCTGAATTTTTTGCAATTTTTTGGTAAAAACATTTTTGCCGCAGGCTTAATTGCGACCGAGATATTTAATTTTTTGTGATTTAAATGCCTTAGGTTAGGTTAGGTCAAGTTAGGTTAGGGTCGTTTTTTGTGATTTGTTGCGTTAGGTGTGGCCGTAGCCTAACAATGCATATAGATGAAATTGACGGCTGAATTTTTTGCAATTTTTTGGTAAAAAATTTTTTGCGCAGGCTTACGGGCAACCGAGATATTTAATTTTTTGTTATTTGATGGCTTAGGTTAGGTTAGGTCAAGTTAGGTTAGGGTCGTTTTTTGTGATTTGTTGCGTTAGGTGTGGCCGTAGCCTAACAATGCATATAGATGAAATTGACGGCTGAATTTTTTGCGATTTTTTGGTAAATTTTTTTTTGCCGCAGGCTTACGGGTGACCGAGATATTTAATTTTTTGTTATTTGATGGCTTAGGTTAGGTTAGGTTAGGGTTGTTTTTTGTGATTTGTTGCGTTAGGTGTGGCCTTTTTGGTAAAAAATTTTTGCCGCAGGCTTACGGGCGACCGAGATATTTAATTTTTTGTGATTTTAATGCCTTAGGTTAGGTTAGGTCAAGTTAGGTTAGGGTCGTTTTTTGTGATTTGTTGCGTTAGGTGTGGCCGTAGCCTAACAATGCATATAGATGAAATTGGCGGCTGAATTTTTTGCAATTTTTTGGCAAATTTTTTTTTGCCGCAGGCTTACGGGCGACCGAGATAATTAATTTTTTGTTATTTGATGGCTTAGGTTAGGTTAGGTCAAGTTAGGTTAGGGTCGTTTTTTGTGATTTGTTGCGTTAGGTGTGGCCGTAGCCTAACATGCATATAGATGAAATTGACGGCTGAATTTTTTGCAATTTTTTGGTAAAAACATTTTTGCCGCAGGCTTACGGGCGATCGAGATATTTAATTTTTTGTTATTTGGTGGCTTAGGTTAGGTTAGGTCAAGTTAGGTTAGGGTCGTTTTTTGTGATTTGTTGCGATAGGTGTGGCCGTAGCTTAACAATACATATAGATGAAATTGACGGCTGAATTTTTTGCAATTTTTTGGTAAAAAAATTTTTGCGCAGGCTTACGGGCGACCGAGATATTTAATTTTTTGTGATTTTAATGCCTTAGGTTAGGTTAGGTCAAGTTAGGTTAGGGTCGTTTTTTGTGGTTTGTCGCGTTAGGTGTGGCCGTAGCTTAACAATGCGTATATATGAAAATGACGGCTGTATTTTTTGCAATTTTTTTGTAAAAAAACTTTTGCTGCACGCTTGCAGGCGGCCGAGATATTTAATTTTTTGTGATTTGATCCCTTAGGTTAGGTTAAGTCAAGTTAGGTTAGGGTCGTTTTTTGTGATTTGTTGCGTTAGGTGTGGCGGTAGCCTAACAATGCATATAGATGAAATTGACGGCTGAATTTTTTGCAATTTTTTGGTAAAAACATTTTTGCCGCAGGCTTAAGTGCGACCGAGATATTTAATTTTTTGTGATTTAAATGCCTTAGGTTAGGTTAGGTCAAGTTAGGTTAGGGTCGTTTTTTGTGATTTGTTGCGTTAGGTGTGGCCGTAGCCTAACAATGCATATAGATGAAATTGACGGCTGAATTTTTTGCAATTTTTTTGGTAAAAAAATTTTTGCGCAGGCTTACGGGCAACCGAGATATTTAATTTTTTGTTCTTTGATGGCTTAGGTTAGGTTAGGTCAAGTTAGGTTAGGGTCGTTTTTTGTGATTTGTTGCGTTAGGTGTGGCCGTAGCCTAACAATGCATATAGATGAAATTGACGGCTGAATTTTTTGCAATTTTTTGGTAAAAACATTTTTGCGCAGGCTTACGGGCGACCAATATATTTAATTTTTTGTAATTTTAATGCCTTAGGTTAGGTTAGGTCAAGTTAGGTTAGGGTCGTTTTTTGTGATTTGTTGCGTTAGGTGTGGCGGTAGCCTAACAATGCATATAGATGAAATTGACGGCTGAATTTTTTGCAATTTTTTGGTAAAAACATTTTTGCCGCAGGCTTACGGGCGACCGAGATATTTAATTTTTTGTGATTTTAATGCCTTAGGTTAGGTTAGGTCAAGTTAGGTTAGGGTCGTTTTTTGTGATTTGTTGCGTTAGGTGTGGCCGTAGCTTAACAATACATATAGATGAAATTGACGGCTGAATTTTTTGCAATTTTTTGGTAAATTTTTTTTTGCCGCAGGCTTACGGGCGACCGAGATATTTAATTTTTTGTTATTTGATGGCTTAGGTTAGGTTAGGTTAGGGTTGTTTTTTGTGATTTGTTGCGTTAGGTGTGGCCTTTTTGGTAAAAAAAATTTGCCGCAGGCTTACGGGCGACCGAGATATTTAATTTTTTGTGATTTTAATGCCTTAGGTTAGGTTAGGTCAAGTTAGGTTAGGGTCGTTTTTTGTGATTTGTTGCGTTAGGTGTGGCCGTAGCCTAACAATGCATATAGATTGACGGCTGAATTTTTTGCAATTTTTTGGTAAAAATTTTTTTGCCGTAGGCTTACGGGCGACCGAGATATTTAATTTTTTGTTATTTGATGGTTTAGGTTAGGTCAAGTTAGGTTAGGGTCGTTTTGTGTGATTTGTCGCGTTAGGAGTGGCCGTAGCTTAACAATACATATAGATGAAATTGACAACTGATTTTTTTGCAATTTTTTGGTTAAAATTTTTTGCTGCAAGCTTACGGGCGGCCGAGATATTTAGTTTTTTGTTATTTGATGGCTTAGGTTAGGTCAAGTTAGGTTAGGGTCGTTTTTTGTGATTTGTCGCGTTAGGTGTGGCCGTGGCTTAACAATGCATATAGATGAAATTGACGGCTGAATTTTTTGCAATTTTTTGGTAAAAACATTTTTGCCGCAGGCTTAATTGCGACCGAGATATTTAATTTTTTGTGATTTAAATGCCTTAGGTTAGGTTAGGTCAAGTTAGGTTAGGGTCGTTTTTTGTGATTTGTTGCGTTAGGTGTGGCCGTAGCCTAACAATGCATATAGATGAATTTGACGGCTGATTTTTTTGCAATTTTTTGGTTAAAATTTTTTGCTGCAAGCTTACGGGCGGCCGAGATATTTAGTTTTTTGTTATTTGATGGCTTAGGTTAGGTCAAGTTAGGTTAGGGTCGTTTTTTGTGATTTGTCGCGTTAGGTGTGGCCGTGGCTTAACAATGCATATAGATGAAATTGACGGCTGAATTTTTTGCAATTTTTTGGTAAAAACATTTTTGCCGCAGGCTTAAGGGCGATCGAGATATTTAATTTTTTGTTATTTGGTGGCTTAGGTTAGGTTAGGTCAAGTTAGGTTAGGGTCGTTTTTTGTGATTTGTTGCGTTAGGTGTGGCCGTAGCTTAACAATACATATAGATGAAATTGACGGCTGAATTTTTTGCAATTTTTTGGTAAATTTTTTTTTGCCGCAGGCTTACGGGCGACCGAGATATTTAATTTTTTGTTATTTGATGGCTTAGGTTAGGTTAGGTTAGGGTTGTTTTTTGTGATTTGTTGCGTTAGGTGTGGCCTTTTTGGTAAAAAAAATTTGCCGCAGGTTTACGGGCGACCGAGATATTTAATTTTTTGTGATTTTAATGCCTTAGGTTAGGTTAGGTCAAGTTAGGTTAGGGTCGTTTTTTGTGATTTGTTGCGTTAGGTGTGGCCGTAGCCTAACAATGCATATAGATTGACGGCTGAATTTTTTGCAATTTTTTGGTAAAAATTTTTTTGCCGTAGGCTTACGGGCGACCGAGATATTTAATTTTTTGTTATTTGATGGTTTAGGTTAGGTCAAGTTAGGTTAGGGTCGTTTTGTGTGATTTGTCGCGTTAGGAGTGGCCGTAGCTTAACAATACATATAGATGAAATTGACAACTGATTTTTTTGCAATTTTTTGGTTAAAATTTTTTGCTGCAAGCTTACGGGCGGCCGAGATATTTAGTTTTTTGTTATTTGATGGCTTAGGTTAGGTCAAGTTAGGTTAGGGTCGTTTTTTGTGATTTGTCGCGTTAGGTGTGGCCGTGGCTTAACAATGCATATAGATGAAATTGACGGCTGAATTTTTTGCAATTTTTTGGTAAAAACATTTTTGCCGCAGGCTTAATTGCGACCGAGATATTTAATTTTTTGTGATTTAAATGCCTTAGGTTAGGTTAGGTCAAGTTAGGTTAGGGTCGTTTTTTGTGATTTGTTGCGTTAGGTGTGGCCGTAGCCTAACAATGCATATAGATGAAATTGACGGCTGAATTTTTTGCAATTTTTTGGTAAAAAATTTTTTGCGCAGGCTTACGGGCAACCGAGATATTTAATTTTTTGTTATTTGATGGCTTAGGTTAGGTTAGGTCAAGTTAGGTTAGGGTCGTTTTTTGTGATTTGTTGCGTTAGGTGTGGCCGTAGCCTAACAATGCATATAGATGAAATTGACGGCTGAATTTTTTGCGATTTTTTGGTAAATTTTTTTTTGCCGCAGGCTTACGGGTGACCGAGATATTTAATTTTTTGTTATTTGATGGCTTAGGTTAGGTTAGGTTAGGGTTGTTTTTTGTGATTTGTTGCGTTAGGTGTGGCCTTTTTGGTAAAAAATTTTTGCCGCAGGCTTACGGGCGACCGAGATATTTAATTTTTTGTGATTTTAATGCCTTAGGTTAGGTTAGGTCAAGTTAGGTTAGGGTCGTTTTTTGTGATTTGTTGCGTTAGGTGTGGCCGTAGCCTAACAATGCATATAGATGAAATTGACGGCTGAATTTTTTGCAATTTTTTGGCAAATTTTTTTTTGCCGCAGGCTTACGGGCGACCGAGATAATTAATTTTTTGTTATTTGATGGCTTAGGTTAGGTTAGGTCAAGTTAGGTTAGGGTCGTTTTTTGTGATTTGTTGCGTTAGGTGTGGCCGTAGCCTAACATGCATATAGATGAAATTGACGGCTGAATTTTTTGCAATTTTTTGGTAAAAACATTTTTGCCGCAGGCTTACGGGCGATCGAGATATTTAATTTTTTGTTATTTGGTGGCTTAGGTTAGGTTAGGTCAAGTTAGGTTAGGGTCGTTTTTTGTGATTTGTTGCGATAGGTGTGGCCGTAGCTTAACAATACATATAGATGAAATTGACGGCTGAATTTTTTGCAATTTTTTGGTAAAAAAATTTTTGCGCAGGCTTACGGGCGACCGAGATATTTAATTTTTTGTGATTTTAATGCCTTAGGTTAGGTTAGGTCAAGTTAGGTTAGGGTCGTTTTTTGTGGTTTGTCGCGTTAGGTGTGGCCGTAGCTTAACAATGCGTATATATGAAAATGACGGCTGTATTTTTTGCAATTTTTTTGTAAAAAAACTTTTGCTGCACGCTTGCAGGCGGCCGAGATATTTAATTTTTTGTGATTTGATCCCTTAGGTTAGGTTAAGTCAAGTTAGGTTAGGGTTGTTTTTTGTGATTTGTCGCGTTAGGTGTAGCTGTAGTTTAACAATGCATATAGATGAAATTGACGGCTGAATTTTTTGCAATTTTTTGGTAAAAACATTTTTGCCGCAGGCTTAAGTGCGACCGAGATATTTAATTTTTTGTGATTTAAATGCCTTAGGTTAGGTTAGGTCAAGTTAGGTTAGGGTCGTTTTTTGTGATTTGTTGCGTTAGGTGTGGCCGTAGCCTAACAATGCATATAGATGAAATTGACGGCTGAATTTTTTGCAATTTTTTGGTAAAAAAATTTTTGCGCAGGCTTACGGGCAACCGAGATATTTAATTTTTTGTTATTTGATGGCTTAGGTTAGGTTAGGGTCGTTTTTTGTGATTTGTTGCGTTAGGTGTGGCCGTAGCCTAACAATGCATATAGATGAAATTGACGGCTGAATTTTTTGCAATTTTTTGGTAAAAAAATTTTTGCGCAGGCTTACGGGCAACCGAGATATTTAATTTTTTGTTATTTGATGGCTTAGGTTAGGTTAGGTCAAGTTAGGTTAGGGTCGTTTTTTGTGATTTGTTGCGTTAGGTGTGGCCGTAGCCTAACAATGCATATAGATGAAATTGACGGCTGAATTTTTTGCAATTTTTTGGTAAATTTTTTTTTGCCGCAGGCTTACGGGTGACCGAGATATTTAATTTTTTGTTATTTGATGGCTTAGGTTAGGTTAGGTTAGGGTTGTTTTTTGTGATTTGTTGCGTTAGGTGTGGCCTTTTTGGTAAAAAATTTTTGCCGCAGGCTTACGGGCGACCGAGATATTTAATTTTTTGTGATTTTAATGCCTTAGGTTAGGTTAGGTCAAGTTAGGTTAGGGTCGTTTTTTGTGATTTGTTGCGTTAGGTGTGGCCGTAGCCTAACAATGCATATAGATGAATTTGACGGCTGAATTTTTTGCAATTTTTTGGTAAAAACATTTTTGCCGCAGGCTTACGGGCGATCGAGATATTTAATTTTTTGTTATTTGGTGGCTTAGGTTAGGTTAGGTCAAGTTAGGTTAGGGTCGTTTTTTGTGATTTGTTGCGTTAGGTGTGGCCGTAGCTTAACAATACATATAGATGAAATTGACGGCTGAATTTTTTGCAATTTTTTGGTAAATTTTTTTTTGCCGCAGGCTTACGGGTGACCGAGATATTTAATTTTTTGTTATTTGATGGCTTAGGTTAGGTTAGGTTAGGGTTGTTTTTTGTGATTTGTTGCGTTAGGTGTGGCCTTTTTGGTAAAAAATTTTTGCCGCAGGCTTACGGGCGACCGAGATATTTAATTTTTTGTGATTTTAATGCCTTAGGTTAGGTTAGGTCAAGTTAGGTTAGGGTCGTTTTTTGTGATTTGTTGCGTTAGGTGTGGCCGTAGCCTAACAATGCATATAGATGAAATTGACGGCTGAATTTTTTGCAATTTTTTGGTAAAAACATTTTTGCCGCAGGCTTACGGGCGATCGAGATATTTAATTTTTTGTTATTTGATGGCTTAGGTTAGGTTAGGGTCGTTTTTTGTGATTTGTTGCGTTAGGTGTGGCCGTAGCCTAACAATGCATATAGATGAAATTGACGGCTGAATTTTTTGCAATTTTTTGGTAAAAAAATTTTTGCGCAGGCTTACGGGCGACCGAGATATTTAATTTTTTGTGATTTTAATGCCTTAGGTTAGGTTAGGTCAAGTTAGGTTAGGGTCGTTTTTTGTGATTTGTTGCGTTAGGTGTGGCCGTAGCCTAACAATGCATATAGATGAAATTGACGGCTGAATTTTTTGCAATTTTTTGGTAAAAACATTTTTGCCGCAGGCTTACGGGCGATCGAGATATTTAATTTTTTGTTATTTGATGGCTTAGGTTAGGTTAGGGTCGTTTTTTGTGATTTGTTGCGTTAGGTGTGGCCGTAGCCTAACAATGCATATAGATGAAATTGACGGCTGAATTTTTTGCAATTTTTTGGTAAAAACATTTTTGCCGCAGGCTTACGGGCGATCGAGATATTTAATTTTTTGTTATTTGGTGGCTTAGGTTAGGTTAGGTCAAGTTAGGTTAGGGTCGTTTTTTGTGATTTGTTGCGTTAGGTGTGGCCGTAGCTTAACAATACATATAGATGAAATTGACGGCTAAATTTTTTGCATTTTTTTGGTAGAAAAATTTTTGCCGCAGGCTTACGGGCGACCGAGATATTTAATTTTTTGTGATTTTAATGATTTAGGTTAGGTCAAGTTAGGTTAGGGTCGTTTTTTGTGATTTGTTGCGTTAGGTGTGGCCGTAGCCTAACAATGCATATAGATGAAATTGACGGCTGATTTTTTTTTAATTTTTTGGTAAAAATTTTTTGCCGCAGGCTTACGGGCGGCCGAGATATTCAATTTTTTGTGATTTTAATGCCTTAGGTTAGGTTAGGTCAAGTTAGGTTAGGGTCGTTTTTTGTGATTTGTTGCGTTAGGTGTGGCCGTAGCCTAACAATGCATATAGATGAAATTGACGGCTGAATTTTTTGCAATTTTTTGGTAAAATCATTTTTGCCGCAAGCTTAACGGCAACCGAGATATTTAATTTTTTGTGATTTTAATGCCTTAGGTTAGGTTAGGTCAAGTTAGGTTAGGGTCGTTTTTTGTGATTTGTTGCGTTAGGTGTGGCCGTAGCCTAACAATGCATATAGATTGACGGCTGAATTTTTTGCAATTTTTTGGTAAAAATTTTTTTGCCGTAGGCTTACGGGCGACCGAGATATTTAATTTTTTGTTATTTGATGGTTTAGGTTAGGTCAAGTTAGGTTAGGGTCGTTTTGTGTGATTTGTCGCGTTAGGAGTGGCCGTAGCTTAACAATACATATAGATGAAATTGACAACTGATTTTTTTGCAATTTTTTGGTTAAAATTTTTTGCTGCAAGCTTACGGGCGGCCGAGATATTTAGTTTTTTGTTATTTGATGGCTTAGGTTAGGTCAAGTTAGGTTAGGGTCGTTTTTTGTGATTTGTCGCGTTAGGTGTGGCCGTGGCTTAACAATGCATATAGATGAAATTGACGGCTGAATTTTTTGCAATTTTTTGGTAAAAACATTTTTGCCGCAGGCTTAATTGCGACCGAGATATTTAATTTTTTGTGATTTAAATGCCTTAGGTTAGGTTAGGTCAAGTTAGGTTAGGGTCGTTTTTTGTGATTTGTTGCGTTAGGTGTGGCCGTAGCCTAACAATGCATATAGATGAAATTGACGGCTGAATTTTTTGCAATTTTTTGGTAAAAAATTTTTTGCGCAGGCTTACGGGCAACCGAGATATTTAATTTTTTGTTATTTGATGGCTTAGGTTAGGTTAGGTCAAGTTAGGTTAGGGTCGTTTTTTGTGATTTGTTGCGTTAGGTGTGGCCGTAGCCTAACAATGCATATAGATGAAATTGACGGCTGAATTTTTTGCGATTTTTTGGTAAATTTTTTTTTGCCGCAGGCTTACGGGTGACCGAGATATTTAATTTTTTGTTATTTGATGGCTTAGGTTAGGTTAGGTTAGGGTTGTTTTTTGTGATTTGTTGCGTTAGGTGTGGCCTTTTTGGTAAAAAATTTTTGCCGCAGGCTTACGGGCGACCGAGATATTTAATTTTTTGTGATTTTAATGCCTTAGGTTAGGTTAGGTCAAGTTAGGTTAGGGTCGTTTTTTGTGATTTGTTGCGTTAGGTGTGGCCGTAGCCTAACAATGCATATAGATGAAATTGGCGGCTGAATTTTTTGCAATTTTTTGGCAAATTTTTTTTTGCCGCAGGCTTACGGGCGACCGAGATAATTAATTTTTTGTTATTTGATGGCTTAGGTTAGGTTAGGTCAAGTTAGGTTAGGGTCGTTTTTTGTGATTTGTTGCGTTAGGTGTGGCCGTAGCCTAACATGCATATAGATGAAATTGACGGCTGAATTTTTTGCAATTTTTTGGTAAAAACATTTTTGCCGCAGGCTTACGGGCGATCGAGATATTTAATTTTTTGTTATTTGGTGGCTTAGGTTAGGTTAGGTCAAGTTAGGTTAGGGTCGTTTTTTGTGATTTGTTGCGATAGGTGTGGCCGTAGCTTAACAATACATATAGATGAAATTGACGGCTGAATTTTTTGCAATTTTTTGGTAAAAAAATTTTTGCGCAGGCTTACGGGCGACCGAGATATTTAATTTTTTGTGATTTTAATGCCTTAGGTTAGGTTAGGTCAAGTTAGGTTAGGGTCGTTTTTTGTGGTTTGTCGCGTTAGGTGTGGCCGTAGCTTAACAATGCGTATATATGAAAATGACGGCTGTATTTTTTGCAATTTTTTTGTAAAAAAACTTTTGCTGCACGCTTGCAGGCGGCCGAGATATTTAATTTTTTGTGATTTGATCCCTTAGGTTAGGTTAAGTCAAGTTAGGTTAGGGTCGTTTTTTGTGATTTGTTGCGTTAGGTGTGGCGGTAGCCTAACAATGCATATAGATGAAATTGACGGCTGAATTTTTTGCAATTTTTTGGTAAAAACATTTTTGCCGCAGGCTTAAGTGCGACCGAGATATTTAATTTTTTGTGATTTAAATGCCTTAGGTTAGGTTAGGTCAAGTTAGGTTAGGGTCGTTTTTTGTGATTTGTTGCGTTAGGTGTGGCCGTAGCCTAACAATGCATATAGATGAAATTGACGGCTGAATTTTTTGCAATTTTTTTGGTAAAAAAATTTTTGCGCAGGCTTACGGGCAACCGAGATATTTAATTTTTTGTTCTTTGATGGCTTAGGTTAGGTTAGGTCAAGTTAGGTTAGGGTCGTTTTTTGTGATTTGTTGCGTTAGGTGTGGCCGTAGCCTAACAATGCATATAGATGAAATTGACGGCTGAATTTTTTGCAATTTTTTGGTAAAAACATTTTTGCGCAGGCTTACGGGCGACCAATATATTTAATTTTTTGTAATTTTAATGCCTTAGGTTAGGTTAGGTCAAGTTAGGTTAGGGTCGTTTTTTGTGATTTGTTGCGTTAGGTGTGGCGGTAGCCTAACAATGCATATAGATGAAATTGACGGCTGAATTTTTTGCAATTTTTTGGTAAAAACATTTTTGCCGCAGGCTTACGGGCGACCGAGATATTTAATTTTTTGTGATTTTAATGCCTTAGGTTAGGTTAGGTCAAGTTAGGTTAGGGTCGTTTTTTGTGATTTGTTGCGTTAGGTGTGGCCGTAGCCTAACAATGCATATAGATGAATTTGACGGCTGAATTTTTTGCAATTTTTTGGTAAAAA
Source organism: Tachinus rufipes (assembly GCA_963932245.1). NCBI lineage: Eukaryota > Metazoa > Arthropoda > Insecta > Coleoptera > Staphylinidae > Tachinus > Tachinus rufipes. Next base: position 94,735,359 of record OZ010746.1, read on the forward strand.
CATTTTTGCTGCAGGCTTAAGGGCGATCGAGATATTTAATTTTTTGTTATTTGATGGCTTAGGTTAGGTTAGGTCAAGTTAGGTTAGGGTCGTTTTTTGTGATTTGTTGCGTTAGGTGTGGCCGTAGCTTAACAATACATATAGATGAAATTGACGGCTGAATTTTTTGCAATTTTTTGGTAAATTTTTTTTTGCCGCAGGCTTACGGGCGACCGAGATATTTAATTTTTTGTTATTTGATGGCTTAGGTTAGGTTAGGTTAGGGTTGTTTTTTGTGATTTGTTGCGTTAGGTGTGGCCTTTTTGGTAAAAAAAATTTGCCGCAGGCTTACGGGCGACCGAGATATTTAATTTTTTGTGATTTTAATGCCTTAGGTTAGGTTAGGTCAAGTTAGGTTAGGGTCGTTTTTTGTGATTTGTTGCGTTAGGTGTGGCCGTAGCCTAACAATGCATATAGATTGACGGCTGAATTTTTTGCAATTTTTTGGTAAAAATTTTTTTGCCGTAGGCTTACGGGCGACCGAGATATTTAATTTTTTGTTATTTGATGGTTTAGGTTAGGTCAAGTTAGGTTAGGGTCGTTTTGTGTGATTTGTCGCGTTAGGAGTGGCCGTAGCTTAACAATACATATAGATGAAATTGACAACTGATTTTTTTGCAATTTTTTGGTTAAAATTTTTTGCTGCAAGCTTACGGGCGGCCGAGATATTTAGTTTTTTGTTATTTGATGGCTTAGGTTAGGTCAAGTTAGGTTAGGGTCGTTTTTTGTGATTTGTCGCGTTAGGTGTGGCCGTGGCTTAACAATGCATATAGATGAAATTGACGGCTGAATTTTTTGCAATTTTTTGGTAAAAACATTTTTGCCGCAGGCTTAATTGCGACCGAGATATTTAATTTTTTGTGATTTAAATGCCTTAGGTTAGGTTAGGTCAAGTTAGGTTAGGGTCGTTTTTTGTGATTTGTTGCGTTAGGTGTGGCCGTAGCCTAACAATGCATATAGATGAATTTGACGGCTGATTTTTTTGCAATTTTTTGGTTAAAATTTTTTGCTGCAAGCTTACGGGCGGCCGAGATATTTAGTTTTTTGTTATTTGATGGCTTAGGTTAGGTCAAGTTAGGTTAGGGTCGTTTTTTGTGATTTGTCGCGTTAGGTGTGGCCGTGGCTTAACAATGCATATAGATGAAATTGACGGCTGAATTTTTTGCAATTTTTTGGTAAAAACATTTTTGCCGCAGGCTTAAGGGCGATCGAGATATTTAATTTTTTGTTATTTGGTGGCTTAGGTTAGGTTAGGTCAAGTTAGGTTAGGGTCGTTTTTTGTGATTTGTTGCGTTAGGTGTGGCCGTAGCTTAACAATACATATAGATGAAATTGACGGCTGAATTTTTTGCAATTTTTTGGTAAATTTTTTTTTGCCGCAGGCTTACGGGCGACCGAGATATTTAATTTTTTGTTATTTGATGGCTTAGGTTAGGTTAGGTTAGGGTTGTTTTTTGTGATTTGTTGCGTTAGGTGTGGCCTTTTTGGTAAAAAAAATTTGCCGCAGGTTTACGGGCGACCGAGATATTTAATTTTTTGTGATTTTAATGCCTTAGGTTAGGTTAGGTCAAGTTAGGTTAGGGTCGTTTTTTGTGATTTGTTGCGTTAGGTGTGGCCGTAGCCTAACAATGCATATAGATTGACGGCTGAATTTTTTGCAATTTTTTGGTAAAAATTTTTTTGCCGTAGGCTTACGGGCGACCGAGATATTTAATTTTTTGTTATTTGATGGTTTAGGTTAGGTCAAGTTAGGTTAGGGTCGTTTTGTGTGATTTGTCGCGTTAGGAGTGGCCGTAGCTTAACAATACATATAGATGAAATTGACAACTGATTTTTTTGCAATTTTTTGGTTAAAATTTTTTGCTGCAAGCTTACGGGCGGCCGAGATATTTAGTTTTTTGTTATTTGATGGCTTAGGTTAGGTCAAGTTAGGTTAGGGTCGTTTTTTGTGATTTGTCGCGTTAGGTGTGGCCGTGGCTTAACAATGCATATAGATGAAATTGACGGCTGAATTTTTTGCAATTTTTTGGTAAAAACATTTTTGCCGCAGGCTTAATTGCGACCGAGATATTTAATTTTTTGTGATTTAAATGCCTTAGGTTAGGTTAGGTCAAGTTAGGTTAGGGTCGTTTTTTGTGATTTGTTGCGTTAGGTGTGGCCGTAGCCTAACAATGCATATAGATGAAATTGACGGCTGAATTTTTTGCAATTTTTTGGTAAAAAATTTTTTGCGCAGGCTTACGGGCAACCGAGATATTTAATTTTTTGTTATTTGATGGCTTAGGTTAGGTTAGGTCAAGTTAGGTTAGGGTCGTTTTTTGTGATTTGTTGCGTTAGGTGTGGCCGTAGCCTAACAATGCATATAGATGAAATTGACGGCTGAATTTTTTGCGATTTTTTGGTAAATTTTTTTTTGCCGCAGGCTTACGGGTGACCGAGATATTTAATTTTTTGTTATTTGATGGCTTAGGTTAGGTTAGGTTAGGGTTGTTTTTTGTGATTTGTTGCGTTAGGTGTGGCCTTTTTGGTAAAAAATTTTTGCCGCAGGCTTACGGGCGACCGAGATATTTAATTTTTTGTGATTTTAATGCCTTAGGTTAGGTTAGGTCAAGTTAGGTTAGGGTCGTTTTTTGTGATTTGTTGCGTTAGGTGTGGCCGTAGCCTAACAATGCATATAGATGAAATTGACGGCTGAATTTTTTGCAATTTTTTGGCAAATTTTTTTTTGCCGCAGGCTTACGGGCGACCGAGATAATTAATTTTTTGTTATTTGATGGCTTAGGTTAGGTTAGGTCAAGTTAGGTTAGGGTCGTTTTTTGTGATTTGTTGCGTTAGGTGTGGCCGTAGCCTAACATGCATATAGATGAAATTGACGGCTGAATTTTTTGCAATTTTTTGGTAAAAACATTTTTGCCGCAGGCTTACGGGCGATCGAGATATTTAATTTTTTGTTATTTGGTGGCTTAGGTTAGGTTAGGTCAAGTTAGGTTAGGGTCGTTTTTTGTGATTTGTTGCGATAGGTGTGGCCGTAGCTTAACAATACATATAGATGAAATTGACGGCTGAATTTTTTGCAATTTTTTGGTAAAAAAATTTTTGCGCAGGCTTACGGGCGACCGAGATATTTAATTTTTTGTGATTTTAATGCCTTAGGTTAGGTTAGGTCAAGTTAGGTTAGGGTCGTTTTTTGTGGTTTGTCGCGTTAGGTGTGGCCGTAGCTTAACAATGCGTATATATGAAAATGACGGCTGTATTTTTTGCAATTTTTTTGTAAAAAAACTTTTGCTGCACGCTTGCAGGCGGCCGAGATATTTAATTTTTTGTGATTTGATCCCTTAGGTTAGGTTAAGTCAAGTTAGGTTAGGGTTGTTTTTTGTGATTTGTCGCGTTAGGTGTAGCTGTAGTTTAACAATGCATATAGATGAAATTGACGGCTGAATTTTTTGCAATTTTTTGGTAAAAACATTTTTGCCGCAGGCTTAAGTGCGACCGAGATATTTAATTTTTTGTGATTTAAATGCCTTAGGTTAGGTTAGGTCAAGTTAGGTTAGGGTCGTTTTTTGTGATTTGTTGCGTTAGGTGTGGCCGTAGCCTAACAATGCATATAGATGAAATTGACGGCTGAATTTTTTGCAATTTTTTGGTAAAAAAATTTTTGCGCAGGCTTACGGGCAACCGAGATATTTAATTTTTTGTTATTTGATGGCTTAGGTTAGGTTAGGGTCGTTTTTTGTGATTTGTTGCGTTAGGTGTGGCCGTAGCCTAACAATGCATATAGATGAAATTGACGGCTGAATTTTTTGCAATTTTTTGGTAAAAAAATTTTTGCGCAGGCTTACGGGCAACCGAGATATTTAATTTTTTGTTATTTGATGGCTTAGGTTAGGTTAGGTCAAGTTAGGTTAGGGTCGTTTTTTGTGATTTGTTGCGTTAGGTGTGGCCGTAGCCTAACAATGCATATAGATGAAATTGACGGCTGAATTTTTTGCAATTTTTTGGTAAATTTTTTTTTGCCGCAGGCTTACGGGTGACCGAGATATTTAATTTTTTGTTATTTGATGGCTTAGGTTAGGTTAGGTTAGGGTTGTTTTTTGTGATTTGTTGCGTTAGGTGTGGCCTTTTTGGTAAAAAATTTTTGCCGCAGGCTTACGGGCGACCGAGATATTTAATTTTTTGTGATTTTAATGCCTTAGGTTAGGTTAGGTCAAGTTAGGTTAGGGTCGTTTTTTGTGATTTGTTGCGTTAGGTGTGGCCGTAGCCTAACAATGCATATAGATGAATTTGACGGCTGAATTTTTTGCAATTTTTTGGTAAAAACATTTTTGCCGCAGGCTTACGGGCGATCGAGATATTTAATTTTTTGTTATTTGGTGGCTTAGGTTAGGTTAGGTCAAGTTAGGTTAGGGTCGTTTTTTGTGATTTGTTGCGTTAGGTGTGGCCGTAGCTTAACAATACATATAGATGAAATTGACGGCTGAATTTTTTGCAATTTTTTGGTAAATTTTTTTTTGCCGCAGGCTTACGGGTGACCGAGATATTTAATTTTTTGTTATTTGATGGCTTAGGTTAGGTTAGGTTAGGGTTGTTTTTTGTGATTTGTTGCGTTAGGTGTGGCCTTTTTGGTAAAAAATTTTTGCCGCAGGCTTACGGGCGACCGAGATATTTAATTTTTTGTGATTTTAATGCCTTAGGTTAGGTTAGGTCAAGTTAGGTTAGGGTCGTTTTTTGTGATTTGTTGCGTTAGGTGTGGCCGTAGCCTAACAATGCATATAGATGAAATTGACGGCTGAATTTTTTGCAATTTTTTGGTAAAAACATTTTTGCCGCAGGCTTACGGGCGATCGAGATATTTAATTTTTTGTTATTTGATGGCTTAGGTTAGGTTAGGGTCGTTTTTTGTGATTTGTTGCGTTAGGTGTGGCCGTAGCCTAACAATGCATATAGATGAAATTGACGGCTGAATTTTTTGCAATTTTTTGGTAAAAAAATTTTTGCGCAGGCTTACGGGCGACCGAGATATTTAATTTTTTGTGATTTTAATGCCTTAGGTTAGGTTAGGTCAAGTTAGGTTAGGGTCGTTTTTTGTGATTTGTTGCGTTAGGTGTGGCCGTAGCCTAACAATGCATATAGATGAAATTGACGGCTGAATTTTTTGCAATTTTTTGGTAAAAACATTTTTGCCGCAGGCTTACGGGCGATCGAGATATTTAATTTTTTGTTATTTGATGGCTTAGGTTAGGTTAGGGTCGTTTTTTGTGATTTGTTGCGTTAGGTGTGGCCGTAGCCTAACAATGCATATAGATGAAATTGACGGCTGAATTTTTTGCAATTTTTTGGTAAAAACATTTTTGCCGCAGGCTTACGGGCGATCGAGATATTTAATTTTTTGTTATTTGGTGGCTTAGGTTAGGTTAGGTCAAGTTAGGTTAGGGTCGTTTTTTGTGATTTGTTGCGTTAGGTGTGGCCGTAGCTTAACAATACATATAGATGAAATTGACGGCTAAATTTTTTGCATTTTTTTGGTAGAAAAATTTTTGCCGCAGGCTTACGGGCGACCGAGATATTTAATTTTTTGTGATTTTAATGATTTAGGTTAGGTCAAGTTAGGTTAGGGTCGTTTTTTGTGATTTGTTGCGTTAGGTGTGGCCGTAGCCTAACAATGCATATAGATGAAATTGACGGCTGATTTTTTTTTAATTTTTTGGTAAAAATTTTTTGCCGCAGGCTTACGGGCGGCCGAGATATTCAATTTTTTGTGATTTTAATGCCTTAGGTTAGGTTAGGTCAAGTTAGGTTAGGGTCGTTTTTTGTGATTTGTTGCGTTAGGTGTGGCCGTAGCCTAACAATGCATATAGATGAAATTGACGGCTGAATTTTTTGCAATTTTTTGGTAAAATCATTTTTGCCGCAAGCTTAACGGCAACCGAGATATTTAATTTTTTGTGATTTTAATGCCTTAGGTTAGGTTAGGTCAAGTTAGGTTAGGGTCGTTTTTTGTGATTTGTTGCGTTAGGTGTGGCCGTAGCCTAACAATGCATATAGATGAAACTGACGGTTGAATTTTTTGCAATTTTTTGGTAAAAAAAAATTTTGCCGCAGGCTTACGGGCGACCGATATATTAAATTTTTTGTGATTTTAATGCCTTAGGTTAGGTTAAGTTAGGGTCGTTTTTTGTGAATTGTCGCGTTAGGTGTGGCCGCTGCTTAACAATGCATATAGATGAAATTGACGGCTGATTTTTTTGCAATTTTTTGGTAAAAAAGTTTTTGCCGCAGGCTTACGGGCGGCCGAGATATTTAATTTTTTGTGATTTGATCCCTTAGGTTAGATAAAGTCAAGTTAGGTTAGGGTCGTTTTTTGTGAGTTGTCGCGTTAGGTGTGGCCGTAGCCTAACAGTGCATATAGATGAAATTGACGGCTGATTTTTTTGCAATTTTTTGGTAAAAAAGTTTTTGCGGCAGGCTTACGGGCGGCCGAGATATTTAATTTTTTGTGATTTGATCCCTTAGGTTAGGTTAGGTCAAGTTAGGTTAGGGTTGTTTTTTGTGACTTGTCGCGTTAGGTGTGCAATTTTTTGGTAAAAACATTTTTGCTGCACGCTTACGGGCGACCGAGATATTTAATTTTTTGTGATTTTAATGCGTTAGGTTAGGTTAGGTCAAGTTAGGTTAGGGTTGTTTTTTGTGAATTGTCGCGTTAGGTGTGGCCTTAGCTTAACAATACATATAGATGAAATTGACGGCTAATTTTTTTGCAATTTTTTGGTAAAAACATTTTTGCCGCAGGCTTACGGGCGACCGTTATTTTTAATTTTTTGTGATTTTAATGCCTTAGGTTAGGTCAAGTTAGGTTAGAGCGAGGGGTTAACAACTTGCGTAATCAGTGTACAAAATAAAAATAATCATTACAGAATCAAATAATAATTACGTAATATTCGTAATCATTACATAATCAAGTAATCATTATATAATCACGTAATAATTATATAATCACGTAATCATTACATAATCTTGTAATAATTAGTGTAATCAAATATTAAAACACGCGTATTCAAATAATCAAATATTGATTACGGGTATTCAAATAATCAAATGTTGAGTACGCATATTCACATAATCAAATATTGGTTTTATGGAATCATTTATATTCGCATGGTAAATTCAGTCGTGTTCAATCTGTATCTAATTGTGCCGCTAGAGATTTATTCCCAGACAATTTCACAGGTGTTTTTATACAACCCTTGGCATGTGTGTGTGTGTGCAGTTATTTATTTATTATTTTAAAATAAAAACCTGCTTCAGTCGAATATAATTATTCAGTGGTGCAAATTTTATTATGTATTATTATTTTTGTTGAAAAGATTTTTATATGTTTATTTTTTAATGTAATAAATCACATTTTTATTCTTGGTGGTGGATTTTTTCTAATCTACATAAAACATTAATAAAAATCGAGATAGGTATATTTTTAGTTTATGTTTCTTATTATCTATAAGAAATTGTAGTAAGTACTTTATTGAAGATTATTATAAAATATAAGTATTATTATAATATATTAATATTAAACATTATTATAATAATTTTATGATCGGTATAAAATAATTAATGCATGCAGATTTAATATAGAATTATTAAATCTTAAAAAAATGTGTACTTGAATAATCATGTAATCATTACATAATCACATAATCATTTTCATAATCACGTATTCATTGAAGAATCATGTATTCATTACATAATCATATAATCATTACGCTTTCATTAAATAATCACGTAATCATTGCGTATTCATTAAATAATCACGTAATCATTGTGTATTCATTAAATAATCATAATCATAATCATGAAATCATTACATAATCACGTAATCATTACATAATCACGTAATAATTACGCGTATTCATAATCATGTGTACATTTTTTTACTTAGTTGTTAACCCCTTGGGTTAGAGTCGTTTTTTGTGATTTGTCGCGTTAGGTGTGGCCGTAGCTTAACAATACATATAGATGAAATTGACGGCTGAATTTTTTGCAATTTTTTGGTAAAAACATTTTTGCCGCAGGCTTACGGGCGACCGATATTTTTAATTTTTTGTGATTTCAATGCCTTAGGTTAGGTTAGGGTCGTTTTTTGTGAATTGTTGCGTTAGGTGTGGCCGTAGCTTAACAATGCATATAGATGAAATTGACGGCTGAATTTTTTGCATTTTTTTGGTAAAAAAACTTTTGCTGCACGCTTACGGGCGGCCGAGATATTTAATTTTTTGTGATTTGATCCCTTAGGTTAGGTTAGGTCAAGTTAGGTTAGGGTCGTTTTTTGTGATTTGTCGCGTTAGGTGTGGCCGTAGCTTAACAATACATATAGATGAAATTGACGGCTGATTTTTTTAAATTTTTGCTGCAAGCTTACGGGCGACCGTTATATTTAATTTTTTGTGATTTTAATGCCTTAGGTTAGGTTAGGTTAGGGTCGTTTTTTGTGATTTGTTGCATTAGGTGTAGCCGTAGCCTAACAATGCATATAGATGAAATTAAAAAAAAAATAATTTGCCGCAGGCTTACGGGCTACCGATATATTTAATTTTTTGTTATTTGATGGCTTAGGTTAGGTTAGGTCAAGTTAGGTTAGGGTCATTTTTTGTGAATTGTTGCGTTAGGTGTGGCCGTAGCCTAACAATGCATAAAGATGAAATTGATGGCTGAATTTTTTGCAATTTTTTGGTAAAAATTTTTTTGCCGCAGGCTCACGGGCGACTGAGATATTTAATTTTTTGTTGTTTGATGGCTTAGGTTAGGTTAGGTCAAGTTAGGTTAAGGTCGTTTTTTGTGATTTGTTGCGTTAGGTGTAGCCGTAGCCTAACAATGCATATAGATGAAATTGATGGCTGAATTTTTTGCAATTTTTTGGTAAAATAATTTTTGCCGCAGGCTCACGGGCGACTGAGATATTTAATTTTTTGTTATTTGATGGCTTAGGTTAGGTTAGGTCAAGTTAGTTTAGGGTTGTTTTTTGTGATTTGTCGCGTTAGGTGTGCAATTTTTTGGTAAAAAAACTTTTGCCGCAGGCTTACGGGCAACCGATATATTTAATTTTTTGTGATTTTAATGCCTTAGGTTAGGTTAGGTCAAGTTAGGTTACGGTCGTTTTTTGTAATTTGTTGCGTTAGGTGTGGCCGTAGCCTAACAATGCATATAGATGAAATTGACGGCTAAATTTTTTGCAATTTTTTGGTAAAAAATTTTTTGCCGCAGGTTTACGGGCGACCGATATATTTAATTTTTTGTGATTTTAATGCTATAGGTTATATTAGGTCAAGTTAGGTTAGGGTCGTTTTTTGTGATTTGTTGCGTTAGGTGTGGCCATAGCCTAACAATGCATATAGATGAAATTGACGGCTAAATTTTTTGCAATTTTTTGTTAAAAAAACTTTTGCTGCACGCTTACGGGCGGCCGAGATATTTAATTTTTTGTAATTTGATCTCTTAGGTTAGGTTAGGTCAAGTTAGGTTAGGGTCGTTTTTTGTGATTTGTCGCGTTAGGTGTGGCCGTAGCTTAACAATACATATAGATAATCCTGACGGCTGAATTTTTTGCAATTTTTTGGTAAAAACATTTTTGTCGCAGGCTTACGGGCGACCGAAATATTTAATATTTTGTGATTTTAATGCCTTAGGTTAGGTTAGGTCAAGTTTGGTTTTTTTGTGATTTGTCGTGTTAGGTGTGGCCGTAGCTTAACAATGCATATAGATGAAATTGACGGCTGAATTTTTTGCAATTTTATGGTAAGAAAATTTTTGCTGCAGGCTTACGGGCGACCGAGATATTTAATTTTTTGTAATTTGATCTCTTAGGTTAGGTTAGGTCAAGTTAGGTTAGGGTCGTTTTTTGTGATTTGTCGCGTTAGGTGTGGCCGTAGCTTAACAATACATATAGATAAACCTGACGGCTGAATTTTTTGCAATTTTTTGGTAAAAACATTTTTGTCGCAGGCTTACGGGCGACCGAAATATTTAATATTTTGTGATTTTAATGCCTTAGGTTAGGTCAAGTTTGGTTTTTTTGTGATTTGTCGTGTTAGGTGTGGCCGTAGCTTAACAATGCATATAGATGAAATTGACGGCTGAATTTTTTGCAATTTTATGGTAAAAAAATTTTTGCTGCAGGCTTACGGGCGACCGAGATATTTAATTTCTTGTAATTTTAATGTCTTAGGTTAGGTTAGGTCAAGTTAGGTTAGGGTCGTTTTTTGTGGTTTGTCGCGTTAGGTGTGGCCGTAGCTTAACAATGCATATAGATGAAATTGACGGCTGATTTTTTTGCAATTTTTTGGTAAAAAAGTTTTTGCCGCAGGCTTACGGGCGGCCGAGATATTTAATTTTTTGTGATTTGATGCCTTAGGTTAGGTTAGGTCAAGTTAGGTTAGGGTCGTTTTTTGTGATTTGTCGCGTTAGGTGTGGCCGTAGCTTAACAATGCATATAGATGAAATTGACGGCTGATTTTTTTGCAATTTTTTGGTAAAAAAACTTTTGCTGCACGCTTACGGGCGGCCGAGATATTTAATTTTTTGTGATTTGATCCCTTAGGTTAGGTTAGGTCAAGTTAGGTTAGGGTTGTTTTTTGTGATTTGTTGCGTTAGGTGTGGCCGTAGCTTAACAATACATATAGATGAAATTGACGGCTGATTTTTTTAAATTTTTGCTGCAAGCTTACGGGCGACCGTTATATTTAATTTTTTGTGATTTTAATGCCTTAGGTTAGGTTAGGGTCGTTTTTTGTGATTTGTTGCGTTAGGTGTAGCCGTAGCCTAACAATGCATATAGATGAAATTAAAAAAAAAATAATTTGCCGCAGGCTTACGGGCTACCGATATATTTAATTTTTTGTTATTTTATGGCTTAGGTTAGGTTAGGTCAAGTTAGGTTAGGGTCGTTTTTTGTGAATTGTTGCGTTAGGTGTGGCCGTAGCCTAACAATGCATATAGATGAAATTGATGGCTGAATTTTTTGCAATTTTTTGGTAAAATAATTTTTGCCGCAGGCTCACGGGCGACTGAGATATTTAATTTTTTGTTATTTGATGGCTTAGGTTAGGTTAGGTCAAATTAGTTTAGGGTTGTTTTTTGTGATTTGTCGCGTTAGGTGTGCAATTTTTTGGTAAAAAAATTTTTGCCGCAGGCTTACGGGCGACCGAGATATTTAATTTTTTGTGATTTTAATGCGTTAGGTTAGGTTAGGTCAAGTTAGGTTAGGGTCGTTTTTTGTGATTTGTTGCGTTAGGTGTGGCCGTATCCTAACAATGCATACAGATGAAATTGACGGCTGAATTTTTTGCAATTTTTTGGTAAAAAAACTTTTGCCGCAGGCTTACGGGCGACCGATATATTTAATTTTTTGTTATTTGATGGCTTAGGTTAGGTTAGGTCAAGTTAGGTTAGGGTCGTTTTTAGTGAATTGTTGCGTTAGGTGTGGCCGTAGCCTAACAATGCATATAGATGAAATTGACGGCTGAATTTTTTGCCATTTTTTGGTTGAATATTTTTTGCCGTAGACCCACTGGCGGCCGAGATATTTTATTTTTTGTGTTTGGTTAGGGTCGTTTTTTGTGATTTGTCGCGTTAGGTGTGGCCGTAGCTTCACAATACATATAGATGAAATTGACGGCTGAATTTTTTGCAATTTTTTGGTAAAAAAAATTTTGCCGCAGGCTTACGGGCGACCGAGATATTTAATTTTTTTGTTATTTGATGGCTTAGGTTAGGTTAGGTCAAGTTAGGTTAGGGTCGTTTTTTGTGAATTGTTGCGTTAGGTGTGGCCGTAGCTTAACAATGCATATAGATGAAATTGACGGCTGAATTTTTTGCAATTTTTTGGTAAAAAAAATTTTGCCGCAGGCTTACGGGCGACCGAGATATTTAATTTTTTTGTTATTTGATGGCTTAGGTTAGGTTAGGTCAAGTTAGGTTAGGGTCGTTTTTTGTGAATTGTCGCGTTAGGTGTGGCCGTAGCTTAACAATGCACATGTAGATGAAATTGACGGCTGAATTTTTTTGCAATTTTTTGGTAAAAAAAATTTTGCCGCAGGCTTACGGGCGATTGAGATATTTAATTTTTTGTTATTTGATGGCTTAGATTAGGTTAGTACAAGTTAGGTTAGGGTCGTTTTTTGTGATTTGTCGCGTTAGGTGTGGCTGTAGCTTAACAATGCATATAGATGAAATTGACGGCTGAATTTTGTGCAATTTTTTGGTAAAAAAACATTTGCCGCAGGCTTACGGGCGATTAAGATATTTAATTTTTTGTTATTTGATGGCTTAGATTAGGTTAGGACAAGTTAGGTTAGGGTCGTTTTTTGTGATTTGTCGCGTTAGGTGTGGCTGTAGCTCAACAATGCATATAGATGAAATTGACGGCTGAATTTTTTGCATTTTTTTGGTAAAAACATTTTTGCCGCAGGCTTACGGGCGACCGAGATATTTAATTTTTTTGTTATTTGATGGCTTAGGTTAGGTTAGGTCAAGTTAGGTTAGGGTTGTTTTTTGTGATTTGTTGCGTTAGGTGTGGCCGTAGCCTAACAATGCATATAGATGAAATTGACGGCTGAATTTTTTGCATTTTTTTGGTAAAAACATTTTTGCCGCAGGCTTACGGGCGACCGACATATTTAATTTTTTGTTATTTGATGGCTTAGGTTAGGTTAGGTCAAGTTAGGTTAGGGTCGTTTTTTGTGATTTGTCACGTTAGGTGTGGCTGTAGCTTAACAATGCATATAGATGAAATTGACGGCTGAATTTTTTGCAATTTTTTGGTAAAAAAATTTTTCCCGCAGGCTTACGGGCGACCGAGATATTTAATTTTTTGTGATTTTAATGCCTTAGGTTAGGTTAGGTCAAGTTAGGTTAGGGTTGTTTTTTGTGATTTGTTGCGTTAGGTGTGGCCGTAGCCTAACAATGCATATAGATTAAATTGACGGCTGAATTTTGTGCAATTTTTTGGTAAAAAAATTTTTGCCGCAGGCTTACGGGCGATTGAGATATTTAATTTTTTGTTATTTGATGGCTTAGATTAGGTTAGTACAAGTTAGGTTAGGGTCGTTTTTTGTGATTTGTCGCGTTAGGTGTCGCTGTAGCTTAACAATGCATATAGATGAAATTGACGGCTGAATTTTGTGCAATTTTTTGGTAAAAAAAATTTTGCTGCAGGCTTACGGGCGACCGAGATATTTAATTTTTTGTGATTTTAATGCGTTAGGTTAGGTTAGTTTAGGGTCGTTTTTTGTGATTTGTTGCGTTAGGTGTGGCCGTAGCCTAACATTGCATATAGATGAAATTGACGGCTAAATTTTTTGCAATTTTTTGGTAGAAACATTTTTGCCGCAGGCGGAATTCAGTTTACAATTAAAGAAGAACTTTGAGAAGGCTGTAGAGAGATTATTTGTGATTCTCTATAGTGAAAGCTTAACAGATTTGAAAGAAAAATCTTCTATAAATGACATTTAAGAACTCTTAACACTCTGTGAAAAAAAACTAAGCAAAGAGGTTGTAGAAGAGTTTGATACTTACAATTTAGCATGAATCGTGTACACAATGTGCACAAATGAGAACAAATTACTTTAATCCAACGGAAATTAACCATGTTTATTTATATTTATGGAAATATACGTTACCGATATGCATATAATTATGCAAATAACTAATGCATGTGTAATTCCTGCATTAATTATAAATTGTTTGGGTCCGTCTATCAATACAAAACCGACGCTGTTCGTATAATCGAAGTAGCTACCTCTTATAAAATGCGGAGATAGCGTTCTAGTGCGCATACTCGCTTGCTGCAGCAGCAGCAGGAGCTCTCCTGCGGTGTTGAGTCGTTGATCAAGTCAGTATAGAAACGCCGCCGTGCGTGGTTATATCTTTTAAACGGAGTGAACGCGTAAAAATGTTTCGCTAAATTAATCGTAGTGTTGTTGTTGATAAAATAAAGTGGGAATAAAATGACTTTCCACCCGAATTGCAACAGGAGTAAAATCTCACTACACAGCTTAGAAGCTGGGGGCAATTTTAAGCCCGCCTGGTATGTCAAAATGTACGTCCTACGCACACACGTTTGTCTTTATATTTATATTTATTTATATAATTCACTTAATGTTTATTAACTGCAACAATTATTCCGTTGCAGTGAAAGTTTTCCATAGAAAAGAAACATTTCTATCAACTTTCTAAACAGTTTATTATGCAATGAATATTTATAACAATTTGTTGTATTTTGTGAAATTAATTGCCTAGGTCAGTTATATTAATTTCAGAAAATTAATTGCAGTATTATTGAATTTTTGGAAGTGTCTGGGGAAAATTTATTCCAGATTATAAGTCTCCTCCAGGCGAGCAGACAGAATTATTTACGGTACCGTTCGGGTTTCATATAAATGTATTGTTTTTGCGAATATAATGTATCTGTAGTTCTTGCGCGTTTTTTTACTAATCGTTGAAGAAACTTAAATGTATGGTCGTATTCTGAATATTAATTAGTTAATTAACATTTTGGTCGTAATGTGGATGTTAAAGTTGGTCCAGAATAGCCTCATTAGAATACATTTATTGCTTGAAAATGTAGCGCGTTTCATGTTTTTAATTAGTCATGTTCTCAATACCGAAGTGATGATACAAATTGAGTTTATTTTGTAATTTTACAGAATTGATTGATCATAAATAATGTGAAATAAGCTATAAGGTTTTCTTCCAATCTTAAGCTATTGAAATTTATTTATTATGTTAATCTAAGATTATAAGGTAAGCTTTAAACACTGGTTTAAGCTGTCATTGAAAGATTGGTTACCGACACAATAACTCAAAAAAGAAAAAAATATTGTACCACCATTCTGCACGATTAAACGAGAAACAGACTTAGCACTTAATAAAAATTAAGACACAGGTTTGCACTTAGAATTGCTTGCCTGAAGTGTAAGTGTTTTCAATAATATTTAACGAATCAATAGTGAACCGTTAAAGGGTAGTTAGTTGAGTTGAGCTTAGTTACAATCTTTTGTGCACTCTGACGATTAATTTTTTAGAATAAAATACATTTTTGATTGCCTACTTTGGAAAACAGTTTTTTTGCTTATATTTTGGATTGGAAAGTGATGTTTTGCGGTCTTTGGGTGGAGATTTTTTTTTTAAATTTTATAGTTTGTTTAATCTGGTCTAAGTTGGTTCTTCGAACCTGATACTTTTGTTATGTTCGGTTTGAACATACTAAAAATATTAAAAAAACACTTTTTTTAGGAAATTTTATTATATAATTTTTGAGATATTTGAAGAAATTGGTTCTGAATCAAGGTTTTCTGCATTTTAAACACATCTAACTTTAAAATAATTCAAAAACACCTTTAAGGGGGCAGATTTTTGAGTGAAAATTGTTTTTGTAGAAAATCGAATATTTAGTTTCTTGATGACGGACGGTTATCAAAATGTTAGATTACGACATTCTTTTTTTGACAAAATGAATTCTGATGCTCGCAGAGAGACCACATATTTATTCACTTTATGACGGACATTTGGGTGGGTGGATGGGACACTCCATTGCATGATAACGAGTTAGTAGTTTGGATTGGAGTGACCCACCCACCCACCCAAGTGTTAGTTATCAAAAAGTTAGATGACGACCTTCTCTTGTGACAAAATGACTTCTGATGCTTACAAAGAGATCAAATATTTAATCACTTGATGACGGACACTTTGGTGGGCGGGTGGGACACACCATATCTTGATAACGAGTCAGTAGTTTGGATTGGATTGACCCACCCACCCACCCACCCAAGTGTTAGTTATCAAAATATTAGATCACGACCTTCTTTTGTGACAAAATGACTTCTGATGCTCGCAAAGAGATCAAATATTTAATCACTTGATGACGGACACTTTGGTGGGCGGGTGGGACACACCATATCTTGATAACGAGTCAGTAGTTTGGATTGGATTGATCCACCCACCTACCCAAGTGTTAGTTATCAAAATGTTAGATCACGACCTTCTCTTGTGACAAAATGACTTCTGATGCTTACAAAGAGATCAAATATTTAATCACTTGATGACGGACACTTGGATGGGTGGGTGGGACACTCCATATCCTGATAACGAGTCAGTAGTTTGGATTGGATTGACTCACCCACTTACCCAAGTGTTAGTTATCAAAATGTTAGATCACGACCTTCTCTTGTGACAAAATGAGTTCTGATGCTCGCAGAGAGGTCAAATATTTAATTTCTTGATAACGGACACTTGGGTGGGCGAGTGGTACACTCCATTGCATGGTAGCGAGTCAGTAGTTTGGATTGGAGTGACTCACCCACCCACCCAAGTGTTAGTTATCAAAATGTTAGATCACGACCTTCTGTTGTGACAAAATTACTTCTGATGCTCGCATAGAGATCAAATATTTAATTTTTTGATAACTAAAACTTGTGTGGGCGGGTGATACACTTAATATGATGCCCCATGTTGTGCGCCAAATTGTCTTGATCACTTTTTCGGAATGGTCCAGGTTTTGCGACAATGGTTTTGGCTGAAGATGTAAGACGCAGCTAGGTCCTAATTTAAATTTGGTAGGAGTTTGTTAAAGAATTTTGTGGGCGTTTTACATGATAATTTTGTTTTTGGTGTGGATTGAACGACTGAGGTGCTTTGCTCTAAGATGATGCCCTATGCTTTGCTCCAAATACTCTTTGTCATGCTTTTGGAGAATGGTTTATGGTCAATGTTTTTGGGTGATGATTTGAGTTACAGTAGTCCAAATTTTGGAAACTGGTCTAGGTGCGGCGACAATGGTCTTGGGTGATAATGTCGCAACTAGGCTCTAAGTTAGACCTAAAAAGTTTCGGTTTTATTTTGTCAAGTGGACGTGGCGACAAAGCTAATAAGTTTAGTGGCCTCTTTGCGTATTATGCTGGGTAGTTGACTGAGGTCTTGGCTAAATTTCTGCCGATGACTATGTGGTTTTGTCCATATTTGTGCCCATGTCTTTGGAATCTTTTCTACATTTCTGCCTATGATGACTTTGCAATTTTGTTCAGATTTTTACCGATGACCTTAGGGTTTTATCTACGCAGGTATTTTTAGGTACCTACGTAGTTAAGTGAAGCGTTAGAATCTGGTTGTTTAGGTGCCGCTGGAGTGTCAGTGCAGATTTGTGCTTTAGGGCCATTGCAGAAGTTTGTCGTCAGGTGATGATTCTTCTATTTGACGATGTAGGTTAAGAGTAATGTTAATTCGGTTGCCAGTCTATGGTAACTTCAGCGAATGCAATAAAGTTATATGATCTGATACTGATCTTTGCTGTTCTTAGATAGCTTGTTGTTATGTAGTTGGAGCAAATTGAGCCCATAACACGTAGATTAATTCTGGTGTTAGTATTTTTTAGGATATGTTGTGGCTGCTAGTGGCGTTACGGGGTTAATTGCTTTTGTAGGTTTTTTTATCAACTTTTTGGGGATTCATCTTTGATGTGGCATCTTCATATCTTGTTTGTTTTTTTTTTGGGACATTTTGGGAGATATAGAGATTAATTCTGGTGCAGGCATTGGTATATTTTTAGGATCTTTTGGAGGTGTCAGTGGCGCCATGGGGGTTGACGTCATAATCGTTTTTGTAGGTTTGTCTTGGTCAAGCATTTGGATATTTATCTGAAGAGTGTAGTCTTTTGGTAGGTGATGTCTGGGCTTCAGACTTTCTGGCCAAAAGTGTGACAATAGTCAACTAGTTGGCTAGAAGTTTAAATGAAGATAAATCAATTTCTTTAAGTCAAGCGGAGTAATAACTAATTTCTAACTGAAAAGCGTTTGCGAATTACTTCTTGCGGACATTGGGCTTGGGATGGAGCAGGAGTTTTTTTTGAGATGCAGGTGCATTGCATCGGATTTTTGAAATCTAGCTTATTTTTAGGTTGAGATAGGCTGGGTAACCTTAATAACTTGCGGTGTACGGCTCTTTACTACGTGTTTAGACTCTTTGGTTCTATTGCATTTGGAGCTAAATAGCTGGTATAAATCTGCATTTGATTGTAATCCGACTGAGAGGCTGGATGTAGTTGGCTTTGAACAGAGATGAAAGCTCCTTAAATACGTTCTTGTTTGGTATTATTACAAGAGGAGGCCGATACGTGTTATTTTCGGGGAATAAAGAAAAAGTTGCATGACTTGTTAGGGCCTAAAGGGTTGGTGGATGGACCTACTTGGGTAGTTTTAGCTTTAGGGGCTGGTTGAAGATTTTTTGGCTTTATTGCTCAGCTGATGCGGAAGGTGCCTGACGTGAGACGGTTGATGGCTTATTAGAGCAATTAGAAAAAGAATCTTTATATTGGTTCTTTTTTGACTTCTTCTATCGGTTTATCATGATGATTTCTTTCTCTGGACTTCTATCATCTTTTTATCCTCGGAGCTTGTTAGACTTTTCAGCCCGATGCTTTAGATAATGCTGAAGGTGCTTGATGGAGGCAGTTGATGCTTATTATTAGAGCAATTATAAAAAGAAACCTTCACCTGGTTTTTTCTTGATTTCTTGGTTCTTTATGATGAACTTCTATAACTTTCTTATCCTAGGTGTTAGCCTATTTGGTCTGATGATTTAGCTTATCTTGACGGAAAAAAAAATTTCATGGTTCTTCTTGTGTTTGTTTACTGTAAAGAATTTTTTTTCTGGATTTCAATTACATCTTTATCTTTAGAGATTTGTTAGATCCATCGGATTTTGAATGGGTGTCTTTAGGAAGATCTGAACTTGTACTTTTGTGGTTGATAGTGTGGTCAAGCACGCTGAGAACTCTCTACGTATATCTTTTGTGCAATCCTGACATATGCGTGAATATAATCTTGTTGCTTCCGGTATTTCTTTTTGAAGTCATTCTTTAGATTGTTGGCTTGGTAATTTTTGTCTAGACGTATCTGCTTGAAATCGTCTTTATGGATGTCGATCTGGATCTAGATGTCCAGAGTTTTATGGTTTTTTATTGTAAATTTAACATATCCCAACTTAACCTAACATTTTTTCCTTCTTTCCTGTTGGACATTGGGTGGGATTCTGCATTACTACGATTTATGCTTTTAGCTGTAGAAGACACGCAAAGTTAACCATCAGTCACAACATGATAATTAAATGCTATACAACTTTTAAATTTTAACTTTTGTTGTAACTTTCAAATATTTGAAGAACTTATTGGCAAGATGGAATTAGCTAATATAACTAAATTGTTTCTAAAACAACATATTTTGCATTGTTGACAGCTTGTTTCTGAATGGTAATGTTTTAATACTGAAAGTTCAACTAAAAGAGTTTATAGTATTATTTCATTATCATAACTAGAGTTAGCAAATTAATTATCAATTAAATACATAAACTTTTTTAGCAAATATTTATATTGAAAATACGCTAACATCAATACATTTTCTGAAACGCCGAATCAACGCATCAATTGCGCTTGATATTACCTCATCTCATTATAGTAATAATAATAATAATTTTATTTATGTGTTATGCCCAGTTATATAAATTACTTACACAACGCATGCTAAACCTCCCAACCACCACACAGTGCTTTAATGAATTTTTGTAGAAAAATTATTTTTTTATAACTTTTTCTTCATCTTTAATAACTTTTAAGATGTTTGAAGAACTGAGCTCCAAAACTTGGTTTTTAAATTTTTGATAGTTTTAATGTCAAAAGTAATTTTATTTTTTTATAACTTTTTGGGTTATTTGAACAAATTGACCTCTGTCTTTTTGATATGTTTAACGTCGAAATTGTGAATAAAAACAATTTTACTAGAAAATTTGATTTTTTGAAATATTTGAATAAATTAACTCCAAAATTATTTCAAATATTATCAAAAGTTGTTTAAACTTTCTGAAAATAGTTAAAATTTACACAATTTTTTTATTTCAACTTAATCAAAATAATAACAAAAAACTACTGTCAAAACTGGTTTTTAATCATTTTGACAGTTTATTGGGCAAACTATGGACAAAGTTTTTTTTATTAATTTTATAGAAATTTGTAACTTTTTCAAAAATTTTGGGACATTTTAATAAATTAACTATTTTTTTTACATTTTGACATCTTGACTGCACATCGATTTGTTAAAAAAAATTAATGCATCGGAGAATGGCTCAGTTGGGTGAAGCGCCTAGATCGAATCTTGGCGCATAAATTGTCGCAGGTTCGAACCCCACCTCTGGCACAGTATTTTTAACAAATTATGGCATTTATTAATTCAGGATGTTAGTCTAATACATGATTAGTGTCTATGTAACCATAATTACATTGGATTGTTATGCCAGAATTCTTATAATTATATCAATACATGGTATACTACCAATTACCTAATTAACACAACCCCAAGGTATATACTAATACCAGTGTGTTTATAACTGCTCCTTACCGCTGTAATGTGCCCTGCATACACCTTCTTTTTTTTTTTTGAATGGAAAGGTGGAAATGCTTTATGCACTGACCCTAATTCAATGCATTGGAGTGTAGGACTGGATATTGCTACCTTACCCACTAAAACCACTTCTCGTGTGCCAGAGTTACCAGCGGGACTGTCATAAGGCATTGCTTTGCTGGCAGCTACTACTTTGCTAATTCAATTTTGCGAACTTACGGGAAGGGTTCCGTTATTTTGTCATGCTTTTTTGGACACACCTCTATTTGGCTTGCTTTCTAGCATGTGCCCCACAATGTTATCTGCTGTGACCTCTTCTGCACCTAGTACAGCCGTCCAACTGCTTCTTTTTTCTAGCCATCTGGCGCATGCTAGAACCGTATGTTCAGGGGTGTCTTCCGTCCTACAGTACGGGCATTTCGGTTCAGCTTTCCGCTTAAACCTGTTAAGGTAATTCCAAAAACATCCATGGCCGCTGAGAAATTGAGTCAAGTGGTAGTCCACGTTGCCGTGTTTCCTGTTTATCTATGGGGTTATTTCAGGGATGAGTCTTCTAGTCCATTCTCCAGGCACTTCTTCCTGCTACTCTTTTTCCTACTGCGCAATTGTTGCCTCTCGCGCCTTCTTTTTCTGCTTGTTGTTTCGGGCCTCATGGCTCCTCTCCAAAGCCAGTAATTGCAGAGGTATTGTGCTTGCAATTGCAAGCACCGTCTTGGTGGAGATTGTTCTGTGGGCGCACGTTACTCTGATTGCTACCTTTTGTTGTGTCCGCAAGAGGATGTCCTTGTACTTGTGGACGGTCGTCTACTGGCTCCAGACAGGTGCCCTGTACAGAACAATAGACGATACCACGCTACATATTACTTTCCTTTTACTCTCTTTTGGTCCTGCATTGTTTGGCATAAGTTTGGCAGTGACACGGTCTGCCTTTTCAGCGGCCAAGGCTATGTGTGGGCCCATATTGCAGTTGTGAGCAAAAGTGATGCCAAGGTATCTCAGGCTCCTCTGGCTTGTAATTTGTATGTTGTCAACCATGAAGGTGAATTCTTTTAGCTGTTTTCTGTCCGCAAGAATGACCGACTCCGTCTTCTGTGCAGCGAGCTGTAGCTTTCATTTACCTAGCCACCCGACTATCCTGCTCGCTGCCCATTTGGCATCATCGACTATATCTTTGACATACATTCCTGCAACGACCATACCCACGTCGTTTTTGAGATAGCTTCCATTTGTCTTAAGTAAGTAATCCGACACTCTTATGTTTTGCAGTTCCTACATGATGTCAGGCCATCGCACGGTGTTGAAAGCATTCTTGACATCGAACGTAACCAGGACGACTTTATATTCTTTTGTCAGCGCTTATACCTTCCTGGCCGCGTCAACCGTAGACCTACCCTTCCTAAATCCAAATTGGAAGTCTGACACTCTCGACTTTTCCTCCAGTTGAATTTGGAGCCGTCTATTCAGGATTTGCACCCTTGAGTTGTTTTCTCAGCTGTTTATAGGACGCTGTCAGCTGATCGTCACGCAAAGTGTTGCTGTTTCCTCTTTTGTGCGCACGCGTGAGCAACCTCCTTGCACTTACACACTCGTTCCTGAGGTTAGCTATTTTAGAAGTCCACCAATACACCGGTCTTTTCCTTACCTGATAAGTTCAGTGTTGCATGCGTTTGTAATAGCCTTCATTAGCTCGGGCACTGAGTGTTTATATCCTTCCAGCTTCGTCGCTTGGTATATAAAATTGGCCAGCTTTTCAGCCTTTTCATTCTTATAGTACAGGGAGTTTATAAATGAATGGGATTATGTAATCACTTTAAATATGCCGCTTTTTTAAAATCGTCCACTATACTACATATGTTTTCATATGTTTGCTTGACAGCTGTCAAAGTTGATCTGTCAAAACAAATAGTTTAGTGAACAATTAAAAAAAAGCGGCACATTTAAAGTGATTACATAATCCCATTCATTTATAAACTCCCTGTACCAGCTCACCTTCTGATTCTCAGGCTTGCTAGGCGTTTGGAGCGTTGCTCGTATACAGATGTTAATGATGTTGTGGAAGCTGAGGTTTTCCTCCCCACTTACCTCCCACTGGCATACGTTTTTGTTATGCTGTTCGAGTAAAGCGTTACATCGATGTACGACTTGCCACCGGCGGTTTGTTTCCTCTATTCAAGATTACCAAGTCGTGTTCTCCGGCCCATTCAGCAAGCAGGTTTCCTTTTCGGTCCTCAGTCGGGGAGCATTTTGCGTTAAAATCGCCTTCTATTAGCAACCGCTTTGTGTGTTGCTTCAGGTCGCCCCTCAAGTTTGCTAGATTTTGCGCAAAGTTTTCAGGAGTTGTGGTGGGGCTGAAGTAGCACGAGTAGAGTACGAGTTCTTTGGCCTCTACCCACAAGTATCCTTCTTCGCATCCCGTCTTGGTCACCTTAGTGGTTGCGTTTGGAACGTATATAGCAGCCTTGTCGGCAATCCATCGTGGGCTGGCTTTGGCCAGACTTCGATTTGGTTCGGAGATCAGGGCAAAGGTGGTATTTTCTTCCTTGCACTTCCCAGTTATCAGGTTTGAGTCTTTCTTGTCCTTGCCAAGGTTGATTTGTGCTATTCTGTGCACTGTCATTTTGAGGTGGCTAGCTTACCTTTTCTCTCCTTCTCCTGCGCTGTTACGATTTCTCTGTATGCCGGGCAGCGCATTGACTCTGTTTTGTGGTTCGCGTCATTACAGAGGTAGCACCTAAGGGGGTTTAGGCATTCCTTCATCTTGTGCCCAGGTTTACCGCACTTGTAGCAAGCATTCCCTTCCGCACTGCATTCTTTTGCCATGTGGCCGACTTTGTTGCATTTGTAACACTTGCGGTCCTCCAGCTCTCTTACGCGCCATCTATCACAGCCTTTGCCAAGATGTTTAATGGCCCGCAGCGCTCTAGCCGTTTTTTCATGTACGTTTAAGAACGCGTTCTTTACACCGGTTTTGTTCGTTTTATCGGCCAGTCTGAAGCTTTCTTCTTCCTTGGGCTTTCCGAGCGCCGTGCTCAGGGCTTCCTGTATCTTTTTACCGTCAATCGCTTCATCGATGTCTTGGTTTTTGACCTGACGTTTACTTCGGCCATGTCGCCCATGTTGGTCTGGAGCGCCTCGCGGAACGCTTGCTTGTCTCCGTCGCCTTTTCCTTTTACCCGGATCTTAACCGTATTGTTGTCAACCCTGTTTATCCTTGTCACGGTGACTCTTTTTGTGTCCACGTCTTTTATGTGCTTCATAATGTCCGCATATGTCGCACCTTTTTTAGGGACAATAGTGATGGTTTCTTCCCTATTTCCGCCTCTCCGGGCTGTGTTGCGTCGGTGTCACCAGGGTGGTTCGGCTCTCCTGAACAGCTTTATCTGAATTCCAAGCTTTCTTCTTACGTGCTCTAAAACGTTCCTCACGTACCACTGGTCATGTTTGCGGCTCGTGATGCACGGTCTGTTTTACTTTTCTTCAAAGCCATTTTTCCAATGTTGTAAAGCACTTCCCTGAGCCCGGCATTTTTGTCTGTGGTATCATCTCCCAGTTTTGCAATGGAGAGGAGAATGAGTTTTTCATCCTTCTCCGGCTGCACGTTTTTGTTTGTGTATATTCCGTTGGTAGTCACACAGCATACCACCTTGTCAGGCTCGAGGTTGATATCTGCCACGCTAGTTTCGAGCTTGGGGTTTCTGGCCAGAATCCTGTTTACAGCCTTGTCCTCAGTACCATCGTCTTTATCAATGACAACTGCTAGGTTTTCCTCCCCTTCCAGTCTGTCCTCTTTTTTAGCTAAGTTACATCTGCTATAGACTTCTTCGGGCCATTTTAGCTCGCTGAGTGCAGCAAACTCTTCTGCATCGAGGTCCTTGGCTAGCTTGCTGTTTATCTTTGCTACTAGGTTTGCTTTCTCTTTCTCCTTTTTGCTGGTTGTTTGTGTGCTACCTTCAGCAGTGGTGGTTTGGGTTGTTACTTCCTCCTCCGCGCACTCCGTTTCTCTTTTTTTTGTTGACGTTATAAGCTCATCGGTGAAGCCAAAAGCCGGTACTAACCTTCCGACCATTCCGACTAGCCTTGCAGCACACTCTTTTATGCTCTTCTGTGTGTTGGGGCATTTGGCCACAGAGTCCTTTAGCTTGTCCGTTTCTGCAGTAATTTTTGACAGTAGATTTTTGGCCCTCTTCTTACCAACTCTCGTGAGGAAGTCATTTATCTCCTTTGCCTCCTTCAGACAAGGCATTTTATTCCGCCATTTGTAGATACGCTAGCAGCCTTAAAAATATTGGCTGCTGCTCCAATCGTCGTTTTGGTTACTGGCCATTGGTTACTGCTCCCGGTGTTTGGCGATCTCATCATCTTGCCGCTTCTGCCAAACGCCAGCTCTTCTGCGATAGGTTTGGTATTCTCCGTTTGCTTCTTGTTAAGAGAGTCCGGGTCTTTGCGTATTTTGTTGTTAATGTTTTGGGTGTTTTGGGTGCCCCTCCCAGTATCAGTGCCGGTGTCTTTAGAGAATCTGTGTGTTGCGCTGTTTTTGTCACACTTGTCCTCGACCGTGGCTGAAGTATCCCTCCTCTGCTCCGTATACTCGTTCTGTAAGTTAGCTTTTAACATATTTAATTAATCAAGTTCCGTGCATTTTTTACCTCCTGCAAGGTTTGTGTTCGTCATCGTTTTTCCAGTCCAGTGTTGAAGAAGCGAAATGAGGATGAATGAAAAAATAAAATGGAAAGAAATGAAAAGTGTTTTGGTCCCCTAGTCTTCGAAACCTAATAGCGTCGGTTCCCAGAAAATAATCCAGAGTAGATTGAAGAGTTTGACCAAGAGAGGCCGATAGTTCAAAGAATTAAAGAAGAGTGGAAAGTGGTAGTCTCTTTGCCGTAGCAAGTTACATGGTGAAGCCAACATAACAACGTTATATATAGTATCAATTAGTTTTTAGATATATGCAATAAAGTAAAAAAGTAAATATCAATTTTTAATGTTATTCACCAAAAGAATTTGTTATTAACGTTAGAATATAACATCAAAAGCGCAATTATACCTGTTTTAACTTATGATTAATTATAAATTACTTATTTGTAATTGTCAGTTATACATTTAATCATCATTATGCACACATTAAATTTAGTAAGAAAACATTGAATTAATTAAGATTTTAAAGTATTAAACGCGTAATAAATTTATTATAACAATATGTTATTTATAATTAATTTAAGTAAGATAAAACAAGTATAATAATTATTTTATATATTAACAAAATGATTACTTATTTCTAAAATAAATAATATTTACAATAAGTCTTACTTAAGAAAAACAATAATTTATAAATTTATTATTGATAAATGTTTATGAAATTTTCAATTATAGAATCTACAATAATAAACGTCAATGGTTTAAAGTGAATTTTGTTTAGAATTGTCAACATATTTGTTTGAATCACAAAATTCTATATTTATATAAAATGAATCATATCTGTTAATTAAATAATTTAGCAACGACATTTGCTACAAGATTCAATAAATATTTTGGTAGATAACTTACTAGTATCTCGCTATATGCGCGTTCTTGCCCACAACTGACGTCACACGCACCGATTATGTGATTACGCTTTACCGCGTCAGCACTAGGCCTGTTTATAGGTCAAAATCAGTATTTATTGCAACTTTAACAAACTCAAAGTATTTAAAAACTCTATGAAAACTGCTAACTGTCCATAACTTTATTATTTCAACCTTTCCTGAAACTTTTACAATTTTTAAAATATTGTTTGACTGCTCAAGTGTCAGTTTGAGAAAACATTAAATTTTATGAAATTATAAAATTCTTAAGATTTTCTAAAGCTACCATTATGTCTTCAGAAGCAATTTTAATAATTTATATTAAATTTAGAAACTCCAACTAATTTTAAGAATGTTTAAAATAAGTAATCTGAGTACAAAATACATTAGTTTGCATATTACCCACTGTGTTACTCATAGTTACTGCAAATTTGGTTAACTTAATTTAACAAATTTATGTATTCTCAGAAGCACTCAGAATAAATTATTAAATTTATAAGTAATTTGAGGATAAATGCTTTTATTTGCTTAATAACCGTTGCGTTACTTTTAGTTGTACAAACCTAGTATAACAATTATGTTCTCAGAAGCTGTCAGAATGATTTACAAACTGCCCTTAATTGGTGCAACTTAGTTTAACAATTGTGTTCTCATAAGCACTCAGAATATTAATTTAATCCAATCATTTGAAGGCCAGATTTAATACTTTAAAATTATTTATATTTTTGGACTAACAAATTTTTATTTGTTAATTAATTTTTATTATAGAAAAGGTAACTTTCGTCAGACTAGTTTGTAATATACAAATATTTCTTTTTATTTTAAGCACTGACACACGATACATTAAAAAGTCATATTACTAAAAATTAATCACTGCTATAATAACAACTCTTTATTACATCAGCGACCTTTCGAATTGAATTAGCAATCATCAGTCATAGCACATCTTAGAATTAATCTAAAATTTGTTTACTTAATTATAAAAATTATTATGATTGTATGATTATGATGGGCTTGATAATTGATTTATTTACAATATAAACAGTCATCGTTAAATAAAGATACAAAATAAAAATTATCAGAAAATATGTCATTAGTATTTTTTTCAAATTAAGCCAGTTGTGCAAGAAAGCAAGACATAAATGTATTTATAAATGCGATTTATATCAACCCAAGGCTGATTCGACGACTATTACATTCCAACAAGTACTCATTGTCCGCGACAATAAAAACTAAACTGTGACATTTAACTTTTAAGTAGTTTTAAGATAAAACATTAATTTCATTAAGAATTAAATTGAGTTAACTAGAATTTCTCTTTTTCTTTCTTAGTAGGTTCGTTGAACTGCCTGCCCTATTTGACTAAATAAGCGCAAATAATAAAATCCACTCTCTTCAGCTATCATTTTTACTCGCTGCACATGACTTGGATATTAATGGCATAAGATAAAATATAAATCATTTCCAGTGGAATTGGCTTCATTTAAAGGATTTAATAGATGTGAGAACTATTAATTTCATCATAAATAGTAGAGCTTTCACAAAATTAAAAGACAAACATAATTATTAGTCTTGATTTTTAAAATGATATAATTATTCTGCCAATAATTCAATGCTAAAAGTTATGATAGTGGACAATTATTATTCGAATTATTACCCGAATG
The DNA here is from genome assembly GCA_963932245.1 of Tachinus rufipes. Lineage (NCBI taxonomy): Eukaryota > Metazoa > Arthropoda > Insecta > Coleoptera > Staphylinidae > Tachinus > Tachinus rufipes. The sequence continues at coordinate 94,763,052 of OZ010746.1, forward strand.
ATCATTCTAGTTATTAACTGAATGATCACTCGAATTATTAACCGAATGATCATTAAATGACAACATAATCATTAATTTTGATTTTTAAAATGATTCAAATATTTGTGGATAATTATTTGCATTATATTATATCCGAATGACCATTCTAATTCTGAATGATCACTCGAATTAAAGTAGTACGTAACAAAAAATTTACCGAAAATATGCTATTGATTCACAAAAATTGAGATTAAATGTAACAAAATAAATATTTTTTGTTAGTTAACATTTCTTTACTACTATTTAAAATCGTGCAGGTCATCGTACCTCTATATAAAAATTGCCGTTCATTACACATTTGACCCGCTTTTCAGATCATATCGAGATCATCTAAACACGTAACTTAAATTCTGACCACAAATCGCATGTAAACAAAATTAAAAACTTGGAAACATCTAGTTTCCGTCTCTCGCATTCGCTAAGGTATTGTTTTGACGACACATTGGGAAACTTTATGGCGTGTAGAAACAGTATAAATAGAGTACGACATTGAATATTTTTTCGTTGGCTCTAGTCTGATTATTACGTTCCTTATTTTAACTCCCGAAAGTTCAAAAAAATATATAAATTAATCGTTGGTGGATGTTTCGTGGGATGGGATATAAATAATTTTCTTAAATTAAAAAACAATGGTTACTTTGTTGTTAATTTTTATTTCTGGATTGTAGTAACCTTGACAATAATACGTTTTAAGTAAATATTAGTTCAAAGATTTTTTTAATTATAGCATAAATTTTGAAGGAAATATTCAAAGAAATTTCATTTGTTTTTTTTACTAATTATTTTAAATTGTTACAGTAGTATTTATTTTTTTCTTTATGTTTGGGACGTTCTTTTGCATATATTATATACAGGGAGTTTATAAATGAATGGGATTATGCAATCACTTTAAATATGCCGCCTTTTTAAAATCGTTCACTATACTACATATGTTTTCATATGTTTGCTTGACAGCTGTCAAAGTTGATCTGTCAAAACAAATAGTTTAGTGAACAATTTAACAAAAGCGGCACATTTAAAGTGATTACATAATCCCATTCATTTATAAACTCCCTGTACAAGTATAAATAAATAATCAAACTGACGACTGTGGTTTCAAGGCACACTGACGAGGTTTGTAGAACCGAAACAATTGTCTGTGCTTGACTCTTGGCATCTGTGATCGTTACAGTTTGAATAAAGTATTATTTTATTTTATATAACTATATTTTTTACATAACCTCAATTGTTATAATTGACCTCTATTACGAGGTAATTTATCTTTATGTAATAATAAAACAATTTACTATGTTTTTGATCACAAGTTATTCTTACGAATATATTACTAGTTTTGGTTCGACTAGAGTCTTCTACAGAAGTAATAAATTATTACATCTGTAGAAGGCTGGTAATGTATTTGTAAGAATAAATTATTACGTCTTTAGAAGGTTCTAGTCTAGCCGAAACTAGTAATGCATTTGTAAGAATAAACATAAAAATCTTTTATGGTTTTTACAGACTGGATCAAGTAGATCAGGAAACTTGATTACTAAAAATTTTTTTTTTATTTGATTTTATAGTGGTTGGATTGTACTCAATTTGTTTGATTTAATGTTTTAATTTTAATTTTAGTTTTTTATTGTTTCAGGCCTAGAGAGGCATCGGAGGAGGGTTTGACAGAGGCCGGCAAAGTGAGGTGTCCAACAGCAGTGTCCCGCCTTCGGGTGGAGAAGATCGATGGGGGTCTTATGGTGGCAGGTGTGGTCGTGGCAGCCAACTGCCAGATCATACTTCCCATATTTGGTTTCCTCTTCCTTCTAGTGGGATGCGTACTAACAGGTAAAAAAAAAATGTAGTCGAAGACATTGTGGGAATAAATATGAAGAGAGAAAGGGAGCAATATAATCATTGTGGGATGAGAAAGAACGTTTGAATTAGGTTTTTGTTTATTTTAGAAGCAATAGTTTATTAAAGGTTGAACCGATTTACTTAAGATCTAAAATTGATCTTCTTTTTTGTTTGAATCACCAGGAATTGTTATATTTTGACATTCCAAAATTAGTTTTTAGGATATTTTTAAAAGTTGAGCAATTTTTTTAACATTCTTTGTTTTTTGATCTAGCAGAATCTACATAATTTACTAATAACTTGTAGAATATTTAAAGTATAGTGAATGATGTTAGGAAGAGGATATGCAGAATGGATTTTTGATATTTCAAAGCTGTATTTTGTTAATTTTAGGATTTTAATGGCCTCATTTTGGTGCTTTTTGATCATTGTTTAAAGTTTTGAGGCCTGATTTTATTTTTTTGAAATGTTATAAACAGAGTTTTGCAGTTTTCAATTGTTTTTGGCCACATTTTTTTTTAATTTAATTACAAATTTTACTATTTTTGACTTTTTAGTATTTTTAACATTTTATGACTAATTTTGATTTTTTTTATACTTATATACTTAATGGCCGGATTTTGCTATTTTTCACATTCTATAAACATAAATTTTATTTGAAAATATAATCAATTCTAAGTCGTCTAGCTTGTTTATATAATAATTTGTCCCTTCGCGATTGATTGTGAGCAATACTTATTCAATTTAGTGATCATATGTTGCTTCGCAATTAACTATATTCAATCATGACTAATTTTATTGAAAATATAATCAATTCTGAGCCGTGTAGCATGTTTATATAATAATTTGTTGCTTCGCGATTAGTTGTGAGCCATAATGATTCAATTTAGTGATCATATGTCGCTTCGCGATTGACTATATTCAGTCATGACTCATTTTATCAAAAATATAATCAATTTTGAGTCGTGTGGCTTATTTATATAATAGTTTGTTACTTCGCGATTAATTGTAACTCATGATGATTCAATTTAGTGATCATATGTCGCATCGCAATTGACTATATTCAGTCATGACTCATTTTAATAAAAATATAACCAAATCTGAGTAGTGTAACTTGTTTATATAATAATTTATTGCTTCGCGATGAATTGTGAGTCGTAATGACTCAATTTAGTGATCATATGTCGCTTTGCAATTAACTATATTCAGTCATGACTCATTTTATTACAAATATAATCAATTCTGAAGCGTATAGCTTGTTTATATAATTATTTGTCGCTTCGCGATTGATTGTGAGCCATAATGACTCAATTTAGTGATCAATTGTCCCTTCGCGATTGACTATATTTAGTCATGACTCATTTTATTGAAAATATAATCAATTCTGAGTTGTTTAGCTTGTTTATATAATAATTTGTCGCTTCGCGATTGATTGTGAGCCGTAATGACTCAATTTAGTGATTATATGTCGCTTCTTGATTGATTATATTTAATCATGACTTGATTTATTAAAAGTATAATCAATTTTAAGTCGTGTAGTTTGTTTAAATAATAATTTGTTGCTTCGCAATTGATTGTAATCCACAATGACTCAATTTATCGATCATATGTCGCTTCGCGATTGACTATATTCAGTCATGACTCATTTTCATAAAAATATAATCAATTCTTTGTCGTGTAGCTTGTTTACATAATTATTTGTTGCTTCTAGATTGATTGTGAGCCATAATGACTCAACTTAGTGATCATATTTCGCTTCACGATTGACTATATTCAGTCATGACTCATTTTATTGGAATATAATCAATTCAGAATCGTGTAACTTGTTTAAATGTAAATTTGTCGCATCGCGATTAATTGTGAGTCATAATGACTCAATTTAGTGATCATCTGTCCTTTCGCGATTGACTATTTTTAGTCATGACTCATTTTATTGAAAATATAATCAATTCTGAGTCGTGTAGCTTGTTTATATAATGATTTCTTGTTTTGTGATTAATTGTAAGCAGTGATGACTCAATTTAGTGGTCATATGTCGCTTCGCAATTAACTATATTCAGTCATGACTCATTTTATTAAAAATATAATTAATTCTGAAGCGTGTAGCTTGTTGATATAATTATTTGTCGCTTCGCGATTAATTGTGAGCCATAATGACTCAATTTATCGATCATATGTCGCTTCGCGATTGACTATATTCAGTCATGATTTATTTTAATAAAAATATAATCAATTCTGAGTCGTGTAGCTTGTTTACATAATTATTTGTTGCTTCTAGATTGATTGTGAGCCATAATGACTCAACTTAGTGATCATATGTCGCTTCACGATTGACTATATTTAGTCATGACTCATTTTATTGGAATATAATCAATTCAGAATCGTGTAACTTGTTTAAATGTAAATTTGTCGCTTCGCGATTAATTGTGAGTCATAATGACTCAATTTAGTGATCATCTGTCCTTTCGCGATTGACTATTTTTAGTCATAACTCATTTTATTGAAAATATAATCAATTCTGAGTCGTTTAGCTTGTTTATATAATGATTTCTTGTTTTGTGATTATTTGTAAGCAGTGATGACTCAATTTAGTGATCATATGTTGCTTCGCGATTGATTATATTTAATCATGACTTGATTTATTAAAAATATAATCAATTTTAAGTTGTGTAGTTTGTTTAAATAATAATTTGTTGCTTCGCAATTGATTGTAAGCCACAATGACTCAATTTATCGATCATATGTCGCTTCGCGATTGACTATATTTAGTCATGACTCATTTTAATAAAAATATAATCAATTCGGAGTCGTGTAGCTTGTTTACATAATTATTTGTCGTTTCTCGATTGATTGTGAACCATAATGACTCAACTTAGTGATCATATGTCGCTTCACGATTGACTATATTCAGTCATGACTCATTTTATTGGAATATAATCAATTTAGAATCGTGTAGCTTGTTTAAATGTAAATTTGTCGCTTCGCGATTAATTGTGAGTCATAATGACTCAATTTAGTGATTATTTGTCGCTTTGCGATTGACTATATTTAATGATGACATATTTTATTAAAAATATAATCAATTCTGTGTTGTGTAATGACTCAATTTAGTGATCATATGTCGCTTCGCGATTGATTATATTTAATCATGACTTGGTTTATTAAAAATATAATCAATTTTAAGTCGTGTAGTTTGTTTAAATAATAATTTGTTGCTTTGCAATTGATTGTAAGCCACAATGACTCAATTTATCGATCATATGTCGCTTCGCGATTGACTATATTTAGTCATGCCTCATTTTAATAAAAATATAATCAATTCGGAGTCGTGTAGCTTGTTTACATAATTATTTGTCGCTTCTCGATTGATTGTGAACCATAATGACTCAACTTAGTGATTATATGTCCCTTCGCGATTGACTATATTTAGTCATGACTCATTTTATTGGAATATAATCAATTCAGAATCGTGTAGCTTGTTTAAATGTAAATTTGTTGCTTTGCGATTAATTGTGAGACATAATGACTCAATTTAGTGATCATATGTCGCTTCGCGATTGACTATTTTTAGTCATGACTCATTTTATTGAAAATATAATCAATTTTGAGCCGTGTAGCTTGCTTATATAATGATTTGTCGCTTCGCGATTAACTTTTTTTACACTTTATTTCACTCATTCACTTGGTATAACTTTTATCACTAATCGACATTAAAATAATTTTAAAAATTGTTTACTACGTGCATCTTGGAGTCATCTCTTGCAGATACTAGTGCTATTGCTCTGTGATGAACTGCATAGCTCTTCCATCCCATACCGAACTGGATATCTATTAATATAAATCACTAACACAAAGCACTATCACTAATTACTAATACACAGTTTTTTTAATTTTAAATTTTCCTGAAAAAAGCCGTAAAATTAGAAAAATTACGGTAAATCTAAAGAAAATCCCTTAAAAGTAACCCATTGCTAAACAATTATGTATTATAATTTACCCTAGAGCAAGCGAATCTAGTTTTAATTTTTTTATTTTTGCGATCAAAAGAACTATGTTTCAGGAGTATCATATTCAAATTTCAAGTCTCCAGGTGTAGCGGAATCGAAGATATAAAATTTTTCATAAAATGAAATTTTTTCGATTTTCCTTCGGAAATTTTGGAAAGTCAAGAGCGGGATCGTGTTCTACGGAAAATTATATTTATATAAAGATACATTTTTTCTAATATAAAATTTGACTATTTTTTGCTTATTAGAGCTCAAAAACTGAAAAAAACAAAATATTCCTAAAAAAATAAAATAGCCGCCATTTACACTCTATTGCACTTAGAAATCTAAAATTTTAGGAATCGACATATTTTGGTATCCGAAACATGTTTACAAAATTTGAGCAAAATCGGAGATATATGTGGGGACGATTGTCCGAATTTTAGTGGAATTCCCTTTTTGCTATTTTTTTTAATGTTTATAGCTGCATTTTGGTACTTTTTGACAATTGTTTAAAATTTTAAGGCCGGATTTTACTGTTTTGGCAGTTTATAAACAGAATTTTGCAGTTTTGAATTGTTTTTGGATAATGTTTTGATATTCTTTAAAATTTTATTATTTTATGATTTTTGACTTTTTATAAATAGAATTTTGCATTTTTACAAGTTTATAACCAAATAATGATTTTTTTTTAATATTTTTATACTTTATGGCCGGATCTTGCTATTTTTGACGTTCTAAATATAAATAGAATTTCATACTTTTTAACAGAATATGGCCGGATTTTGCTATTTCTAACAGTATTTTGATATTTTGTAGCCCGATTTTTTCTTTTTTGGAAATGTTTATGAAATTTTTTTACATGTTTCAAAATTTATGGTCGAATTTTGGTGTATTTTGTCATTATTTTGATGATTTAAAGCCGGATTTTACTATTTTTGACTTAGTATAAATAGAATTTTACTATTTTTAACAATATTTTGATATTTTATGACCGGATTTTGCTAGTTTTTTTATTTTATTAAGGTTTTGGTGCTTTTTAACAATATTTTTGATATTTAAAAGCTGGATTTTGCTATTTTTAGAATTTTGATTGCCCTATTTTGGTGCTTTTTGACTATTTCGTAAAATTTCAAGGCCGGATTTTACTGTTTTTACGTTTTATAAAGAGAATTTTGCAGTTTTTAATTGTTTCTGGCTAATGTTTTGTTCTTTGTTTAAATTTTATTAATTTATGACCAGATTTTACTATTTTTGACTTTTTATTAATAGAATTTTGCATTTTTAGCAGTTTATAAACAAATTTTGATGTTTTTTTTTAAATATTTTTATATTTATGGCCGAATCTTGCTATTTTTGACGTTCTATAAATAGAATTTTACACTTTTTAACAGATTATTGCCGAATTTTGCTATCTCTAACAGTATTTTGATATTTTGTAGCCCGATTTTGCTCTTTTTGGAAAAGTTTATGAAATGTTTCAACAGTTTATGGCTGGGCTTAGGTGTTTTTGTCATTATTTTGATGTTTCAAGACCGGATTTTACTATTTTGTCTTAATATAAATAGAATTTTACAATTTTTAACAATATTTTGATATTTAATGATAACTAGCATCATTTGGATATTATGATTTTTTTTAGCTGAATTTTTATGCTTTAGAACAATATTTTGATGTTTGCAGACCGGATGATTAAACTATTTTTGACATTTTATGAATACAATTTTGCAGTTTTAAACCGTTGATTTTATCTGAAAATATTTTAATGCTTTATGGCCGGAAAAAAGTTATTTTTTACTTTTTATGAATAGAAATTTGCATGTTTAACAACGAATTTTGCATTTTTTAACAGTTTATGGCTACATTTTGATGCTTCCTGGCAATAAAATGTTGTTGATTTTATAATAATACAATTTTTGACTGTTTTTGGCTAGATTTTGGTTTTTTATGACTTAGTTTTAGTATTTTATAAAATTCATAAATAGTACTTTACTTTTTTCAACAATTTATGGCCGGATTTTGGTGCTTTTTATCAATATTTTGATACTTTAAGGCCGGATTTAGCTAGTTTTTATCTTTTTATTATTTTTGCTCTTTTTAACAGTTTAAGGGGCCGATTTTAGTGCTTTTTGACAAATTCAATTTTTATGGTATGATTTTACTATTTTTGACGTTTTATAAATTAAGTTTTAAGTTTTTTTAAAGTATTCAGATTTTAATTTTTTCCAACTGTATTTTGATCATTTATGGCCGGATTTTTTTATTGTTTTTGACAATATTTTGATGTTTTTAAACTGCATTTTGTTGTTTTTTTTGGCATTTTATAAACAAAGTTTTCCAGTTTTTAACCGGTTTTTGAAAATATTTACAGTTTTTGTTATTTTGAATTTTTCTATTAGTTTTGCAGTGAGGCCCAAAAACACTAGCTACGCCACTACTCACAAAGTGTTTAACTAATTTAACTTATTTGTGTGAAGCAAGATTTTTTTGTTTTGCTGCCATAATAAATAAGTACAAGAATAGACTGGATTTTATATTTGTACTTTGGGTTGCCAGCCAAAAAGGTTTAGAATATTTTTGTTTATGTAAAGAATGCTTATTCATAAATTTTAATGATGGTATTTTGTTCCATCATTAGTAGTTTTTGGGTCATTTGCAAAAATTAAGAAAAATGACGCATAAAACTTAATGTTGATCAATTGTTGAAATGACAAAAAAACGTCAAAATAACACAAATGGAAAAATGAAAAAACTTTAAAATGATAAACGTTAAATGTAATTAAACGTCATAAAGCCTCCAAAATGACAAAAAAACGTCTAATGACAAATAACAATCGTTAAAATGACATCGTCAAAATGTAGTCATATTAAACGTCAAAACAACAAAAGACCAACGTCAAAATTACAAAAGTCAAAATGATTAAAACAATGTAAAAATGATAAACATCATATGCAATCAATAGTCAAAACGATAACAAACTTTTACTAACAACGCTGATCTGTATGACTGATTTTGATGAAACGTCACTAGAAAAAAATACATTTGAAGAAGATGAAGTAACAGAATTTATAAGATTTACTTTTGAAATCTGAATTATCGTTGATGATCTATTGGTTAAACTATGATTATATTTAGATTAAACCACTAATGGATAGTAGACTTTTTATTTACTTTGGAAATCTTACTGATTTCCTGTGCTTATCGGGATATATCATAAAGTAGTAGCAGAATTAGTATAAGTTTTTGTCTATACACTCTGAAAAACAGAATTTTTGCTTGTGTTTTGAATCGGAAAGTGATATTTTGCGGCACCAGGACGATAATATTCTTTGCAGTCTGCAAAAAAATAGTTTTGGAGTTTGAGTTTTTGTTTGATATTATTGTTTAGTTTTTTTTATTGTATGATTTGTTTTTTTTTAATCTGACCTTAGGGTATAGGTAAAAAATAGTCATAAGCACTATGAGCAAAAAAGCTCGTGCTGAAAACAATGCTTTTCTGTTCTTATACTTATTATAGTATTACTTAGTGGAGTTTTGTTGATGGAAATGGAATGTTTCCTATTTACCAGTAGAAACATTTTTTTGAGAAATGGTTTTGCTACTTTGTTTATTTTTATTACTTCTCTCCATACATTAGTCAATTTTTGATCGGCATTGATTCGAGTAGCTCGTTTTTGATTTTGCTACTTTTAAGGTTTTATAAAAAAAAAAAACATTTTTCAACAGTTTATGGCTGATTTTTGGTTTTGAAGTTTAATGATTGCATTTTGCTATTTTTTACATGTTATGAATAACATTTTGCACTTTTAATCCGTTGTTGGCCGAATTTTGATTCTATCTAAAAATGTTTTATATCTGCATTTAGTTTTCTTTTAAGTTTTTAATTATAGAATGTTGTAGTTTTTAACACATTATGGCTGGATTTTGCTATTTCTAACAATATTTTGATATTGGTATTGCTATTTTTGACATTTTATGAAAACAAAAAGGGTTTTCCAAAAGTTTGTAGCCCGATTTTAATGCCTTCTGATATAAATATTATCAGAAGGCATTAAAATCGGGCTTTGCGGAATTTATGGTAAAATTTTAGTTTTTTTCAACAATATTTTGATATTTTATAGCCGGATTGTAATATTTTTCAGATTACATGAAATTTTTTACACGTTCCAACAGTTTATGGCTAGAGTTTAGTGCTTTTTGACAATATTTTGATGTTTTAAAGAAAGATTTTGTTGTTTTTAAAATGTTATAAATTGATTTTTGCACTTTTTTTGGTTCTTTTTAAAACTGTTTTAATATTTCATGACTGGATTTTGAAATTTTTGACTTTTTATGAACAGAGTTTTGCACTTTTTAATAGTTTAAGATCAAATTTAAAAAAAAAAATGATTATTTTGGAAGCCTTTCTCAATATTTTGAGCAAAAATTATAAAAAAATGTTGTTTTTTGGCTTCTTTAAAGTTTGAAGCATTTAAAAACAAAAATATAATCAGAAATTAAAAATAATTTTTTAAAGAAATCAATGAAGCTGAAAAAGTTATTATTTTTTTTTTTGTTAAAGTTTTATACATATTTTGAGAAAGAAAAGTCTTATCCGACATGATTTCGACAAAAATGATAAAAAAAATCTTGATATCCATATCGACATCTCCGATTTTGCTCAAATTTTGTACACATGTTTGGTGTACCAAAATATTTTGAATCTTAAAATATTAGATTTCTAGGTACAATACAGTGTAAATGGCGGCCATTTTAATTTTTAGGAATATTTTGTCTCCTTTCAGTTTATGTGCTGTAAATAAGCAAAAAATAGTCAAAAATCATATTCAAAAAGATGTATCTTATAGGAAATTTTCTGTAGAACAAGATCCCGCTTTTGGTTTTCCGAAATTTTCCGCGGAAAATAGGAAAATTACCATTTTATCGAAAATTTGATATCTTTGATTCTGCCAAATTCTTACTAAATTTCTACCGTTTTGTCTTGGGTGCAGGTTTGCCCTTTTTGGAAAAGCAGCAAATAAACAGAGCATAAGAGACGACAACTTTTAATTTCAAGACTATCGAACATTGAAACGCTTAATGGCGGAAGTTCTATTGAGCATGATGAACGGGAAGATGCGGAGTGGGCTACGAGAGAAAAGTGCAAAATCTTTTCATAGAATGTTAAAAATAGTAAAATCTGGCCATGAAGTACGAAAATATTGTCAGAAAGCAACAAAGTTTGATTATAAAATGCAAAATTATATATTTGAAAAGTCAAAATTTGGCCAATAACGGGTGAAAAGTGATAAATTCTATTTATAAAAAATCAGAAATAACAAAATTCGGCTATAAAATATTGTTAAAATCCGGTCAACTGTCAAAAAGTGCAAAATTCTATTCACAAAATGTCAAAAATAATTAAATCCGGCCATAAAGTATGAAACTATTGCCAGAAATCACTAAAATTTGGTCATAAACTGTTAATAATGCAAAATTCATTTTATGATAAGTAAAAATGTCAAAATCCGGCCAATAACAAGTAAAAAGTGCAAAATTCTTTTTATAAAAAGTCAAAAACAACAAAATTTGGTCTTGAAATATTAAATATTGTCACACATTTGACGCCCATCTGACCACTAATTTTAGAAAACTTTTGAGACAACTTGTGACGTCTAAAGTTGTAATATTAGTTTGGAGCCTAATTTGGCAAATGGTTTAACTCGTTAATTAATATACATTTTTGTTTTTAAGACTGTGTGATCATGGCATGATGTGATATGTAAACTGTAAACTTGAGATGATGATTTTCTAATGGAAATAATCTTCACTTTCCATCACTTACTTGTGCAATATTGATGATCCTATATGAATGGTTTGGTAAAATCTTTCCATCTAACTTGTAGAATACTTCAAGCGTAGTAGTGATAAAAGAAACATTAAAGTTTGCATTCTTTAGTTTAACCCTCTTCTTTATTCTATTTCATTTATTTAAACAATTGTACAAAAGGTATTAGCTTAATCTAAGATGGGGTATGCGCAGTTTTAGCTTTTATTTCCCAAAGTAGAGTAGGAATGTATGAGGATGGAGACACTTTAGGGGAACAACTATTGATAATTTGTTATGATTTACTGTGTTACTTAAGGCCAAAACAAAAAATATTATTAAGATATTACTTTAATCTAAGATGGTGGCGTATTATTGTGAAGTTTGCAGATGACAATTGTTAAATATTTATTTAAATTTACTTTGAAGTATTGCTCATCTTGTTATCGAGTTGCTAAAAGAAAATTATTGTTAAAATATTAGTTTAAACTAAAATGGCGGCATATTAGCGTGACAGTATGACCGTTTTGCAGAATACAATTGTTAAATACATATTTTTGCTCAAATTTGCTTTGAAATAATACTGATTTTGTTTTTGAATTGCTAAAACCACAGTTTTGTTGAAATATTAGCTTAAACCAAGATGGCGGCTTATTAGCTTGAAATTTTGTTGTTTATGTCAGATAGCAACAATTGTTAATACTTTATTTGCTCAAATTTGCTTTGAATTTCTGCTATTTTTGTTTATAAGTTGCTAAAGCAAAAATATTTGTTTAAACTAAGATGGCGGAGTATTAGCGTAAAAAGTTGCAAATAACAATAATTGTTAACTATTTATTTTTGCCTGAATTTGTTTTAAAATACTCATCTTGCTAGTGTGTCACCAAAACAAAAATGTTGTTAAAATATTAGTCTAAACTACAGCTAGACACGAATAATGTGGCTGGTATAATAGGCAACTTGATATACACAAAAATTATGTTTACTGTGGTTGCAGTCATACCTTTGACCGTGAAATTTTGCCTGTTTTATAGATAACAATAGTTTAAAACATATTTTTGTTTAATTTTGCTTTTTTTGAGTTGTCAAAATAATAATATTGTTATTATATTAGTTTAAACTAAGATGGCGGCGTATTACTGTGAAGTTTGTTTGCTTTGCAGATAACATATGATAAATACACATTTTTAGCTATTTTTTTAATTAAAATACTGCTATTCTTGTTCTTTAGTTGCTAAAACAAAAGTGTTGTTTGAAATATTAGCTTAAACCAAGATGGCGGCGTATTAGCATGAAAATTTGACTTTTTTTATTTTATTATTTTAGGACTAGATTTAATAGAATTTTGCATTTTTAGCAGCTTATGACCAAATTTTGATGTTTTTTAAAAATATTTTTACACTTTATGGCCGGATTTTGCTATTTCTAACAGTATTTTGATATTTTGTAGCCCGATTTTGCTTTTTTTGTAAAAGTTTATGATTTTTTTTTACATGTTTTAACATAGAATTTTACTATTTTTAACAATATTTTGATATTTTATGATGCTAGTTTTTGGATATTATGATTTTTTTGGCTGAATTTTTATGCCTTAGAACAATATTTTGATGTTTACAGACCGGATGAGCAAACTATTTTTGAACATTTTATGAATACAATTTTGCACTTTTAAACCGTTAATTTTAGCTGAAAATATTTTAAAGCTTTATGGCCGGAAAAAAATTATTTTTTACTTTTTATGAATAGAAATTTGCATTTTTTAACAGTTTATGGCTACATTTTGATGCTTCCTGGCAATAAAATATTATTGATTTTATAATAATACAATTTTTGACTGTTTTTGGCCAGATTTTGGTTTTTTATGACATAGTTTTAGTATTTTTTAAAATTCATAAATAGTACTTTTTTTGAACAATTTATGGCTGGATTTTGGTGCTTTTTATCAATATTCATAATTTTAGTGCTTTTTGACGTTTTATAAATTAAATTTTAAATTTTGATAATTTATGGCCGGATTTTCTTATTTTTGACTTTTTATGAATATGAATTCTACATTTTTAAACAGTTTAAAGGTAAGATTTTATTGTTTTTTTAACAATATTTTGATATTTTATAGCCAAGTTTTGCAATTTTTTAAATTTTACATTTTTTATTGTTGGATTTGGTGCTTTCTGACAAAATTTTGATGTTTTTAAGCTGCATTTTGTTTTTTTTTTTGGCATTTTATAAACAAAGTTTTTAACCGGTTTTTGAAAATATAGTTTTTGTTATTTTTAATTTTTTATTAGTTTTGCAGTGAGGCCCAAAAACACTAGCCACTACTCACAAAATGTTTCTGTTCTTATACTTATTATAGTATAACTAAGTGGAGTTTTGTTGATCTACAAAAATGATTATTTATTGACAGTGCTTTGGGCAGTTTAGAATACTTTTTGATAGATCTGCATATTTCTGTTAACATAAATTATTACTGTAAGTTGTTTGACAGTTTTAGTAACTTTTTGAAGTTTACAGTAACTTTTTCACACTTATAGTAAAATTTTGAACAGTTTAAGGTCTTGTTTGACAGATCTGGACATTTTTTGCCAACTTATTACATTGCTGAAAACTATATGATAGTTTTAGTAACTTTTGACAGATGTAATATTTTTGACAGTTTAGTAACTTATTAACAAATGTAATTATTTTGGACAGTGTTTTTGTCAGTTTAGAATACTTTTTGACAAATCGGCTATATTTCTGCCAACATAAATTATTACTGTAAATTGTTTGACAGTTTTAGTAACTTTTTGAAGTTTTTAGTAACTGTTTCACAGTTATAGTAACATTTTGAACAGTCCAACGTTCTATTTGACAGATCTCGCAACTTTTTGCCAACTTACTACATTACTGAAAACTGTTTGATAGTTTTAGTAACTTTTGATAGATATAGTAATATTTTTGACAGTTTAGTAACTTCTTAACATTTGCAATTATTTTTTGACAGTTTAGAATACTTTTTGACAGATATTTCTGCCAACATGAATTATTACTGTAAATTGTGTAACAGCTTTAGTAACTTTTTGAAGTTTACAGTAACTTTTTCACAGTTATAGTAAAATTTTGAACAGTATAAGGTCTTGTTTGACAGATCTGGAAACTTTTTACCAACTTATTACATTGCTGAAAACTATATGATAGTTTTAGTAACTTTTGACTGATGTAGTAATATTTTTGACAGTTTAGTAACTTTTCAACATTTGTAATTATTTTTTGGCAATTTAGAATACTTTTTGATAGATATTTCTGTCAACATAAATTATTACTGTAAACTGTTTGACAGTTTTCGTAACTTTTCGAAGTTTACGGTAACTTCTTTACAGTTATAGTAACATTTTGAACAGTTCAAGGTCATATTTGACAGATCTGGCAACTTTTTGCTAACTTACGTTGCTGAAAATTATTTGATAGTTTTAGTAACTTTTGACACATATAGTAATATTTTTGACAGTTTAGTAGCTTTTTAACATTTGTAATTATTTTTTGACAGTTTAGAATACTTTTTGGCACATGTTTCTGTTGACATAAATTATTACTGTAAGTTGTTTGACAGTTTTAGTAACTTTTTGAAGTTTTTAGTAACTTTTTTACAGTTTTAGCAACATTTTTAACAGTTTAAGGTCCTGTTTGACAGATCTGGCAACGTTCTGACAACTTATTACATTGCTGAAAACTATTTGATAATTTTAGTAACTTTTGACACATATAGTAATATTTTTGACAGTTTAGTAATTTTTTAACATTTTTAATTATTTTTTGGCAATTTAGAATACTTTTTGACAAGTATTTGTTTCAACATAAATTATTACTCTAAACTGACAGTTTTAGTAACTTTTTGAAGTTTACAGTAACTTTTTACAGTTATAGTAACATTTTGAACAGTCCAAGGCTCTATTTGACAGATCTTCAAACTTTTTGTCAACTTATTACATTTCTGAAAACTATTTGATAGTTTTAGTAACTTTTGACAGATGTAGTAATATTTTTGACAAATTAGTAGCTTTTTAACAAATGTAGTTATTCTTGTTAGTGTTTTTGGCAGTTTAGAATCATTTTTGACAGATCTACATATTTTTGTCGACATAATTTATTACTGTTTGACTGCTAAAGTGCATTTTTGCAATTTTTAGTTACTATTTTACAAATGTAGTAACATGTTTGACAATTTAAAATACAGTTTGACATGTCAGGCAGATGGTACGAGTTTTATTACATTGCTGTAAGTTGTTTAACAATTTTAGTAACTATTTGAAGTTTTTAGTAACTTTTTGCATTTTTGACAGGTTTGGAAAATTTTTGCGAACTTATAACTTTACTGAAGCCATAATTAATTCATCTATTAATATGGAAAATGGTTGAAAGGGGCAAAACAAATCAATTGTACAAAAGGTATTAGCTTAATATAAGATGGTGGGGAATGCGCAGTTTTTGCTTTTGTTTTCTAAAATGGACTAAGAATGTATGAGGTAGGAACAACAAGTTTAGGAAACAATTATTGATAACTTGTTTATCAAATTTGTTATGAGCTTTAAGTGGCACTGTACACTTAAAGCTTAATCTAAGATGGCGGCGTATTAGCGTGAAATTTTGAGTTGTTTTGTTGTTTATATACATATTTTTGCCCAAAGTTGCTTTGAAATATTGTTCATTTTGGTCATAAGTCACTGAAATCAAAAGTTTGATAAAAAATTAGTTTAAACTAAAATGGCGGCGTATTAGCATGAAATTTTGTTTGTTTTGCAGATAAAACAATTGTTAAATGCTTATTTTGGCCCAAATTTGCTTGAAACACTGTACATCTTGCTTCTGAGTTGTTAAAACAAAAGTATTCTTAGCTTAAACTAAAATGGCGGTGTATTAGCGTAATATTATGCCTATTTTGCAGATAATAATTGTTAATTTTATTGTTTTACCTAATTTGATTTTAAAGTACTTCTTAAACCAAGATGGCAGCAAAAATATTAGTTTAAAACAAAATTGCGGCACATTAGTGTAATATTATGCCTATTTTGCAGATAATAATAATTGATAAATTTACATTTTTGCTCAAATTTGATTTAAAGTATTGCTCATAAGTCACTAAAATCAAAAATTTGATAAATAATTATTTAAACTAAAATGGCGGCGTATAATCATAAAATTTGATTTGTTCTGCAGATAAAACAATTGTTAAATTCATATTTTGGTTCAAATTTGCTTGAAACACTGTTCATCTTGCTCCTGAGTTGTTAAAACAAAAGTATTCTTAGCTTAAACTAAAATGGCGCTGTATTAGCGTGAAATTTTGTTTATTTTGCAGATAATAATAATTGTTAATTTTGTTTTTTTGCCTAAATTGATTTTAAAGTACTTTTCATCCCGCTTTTGAGTCGCTAAAACGAAAATGTTGTTAAAATATTAGCTTAAACTAAGATGGCAGCAAAAATATTAGTTTAAAACAAAATGGCGACGTATTAGCGTAATATTATGCCTATTTTGCAGATAATAATTGATAAATTTATATTTTTGCCCAAATTTAGCAACACTTTAAAGCAAATTTGCCCATAAGTCACTAAAATCAAAAATTTGATAAAAAATTAGTTTAAACTAAAATGGCGGCGTATTAGCATGAAATTTTGTTTGTTTTGCAGATAAAACAATTGTTAAATGTATATTTTGGTTCAAATTTGCTTGAAACACTGTTTATCTTGCTCCCGAGTGGATAAAACAAAAGTATATTTAGCTTAAACTAAAATGGCGGTGTATTAGCGTGAAATTTTGTCTATTTTGCAGATAATAATAATTGTAATTTTATTTTTTTGCCTAAATTGATTTTAAATTACTTCTTATACCGTATTGAGTCGCTAAAACGAAAATGTTGTTAAAATATTAGCTTAAACCAAGATGGCAGCAAAAATATTAGTTTAAAACAAAATGGCGTCGTATTAGTGTAATATTATGCCTATTTTGCAGATAATAATAATTGATAAATTTATATTTTTGCTCAAATTTGTTTTAAAATGATGTTCGTCTTGCCCATGAATTATTAAAACAAAAATGTTGTTAAAGTATTAGCTTAAACCAAGATGGCAGTATATTGTCGTGAAAGTGTGCTTGCTTGTCAGACAACAGCAATTGCTAAATACTTATTTTTGTCCAAAATTGCTTTGAAATACTACTCATTCTGTACTCGATATGCTAACACAAAATTATTGTTATTATTTACAAGACAAAGGTTCTTTAGAAAATTTTGTTGTTAATTTTGCTTTATATTATATTAAATTATGAAATTAATAGTAAATTTTTTAGTCAAATCAAAAAAGTATTGAATATATTTACTAATCCAAGATGGCGGCGTATTAACGTCAAAGTTGACTTGTTACGTAATAAACGAGAGACATTGGTAGATAAAATTTGTTGTTTTTTGATAAACCGTGTGGGTTTTAAGAAAATTGGAAGAACTCGATTTGAAGTTCTGCTTAGCAAAAGCTATTTTGAGATTTTTAATTTGAACAGTGGCGTGCTAAAATTGCTAAAAATTTAATTTCTGAGAGCACGTTTTCATATAACCAGCCGTTAGCTTCTTTTTCTACAAATTTGCGTCCAAACACTGTTTTCAAAATGTTATTACAGTTTGTAGAAGTTACCTAAAACGCTTTTTTGAGAAAAAGTGTCTTAGCTAACACCAAAACTATCTAGTCTTTACCCAGGAGTCAAAAATTAGAAAACTATTCATATATATATATATATATATATATATAAATATATATTTTTGGAGGAAGAAGATATTATTTAGTTAATCTCATCTCATTCAAATAACATCTTAAATCAACACTGATAACTGAAATTCTATCCACACTTCCTATTACTACTACTTGTAATATGATAATTACGCACAACTAATATTGACTTATCTAGTTTGCATATATGACCTGTGCGTTTAACTCTTAATTAATTATCTTACTAATTAAAAATTCCTTAATTAATCCGACATGTCATAAATATACGCCGTATGGAATTACAATCGCACATGATAATCGCATGATTGAGTTAATTGGAAATTATGTCGCATATATTACTAACGACATGTTGTTGTCTATTAATTTTTTTAAATTTATAATAAATAAGCACGACCTACGACCCAAACAAATTGGCAACATCCTCATTACAATGAATTTAAAGTAATAAATGAATCATCTCATTTTTATTTATTATTATCTATTTTTCTCGTTTACTATTCAGCATAAAATTATTATTCATCATTGCTTTTGTTGATATTGAAACCTGATACAAAGGAAGTCGTTGATAATGAAGATAATGTGACAATTAACTATATGAATCATGAATAATTGATGCAGCTGTCGTTGACTTTCGCGGTAAACAAAGGTTTGAACTGTGCACTGTAGGTTGGTAATGTTAATTAGTTTTAATGAAACGAGTGAAAGTTGAAATATGTTTTTTAATAGCTGATGATTGATTTGTTATTGATTGCAAGAGAAATGGATAAAGTAATATTTTAACTTTCTTTAATGAGAAGTAGAAAATATTTTAATTAGGTTAACTTTTGAGCTTTATATAAATTTTGATTTTTATGTTTTTTTTTTTGTTTTAGCTGCTTCATATCGTGGTCCAGGTGAAGATGAAGAGCCCGACCACTATGCAGAACGTATAGCCTTTACCGGGAATTCGCGCATCCTGGGTCCGGCTTGCATTGTAGTCGGTTTTGTTATGTTGGCGGCGGGCATAGCTCTATGTGTGCTCACACGTCGCGCTAGACAAAGAGAACAAACCGTGGGATTCCATTGTCCATTACACGGTGACTTCTATCCGCTCAGTCCCGTTACAAGCTCAAAAACAATCGGTAAGTAAATAATATTTATTCACTGAGGGTATATTACATAATTAATTTGATTATAATTGCATTTATGAAATTTCAGCTGATTCAAACATAAAACGATTCTATTCCATATTTATCATTAACTGAGGGTATTTCACATACGTTTTTTTATTACAATCAACTGAGGGTACATTACAAACTTTTTTTAATAGATTGAAATATGTAATAGTAATTTATAAATAAAAGGATTCAACTATTTTATATTTAGCAACTGAGACTACATTATGGCAACTAACTGAGGATATTTTACATAAGTGTTTTATTACAATCAACTGAGGGTACATTAAAGACTTTTTTAAATTTTTGAATTTAGAAATGTCAAGTAATTTATAAATAAAAGGATTTAACTATTTCATATTTAACAACTGAGACTACATTGTGACAACCAACTGAGGGTACATTAGATGCACACTAGATTGAGGTCTACTCGTGGTGGTATGTGCTATTGATTACAGTATTTTATTGTAGATTTTTTTTTAGTTGTTGTGCTTACTGTTGCGTGGTATTAATTTAGGCAGGTCTATAGCTTGGGCTAGTTGGCTTTTCTTCCTCATTTTTAGAATTTTGAGGGTGTTGGCTAGGTACATTTTCCCAATTTGTGTCTACAAGGTTTTTGATTTTTACGCCTTCTTCCTGCTTAGTTTTTTAAAAAAATTTTGAACTTTTAAAGAGGAACTCTCGTTTTGGGTTAGAAGTTGTTGGGTTTTTATTTCTTTCAAATTGGACGAGGTTTGAATGTAGACTTTTTTGTAGGTTTTCAGTAGTTTGCAGAGAGAGGGGTGTCTCCCAGATGGACTTTGCACATTGTCTTGACCGGTAAATTAAGTTGGGAGTCTGTTGCAGAGTTTATCCAATTTTTTTTTTAAATACTTTTGCAGTGGGAGTTTTTGATAGTAATTTTGTTTTTGGTGTGGGTTGGAGGATTGAAGTGCTATGATGCCCCATGTTGGGCGCCAAATTGTCTTGATCACTTTTTCGAAATGGTCCAGATTTTGCGACAATGGTTTTGATTGAAGATATAAGACGCAGCTAGGTCCTAATTTAAAATTGGTGGGAGTCTGTTAAAGAATTTTGTGGGAGTTTTACATGATAATCTTGTTTTTGGTGTGGATTGAACGACTGAGGTGTTTTGCTTTAAGATGATGCCCTATGCTTTGCTCCAAATACTCTTTGTCATGCTTTTGGAGAATGTTTTATAGTCAATGTTTTTGGGTGATGATTTGAGATACAGTAGTCCAAATTTTGGAAACTGGTCTAGGTGCGGCGACAATGGTCTTGGGTGATAATGTCACAGCTTGGCTCTAAGTTAGACCTAAAAAGTTTCGGTTTTATTTTGTCAAGTGGA
Organism: Tachinus rufipes; assembly: GCA_963932245.1. Lineage (NCBI taxonomy): Eukaryota > Metazoa > Arthropoda > Insecta > Coleoptera > Staphylinidae > Tachinus > Tachinus rufipes. The sequence continues at coordinate 94,783,971 of OZ010746.1, forward strand.
CGTCGCGACAAAGCTAATAAGTTTAGTGGCCTCTTTGCGTATTATGCTGTGTAGTTGACTGAGGTCTTGGCTAAATTTCTGCCGATGACTGTGGTTTTGTACATATTTCTGCCAATGCCTTTGGAATCTTTTTTACATTTCTGCCTATGATATTGGGGTTTTGTCTCGATTTCTACCGATGACTTTGCAATTTTGTTCAGATTTTTACCGATGACCTTAGGGTCTCATCTACACAGGTATTCTTAGGTTGCTACGTAGTTAAGTAAAGCGTTAGAATCTAGTTGTTTAGGTGCCGCTTGAGTGTCAGTGCAGATTTGTGCTTTAGGGCCATTGCAGAAGTTTGTCGCCAGGTGATGATTCTTCTATTTGACGATGGAGGTTAAGAATAATGTTTACTTTGGTTGCCAGTCTATGGTAACTTAAGCGAATGCAATTATTTATATGATCTGATACTGATTTTCGTTGTTCTTAGATAGCTTGTTGTTGTGTAGTCGGAGCAAATTGAGCTCATAACACGTAGATTGATTTTGGTTTAGGTGTTAGTATTTTTTAGGATCTGTTGTGGTTGCTAGTGGCGTTAAGTTGTTAATTGTTTTTGTAGGTTTTTTCTTGATCAAACTTTTGGGGATTTAGCTTTTGATAAGTGATGTGGCTTTTTTATATCTTGTTTGTTATTTTTTGGACATTTTGGGAGACATGGAGATTAATTCCGGTGCAAGCGTTGATATATTTTTTGGATCTTTTGGAGTTGCCAGTAGCGTTACAGAGGTTGAAGTCATAATCGTTTTAGCATGTTTGGCTTGGTCAAGTATCTGGTTATTTATCTGAAGAATCTAGTTTTTGGTAGGTGATATTTGGGATTTAAACTTTCTGGCCAGAAGTGTGACAATAGTCAATAACTTGGCTAAAAGTTTAAATGAAGATAAACATATCACAGGATTTCTTATTGCGGAGTGATCTGGGATGGAGCAGGATTGGATGTTTAAATTCTAGTTTGCTTTTAGCTTGAGATAGGCTTGACAAGATTGGTAACTTGCGGTGTATGGCCTTTTACTACATGCTTGGATTTTTTGGTTTTGTTGCATTTGGAGCTGGAATGGGTTGTGGTGCATTTTTCGCAAAGATGGTATGAGTTGCACGCTTACAACGCTGACAATTTAGCAGTTTCAGCAGACTTACATTTATATTCTTCTCTGGGTACACAACGGGAACCTGCACTGCAATTATGGCATCGTACGGTTGCTCATTATTCAGCGTTTCGACCTTGGAACACTTGGAGCTTTGTTTTTACTTTGGTACCCTTGTTTGAGGATCGTAGCGAAGAGTGAGTTCAGGGTCGGAGCGTTTAGTTGCTATGGTCAGAGTGAGGGTACCTGTTGAGATGATATTTCTTAGCTTTTAGTGTTTTGCGGAAGCCGAACGTACAGTTTTTGACGGAAAGGCGGACAATTGTTATTTTTACAGATTTTGAAATACGTTTTTGCTACGTATTATTACAGGAGGAGGCTGTCTTGTGTTATCCAGAAGGGGTGATGAAAAAGTTGGAAGACTTATTGGAACTAAGGGTTTAGAGGACGGGCCTGCTTGGGTTGTCTTAGCCTTAGTGGCCGTTTAAAGACCTTTTGACCGGATGGCCTAGCTGATGCGGAAGGCCCCTGACAGGCAGCAGCTGTTGGCTTATTAGAGTAATTAGAAAAATAAACCTTTTTCTGGTCTTTCTGTCGGACCTTCTTATTTTTGGAAGATGTTAGGCCCTTTGATCTGATGGCTGATGCTGAAGGTGCCCGACGCGATGCTTATTAGAGTAATTTAAAAAAAAGAAGCCTCATTCTGGTTCTTTCTTGAGTTCTTGTATTGATTCAATGTGATGAATTTCTCTGGACTTGCATCACTTTCTCATTCTTGCAGGTTGTAAGACTTTTTGGCTTGATAGCCTAGCTGGTGCTGAATGCATTTGATGAGAGGTGGCTGGTGGCTTATTAGACCATTTAAAGAAAAAAACTTTATTTTGGTATTTTTTTGACTTGTGTTGGTCCACCATGATGAATTCTTACTCTGGACTTCTATTACCTTTTTATCTTCGGAGGTTGTTAGACTTTTTGGCCCTATAGCTTTGCTGATGCTGAAGGTGCTTAAGGCGAGGCGGCCAGTTAGAGCAATTAAGAAAAGAATCCTCATTCTGAGTTGATTTCTTCTATCAGTCCACCGTGATGAATTCCTTTTTTAGATTTCCATCAATTCCTTATCCTCTGAGTTTGTTAGACTTTTTGGCCTGATGGTCTAGTTGATGCTGAAGGCCTTTGATGATAAGTGGCTGGTGGCTTATTTGATTAATTATAGAATAAAAAATCATTTTTGTTTTTTTTTGTGTTTTGGTCTACTGTAATGAATCTCTCATCTGGATTTCCATTATCTCCTAATTTTCAGAGATTTTTAGATCTATTGCTTTTCTAGCGGGTCTATTTAGCGAGATTGGTATTTGGAATGTTACAAACTATTACAAGTAATTATGCATGGGAAATTGGTAGGGACGAAGAAGAATGGTGGTTTAATTGCTCCCCAAACCAATCATTTAGAAGAGCAATTGATAGAGTCAACTTTTGAAAGAAGACGACAAATTAAGAAAAAAGAAGAAGAATGGTTGGTGTTTTTGTCGACTAGGTGGTTGGTAGGGGTAGACAGGCCTATTAGTAACTGTTAAACTTTTTCTTAAAGCAATCATTTTGTTGCTTTTGAAATTTCTTATTAACTTTAAAATGTTTTTAGACTCACTTTTGACTAGAGTTACTATGAATTTCTCCAATGATCTCTTATGTTATTGTAAGAAATTTTTTATGTGGTCTAAGGTTTTATGATCTTTTTTTAGGCATTATTACTTTCTATGTTTGTTGCCTACGGATGTAAACACTTTCACAGTCTTAAAACTAACCACAGTTGGATTATTGTTACTAGTTGGGTTGCTGACCAACAAAGTGATGCAGAGCGTAGCGTTCTTTCTAAATGGATCCGTTACTTCATATAGGAATGCAAACATACACATGTCTTCTATATGGCTTGGTGTGCCCAACACCTCGATTGCCTACCCCGAAAGGGAACGGAATATGGGCTTTTTTGTTCTACTATTTTTTACGTTTATTTGTCTCCTTGGTTTGAACAATTTTATTAGCATAGGAGAAGACTTGTTTTATAATTTTTTTGTGAATCAAGTGGGCGTGCTTGATTTAAGGGTTTTATCACGGTCATCTCAACTTTTCTTCTAAACTCTGCCTATGTATAGCACGGAAAGAAGGTATGTTTTAGTGTATCAGTTTTGTTACAATATACGCATGGGTTTGATTACAACAACTTAAAACGCTAGATATATTCTCTTAGGCAGCAGTGCTCGGTCAGCAATTGCGTAAATTTATAGGTAAGCTTACCGTGGTCTTGATCTACTCACGTCTCAGTTTTTGGGATTTACTTGGTTTAAGCCATGTCTCAATTTCTGGGATTAGCTTGGTTTAGCTGTGTTTTCTACTTTTCCATCGCTTCTGCCAGCTTTCTATAGTCATGCATCTTGCTTCTCTGCTTGCGGTTTTGCTTTTTTGATGAACAGCAAGTTTAGGGAAGGCGTTCTTGTTAGTGCAATATCCCAATCTGCAGCACATCCTGTTGCTGTACATCTTGTACTTCATTGCTTGACTTTACATTTGGGCATCGTACAGGATGATGTAGTAGGCAACTGTCTTCAAAATTTTGCGTTTATTGGTGTTCACTCTGGTTATGCTGGACATAATCTGCAACAATGCTATAACAGATTTTTTTTGCTTTTTGAATAGTTTCATTTAAATGTGTAGTGACAGATCTACACCCCAAGGTATTTAAAGTTTTAACGAGCGGATTTTTCTCCAACCTGCAATAACCATGGTTTCCGTTTTATCCGTCGCTGTAGGCAACTTATGTTGCTGCAACCAAATTTATCTAAGTGGGCCATCACGTGTTGGTTTTTGCCGTCATTATTATCTCAGACTTTCAGTAGCAGATTATCAGCGTAGATCACTAGCGTTATTCCATTTGAAACTGATAGACTAAGTATGACGTTGTAGTAGAGGTTCTACAAGTAGGGTCTTAGTATCTAGTATGGAGCCTTGTGGCACCTCGCAATTCAGGTCAATGTTCACACCCGTACTTGCGGTTAGTCAGGTAACTTTTTTTTCGTAATCTTTCTAATCTTGAACATTGCGCCGTTGGTGGATCGGCCTGGACGGAATCTAAATTGGTTTTTTGACAGAGATCTCGTTCTCCAGGATATTTAATAGCTGGTGCTTAAGTAGTTTGTTGTCGACATTCAGCAGACACAGGGGTCTGTACCTGGAGGTTTTAGACTTTTTATCTTTGCTTTTTTGATTAAAATGAGTTTGGCTACTTTTCAGCTGTCTGGAAAGCGGTTTTTCCGAAGCAGGGGAATTAGTGCAAACACTAAAGGTGGCCGGGTGTTTTTGGACGAGAAGTTTGACCGTTTTTGGTGGAACATCATCAGGGACCAATGCTTTCCTGTCTTTTAACTTTTTGGCTGCTGTTACTACTTTTTCTTCTACAAAAGATTCTGTTTTCTATGCATATTGCGGAAAGAGCTATGACAGGATTTGAGTATTTTACCTATAATTAGGTGAGAGAGTGGTGTCTCCCAGATGGACTTTGCACATTGTCTTGACCGGTAGATTAAGTTTGTTGGGAGTCTGTTGCAGAATTTATCAAAATTTTCTTAAAAATACTTTTGCAGTGGGAGTTTTTGATAGTAATTTTGTTTTTGGTGTGGGTTGGATGATTGAAGTGCTATGATGCCCCATGTTGGGCGCCAAATTGTTTTGATCACTTTTTCGAAATGGTCCAGGTTTTGCGACAATGGTTTTGGCTGAAGATGTAAGACGCAACTAGGTTCTAATTTAAATTTGGTGGAAGTCTGTTAAAGAATTTTGTGGGCGTTTTACATGATTATCTTGTTTTTGGTGTGGATTGAACGACTGAGGTGCTTTCTCTAAGATGATGCCCTATGCTTTGCTCCAAATACTTTTTGTCATGTTTTTGGAGAATGGTTTATGGTCAATGTTTTTGGGTGATGATTTGAGATACAGTAGTCCAAATTTTGGAAACTGGTCTAGGTGCGGCGACAATGGTTTTGGGTGATAATGTCGCAGCTAGACTCTAAGTTAGACCTTAAAAGTTTCGGTTTTATTTTGTCAAGTGGACGTGGCGACAAAGCTAATAAGTTTAGTGGCTTCTTTGCGTATTATGCTGGGTAGTTGACTGAGGTCTTGGCTAAATTTTTGCCAATGACTATATGGTTTTGTACATATTTCTGCCAATGCCTTTGGAATCTCTTCTACATTTCTGCCTATGATATTGGGGTTTTGTCTAGATTTTTACCGATGACTTTGCAATTTTGTTCAGATTTTTACCGATGACCTTAGGGTCTCATCTACACAGGTATTCTTAGGTAGCTACGTAGTTAAGTAAAGTGTTAGAATCTGGTTGTTTAGGTGCCGCAGATTTGTGCTTTAGGGCCATTGCAGAAGTTTGTCGTCAGGTGATGATTCTTCTATTTGACGATGGAGGTTAAGAATAATGTTTACTTTGGTTGCCAGTCTATGGTAACTTAAGCGAATGCAATTAGTTATATGATCTGATACTGGTCTTCCCTGTTCTTAGATAGCTTGTTGTTGTGTAGTTGGAGCAAATTGAGCTCATAACACGTAGATTGATTTTGGTTTAGGTGTTAGTATTTTTTAGGATCTGTTGTGGTTGCTAGTGGCGTTACGGGGTTAATTGTTTTTGTAGGTTTTTTTATCAACTTTTTGGGGATTTATCTTTGATGTGGCATCTTCATATCTTGTTTGTTTTTTTTTGGACATTTTGGGAGACATAGAGATTAATTTTGGTGCAGGAATTGGTATACTCTTAGGATCTTTTGGAGATGTCAGTGACGTTATGGGGGTTGACGTCATAATTGTTTTTGTAGGTTTGTTTTGGTCAAGCATCTGGGTATTTATCTGAAGAGTGTAGTCTTCTGGTAGGTGATATCTGTGCTTCAGACATTCTGGCCAAAAGTGTCACAATAGTCAACTACTTGGCTAGAAGTTTAAATGAAGATAAATAAATTTCTTTAAGCCAAGAAAGTATTAACTAATTTCTAACTGAAAAGCGTTTCCTAATTTTTTTTGCGGACATTGGGCTTGGGATGGAGCAGTAGTTTTCTTTTGAGAAGCAGGTGCATTGCATCGGATTTTTGAATTCTAGCTTACTTTTAGGTTGAGATAGGCTGGGCAAGCTTAATAACTTGCGGTGTACGGCTCTTTACTACGTGTTTGGACTTTTTGGGTCTATTGCATTTGGAGCTAAATAACTGGAATAAATCCGCACTTGATTGTAATCTAACTGAGAGGCTGGATGTATGTATGTTGAATTTGAACAGAGATGACTGCTCCTGAAATACGTTCTTGTCTGGTATTATTACAAGAGGAGGCCGATACGTGTCATTTGCGGGGAATGAAAAAGTTGCATGACTTGTTAGGGCTTAAAGGGTCGGAGGATGGACCTACTTGGGTTGTTTTGACATTAGGGGCTGGTTGAAGGTTTTTTGTCTTTATTGCCCAGCTGATGCGGAAGGTGCCTGACGTGAGACGGTTGATGGCTTATTAGAGCAATTAGAAAAAGAATTTTTATATTGGTTTTTTTTTTACTTCTTCTATGGGTTTATCATGATGATTTCTTTCTCTGGACTTTCATAATCTTTTTATCCTTGGAGCTCGTTAGACTTTTTAGCCCGATGCTTTAGATAATGCCGAAGGTGCTTGATGGAGGCGGTTGATGCTTATTATTAGAGCAATTATAAAAAGAAACCTTTACCTGGTTTTTTCTTGATTTCTTGGTTCTTTATGATGAACTTCTATAACTTTCTTGTCTTTGGAGATAGCCTATTTGGTCTGATGATTTAGCTCATGATGAAGGTGCTTGACGTAGGCAAGTAGGCCGATGGCTTATTAGAGCAATTTGAAAAAAAAACTTTATGGCTCTTCTTGAGTTTGTTTTCTGTAAAGAATTCTTTTTCTGAACTTTAATTACATCTTCATCTTTAGAGATTTGTTAGATCTATCGGATTTTGAACGGGTTTCTTTAGGAAGATCTGAACTGGTACTTCCGTGGTTGATAGTGTGGTCAAGCACGCTGAGAACTCTCTACGTATATCTTCTGTGCTATCTTGACATATGCCTGAATATAATCTTGTTGCTTCCGCTATTTCTTTTTAAAGTTTTTTTTTAGCTTGTTGGCTTGGTAATTTTTGTCTAGACGTATCTGCTTGAAATCGTCTTTATGGATGTCCATCTGGATCTGGATGTTCAGAGTTTGCTTGGTTTTTTTTATTGTAAATCTAACATAACTCAACTTTACTTAATATTTTTTAGAGGACATAGTAGTCTCGGGTATTTACGGACTAAAAGCTCTTTCCTGTTGGACATTGGGTGGGATTCTGCATTACTACAATTTATGCTTTTTGCTTTTAGCTGTAGAAGACACTTGCATAGTTTTATGGCTTAAAGCTAACCATCAGTCATATCACAGATAAGTTACAGCGGGAATTTGGGGATTTATCTTTAATGTGGCATCTTCATATCTTGTTTTTTTTTTTTTTTTGGGGACATTTTGGGAGACATCTCTAATTCTGGTGCAGGCATTGGTATATTTTTAGGATCTTTTGGAGATCTCAGTGGCGTTATGGGGGTTGACATCATAATCCTTTTTTAAGGTTTGTCTTGGTCAAGCATCTGGGTATTTATCTGAAGAGTGTAGTCTTCTGGTAGGTGATATCTGTGCTTCAGACATTCTGGCCAAAAGTGTCACAATAGTCAACTACTTGGCTAGAAGTTTAAATGAAGATAAATAAATTTCTAACTGAAAAGCGTTTCCTAATTTTTTTTTGCGGACATTGGGCTTGGGATGGAGCAGGAATTTTCTTTTGAGAAGCAGGTGCATTGCATCGGATTTTTGAAATCTAGCTTACTTTTAGGTTGAGATAGGCTGGGCAAGCTTAATAACTTGCGGTGTACGGCTCTTTACTACGTGTTTGGACTTTTTGGTTCTATTGCATTTGGAGCTAAATAGCTGAAATAAATCCGCACTTGATTGTAATCCGACTGAGAGGCTGGATGTAGTTAGATTTGAACAGAGATGGCAGCTCCTTAAATACGTTCTTGTTTGGTATTATTACAAGAGGAGGCCGATACGTGTCATTGGCGGGAATAAAGAAAAAGTTGCATGACTTGTTAGGGACTAAAGGGTCGGAGGATGGACCTACTTGGGTTGTTTTAGCATTAGGGGCTGGTTGAAGATTTTTTGGCTTTATTGCCCAGCTGATGCAGAAAGTGCCTGACGTGATCTTTATATTGGTTATTTTTTTACTTCTTCTATGGGTTTATCATGATGAGCTTGTTAGACTTTTTAGCCCGATGCTTTAGATAATGCCGAAGGTGTTTGATGGAGGCAGTTGATGCTTATTATTAGAGCAATTATAAAAAGAAACCTTTACCTGTTTTTTTCTTGATTTCTTGGTTCTTTATGATGAACTTCTATAACTTTCTTATCTTTGGAGATAGCCTATTTGGTCTGATGATTTAGCTCATGTTGAAGGTGCTTGACGTAGGCAAGTAGGCCGATGGCTTATTAAAGCAATTATAAAAAAAAACTTTATGGTTCTTCTTGTGTTTGTTTACTGTAAAGAATTCTTTTTCTGAACTTTAATTACATCTTCATCTTTAGAGATTTGTTAGATCCATCGAATTTTGAACGGGTTTCTTTAGGAAGATCTGAACTGGTACTTCCGTGGTTGATAGTGTGGTCAAGCACGCTGAGAACGAATATCTTCTGTGCTATCTGGACATATGCGTGAATATAATCTTGTTGCTTCCGGTATTTCTTTTTAAAGTTCTTTTTTAGCTTGTTGGCTTGGTAATTTTTGTCTAGACGTATCTGCTTGAAATCGTCTTTATGGATGTCCATTTGGATCTGGATGTTCAGAGTTTGCTTGGTTTTTTTAATTGTAAATCTAACATAACTCAACTTTACTTAACATTTTTTAGAGGACATAGTAGTCTCGGGTATTTACGGACTAAAAGCTCTTTCCTGTTGGACATTGGGTGGGATTCTGCATTACTACAATTTATGCTTTTTGCCTTTAGCTGTAGAAGACACTTGCATAGTTTTATGGCTTTTATTGTCAGTAGAAAAAATAACACGCAAAGCTAACCATCATCAGATAAGTTAACACCAAATAGTTTTACAACAGGAATATGGGCTCATTGGTCTAAATAACTTTAATAGCATAGGGGAATATATCGTTTTACCATTTTGTTTTCTTGAGATTCAAATAAGCGTGCCTGTCTGGTCTAAGAGGTTTTCTCACGGTCATTTCCACTCTACTTCTAAATTATACTTATCTATCGCATCAAAAGAAGGTATGCTCTGTCGTATCTGTTTTGTTACAATATACTCATAATTGGAACAACTTACAACGCTGGAGGTATTCTCCCAAATACCCATGCCCAGTCAGCAGTTGGGTAAGTTTATATATAAGCAAGCTCACAGTGGTCTCTAGCTACCTAAGCGCCAATTTCTGAGATTTTTTGAACTTTTCATTGTTATGCGTCTTACTTCCTTTTTTGTACCTTTTCTTCTCTCGATGTTTAGCAAATTTAGTGGAAACATTTCTGGTAGAGAAATGGTCACTTCTTTTTCGATAGTGCGGTGTTCATACTCATATTACTAATTTTTTCTGGAGAGACATCATTTTGTTACGGTGCACCTTCTACTTTATTGCTTAACTTCTTATTTGAGCACTGTACAGGACGATGGAGTAGACAACTGTCTTGAAAATCTTGCATTTATAGGTGCTTAGTTTGGCTATGCTGGGTATAATCCGCACTAATGCTGCAACAGATTTTTCTGCTTTCCTAATAGTTTGTTTTACATGTGTAGTGAAAGAGAGCGTACTATTGATCTACACTCCAAGGTATTTAACGTTTTTTGTTGTGCACCATCTTATGCATTTTTTCAATACCTCTACCGAGCGGATTTTTTTCCAACTTGCAATAACTATGGTTTCCGTTTTATCCGCCGCTGTAGGCGTTTTTCCGGTCATTATTATCTCAGACTTTCAGTAGCAGATGATCAGCGTAGACCACCAGCGTTATGCCATTTGAAACTGATAGACTAAGTATGACGTTGTAGTAGAGGTTCTACAAGTAGGGTCTTAGTATCTAGTATGGAGCCTTGTGGCACCTCGCAAGTCAGGTCAATATCCACACCCGTTCTTGCGGTTAGTCAGGTAACTTTTTTTCCGTAATATTTCTTATCTTGAACATTGCGTCGTTGGTGGATCGGCTTGGACGGAATCTAAATTGGTTTTTTGACAGAGATCTTGTTCTCCAGGATGATTAATAGCAGGTGCTCAAGTAGTTTGCTGTCGACATTCAGCAGACACAGGGGTCTGCACTTGGGGGTTTTAGCTCTTCTGTCTTTGCTTTTTTGATTAAAGTGAGTTTGGTTATTTTTCAGCTGTCCGGAAAGCGGTTCTTCCGAAGCAGAAATTTAGTGCAAACACTGGGTGTTTTTGGATGAGAAGTTTGATCGTTTTTGGTGGATCGATGCATTTTTGTTTTTTAACTTCTTGGCTGCTGTTACTACTTTTTCTTCTACAAAAGATTCTGTTAAGCCGTCTATGTTGCTTTGGTGTTTTCTATGCATGTTGCGGAAAGAGCTATGACAGGATTTGAGTATTTTACCCATAATTTGGTGACGATCTTAAATGCGTCGCTTTCAACGTTTTTGTTGATCTTTTCTAGAAGTTTTTTTTTTTTTAATGACGAAAATCTAAAAAGGTTTATCTAGTCCTTTTTGAGTCTTTAATTAGCGTTACGCGTTTGTTGTTCTGTAGCTAGTTTCTTTCTACGGGATCCGCACGTGCACATCTTGTTCTTATAGCTTTCCTCCTGCACCCGACACAGGCTTTTCTTTTCTTTATGTTGCTTACTGACGTTTTTTTTTTTGGAAGTTTTTTTTCACATTGCCAAACATTGCACGTGATACAGCTTTAGCCGTAAATGGTTTTGATGCACGTTCTAGTTTGTCGACAATACGGTAGATAGAATTTGTATGATTAACAGCGCTAATGAAAGTTAAGCAACGGCCGCTCCGGCCAAGACTTGAATTGAGTGACCAACAAAGTGATGCAGAGCGTAGCGTTCTTCCTAATATGGGTTCGTTACTTCATATAGGCATCCATACATACACAAATCTTTTATGTGGCTCGGTGTGCTTTCATCTTCACACCTAGCGGTATAAGAGGTTGTTGTCTGGCACTGTTGCCATTTACTTTACAGATGGGATAGAAGGCATTTGCGCTGCTTGTTGCGGACATGTATTTTTCTTTTTCCGCGCCTTTTGGACAGTTTTGTTCTATCAGTTCCGTTAAAGGAGCGGTTCTATGCCCCGGCTTTCACCACTGGAAACGCGATTTTTGCGTAATTTTAATTATGCACTTTTAATTTAGAGACTTTTACTGTTCCAGTGATGGCTTCTCTTGTAAGCGTAGGTCTTTGGTTGCGATGGCATATATTTCCATGGTTTGCAAACCCGCTCCAATGATTCTCGTTTTCATTCCATCTGCATTACCAGATATTTTTGTTTGGAAGAAGTTCTTTGCTTTCCTTCTTTAGGGTTAGAGTCAACGCTTCATTTTTTGGTTTTCTTCACATGTTTTTCCAGATTATTTCTCAGTTTTAACACTTTGGAGCAGCTTTGGATACATGAAGCAACTGTTTACTTCTACAAGAATTACTTGCCTGAGAACTGTCAGTCCCTTGATTTGACTTCTGGCTATAGTTGGCCTTTGTCTGGGTTTGTCTTTTTGTCACATCGACTCTTATCGAAGCTTACCATGAAGAGTCTACTATTATGGCTAGTATCAATAATCTTTTTGGCTTCAATCCTACACCCACTTTTGATAAAGGTCATTGGCTTTTAGTTTTTCATTACCTACTACATCTTTAGTGAAAGAGATAGTAAGTAACTTCTTTACCAGTTTTTGATTTTTTTCTGTTTTAGGGTCAATGACCAGCAGAAGGCTTTTATCACACTTTCTTTGGAGAGTTTTGATTTTACAAAAACACTTTTGGGATAAGCTTTTTCCAATGGTTATATTTGTTCCTTTTTTTATAGATTGCATCCATTAACTTAATAGTTTTTTTTTAATAGTGTAGCCTGTTGTTGCTTTGATTGGGCTTGACTATTTTTGAAGGCTATTTAAGATGGCTTAGCTGTGCTCTAAGCTGATCTTTTGTACTGGTTTTTGAAATTTTTTTTGCAAGTGTTAGAAGTCCCTTAATCCAATTATGATTTCCATAGAGTAGTTTGAACTGGGATGCCCACCTATCTTACTAATAGTTTGTTATCAAAGAAGGAGAAAGTGATATTAATTCTTTTGATGACCATCACTGGGTGGGTCACTCTAAATCATGATTACAATTGAGTAGTTTGAACTGTAATCACTTGTTTGGTTATGGGTATAGTTTTTTTTTATAATCTAATGAGTTTTTATCCTTCTTCTAAAGTTCATTCAGTACTCTGGGTTACATCTATTTTCTTAAGTGGGCTTGTAGGCAAAGATAAAATGATTTTGCGTTTTTTATAAAGTAGAAGCAGAAGTAATTATTGATTAAAGTTTGATGGTAGCTGTGGCTGAGGTGGAGACTACTGCACCAAAGCGTGTTTTTTTTGTTGGTCTACTCTGATAAACAGGTTTTTGTTTGTATTTTAGGTTGGAAAGTGATGCTTTTTGGCATTAGTGCAGAAAAATCTTTCTCAGCCGATCTAGAAGGGAAATCCTTAAGAACTTTTTTTTAAAATTTTTAAAAAATCAAACCAAACAGCTGTTGTTGATGTGGAGACTACTGCACTAAAGCCAAATGAAAGTGTTTTTTTGTTGGCCTACTTTGATAAACAGGTTTTTGTTTGTATTTTAGGTTGGAAAGTGATGCTTTGTGGCACTAGTGGAGAAAGATCTTTTGCATCTGATCTAGGGGGGAAATCTTTAAATACTTTTCTTTTTATTTTTATAAAATCAAACCAAACATGATTTTTTTGTTGAATTTGTTGGCGTAAATAGTCGTAAGCATTACGGATAAGATAGTATTTGTAGCACTTTCTTCGCTTCGATGCTGCAAACAATGCTTTCTTGTTCTTGATACTTAATATACTTACTTTGTTGTGGAGGAAAAAAAATTCTTGATTTATTTCGTATAAAAATTAACAATGGTAAATTGGCACCAATTCAAATTATTTGCATTACACTTCCCAAGGTCTTTTCCGGCTCAATTTTCTCGCATAAAATATGCAACAGATCAGCATTTTCCGAGTGCAAAAATACAATTTACATATGACTTAATTGCTCTCAGCTGCATCGATCCACATAAATTAATAATTAAAATCCATCCGCAAATATAGCGTGCAATCCACTATTACGTGTTGTTTATATTTTGGGGATGTCTCCCCGAGGAACTTATCCGCAAAACTTATAATATATACGACCCATAAGAGTCATAAATTGAACAAAAGATTTAAAAAATATTGAACAAAATTATAATAATTGAACTCATCTCACGACTTTGAATTTGCATAATAAATATTATGTATACTGCATTGCAGCACCTCAACATATTTGAAACAATACACGTGCCATATTTAAATGTGACTAATTAACATAAAGCAGTGAATAATCGCGCCGATTGTTTTCGCAATACTTTACTAAATTTATTCATATAAACATAAAATATGGATTCGTTAAAGTGCGAAAATAACCGTGCCATTCAGTGCTAATATACTTGGCAATCAATTTAGAAAGGGAAATCGATTTTAGTAGTTTTTGTATAAATGTTTAGATTTAGTAATAGGGTAAATACATCGTTTAATTTTTATTGATATTACTTTATTATATAATTTTAAAAATACTTTCACTGTATGATTGATAATCTATAAAGATGTACGGAAGTAAACATTTAATCTTAATAATAATAAATTCAATAAAACTGTCCAGACAATTAAATATGCACTCCGTCCTTGCGTAGTTGGAAAAAATATAAACAAAAGATGAAGATGCGTTGTTTTGTGGTTGCATTCATGGTTTGATAATTCATATGAACATTGAACTTTCACCACATCCTATAATATACTGGCGTGCAGCGGTGTGTAAATTTAGAAACATTTCAATGTTTTCTAATGGTTGGCAGTGTACACCGGCTGCACAACTGGGCGCCTTCATTAATGTGTCTACATATAAATACATACTTACTATAAAAAATGTAATGCATTTTCCAACAACAAATGATGGAAAATAACAAGAAAATACATTTTAAATTAAAACAATTTGTTATTTGTTTACAATGCAAGTGCTTATTTTGTTTGCTTTTGTGTACTTTAAATTTGTAGAAATAGTATACAGATTGTCGAAATTATTCCAACCCATAGCATGAATGTGGAAGAGGTAAAAATCGCACCCGTTTTTGTCATGCAAAGTTTAAGTGTATAGGAAATTACTAAAGGATTCAACATCCAATAGATTTTTTAAATTTTTTACTACTGCCAAAGGGACATAATATACATAATAATTACTATTATTTCAACGGCAGCAATAACGAAACAAATGAATCATAAAAATATATTTATATCTCGTCTAACATGTCTGTAATAGTATATTGATCGATGTATATAACTGCATTCTGCGAACAAAAAAAAAACGAAGAAAAGAAAGGAACAATGACACGGTATGCATGCAGCCTGGGGAGTGTCATTAACCATTCAATTCATTATTCCGCAAAGGTGTGAGTGAGCTCATGTTGCGCTTACACTTTGAAATAATGTAAATAACTAAACACCCAAGTGTCTGCAGTTGTATGTGTTGGTGTCGATCAAAGCCTATCCCAAGGTAAAATGTGTAATTACAAGAGCGTGTGCAAGAAGCCATAAGGAGATAGAATACATACAACCGTTTGGAAACGTCTCATATCACATATTATATAAGCTTATCAGTGTGTGTTTTAAAGCAAGGACGAGCAATCAGTAATGGGTTTTTATTTTTATATAATGTATAAATAGATATTTTTTTATTTGATCTCAAGATGATTTATAAATGAAAGTCTTACAAGGACGTTTGACATTTGATAAATGTTTTCAGTTGGAGATTATTAAATTATTAGTAATCATGCATGGCTGATTGATTAAACAATTAGAGCGCGTCTGGATAGTTTTATTATAGAATACTAGAGCTAATTCTAATAAATATTCACACAATTTGTGCAACAAGTATACTAATTAAACTACTAACACTTACAAGGCAGACTAGTGTAATTACCACTTAATTATCTCGAACAATTCAGTGTTATTTATAATGTTATTTTGCTATTTGAAGTACAAAAGAAGTCATTATGAATAAGCTAAAAATGAATGATTTAAATCAAGATGTGTAGAGTATAAACATTCATTTAAATTGAAAAGAAAATCAATAATCATTCAAATAATCATTCGAGTTATTATGCAAGTTACTCGATTATTTAAATAATATGAATTAATCGAGTATTGAAACTATTGATTAATTTTAAATTTACGTAAAAAAGTGAAAAATCAATTTATGTCTGAAAACACTAAAAAAATGCAAAATGGTTTTTATGGAATGTTTTCAGATAATATTAATAAAATGCAGTAATAGAACGTCACTGTTGACAGTTAACTTCAGTTTATTCTGTTAAACGTCATATTTGAAACTACTGAAAGTTTATACTGATTGTTAAATGTCACTTTTGACAGTTGACACTTAACATGCATTGCCGCATGTCATATTTGACAGTTAAAAAAGGTTTTTAGATAATATTAATAAAATGCAATCATACAGAAAGTCACTTTTGACAGTTAAACTCAGTTTATTCTGTTAAACGTCAAATTTGATGCTACTAATAATTTTCACTGATTGTTAAGTGTCACTTTTAACAGTTGACAATTAACATGCATTGCCGAATGTCATATTTGACAGTTAAAGAAGGTTTTCAGATAATATTAATAAAATGCGGTCATATAAAACGTCACTTTTGATAGTTAAACTCAGTTTATTGTGTCAAACGTCATATGTGATGCTACTAATAGTTTTTGTTAATTATTAAATGTCACTTTTGACAGTTTACTCTTAATATGCATTTTCAAACGTCATATTTCCGGTTTAAAAATGTTTGCAGATCATTTTAATAAAATGCAGTCATATAGAACGTCACTTTTGACAGTTAAACTCAGTTTATTGTATTAAACGTCATATTTGATGCTACTAATAATTTTTGCTGATTATTAAATGTCAATTTTGACAGTTGACCCTTAATATGTATTTTTAAACGTAATATTTGACGGTTTGGGAATGTTTTCAGAAAAGATTAATAAAATGCAGTTATATAGAACGTCACTTTTGACAGTTAACCTCAGTTTATTCTGTTAAACGTCATATTTGATGCTACTGAAAGTTTATTCTGATTGTTAAATGTCATTTTTGACAGTTGACACCTACTATACATTGCCGAACGTCATATTTGACGGTTTAAAAATATTAATAAAATGCAGTCATATAGAACGTCACTTTTGACGGTTAAACTCAGTTTATTCTATTAAACGTTATATTTGATGCTACTAATAATTTTGATGACCTATACTGAGACAATGATTTGGGGGCGGAGCTCTTGCCTTCAGAAGAAGCAATGCAAATGGAAGAAGACGATAAACGAAAAAAAAAAGGTTTAGGGAGCCCCCAATAGTATACAAAGACTTATTGGATGTACGTGCAATCATAGCCATAAAATTAGTTTAACTTTATGTGTGCTAATTACAGAATTTGACGCGCTCAGTCTGATCGACGGCAAATTGAATCTCAAAAAATTAACCTCACTCGAGGAATTGCACAAATTTATATTGGAAGATAACGGAAAAGACACATTTCTTAGTTTTTGTTAAAAAATTGGCTATAAACTGTTGAAAAAAACAAAATTTTATCTTTGAAATGTCAAAAATAGCAATATTCGTACAAAATTTAGTCAAAAAATATAAAATTCTGATTTATTAAAAGTAAAAAATGTCAAAATCCGGCAAAAAACGATTCAAAAGTGCGAAAATTGTTCATTATTAGTCAAAATGAATTAAAATCTGGCTATAAACTGTTAAATAGTACAAAAATCTTACTATAGAATGTCAAAAATAGCAAAAACCGACTATAAAGAAAAAAATATTGATAGAAAGCATCAGAGTTTGGTCATAAAATTGCTTAAAATGCAAAATTTTTACTATAAAACGTCAAAAACGATTAAAATGTGTAAATTTTTGTTTGTAAAAAGTCAAAAATAGCAAAATTTGACTATTAATTATTAAAATACTAGCAAAATCCGGCCATCAAGTATAAAAATATTATCAAAAACCACCAAACTTTGATTATTAACTGTTAAAAAATGCAAAATTTTTGATATAAAATATAAAAAATTCTAAATTCCGGCCAAAAACAATTGAAAAGTGCAAAAATCATTCATTAAAAGTGAAAATGAATCAAAATCCGGCCATAAACTGTTGAAAAGTGCAAATTTTTTACTATAGAATGTCAAAAATAGCAAAATCCGGTCATAAAGTACAAACATAATGTTAGAAAGCATTAAATTTTGGTCACAAAACTGTTTAAAAATGCAAAATTTTTACTACAATTTGTCAAAAACGGCAAAATCCAGCAAAAACGATTGAAATGTGCAAATTTTTGTTTGTAAATTGTCAAAAATAGCAAAATTTTGCTATAAAATATTAAAATATTGTCAAAAAATTTAAAAACTGACCACAAACTATAGAAAAAGCAAATCTGAATTTATAGAATGTCAAATAATAGCAAAATCCGGCCATCAAGTATAAAAATGTTATCAAAAACCACCATCAAAGTTTGATCATTAACTATTAAAAAATGCAAAATTTTTGATATAAAAGATGAAAAATGAAAAAATCCGGCTAAAAACAATTGAAAAGTGCAAAAATCATTTATTAAAAGTTAAAATGAACTAAAATCCGGCCATAAACTGTTGAAAAGTGCAAAATTTTTACTATAGAATGTCAAAAATAGTTAAATCTGACCATAAAGTACAAACATATTGTTAGAAAGCATCAAATTTTGGTCACAAAACTGTTTAAAAATGCAAAACTTTTGATTTAAAATATGAAAAATGGCAAAATCCGGCCAAAAGCAATTGAAAAGTGCAATAATCATTCATTAAAAGTCAAAATGAACCAAAATCCGGCCACAAACTGTTGAAAAGTGCAAAATTTTTTTCTATAGAATGTTAAAATTAGCAAAATTAGGCTATAAAGTACAAAAATATTGTTAGAAAGCATCAAATTTTGGTCACAAAACTGCTTAAAAATGCAAAACTCTTGATGCAAAAGATGAAAAATGGCAAAATCCGGCCAAAAACAATTGAAAAATGCAAAAATCATTTATTAAAAGTCAAAATGAACCAAAATCCGGCTATTAACTATTGAAAAATGCAAAATTCTTATTATAGAATGTCAAATATAGCAAAATCCGGCCATAAAGTACAAACATATTGTTAGAAAGCATCAATTTTTGGTTACAAAACTATTTAAAAATGCAAAATTCTTACTAAAAATTGTCAAAAACGGCAAAATCCGACCAAAAACGAAATGTGTAAATTGTTGTTTGTAAATTGTCAAAAATAGCAAAATTTGACAACAAAAGATTAAAATATTCTTAAAAATCCGGCTACAACTATAGAAAGAGCAAAATTTATTTCACTGATTGTCAAAAATAGCAAAATCCGGCTAGAAAGTACAAAAATATTGTTAGAAAGTATCAAATTTTGGTCACATAATTGTTTAAAAATGCAAAGTTCTTACTACAAATTATCAAAATTGGCAAAATCCGACCAAAAACGATTGAAATGTGCAAATTTTTGTTTGTAAATTGTCAAAAATAACAAAATTTTATTGTAAAATATTAAATTATTGTCAAAAATCCAGCTACAACTATAGAAAGAGCAAAATTCAATTTATGGAATGTCAAAAATAGCAAAATCCGGTCATAAAGTACAAAAATATTGTTAGAAAGCATTAAATGTTGGTCACATAACTGTTTAAAAATGCAAAATTTTTACTACAAATCGTCAAAAACGGCAAAATTTGGCCAAAAAAGATTAAAATGTGCAAATTTTTTTTTGTAAAAAGTCAAAAATAGCAAAATTTTGCTATAAAGTATTAAAATATTGTAAAAAAAAAACAAAAGCCGGCCCCAAACTATAAAAAAAGCAAAACTGAATTTATAGAATGTCAAATAATATCAAAATCCGGCCATCAAGTATAAAAATATTATCAAAAACCACCAAACTTTGATCATTAACTGTTAAAAAATTTAACATTCTTGATATAAAAGATGAAAAATGGCAAAATCCGGCCAAAAACAATTGAAAAATGCAAAAATCATTTATTAAAAGTTAAAATGAACTAAGATCCGGCTATAAACTGTTGAAAAGTGCAAAATTTTTACTATACAATGTCAAAAATAGCAAATTTATTGTTAGAAAGCATCAAATTTTGGGCACAAATTTGTTTAAAAATGCAAAAAATTTACTACAAATCGTCAAAAACGGCAAAATCCGGCCAAAAACGATTTAAATGTGCAAATTTTTGTTTGTAAATTGTCAAAAATAGCAAAATTTGACTATAAAATACTAAAATATTGTTAAAAATCCGGCTACAACTATAGAAAGAGCAAAGTTCAATTCATGGAATGTCAAAAATAGCAAAATCCGGCCATAAAGTATAAAAATATTGTTAGAAAGCACCGAACTATGGTCATAAGCTGTAGCAAAACCAAGCCAAGCTATGAATTGAGTGGGGCAACTACTCGCTTGAAAATTTGTTATTATAAAGTTGGAACGCCAACAATTGGTGGGTGGGTTGGTCATTCCAATCGAAAGTACTTACCTACAAGCAATGAACTAAGTGCCTCATTCACTTAACTATCTGTTTGTTATGAAGAAGTTGGATGACCAACATTTTGTTTGGTGGAAGGGGTACTTTGTTAAAACTACTTCCCGCCAAGCAATGAAGTGAGTGACCAATACTAGGGTGGGCAGTTGAGGCGCCCCAGCTGAAACTATTAACCGCCAAGTGCCCCGAAATGTTTTTGGGAAGTCAATGAGCTTTGAATTTTTTTTAGGTGCTTTTTGGAAGCCTAAAAAGCTTCTTAAGAGGTCGAGAAGCTTTTTGGGGATGCATGATGCTGCGTTCGACTTTGCTTGGGGATGTGGTATTGAATGCTTTGCAGGAGATAATGTTTTCAGTGGCCAGATTGCTAACACTGATTTTTGTATTTTTTTATTACTTTTTGGAGAGACACAAACGGTTTGAAGCTGTTTTTGGTAAAGTTTTGGAAAACTTTGGTAGGGACAATGGTTGTGTAATGTTTTGCTGGGATACTAATCTGGGAAGATGAGATCTTTTGGTATGCTTAAATGCACTGTTAATTGAGTTTTACGCATTCATGTTGGATACTGCGTTGGACAGTAGCGGTGGAAGAGATTGCATGCTTATTTTGGGAGATGATCTTAGGGGATTTTGTATACTGCGCTGGACTTTACTTTGGGGGGGATGTTGGGTGTTTTGCCGAGAATGTTAAACTGGAGAGATAAGATCTTTGGGGATGCCTTATTAGGGCGGAAATTTTGTAGAAGTACCTATTTTTTCTAACTTTTGTGGTTGGAATGGCACTAGACCTTTTGTGTAATCACCATTGCATTTTCAATATTTGTGAAAAACATTACAGTTATTACAGATTTTACTTCTTTGTAAACTTTTTGGGCATAGTGCATGTCTCGATAGTCAATGTAGACCAACGTATATTGGAATTTTAGACAGCAACAAATGCTCTGGTCTAGTCTTTTGGGATTGGAATGACATTACAAATATGACGTCCTTACCATTTCGTAAAAGTTTTAAGGCCCACAATCCTGCTAACGAGTTCTGAGACGTTTATTTAATGGGGCTTTTTCAATATTTTGCAGAAAGGTTCAAAAATCTTTGCCACATTAATGCTGAAATGGCTTAGTACAACTTAGGAACAGTTTGGAATACTTAAGGTGTAGTTGGGAACAGTTCCAGTACAATTTCTAGCACTTTGAAAAGAGTTTAAAATTAATTTGAATCTTGGAAACTGCTTTTATAGACTTGGAAACAGTTCGGGTGCAACTGAGAACACTTGGGAGCGACTCGAAACTAAATTAAAAGTCAATATTGAATGAAGATGCCATTAGATACATTTAGACACTGCTTGGAAACTTTGGTGCAGTTACAGATTACACTGAAACAGATTAGTTTGAACTGAAATAACTCACATTTTAGGTGTGGTTGGGAAAATATATTGGAAGAGTTTAAAACAAACTCACTATACTTGGAAACATTTTAGATAAACTTGGAAACAGTTCAAGTTCAACTGATAACACTTGAGTGTACCTCAAATTCTATTTAAAACAAATAATGTCAAATGGAACAGCTTGGAACAGTTTACGTGCAACTCTCAACAGTTTTAGCACAACTGAAAACAGTTTAGATGCACTTTAGAACTTTTGAATGCTACTCAGGGGTGGTGCTACCTGTAAGCAAGGAAATGCAATGCGGAAGAGCCTACAAGTACGGGGATAAATTGACAGTAAATTCAATTGTCACATATTATGATACTTTGTCGCTTCACGATTGACAGTGAATTGTTTTCTCGTAATGTTGTGATACTATGTCGCTTCGCGACAGTAAATTTGTTTGTTGCCATTTTAATGATACTAGGTCGCTTTGCGATTAATATATTGCCAGTAGATTCAATTGTTGCGTATTATGATACTTTGTTGCTTTGCGATTGACTATGAGTTGGTTTGGTGTAATATTGTGATACTATGTCGCTTTGCGATTGACAGTAAACCCGTTTGTTGTCATTTTTATGATACCAGGTTGCTTTGCGATTAATATATTGATAGTAAATTGAATTGTTGCATATTATGATACTTTGTCGCTTTGCGATTGACTGTGAGTTGGTTTGTTGTAATATTGTGATACTATGTCGCTTTGCGATTGACAGTAAACCCGTTTGTTGTCATTTTTATTATACTAGCTTGCTTTGCGATTAATATATTGACAGTAAATCTAATTGTTGCATATTATGATATTTTGTCGCTTCGCGATTGACTGTGAGTTGGTTTGTTGCAATATTGTGATACTATGTCGCTTCGCGATTGCCAGTAAACCCGTTTGTTGTCATTTTTATGATACCAGGTAGCTTTGCTATTAATATATTGATAGTAATTTTAATTGTTGCATATTATGATACTTTGTCGCTTCGCGATTGACTGTGAGTTGGTTTGTTGTAATATTGTGATACTATGTCGCTTCGCGATTGACAGTAAACCCGTTTGTTGTCATTTTTATGATACCAGGTTGCTTTGCGGTTAATATATTGATAGTAAATGTAATTGTTGCAAATTATGATATTTTGTCGCTTCGCGATTGACTGTGAGTTGGTTTGTTGTAATATTGTGATACTATGTCGTTTCGCGATTGACAGTAAACCCGTTTGTTGTCATTTTTATGATACTAGGTTACTTTGCGATTAATATATTGACAGTAAATTCAATTGTTGCATATTATGATACTTTGTCGCTTCGCGATTGACTGTGAGTTGGTTTGTTGTAATATTGTGATACTAAGTCGCTTCGCGATTGACAGTAAACTTGTTTGTTGTCATTTTTATGATAATAGGTCGCTTTGCGATTAATTTATTGACATTAAATTCAATTGTTGCATATAATGATACTTTGTCGCTTCGCAATTGACAGTAAATTTTAAATGTTCATTCAATTAATAATTCAAATAACTAGCAAATAAATCTTTAATCAGACATAACAATTATTTCCTATATAAATCTCAACTTTCTACATGATTGTCTTTTAATCGTTTTGCGATATTGTTGACATAGCTTATCTCAAAGTATATTGTTTCAACAAAGTTATTCGAAACATATCAATCGGATATTTAATAACAAATTTCTTCACTGATAGTCATTACTGGTAAATTAAACATTTGTTATCATACAAAGATGATAAACATTAACCGCTTCATATTAATTATTGTTAATCGCAACGATAAGAGATTTCTCAGTTACGTTATTTTATGTTTTGTTGTAGTAATAATGTCTTGGGAACGAGACCTTTCCATTGTTTACTTTATAAATTAATATTTTTTTCCATAAACAATGGCGTCTGGAAATGATCCAATTACATGATTATAATTAGATAATTCCATCAACGAAACCAACTTGTATTATGAAATATATGAAACAGTATTGCGTGTTATTATTTGATAACTCTTTTACGGTCAACAAAATGTATGCAGATTGGAAACATCCTCGTAATTGTGTTATTACTTTAATATTGTATTAATAGAATGAAATTGTAGAGTATAAAACGGTTTAGGGCGACAGCAACATTATTAATAGAAGCATTTTTTTAATTAAGTAATTTCTATTTTAATATTATTAATAGAAGCTTTTTTAATCAAGCAATTCTTGATTAGAGTTTCAGTTACATGTATCACCGTCCGATGATGACCTAGTTAATGTTAAAACTAGTAATGTTTTTTTTTAATATGTCGTGATATAGTACATATTAAATTAGTTTATAATGAATTATTCAATTAAAAATAATTAAACTAATTAAGGTCTATAGAGTGTAAATCAGTACGATTTTTAAAATTTGTTTATTTTTTGTTAATACTGTATAATAATTACATAGTAAAATACATCCTTGCACGAAGTCTGTAAATTGCAGATAATTTCAACAACTTATCTCATCTGGTTGTAAATGTTCTTGTTTATAATGAAAGGTTGCATTTTTGTTGTAATTATGAAATTCCTTGAAACGTGTATAATTATTTGAATTCTTGTCTTAGTCTAATTTGTTTATTTTTGTTACAGCCGCCATCGAAAATGGAAATAAAAATTCCTTTTTTTGTTGGTCGCGACGGAGAGGTCCAGGTGCAATCGCTGTAGGGCCACCACAATGTCCTCACAGTCAGGTATCGAGCACGCGGAGCTCATTAGCGAGCTCACCTCACAGCCAGTGCCCTACACCTCTGCCTTTCCTCGTCAATTCATTATCTTTTGGGTAAGTTTGCAACAAAATGTATTTTATAAATGCGACATTATTAACTTGAAGTGAATTTATCATGTTATTTCAACATTAGTAATGTAAAGGTTAACTTTGTCATTTGCAGGACGCATTCTGCATTCGTTACGTTACTTAAGATTAAATAAAAAAGGATACGCAAGTGAGTTGCGGAAGAATAGTTATACCACAAGCACAAAACAATAAAAATATCATAATATACGGTTAATAAATTGCAATAATTAAAATAATATTTTTAAAAATATCAAATTATTGTTATCTTTTCTTAAATTACTGGCTAGCTATTTTCCGGTATCAAACAATGCTAATTAATAAATAACAATAATTTTTGTATGTAAATCCCGTCATACAAAAGTATTTACAAATATAGAAATTGAAATTAAATTCTCGATAATAACAAATTATGTTTGTAACATATACCTGGAAGCTATTTAACCCAGGGGCGAAAATATTATACAATTATATAATATTTTCACACTTGAATACTGAGGTGTTAAATAGCCTCCAGTTATATATTAAATTTGTAAATAATAACATCCAGTTGATATACAGGGTGTTAAATAAACATGCGGCAAAAATTCAAGGGGTTATTTCTTGGCCTATTCTAAGAATATTTTGTCCTATGATGATTTCTGAAAAACCCTTTTGTTTTGAAGGTTTAGGGTGAACAAATTTTGCGCAGTATAATCTAATAAAATCAACAATAATTTAATAAAAAATTAGCATCAAAATTAGTTTTTGTTACAAAATCCTTAAATTTTCAATTAATTTTCTGAATAAGTTGTTTAAAATTGTTCAATTTGGTTTTGTCTAGGTTTGGAATGAATAGAATTTAATGATGTTAATAAAATCTTACTAAAAAATTACCACCAGGATCTTATTTTCTTACAAAATCTCAAATATTGTGTTCTAAACTGTTTAGTTAAATTTGGCTTAATCTAAAATAATTGGAAACTAATAAAAACCACAAAATTTTGAACTAGTTTTCTTTAGAAAAACTTAAATTTAATAAATTATTTATTCAAAACAGTTTACTTAAGTTCCGTTTATCTTTAAAATTATTAGAAATTAAAAAAAATTTATCAGTAATTAGTACCAAGACCTTATTTTTGAACAAAATCCTTAATAATTTGTTCCAAATTGTTTATTTAGTTTTGGCTTAGCTCTATATTAATTGGAAACTGATAAAAACAGCAAAAATTTAGTAGAAAATTAGCACCAAAGTTCTTTACAAAAACTTCAATTTTTTAATCAATTTTGTAAATAATTTGTTTAAAATAGTTCATTTAAAAGTCGTTTAGCTTTGGAATTATTAGGAATTTAAAAAACAACAAAACTTTTATCAAAAATTAGTACCAGGTTTTTATTTTTGAACAAAATTCTAAATAATTTGTTCCAAACTGTTTTTATTATTTTTTTTTATATTTGGCTTGGCTCTAAAATAATTGGAAACTAACAAAAACAACAAAATTTGAAAAAAAAAGTGTAAAACACTATTTATAGAACAACAAAATTGCAAAATCAGGTCATAAAGATAAAAGTATTGTCAGAAAGTACCAAAATTCACCATAAACTGTTCAAAATGCAACGTTTATCAAAATGTCATAAAATTTAAAGTTATTTCAAAATTGGACCAAAAACGGTTGAAAAGTGCAAAACTCTTTTCATAAAAAGACCAAAAAGCAAAATTTGGTTATAAAATATTAAAATATTGTCAAAAGGAACCAAAATTTGAGCATATAAATGCAAAATTATATTTATGAAAAGTCAAAAATGGCAAATTCCGGTGATAAAATTGAAAAATTAAAAACTGAACAAAAGTCAGGATTTTAAATATAGCAAAATTTGGCTATGAAGCATGAAATATTTTCAGAAAGATTCAAAATTATTATAGAATAACAAAAATAGCAAAATCCGGTCATAAAGAATTATTATTATTATTATGCTTTTTACGGCTATTTTACATCGCCACAGTAAGTCTACGACTTGTTTAAAGTGGTTTGATGGGACCAACAGCTTAATACGTAACTTCCGAACCACGCTGGTGGATATAGAGCAAGTTATCATTTCAGTCATAATTCGGGGATCGAACCAAGGACTGCTCGCATGATATGCAAGTGCTCTACCATTGAGCTATCACACCATTAAAAATATTGTCAGAATTTTATCATAAACTGTTAAAAAATGCAACATTTTTTTAATAAAAAGACAAAACAAAATTGAAAAAATTTAAAAATTTTGAAAAATTTTGAAAAATTATGATTTAAAATTCGGCTTTGAAACATGAAAATATTTTAATAAAAATTTAAAATCTAACAGTTTTCCGCCCGCCCGCCTAAGTGTTTTGTTATCATGAAATTGTTGAAAAGTGTAAAATTCTGTTCATAGAATATCAAAAATATCAAAATCCGGTATTAAAGAATAAAAATATTGTGAGAAAGTACCAAAATTTATCATAAACTGTTAAAAGGGCAACGTTTTATTTATGAAAAGTCAAAAATGTCATAAAATATTAAATTATTTAAAAAAAAAAGGACCAAAAACGGTTGAAAAGTGCATTTTTTTTAATAAAAATACAAAAAAGCAAGATTTGGCTATGAAATATTAAAATATTGTCAAAAGGGACTAAAATTTGAACATATAAACTGTTAAAATGCAAAATTATACATATTTATAAAAAGTAAAAAATCGCAAAATTTGGTGACAAATTCGAAAAAAGATTCAAGTCTGGACAAACTGCCAAATGACGTGCTGAAGCTACTTAATAAGTTCTTACATAATGAGAAACGTCTGAAAAGTGGAAAAGTTGGTGCTAATGATTTATGACAAATTAAAAAAAATATATGCTCTAAAATATTTACGCAGTATGGGTTTTTTGAGTGCAGTTTAGTTTGTTAAACGAATCCGGAG
Source organism: Tachinus rufipes (assembly GCA_963932245.1). NCBI lineage: Eukaryota > Metazoa > Arthropoda > Insecta > Coleoptera > Staphylinidae > Tachinus > Tachinus rufipes. The sequence goes on from OZ010746.1 coordinate 94,811,210, forward strand.
CTTTAGGGGCCGGCATTGTTGATTGATGGACTCTGAATGCTCCGGACGTAGGGTGGCTGATAGCCTATTTGGCCACACAGTCATTTTTTTTGTAATTCTCTAGGCATTGATAGTGTTTAGTTGAACTTATATTTTTGGAGGCTGCACATGTCTGATTTTTTTAAAAAGGTTTGGTCTGGAACTTTTAATAACTTCTTGAGATGGATAGACTTGTTTGGGTTTGCGGCTATGAAGAAGCGAAAACATTAGTTTTTGGCGTTTTTTTGGTGGAGGTTTTGTCGGAACTTTTGACTTGGGTAGAAGGGTGAACTTAGCTTTGAAGCATCTGGAAAAATCTTAATCTCATTGGTTGCACGTTTTTTGAATTTGTTGATGATGTCCTATTTTATTGCAACTAAGATTTTCTTTTTGTCTAGCTCAGTTTGTTTAAATTTATCTTCATTCGGGCCAATTCTTTCTACTTTTGATCAGAGAGACGATGCATTTCTTTATTGCCTTGATTTTCTTTTTCTGATTTTTGGAAACTTTATCGTTTTTCTTTTTAGGAATATTTAGAAATATGCTACAACAACATAGAAACACCTTTGAATTTCAACAAGTGAAACCACTCTCGCTATCACTATCACATTGAAGACTATATTTAAGCTGTCTGTGATTATAGACTTTGAATATTTGTGGTTTCTAAGTCTCGGGAAATATTGAATCAAACTTAAGATTTGGAACGTTGTTGTCAAATAAAATAGGTCAAAAACAATATCAAGAATAAAATTGTTATGTTTTCACAATAATATTAAAATAAAATCAAGTAAGATTGTATAAGATTGCTCAGAACACACAGAACAATTGCACAAAATTGATGTGTTTTTATTTTTATTGCGCATTATTTTTTTTTTTAATTTAAAAATTCAAAAAAAGGATTAAAAAATGAAAATATTAATAATAATAATAATATTTATTGACGGTTTCACCTTTTTTAGAAACAAGTACATTTACAATAGTTTACATAGTTGTAGCAGGTAATTACAATAATATATAAAAATAAATATAACTAACAAGCATGACACTTAAATACAAATATTTACATTCACAACATTTAATTTCATCTTAAAATCACTTAATGATGATCCTGTAATAATAAATTTACTAAATTGGTTTAGTTGATTACAGTATCTAGTACACCTATTCAGGGGACTATAACTGTGGTAATTGGAAGTAGAATTTGGTTGACGAAACATATTATTACTTCTTGTACTAACTACACACATATTTACATAAAATGGTAACTCATAGAGAAGTGTGTATTGTCGGAAAGATTTAAAATCTGGTTATAAATTGCCGAAAATTTGGCTATGAAATTTTAAAATATTATCAAAAGGAAGCAAAGATTAAGCATAAAATGTTAAAATTCAAAATTCTATTTATAAAAAGTAAAAAATGGCAAAATTCAATGATAAAATAGAAAAATTTAAAAATTTATGATTTAAAAATAGCAAAATCTGGCTATGAATATGTTTATTATTGTCAGAAAGATTTAAAATCCGGTAATAAATTGTTTAAAAGTGTAAAATTCTATAACCAAAATAGCAAAATCCGGTCATAAAGAATAAAAATATTGTCAGAAAGTTCCAAAATTTACCATACACTGTTGAAAAATGCAGCGTTATGAAAAGTCAAAAATGTCATAAAATATTAAGAGGTTTAAAAACTGTTGAAAAGTTAGATGCGTGACTTTCAGCCAGAAAATCGTAATACAAAACTAAGTTTATCTGTACGCGTACTTTTCTGAGACCACCTTGAGCCTGAGTATGAGATTTGATATGAATACCGCTCTAAACGTTTCAATAACTTTTGAAATATCAAAAATCACTTTTTACTAAAAAAAAAAAGGTTTCTGACTTCTCCTAGCGGCTGTCAAATCGTGGTTTGCGGCTCACATGCGGGTCTTGAGTGTGACTCTTCCACAAAATATCACGTACAGTGCGATTGAAACTTTCTTATTTCTTTTTAACATATTTTGGTTTTGACACATTAAAATATTGTCAAAAAACATCTTATTCCGATCATAAACTGTTGAAAAGTGCAAAATTCTATTCATAAAAAGTCAAAAATTTTTATAGAAAGTTATAAATGGCAAAATCCAATTATAAAATTGGAAAATTGATTTTTTTTAATGAAATCTTTTAAGTACTAAAATCCTGGTATGAAATATCAAAATATTGTCAGAAAAATTCAAAATCCAATTATAAACTGTCGAAAAGAGCAAAGTTCTAATCATAGAATGTCAAAATTAGCTAAAGGATTTAACTGTATTACAGTCTCCTTCACACACAAACAGTTCAACGTTTCTCTTAATAGGGGACATTACTAAACATAAATTGTTTAATAGTTACTGTGATTTTATGTACAATGTTTCTTTGACCAGTGAGATGCTAGGCACACTGATGACGGGTGCATACCCTGAAACACGTGTATGTGTTTCTTACTGGATGAAAAGGTAATTTACATAAAATACATCATTTATTAATTTTAAATTTTATAAAAGTATTGTCAGAAAGTACCAAAATTTACCATAAACTTTTAAAAACTGCATTTTTTGTTTTTTCATTTGAAATGGGAAGTCAAAGCTGTACTAAACTTTAAAATGAACCAAAATCCGGACAAAAACGGTTGAAAAGTGCAAAATTTTGTTCATAAAATAGAAAAATCCGGCTTTGAAATATCAAACAATTTCCTGAAAACACCAAAATGTTAAAAAAATGTGATCATTTTCATGAATTTTTAAATACAAAAATCCAGCTATAAAATATAAAAAATATTGTTAGAAAAAAAAATTGAAAATGTAATGTTGAAAAGTGCAAACTTGTTTTAGTGAAAATAGCAAAATCCGGCCATAAACTGTTAAAGTGAAAAATTCTTTTCTAAAGTAGCAAAATTTGGTAAATCTAATAAAGTAAAAAAAATATTGTTAGAAAGCACTAAATTTAGTTATTAACTGTTAAAATCTGCAAAATTCTATCATAAAAAGTCGAAAAGCTAAATCCGTCATAAAAATTCAAATAGATTCGACCAAAAAAATCCAAAGTTTTATTCATAAAATGTCAAAAATAGCAAATTGAAACACTAATCCGGCTAAGAAATATCAAAATATTGTCATAAACTGTCGAAATGTATAAAATTTTATTTATAGAATGTCAAAAATTGCAAAATCTGGTTATAAAACCAAAATTCACTATAAACTGTTAAATATTCAACATTATTTTTATGAAAAGTTAAAAGTGGCAAAATTCTGTCATAAAATGTTAAAATATTTTTGAAATAATACAAACTAAGGGTAAAAACGATTGAAAAGTGCAAAATTCTGTATATAAAATGTCAATAATTTTTGTATTGCAGACCTTTGCTTATAGATAGCTACGCCACTGCCTATATTTAATGGCCGGATTTTGTATATTATGTGTTTGTATTGTCATTTTAAATCTTATTTAATCCTATTACCGTTAAAATTTTGTAATGACCGGATTTTGTATTCTAAATTTTGTTTTTGTAGCCAAACTATAATAGTTGTTTATGCTCTAAGTTCGGTGCGACGATGTTATAGCCTAAATGATAATAATAATATTTTGCAAACTGTTCAAATCGTATGTTGGAACAGACCTATTGTGTTTTAAGACGTCAGAGAGAGTTTAATAATTTAATTAATGTAGTCTTTAACTGAATGGGTTTTTACAAGCAAATTATGGCATTTATTAATTCAGGAGGTTAGTCTAATATGATTGGTGTCCATTTAACCATAATTACATTTAATATGAGAGTGTGGGTGGACCAGATACTAGGCCTCGTCAGTATCTACAGCGTCTCCATTCTCTAAATTACCGTGTGCGATAGTATATATTTGTGTTTTCAGGTACATATTCAAAGACAGCTTGTGCGGTAGTAACACAAGCGTAAGCCTTAAAATATCGGCCTTAGCAACTGAAAAAAAAAAAGTTGACGACGCTCGTGGTACATACAACGTTTTATAATTTACAAGAAAACGTATTTTTAATATTATTTTTATTTATAACAATTATGATTGTTATTGACCAATTTATCTGTAACAACCAGTGGCGGTGCTAGGATTTTTGTTTGACCGCAAAATATTGCCAAGGGCTCTTTCAAAAACGGTTTTGGAAAAAAGCTACTGCGTTTATCAAAAAGCTATTAACACTTCCAAACAAGTTACAGTAAAATTTATGTTGACAGAAATATAACAGATCTTTCAATTCTTATTGTAAACTGTTACTAAAATAAATTATTTTTTTAGTTACGTACTACATCTGTGCTCTGTACTATCAAAAAATGTAGGTACATCTGTCAAAAAATTACTAAGTTGTCAAAAAGTTATAAAAACTATCAAATAGTTAACAACTATGTGATAAGTTAGCAAAAATCTGCCAAATCTGTCACTAGATCTGTCAAAAAGTTACTAAAAACTTCAAATAGTTATTAAAATTGTTGAAAAATGTAATAAAATGAGTACCATCTGCCTGACATGTCAAATTCAAAAAATTGTTTTATCTGTCCAAACAATTGATAGTAATAATTTATGATGGCAGAAATATAGCAGATCTGTCAAAAAGTATTCTAAACTGCCAAATACACTGTCAAACAATAATTACATTTTGTTAAAAAGTTACTAAACCGTCAAAAATATTACATCTGTCAAAAGTTTCTAAAACTAGTTTTCATCAATGCAATAAGTTGGCATAAAGTTTTCAGATTTTTCAAACAAGACCTTAAAATGTTACTGTAACTATGAAAAGGTTACTGAAAACTTTAAAAAGTTACTAAAATTGTCAAACAATTTACAGCAATGTAATAAAATGCATACAATCAGCCAGATATGTCAAATTGGGTTTTAATCTATCAAAAAATGTGTATAAGTTAAAAGCAATTTGCCAGATCTGACAAAATGTATTCTAAACTATTACTAAAATTGTGAAAACGCATACAATCTGCCAGATGTGTCGAATTTTATTCAAAATTGTCAAAAACGTTACTACATTTGTCAAAAAGTTACTAAAATTGTTGTGTTGTGTTAACAGTTTACCGTTATATCATAGTTTGGCAGAAATGAAAAAGATTTGTCAAATAAAATTTTAAAATGTCAAACTGTTTGCAGTATAAGTTTGCAGATCTGTACCAGATTTGTCAAATTGTATTTTAGACTGTCAAAAAACCACTGTGCTGCTTTGTTTATAAAAATATTATATCAAGTTGACAAAAAATGTACTAGATCTGTTAAATTTATTCTAAACTGTAATACAAAAAAGTGCCATACGTACGAAAATTAACATTTGTTAAAAAGTTACTAAAACTGTCAAACAATGTGTAAAAATGTTACAAGTTAGCGTAAACGTAAGTATCTTAGTCATTTTAGAATGGATTTATAATCTTCAAAACCAACTTACTCGCTTTGGAATTGATTCACAAACTTTGGAACTAATTTACAAACGTTAGAATCAATTTAAGAAACCTTAGAAGTTTTCTGTAAACTTCAGAGCAGATTTGTAAATTTTAGAATCAACTTCAGAATGGATTTACAAACTTTAGAATTAATTCAAAAACTTTTCAATCAATTTAAGAAACGTTAGAAGCCTTCTGTAAACTTTAAAACAGATTTGTAAGTTTCAAAACTAACTTACAAGTTTCAAAACTAACTTACAAGTTTCAAAACTAACTTACAAGTTTCAAAATTGATTCACAAACTTCAGGATTATTTCAAAAATATTTGAATTAGTTTACAAACTTCAGAATTAATTTAAGAAACTTTCGAAGTTTTCTGGAAACTTACAAGCAAAACCAACTTACAAGCTTTGGAGTTTATTCACAAATTTTGAACTAATTTACAAACTTTAGAATCAATTTAAGAAACGTTAGAAGTTTTCCAGAAACTTTAGAATAGATTTGTAAAATTACAAGTTTCAGAATGGATTTACAAACTTCAGAATTAATTCACAAACTTCATAATCAATATAAGAAACGTTAGAAGCCTTTTGTAAACTTTAAAATGGACTTGTAAATTTTAAAACTAACTTACAAGTTTCAGAATTAATTTACAAATTTCAGAATTATTTCACAAATATTAGAATTAATTCACTAATTTCAGAATTAATTTAAAAAAGTGTATAAGTTTTCTGGAAACTTCAAAATAGATTTGTTAGCTTCAAAACCAACTTACAAGCTTTTGAATTGATTTACAAACTTCGGAACTAATTTACAAACTTCACAATTAATATAAGAAATGTTTTGTTAGAAAAAACTAAAATTTGCAACAATCTTTGAAGAAAAGTGCAAACTTCTTTTGATGAAATGTCAAAAATCTGGCCATGAAATACAAAAATATAATTAAAAAAAAAAAACAATACAAATTGAAACATCAAAATATTGTCAGGATGCACCAAAAACTGTTGAAAAGTAAAAAATTCTGTTAATGAAATGTCAAAAGTAGCAAAATCAGGGCATAAAGTATGAAAATATTGTCAGAAAGCACCGAATTTAGTTCACTGTTAAACTGTGCAAAATTTTATCATAAAAAGTTAAAAAATCCTGTCATAAAATATTTTTAATAGAATAAAAAAAAAATCTAAAATTTTATCGATAAAATGTCAAAAATAGCAAATTCTGGCTTAAAAATCCCCATTTGCCTAAGAAATATCAAAATATGGTCATAAACTATCGTAAAGTATAAAATTTTGTTTATAGAATGTCAAAACTTGCAAAATCCGGTTATAAAATATAAAAATATTGTCAGAGCATACCAAAGTTTTCCATAAACTGTTAAAAAATATTTATGAAAAGTGGCAAAATTCTGCCTTAAAATTAAAAAAAAAAGCTAAATGAAAAAAAAAATGCATAATTATTTTTAATTTCTGATTATATTTTTGCTTTTCAATGTATTTTATGCATTTTAAATTCTTAGAACTTACAGAAAAGCCAAAAAACAATAAATTTTTGCTCTAAATAATCATTTTTAACATTTTTGTTTAAATTACATTATTTTTTATTTGGTAAGCATACATTGCACTAGAGAATTGATATTATTCTTAAAAGGTGCACAATTTACATAATTAGGTTCTTTACAATGTTTTTGAGTAAAATACGAAAAACTGACAAAAGTCGTATTTTTGTTGTATGTTTTGAGTTTGTCTGTCTCAGTAGAGTAGGATTTTTGGGCTTTACCAAAAAATGTTGAGAAGAGCTCCTTCACGGTTTTGGAAAAAAGTGCACACAATCTAGTTTTTTTTTCATCTGGTCATAAACTATTGAAAATGTGCAAAAATTTGTTCATAAAAAGTCAAAAATAATAAAATCCGATCATAAAATATTGAATCAGTTTTAAAAAGAGCATAATTCTATTTATAAAATTTAAAAAATAACAATGTTTGGCTTTGAAACTTAATAATATTGCCAGAAAGCACTAAATTCACCCATAACTTTTGGAAACTACAAAATTTTATTTAATCTTAAGAATAGCAACATCCGGGTATCCGGCTGTCTTTAAAAGTGTAAAAGATTAATAAAATTTGACCATAATTTTTTCATAAATTTTTAATGCTTTGGTCTAGCGTTTGATGCATTTTAAGAACTAGGTATGAGCTGTGAATATCTAAATCTAGTCTTTAAATGACTAAATTTGGCTTTTAAATGCCAAAATCCGGTCATTAAATACCTAAATCTGGCTTTTAGATGCCAAAATTTGCTTAAAATAATAATAATGTTTAAATCTAAATTTATTATTTGAATATATTGTTCTGGTGCTAACTTTAAATTAAAATTAGGCTGTTTTAATTGGTTTTGATCAATTTTGAAGTTAAACCAAGCTTGTTTAACTTATTTGGAACCAATTTTTATGGAAATTATTTAAAAATTTAAAGATTTTGTAAGGAAATGTTGTCATGATTTGAGTTTTTAATCAAATAATTGCTTTTTTGTTAGTTTTTGTTCAAAAATAAGGTCTTGGTTCTAATTTACAATAAAAATTTTGCTGCTTTTGTTAGTTTCCAATTATCTTAGAGCCAAACTAAATATAAATAAACAATTTGGAATAAATTATTTGGAGTTTTGTTCAAAAATAAGGTCCTGGTACTAATTTTTGATAAAAGTTTTGTCGTTTTTTTGAATTTCTAATAATTCCAAAGCTAAACGGCACTTAAGTGAACTATTTTTAACTAATTATTTACAAAATAGATTAAAAATTTAAAGTTTTTGTAAGCAAAATAAACTTTGGTCCTAATTTTGTACTAAAATTTTGCTGTTTTTATCAGTTTCCAATTAATTTAGAGCTAAACCAAATCTAAATAAACAATTTGGAACAAATTATTAGAGATTTTGTTCAAAAATAAGGCTTTGGTACTAATTATTGATAAAATTTCTTTTAATTTTTAATCATTCTAAAAGTAAACGCACTTAAGTAAACTGTTTTGAATAAATTATTTATTAGTTTTAAGTTTTTCTAAAGAAAACTAGTTTTGGTACTTATTTTCTATCAAAATTTTGTGGTTTTTATTAATTTCCAATTATTTTAGATTAAGCCAAATTTAACTAAACAGTTTAGAACACAATATTTGGGATTTTGTAGGAAAATAAGGTACTGGTGGTAATTTTTTAGTAAGATTTTATTATCATCATTAAATTCCATTGATTCCAAATCTAGAAATAAGCAAATTGAACTATTTTGAACAACTTATTCACAAAATTAATTGAAAATTTAAAGATTTTGTATCAAAAACTAGGTTTGAAGCTAATTTTTTATTAAATTTTTGTTGATTTTATTAGATTATATTGATTTTAAAGATGGAAAAACAAAATTTGATTAATTTTTAATTATTTTAAAACTAAGTCAAATATTATTGAACAATTTGGAACACATTATTTGGAATCTTGGTGCTATTTTTTCTTAATATTTTGTTATAATTAGTAGTTTCCATTAATTCCAAAGCTAAATGAACTATTTTGAACAAACTATTTGCAATTTTTTTTGAAAATCTAAAGGTTTTGAAAGGAAAATTAGTTTTGGTGCTAATTTTTTATCAATATTTTGCTGTTTTCATTAGTTTCCTATTAATTTAGCACTAAGTTAAACCTAACTAAGCAGTTTGGAACCAGTTATTTAGAGTTTTGTACAAAAATAAAGTTTCTGTACTATTTTTTTGTTAAGATTTTGGTGTTTTTATGAATTCCAAAATTAAGCGGTACTCAATTGAACTGTTTTGAACAAATTATTTACAAAATCAATTAAAAATCTAAAGTTTGGAACAATTTGGAACATATTATTTGGGATTTTAAACACAAATAAAGTCTTGGTGCTAATTTTGTATTAAAAATTTATTGTTTTTCTTAGCTTTTATTAATTATAAAGCCAAACAGCATCTAATTAAACTGTTTTGAACAATTTGTTTACAAAGTTAATCAAAAATCTAAAGTTTTTGTAAAAAAATTGCTTTGGTGGTAATTTTATATCAAAATTTTATTGTTTTTATTAGTTTCTAATTGGTTTAGATCTAATCCAAAGCTAACTTAGCAGTTTGGAACCAATTATTTGGGATGGGTACAAAAATAAGACCTTGGTCCTAATTCTGGATTAACATTTTGTTGTCTTCATTAGTTTCTGTTAATTCCAAAGCTAAACAACAACTATTTTGAACAAAATATTAAAGTTTTGGTGCTTATTTTCTATCAAACTTTGGCTTTGTAAGACGAAATTGGGTCAAGTTATGTAAAAATCCAATTCATAACTTCAAATTTTATTGATAATTTTAAAAGCAAAGCAGCCATTTTCATGCGACTTTTAAGTAATGCTATATCAAGTTATATACTTTGGTATTTATTTGATCAAATAATTCATAAAATTACCATTAAATGTCTAAATTTAGATCTTAAATGATTAATTAAGAATTTACGTAATAAAGTCTCGCAATTATCGTTTATCATAAATTCAGACATTTGAGATGCTAAATTTATTAGTCAATAACTGAATAAAATTACTTTTTTTTATTGGCTAATTGTATTGCCTCATAAATAATAAGGGGGTTCGGTTTGCCGGTCCTAGTTATTACCATAACGCGCCAAATCCGTCACGACATGCAATTTTGCACGAAACTCTTAATCGATCAAATTTATGAATAAAATAAAAATATTTTGAACCGTAACTAGTTGCAAACCAAATAATTTTAATTAATTAATATAGTATTTTTTTGCTGTGACGCTCATATCTGGAACGCCTGGAATTTCAAAGTAAACACATAAATTTGCATTGTTTGTGCTGCTTATTTCAATTTTTATTTGAAACACGGCCAAAATGTATCAACATAGAATATATTATAATGTAGACACATTGCTTTAATTTGTATTTTTTAATATGTGTTGGCAGAACTGATTATTGATAATATTTTATATTGATAGTTTTACTATAAAGACAGAAATATTTATTCAAGGCACACTGACGAGGTTTGTAGAACCGAAACAATTGTCTGTGCTTGACCGTTGGCCGCTTTGAATAAATTAATAATTCATAGTTATTGTGATTTTATGTAAATTGTCTCTTTGACCGGTGAGATGCTAGGCACACTTATGATGGGTGCATGCCCTGAAACACGTATATGTCTCACACTGGGTTATTAAATTTAATAACTGAATGAAGTTAGTACAAATTCTACTGGATGCACATTGAATTATTAATTAAATTACGTCATCCAAATTATTTCTGCTCAAACGAGTAATTTATAAATAACCAAAATCCATTCATGTTCTTTCACACATGCGGTTGTACACATCCATCAATGCTTTATTAATAGATCTCAATAAAATAAAATAAAACTGTAGGTAGGCTTAATTTCCTCCAGTGACGTAGGCTGTTTGCAGGGATCGATTCACCACAATCTTCCAGACAACTGGGCCGTTAACCTGCGTCACTTATAAGTGCCCTCCCCATGTTCTAACGTATTTGTATTACACTGTGAGACCTGCACGCCTTGCCTTATTATTTAATAATGATGATCCATAGACTATCATCACCTGTATACTCACGCCAGCATATTGGATTATTTATAGGGATTCTTGCAAAATTATATTTTCAACGTTGGCAAAATTGTTTATTATTAAGTATTTAGTACTTTAATCTAGTCATTAAGTTAGTTAAAAAATGGGAAAAAATGTAAACAATATTGATTAAATTAAAAATGTTGAATTCTATAATAATTAAATCAGAAATTTGGGTCATTTGTACACAGCATCAACTAAACTATTTCTAGTCAATGATTGATCTAAATATTCTCCAATAAAATTAGAAATATTGAATCTTAATATAATATTTGCATACGAGTATATTTTACCTTTTACTAAGGTCACCTACCGTTCAATTCTTTGTTCTGCTTGGCTTCACCAGATGCGATATAACTGTACAACCATTGAGCGCAAGAACCTCTTCGAACCCGTTGCAATAAATAATACATTATTTTCACATAGCTTTTTATAAGAATTCAATTTTAGTATCGAAATAAAGAAATAAAAATAGATTAATTGTTCTAACGACTGAAAATAAATTCCGCCCCTTTTATTATGCAAAAGGAACAAAAATATTAATAGTAACTGGTCATTAAAGAATTAAATGGAATGTTATTTTTTTTTGTTATTTTAATGACTTTATTGATCGAGGATGGACTCATTATATTTTAATGTGGTAACACTTAGTTCAATATTTGTTAAATACAAACTAACCCATATTTTGTGATATTGATTTACGTTTACTTTTTAGTTACTAAATTCTAGAATTAATTTCTGAGCTTATTTCAATTGCGATCAAATTTTTTATGTAAATTGTTTCTTTATCTGACTTCAAACAGTGTTTTAGGACATGCTCCCTTCATCAGTGTGTCTAGCTTCTCATCAGTTAAAAAGATAATTTGCATTTTTTTGTGGGTTGGGATGGGAGTAGAACCTTACTTAAGGTTAGACGAGATTTTATGTAGAAAATTTGTTCTTACGTTGAAAATGGGAATGACATTGGACATTTTTTGTGATGACGGTAAATGTAAGGTCTTTAGTAGTTTTGTAGGAGCAGTAATTCAAGACTTTGTTGGGTCTAATTTGAGAACGGTTTTGGAGATCCTTAACTTTTATTTTATGCCTACCTTGGGAAAATTTTGGTAGACTTTTCTACTTAGAGATATGAGGTTAGTAAAGTTAACGCCAGTACTGAGGATGCAAAAAGCAGGGGTTAGTTGGTTATGTTAACCAACTCACTGTTTGGATATTAGGTTGTGACCCAATACTGTTCTTGAGGATGCGAAAGATCAGGGGTTATTTGGTTTTGTTAACCATTCTACCAATCCTTCTCCTTCAAGCAACTCTAAAATTACTAAGTGATTCCAATGATTTGAGCTGTGTTTCTTTGAGTCCTATCATAGGTCGGTGAGATGTTTTTGAATAAAACAATATCAAAAACCATCTTCAAGATGACTTTGCTTTAGGCATGCCTGAATTGTTTTCTGAACTTATACACTTTCTTAAATTAATTCTGAAATTAGTGAATTAATTCTAATATTTGTGAAATAATTATGAAATTTGTAAATCAATTCTGAAACTTGTAAGTTAGTTTTAAAATTTACAAGTCCATTTTAAAGTTTACAAAAGGCTTCTAACGTTTCTTATATTGATAATGAAGTTTGTGAATTAATTCTGAAGTTTGTAAATCCATTCTGAAGCTTGTAAGTTGGTTCCAAATTTTACAAATCTATTCTAAAGTTTCTGGAAAACTTCTAACGTTTCTTAAATTGATTCTAAAGTTTGTAAATTAGTTCGAAATTTGTGAATAAACTCCAAAGCTTGTAAGTTGGTTTTGCTTGTAAGTTTCCAGAAAACTTTTCTTAAATTAATTCTGAAGTTTGTGAACTAATTCAAATATTTTTGAAATAATCCTGAAGTTTGTGAATCAATTTTGAAACTTGTAAGTTAGTTTTGAAACTTACAAATCTGTTTTAAAGTTTACAGAAGGCTTGTAACGTTTTTTAAATCGATTGTAAAGTTTGTGAATTAATTCTGAAGTTTGTAAATCCATTCTGAAGTTGATTCTGAAATTTACAAATCTGCTCTGAAGTTTCCAGAAAACTTCTAACGTTTCTTAAATTGAGTCTGACGTTTGTAAATTCGTTCCAAAGTTTGTGAATCAATTCCAAAGCGTGTAAGTTGGTTTTGAAGATTATAAATCCATTCTAAAATGACTTCGATACTTACGCTTGCGCTAACATTTTTACACTTTGTTTGACAGTTTTAGTAACTTTTTAACAAATGTTAATTTTCGTAAGTATGACCACTTTCTTTGTATTACAGTTTAGAATAAATTTAACATATCTAATACATTTTATGTCAACTTGATATGATATTTTTATAAACAAAGCAGCACAGTGGTTTTTTGACAGTTTAAAATACAATTTGACAAATCTGGTACAGATCTGCAAACTTATACTGCAAACAGTTTGACATTTTAAAATTTTATTTGACAAATCTATTTTATTTTTGCCAAATTATGATAATACAGTAACTGTTAGCACAACACAACAATTTTAGTAACATTTTGACAGATGTAGTAACGTTTTTGACAATTTTGAATAAAATTCGACACATCTGACAGATTGTATGCGTTTTCACAATTTTAGTAATAATTTAGAATACATTTTGTCAGATCTGGCAAATTGCTATTAACTTATACACAATTTTTGATAGATTAAAACCCAATTTGACATATCTGGCTGATTGTATGCATTTTATTACATTGCTGTAAATTGTTTGACAATTTTAATAACTTTTTAAAGTTTTCAGTAACCTTTTCATAGTTACAGTAACATTTTAAGATCTTGTTTGAAAAATCTGAAAACTTTATACCAACTTATTGCATTGATGAAAACTAGTTTTAGAAACTTTTGACAGATGTAGTAATATTTTTGACAGTTTAGTAACTTTTTAACAAAATGTAATTATTGTTTGACAGTGTATTTGGCAGTTTAGAATACTTTTTGACAGATCTGCTATATTTCTGCCATCATAAATGATTACTGTCAATTGTTTGGACAGATAAAACAATTTTTTGAATTTGACATGTCAGGTAGATGGTACTAATTTTATTAAATTTTTCAACAATTTTAATAACTATTTGAAGTTTTTAGTAACTTTTTGACAGATCTAGTGACAGATTTGGCAGATTTTTGCTAACTTATTACATAATTGTTAACTGTTTGATAGTTTTTATAACTTTTTGACAACTTAGTAATTTTTTGACAGATGTACCTACATTTTTTGATAGTACAGAGCACAGATGTAGTACGTAACTAAAAAAATAATTTATTTTAGTAACAGTTTACAATAAGAATTGATAGATCTGTTATATTTCTGTCAACATAAATTTTACTGTAACTTGTTTAGAAGTGTTAATAGCTTTTTGATAAAGGCAGTAGCTTTTTTCCAAAACCGTTTTTGAAAATGCCCTTGGCAATATTTTGCGGTCAAACAAAAATCCAAGCACCGCCACTGGTTGTTACAGATAAATTGTTCAATAACAATAATAATTGTTATAAATAAAAATAATATTAAAAATACGTTTTCTTTTAAATTACAAAACGTTGTATGTACCACGAGCATCGCCAACTTTTTTTTTTTCAGTTGCAAAGGCCGATTTTTAAGGCTTACGCTTGTGTTACTACCGCACAAGCTGCCTTTGAATATGTACCTGAAAACACAAATATATACTATCGCACCCATTAATTGAGTGAATGAATTCAGACGCTGTAGAGGCCTAGTATCTGTTCCACCCACACTCTCATATTAAATGTTACTATGTTAAATGGACACCAATCATATTAGACTAACGTCCTGAATTAATAAATGCCATAATTTGCTAGTGAAACCTCATTCGGTTAAAGACAACGTTAATTAAATTATTAAAGTCTCTCTGACGTCTTGAAACGCAATGTGATGTACATTGTTCGTTTTGAAATAAATATTATTATTATTATCCTTTGGGCCAACATCGTCGCACCGTACTTAGAGCATAAATAAAATACAAAATCCGGCCATTATAAAATTTTAACGGTGGATTAAATCGGATTTCAAATAAAATGACAATACAAACACATAATACACAAAATCCGGCCATTAAATATAGGCGTAGCTATCTATAAGCAAAAGGTCTGCAATACAAAAATTATTGACATTTTATATACAGAATTTTGCACTTTTCAATCGTTTTTACCCTTAGTTTGTATTATTTTAAAAATATTTTAACATTTTATGACAGAATTTTGCCACTTTTAACTTTTCATAAAAATAATGTTGAATTTTTAACAGTTTATAGTGAATTTTGGTGTGCTCTGTCAGTATTTTAATATTTTATAACCAGATTTTGCAATTTTTGACATTCTATAAATAAAATTTTATACATTTCGACAGTTTATGACAATATTTTGATATTTCTTAGCCGGATTAGTGTTTCAATTTGCTATTTTTGACATTTTATGAATAAAACTTTGGATTTTTTTGGTCGAATCTATTTGAATTTTTATGACGGATTTAGCTTTTCGACTTTTTATGATAGAATTTTGCAGATTTTAACAGTTAATAACTAAATTTAGTGCTTTCTAACAATATTTTTTTTACTTTATTGGATTTACCGAATTTTGCTACTTTTGAAAAGAATTTTTCACTTTAACAGTTTATGGCCGGATTTTGCTATTTTCACTAAAACAAGTTTGCACTTTTCAACATTACATTTTCAATTTTTTTTTCTAACAAAATTTTTTATATTTTATAGCTGGATTTTTGTATTTAAAAATTCATGAAAATGATCACACTTTTTTAACATTTTGGTGTTTTCAGGAAATTGTTTTTTTTCAAATTTCAAAGCCGGATTTTTCTATTTTATGAACAAAATTTTGCACTTTTCAACCGTTTTTGTCCGGATTTTGGTTCAGTTTAAAGTTTAGTACAGTTTTGACTTCCCATTTCAAATGAAAAACAAAAAATGCAGTTTTTAAAAGTTTATGGTAAATTTTGGTACTTTCTGACAATACTTTTATAAAATTTAAAATTAATAAATGATGTATTTTATGTAAATTACCTTTTCATCCAGTAAGAAACACATACACGTGTTTCAGGGTATGCACCCATCATCAGTGTGCCTAGCATCTCACTGGTCAAAGAAACATTGTACATAAAATCACAGTAACTATTAAACAATTTATGTTTAGTAATGTCCCCTATTAAGAAAAACGTTGAACTGTTTGTGTGTGAAGGAGACTGTAATACAGTTAAATCCTTTAGCTAATTTTGACATTCTATAATTAGAACTTTGCTCTTTTCGACAGTTTATAATTGGATTTTGAATGTTTTTGACAATATTTTGATATTTCATAGCAGGATTTTGCTACTTAAGAGATTTAATAAAAAAAATCAATTTTTTAATTTTATAATTGGATTTTGCCATTTTTTACTTTCTATGAAATTTTTTGACTTTTTATGAAAAAAAATTTGCATTTTTCAACAGTTTATGACCAAAACCAAAATATGTTAAAAAGAAATGAGAAAGTTTCAATCAAGAGCCGCATGTGGCTCGCAAACCACGATTTGACAGCCGCTAGGAGAAGTCAAAAACCTTTAAAACGATATTCATATCAAATCTTATACTCAAGCTCAAGGTGGTCTCAGAAAAGTACGCGTACAGATAAACTTAGTTTTGTATTACGATTTTCTGGCTAAATGTCACGCATCCAACTTTTCAACAGTTTTTAAACCTCTTAATATTTTATGACATTTTTGACTTTTCATAACGCTGCATTTTTCAACAGTATATGGTAAATTTTGGAACTTTCTGACAATATTTTTATTCTTTATGACCGGATTTTGCTATTTTGGTTATAGAATTTTACACTTTTAGACAATTTATGACCGGATTTTAAATCTTTCTGACAATAATAAAAATATTCATAGCCAGATTTTGCTATTTTTAAATCATAATTTTTTCAATTTTATCATTGAATTTTGCCATTTTTTACTTTTTATAAATAGAATTTTGCATTTTAACATTTTATGCTTATTCTTTGCTTCCTTTTGATGATATTTTAAAATTTCATAGCCAAATTTTCGGCAATTTATAACCAGATTTTAAATCTTTCCGACAATATTTTCATTTTTTAATCCTTTTTTTGAATTTTTAAATTTAAAAAAAAAAATAATGCGCAATAAATAATAATAAAAACACATCAATTTTGTGCAATTGTTCTGTGTGTTCTGAGCAATCTTAAACAATCTTATTCTTGATATTGTTTTTGACCTATTTTATTTGACAACAACGTTCCAAATCTTAAGTTTGATTCAATATTTCCAGAGACTTATAAACCACAAACATTCAAAGTCTATGATCACAGACACCTTAAATCTAGTCTTCAATGTGATAGTGATAGCGAGAGTGGTTTCACTTGTTGAAATTCAAAGGTGCTTTTATGTTGTTGTAGCATATTTATAAATATTCCTAAAAAGAAAAACGTTAAAGTTTCCAAAAATCAGAAAAAGAAAATCAAGGCAATAAAGAAATGCATCTCTCTGATAAAGAGTGGAAAGAATTGGTCTGCATGAAAATAAATTTAAACAAACTGGGCTAGACGAAGAGAAAATCTTAGTTGCAATAAAATAAGACATCATCAACAAATTCAAAAAACGTGCAACCAATGAGATTAAGATTTTTTCCAGATGCTTCAAAGCTAGGTACACCCTTCTACCCAAGTCAAAAATTCAGGCTCAAACCTCCACCAAAAAAACGCCAAAATTTTTTTCGCTTCTTCATAACCGCAAACCCAAACCAGTCTATCCATCTCAACAAGTGATTAAAAGTTCCAGACCAAACCTTTCTAAAAAAATCAAACATGTGCAGCCTCCAAAAATAAAAGTTCAACTAGACACTATCAATGCAGTTCATCCTAAAACCCCGCTCCTAGAAGATGGATTCACTGAACTACAAAATAAATATGAAAAACCAAAAAAATTACTGTGTGGCCAAATAGGCTATCAGCCACCCTACGTCAGGTGCCTTCAGAGTCCATCAACCAACAATGCCAAAAAGCTTAGCCGGCCCCTAAAGCTCCAGGTTCGTTTGACAAACTTTTAGCTCTTTCTACGCAGCTGCTTGCACTGCACTCAAAAAACCCATACTGCGTAAGTCTTTTAGAGCATATAATTTTTTTTAATCTGTCATAAATCATTAGCACTAACTTTTCTAGACGTTTCTCATTATGCAAGAACTTATTACGTAGCTTCAGCACGTCATCTGAGCTGCACTTTAGGTTTGTTTAGCAGTTTGTCCGGACTTTTTTCAATTTTGTCACAAAATTTTGCAATTTTTTATTTTTTATAAAATAGAATATTGCATTTTAACAGTTTATGCAATCTTTGGTTCAGCCAAATTTTGCTTTTTTGTCTTTTTATGAAAAGAATTTTGCACTTTTTAACCGTTTTTGTTTTTCTTTTTTTACTGCACTGACATCAACACAAGCTTTTGTCTTTGTATTACTCTGCAAGGAGACTTTGGCCTTATATTCTCATTTTAGGTAATCTAAGACTACATGCTCTGCATTGTCTACTTTGTTGGCCTTTGAATTGAACTGCGAGAGATAATAGGATAATGAATCGTGGTACTTACTGTATCAACTCAGCTTTTCTGCTTCTTTCAATTGATCTCGCTAACGTTTTATTGATTTAGCTCTGGTAATAGATTTTGCCATTCGATTATAGACAACATTCTACAGAAGCGGTCTAAGAATTGATCCTTGTGGTACCACCTCAACAATGTATAAATGTCGAAGAACGTAGTCGTGGATAACATTCCCCAGAAGCGATCCAAGAATTGACCTTTGTGGTATTACTTCAAAAATGTTTGAATGGTGTATTCTTACTTCTTTTTTGGACTATAAGGTGTTTGGGGATACTTTGCGTTGTTCAACTCTTTTTAAATAACACGTCATGACATTGAGTTAAAAGCGTTGGACACATCTACTGCCATCATGATTTCTTTGTCCGAGAGGACTTGAGATTGCTGTTTGTGCTATTTTTTACGTCTCTGGTAGCTTTAGTTTCTCATTGAGTCTGCCTACCAGAGATCTCTTAAAGACTTTACCCGCCCGTTTGAAGTTTTCCTTTCTTGGGTATCAGGATCAGTTTGGCAGTCTTTTATGGCATTGGAAAAACGCCATTGTACAGAGTTTGGTAAACTTATTGAAGACTCTTTTAATAACTTTCTTGAATACTTTATTGGGAATGGCGTCAGGCTATAATGCATTCCTATTTGGAACGTTTATAACTGCTGCAGTTAACTCTTTACAAAAGAACATTGCTATGTCTACAAGATGAATTTGCTTTGACTAATTTGGTATTAACAGTCTTTTTAGGCTGATATCTAAAAAAAATAAACTAATTAACTAACTGCTTTCACCACTCTTGGTGGTACCAAGGCATTGTTTGGAACAGGGCTTCTACTACCTCCGTTGTTGTTCCCAGCACAATTGCTCCTAATCTGTAGGTCATTTTCAAGAGTTATTGTGTCTAATTCTTTCTTCTTACTTGTTGCTACGTTGGATGGTGACCTTATACTCGTTCTTCTAGTCTTTCTTGACTTGACTTGTCTGTAAGTGTTTTTTTTTTTCTGGTTCTAGGGGCTTAAGCGTTGTTTGATTTTATACTCCTTTCTGGCAACTTTATAGTTCTTTTTGACTTTATCAGTAACTGTAATTTTTCTTCTGGTTCTAAAGGCGGTTATTTAAGCGACTTTTTCAAGTTTTTTTGGCCAATGCCATTTTTTTATTTCACTATCATGGGTATTGGGAACAGCATCTGAGCTAAGCATCGAGCATTATCTTTATGAATGATTTTGCCAGTGTTACGACTGTCGTCGTAGTTGTGCTTTGTTGGCCTGCTTTGTCATTTATCTGGACTCTTAATAAGCTTTAGGAGGTGATGTCGCTGGCTTGCACTGTGAAATAGCTCAGTTGTAGAGCGTTAGCGTAGTTTGCTAGTAGTCCGAGTTTTGATCTTCGAAATATGACTAAATAATTGCTATTTATCCACCGGAGTGATTTAGAAGTCACCTAATAAGCCGTTGGTCTCATCAAATCCCTTCAAAACAAGTCGGAAGACTTCTGAGGCGATGTAAAATAGTTGTAGCTGAGAGACTTCTTGTCTTATCACTTACAACTTGCTTACTAACTGCACCAAATAAAGCAGAGTTACATCCATTCTATTAGTTTTTTGTTACAAAAGTCTGCTTATTTTCCACTTTACACAACTTTAGGTATAGAACTTCTCACATCTGTTGTATTGGTTAATGTCTTCTAACTTACGGTTAACATCTACATTGATGATGATTTTGTGGAGTTCTATGAGGGTGAATACTTTACAAGCTTATCCATCTTTTTTCATTTTGTTTATCAAACAAGGTTTAAAGTAAAGAATTACATTTTTTACACTTTTAACTAATTTTTTTTTGCTACAAAGTTGCGCCATTTGGCAAAAAAATCTGTCACCTGTCAAAAAGAATTCCGACAAAAATTAATGAAATTGTAAAGAAAGCGTTGATCAAATTGACACAAAATTTAACTGTCACAAGGACTCGTTATCTATCAAAAAGACCAGACAAACTATTTACGTAAATTAGAACGTAAAAAGCTCTGGCCAAAATACGTTGAAAATGTAATTAAATTCAAACTTTTGTTGCTTCATGATTTAGTCATTCCGTCACTTTGCGATTAATTACATGCAAAATGAATAAAAAGATCTTAAGCCACTTTCAAATAACTATGACTAAGTATAAAACAACCAGAAACTTTAATTTATTTATAGTTTAGTCATTCTGACTTCTGACTAAAATTCTTGTGTTGCCTCCAATTGATACTCTTAGTATTTGGTTGTTCTATACCTAGTCATAATAAATTGCAATATTTTCCTGTGCTTAATCTTCAATTCGTCGCTTTATAGTTAAGTAATTTTTGCAAAATAAATAAAAAAGTCTTATGTCGTCTCCAATTGATTATGACTAAGCATAAGAAAACTAACAAATATTTTGTTACTTTGCTATTTATTATGACATGTAGAATAACTTAAAAACATTTAATTTGTTGCTTCGTGGACTAGTCATTCAATTGATTATAACTAAGCATAGAACAATATTGTGTTGCGTTGCCATTTATTATGACTAAGTAGAAGAATGACTAAAAACTTTGTTGCTTCATGATTTCGTCATTCTGTTATTCGCAATTAATTAAATGCAAAAATAACTAATCGTAGGAGAGAAATCTAACAAATATTTTGTTGCTTCGCAGTTTATTCTGACTAAATAACTTAAAAACATTCAAATTGTCGCTTTGTAGTTTTGTCATACAATAGCTTTGCAATTAATTAAAGTTAAAATGACTAAACAATTTGTCCCCTCAAGATTTAGCCATTCTGTCGCTTCGCGATTAATTAAATGCAAAATCACTAAAAAAGTGTTATGTTGCCTCCAATTGATTATGCAAAAAAATAAAAAATATTTTGTTTTTTTTTTTTATTATGAAGTATAGAATAACCAAAAAACATTAAATTTGAGCTCCGAAGTTTTTTTATTCAATCGCTTCGCAATTAATTAAATGCAAAATGACTAAAAAAATCTTTGATTATGACTAAGCATAAAAAATATTGTCACTTCACAATTTATTATGACTAAATGTAGAAGAACAACCATCAACTTCAATTTGTCGCTTTATGGTTTAGTCATTCTGTTGCTCGCAATTGATTAAATGCAAAATGAATAAAAAGGTCTTAAGTCGCCTGCAATTGATTATGACTTAGCATAGAAAAATAAAAAATATTTTGTCGCTTTGCGATTTATTGTGACTAAGTGTAGAAGAACGACCAACAACTTTAATTTGTCGCTTCATGGTTTAGTCATTCTGTTGCTCGCAATTAATTAAATGCAAAATTACTACAAAAGGTGTGTGCTGCCTGCAATTGATTATGAGTAAACATGGAAAAATAAAAAATATATTTGTTTGCAATTTATGACTAAGTGTAAAAGAATGACTAAAAAGTTCGATTTGCTGCTTTATGGTTTAGTCATTCTGTTGCTTCGTGATTGATTAAAGGTAAAATGACGAAAAAGTCGCTTGCAATTAATTATGACTAAGCGTAAAGCTATTGACTAAAACCTTCTATTTGTCGTTTCATGGTTTAATCATTCTATCGCTTCGTCAATGATTAAATGCATATAACTAAAAAAGTTTTATGTTGCTTGCAGTTGATTATGACTAAGCGTAAGACTAAACAATATTTTGTCGCAATTTATTAAAGAATCACTAAAAACTTTAAATTGTCGTTTTATGGTTTAGTCATTCTATCGCTTTGTCATTGATTAAATGCATAATGACTAATAAAGTCGCCTCTAATTAATTATGACTAAGCATAGGAAAATAATAAATATTATGTCACTTTGCAATAGTTTCTTTAGGCTGATATGCCAAACATCTAAAATGACTAAGAGTAGAACTAAAAACTTTCAATTTTGTCGCTTCATAGTGCTATCATTCTATAGCTTCGTGATTATTTAAATACAAATTTTTTAATAAAGTCTTATGTCGCCTCTAATTAATTATAACTAAGCATAAGAATGAAAAATATTTTAAGTGTAAAAAAATGACTAACAACTTTAATTTGTAGCTTCATGGTTTAGTCATTCTATCGCTGTGCAATTAATTAAAAATGACTAAATTAAAAATTGATTATGACTAAGCATAGATAAACAAACAAATATTTTGTTGCTTCGTCATTTATTTTGAGTGAGTGTAGAATAACTTAAAAACATTCTATTTGTCGCTTCGTTGTTGTCATTCAATCGTTTTGCAATTAATTAAATTCAAAATGACTAAAATATTTAAAAAAACGAAAAATAATTTGTCGCGTCGCGATTTATTATAATTAAGTGTAGAACGACCGAAAACAGTGGCGTAGCTAGGATTTATAGGCGCAAAACCCGCCCCTTACAGTAAATTTTTGAAACAAAAGGCGTATACTTTCTAGACAATTCTAGAGGTTTGAGGGACTCAAAACTTCTCGCCCCTCTCACTGCGGGGCCAGTAATGCCTTAGCTACGGCTCTGCAGTTCAGTTATTAATTTCAAATCAATCTAGTATTATAAAAATAATACTAAACAAGTTTACTGTCAATCGCAAAGCGACATAGTATTACAACAAATCAACTCATTGTCAATCGCGAAGCGACAAAGTATCATAATATGCAACAATTAAATTTACTGTCAATATAATAATAGCAAAGCAACCTAGTATCATAAAAATGACAACAAACGAGTTTACTGTCAATCCCGAAGCGACATAGTATCACAACATTACAACAAACCACCTCACTGTCAATCGCGAAGCGACAAAGTATCATAATATGCAACAATTAAATTTACTGTCAATATATTAATAGCAAAGCAACCTAGTATCATAAAAAATGACAACAAACAGGTTTACTGTCAATCGCAAAGCGACATAGTATCATAACATTACAACAAATCAACTCACTGTCAATCGCGAAGCGACAAAGTATCATAAAATGCAAGAATTAAATTTACTGTCAATATATTAATCGCAAAGGAAGCTAGTATCATAAAAATGACAACAAACGGGTTTACTGTCAATCGCGAAGCGACATAGTATCACAACATTACAACAAATCAAGTCACTGTCAATCGCGAAGCGACAAAGTATCATAATATGCAACAATTAAATTTACTGTCAATATATTAATCGTAAAGCAACCTGGTATCATATAATATGACAAAAAAACAATTTTACTGTCAATTGCGAAGCGACATAGTATCACAACATTACAACAAACCAACTCACTATCAATCGCGAAGCGACAAAGTATCATAATATGCAACAATTAAATTTACTGTCAATATATTAATAGCAAAGCAACCTAGTATCATAAAAATGACAACAAACGGGTTTACTGTCAATCGTGAAGCGACATAGTATCACAACATTACAACAAACCAACTCACGTGAATATAGTCATCAGCATCGTAGATATTTATATTTCAATTTTTACAAACAAAAATTGCTAATACTGCACTTATTTATAGAAAATCGAAGATAAAGACATATTATATTATAATTAAATGTACCTACTATCAATCAACCCAGATATTAAATCTAAATATGGGAAATAACAACGTGTTCATCATTTATTAACAACTCAAAACATTTTAAATTTAGAACGCGTCCTATGTCAAGGTTCATATCAGTTTTCAATTCTTTCGACAAACATATCCTTAGCCTTTTAACCCAATTTTAT
Organism: Tachinus rufipes; assembly: GCA_963932245.1. Classification (NCBI taxonomy): domain Eukaryota; kingdom Metazoa; phylum Arthropoda; class Insecta; order Coleoptera; family Staphylinidae; genus Tachinus; species Tachinus rufipes. Next base: position 94,835,618 of record OZ010746.1, read on the forward strand.
TAGTCGATTCTTCAATATTCTTGTTTACGTTACAAGAGTTTCGACAAACAAACCGATAATATACTAAAAATAAATATAATCCTAAAGTGTTTATTTAATTGAAGATGATTCAATCAACACAATTATATAATGTTGTTTTGATTTCAGTACCTAATTAAAAAAATGATTAATTTATTACGGAAAATGCTCTGTTAGGATAAGGAAATATAATAATAATAATAATAATAATAATAATAAATTGTTTGTTTTAATCACGCGATTCAATCTCTAGGTCAAAGGTTACGGAGCCAATGTTTTAGTTAAAATATGAACAAAACGCTTTTTATTTAACATGCTACTATATAAATATATCATTTATTTGCATAAGTTACATTTGTTGATAAGATTTGACAGTAGAGGTCAAAAAGGGTAAATTGTTTGCTCACAATTTGATTAAATTTAAACAAAATTAAATTGCATCCAATTATATTATTACATTTTGCAATAATAAAATTCAAACAATAAATTTGATTAATTTTCAAATCGCAACTTCTCTAATTCAGAAGCTTCTGCGGATGACACGTTTCTAATTTATAAATACGTCGAGAGCTATTGACATGCCAGACAGTCCGATGGATTTCAATTGTTTAAGCCGGATGTTCCGCGAGAGCTTCCTTTTCACGTACGTCACGATAAATCGGATCAAATAATTTCTGCACGTTTGCACACTGTGTTTGGAGGATGTGATGTGAGATTTTGGAGGAACAACCTTGTACGAATAAACAACAGACTACCGGAAAATAAATAGATATAATTACGGATAATTATATACTTATATAACAAGATTAATTGGCAATTGAATTGTTGATGATTAGGAAACAGCAAAACATATAATTAATTAAGTTACATGAAGCTTAGAAACTGATAACAAAATATAAATTTTCAAATAAAAATTTAAATAAAATGCATTCATATAATTGCATGCCCAGAAATGTTGCGTTTAGTATGTTGAAAAATGTGGTCATGAAATACCGGACTTGATAATTGAAATCTCCAATAATTATTGTGCGTTTTATAGCAATTTTACATTACCCTATAAATCTTACGACTTGTTTCAAAGGGTAGACAGAATGACTACACCATGAATCGACAAACTGAAGTTTTAAATCAGTTATTTTTCTACAATTAGTCATAATAAGTTGCGAAGCGACAAAATATTTTTTTTATGCATAGTAAAAATTATTTAGTCATTTTGGATTTAATTGTCAAGCGACAGAATGACTAACCCATGAAGAGACAAATTGAAGTGTCGCATTTTTTTTATGCTTGTCATAATTAATTAGATGCGCATAAGACTTTGCATGAAGCGACAAATTGATGTTTTTGGTCGTACTACACTTAGTCATAATAAATCGCAAGTCTACAAAAAACTCTGTCTTTTTTTACGCTTAGTCATAATCAATTGGAGGCAACTTAAGACTTTGTAGTCATTTTGCATTGAATTAGTTGCGAAGCGATTGACTGACAAAAGCACGAAACATCAAATTGAAAGTTGTTCTACACTTAGTCATAATAAATTGATAGTTTTTATGTTTAGTCATAATTAATCGGAGGCGACATAAGACTTTTTTAGTCATTGCATTTTATTAATTGATAGCGATTGAATGATTTTTTAAGTCATATTGCATTTAATTAATTGTAAAGCGATTAAATCACAAAACTACGAAGCGACAAATTGAATCTTTTAAGTTATTCTAGACTTGGTCATAATAAATCTCATAGAGACAAAATATTTTTGTTTTTTTTATTCTTAGTCATAATTGATTGATTTTGCATTTAATCAATTGCGAAGCGATAGAATGACTAAGCCATAAACCGACAAATTGATGTTTTTAGTCATTCTTCTACATTTAGTCATAATAAATCGCAAAGCTACAGAATATTTTTTAGTTTTTTGTACACTGAATCAATTGGAGGCCACACAAGACTTTTTTAGTCACGTTGCTTTAAGACTAAGTGTAGAAGAAAGATAAAACACTTTAATTTGTCGTTTTAAGTGTCGTCTTTAAGTGATTATGACTTAACTATAGAAAAATAAAAAGGATTTTGTAGCATGGCAATTTGTTATGACTAAGTGTATTTTTTTATTCTACACTTAGTTATAATCAATTGCAGGTGGCACAAGGCTTTTTTAGTCATTTTGCATTTGATCAATGACAAAGCGATAGAATGACTAAACTATGAATCGACAAATTGAAGGTTTTAGTCATTCTTCTACATAATAAATTGCTATAAAATATTTGTTAGCATAAGACTTTTTAGTCATTTTGTATTTAATTAATTGCGAATAACAGAATGACTAAATCATGAAGCGATAAATTGAAATTGAAGTTGTTGGTCGTTTTTCTACACTTAGTCATAATAAATCTTTGTCTTGCATTTAATTAATTGCGAAGCGATAGAATGACTGAACTATGAAGTCACAAAATAATTTTAGTTTATGTATGCTTAGTGATAATCAATATACAACTTTTTTTAGCAATTTTGCATTTAATAAATTGCAAAGCGAAAGAATCATTAAGCCATGAAACCACAAATTAAAGATTTTGGTCGTTCTTCTACACTTAGTCATAATAAATTGAGAGGCTACAAATGCTCAGTTATAATTAATTGGAGACGACATAAGATTTTTTTTTTGTTAATTTGCGTTAATTAATTCCGAAGCGACAGAATGCCCAAACAATAAAGCCACAAACTGAAGTTTTTCTACACTTAGTCATAATAAACTGCGAAGCGACCAAATATTTTTTATTTTTTTATGCTTGGACATAATCAATTGGAGACGACATAAGATTTTTTTAGTCATTCTTCTAAACTTAGTCATAATAAATTGCGAACAAACAAAATATTTCTTAGGTTTTTATGCTTAGTCATAATCAACTGGAGGCGACATCAGACATTTTCAGTCATTTTGCATTTCATTAATTGCGGAGAGAGAGACAGAATGACAAACGCATGAAGCGACTAATAAAATGATTTATGTTATTCTTCACTTAGTCATAATAAATTACGAAGCGACAAAATGTTTTATATTTTTCTAAGCTTGGGCGACTCTAGACTTTTGCATTTATTGCGAAGCGACCGAATTGCTAAATCATGAATCAACAAATTGAATGCTTTGGTTGTTCTATACTTAGTCATAATAAATTGCGATTTAACAAAATATTCTTTATTTTTTTATGCTTAGTCATAATCAATTGGAGGAAACATCATTCATTTTGCATTTCTCTAATCGCAAAGGGACAGAATGACTAAATCATGAAGGGACTTATTGAAGTTATTTGTCATTTATTTTTTATTTTTCTATGTTTAGTCATAATGAATTGGAAGCGACACAAGACTTTTTTTAGTCAATTTGCATTTAATCAATTGCGAAGCGACAAAATGACTAAACCAAGAAACGACAAATTTTTAGTCATTCTTCTATCTCTTATGCTTAATCATAATCAATTGAAGTTGACATAAGATTTTGTCTACACCTAGTCATAATCAAAATTGTATTTAGTCATAATCAGTTGGAGGTGACTATAGACTTTGTTAGTCATTTTGCATTTAATGAAGCAACAAATTGAACTTTTTAGTCATTCTTCTATACTTAGTCATAATAAATTGCGTAGCGACAAATTGAAGTTTTTGGATGTTCTATGTCATGGTAATTTTAAGGCGGCATTAGATCTTTTTAGTCATTTTGGATTTAATTAATTGCGAAGCGACAGAATGAAATCATGAAGCGACAAATTGATGTTTTTAATCATTCTTCTATACTTAGTCATAATAAATTGCGAAGCGACATTAATATTTTTTTTATTTTTAAACCATGAAGTCACAAATTTGAGTTATATTTTTTAGTATTTAGTCATAATTGTTTGGAGGCGACACTAAAGTTTTTTTATTAATTTTGCATTTAGTTAATTGAGAAACTACGAAGCGACAAATTTAATGTGATTAATATAAGTTATTCCACACTTAGTCATAATTAATTTGAATTAATTTCTTCTTGTACTTATGTTCTTCAATTTTTGGTGGCGACACAATTTTTTTTTGTCATTTTACACTTAGTCATAATTAGTATTTTCTACTTTTACCACCGCCCGATGATGACCTTGTAAAGGTTGAAACTAGTAACGGTCTTTTAAATGATAAAGTACATGAACTATCACATAGTAACGGGCACCACCATTCGATAGTTTGATATTTTACGATAGAGTTTTACATTTATTCATTCTTAAAATATACAAATTGGAATTACATATAACGAATCTATATTGCAGTTATTGCCATTATTAATATATTGTGAATTGTCCGAATCGAAAATATTTTTATTGGAAAATATTTCCTTCGTCCTAAGAAAGCGTTGGATCTATTTATACTCTTAATGGGAATTTCATTCAGTCGTTAACAGCCGGAATGCATTATCATATATTTTCCGGTCCGCTTTATTCTCATCATGTCTTTTCCCACAAGAGGAAAATAGTCAATGGCGGTGAGCATTAAGAAGCTAATTTTATAAATTCTACCGGGACGGAACGAATCTCCCAGGAAATGTATTTATAAAATTTAATCTGAATACTAAATAAATAACATGATACGCACAATAAGATAATATTTCTTAGTAACTTAAAATAAGGTTCTAAAATACAATTTATAAGTTAATTTTTTCTTGATATATTATCACTGTTTTTACATTACATTTTGTAGATTGCTTAACATTATTTGGAAATTTAAATCCGGCTGAACTATTATAAACTATGAAATATCAATAAAAATTTTAGATAAAAGTAAATATATATAAATAAAATAAATTATTATTTTTTTATTAAATTGTTGTGTACAATTAAGCACGTAGCAACACACAATTAGTTCAAATAAAATTTCCATCTCATTAGTTCGTTTAAATAAATTAAATTTATTAAACGTTTACTCAGTATTACAATTTGTCCTAAATAAACAATAATAAAAATATCAATCAAATTTATTATCTAATAAATAAATCATGCAATTCAATACAATCAGTACAGTAAATAAAATACGATCTGTTTTGATGTTACGTCTGGAGATAAATTTCATATTTACTCCTGCACATGACGCAAGCAAACGCCCCCTTACAACTGATAAATACTAATTCATTATTTTTTATGTTTCAGTGGGTTGGTACCATCAGTGGCCCAATTATCACCGGATCAGACATTCGGTTCGATTAGATCTTTAGCTGTTAGCAGAGAGGTGGCCAGTTTTCCACTGTCTAGAACACCGACGCCGCCACCGTCTGCCTTTGAAAGGTAAGTATTAGAGTAATTTAGAATCAAGGATATTTATTATCCCGGTAACCTAATTCACCTGAACTTCACAGTCTAATTCGCAAACAGAGATTGTATTGCATCTAGGTGTAATAATACGTTATCTGTGTCAAGATCAGATTTATTTTTGTAATATTTTTATATTTTCTGCCAAGTACCGATTATCTTTTTTTTGTGTTTGTTTGGATGGAGTGGAGGACGCGATGAAATGGATGACAATCTAAATAAACCGTGAATTTGTTTGTTTTGGAAAATTAATAATTTTCAAAGAAGGTTGTGAATTGTTATATAATTTTATTTTAACTATTATTTATTGTTTTATATTGATCACTGACAACAAAACGAAAGTTGTATGGAATTAATTGCTAATTAGATAACTAAAAACACGAGCGTCTATAAATAACCAATCAATGTAACAGTAACCACAACAAATTCACACCACACAACAACACCTGTGAAAAGAAAAAACTGATGATGGCCTAATAGCCGACACCGGTCTTAATAAAAATTAAAATTAAAATCAGCACAATAAAGTATATATAAATTTTATCAAAATACCCTAACCTCAAATCTATAAATAATGTTTGTGGGGAGGATATTGGTTAGAAAAATTAAAGTTTTTGATGGGATATTTCTGCTGCTAGGCTAATCACCGACGCCAGAGGTTAAGATTACCATATTTGGAAGTTTTGTCGTAAAATCAAGGCAGTCCGAAAGATGGCGCTTTCTTCTTATCCGAAAGATGGAGTACACGTTACGACACATTTTTTTTTAACCTAAAAAACTGACATTTTAAATAGGGGATTTGAACCCGAGACCTCTTGATGTAGTAGTCGAGTACGCTAACCACTATATCACCAGAGCCTTCTTTTTTTTAGACACGTATGCCCGGAAAGTACTTAGATTGTAGATAGCTTTGTTGTTTTACTATTTTAGAACGGTTTTTTTGAGGTACATATGTAAGTTGGAATTGTTAAGTTTTCAATCTCTCGTACTTCTATCAAGACCGTTAGGATTCTACGCATCCTGCCAATAGGTTTGTTTTACAACTGTCATTTGGGACTCCTACGCTTGGAATCATTTTGGTCGATGCAGTATCATTCTCAACAGCGTAGTTTAGGGCTTTAAGAATATGAAAACAGGATTTTAGATGTTCCTGAATTCTCGAGTATTACCTTCAGGCTGCTTTACCGGTTTGTCTGATCTTTTTTTGTCTTTTGTCTAACTCTTTTTGCTGAGGTGAGCTCTAGTTTTTTTGATGTTTTTGCCTTGGATTATCTGCTAATGCAGATAGATCTACTTCTTTCGGGAAATTGAACTTTTTGTTATAAATCAGATTCTTCTACAGAAGTAGGCCCAAAACAGATTTCTGTAGCACGACTTCTATTAGCTTTATAGTTAGACCAAGCATTTTTATAAAGCTCTTCAGTAAGTGGATTAGGTGTTGTTAGGTGGGCCACTCTATTCTAAATTATTGGCCTGTTATTATGCTTAGGAGTGCTCCAACCAGCCACCCAAGTGTTCGTCATCAAGGAATTGAATGTTTCTCTAGGTTGTGATCTAATCTTTTGATAACTAACACTTGGATGGGTGGTTGGGCTACTCTATTCTAAATTATTAGCACATTACCATGCATTGGAGTGTCCCACCTACCCGCCCAAGTGTTTGTCATTGAGGAATTGGATGTATGTCTTCTACGCGAACGTCAGTATTCATCTTGTTGCAAAAGGAGGTCGTGATCTAACCTTTTGATCACTAACACTTGGCTGGGTGGGTGGGCCACTCTATTCTAAATTATTGGCCTGTTATCATGTTTTGCAGTGTCCCACCCACCTGCCCAAGTGTTCGTCATCAAGGAATTGGATGATTGTCTTCTATGAGGACGTCAGTAGTCATTTTATCGCAAGAGAAAGTTGTGATGCAATTTTCTCATAACTAACATTTGGGTGGGTGGGCCACAATTATTGGTCTGTTATCATGCTTTGCAGTGTGCTATCCACCCGCTTAAGTGTTTGTCATTAAGGACTTCTATGTTTGTCTTCTATGCGGACGTCAGTAGTCCTTTTTATCCCATTGGTTGGTTGTGATGCAACTTCTTGATAACTAACACTGGGTGAGCCACTCTATTTCAAATTATTGGCTTGTTACCATGCTTTGTAGTCTCCTATCCACCCAAGAGAAGGTTCTGATCTAACCTTTTGATAACTAACACTTGGGTGGGTGGGTGGGCTACTCTATTTCAAATTATTAGCCTGCTACCATGCTCTGAAGTGGCCCACTCACTCACCCAAGTGTTTGTCATTAAGGATTTGGATGTTTGTTTTCTATGCGGACGTTAGTACTCCTCAAGAGAAGGTTGTGATCTAACTTTTTAATAACTAACACTTGGGTGGGTGGATGGGCCACTGCAAACCATGGTAACAGACCAATAATTTGGATGGAATAGAGTGGCCCACCCATCCACCCACCCAAGTGTTAGTTATTAAAAGGTTAGATCACGACCTCCTTCTGGGAAAAAATGACTACTGACGTCTAAGTGGTCGTCAGTAGTCATTTTCTCACAAGAGAAGTTCCGTCAGTTTAATTAAATTCAAATGTAGGCTAAACATAATTTAAACATTACATGTCTAGGTTTGTCGGAGGCCTATCAAAGATATACTGCGTTTGTTGAATGGAGTGCATTTATTGCACGCTTCAATCAATTCAACGTACTTCCGTTTGGACTGTTCCTTAGTTTACAAAGTGCATACAAAAACTATAAGAGCTCAATTTGAATTGGTTTATAAATATTGGGCCGGTGGTTTAAAAATGTGTTCCCGCCCACCCGCTCAAGTGTTTGCTGTCCAGGAATTAAATGTTACTAGCACTTCTCGTGTTCCTGCAGCTAAGAAACTTGACAGAACGATTGACAGATGTCATTAAGTTAGAAGAGAGAAGTGACGTAATTAATGTTTTGATAATTAACACTTGGGCGGGTGGGCGGGAACACAGTTTATTAATATTGGGCCGGTGGTTTAAAAATGTGTTTCCTTCCACATGCTCAAGTGTTTGTGGTCTAGGAATTAAATGTTGCTACTACTTTTCGTGTTCCTGCAGCTAAGAAACTTGACATAATAACTGACAGATGTCATTAAGTTAGAAGAGAGAAGTGACGTAATTAATTTTTTGATAATTAACACTTGGGCGGGTGGGCGGGAACACAGTTTATAAATATTGGGCCGGTGGTTTGAAAATGTGTTCCCGCCCACCCGCCCAAGTGTTAGTTGTCAAGAAATTAAATGTTACTACCACCTATTGTGTTCTCGCAGCTAAAAAACATGGCAGCATGAGTGACAGATGTCTTTAAGTTGGAAGAGAGAAGTGACGTAATTAATTTCTTGATAAGTAACACTCAGGCGAGTGGGCGGGAACACAGTTTATAAATATTGGGCCGGTGGTTTCAAAATGTTTACCCGCCCACCCGCCCAAGTGTTTGATGTCCAGTAATTAAATGTTACTACCCCTTTTTGTGTTCCTGCAGCTAAGAAACTTGACAGAATGACTGACAGATGTCATTAATTAGAAGAGAGAAGAGACGTAATTAATTTTTTGATAATTAACACTTGGGCGGGTGGGCGGGAACACAGTTTATAAATATTGGGCCGGTGGTTTGAAAATGTGTTCCCGCCCACCCGCCCAAGTGCTAGTTATCAAGAAATTAAGTGTTATTACCACCTATTGTGTTCTCGCAGCTAAGAAACATGGCAGCATGAGTGACAGATGTCTTTAAGTTAGAAGAGAGAAGTGACGTAATTAATTTCTTGATAAGTAGCACTTGGGCGGGTGGGCGGGAACACAGTTTATAAATATTGGGCCGGTGGTTTCAAAATGTGTTTCCGCCCACCCGCCCAAGTGTTAGTTATCAAGAAATTAAGTGTTACTACCACCTATTGTGTTCTCGCAGCTAAAAAACATGGCAGCATGAGTGACAGATGTCTTTAAGTTAGAAGAGAGAAGTGACGTAATTAATTTCTTGATAAGTAACACTCGGGCGGGTGGGCGGGAACACAGTTTTTAATTATTTTACCGGTGGTTTCAAAATGTTTACCCGCCCACCCGCCCAAGTGTTTGTTGTCCAGGAATTAAATGTCACTACCACTTCTCGTGTTCCTGCAACTAAGAAACTTGACAGAATGACTGTCAGTCGTCATTAAGTTAGAAGATAGAAGTGACGTAATTAATTTCTTGGTAAGTAACTCTTGGGTGGGTGGGCGGGAACAGTTTATAAATATTGGGCCGGTGGCTTAAAAATGTGTTTCAGCCCACTCGCCCAAGTGTTAGTTATCAAGAAATTAAGTGTTACTACCACCTATCGTGTTCTCGTGATCCTGTAGCTAAGAAACTTGACAGAATGATGATGATGTTAGATGTCATTAAGTTAGAAGAGAAAAGTTACGTAATTAATTTTTAAATAACTAACACTTGGGCGGGTGGGCGGGAACACAGTTTATAAATATTGGGTCGGTGGTTTAAAAATGTGTTCCCGCCCACCCGTCTAAGTGTTTGTTGTCCAGGAATTAAATGTCACTACCACTTCTCGTGTTCCTGCAACTAAGAAACTTGACAGAATGACTGATAGTTGTCATTAAGTTAGAAGAGAGAAGTGACGTAATTAATTTCTTAATAACTAACACTAGGGCGGGTGGGCGGGAACACATTTTATAAGTATTGGGACGGTGGTTTGAAAATGTGTTCCCGCTCACCCGCCCAAGTGTTAGTTATCTAGAAATTGAATGTCACTACCACTTCTCGTGTTCCTGCAACTAAGAAACTTGACAGAATGACTGATAGATGTCATTAAGTTAGAAGAGAAAAGTGACGTAATTAATTTCTTGGTAACTAACACTTGAGCGGGTGGGCGGGAACACACTTTATAAATATTGGGACGGTGGTTAGTTATCAAGGAATTAAGTGTTACTACCATCTATTGTGTTCTCGCAGCTAAAAACATGGCAGCATTACTGACAGATGTCATTAAGTTAGAAGAAAGGAGTGACGTAATTAATTTCTTGATAACTAACACTTGGGCGGGTGAGCGGGAACACACTTTATAAATATTGGGACGGTGGTTTGAAAATGTGTTTTTGCCTACCCGCCCAAGTGTTAGTCATCCAAGAATTGCATATTACTACCACCTGTCATGTTTTTGCCGAGAAAACAAGTGAAAATGATTGACAGATGTCATTAAGTTAGAAGAGAGAAGTTGCGTAATTAATTTTTTGAAAACTAACACTTGGACGGGTGGGCGGGAACACAGTTTATAAATAATGGGCTGTGTGATGTCGATAGCTGGTGTTATGCCCGATAAAATGGATGTTAGTAATATGGGGTTATGCAATTGAGGATGCTGAAGCGACGGAAACTAGGCTACTCCGGGGTTACTACGAGGTTACTAGAGATAGGGAGGGAATCTATCTTGGGCCCTCTCACTACTTAGGGGGCTGCAAGGTCTCGGCAGCACCTACTACAGGATGAGTCATCTTGGATTAGGTGGGTGTATGTTTAGCCTTTTGCCACCGGTGGATGCAGCTATGCAGTCTTCCCCTGGTGCGCTAGGTGTTTTCAATTGGGAAGCAGAAGAGTTGTTGCGTGGTAAGTTAATGCGGTTGATCTAGCTAGCAAGGATGCAGTTTTGTGCAAACTGAGGCCACGCCACTCATTTCCGGTGACATACCACTCTACTTTTGCGATTTTGATTTCGCCTTTATTTTGCAGGTTTTACGGATGGTCGTGCGTCTATTTGGTACGCACTAACGTCTTTGCACTTTTTTCCTGAGAATAAAAATATAATAATAAAGTTATAACCTCCTTGGAATTACAGGGTAGGATCACGTGGTGGTGAGCGCAGTTTTTTTGCCCACATTATTGTCTTATCAGAGAGTCATTATCGGGAAAGTCACATCTAGCTTCTGGGTGCGAGAGTGTCGCATTGGTGTTTGCTGCTAGGCGGTTTTGCCTGTATTGTTGTTGGCGACGTTTTACGGTTTGGTGCACTGGGTTTTTTTTTGGGCGGGGGACTTAAGCCTGGGAAAAGCTGATGTCATTTTGGTAGAGCCCCAGGGGTTTCACTCCAGGGGGTTCCAGGTGCGAATCCATAAACGAGAATGAACCGCGTTTGGCTTGTGCTGGGCCCGGGTTGCGTTTCTGGGTGATTGGTTAGGTCAATCAGATCGAACGCGTCGTCGGCGATCAGTATCAGCTTGATAGGGTGCGTCGACGCCTGTAGAGTCATCTTCTCTAGATTGTCTTTGCTCGAATCATAGTCTTTGTTTGAGTCACTTTTGCTAGAGTCTAAGTTCAACATCACATAAGCACTGTTGATTTGGCGCAAGGCGTGCCTAATTGGTCGTATTTGTCAAACCCTCGAATGAATGATTTGTAACACTCTTAAGTTAGAGTCTTCATCAGGGTTTTGTTTGGGTTCCCGGGGCTCAAGAGGTTTTCAGGCGAGGTAGTCTTGTCTTTCAGGGTTTCCCGCTCAGGATCGAAATTTTGACCGACTTTTTTGGCAACGGGTCTGTGGAGTTTGGGGCACTTTTACTTCAGGATGCCCCACGTTGGGCTCCAATTGTTACCGATGTAAGTCTATTGGAGGAGGCGGCCGATTTCGGTTCTTCTATGGCTGGTGTTATGAATGTTAGGGGCGGAAACTGGGCTAGGGGGGTGGTGGTAACCTACTATGGTTTGTTGCGCCAGGATTGATACATTTCTGCGGTAGGGTACAGCGAGGTTTAGGCAGAGGTCGTTTTAGATCAGGTGTGTGTTGGCACATCGTGGTCGATCGGTGCAGCTCTCTATTTTCTCTATTGCGTTGTTGGTTAATGTGGGAACTGGCTAGCGAGGCTTGCGCGGTGGAGTTTTGTGCATATTGAGGCCACGCTCATATACAGTGACAATTTGCAGAAGAAGAAATATCCAATCTTTAAATAACTGACACTTGGGTGGGTGGGCTTGGCATTTTATTTTAGACTATCCGTAATCGATTATTTAGGTGCCCCGCCCACCCAAGCGATTGTTTCTTGTAAAGGGATTTTTTTTTCTTAAGTTTAATGGCATCTGACGTTCACAGAAGGAAGAAACATCTTATATTACTTAACTGACACTTGGGTGGGTGGGCGGGGACTTCAATTTAAGCTACACATGCTCGCAATAAATGTTCTAAGTGCTCCGCTCGCCACCCAGTCATCAAAGTATTGGATCTGTCACTTTCTTTTTTAAATTAAATGACAAATTTAATTTGCAGAAGAAATATCCGATTGTGCAAATTGTTGAAGTTGGTGAGAAAGTGGTTATTATTTTATGCCGGTTTTGTTGCCGACGGAGAGACGGCGTTTGCAAACGATTGGTTTGCTGTAACCGCATTAGGTTTTGCGGGGATATGCACTTTATGATGAAGACGTAGCCTGGACCGGGGTCGGTTTGGCGTCTTTTTTACCTTTTCTTTGCGAGGTTATCATTAAGGTATGCGTTACATCTCTTGAAGTTAGTGGGATGAGGGCCAGAACATAGTGCACACTTGGACGGTGTGTTTTTGGGGCAAGGCGCTATTGATGGGGCCCCGAGCAGTTGCAACAGATAGGAGTAGAAGTAAAACCGATGTGCCCGAGTTGCTCGCACTTCTGTCATTGCCACTGCCCCCTTTTTTTTTGACTGAAACCTTTAAGCTTAAAAGCTCAGTGAAGTCCATAATCTAGGCGCTTTTTGCTCTCTTTGGTTGTGTCCCTTTGCTCACCTACTTATCTGATTGACAGTTGTAGGTTGGGTGGGGTATTTCAATTTAATTTTAATTTAAGCTACACATTTGCAATCAACGTTCTGAGTGCCCAGCCCACCCACTCGACTATTTGTCATCAAACATAATCTTCTTTAATGTTGGTCAGTTGTCTTTAACTTTAAGTAAATACAAAAAGAAATCAATTTTCCGTAAATTTTGTTAATATTACGTTACTTAATTTAAGTTTAAGCAGTAATTACTGAAAAAATTGAGTTGCAGTTTAAAAAATTGGATGCAGCACACTTGATTCTATTAAAAGTCACTTAAATTGCTACTGAAAAACGCTTAAACTTTTTACGTAAGTTTTATTAAAATGACGTCACTTAATTTAAGTTTGCGCAGTATTCACTGACAATATTAAATTGCAGTTTAAAAATTTGGATGCAGCATACTTGGTTCTATTAAAACTCACTTAAACTTTGAGTAAATACGAAAAGAAATCAATTTACATAAATATTATTAAAATGACTTCACTTTGCCCAGCATTCTCTGACATTATTAAGTTACAGTTTAAAAATTTGGATGCAGTATACTTGATTTTATTAAAAGTCACCTAAATTGCAACTAGAAAGCTTTTAAACTTTGAGTAAATACAAAAAGAAATCAATTTTCCGTAAATTTTGTTAATATGACGTGACTTGGTGTAAGTTTATGCAGTAATTACTAAAAATATTGAGTTGCAGTTTAAAAATGTTAATGAAGAGTACTTGATTCTATTAAAAAATACTTAAATTGGCACTTGGAAGCTCTTAATCTTTGAGTAAATATGAAAAGAAGTCACTTTTCCGTAAGTTTTATTAATATTTCTTCAATTAATTTAAGTTTACTCCGTAATTACTGATAATGTTGAGTTGCGGTTTAAAAATGAAGCATACTTGATTCTATCAAAAACTAATTAAATCGCCACTTGAAAGCTTCCAAGCTTTAAATAATTCTGGAAAGAAATCGGTTTTCCGTAATCTTCGTTAGAATCACGTCACTTAGTATGCAGTAATTACTGGAAATATTGCGTTGTGGTTTGAAAAATTGAAAGCAGTTATCGGCATTTCTTCTGGTATATGGTGAAAAGACTGTCTTAGTAGTAGTAGTAGTAAGTCTGGTAGCTAATATTGGCTATATAAACAAACATAGTTTAATCTAACCTGCAGCTTTGGATCAATAATAAACTAATGCTTTTCTCTATTCTGTTGCAGTTTAGTGAGTCCAAATCTAGTCCAAGTACCGGACGAAGAAAAGCTATTTACTCCGGAAAAAGAAGAAACAATCATCAATCCACGAAACGGGCCTAGAAAATCCGTCTCCATAGTCCTCCCAACTGATGGATGACCAACATAAATAAAAAAAAAAAAACAACGTATTGCGACGAAGCAATCAAACCAACACATGAACAGAACCAACATCATAGCTAGTAGTTGTTTTTATTTAAAATTTAGGACAAATATGATGTGAAATCCCTCCCGTCCCTTAATCCCAATCCGCGCTTGTATAAATTAATTCGAAAATTTAAAGACAAATCATTTTTGGCACTCAACAAATTTATTCGCATAGAAAATTTGGAATGAAATCCGTAGATGTGCTTGATATGATGAGATGGTATTTGTATATAGATTTTTTATATATATAATCGTTACATCACAATGTAGAAGTGATATTATACTCATTATCAGTTGCATAATTTCCTAACGAGATTTGTTTCCATACAAAAGGATTAATTCGATAAGGTTGTGAAAATAATTTTATGGAAACTAATCTCGTGGTGAGCTATTTTTAAATATGTAAAGGGATCTGATTCGTTCTGCTGACTATATTAATTATTATTTTTGTTTTAATTGTTTAAAAACCTTTCCTGGAAATGTTTTTAAATTTATTTTGGATAAAGCTTTATTATTTTAAGGTGCGATATGAAAAACTGTTTGGTTTTTTGTGTGTTTTGTATTATTTGCATTATATGCAATAGAAGGTTATTTGACCTTTGATTATATTAATTTATTGGCATAAAGAACAATTTTCAGTTCCGTATTGGCATTCAGGATCCACACAAATTTTGTAAATCTTTGTGCCAAAATAAGACTTAGATATTAATTCTATTTGTACATATTTATTATTATTTTTGCAATATTTGCATTATTTTAAAACACATTTTAGTTACTTCAATTAATTAGAATTCTAATTAATCGAAGATTATTAATTCCACCCATCACAAAACACACCAACACACATTAATAATTTTGTGTTGAAATCATCATATTTTTAATTATTATCATTTCACTTAATGAGAATGTATATAGCATTAGTTGATAATAACGTGATATGTATCATTAATGATAGATTATATGTTGAGGCTGATTATAAATTAAGGTAGATGTTAGGATTATTAATTATTTTTTATTATAAAGGATTTTAAAAGTATTTAAATTAAGAAAGAAGTTATAACGAATTGGAACAAGTGTGTTGTTGAAACAATGCTTTGTGAGAAATATATATGTAATATTATTATTATACCAACAAACATAATAATGAAATGGCTCTATTTCACTTGCTCATATTATTATATAAATAGTGGTTGCTCTTATTCAATTGATCTTTATATATACATAAATGTTTTATTAAATAAATAGATCTGTGTATATTTATTTAATGGTATTTATATTGTTATGTTTTAGCAATTTTTATTTGAATCTAGGATTGGCTTACAAAAATAATGGAAATTGTACAATAAGGATGATACCCAAAATTAAAGAACTAGGATGTGCTCAATTTACAGCCTTGAGTAGGAAACTAACCAAACTTTTCCCAGGGTGACCAGATTTTTACAAGTAAAAATGAGTTTTAACCTTTAACCTTAATGTTTTTAACCTTTCCCCTTCTACCCTTAAATCTTTAATCCTTCTATACTGAATTAATTTCAGAAAAACTGCGTTTCAACCCCTACCGCGTTCCTGCAACCAAGAAACATGATAGAATGAGTGACAGATGTCATTAGGCTAGTAGAAAACGGTGTCGTAACCAATTTCTTGATAACAAACACTTGGGCGGGTGGGCGGGAACATAGTTTAAGTGTATTAAGTCGGTAATTTGATATTGTGTTTCCGTCCTCTCACCCAAGTGTTTGTCATAAAAAATTTAGAAGTCAAAACTACCTACCGTGTTCCTGCAACTAAGAAACATGATAGAATGAGTGACAGATGTCATTAGGTTAGTAGAAAGTGGTGACTTAACTAATTATTTGATAACAAACATTTGGACGGGTGGGTGGAAACATAGTTTAAGAGTATTAGGTCGGTAATTTGATATTGTGTTTTCGTTCACCTACTCAAGTGTTTGTCATAAAAGATTTAGAAGTCACAACCACCTACAGTGTTCCTGCAACTAAAAAACATGATAAAATGAGTGACAAATGTGATCGAGTTAGTAGAAAGTGGTGTCGTAACCAATTTTTTTGATAACAAACACTTGGGTGGGAACATGGTTTAAGAGTATTAGGTTGGTAATTTGATATTGTGTTCCTGCCCGCCTACCTAAGTGTTTGTTATAAAGAAATTAAAAGTCACAACCACCTACCGTATTCTTGCAACTAAAAAACATGGTAGAATGAGTGACAGATGTCATTAGATTAGTAGAAAGTGGTGACGTAACTAATTTCTTGATAACAAACCTTTGGGCGGGTGGGCTGAAACATAGTTTAAAAGTATTAGGTTGGTAATTTGATATTGTGTTCCCGCCCACCCACCCAAGTGTTTGTTATAAAGAAATTTGAAGTCACAACCACCTACCGTGTTCTTGCAGCTAATAAACATGACAGAATAAATGACAGATGTCATTGTGTTACTAGAAGGTGGTGACGTAACTAATTTCTTGATAACAAACACTTGGGCGGGAACATAGTTTAGAAGTATTAAGTCGGTAATTTGATATTGTGTTCCCGCCCACCCACCCAAGTGTTTGTTATAAAGAAATTAGAAGTCACAACCACCTACCGTGTTCTTGCAGCTAATAAACATGTCAGAATAAGTGACAGATGTCATTGAGTTACTAGAAGGTGGTGACGTAGCTAATTTCTTGATAACAAACACTTGGGCGGGAACATAGTTTAAGCGTATTAAGTCGGTAATTTGATATTGTGTTTTTGCCGACCCACCCAAGTGTTAGTCATACAAGGTTTAGAAGTCACAACCACCTACCGTGTTTTTGCAACTAAAAAACATGACAGAATAAGTGACAGATGTCATTGAGTTACTAGAAGGTGGTGACGTAACTAATTTCTTGGTAACAAACATTTGGGCGGGTGGGCGGAAACATAGTTTAAGAGTATTAAGTCGGTAATTTGATATTGTGTTCCCGCCCACCCACCCAAGTGTTTGTTATAAAGAAATTAGAAGTCACAACCACCTACCATGTTCTTACAACTAATAAACATGACAGAATAAGTGACAGTTGTCATTAAGTTAGTAGAAGGTGGTGACGTAACTAATTTCTTGATAACAAACGCTTGGGCGGGTGAGCGGGAATATAGTTTATGAGTATTAGGTCCGTAATTTGATATTGTGTTCCCGCTCACTCACCCATGTGTTTGTCATAAAAGAATTAAAAGTCACAATTACCTACCGTGTTCCTGCAACTAAAAACATGAAATAATGAGTGATAGATATCATTTAGTCAGTAGAAGGTGGTGTCGTAATCAATTTCTTGATAAAAAACGGGCGGGAACATAGGATAAAAGTATTAGGTCAGTAATTTGATATTGTGTTCCCGCCCACCCACCCAAGTGTTTGTCATAAAAGATTTAAAAGTCACAACCACCTACCGTGTTCCTGCAACTAAGAAACATGACAGAATAAGTGACAGATGTCATTAAGTTAGTAGAAAGTTGTGTCTAAACCAATTTCTTGATAACGAACACTTGGGCGGGTGGGCGGGAACATAGTTTAAGAGTATTAAGTCGGTAATTTGATATTGTGTTCTTGCCCACTCACCCAAGTGTTTGTCATAAAGGAATTAAAAGTCGAAATCACCTACCGTGTTCCTGCAGCTAATAAACATGACAGAATAAGTGACATATGTCATTTAGTTACTAGAAGGTGGTGACGTAACTAATTTCTTGATAACAAACACTTGGGCGGGTGGGCGGGATTATAGTTTAAGATTATTAAGTCGGTAATTTGATATTGTGTTCCCGCCCACCCACCCAAGTGTTTGTCATAAAGGAATTAAAAGTCGAAATCACCTACCGTGTTCCTGCAGCTAATAAACATGACAAAATAAGTGACAGATGTCATTGAGTTACTAGAAGGTGGTGACGTAACTAATTTCTTGATAACAAACACTTGGGCGGGTGGGCGGGATTATAGTTTAAGATTATTAAGTCGGTAATTTGATATTGTGTTCCCGCCCACCCACCCAAGTGTTTGTCATAAAGGAATTAAAAGTCGAAATCACCTACCGTGTTCCTGCAGCTAATAAACATGACAGAATAAGTGACAGATGTCATTGAGTTACTAGAAGGTGGTGACGTAACTAATTTCTTGATAACAAACACTTGGGCGGGTGGGCCGGATTATAGTTTAAGATTATTAAGTCGGTAATTTGATGTTGTGTTCCCGCCCACCCACCCAAGTGTTTGTCATAAAGGAATTAAAAGTCGAAATCACCTACCGCGTTCTTGCAGCTAATAAACATGTCAGAATAAGTGACAGATGTCATTGAGTTACTAGAAGGTGGTGACGTAACTAATTTCTTGATAACAAACATTTGGGCGGGTGGGCGGGAACATAGTTTAAAAGTATTAAGTCGGTAATTTGATATAGTGTTCCCGCCCACTCACCCAAGTGTTTGTTATAAAGAAATTAGAAGTCACAACCACCTACCGTGTTCTTGCAACTAATAAACATGACAGAATAAGTGACAGATGTCATTGAGTTACTAGAAGGTGGTGACGTAACTAACTTCTTGATTACAAACACTTGGGCGGGTGGGCGGGAACATAGTTTAAGAGTATTAAGTCGGTAATTTGATGTTGTGTTCCCGCCCACCCACCCAAGTGTTTGTCATAAAGGAATTAAAAGTCGAAATCACCTACCGCGTTCTTGCAGCTAATAAACATGACAGAATAAGTGACAGATGTCATTAAGTTAGTAGAAAGTGGTGTCGTAACTAATTTTTTGATAACAAACACTTGGGCGGGAACATAGTTTAAGAGTATTTAGTCGGTAATTTGATATTGTGTTTCCGCCCACCCACCCAAGTGTTTGTCATAAAGGAATTAAAAGTCGAAATCACCTACCGCGTTCTTGCAACTAATAAACATGACAGAATAAGTGACAGATGTCATTGAGTTACTAGAAGGTGGTGACGTAACTAACTTCTTGATTACAAACACTTGGGCGGGTGGGCGGGAACATAGTTTAAGAGTATTAAGTCGGTAATTTGATATTGCGTTCCCGCCCACCCACCCAAGTGTTAGTCATACAAGGTTTAGAAGTCGCAACCACCTACCGTGTTTTTGCAACTAAAAAACATGACAGAATAAGTGACAGATGTCATTAAGTTAGTAGAAAGTGGTGTCGTAACTAATTTTTTGATAACAAATACTTGGGCGGGAACATAGTTTAAGAGTATTTAGTCGGTAATTTTATATTGTGTTTCCGCCTACACACCCAAGTGTTTGTTATAAAGAAATTAGAAGTCACAACCACCTATCGTGTTCCTGCAGCTAATAAACATGACAGAATAAGTGACAGATGTTATTGAGTTACTAGAAGGTGGTGACGTAACTAATTTCTTGATAAGAAACATTTGGCCGGGTAGGCGGGAACATAGTTTAATAGTATTAGGTTGGTAATTTGATATTGTGTTCCCGCCCACCCACCCAAGTCTTTGTCATAGAGGAATTAAAAGTCGAAATTACCTACCGTGTTCCTGCAGCTAATAAACATGTCAGAATAAGTGACAGATGTCATTGAGTTACTAGAAGGTGGTGACGTAACTAATTTCTTGATAACAAACACTTGGGCGGGTGGGCGGGAACATAGTTTAAGAGTATAAAGTCAGTAATTTGATATTGTGTTCCCGGCCACCCACCCAAGTGTTTGTCATAAAGGAATTAAAAGTCGAAATCACATACTGTGTTCTTGCTTCTAATAAACCTGACAGAATAAGTGACAGATGTCATTGAATTACTAGAAGGTGGTGACGTAACTAATTTCTTAATAACAAACATTTGGGCGGGTGGGCGGGAACATAGTTTAAGAGTATTAAGTCGGTAATTTGATATTGTGGTTCCGCCCACCCACCCAAGTGTTAGTCATACAAGGTTTAGAAGTCACAACCACCTACCGTGTTTTTGCAACTAAAAACATGACAGAATAAGTGACAGATGTCATTATGTTAGTAGAAAGTTGTGTCGAAACCAATTTGTTGATAACGAACATTTGGGCGGGCGGGCGGGAACATAGTTTAAAAGTATTTAGTCGTTAATTTGATATCGTGTTTCCGCCCACCCACCCAAGTGATTGTCATAAAAGATTTAGATGTCACAACCACTTACCGTGTTCCTGCAACTGAGAAACATGATAGAATGAGTGACAGACGTTATTAGGTTAGTAGAAGGTGGTGACGTAACTAATTTCTTGATAACAAACATTTGGGCTTGTGGGCGAGAACATAGTTTAAGAGTATTAAGTCGGTAATTTGTTATTGTGTTCCCGCCCACTCACCCAAGTGTTTGTCACGAGGGAGTTAAAAGTCACAATTACCTACCGTGTTCTTGCTGCTAATAAACATGACAGAATAAGTGACAGATGTCATTAAGTTAGTAGAAGGTGATGACGTAACTAGTTTCTTGATAACAAACATTTGGGCGGGTGAGCGGGAACATAGTTTAAGGGTATTAAGTTGGTAATTTGATATTGTGTTCCCGCCCACCCACCCAAGTGTTTGTCATAAAAGATTTAGAAGTCACAACCACCTACCGTGTTTCTGCAACTAAAAAAGATAATAGAATGAGTGACAGATGTCATTAAGTTAGTAGAAAGTGGCGACGTAACCAATTTCTTGATAACAAATATTTGGGCGGGAACATAGTTTAAGAGTATTAGGTCGGTAATTTGTTATTGTGTTCCCACCCACTCACCCCAAGTGTTTGTCATAAAAGATTTAAAAGTTACAACCACCTACCGTATTCCTGCAACTAAGAAACATAATAGAATGAGTGACATGTCGTTAGGTTAGTAGAAAGTGGTGACGTAATTAATTTCTTGATAACAAATATTTAGGCGCGTGGGCGAGAATATAGTTTAAGAGTATTAGGTCGGTAATTGATACTGGGTTCCCACCCACCCACCCAAGTGTTTGTCATAAACGATTTATAAGTCACATTCACTTACCTTAATTCTGCAGCTAAGAATCATGATAGAATGAGTGACAGATGTCATTAGCTTAGTAGGAAGTGGTGTTGTAATAAATTTCTTGATTACAAACACTTGGGCGGGAACATAGTTTAAGAGTTTTAGGTCGGTAATTTGTTATTGTGTTCCCGCCCACCCACCCAATTGTTTGTCATAAATATTTGGGCGAGTGGGCGAGAATATTTAGTACAAATGACTATTACTATCAACAGTACCAACTGTGTAAATTATACTAAAATCTCTACGCTTAATTTGACATAACCTCAATTAAGTTATCAGATTCTTTTTTAATACAAAAACAATGTAGGCAATAAATTGAATCATAACTCTAAACAAATGACGATCAATATCTACAGTACTTATTATGTAAATTGTACTATAAAAACCATACGTTCAATTTGACATAACCTTAATTAAATTATCGGATTTATTTTAATACAGAAACAATTGAAGTGATAAAATGAAGCATAACTCCTAATCTGTACATTGGAATTTATTGAAATTTAATAGAAATGACAATCAATATCTACAGTACTTAGTATATAAATTGTACTAAAATACATACGCTAAATTTGACATAATCTCAATTAAATTATCAGATCTAGTATTTTTAGACTGGAATTTTTATTTTTCTAATGTTTTTTTAACTTTTTTTAATATTTTTAAACTTTTCTCAATATTTTTTGTGTTTTTTGAGTTTTTTTCTTAATAATTTTGAACTTGTTTCAACATTTTTGTTTTTTTTTTTTCAACATATTTGGATTTTTTCAATATTTTTATACATTTTTTCAATAGTTTTGGGTGTTTGTATTATTTTTAATTTTTTGTTTTATGGATTTTTTTCAATATTTTGCACTTTTTATTATTTTTAGTTTTAACTTAATTATTATTTTTTTTATTTTCTTGATAATTTTGTTTTTTCTTCTTCAGTAAATATGGACTAATTTAAATTAAAAAAAAAAATGGATTTTCTATAATTTGGAAAACATCCAAAAGTATTTAGTATAGTCCGGATATATTGAAAAAAAAAACCAAAGAAATCCAGAAATGTTGAGAAAAAAGCTCCAAAAACACAAAAAAACATTAAAAAAAAAACAAAAATTAAAAAAATTAAAAAAAGTACTAAATTAAAAAATATTGTGTACATTTTTGGACTTGTATTTTACATTTTTTAACAGTTTATGATTTGATTTTGGTACTTTCCAACAATATTTTGATGATTAATGGCCGGAATTTGCTATTTTTGATTTGATTTTATTGTTTTGTTTAATTATTTTTGAAAATGTTGTGGTTAATTTGAGGTTAGAATAATTAAAGTATATTTTTAGTTGTTTTGAATTAAAAAGAGTAAAGAATATTCTAACTTCAAAAAGAGTATGTCTATCATCCTGCATTCAATCGGAATAAATTATATTTTTTTCAATTCCTTTTAGCTTGCTGAACGTTACTCTTGTAACACCCTGTATATAAATAACAACACTTATAATAAATCTCATTTTAATTAAATGTTCTTAAATCTTTCTATTGAGTGTAAGTATGCAATCTAATTACTAATATAATCGTATTTATTTCTACCTAAACTGAAATTTTTGTTGATAATAAGTAAGTACATAAATGCCCGCGGTGTTTACTAAAATCATTACGAAATGCATATGTAATACAAAAATAAATTGATGTTTATTTCCAATCAAATTGAATTCCTTCTTTTACTTAATTATTTTGAGGGTCAACAGCTAGGAAAGTTCCAGACAATATATTATTATATTATATACCTGCTCTCAGTCTTGTGTGGTGATGTTACTAAAAACAATCATCCTAGCGTTTATTGCAAGTTGTTGGGCAAGTCAAGGTAATAATAACCAGATTTAATATTAAGTAGTAATTAATGATAAATTATTTTAGTCGGCAGACCATGTAAATTAGTTAATGGGCGTTATGGAAATTGTCAACAGTTTTATGGATGTCCTGGAATATTTACGAAAATACAAGAAGGATTACATCCACCAATATGTGAATACGATGGTAAAATTCCGATTATATGCTGTTCAATAGAAGATCGATTTGCAGATGAACCTGAAAAACAAGAGTGTGCGTACATTTTTACAATTTTGATTTAAATTTTTTTATTCTTTAATTGTTTTAGTTTGGAAAAGACATCATCTGAATCATAATGGAAGAGCTTTGTTGATTGGAGGATTTTCATACTTTTTTATTTTAACATACTAAATATGTTATTATACTATCCAATAATTAAAGCACATGTGAAGTAATTAATCTTGTGTGTTTATTCACAATCCAGCAAGTGAATCAGAAATAAAAGAAGCGGATAAAATTATACAAAGCGAAATGAATATTGTAATTAAAATCTACCCTCAATATTTTTTTAGTTTTCAAATTTAAAAAAGTTAAAATTTTTGATCGGATTATGTATGACTCAGTACCAGCGTTAGGTGGGTTTATCGCGTTACATTAAAGAAAAAAAATCCGGTGATTTAAAGGTATATAAAACGTTAAGTTAGTTTACAAATAGGTTGACGTAAAAGTGGAAAGCTGTTGGTTTATCAGCAGCGCAAGAATTGCATACGCACGACATCATTGTCAAATTATATCCAAATTTTAGAACAAAGAATGGTTGTCAGTCTTTAAGACAAAATCTTTGGATTTTAGACAAGAGCTATACTATACTTATTGGAATAAAATGTTAATTTTGTTGCTTGAGATGGATGCTAGCATAGGAACTGCTACTAAGCTCAGACAGAACAGTCTTAACAACTTCAAACGTTTTTTGAGCTACAGGATCTCAGGGAAAAGGCTTGATCTTTGGGTACCCCCATTTGTGGAACAGGTGTTGTTCCAAGAGCCGGGTGGTTATTTTGCTGGTTGCCGCTGATACCGGCACTGCCTATATAGATTCACTTTGTGCTGAGGTCCCCGTATGCGTGGCGTCCATAGTCAATGGCTACTCTTTCCTACGGCTTACCTGGCGGGTGTGGGTTTAATGAAGCTTTCGGCTGTGTTGGCTCAGTCTTAACCTTCCGGCATATTATGCAGCCGCGAATGAACGTTTGCGGGTCATTCTATACGTTTGGCCAATGGTAAGCTGGTATGCTTTCGAGAAGTTTTGCTGTGGCTGTTTTTTAGTTATTTTCTGTTTGTTGGTGGTTAGGCTTTCCAGGGGTAGTAGTCTTTCAGAATTGTCTACGGAAGTGGCAATAGTTTTCTTGGTAGGGTGCCTGCTTAGGGCGTCCGGCAGTAATTTGAAGAAGCCAGGGGTATGCTCTTCCTTAAGTCAAATTCTAGTAAGATTAGAGGCTACCTGGTAAACTTTGTTTTGGCACCGGTGGAGTTTTATAACCAGACTAAAGTCCGATTGTCAGTTTAAAATGTGAAAGGCTTGTCTCTAAGGCAATCTAATAAGATTGCTCTGAAGATAAGAAATATAGAGTTTATATGTCTTGATGGGCAATAAAATTGCAAGCTTTGCAAAGTTTGTTCTAGTAATACCTAGTTTAACAAGAGGTCAGCTTGGTACTATCGTATGAGATGATGTGCCGCTTGAACTTTTTTCTTGGTATAATACTGTCCATACGCCAATGTTGCAGGCGTCCATCTGAAGCACAAACGGTTGGCCTGGTTTGGGTCAAGCGAGTATCAGGGGTTAGTCCAGAGCTGTTCTTATGTCTTCAAATGTTTTGGATTCGACTTCTGTCCCCACAAAGAGTTTTTTGTGCGCTTGAGTTTTATCACGAAAGCTGTTATATAGAACCAGAAAGCTTTGTTATTGCTTTTTATTACGAAACGGCGTTTGCTTTCTTATTAATTTTAAGTGGTGGTTAAGCGGTTGGTTTTTTTTTGCGCTAGTTTGGTGTTCCAAATATTCTACTAAGTCTTTGCACTTATTAATATGGCAGCGTAACTCAATCATCATTGATTGATTGCTTTCAAGTTATTGGTGGCTTGTTCTGTTGGTTTGCATTTGGGCTTGATTTGTATTTTGGTTTTATTAGGTTTTATCGAGGTTATGAAGGCACTAATGCTCTTCTTAAGTCACTTGTTGGGCACTATTTGTTACCGGTTTGTGTCCTTCTTAATAAATTGAAGAGGGGGTAGTCGGTAGTCTTGAAAAGGGTTGTCTGGAACCCGCTACTATTTGTAGTGTTGCTCTAGAATAGATAAGCAGAGTTATCTACCCGGTGTTGGTTGGAGTTAACTTCTTCAGGTATCATACACGTTATGAGCTGTCCGAACGTGGTGTCCGGTTGATATGGCCATCCGGCATTCATCTTGTGCTTGGGGCATTGTGGTGAAGGTGCCTTTATTTCCTGGACTACACTTTTACCACAAGTGTCAATCTTATAGCTTATATGTGCAGCTTGGTTAGGGACAAACCCGCAGCCAAGAGATAGCACTCTCTGATGGTTTGCCGGAGGCAGACTATGGGGTTGCTGTGGAAGCACTACCATAGTCTCGTTATGCATGAGTTGTGTTTGATCCTCAGAGCCCATCTGTGCTTGGGGGCATTGTGGTGAAGGTGCCTTTATCTCCTGGAAAGCACTTTTATCACAATGCCTAGCAAACAATTGTATGAATTGATTTGATTTCTTGTAGGTGCAGTGGTCTAGGCATCCGATTGCTGCACCAAAGATCGTGGGTTTGATTCTCATATACCGTGATAAACTTTTCACGTGTATACGCTCTCCTACTCTCCAACCCGCCTTGCCAGCGTAGGGTTTTACGGCTAAATATCTTCTCTGACGGAGTGATGAAATCTCTCTAAAGGTTCGGAATTCATTTAAAACTGTAGGTCCCTTGTAATGTAAGTTGCTAGCATTACGTGCAGAGATGGAAGCTTACATCCAAAAAAAGGGATAGAAAAACGGCTGATTAAAGAAGAAAAAGAAAGAAAGTGCAGTTTGGATAGGTACAAACCGCATCCAAGAGATAGCACTTTCTGATGGCGAAGCGCAATCATGGTTTTGTTGTGCATAAATTGTGTTTGATTCTTTTGGTTTGGGATTTGGCTCACAGCAGTGTGTGCAGTGCCGTGAGTAGTTCATTGCTTTGAGGAGTATATGCAAGCTTTTAAAGCGTAGCAGGTTGCGTGGGCAGTGGTCATAGCTGTAGTCGTCATTGATAAGTTTTCTGGTAATAGCCAGTTATCGGGAGAAAACTTACGGCAAGGGGTGCAAACCGGTAGGTCCCGTGCAGACCAGATGCGAGAGGTGGTGCACATGGGGCAGTCGTCGGTGTCCATAGCCGTGGTCAGTGGACATAACTGTTGTTGTGTTGTTGTAGCAGCAGTTGGGGTAGAAACCATGTGAGAGCATGATGATTTGGAAAGATGGTTAATGTCCAATCTGTACCGTCATCAATGAAAGCTTGTTAGTAACCGAAAAAAATCTCTGACCGTAACAAGCTTAGGAGTTGATGTTAGACAGCTGGACCTTGTGTTTTAAAGTCTATTGCAGCTTAATTGTAATTAAATAGTGATATGCAGCCTCAGGAGTGCCAGGATATCGATGATGGTACCCAGGTATGGTACGTCTAGGAGCACCGAGTGTTATATGGGTGCAGTTTTACGTTGTGACTTGTCTTGAAGTGTCTCGACTTGTCGGAGGCGCAATCTCAGCTGTGAGGTTGGACATGACGGAGATCGTTGCGTGGAACGTATAATGTCCGTGGTGAACGCGGGGAGTAGCTCGCAGAGATTCAAAGATGCTATAATTTTCGTCGCCAATACCTCAGACAGTTTGTATCCCGGAAAGACATTGTGACTTTGCCCTATTAAATCAAGTGTGTACCGCCGGTGTATATGTTGCGTCTGGAACCGCCACCGCAACCTGGGACATAGTTTTAGTTTTGGACAAGTCCGTGTTTGTAAATTTGGACAAAAGTGAATTTTGCAAATCACAAAAGACAAATAGTGAAACCCGATATGTACACTTCTTATATTTTACCATTTCCGTTCAAATCAAGTGCAATAGACCAGGAACATTTTTTTAATAATTTGAGAATTCATTAAGTTCTTTTGAGAAAATATTAAGGAATAGTTACGGCTACCAAGCGGCGCTGACTACTATAACACCCGCCATCTCCGCGAGCGCACAACAAATTGCGGCCGACCGCGTCCTAGCAATAACATCCCAGAGGGTTAAATTCGACTACGACGACGACACTCCGCTAATCCCGGCAACCCGTAACCTTCTACATTCTTCATCTTACGCACTTTTCCTCAAATGAATCATAACATCTTTACCCAAGCGTACGATTGACTTGGAACTCCGCCTCAAGATCAAACGACAGACAAGTCAAGACTTGCATTAAGACACGAGCATAACAGAACGTGCTAACATGGATTAATGCGTAATGGAAAAAAGGAGAAAGTTGAATGTTGAAATGTATACTCAACAATGGCATACTTACGGCGCAACACCAATTTGGCTATCAGTTTCAACTTTACCGGAGATGGAACCGGTAACACTAGCTCCTTATTGGCTTCTTGATGCTCTTCTACAAATAGGCATCAAAGGAGTCTCTATTGGAGAATGATAATTTAAAGTTTACCATCAAACAGTCAAGCATCTTTGTCTGCAGATTCTAACTCCCACGTCTAACTTTGATGACGCCAACTATCTCTTTGTCCATGTACATTACACTGTCAACAAATATTCAAAAAGTGAACTGTCGCAATCAATCAAAGCTGATCATTGTTGTCAAACTATCAAACAAATCATTAATAAACTTTCAAATATAACAATTGTAAAAAGCATATTTTAAAAACAGTCAAATAAAAAAAATGTTTACTGTTAGTATCGTTCACAAATTATCTAAAATTGTCAAACAAAGCAATACTTTAGTATCATTTACAAACTATTTAGAAATGCCAAATAAAATATTAATTACTTATCACTTTCACTCAACAATTGTTTAATTGTCAAATTGTCAATATTATTTATAAAACTGTCAAACTATCAAGTGTCAGTTCTACAAACCTTGTCAGCGTGCCTTGTAAAGTAGAATAAGATTGAAGAATATGAAAGAAGCCCATTTCCAGAAGTAGATAGTTCAAAGCTGATAAGAAGAAATTAAATATGTCAAAAAAGTTTAAATATAAATAAATATATAAAAATGTCAAACAAAAGTTATTGTTTTTTTTGCAAGTTTTAAAAATTTTAATCAAATTTTGAATAGCTCCAACAGAATAAAAAAAAAATCAAAGTACATTTAAATTGCAAACAAAATGTCTAATGCCTGTACTCATAAAACGTCATTAAACATATAATTATTTTAAAATATAAATGAACGTTTAAGCAAATTTTCGTATTCATAAACATTCATTCGCAATGACGTTTATTAAATTATTTATTAAATTAGTCCTTAAAGCGTAACGAATCATTAAACTGACACATCTGCTTGACTTGAAAATATCTAATTATATTAATTCACAGTATTTATTAAAGTTATATAGTATAAGTTAACATATTAATAACTTATAAAAAATTTAAGTATCTAAATAATTTAACTAAAAACAATTTGTTTAAAAATATTATTATATTTTTAATTTTCTTAAATTATAATCCGTTTAATAATAAATTGTTTATGAATACGGGCATAAAAGTGTCAAACAAATGTCTTATATTTTGTTTAACTTTGGATCGCCCTGTATGAGTAGACCAATCTATGCAACCAAATATACTTATTGTTTATTAGAAAAGGCCATCTGTTGTATCTTCTTGGTACTAGCATCCAATATAGGAGTTATAACACCGATAAAAACCCTAAACTTTTGAGGTTAATTTGGCGCCAATTCTACCCAACAAGTAGTAAGCTGTGGCTGTTAACTTCTCACTTTCTTTTGTTTTGTTCTGTTAAGTTTTATTGTTTAATTCAGATTTAGTTAGTTTGTTTGAGAATAAATAGATTGCAGATATGTCTGGAAGAGTAAGTTTTAATATTTCTTAAATCATTAATTGTAAATTTAATTTGTTTTTACTATTATTTATATAGTTTGATGAAGAATCCTCACCAGTTCGTGGTTCACCAGCAGCTGGTGCCCGTTCTGCGATGACTTCACCTGTACATGATTTCGAAGCGTTTGAAGATGAAGGAGCTTTGCTTGGTGATGAATCGCAAGCTGATATAATGGAAGAGGAAGACGGGGAGGAATTATTCGGGGATAACATGGAACGGTAAATTAAATCAAAAGTTCAAAAACAATATTTAATTTGAATTTTTCAGTGATTATCGTCCCATGCCCGGTTTGGATTATTACGATCCAGAAATGCTCGATGATAATGACGATCTTGAAGATATTTCACAAACAGATCGTAGGGCGGCTGAAGTTGAAATGAGGAAGCGTGATCGGGAACAGGGAATATTACGTCGTGATGATAGGGAGTTGTTCTACGATCAAGCTGATGAAGATGAGGTAATATTGGATATAATAAAATTGATTTTATTGTTTTAACTGTATTTTGTATAGGATCCCAGACAAAAACGTCGAATGGCGGAAAAAGCAGCTACCGGTGAAACTGAAGATACGGAAATGATTGAATCTATTGAAAATCTTGAAGATACTAAAGGGTACACGATTAAAGAATGGGTTTGCATGGTTGGTCCTCGTACTGAAATTATCAATCGATTCAAAAATTTTCTTAGAACTTATGTCAATTCTAAGGGACATTATGTTTATAAAGAACGCATTAGGAGGATGTGTGAAAATAATCAGGTATGTTGTAACAAAATTACAATAATTTAAAGCTGAAATAATAATAAAATCAATTTATTTATATAATATTGACAAGCTCAATTAAATAAATTTTCAATAATGTTTTTGAACTGTTATAAAATGTTTCTTAACTGCCAAAAATTACATGAAATGGATTTAAACTGTTAATATTGCTCTTGAACTGTCACAAATGTTATTAAATGTTCTTCAACGCTACAAATGTTCTTCAACTTTCAACAATGTTCTTAAACTGTCATATAATGTTCCTCAACTGTCAGAAATGAATACATTAATTGATAAGATAAAAGTTTGATACTAATTTATTTAAATTTGTTTGAAGCAGAAATGGTTCCAAAATTACCCAAATTGTATAATTTTGTTAATAATTTCAAATTTAAATTTAAATTATTTAAACTATTAAAAATGCAATGAAAAATTCTTAGAATGTCAAAAATTAAGTCATTAATTGTTAAAAAGTGCAAATTCTATATCATATAAAGTCAAAAATAGCTAAATCTGGTCATATATTTTCAGATAGAATCAAATTTCGGCTAGAAACGATTAAAAAGTTCAAAATTATATTCATAAAATGTCAAAAATGCCTAATTCTGGCCATAAAATTTCAAAATATTGTCATCATCAGCTATTAAAAAAGTGTAAAAGTCCTAAAAATTGCAATAGCAAAATACTGCCAGAAAGATTCAAAATCCGGTTATAAATTGTCCAAAACTACAAAACTCGATTGATGAAATGTCAAAAACAGCAAAATCCAGCCATAAAGTATAAACATATTGTCAAAATTTACCATTAACTGTTAAAAACTGCTACATTCTATTTATGAAAAGTCAAAAGTAAAATTCTGTCATAAAATATTAAAAAAAAAAAAAACGGTTGAAAAGTGCAACATTTACATCTTGGATTAAGTATTTTTGACAATTTATCATCTTAGATTGTGTGTTTTTTGACATTTTAGATTAAAGAAATTATTTTTAACAAGTGACATGTTAAAGTACTCTTGTATCAATCGCGAATGGTGCGTGTCTCGTTAAAATCGACTGGGCGGTAAAAAGTTACGGCCATCAACTTTACACTTGTATAATTGTACAACTCCACAATTATTTAATTGTGGAGTTGAACAACTGTGCAACAATTGAGCAATTGAATAACTAAAGTTGATTAGCTATTCAGTTATGTTATTGAAAATAACAAAATACGATCATAAAATATTTTTAGAAAGAAACTAAATTTAGTCAAGGGTCAACAAAACGGTTAAAAAGTGCAAAATTTTCAAAAATAGCATAAAATAACAAAAAATCAAAAACGTCAAGAATAGTAAAATTCGGTCATAAAATATCAAAATATTGTAAACATGTACATTCATAATCTGGCCATGAAACTATTGAAAATGTAATATTTTCTCAGAAAATATCAAAGTTTGCAAAATCCAGCCTTAAAACATCAAAATATTGTTAGAGCACCAGAATCCGGCCAAAAATTATTGAAAAGTGTGAAAAGTTCTATTATATATTGTCAAAAATAACAACATTTGGTCATAAAAGTTTAAAATTACGCCAAAAACAGTTAAAACGTTAATTATTTATTAATAAAAATCAAAAATATTTTGTCAAAAAATGCAAAATTATATTCATAAAATGTCCAAATTAGCAAAATATTGTCAAAGGACACCAAATTTTTGTCTTAAATTGTTACAAATGTAAATTATATTTATAAATAATTAAAAATAACTATAATCCGTTCATAAAACATTGAAATAAATCAAAATAAAACAAAGAACGGTTTAAAAGTGAAAAATGTTATTCATAAAATGTCAAAAGTAGCAACATCCAGTCTTTAAACATCAAAATATTGTTATAAAGCACCAAAATTCGGCTTTAAACTGTTGACAAATGTAAAAAAGATTATGAAATCTCATAATTAGCAAAATCTTGTCATAAAATATCATACAGGGTACGGCAGCATAACTTCCTTTTTTAAAATGCGCGCCCTTCAGTCGGTTGATGTCGTAGAGGAGCGCCAATGGTTTCGTTTGAGAGGCGGGACTATAAAGTTTTGGAGGAGCATGATTTTGCCGTTAAGGCTTACTTTTCGAGCGGATGTTCTGTGATTGCAACCTACGCTGGGTTGTCTTTGGGAATCGCTTTCCCGGACCGCAAATGAATTGCGACAAAATGAAGAATTAGAGTCCTTCAGCCCATTAGATCACTTAAGAACATTGACACAGTGCGAGCTTCGGTGTTGCAATCACTGCTAATCCTTGGACTTTCCGATCGTTCTGTAAGGAGAATTCTTCATGTTGATCTTTATTTCTATCCTTACAAGATGGCGATTGTGCAGGAACTTTCTGAACGTGACTTGAATTCTCGGAGAAACGCGATTTGATTTCTTGTGATTTTTTTCTATGTGGTTTTTTGAAATCTCGTGTCACGTGAACCGTCCAAGGACCCTACAAGATTTGAAGGCCAACATCCACGAAGAAATTGCTAACAACGCCTGATATGTTGGCAAGAGTCATGACAAACGCCAGAAATCAGTTTACACAGTGTATGGAGAATGGGGGACGTCACCTACCTGATTTGATCTTCAAAACTATTAAAACAAAACTTTTGGTATGCGCCTACAGTTAAAAAAGGAAGTTATGCTGTTGCACCATGTATTAGAAATAGCAAAATTTGGTCATAAACTGTTGAAAAGTGCAAAATTCTGTTTCCAAAAAATCAAAAATTGCAAAATTTGGCCTTGGAACATTAAAATAATTTCAGAATGCACCAAAATCCGGACATAAACTGTTAAAAAAATATGAATTGTAAGAAATAGCAATATTTGGTTATAAACTATTGTTAGAAATAGCAAAATTTGGTTATAAACTGTTGAAAAGTGCAATACTCTATTTATAAAAAGTCAAGAATAAAAAAATCTGGTCTTGAAACATCTAAATAATTTCAGAAAGCACCAAAATTAGGCCATAAACTGTTAGAAAATGTAAAAAAAATGTATGAATTGTTTGAAATAGCAAAATTTGGTCATAAACTGCTGAAAAGTGCAAAATTCTATTTATAATAAAAAGTCAAAAATAGCAAAATTTGACCTTGAAACATCACTGTTGAAAAATGTAAAAAAATACGAACTGTTAGGAATAGCAACATTTGGTCTTAAAAAAAGTGCAAAATTCTATTTATGAAGAGTAAAAATTAGCTGGAACATCACAATAATTTCAGAAAGCACCAAAATCCGGCCATAAACTGTTGAAAATATAAAAATAATTCTGAAATCTTAAAAATAGCAAAGTGAAATAACACAAAATATTGTTAGATATAACAAAAACTAGCCCAAATCTGTTCTGCAACTTCAAAAATGGCAAAATCCGGTCATAAAGTATAAAAATATTGTAAGAAAGCATCAAAATTTGGTCATAAACTGTTTAAAATGCAAAATTCTGTTTTAAAATATTTTTAAAAAGAACAAAAATTTGTAAAAAAAATCAGATAAAATGACAAAATCTAGTTTAGAAATATGAAAAATATTGTTAGAAAGAACCAAAATTCGGCGTAAACTGTTTAAAAATTTAAAATCCGACCATGAATTGTAAACAATTGTCAAAAAGTATCATGAAATCTCAAAAATAGCAAATCCAGCTATAAAATAAGAAAAATACTGTGAAAAAGAACCAAAATTAGGCTATAAAATGCCAAATTCTATTGACAGATTGCCAAAAATAGCAAAATCCGCCATTCCGCTTGCTTTCAGATAGATATGATTGCCTGCAAGATCTTTTATTTTGTTCCATTCTTTTCTTTTTCTGCTCAATATTACTTTTCATCAGTTTATGACCGGATTTTGAATCTTTTTGGCAATATTTTAATATTATATAGCCGGATTTTGCTATTTTTGACATTTTATGAATAACACTACACTTTTTAACGGTTTATGCCAGATTTTGGTTGTCTCTACCAATATTTTTATACTTTATCACCGAATTATTGACATTCTATGATAGAATTTTACAGTTTTGATCGGATTTTGAATATTTCTGACAATATTTCGATATTTCAAAAACTGGTTTTGTAAAAAAGATTTTTTTTTTAAATAGTTTGTGGGTGAATTTTAATGCTCTTCAACAATATTTTGATGTTTCAAAGCTGGAATTTGCTGTTTTTGACATTTTTTAATAGAATTTTGCAGTTAATGACTAAATTTTGCTATTTTTGACATTCTATGAATAGAGTTTTGCATTTTCGGCAGTTTATGATCAGATTTTGAATCTTTTTGATAATAATTTTAATCTTTTTGACAATATTTTGATATTGTATATCCGGATTTTACAATTTTTGACTTTTTATGATCAGAATTTTGCACTTTTTAATAGTTTTTAGTCGGATTTTGCTTTTTTTGACATTTTATAAATTAGAATTTTACACTTTTTAACAGTTTATGGCGAAATTTTAACAATATTTTTATATATTATAGTCCGATTTTACTATTTAAACAGTTTATGACCGGACTTTGGTGCTTTCTGGTAATATTTTGATGTTTCAAGACCGAATTTTGTTATTTTTAACATTTTACATATAGAATGGATACACTTTACAACCGTTTTAGTTCTTTTTTTATTTTATATAAGACGTCTTCTTTGCGCAAAAGCGGATTTTTTTTTACTTAGGGAAGCCGTATCATGTGACTTTCAGGGGTTGTAGTTTTCTAATTGTAAATACGACTTCTTAATTGTAAATCCAGCCTTTAATTATTATTAACTATTAATTTGGTCTGAAAATTATAAATTTTTCTTTAATTATGTTTTAACAAATTGTAAATTTGGTTTTAAAAAGTGTAAACTAATTTTAAGTTTATCTACCATATAATTTTGCCTTCTAATTGTAAATCCGACCTCTTAATTGAAAATTTTACCTCTAAATTGTTAATCCGTCCCTCTTAACTTAACAAATTCTGCTGTTACAGTGCTAATCTAGCTTCCAAATGATAAATCCGGATTTTAAAACGGCAAATCCGGCCTTTAAAACGGCTTTGGAAATTGTAAATCCGGCCTTCAAAAGTGTTAATCCGATGAAGTATTATAAATTTGACTTATAAAACTGTACATCCGGCTTAAAAGTATAAAAAAGGTCTTGAAAATTGAAAATTTAAGTCTCGTAATTGTAAATTCGGTTTTCTTAACTGGAAATCCTGTGAAATTCAGCTGTTAAAGTTTTAATCTCACTTTCAAAACTGTTGGTTTGATCTTCAGTTATGAACTTAACTTTAAAACTGTTAATTTGATGTTTAAAAAATCTGGAAATCCGGCTTTTAAAAGTATATATTCGGTCTTCAAAACTAGTTATGGTTGCCAAACTGTTAATTTTGGCTTTAAAATTATAAACTTTTCTCTTAAAACTTTAAATCCTGCTATCACATTTTCTAATTGTAAATCCGGTCTTTAAAAAAGTGTAAATAGGGCTACTAATGGGTCAAGTCAATTTGAAGCCGTAAACCTGGTCTTTAAAACTGGAAATCCGTTCATTAGTCTTTTAAAAAGTTATCAAATTGTAAATCCGGCCTTAAAAACTATAAATCCGACCTTAAAATCTACAAATCCGGCTTGTAATAGTGTAAGTAGTCTTGGAAATTGGGTCTGAGTTAAGTTTATATGTCATATTGTTAATCCGGTATTTCTTCTTAAATTCTACAAGCTAATTTAAAGGTAAAGGTAAGAACTGCTAACTAAAAGACATTATGATTAACGGTGTTTTCCAAGACTCGACGATTAGTGTCGGCTCTTTTTGCAATCGCGTTTAACAACATTACAGCTTCTGCGGTTATACTTATCAACAATTGTTTTACGTCGCCGATTTGATGATCTACATGGTGGGTGATACCATATCTGCTAAAACACGTCAACTACGGATCACTATAGACAAAGTGGACAAGGAAACAGAAGCGCAGGTACAAAAAACCTTGTACCTAAGTGCATTTTATACTTCACCGAGACCCGACGCTTGTCTCGCGGCGATTCAGAATCACATGCGTCAAAATAGTAGTTTGCGCTCTGTATTCTACTGAAGCTAGACTTATTAGACCTTTGTGATTCCTCCGTACTGTTGCGACTGTACAAGGCCTGGTTTTGTCTAGAATTGACTACGGTATACATAAAAATTTCGGGTTTCGATCCCAAGTCCCGGAGATAGAGAAAAAAATAACGCTCACACATAACGATGACGTAATTAACGTTCTCTTATTTGATCTTGCGGCACTTAGTCACTTACTAAAAACATATTATTATTTTTTTAATAACCTAACCTAACATTTTGTAAAACTTAACCTAAAAATTTAATATTTCAGTCGAGTTTCACAGTCGAATTTCCAACATTGGCGAATAAAGAGCACGTTTTGGCATATTTTCTCCCTGAAGCACCATTCAACATGCTGGAAATCTTTAACGAAGTTGCCAAGGAATTCGTTTTGACGATTTTCCCAAGTTACGAGCGTGTTACTAACGAAATTCATGTCAGAATTTCTGATTTACCTCTGATTGAAGAATTAAGAACATTCCGGTAATTATTTATAATCGATGAGTTCAATTCCTACAACTAATTTGATTAAATTTTAGGAAACTACACGTTAATCAATTAGTACGCACATTAGGTGTAGTTACAGCTACTACAGGAGTATTGCCACAGTTATCAGTAGTTAAATATGATTGTAATAAGTGTGGATTTATTTTGGGCCCATTTGTGCAAACTCAAACGGCTGAAGTGCAACCCGGTTCTTGTCCCGAGTGTCAAAGTACCGGTCCATTTATGGTAAGTAATTTTTTAGCTTGTGTTAATTGGATTTTAATTTAATTTTTATTAAAGATCAATATGGAACAAACTGTATATCGTAATTATCAAAAAATTACGCTACAAGAATCTCCAGGACGTATACCCGCCGGTCGTGTACCACGTTCTAAAGATTGCATTTTGCTTGCTGATTTGTGTGATCGTTGCAAACCGGGCGATGAAGTTGATGTAACCGGAGTTTATTCTAATAATTACGATGGTTCCTTAAACACAGAGCAAGGTTTCCCTGTATTTTCAACGGTTATTTTTGCTAATCATTTGGTCGTTAAGGATTGTAAGCAAATTGTTCAGTCTCTTACTGATGATGATATTAATGCTATCATTAAGATGAGTAAGGATCATAGGATTGCTGATCGAATTATTGCTTCAATTGCTCCTTCCATTTATGGTCATGATTATATTAAGAGGGGATTGGCTTTGTCTTTGTTTGGTGGAGAACCAAAAAATCCAGGTAAACAATTGCATGAAATTTAAGACAAATATAGCTGACAATTTTCTATTTTATAATTATAGGTCAAAAACATAAGGTTCGTGGTGATATAAATGTTTTAATTTGTGGTGACCCGGGTACTGCAAAATCTCAATTTTTAAAGTTTATTGAAAAAATTGCTCCGAGAGCAGTTTTCACAACTGGGCAAGGTGCCAGTGCTGTTGGTTTGACTGCATATGTCAGACGCAACCCAACTACAAGAGAATGGACTCTGGAAGCAGGAGCATTAGTACTTGCTGATCAGGGTGTTTGCCTTATTGATGAGTTTGATAAGGTTAGTTTGCATTGTTTAAAATTGTTTGCATTATTATTTATACAAATTTTTTTAGATGAATGATCAAGATAGAACATCTATTCATGAAGCCATGGAACAGCAATCTATTTCTATTTCTAAAGCCGGTATTGTGACCAGTTTGCAAGCCAGATGCTCGGTATTAGCCGCAGCTAATCCTATCGGTGGACGTTATGATGCTAGTATGACGTTTGCAGAAAATGTTAATTTGTCTGATCCCATTTTATCTCGTTTTGATATTCTGTGTGTTGTTAGGGATGAAGTAGATCCCATTCAGGATCAACATTTGGCCAAGTAAGTGAATGATTTATAAAATATTTTTGGTTAGGTTATTTTGTGGTCAAAAATCTAACCTGCAAAATTTTAATTCTATTTCATCTTCCTCTCATATTATTCCTACTTCCTCCATTCTCTTCCTTACACTATGACCCGGTCTCCGGGTCGATATTTGATGCAGCGTTGCATCGCTTGGGGTACCGTGGTTGGCGATACGTGTGGTGGCCTCTCGGAACTTGTGTCCAACAAATTGGGAGCCGTCGCTCAGCACGATCTTGGGATGTGTTGGGTAGTAAAGGCTTTTCAAGGCAATGGCTACCGTGCATTCTTTTATCCGCCTCCTTGGGACGCCCCTGCCCCACATGAACCTAACCTAACCTTCAAAATATTAATTCTATCAATTCTAACCTAACTTCTATTTAGGTTTGTCGTCTCGTCTCACATCCGCCATCACCCATCGAAAAAAGACGAACTACAAGATGTTGAAATCGATAACGAACTTTCCATCCCACAAGAAATGTTAAAAAAATATATCGTTTACGCTCGTCAAAATGTTCATCCCAAATTACAAAACATGGATCAAGATAAAGTGGCCAACATCTACAGTCAATTGCGCCAGGAATCACTTGTAACTATTACAAATTTAATCCATCATTATTTGTTATAAATTACATTTTTTTAGGCAACAGGATCATTACCAATTACAGTGCGTCATATTGAAAGTATGATTCGTATGGCTGAAGCGCATGCCAGAATCCATTTACGCGATTACGTACAAGAAGAGGATGTCAACATGGCTGTAAGAATGATGTTGGAAAGTTTTGTAGAAACACAGAAGTACAGTGTAATGAAATCTATGAGACAAGTATTCCAAAGGTATCTCCTCTTCAAAAAAGATCACAGCGAATTGCTTTTCTATATTTTGCGTCAATTATCACAAGATCAGCTTACATTCTTCCGTGGTACTAATGCATCTGAGGCTTTGACGATTGAAATTGATGAAAAGGATCTTAAGGATAAGGTAATTATATTTAATATTTTTGTTAATAATGTATTAATAATATTTTTTTAGGCTAAACAAATTGATATACTCGATCTCAAACCATTCTATCAGAGCAAGATCTTCGAAATTAATAACTTTGTTTATGATTCTAAGCGTAGAGTTATTGTGCATACCATTCCAGAGACACTTATGGCGGAGGATTAGTTGAAGACCAATAGATTGAAATATTATAAGATTCTGTATTATTTTAAGCCATATTTTTATGTATTTATAATTATTTTTTAATAAAAACGTATATAGATATCTAATGGACTGCTGCAGCATTGTATCAGTGGCGTACGCAGCAGTAGGGGGTGCGCGAGATCCTTTTATTAAATTTTTGAAGCACCTTCTTAAAGAAATTCAAAAATACAAGCTTTAAGTTTTCATTTTTATAGCTTGCCACTTTCTAGAGGTATCTTCTGGAGTTCTGCTTGTCGCTTGGTCTCCATTTCCGCTTCCACTGAGATTTTCGTTATAGCTCTACACAGTCGCAGCCGAGGTTCCGGATGTCTTTGAAAGTTTACTGGAAAATGGCTTTTCTTTCATCTCTAGGTCTTTCAGGCTGCTGCTGAATTTTGACTTTGTTTCCAGAAGGTTTCTTCACTTTGCCGATAAATCTTTATTGACAGGGCCTGTTGCTTTTGGGTTAACTCTCAAGAGCTTGTGCCTGTTGAAGTTGGGTCATGACACTTTTGGCGTTGATAATACAGATGCCAATTGAAATCCTGTTTCAGACTGTATGAGGGTTTCTGGCTGCGAGGCCCGATTGCGACGAAACTTAAGTACCCGAAGGAAGTTTGCGCGGCGTATCCGAAACGGTTTAAAGAAGTTTGCCGCCTCATACGTGGCTTCCACCCTTGGGCACTTTTATTCTTTTCGACGAAACAACTTTTTCCGAAATATAAATCCGGCCGACTTCCTGCACTCGTCGGGTTTAACCGGTCACTGTGCGCTTTCTTTCTTCGTCGAACGTCACTTCGCACAAAGTTGCCGCTTTGAAACCGAAGAAAACGGTCATTTTATTTTGCTGGGCTCATTTTTTAGACGTACGCGCCTCGAGCGAGCTCTTGGAACCCCAAAAATTAACAAAAGGGAACGGCAGATGCAAATCCAGCGTCGGAACAGTCGAAAAACGTTTCCGCCGCTACTTCTGTGGCTAAAAAGTGCAAAAAAACGGACGATTCTTGGAGAAAATCGACGATGGAGCTTTTTGTGCGTCCCGATCCGACGAAGGGTAGACCGAGAACGGCTTTCCGAAGATTGCAATTTTTGAGGCGTATTGGACGCCGCCCCTTGAAAACGGAGGACCTGACGTCTTGGGAGCTACGCCAGGGATCTCGAGAGCGGATTTTTATTTTCTTGCTCTTACGTACTTCACGCTCCTTGCGGCAGTTGCGCTTTTTGTAAAAATCGTTTTTCTTCGGGGACAGGGCTTGTTGAGCGGATGCTCTCGCGCGTTTTAAGTATAACGACATGCTCGATTCGAATATCCGCTCCCTTTTGTTCTTTTGCGACAGAAAAGTTACGGCTTCCTGACGGTGCGACTTCCGCACTTGAAGACTGCGATCTTTCAAGATCGAAAAGGTAGCTTTAAACTTTTAACGCAGAGGGAAGCAGGTTTGAGGAACCCAAGGCCGATAACGGCGTCGGTATGAAGGGAATACGGCGACGGCAAAAATCGTACCTTTGCTTTGATCCCATTTTCCGAAAAACCGACAAGGCGCCCGCGTCATCTATTCGTCCGTTGCCCCTGCATAGAACTTTGCGTGACTTGCAACGGATTGCGATTTTTAGTTCTTCCCAGTGCATCGGAGAGAAAACCGACGTCATAGAAAGACTCAAAACACGGGGTGGAGGACGCTTTTGGGGAGCAACAAATTGCACTTTACCGCAAAAAGCTTTTGGGGTGCCGTTATCATTTTTTTACGCACCTTACCAGCGAAGTAAGCGCGGCGCTTTTGGCGTCGTTTGTGATAATGAATTCATCAAGTTCATCTTTTTTAGATCATCATTTGGATTATATTAATAAACGTTTTCCTTTTCTTGTGTTTTTCTGTATGTATAGCATAAAAGGTTACTGGTTTTTTCCGAAAAGTTTTTAGTTCAGGACCTTTCCACCCATCATTGTCAAGCGAAGATAGTATGCTCAGAGTTATCCACTCCCCACAGTAGGTACAGGTATCTTCCTTGTATTTGTGATATTTGATCCGTGGTCAGTCAACAGTTTTTTAGTGTTTAAACGGAAGAATTTTGGAAGTTATACGTTTTTTAGTTTCTTAGTGTAGATTGAAGAGTTGTGGTAGTCAACACTTTTTTGAATAGAAAATATGAAATGTTAGTAATTCTGCGGGTATTTAGTGTAGAAAATGAGAAATTTAGTAGCCCCACGTTTTTTTATTCTTAAAACGGAAGAATTTTGGTAGTTTCACGGTTTTTTAGTGTTGAAACGAAAGAATGTTCACGTCTCACGGTTTTCTAATGTTGATACGGAAGAGCTTTGATTGTTCTACAATTTTTTAGTCTAGAAACGGAATAGTTTTGTTAGTCTCACGGTTTTTTAGTATGTCAACAACAGATACGGATTGGACTGCAGGGAGCCCAGATATAGAACATTAAAGATATTCTAATTTCATCGCTTCAAAAGTGTTGCACAGTCTCCACAGGCACTTACTTTGGCATACTTAAAAATACCAATGGTCTCTGTGAGAATTTAAAAAGATCTTTAAGGATTAAAACAAACACTTTACATATTGCTTTCCCCGAAGTCTACGGTTGAGAACGTGAGCAACATGGGTTTCCTATGTGGTTCCGTTTTCCTTTAGTCTTTAGGTAGAGAGCAAATGTAAAATAGGTAAGTATTAAACCAATAAAAAAATTAATTTCAAATTTTACATCAAAGACCTCTTTGCGTTTCTGTGATCCTGATACAAAACCTAAATTTGAAAACTTTTCGAACAAAATTCCACTTTTATTAATAAAAATAAAATTTTACAAAATTAATGAAACTTACAGGGAAGGCTATAATTAGGCCGTAGATTATGGGAAAAATATTATTTTTGCAATCGGACTTCAGGGAACTGAGATATAAAGCATCAAAGAACTCTTTGCGTTTCTGTGATCCTAATACAAAACCTAATATTTGAAAACTATTTTAACTAAATTGCATGTTAATTTTTGGTGGATGCGCCGGGCAAAGTAAATTTTTTATTTTTTAATATATTTCGAGAACGGAAGCAGCTACAGAGCTGCCGAAGGCAGCTTTAGATTCCGAAAGTAATGAGGAATCGATTAAGATCAAGTTGTAAAAATGGATTTTTTAAAATAATTTTAAAAATTTTGAAATTTTTTCGAATTTTTTTTAAAAATTTGGTTTTAGTTAACTGTTTTTAAAATGCAACAGGGACCCCCCGATTCAAACATACTGGGTATTTTTTTCGATTAGACCTCCCTGGGCTGAGATATTTAACTTTGACACTAGAAGAAAGGGTCCAATCGCAAAACGGACAATTTACCTTGGTCTTAGAATGTGACGGTCTATACGTACCCGCCAAGAAAATGTTGACCTTCAAAGTTTGATTTTTAGTTTAATATATCTCGAGAACGGAAGCATTTACGAAGCTGCCAAATGCAGCTTTAATCTCTTAAAGTGTTAAGGAATACTTAATATTTAAAAAGTAACCCTAAAAACGTTATTTACATTTTGGTGGAGGCGCCGGGTTTTAATTATTTCTGTATATTTTAAGAACGGAAGCAGCTACAGAGCTTCCAGAAGCAGCTTTAGATTCCTAAAGTGATAAAGAATCGATTAAGATCAAGTTGTAATATTGGATTTTTTTAAATTTAAAATAAATTTTGAAAATTTTTCGAAAATTTTCTAAAAATTTGGTTTTTGTTAACTGTTTTGAAAATGCAACATGAACCCCCCGATTTAAACATACTGGGTCTTTTCTTCGATTGGACCTCCCTGGGCTGAGATATTTAACTTTGACACTAGAAGAAAGGGTCTAATCGCAAAACGGACAACTTACCTTGGTCTTAGAATGTGA
Organism: Tachinus rufipes; assembly: GCA_963932245.1. Taxonomy (NCBI): domain Eukaryota; kingdom Metazoa; phylum Arthropoda; class Insecta; order Coleoptera; family Staphylinidae; genus Tachinus; species Tachinus rufipes. Next base: position 94,878,897 of record OZ010746.1, read on the forward strand.
CTGGCTATACGTACCCGCCAAGAAAGTGTTGACCTTGAAAGTTTGATCTTTAGTTTAATATATCTCGAGAACGGAAGCATCTACGAAGCTGCCAAATGCAGCTTTAAACTCTTAAAGTGTTAAGGAATACTTAATATTTAAAAACTAACCTTAAAATCGTTAATTACATTTTTGGTGGAGGCGCCGGGTTTTTATAATTTCTGTATATTTCAAGAACAGAAGCAGCTACAGAGCTTCCAAAAGCAGCTTTAGATTCCTAAAGTGATAAAGAATCGATTAAGATCAAGTTGTAAAATTGAATTTTTTAAAATAATTTTAAAATTTTTGAAAAATTTTCGAAAATTTTCTAAAAATTTGCTTTTCGTTAACTGTATTAAAATTGCAACAAGGACCTCCCGATTCAAACATACTGGGTCTTTTTTTCGATTGGACCTCTCTGGGCCAAGATATTTAACTTTCACACTAGAAGAAAGAGTCCAATCGCAAAACGGACAACTTACCTTGGTCTTAGAGTGTGACTGGCTATACGTACCCGCCAAGAAAATGTTGACTTGAAAGTTTGATTTTTAATTTAATATATCTCGAGAACGGAAGCATCTACAAAGCTGCCAAATACAGCTTTAAACTCTTAAAGTGATAAGGAATACTTAATATTTGAAAATTGTTCTTAAAAATTGAATTTACATTTTTGGTGGAGGCGCCGGGTTTTTATTTTTTCTATATATTTCAAGAACGGAAGCAGCTACAGAGCTGCCAAAGGCAGCTTTAGATTCTTAAAGTAATAAAGAATCGATTAAGATCAAGTTGTAAAATTGGATTTTCTAAATAAATTTTAAAAATTTTGAAATTTTTTCGAATATTTTCTAAAAATTTGGTTTTTGTTAACTGTTTTTAAAATGCAACAAGGACCTCCCGATTCAAACATACTGGGTCTTTTTTTTGATTGGACCTCCCTGAGCCGAGATATTTAACTTTGATACTAGAAGAAAGGGTCCAATCGCAAAACGGACAATTTACCTTGGTCTTAGAATGTGACGGTCTATACGTACCCGCCAAGAAATTGTTGACCTTGAAAGTTTGATTTTTAGTTTAATATATCTCGAGAACGGAAGCATCTACGAAGCTGCCAAATGCAGCTTTAACCTCTTAAAGTGTTAAGGAATACTTAATATTTAAAAAGTAACCTTAAAAAACGTTATTTATATTTTGGTGGAGGCGCCGGGTTTTAATTATTTCTGTATATTTTAAGAACGGAAGCAGCTACAGAGCTTCCAAAAGCAACTTTAGATTCCTAAAGTGATAAAGAATCGATTAAGATCAAGTTGTAAAATTGAATTTTTTTAAATTTAAAATAAATTTTATTTTGAAATTTTTTCAAAAATTTTCTAAAAATTTGGTTTTCTTTAACTGTTTTTAAATTGCAACAAGGACCCCCCGATTCAAACATACCGGGTCTTTTTTTCGATTGGACCTCCCTGTGCCGAGATATTTAACTTTGACACTAGAAGAAAGGGTTCAATCGCAAAACGGACAACTTACCCTGGTCTTAGAATGTGACGGGCTATACGTACCCGACAAAAAATTGTTGACCTTAAAAGTTTGATTTTTAATTTAATATATCTTGAGAACGGAAGCATCTACGGAGCTGTCAAATGCAGCTTTAAACTCTTAAAGTGATAAGGAATACTTAATATTTGAAAATTATTCTTAAAAATTGCATTTACATTTTTGGTGGAGGCGCCGGGTTTTTATTTTTCCTATATATTTCGAGAACAGAAGCAGCTACAGAGCTGCCAAATGCAGCTTTTTACTCTTTAGGCCATGAGGAATCGATTGACGTCAAGTTGTAAATTGGATTTTTTTTATTAATTTTAAATTTTTTTAAAAATTTTTGAAAAATTTCTAAAAACTTGGTATTTGTTAACTGATTTTAAAATGCAACAAGGACCCCCCGATTCAAACATACTGGGTCTTTTTTTCGATTGGACCTCCCTGGGCCGAGATATTTAACTTTGATACTAGAAGAAAGGGTCGAATCGCAAAACGGACAACTTACCTTGGTCTTAGAATGTGATGAGCTCTACGTACCCGCCAAGAAAAAGTTGACCTTGAAAGTTTGATATTTAGTTTAATATATCTCGAGAACGGAAGCATCTACGAAGCTGCCAAATGCAGCTTTAAACTCTTAAAGTGTTAAGGAATACTTAATATTTAAAAACTAACCTTAAAATCGTTAATTACATTTTTGGTGGAGACGCCGGGTTTTAATTATTTCTGTATATTTCAAGAACGGAAGCAGCTACAGAGCTCCCAAAAGCAGCTTTAGATTCCTAAAGTGATAAAGAATCGATTAAGATCAAGTTGTAAAATTGAATTTTTTAAATTTAAAATAAATTTTATTTTGAAATTTTTACAAAATTTTTCAAAAAAATTGGTTTTTGTTAACTGTTTTTAAATTGCAACAAGGACCCCCCGATTCAAACATACTGGGTCTTTTTTTCGATTGGACCTTCCTGTGCCGAGATATTTAACTTTGACACTAGAAGAAAGAGTCCAATCGCAAAACGGACAACTTACCTTAGTCTTAGAAAGTGACGGGCTTTACGTACCCGCCAAGAAAATGTTGACCTTGAAAGTTTGATTTTTTTAATTTAATATATCTCTTAAAGTGTTAAGGAATATTTAAAAACTAACCTTAAAATCGTTAATTACATTTTTGGTGGAAGCGCCGGGTTTTTATTATTTCTGTATATTTCAAGAACGGAAGCAGCTACAAAGCTTCCAAAAGCAGCTTTAGATTCCTAAAGTGATAAAGATTCGATTAAGATCAAGTTGTAAAATTGGATATTTAAATAATGGATAATAAATTTTATTTTGAAATTTTTACAAAAAAATTTAAAAAAATGATTTTAAATTGCAACAAGGACCCCCCGATTCAAACATACCGGGTCTTTTTTTCGATTGGACCTCCCGGGGCCGAGATATTTAACTTTGATACTAGAAGAAAGGGTCCAATCGCAAACATACCGGGTCTTTTTTTCGATTGGACCTCCCTGTGCCGAGATATTTAACTTTGACACTAGAAGAAAGGGTTCAATCGCAAAACGGACAACTTACCCTGGTCTTAGAATGTGACGGGCTATACGTACCCGACAAAAAATTGTTGACCTTAAAAGTTTGATTTTTAATTTAATATATCTTGAGAACGGAAGCATCTACGGAGCTGTCAAATGCAGCTTTAAACTCTTAAAGTGATAAGGAATACTTAATATTTGAAAATTATTCTTAAAAATTGCATTTACATTTTTGGTGGAGGCGCCGGGTTTTTATTTTTCCTATATATTTCGAGAACAGAAGCAGCTACAGAGCTGCCAAATGCAGCTTTTTACTCTTTAGGCCATGAGGAATCGATTGACGTCAAGTTGTAAATTGGATTTTTTTTATTAATTTTAAATTTTTTTAAAAATTTTTGAAAAATTTCTAAAAACTTGGTATTTGTTAACTGATTTTAAAATGCAACAAGGACCCCCCGATTCAAACATACTGGGTCTTTTTTTCGATTGGACCTCCCTGGGCCGAGATATTTAACTTTGATACTAGAAGAAAGGGTCGAATCGCAAAACGGACAACTTACCTTGGTCTTAGAATGTGATGAGCTCTACGTACCCGCCAAGAAAAAGTTGACCTTGAAAGTTTGATATTTAGTTTAATATATCTCGAGAACGGAAGCATCTACGAAGCTGCCAAATGCAGCTTTAAACTCTTAAAGTGTTAAGGAATACTTAATATTTAAAAACTAACCTTAAAATCGTTAATTACATTTTTGGTGGAGACGCCGGGTTTTAATTATTTCTGTATATTTCAAGAACGGAAGCAGCTACAGAGCTCCCAAAAGCAGCTTTAGATTCCTAAAGTGATAAAGAATCGATTAAGATCAAGTTGTAAAATTGAATTTTTTAAATTTAAAATAAATTTTATTTTGAAATTTTTACAAAATTTTTCAAAAAAATTGGTTTTTGTTAACTGTTTTTAAATTGCAACAAGGACCCCCCGATTCAAACATACTGGGTCTTTTTTTCGATTGGACCTTCCTGTGCCGAGATATTTAACTTTGACACTAGAAGAAAGAGTCCAATCGCAAAACGGACAACTTACCTTAGTCTTAGAAAGTGACGGGCTTTACGTACCCGCCAAGAAAATGTTGACCTTGAAAGTTTGATTTTTTTAATTTAATATATCTCTTAAAGTGTTAAGGAATATTTAAAAACTAACCTTAAAATCGTTAATTACATTTTTGGTGGAAGCGCCGGGTTTTTATTATTTCTGTATATTTCAAGAACGGAAGCAGCTACAAAGCTTCCAAAAGCAGCTTTAGATTCCTAAAGTGATAAAGATTCGATTAAGATCAAGTTGTAAAATTGGATATTTAAATAATGGATAATAAATTTTATTTTGAAATTTTTACAAAAAAATTTAAAAAAATGATTTTAAATTGCAACAAGGACCCCCCGATTCAAACATACCGGGTCTTTTTTTCGATTGGACCTCCCGGGGCCGAGATATTTAACTTTGATACTAGAAGAAAGGGTCCAATCGCAAACATACCGGGTCTTTTTTTCGATTGGACCTCCCTGTGCCGAGATATTTAACTTTGACACTAGAAGAAAGGGTTCAATCGCAAAACGGACAACTTACCCTGGTCTTAGAATGTGACGGGCTATACGTACCCGACAAAAAATTGTTGACCTTAAAAGTTTGATTTTTAATTTAATATATCTTGAGAACGGAAGCATCTACGGAGCTGTCAAATGCAGCTTTAAACTCTTAAAGTGATAAGGAATACTTAATATTTGAAAATTATTCTTAAAAATTGCATTTACATTTTTGGTGGAGGCGCCGGGTTTTTATTTTTCCTATATATTTCGAGAACAGAAGCAGCTACAGAGCTGCCAAATGCAGCTTTTTACTCTTTAGGCCATGAGGAATCGATTGACGTCAAGTTGTAAATTGGATTTTTTTTATTAATTTTAAATTTTTTTAAAAATTTTTGAAAAATTTCTAAAAACTTGGTATTTGTTAACTGATTTTAAAATGCAACAAGGACCCCCCGATTCAAACATACTGGGTCTTTTTTTCGATTGGACCTCCCTGGGCCGAGATATTTAACTTTGATACTAGAAGAAAGGGTCGAATCGCAAAACGGACAACTTACCTTGGTCTTAGAATGTGATGAGCTCTACGTACCCGCCAAGAAAAAGTTGACCTTGAAAGTTTGATATTTAGTTTAATATATCTCGAGAACGGAAGCATCTACGAAGCTGCCAAATGCAGCTTTAAACTCTTAAAGTGTTAAGGAATACTTAATATTTAAAAACTAACCTTAAAATCGAGATATTTAACTTTGACACTAGAAGAAAGAGTCCAATCGCAAAACGGACAACTTACCTTAGTCTTAGAAAGTGACGGGCTTTACGTACCCGCCAAGAAAATGTTGACCTTGAAAGTTTGATTTTTTTAATTTAATATATCTCTTAAAGTGTTAAGGAATATTTAAAAACTAACCTTAAAATCGTTAATTACATTTTTGGTGGAAGCGCCGGGTTTTTATTATTTCTGTATATTTCAAGAACGGAAGCAGCTACAAAGCTTCCAAAAGCAGCTTTAGATTCCTAAAGTGATAAAGATTCGATTAAGATCAAGTTGTAAAATTGGATATTTAAATAATGGATAATAAATTTTATTTTGAAATTTTTACAAAAAAATTTAAAAAAATGATTTTAAATTGCAACAAGGACCCCCCGATTCAAACATACCGGGTCTTTTTTTCGATTGGACCTCCCGGGGCCGAGATATTTAACTTTGATACTAGAAGAAAGGGTCCAATCGCAAAACGGACAACTTACCTTAGTCTTAGAATGTGACGGGCTTTACATAGCCGCTAAGAATATATTGACTTGACAGCTTCCGTTTTTGAAATATATTAATTTAAAACACCCGGCGCCTCCACCAAAAATGTTCATACAATTTTGTAAAAATAGTTTTCAAATATTAGGTTTTGTATCAGGATCACAGAAACGCAAGGAGATCTTTAATTTGATTCCCTGCAGTCCGATTGCAAACATAATTTTTTTTCTATAATCTACGGCTTAATTATAGCATTGCCTGTTAGTTTTAATGATATAGGGATTATTTTAAGTTAGTTAATAAAGATCTTTGAACATAAAATAACAATAAACTCAAACTTACCGTAATATAGGATGCACTTAAAGCCATTGTGGCTTGTTTTACCTGAAATTTAAATTGGTCTGGTTATATAAACAATGGAAATCAGTTTGAAATCTATTTATTAATTAGTAAATCATACAATACGTTATGTACAGATACAAATAGGTTAAAATAGAAAATAATTAACACATTACAAATTACATGTTATACAGTAGATTTAGCAGTAATTTGGGCTTAATTCATACAGCTTGACAGACTCAATTCCGCTCCTGGTTTTCTCCATTTTACTGTCCAATTGCATTTGAAGTTCAGCAGCATCTAATCTAATTGTTTACTAACTAAATTACAAAACAAAGCTGTCTTTAATAAACAGATTTAATTTTAAAGTAACAAATATGACACATATTATTGGTCTAGTTTAGAATTATTCTAAATTTTGATAAACAACTGTAAACTATGTTGTGAATTAGACCTACAATATGTAATGCAGATTATGTATGTTGCATCTAACATATTGCTTTTGTGTAAAGTCGTCTTAATATTATTACAAAAATGGATATTAATTATTATTATAAAAACTCTACTACTACTACTACTTCATTTCTGCTCTTAGTGAACTTAATAGATAACTAAAGTCTTATCTTTGTATATAACACAATTTATCATAATAGAAATTATACAAATACAGCAAAGGACTTTGAGGGTATATAAGTACAATCCATTATATTACAACTTACAAATAACATAAAATGCAAAGGGCTTTAGAGTAATGTAAACTCCTAGTACGTCATTCTTGATCTAATAATTAAAGTTGATCCATACCAGCTCTTAGTTTGCGGCTGCTTAAGTCCATTACAACAGCATTCGTACCTGTAACAAAATATAAAATTTTATAACTGTGTAGTTTGTCAAACAATAAATTGTTTTATTGTGTCTCAAATGATACGGTACTTTAGACAATTTTTTTTAAACTAATTTCTCGAACACCCTGTACAATTCTTGTATTTAGAATATATGGTGGTGACAGTAACCACATTATGACATACATGAAGTTAGTACTGTACAAATTTTTTAATAAAATTTATGAAACAATGTAATTAATTAGTATAAAATAAAAATTATGCAAAAACATAAATAATATTGTAGATAAAAACTTACTTCAAATAGGACTACAAATGTTTCTGTAAACATTATTTTTGAAAACTTAGGCTAGGCAAGTTTAACAAAGCTGTGCATACTTGGTTGCGGATATTAATAAAATTAAATTTGCGGTTGACCACTCTTTAAATTTAAACATTCTGTTTGTCGACTATTATTGTTTTCTTCCTTGCTTTATGGTCCATGGAGTAAAAATTGGAGTTTAATCATTTTTTTCAATAAAGGGCGTTAAAGATAAGGTGTAGGACCCTAAGTTGTAGCGCAGTTTTTCTGAAATTGATTAAGGATTTAAGGGTAGAAAGGTTATTTTACATCTTATACTCGTTTTATACTTCAACAAATCAACAAAAATTATTTTATAAATATATTCTTAACATACAACATTAATTAATTTTCCCCTTACTTTCCCGCATTTTCAAAAAAAGAAAATATTGCAAATCCTTCGCCAACGATTTCAACAACCTGTACCTATCTTTAGCAGTTCGACCAAATTCATCCCTCTTAGTCAATTCATCCGCAGACATATTTCCCATATATTTTTTCTCTTCTTTCAAATGCCCGACCAACAATGTTAATTTCATTGGAACTGAAAGATTATCAAAATTCTTTAAACTAAATAAAGATTGCTTATCCTGATCCGTCAATTTGCTAACATCTTTTTTAGAAATTATTTTATCATTAATAGATGCATGAATATCAACCAATTCAGTTATATTCTTCTCATCAACAACTAAAGCTAACTTATTATAATCTAATTGATTTAAATATAAATCTTTTAAAATTAAAAAATCCTTATCAGTACTGAACGTGCAATCGAAATTTAATTGATATTCAGGTTGTGGCGGTGATTTAACTACAAGTTTCTGTAACAAAGTTTTACGATCCAATGGCATTGTTAAAATAGGTTCTGGTTCTTTAACAGGACTAGTTTCAATTTCTTCCGGTACAATTTCCTGTTTAACTTCAGGAATCACTTCAACTTGTCGTTTAGGTTTAGGTTTTTTCGGCTCACCTTTCTTTAACAAAGTGAAAATATCCAGACTACCATTTTCAATTTTGGTTAGTACGGTTTCATAATTATCATTAAATTCAAGATGCGATAACTCTTTAGAATCAACGTCGAGGATTTCATTAGGGACTTTCTGCCATTGCAGGGTTAGAACTTTAGATGATTTTGCTATGTATTCGAGGTTAATTGAGGTTGTTTTTTCGTAAAATGATTTAGGACGTAAATGTTCTTGTTCTTCAAAGAATATATTGGTTCCGATTGCATCTTCATATTTTCCTGTAATATTTTTATGAGTATTTCGTTAATTTTAATTAATTATGCCGAATTTACCTTTGAAAACATGATCTCCAATTTGTACTAATGGCATTGGAGTGTCTAAATTTACCATTTTAAAGAATAGATTCGGTTTGGTGAAAAATTTTTGCTCAACTTTTTCTTTAAAATTAAGTAATATATATTGTTCTTCTTCAACATATTCCATGTTTATTATTTTGAATTAAATTGTGGTTATATTTACTAAACAATTATTCCATCTGTGATAAAGTGGAAGAACTAACATTGATTTAAGAAATAATAACACTAACTTAACCTCATTCTATTATCAATACCAATACATACATTTTTCTAAGTATAAACATTAAACAATAATGAGCATTAAAATGAGCACATCCAGTTTATATTTTGGTAAAAAGTAAGTTGATTTTGTATATTTTAATGAATTAATATTATTTATTAGCATATGCTCGAATCAGAATTATGATTGATAAATTGCTTTCAGGAAGCAGACTCCAGCTTGTCCTCCACAAGGTGTTCGCTGCCAGAAATGTTTGGAATTTGGACATTGGTCCTACGAATGTAAAGGAAAGCGCAAATATGTACACAGAACATCAAGGACTAAAGTATTAAAAAAAAGGATTAAAGATATCGAACAGAAGAAAATTGAAGAGTACGTTTTCATGGTACGATTGGGTAATTATTAATTACATATTATTATTTTAGAGTGACTGCTGCAAGTACAAAAGCAAATCCTGCAAAAAAAGCCAAACGTGAAGAAAGCAGTTCAAGTAGTTCAGACAGTAGCTCAGATAGCGATTCAGACAGTTCCAGCACTGATTCCACTTCATCTGATTCAAGTTCTTCATCCTCATCATCCTCATCAACTTCTTCAGATTCAAATTAAATTAGTATTAAGTGATTGTGACGTTTTTTTATACTACTTCAAGGAAGTAATTGAGAATTATGTATTATAAGTGAATAAATTTTAATATTTTTTTATAGTTATTTTTATTGATATGTACAATTGCGTTCTAATTTAATTAGAAGCTGCTCCATGGACCATAGCCCTGAACTCCTGGACTCTAAAGCAAGGATGAAAACCATAATAGTCTACAAAATGTTTAAATTTGAAGTGTGAAGTTGACTGCAAATTCAATTTTATTAAATATCCGCAACCAAGTATGCACAGCTTTGTTAAACTTGCCTAGCCTAAATAAATAGTTCTCAAATGATACAGAAATACTCACGTTATAGACTAATTTGAAGTAACATCTACATTATTATTCATGTTTTTACAAAAATTTCACATTAAACTAATTGATTACGTTGTTTTGTACATATTATAATAAAAAACTTTGCATAATACTAACTTCATGTATGTAATAATGTGGTTACTGCCACCACTATATTAATTTTAATACTAACTTCATGCATGTAATTAGTGGTTACTGCCACCAGTAAATTTATTATGTTACTATTTTCATGTATGCAATAATGTGGTTACTGCTACCACTATCACCACCATATTTTCTTAAAATAAGGATTGTACAGGGCGTTCGAGAAATTAGTTATTATTTTCTAAACTACAACTCATTAGGTGCTTTCCTTTTACCAAGCAAGCCAAAATGCTCACCTAACCTTACAAATATTTGTTATTTTTTTAATTAAAATTTACTTTTTGACCTTGATTACACCTAACCCACCTGAGAAAGGTACTAGAAAGACTCCTGGGTTACAGACTAGCAAGCAAACCAAACTCTTCGAGTGCAAGTTTGAATAATCCGACATCACACGGTAGAAGTAGAAGCTTTAACCATAATTGAATAGGACCTAAATTTCTCAGCCACCACTGTCAAGGTGCACGCAAACAAACCGACCTAGAGGCGTCCCAGGACGAAAAAAAGAACTTCTATCACAGCTCCTCCACCATCACGGGGTCCTCTATAAATGACATGCAATAATTTCGTTAAACTTTTGATACAAATAGAATTTACAAAATGTATAACATAAACAAAAATCACATAAAAAATATAACCAGTTTATTGTTGAAATCAATTAAATATTGAAATACGTATTGCTGTAGAATTATATAGAGATAATTTAAACTACGCAAGGCCGTGACGGCCCACCAATACAATTCGTGAATGGACCGCCGCCGCACTTTTTTTTTATATAAATTTTAATTAATTATTTTTTTCTCATCGTAAAATATTGAACTAGAATTAAATGTAAAACGAAGATATATTTTTCTGTTTTTTTAATCATTTTTATATCCCAATCAATAACAATAAGAAATGCGGTTTTGCAATGTACATTTCAATCCATCATCATCTGCGAAGGCATATTTTCATTTATTATTTATTTATTTATATAAAGGGGAGGGGAGAACTAGGAAATCGTTAAATATAAAATAGTCTAGGGCTCAATTAAATGATATGATTTAAAAAACGAATTCTATATAACGAGAAATTATAACCCTGTAATTAATTAATTTACAATTATTTAGCAATTTGGTTCTTTTATGTTTTTTTCTTATATACACGTTATTATCGATTGATGCGGTACACTACGTGTTAAATATAAAAATTCTAATTTACACGATTCAATGCACGCAGCTACCGCAATTTGAAATAATAAAAGGATGAGTGTAGAAAGGGTTGTGATTATCTGAAGGTAACGATTGTAAAATGAAGGTATTGTGCAGTTCTAACGGCAGTGATAATTATTAGGATATGTTTGGCACAACGTCACACTAACACTTCCATTTTGTTTCCCTTTCTAAGAACACGAATCTGGCCCGGTTGTACTTCCGGTAGACCCATACATTTGAATATGAAACTGACGATTTGCGATCCAAAATTTGCTTCGAATCTGAAAAATTTTTGATTAGTAAATTGTTTTTGGTACTTTTTTTAATCTTACTCTGTGGTGATGTTTACTTCCGGTGCTTTTCCCACGGCGTTTTGCACGACGAGGAAGAGTTTCGTTACGATCTCGATGACGTGACCGGTTTGGAAAACAAAATCGCCCTTCTTTTTGCTAAGGTCGCTCTGAAAGAGACAGCCGGTTGCGTCTGAGGTTGCACTTGATGTTTCTGCGTTTGCTATCGATGACTGGGGACAAAGACTAAATCTAGCAATCTACTTCTATTTTGGATCATCGACTAAGTTTTATAAATTGCATTCACAAAGAAAGCACTGTATGGAAAAACTAAGGAATGGTAGGATGGCTTCTAGTGGAAACATACAAAATAGATAAAACCAATGCCCAAAAAGTATAGAAAATGGCTTGGAATGAGCGTGCCCAGACCGCCATAGAAAAAAAAACGAAAAAATCACAACTTCCCCAACTGGGATGAAAAGCGATACTACGCCATCTTGTAAATGATCGTTAACTACAACGCCGCCGGCGCAGCATGGTTGGGGCGCAGATACCACATAAACTTCACATTTTTTTAGTTTGGAGGGCGCAAAATAACGCTCTCGCACCGGGCGCATCAAAAGCTAGTTACGGCACGGCCATGATATCATCGTCGCCATCTTGAAATTTAGTTACCACGCTCAACTGTCGTATTACTTACTTATGTTATAACAGCTCGGAATATGAGGCTCAATATATCATCTCGATCAACCCGACAAAACGCAAAATAAACAAACAAACCTTACGCACTACACTTTTTCAAATCAACTGAAAACAAATTCCAAAACGGCCGCCAAATATTTTTTTGCTTCGTTGATAATATTCTTCTGTTCGGTGCACAGAAGAATGTTATCAAGACCTTTCCAAAAAGATTGATATAAATAAAACCCTAGACACGGATCTTTAACTTTATGACGTTCTCTTCCGGCAATCAGCTAACCTGATACATGAAAAACATCTTCATTAAAAAGATATATGAGGTCATGAAACAACTTTATAACCTCCTTTCATGTAGTACCTAACCTAACCATAATAAAACCGAGACAAAACCCGTGTCAACCATCAGAAACCCATAGAAAATCTAGAATCATACCTTGCTCATATTGAGAGGAACAAATACCCAACAACTTGGAACCCATACCGAGACCTTCTCTAAACAGCTTGAATTGGAGCGAGGACAACCAAAAAATAAAGCTGAAGAAAAAATTGAGCAAACCAGAACCTGACCACCTTCAAGATAGATTCTAAAACGTACTCCGCACCACATTTTACGATGCGCTCCTCGATAATAAAACCCAACTACCGCTATGGAGGCGTACCCATTAGACATCAAAACTAATCAATCAAAAAGGTAGTAAGATTAGACGTCTCTGTTAGTCGTATACAACAATGTTGGGCCAACCATGTGTGGTTGATGATTCCACTCAGCGTCCAACTGGCGCTGTAAGCATCTTGGTGGAGGCGCCCTCCAGAGACGCCTGGCAAACGTGTGGAGTGGTTCCACAGCTTGCGGAAGTTAGTGCAACTTAGTTAGGGACAAATGAGAATGTACTCCCCAGTAGTTGGCCGAGTGGTGATCGGTCTTTCGTTGTGTGCGCGACGTGTTTGTCTCCTTGTGGATGGTACGAGAGTAGTCCCCAGGACTCTAACCGTCTATCCGCAAGCGACACCACCAACCAAAGTAATTTCAACCATGCAATGCTCCAGGACTACTCTTATGGAACTACAACCGTGTACACTTCTGTACCGACGACTGCCCCGGGAATGCATCCCGACCTGCACCCGACTAACATCACTGCACCCACCGCCGTGAGCCGTCTCTCGACCCTGAGGGATATGACTTGCATCTCCAGCAGCGGGAAGTCTCTCCCATCTCTTTCTCCTGCCATGTACCATGTACACTCTAGTTGCCTACAAACCACAACGAACGCAATAGGTGAGGCAATTACCTCACCTGCACGGCATTGCACCTCACGCCGTGAGACAAATTTCAAACACTAGCGACGTCGTGAGGCAACAACACAACTACATCAATAAGGGCAACGCCGTCTACTCCTCAACCAGCAACCCCCACTCATATCATTACATGAGCGGAGAGCCAGTAACAAATGACGCCCAACGTGGAGCTGTTGAATGGCATTGCCTTTACAACCCCAAACACATCCCATACCTATAAAGGAGGAAGACAATCACTTCACCTCAAGAACTCAAAAAACGCCAAGTCAAAGTTGGCCAGGTGGACGCTCATTCTACAAGCAGAAAACAGCCACGACACAATGTCTTTACCAGACCAAGCTCACAATCCCGAACAAGCAAAAATTCACTTGTGCGAGCAAATACAGCTTATCCGACAACGTTAAGAGATGCTGGACAGCCTGGAAAATCTTATAAACATAGATCTAGGTTATAAACTGAGAAAACACGAAGAACTGATCAGAATAAACGCTGGCCACGACCAACTGACAGTACCACCAAGCGCACAAGGGGTGATCAAGCAATACCACTCGACAATCACGGTCGGTTACCCAGGCAGAGACGTGACAACAGCCGCCCCAGAAAAAGCATAAGGACTTTGCAAGAAGACCAACCCCATAAACAGTAGAACAAGCTTTACTACAGCATCCGCCGGACAAACGCGGCCACAAGCAAAGCCCAAAGCAAACACCTGCTGGGACAAAACTTAGCCAAACTGAGACGCCTACGTACCTTCGTCGAGACATGGTGCACCGCCACACCAGGTGGAAAACCGATGCCACAGACCTCAACAAGAACACAACTAAATCGAGAAAAGCAACGCCGCCTTCTCCTCAACCACCGACCCTCACCCTTATCATTACATGAACGGAAAGCCGTGAAGATGTTGAAAAGCATAGTGCCATCATAACCTCACACGAGGAAGACAAACACTTCAATCTTGACCAAACCGAAAAACTGAAGCGCAGCTTGCAATGCTCCCCAGGACCGAGACTACAACAAGCCGCATACCAAGAAAAAAATACTCCCAAAAAGTCGCAGTGTGAGAATACGACCCAAAAGACCTGGTGATAGTGCAAAGACTGACCAATAAGTGGCTAGGCCCTAAACGGGTGACCTGGCTACGGGTACGTCCCTAACCAAGTTGCACTAACCATCGCGGTGCATATCCTTGAACCACAAAGGGTCCACCATCCGGCAAACCGGTAAGTTCCAGGGGACCAACTCCGGTCCAACAACTAGCTGCTTAGAGATAAAACCGTCTTTCAATGAACGTGGTCGATGGAATCCGATACTCTCTTTCGCACTCGGACTTTCGTGCAGCAATCAAACAATGCAAAAACAATTCAACACTACAGATACCAATTTAGGGCTGTAAAAACACTAAAATACGTTATTCAGATATTTCGGTATATACCCGACTGCATCAAGGCTGATGTAGTGCAGACGCTCTGGGTTATAATCCAACTTCAGCAACGCGCATCGGAAAAGACGGAAATCCCTTCCCAATAATGTACGTTCAGCTAAAAATAGAAAGATCTAGTCTTTCACTAAGAAATGCAAGATTGAACACAAACGCAAGACCGCAGAGATAGCACAATTCCACCGATGCCATAGCTACGGCCACAATGCATTCTAGGTGCAACTCACCTAAATACGCCGGAGCCTAACCAAGCTGCAAAAGCAAACCTACAAAAAAATCCGCGCGTGTGTTGGTCCGCACACAGCTAGTTACAAGATCTGCTCAGTTTACCTCAAACTGAAAGCAAACCAAAACAACAGCGAGGCCCACGGTAATGTATCCGCTTCTTAAACGCAAACTATTATTATTATTATTGATAGCTCCGCCCCTGGCCCCAAGCAGCAGCACTTATAAACACCAAAGCCCAAAATGTCAAGCCTGATCTACTTGCAACCCGAAGAAGATCAGAAGCTAAAGCCAGAACAGTGCCAAACCAAAAACGACATCCAGTCAACCGTAGAAGTAAAATGTCAGAAAGGATGACTGCTTAAGACTCTGAATTTGACTAGAACACATAAAGTACAGCGTCTGCCTACGACTGAAACGTCAATCCCATGAGCCCCGAGCAAAATTCAACCACTAGAAATCCACATAGCTGATACGCAAAAATTGAAGAAATGTCTCATAGGTTACCAATTCTATGAATCAATATAACAACTCAAAGCCTGACAATCTTAAGCCACAAATGGGTGTACCCCGAAAGAAGCCTTAGCCCCCATACCGAGCCAAATGTTGACAACTCGTTGACTTAGTTCCATATCAGCTGAAAGTGCCTCCAGTGTCTGACCACTGCCAAAATGTCAAGCTTAATCTACTTCAAGTAACCCAAAAAAGATCTGAAGTTAAAGACAAAACCGGGCTAAACCAAAAACGACATCCAGTCTTCCGTAAAACTAAAACGTCAGAAAAGATGACTACCAAAAACTTAAGATTTGACTAAAACACAAAGGTTACAGATAGTGTTTGCCTACGTCTGAAACGTCAATCCCATGAGCCCGGAGCAGAACCCAACCACTAGGAATCCACATAGCGGGTCTATGGAACAATACCAGGGCAATTAACAACTCAAAGGCCAACAATCTTGATCCAAACCAAACGGGTATACCCAGAGGTGCAACACACCGATTAGACTTCAAAGGAATCAACGTAAATCACATGCTGAAGCAAGACTCTGAAAAACAAACAACAAAGCAGCCATAGTCCCAGCACGGACAGTTGCCGACAACTCACAAGACAACTTGGAAGCATCTCAGCAAAAAGTGCCCCCAGATAAGCCATACGTTCAACGTCATGGGCAGAAAACTGAACAAGACCGCAAGCCTAAAACCATTGGGTCACTGTGGTTTTAGCTTTACGTCCTTTTGAAAACACTAACCCCAAATCCATTTTAAATTTGCCACTATCACCCAGGACCATTGTAAATAATAAACTTCCAGGAGCAAAAGTGTAGTACAAACCATCGGCGTCGGAGCGATTTCAATATAAGACTATGTAGAGCCACAGACCCATCCCCAAGTAAGCCACGCCTTTGCAAAATGGTAAAATCGTAACTTTACTTTCCCGCAATGTGACCATGTACCCTTCCAAAACTGCAGAAGCTATTCGTCCCAGCCCCTGAGCCACGTTTTTCCAAGATAACGGTTTGTGTCAACAATTTTTTAATAACAGTGATATACATTCGCTAAACAATCGCCAAAGAAAGAATGTATACAATACATCAATAACATTTTAGGATTGGTAAGCAACTAATTCTTTTAGAAGTTAAAATTATTAAACTAATCTATTCATTTAATTGGGTTGAGTACTTACAGCTCTGACATGAACTACAGCTACATCATCTAGGAATGGAGACAGCGACATCCTATAAATCTCCGTGGCAGGCACTCTGTATTTAATTTGTAAGGTGCGCTGATCCAAAATCAACATAGATCTCGTAGAGACCACCAACAAAACAGGAACAAACTGAAACAAAACAAAATTTAGTTAACAAGCTGCTAGACCTTACCTGTAATACTTACTTTTCCACTAGATCTCGCTATTTTATTAACAATATCGGCAAAGACAACATATTGGTCGCTTGTCTCTACGCAAATCTTTTTCCATTGTACATTCTGGCGCAGTCGGACGTAGTCTCCCAGAAACGGATGCGACACACTATTACAGAAATAGAAAAAAAAAATTATTATATCAGACTATTTTTAAATATTGTTTGCCTACCTTCGAGAATACGATGATTTCCTATCCTTAAAGATAAAACTGGCGGTGACCTTTTCGCGCATCCTATTCCTCGATGTTTGATCAAACTTGACGCGGTACTTGTGGCACCTCCACCGATGATGTATTTTCTTCAACAAAGCGTTAGTTTCTATCAGTTTCGGATGACAGCTGGGCCATTCTCTGCACATTGGAGATTCCACATCTTCAGGCAACAGATATAACAGTTGCTGCAGATATTGACGTCTCTATAAAAAGATCGATTTGTTTGTTGAATGTTTTGATTTAATAATTGAGGTAATCACCTTCCATTGGATGTAATGTCTTTGGATTATTTTAGCCGCCCATTCCATTTGTTTTCGATGTTTCAATTTTCTGAATTCTTCTCGAGCCTAAAATGAGTAATGTTTGTTTATTGGATGTAATGAAAAACCAGTGGCGTAACTAGATGATGATAGGTGCGGTTGGATTAAATGAGAATAATAATATATTGCTTCAAGCTTTATGTCATGGTTACGCCACTGGTTGAAAATATTAAGCAGATAAAAATGTGCATAAAAATCTCCACAATGACGTGATCTGAGTTACCCAAGTTGTGACATAAAAAATAAATTATCTGCCTAGGGCGTACTCAGGAAAATTTCATTGAAAGAATAGGAGTGCTGGCTTGAAGATCAACCATAAAACACATAAATTAAACCACCAACTTTGACGGTCGTCGTTCGACGACATCCTATAGCAAAAACCAATAACATCGCAGTTGCTTGTACTTGTCAATGGTCGTAGTGAACAAATTGCATATGAAGTGCCAGCTTAAAACGTTACCGTGGCGGAGGTTAGGTAGCAATAGAAGTCGTCCGTTGACTGAGAACAAGTCGTCAAGTCTTGCAATGCTGTAAAGGTAAAACCAGTTTGTAGTAGTCGGAGAAGATGCTGCAAAACCTTAGTTCGGAGACAAACTACTGATTTGAAGTACCCCGACCACCCAGTCAAGTGTCCTTTAATAAGTTGAATGGTCACTTTGTCACACCTACCCACCCAACGTGTCCGCTATCAAGAAATTAGATGTTTGCCTTCTCTGCAAACTTCAAAAGTCACTGTCACAAAGTCCCCATTTCCCAACCAACAAATTTCCAAAAACCTCAATTAATCCGCAGACATTTTGTATTCAAGTTTCCACAGACATCAAATATAATTTAATTATAAACCACAAACTTTACTCCAAAACTACACAAAATTAGAATCTAGCATACTACTCCCTAACTATCATATCATACCACACGATACAAACACCATAAGTGTCTTTGACCTTGAAACGGGAAACCCATTTTAAACTCCTAGAATATGACAAAACATTGATAACGCAACAAAAAAACGCAATCAACACTTACCCTCCAACTCCTCCACGCCGAGGCGATTATCATCTGACTGTGTCGCATCTTTTGGTAACGATTTCGGCGCGTATAACCGCGCCAGCATTTTTGTATAAGCAGCGCCAGATCGTGCATACGGGCTTTCCGAAAATCCTCCAACTCGAACACCGTCCGCGGACTACGCACGAATAATTTGGTCCTGCCGAATGTGAACTCGGCGTTTGGGATTGGAACCGATCGGAGTAGCATGGAAACACCTTCAATTGGAGAGCCGCGCCATCGAGGCCATGTGTTAACGCAGAGCATTTTGTAACGGCAAAGGAATTGCGGGTAGGATAACCGGTAACAGTATCCCGCGCGCCATATTTGTACAGTCGCTAATAGACATTGATATCGTATCTATAAAAATAATTTTAGTTTCAATTAAATAAAATACAATTCTGTTAATTACCTGATGTTGTATGAGTGCTAGTTCAAAGATTCTTGGTTGTTTTAGTTCGTTGGGTTTCAGGCACCGTATATAATGCAACTGTCGTGTGGAAAGACTCTTTAGTAACGCGTTGATTGCTACTTGAAGTTGGGTGCCGGTTGAAGCAGGCTTCTTCACGGAGCATCGTTTGGGGTTTCCTTCGGGAAATAAGGCTTGCATTAACGGGTGGTCGCATCTGTACATGGCTCGAGATAATTCCTTCGGTAGATGTTCTCTGTTCTTTTCCACAAAGCCGCGCACGTCGTACGTTACAGGACCAGCAAAATGACGTATCCTGAAACAACGTGAGAAAATTTCACTTTTGGATTCATGTGAAATAATGATTGATAGATCATAATCATCAAAAGTAAAAAAAAATGGATGTTAAAATCCCCACACCACCAACTCGTACGTATATTGTTAAGGTTAGGTTAGGGTAGGTAGGTTAGATTTGGTTAAGTAGATAGTCGAACGGGCCCTAAGGCCTGGCTCAATGTATATAACCGGTGCCTAGTCGAAGAAACCTTACCGGAAGTGAAAAATTGGGCAAACCTGGTCTTGCTGGATAAAAGAAAAGAGGGTATAGGGGCTAGGACGTTTCGTCCGATATGCCTTCTGGACGTGGTAAAAAAATCGTCAAACACTTGGTGGTAGGAATGCTTTCGGAGATGCTCCAAGGTCTCTAAACTCTGAACGCGCCCGCTGAGGTAAAAGCGGCGGTAGTTGCTGCAAAACTTTTCAGAAGAGGGGTTTGCTGCTTGGCAAGGGTGGTCAGAGGGAAAGAGTGAGGCCGTCAGGAGATGTGCCACAGAGCCCGGTCTTGAAACCCATGCTGAGAAACCTCCTTTATGACACCCACCACGGGCCTGGAGATACCGGAGGGCGTAAAGGTGGTAGTCACTGAGCGCTCTAGGCAAGAGTTAGAGAAAGCAGGCAATCACGCCCTACAACTCATAGAGCTTCGGATGAGCAAACTGAGACTGCAATTGGACAAAACTAAAAGTGCTCTCGTGCTCGAGGAGAGTACCACAAGTAAAATTAACTATGACGAAGACCACCGTCAGGTTCAAGCGGCAACTGAAATACCTCGGGTGGCATCGTACAGCAACATAGGATGGGTCAAACCAGAGGAGGTACTGCCAGAGAATATACAGTGCCTACAGGTCGGCGTCGACTACAGCTCTTCTGGTGGTTGCGGGGACGAGGCCGCTGGATCTAGTGGCCCAGATGAAGACCAAGGTGCGAGAAGGGAGCTTCTCGAGAAACAAAAGGGATGAATGGGTTTGAAGAAAATAGCAGAAAAGAATGAAAGAGTGTGCGTGTCAAGTGAGGGCGGTAGTAAACCCGGGTGGTCCAGAGAGCTCATCGCATACGTGAGACGGTAGGTCAGTAGGAGTCACGGCGAGGTAAACTACTACCTCACACAGATACTAACGGGATGCGCGTTTCCACGCGTACCTGCAGTGGGTAAAGTGTGTTAGAGCAATGAATGCTTGTACTACGGACAGAGGGACACGGTCGAGCACACCGTCATAAAAAAGCACTAACTATAAACCCCTGACCAGTAGAGAATCCCCACACGCTATAGCCAATACCACCTCCTCCGCCACCAGGCATTGCACCTTCGTCTAGTAAACATCGACGTTAGCATAGTTCGATCCACGTAAACAACCTCTGGCCACCACCAACTACCAATGATGCAATAGCCAAAGTAAATGAGCGTTACCAAGTGATCAATAAGAGCCCAGCAGCAAGCAAAACTCGACCAAGAAACAGTCCACCAATGAGAACGTTCGAAATAGAAATCAGCTGAACAGTGCTGCCGTTTTTTATTGCAGGCACGCCGCGATTCAACTCGCCATCCAGTACCACCGCAACATTCAACGCCACAACATCTCCCTTGCTTCCACCAAACAAACATTAACCAGGAAGATACGATACGGTAGAGACTAGCCGCAATGGCCCAAACCATCTGATTCAAGATGTTCCATCCCCTAGAGGACAACTTCATCAAGACCTCGTGGTACCTGAAGGGTAGCTACTTTCTTATCTCCAGGACACATTATCTTAGACGGAACCGCCTCCGACAATACCTAAATCGTAACAAATTAGCGCCTAACACGAGACAAGTTAGAGTAAATGGCTAAATTCCACGGACCCGTCAAGAAAAAGCTTCCTGGGACGCTCTTCAAAAAATTGGAAAAATGTTGTCACTAAATTTAACCTTGGTGTTCCACACAACCTTCTACTAGGAAACGTCTCCAGATGTCCACTCCTGACTTTTAAAACTTGGTACAAACATACACCAAGTTCTATTTACCTTGATCGATAAATGTAATCGAGCACCTTCGCAGCAAAAAAAACTATACACCTATAACTTGTGCTGTCAGCCATGAACACGAAGAAACCCCTATCAAGATATGTTGGATGATGTCGGTCAAAACTTTGACCGTGAACAAAAGATCCTAGAGGAATACCTTATCTAGAAACCTCTTAAACCTAAACAGCACGTGAAAGAAGAGCTAGAAAGCGTAGAATTCTATCTTCAAAGATTCAAAAAACGTTCCACTTCCTCAAAAAGTTCTGGACCAACATTGCACTCAGTTGGTCGGACACAGGCTCGAACGCAGAGAACTCCAACAATCTTATCTCTCTTGATTTGATCGAGCTAGGAAATAAACCCAGAGCAACCACTACCAATGACCAACATGGTTCCTTCACTAATGGCCGAAGACGTAAAACCCTTGAAGCAGCAGCAAGTTAACCATAGCTTATCCCAGCTCAGGTGCTCATGTCTGAAAAAAACTACATATCCGAAACCGGAAAACGTCGTCCAAGGCAAAACCGAGCAGTTGCAAACACCAACTCAACGACGCAGCACCGGGAACCTGGACCCAAGCGCACTACGCAAGCCTCCAAAGCCAGTCACAAGTAAACCGCGTGCAATCTTTAGTGAGTCAAACCACGACCAAACTCGGAAATGACTATAATGTAACAAGACTGAGCACATACACACACGTGATCTCATCCTGAATGTAATTCCCAGAAAAATTGACATTTTACCCCGGGCAAAGAGTTTATTCTGCTTCCACTAAACTAACACCAACCGGGAAGGTACGATACGTGAGAGACAACTACCAGCGGCTATGAGCCAATATATCTGATCCAGGTTGTCCCATCCCCTGGAAGGTAACTTCAACCTCCGCCAAGACCACTGAGCTGCAGAGACCGTAATTACTTAAAATATTTTAGACCCAAAAATGTAAACGCAAAAACATCTACAACGACTTTCGCCAAAACCTCGTGGTAACTACTGCCCCATCCCCAAGACGTAATACCCTGAACGGACAGTCCCCAGAACAGCAATTCCTAGAGGCAAGTAATGCCAAAACTGCACCACCCCACATTACTTAACCACATCATTCTCTGGCATACCACCAGCCATAAACTACAGTAAACCAACGCCTCCAACAAGACCTACAACGTACAATTTTCGTCCAGAAATCAGTTAAAGCTTCAAAATCACAGCAAATTGACTTATAGTTGAAAATTTTAATACCGCCAGAATGAACAAACACAGCAACGGCAAAGTTAGTTAAAGCAGAAAAGATACCGATAAACCCGAAACAACAACTCCGTTCCATTATCATCAAATAGTAATGGTAAGAACACCCAGAGCAAGATAAAACCGTCGTCGATAACCTCAGGTCCTATCACTGGCCAAAGGTACACAAGAACGTGCTAAAACAGGAGCTGCCCAACCAGAAACCACTTTCCACTCTCACACAGCAGACGAACCATGAAAACGAGTAGCTCTGGACTACATCAAGCATTACAAAACAACCTGAATGACCGCTTATTTCATGATGTTGGTTACCCAAATATTATACTAACTGATAATGGCCCTCAGTTCGTCAGCAAAGTCTGCAGCGATGCAGTAAACAGGTGGAATTAATTCATTACACGACAGTAACTTATCATCCACAAGCCAACCCCGTGGATAGGAGGCAAGCAAAAGTGAAGAGAAGCGTCCGAACCTTGATTGAAGATAACCCCAAGAAGCAGTGAGACGAGCTAACAATGTTCCACAACAACTAAAGGAAGATATGATCCAGCAAATAAAGCAACCTAAACAACGGCCAGCCAGCTATAGACCAACAGTAAAAAGTCCCCAAATACCAGCCTGGGAGCCCTGGTAATGGTGCATGGCCGTGCCAAAGAATTGGCCAACAAGTTGATGGGCTCAAAAAAGATTATTCTAGCACCCATTGTTATTGGATTAAAAATCTATCCACGTGAATGACCTCCAGCCGCCATCAACTTCCAATGATGACATCGTCAAAGAGGAGGGAGGATTGATGCCACGTGATATCCAAACAACCAATCAAGGCCCAGCAGCAAGCAAAATCCGACCAAAAACCAGTCCACCAATAAAAAAGTTTCAAACGCCAACTTTTTTATACCAACGAGACAATTTCCCATTGGTTAACCCATCAGCCAATCACAGACAAGTGAAAAAAAGAAATCTAAGGTCGACCGTTGATTCCTATAAAAAAAAACAACATTTTTGAGCCGGTAGTTAGTCAGCCTACAGAAACTTTCAAAGCAGAAAGAATCCTAAGCCAAAATCAAACAAAAGACAAAGTAACACAATTGTAACCAAACATGTCCGCAACCCAAACCTAAAACAAAATAATAATGAAATGCAAGAAATTGGTACAAGAAAACAAACCCTGAAGACGATCCATTCTGGCTAAACCGCTCGGGGGCTAGCTCAAACTACCCCCGCAGACAAATTTCCACACGGCCACATGGACGAACCCAGTGCGGTCTCAACGCCGATCCTCAAAGTAACCTTGAGCTAAGTGAGATTCGACCAGTACATTGTCACCATCGATGCCAGAAAACACATTAGAACAGCCCCAAAGCTTCTCCATGCCTAGAATCCTTTTCCAGGAAGTCGCCCAAGACCCGATGTACAATAACAAACACAAAAATCCAAGAACGTATCCCGATCCAACGCCAGGATCAAATGGCCGGTTTTAGTGTAACCACAGCACCATGTTAGGGGTGTTTAGCCCCCAGCGGATCGCCTCCATGTCCGAGAACGGCGCCCAACGTGGGACAAACAGAAGGCATAGTGCCTTTATGACCCCTAAAAACACCGACAATATTCACGATGTAAACCAAGGAAACAAGGAAGAGAATAACAAAGAAACAAAAACAAAAATAATTTTTGAAAAAGATAGAAGAAAAAATAGACAAAGAGAAGATGAATAAAAAGAGGAAAAGAGACAAGAATATTGGGAAAGGAACATACAAGCTCAAAAAAGTGCAGGCAGATGTCCTGGTAAATGAAGCAACTTCACTGCAAGCCTTATCCACCCATCATGTAACTTTGGTCTTAGAGCTCATTTCAAAAAGAGAACGAGCAGACATGTAGTGTCCTATTACCCAGAGAAGTTTCACTCAAATGAATTAAGAGTGCATGGCGATTGTGTGGACAGTAAAGAAGTTCTGGCCATAGTCATACTACTGCGGCAGTTCACATTCACCGTAGATCACACCCCGGGAAGCTCCAACATTCTACAACACGCCATCTCCCAACCATCGCACAAAAAAAACATCCAAGCTAATCTGCTCGAAAAAAAACCTTAGCACACCAAAACATCAGGTCATCCAGGACGGAATAAAGCACATTCTGACCAGGAGTCACAGCAAATGTAATAGCCCACATTCGCCGCTGCCTGACATGCTCCAGCACAAAAACTGACCTAAAACCAACCAAAGATCTCTCTTCAGTCATACCCTGAGATCAAGGGGCAGTCGCGTTCATCGGACCTTTCGACACCACCCAAGCCGGGAATAAGTTAACTCTTCGACATCTTGGATTTGTGTACAAAATAGGTCATAGCCGTCACTCTACCATCAGCAACACGCATCTCATCCACCAGTAATGATCCGCATTTCGAGAGCCAGGTCTTGAAGAACGCCATGCGAAAGTAGAAGATAAAGCAGCATACCACCCACTGGCAAACTTCGTCAAGCAAACCCACGTCGAGCTGAAGAAGTCCATCCAAACGTTTCACGTTAGAAAAAAAAAAAGAAACGAATAAATATACTAACGCCACCAGAAGAACACAAAGCAAACTGTTACTAGAACCTAACCTAACAGAACCCAGAAGCTGGAATGCCAAAAAAAAAAACAAAAACAAAAAGTCAAAATTTTATTTATTAAAACATTTTTGTAATTTTCAAAATAACTTAATTGCAAATGATCTTTCAATAAATTCTGTAGTAAATTTTTGATGACAAATAATAAATAAGTTAATACTTACTGAAAATGACAAGCTGGCAGTGATGGGTCGGCAGCTAGGCAATGTGAATGTCCCGCACAGCACTGTTCCACCCTTGTTAAATAAGTCTGATCACAATGTACATGAGGTTCGTCCAACAATGATAATATACCATGGTTTTCGTGTTCCATTAATTGACATATTCCACTGCAATAATAACAATTAGTACCAACCAATTGTGTAATTCAAACTTACATATTATTAAAATATTCTATTCTGGTCCATTCCAAGCCTTCTTTTATTATTTCTTCCTGCTCCTCCTTCAACGACACAGAGATGATAACCTGCTGCAACTTTTCGTTGCAATAGTTGATCATCAACTGTTCGAAACCGTTCTTTTCAAAACATTCAAAGCCGTAGAGATCGAGGACACCTAACATTTTTCGTTTTCCTAGATGTCGCGGCTGTAATGAAATTATTTTTATAAATTAAAAAACCAAATTATAAACTCATACCTTAATAATATCGTTAATTTTAGCAATAAGCCATGTGAAAAGACGACTATACAATGTTTTACAAAGTCCGTCCCTGATTTTAGTGGCCTCGCAGGAATTCAAATCGGCTAGGATGCCATCATCTATCTGACGGCTGGTCAGCGCCCTCTGCAGCCACCTATGTTCTGCACCGAGCAGTTCGCATATCTCGTATAATTCTACAAAAAATATTTTTGATTATTATGTAATTAATAGTACAAGTATAGCTTACCATAATCGTTATTAATGGAACAACCTTCGGTCCCATCAATATTGTTACAAGGCACAAACTCCAAATTACCTAATTTTAATACAACAGCTATTATTCTAAAAATATTAACAACCTCTTCAACGGAGAAACCTAAAATATCAAACGCCGATCTAGTGTACACAAACAGATTGCGATCCTCGTCTTCAGTTTGTGTTGGTTGCCTGTTTTCTGTGTACAGTATTCGGTAATGCTCAACATTGCGTTGCAATTTTAAACCCTCTGCAAAGAAAAATAACCATAAATTGACAGCAAATAAAGTTGACTACAATTAAATAATAAAACAATTTATTATGTTTATTACTAGTTTCAGCTCGAACAGAGCCTTTTACAGATTTAGAAGTAAGAAAATGACTTTGAAATTACAGATTTAATATTATACTTCATTTTAAGTAATTACCATTCTTTTTTTGCAATATAATCTCCTTACCATTAGTACCGCATGCTCAATACTGTAATCTCTTAAGTCATTCTCTCTTAATCACCTTTGTAACTCCGCCCCCTAAACTTTGTAGTTTAGATATATATTATTAAATTCTTGTTATTTCTCAACTCAGTTAACTTATTATAACTGTAGACAGCTCTAGACAAGCCAAAATTAGTAACGTATTCGTAAGAATAAACTTGTGATAAAAACCATAGTAAATTTTATTAAATTAAACAAGACAACTTCAAGTAGTATATAATATTACAAAAACTTACTCAGCAAATGTATATCTGCTCCCGTTATCAGTTGGTAGAATATGTGAAAGTTTCGATCACCACATGATAAATTTGTTATTCTCGACTGAAAAATAACAATAAAAATTTAAATAACTGAACAAATTCAATAATCAATTATCATATCAAGCACTCACCTTATCCAACAGATCTGTTAGTAATGCGTGGAATTTATAAAAAATTAAATAAATAAAATCAATTATTTCAATACTTACATTGCATTAAATGTCCACCGATTGGATCACCTTTGTAATCAAATTCAATGTCCAGAAATTTTCCCTAAAATAAGTCAATTAGTTTCAGCTAAATTTGATTTATAACGGCTTACGAATCGGGATGCATTATCGTTTCTTCTCGTTTTCGCATTACCGAATGTTTCTAAAAGTGTGTTGGCTTGTACTAGGCGATCTTTAAGTAATTTCACCTCTGGACTAGCACTGGAAACCAGCATGAGGAATTGCAGGACAATTCGTGCCGCTTCCGTCTTACCAGCACCACTTTCTCCTAAAATAGATTAGAACAGATTCAAAACCATGTTACGAATTTTCAAAGTAGGATCTTTTATGATGTTTCTAGATTCTTTAATGACATTTCATAACAAAGATTGAAATAAGTAAACAATTTATTCAAACTCAATCCAACAATCGCAGCAGCTAAAACTGAAGCACACACAATTGTTTCGGTTTTACAAACCTTGTTAGTGTGCCTTATATGACTACGGCATTACATAATGGCAAACGACAATTTTGAATAAATAATGTTGCGTTTATAAACACAATTGGCGCGTTCGTTTCGCAATATTACTGAAGTTTTGATCCTTTTGAACCCGCTACTTACAAAGTACAAGAAACCAGACAACGTATTTTTACTCTAAAGAGAGAGAGAGAGAGAGAGAGTAAGAAACGGTAGAAAAATCAGAAACTACTAAAGAAGCAAATAGCAAGAATAGAAGACATGACTCCTACAAGCAAGCCAACATCTACAAGGAAAGGCCTAACGCAATCGCCTTAAAAACTTAGGAACTAGTTGAAGATCTACATAAAACCACAAAACAAAAAGAATTTGAAGAAGAAATAAAAAAGAAAATGAAGCAGAGCTTATATCCAAACAAACTGAAGAAACTGAAACAAGTAGAGGATGTAGATAGCAATGTCTGAGGAAGAAGGTAGCAAATTGTAACTAGAAAACTAGGACTAAAGTCTCCCATTACACTAGCGGACAAAGACCAAAAAATGGAAGCCCAAAAACTATTCCCCAACCACAGATCTGTGGTATGGCCGGAACTAAAGATACATCCAGAACATACTAGAGAAAGCAACGGCGGTAATTATCAAGATAAAACTAGGCAAAGCAGTAGTCCCAGACGGCGTTCCACCTGAGGTTGCCAAAGCAATTGCGGAAAGAAAGCCCAAAAACTGGTTAAATGAAGAACAGGGGACAATACAGCTGGTTTAAGCTGAGTTGTCCATCTGAATTTCGCCATACCAACAAATGTTTATATATATTTTATTTTTAAATGATAAATAAAGACGTTTATTATTATTATTAACTATTCCCCAACCACAGATCTGTGGTATGGCCGGAACTTGAGATAGATCCAGAACATACTAAAGAAAGCAACGGCGGCAGATAAAACTCGGGAATGCAGTAGTACCACACAGTGTTCCACCTGAGGTTGCCAAAGCAATTGCGGAACACACCCTGAAGAGATATGCAAAATTGCAAATCAATCACTGAAACCAGGAGAATTCCCACCACAGTATAAAGTCAATTTTTGTTGTTACAGAAGTTGTAGAGTTCTTAAAGTTAACGTGACAAACGTTGGCTCGCGCAAAATGGGAACACAGTTGTTGGATGGCATGCTGGTAGTGATTCTACTGACCAGTGGCGTAGCTATCAGGAAGCAAAGGTCTGCAATGCGGAAGGAAGTGAATAAAACAATATTGTCTCTACTTCAATGACCTCTTTTGACATTCCATAAATAGAATTAAAAACATAAAAATTATGATAGTAACAAAAAATTCTTAAAAAATATTTACAATATTTTAAATTCAATTTTGAGGTTAGTATAATGATTGGCAACACTTCAACTATAACTGGTGCAAATTTAAAAAAAAATTTTTGCAAAATTGTGACCTCAGCATGAACAAATGTTCTAATGTAATTTTAGAAAAACTCTGATATTTACAAAAAATTCATAAAAAATATTTACAATTTTTTAAACTCATTTTTGAGGTTAGTACATTGTTGGGCAATATTTGGACTATAATTGGTACAAATTTTGAGCAATCATTTGCAAAATTGTGACCTCAGCATGAACAAATGTTCTAATGTGATTTTAGAAAAATTCTGATATTTACAAAAAATTCTTAAAAAATATTTACAATTTTTTAAATTCATTTTTGAGGTTAGTACATTGTTGGGCAATATTTGGACTATAATTGATACAAATTTTGAACAATTATTTGCAAATTGTGAACTCAGCATAACAAATGTTCTAATGTAATTTTAGAAAAATTCTGAAATTTTCAAAAAATTCTTAAAAAATATTTACAATTTTTTAAATTCATTTTTGAGATTAGTACATTGTTGGGCAATATTTGGACTATAATTGGTACAAATTTTGAGCCATTATTTGCAAAATTGTAACCTCAGCATGAACAAATGTTCTAATGTGACTTTAGAAAAATTCTGATAATTACAAAAATTCTTAAAAAATATTTACAATTTTTTAAAGTCATTTTTGAGGTTAGTACATTGTTGGGCAATATTTGGACTATAATTGTTAAAAATTTTGAGCAATTATTTGCAAAATTGTGACCTCAGCTTAAACAAATGTTCTAATGTAATTTTAGAAAAATTCTGATATTTACAAAAAAAATCTTAAAAAAACATTTACAATTTTTTTAAATTCAATTTTGAGATTAGTACATTGTTGGGCAATATTTGGACTATCATTGGTACAAATTTTAAGCAATTATTTGCAAAATTGTGACCTCAGCATGAACAAATGTTCTAATGTGATTTTAGAAAAATTCTGATATTTATAAAAAAATCTTAAAAAACATTTACAATTTTTTAAATTCAATTTTGAGATTAGTACATTGT
This sequence comes from Tachinus rufipes, assembly GCA_963932245.1. Taxonomy (NCBI): domain Eukaryota; kingdom Metazoa; phylum Arthropoda; class Insecta; order Coleoptera; family Staphylinidae; genus Tachinus; species Tachinus rufipes. The sequence goes on from OZ010746.1 coordinate 94,908,961, forward strand.
TGGGCAATATTTGGACTATGATTGGTACAAATTTTGAGCAATTATTTGCAAAATTGTGACCTCAGCATGAACAAATGTTCTGATGTGATTTTAGAAAAATTCTGATAATTACAAAAAATTCTTAAAAAATATTTACAATTTTTTAAACTCATTTTTGAGGTTAGTACATTGTTGGGCAATATTTGGACTATGATTGGTACAAATTTTAAAAAATTATTTGCAAAATTGTGACCTCAGCATGAACAAATGTTCTAATGTGATTTTAGAAAAATTCTGATACTTACAAAAAATTCTTAAAAAAATATTTACAATTTTTTAAATTAATTTTTGAGGTTAGTACATTGTTAGGCAATATTTGGACTATAATTGGTACAAATTTTGAGCAGTTATTTGCAAAATTGTGACCTCAGCATGAACAAATGTGCTAATGTAATTTTAAAAAAATTCTGATATTTTCAAAAAATTCTTAAAAAATATTTACAATTTTTTAAATTCATTTTTGAGGTTAGTACATTGTTGGGCAATATTTGGACTATGATTGGTACAAATTTTGAGCAGTTATTTGCAAAATTGTGACCTCAGCATGAACAAATGTTCTAATGTAATTTTAGAAAAATTCTGATATTTACAAAAAATTCTTAAAAAATATTTACAATTTTTTAAATTCATTTTTGAGGTTAGTACATTGTTGGGCTATATTTGGACTATGATTGATACAAATTTTAAGCAATTATTTGCAAAATTGTGACCACAGCATGAACAAATGTTCTAATGTGATTTTAGAAAATTTCTGATATTTACAAAAAATTCTTAAAAAATAAATACAATTTTTTAAACTCATTTTTGAGGTTAGTGAATTGTTGGGCAATAGTTGGACTATGATTGGTACAAATTTTGAAAAATTATTTGCAAAACTGTGACCTCAGCATGAACAAATGTTCTAATGTGATTTTAGAAAATTCTGATATTTACAAAAATTCTTAAAAAATATTTACAATTTTTTAAATTCATTTTTGAGGTTAGTACATTGTCGGGTAATATTTAGACTATAGATGGTACAAATTTTGAAAAATTATTTGCAAAATTGTGACCTCAGCATGAACAAATGTTCTAATGTGATTTTAGAAAAATTCTGATATTTACAAAAAAATCTTAAAAAATATTTACAATTTTTTAAATTAATTTTTGAGGTTAATACATTGTTCAGCAATATTTGGACTATAATTGGTACAAATTTTGAGCAATTATTTGCAAAATTGTGACCTCAGAATGAATATATGTTCTAATGTGATTTTAGAAAAATTATGATATTTACAAAATTCTTAAAAAATGTTTACAATTTTTTAAATTCATTTTTGAGTTTAGTCCATTGTTGGGCAACATTTGGACTATGATTGGTACAAATTTTGAAAAATTATTTGCAAAATTGTGACCTCAGCATGAACAAATGTTCTAATGTGATTTTAGAAAAATTCTGATATTTACAAAAAAATCTTAAAAAATAATTACAATTTTTTAAATTAATTTTTGAGGTTAGTACATTGTTGGGCAATATTTGGACTATAATTGGTACAAATTTTGAGCAATTATTTGCAAAATTTTAACCTCAGCATGAACAAATGTTCTAATGTGATTTTAGAAAAATTCTGATATTTATAAAAAAATCTTAAAAAAACATTAACAATTTTTTAAATTCAATTTTGAGATTAGTACATTAGTGGGCAATATTTGGACTATGATTGGTACAAATTTTGAGAAATTATTAGGAAAATTGTGACCTCAGCATGAACAAATGTTCTAATGTGATTTTAGAAAAATTCTGAGACATATTTACAAAAAAATCTTAAAAAATATTTACAATTTTTTAAACTCAATTTTAAGGTTAGTACATTGTTTGGCAACATTTCGAGTATAATTGGTGCAAATTTTAAGAAATTAAATGCAAAATTGTGACCTTAGCATGAATATATGTTCTAATGTAACTTTAGATAAATTCTGATATTTATAAAAAATCTTAAAAAATAATTACAATTTTTAAACTCATTTTTGAGGTTAGTACATTGTTGAGCATTATTTGGACTATGATTGGTACAAAATTTGAAAAATTATTTGCAAAATTGTGATCTCAATATGAACAAATGTTCTAATGTGATTTTAGACAAATTCTGATATTTACAAAAAAATCTTGAAAAATATTTACAACTTTTTAAACTCATTTTTGAGGTTTGTACATTGTTGGGCAATATTTGGACTATAATTGGTACAAATTTTGAGCAATCATTTGCAAAATTGTGACCTCAGCATGAACAAATGTTCTAATGTGATTTTAGAAAAATTCTGATATTTACAAAAAATTCTTAAAAAATATTTACAATTTTTTAAATTCATTTTTGAGGTTAGTACATTGTTTGGCAATATTTGGACTATAATTGGTACAAATTTTGAGCAATCATTTGCAAAATTGTGACCTCAGCATGAACAAATGTTCTAATGTGATTTTAGAAAAATTTTGATATTTACAAAAAATTCTTAAAAAATATTTATAATTTTTTAAATTCATTTTTGAGGTTAGTACATTGTTGTGCAATATTTGGATTATGATTAGTACAAATTTTGAACAATTATTTGCAAAATTGTGACCTCAGCATAAACAAATGTTCTAATGTGATTTTAAAAAAATTCTGATATTTACAAAAAATTCTTAAAAAATATTTTCAATTTTTTAAATTCATTTTTGAGGTTACTACATTGTTGGGCAACATTTGGACTATAATTGGTACAAATTTTGAGCAATTATTTGCAAAATTGTGACCTCAGCATGAACAAATGTTCTAATGTGATTTTAGAAAAGTTCTGATATTTACAAAAATTTGTTAAAAAATATTTACAATTTTTTAAATTCATTTTTGAGGTTAGTACATTGTTGGGCAATATTTGGACTATAATTGGTACAAATTTTGAGCAATTATTTGCAAAATTGTGACCTCAGCATGAACAAATGTTCTAATGTAATTTTAGAAAAACTCTGATATTTACAAAAAAATCATAAATATATTTAAAAAATTTTAAACTCATTTTTGAGGTTAGTACATTGTTGGACAATATTTAGATTATGATTGGTACAAATTTTGAGCAATTATTTGCAAAATTTTGACGTCAGCATGAACAAATGTTCTAATGTGATTTTAAAAAAATCTGATATTTACAAAAAATGCTTTAATTTTTTTTACAATTTTTGAGGTTGATGCATTGTTGGGCAATATTTAGACTACAACTGGTACAAATTTTGAAAAATTATTTGCAAAATTGTGACCTCATCATGAACAAATGTTCTAATGTGATTTTAGAAAAATTCTGATATTTACAAAATTCTTAAAAAATGTTTACAATTTTTTAAACTCATTTTTAAGGTTAGTACATTGTTGGGCAATATTTGGACTATGATTGGTACAAATTTTGAAAAATTATTTGCAAAATTGTGACCTCAACATGAACAAATGTTCTAATATGATTTTAGAAAAAATCTGATACTAACAAAATTCTTAAAAAATATTTACAATTTTTTAAACTCATTTATGAGGTTAGTACATTGTTGGGCAATATTTGGACTATAATTGGTACACATTTTGAGCAATTATTTGCAAAATTGTGACCTCAGCATGAACAAATGTTCTAATGTGATTTTAGAAAAACTCTGATATTTACAAAATTCTTAAAAAATATTTACAATTTTTTAAATTCAATTTTAAGGTTAGTACATTGTTGGGAAACATTTGGACTATAATTGGTACAAATTTTGAGAAATTATTTGCAAAATTGAGACCTCAGCATGAACAAATGTTCTAATGTAATTTTAGAAAAATTCTGATATTTACAAAATTCTTAAAAAAATATTTACAATTTTTTAAATTCATTTTTGAGGTTAGTACATTGTTGGGCAACATTTGGACTATAATTGGTACAAATTTTGAGCAATTATTTGCAAAATTGTGACCTCGGCATGAACAAATGTTCTAATGTGATTTTAGAAAAGTTCTGATATTTACAAAAATTTCTTAAAAAATATTTACAATTTTTTAAATTCATTTTTGAGGTTAGTACATTGTTGGGCAATATTTGGACTATGATTGGTACAAATTTTAAGCAATTATTTGCAAAATTGTGACCTCAGCATGAACAAATGTTCTAATGTGATTTTAGAAAAATTCTGATAATTACAAAAATTCTTAAAAAATATTTACAATTTTTTAAACTCATTTTTGAGGTTTGTACATTGTTGGGCAATATTTGGACTATAATTGGTACAAATTTTGAGCAATTATTTGCAAAATTGTGACCTCAGCATAAACAAATGTTCTAATGTAATTTTAGAAAAATTATGATATCTACAAAATTCTTAAAAAATATTTACAATTTTTTAAATTCATTATTGAGGTTAGTACATTGTTGGGCAATATTTGGACTATGATTGGTACACATTTTGTAAAATTGTGACCTCAGCATGAACAAATGTTCTAATGTAATTTTAGAAAAATTATGATATCTACAAAATTCTTAAAAAATATTTACAATTTTTTAAATTCATTTTTAGGTTAGTACATTGTTGGGCAATATTTGGACTATGATTGATACAAATTTTGAAAAATTATTTGCAAAATTGTGACACACAAAAACACCATAAAACAAAATCAAGTACCCAAATCTCGTCTTCAGGCAAAATACGCACTTCGGTTCCCTCATCCAGACTATATCCGCAAAACCGAAAAAAGCTGTAAACGCGTTAAACAAACTAATGCCAAACCTGAGTAAAACCAAGTCATACAAAAGAAGAGCTATTGTACTCGATAACAATCTAGATGCTCCAGTAGGCGGCACTCCTGTGGTGTAAGTATGCACTGATCGGTAGACCCAGAAAAGATGCAAAAACTGGCCACAAAACAAATGCTTTTAAAACGGCATCCAAGAGGGCAATACAGGTGGTTGCCAGTACAATCTCAATCCACCTGATAGTAAAAAAAATCTCACAAAAGAAGAGAAAACCAAACAACACCAAGGAACTCAGCTGAGGCCAAACCTCTCAGCAAATAAAATCCTAAGGCAAACAATAGGAATTGGACAAAGATTAGCAATACCAAAGGTGAAACCATTGTTCAAAAAGAAACGCGCAGTAAATTACTTCCTAACCCAATTCCTCGCAAGACATGGGCGCTTCATTTCTTGATGTAATAGCTGAATGGTAGAGCCCTTGCATATCATGCGAACAGTCCCCAAAATATTACTGAAATAATAACTTGCTCTTTATCCACCAGTGTGGTTCGGAAGTCACATGATAAGCTGTTGGTCCCGTAAAACCTCTTGAAACAAGACGTAGACTTACTGGTGCGATGTAAAATAGCCTCAAAAAGCTTTGAAACATCAAAATATTGCCAAAAAGTGTAAACATTTTCATAAAATCTCAAAAATTGCAAAACAAAAATCAAGATATAAAACTACAAAAAAACGTAAAATTTATAAAATGTAAAATTAGCAAGCCTTAAAATATCAAAATATTGTAAATCAAAATCTGGCAATTAACTATTGCAAATGTAAAACTATAGTTATAATAAAACTTAAATATTGACAAAAAGCACCAAGCACATAGCAAAATCCCGTCTTAAAATATCAAAATATTGTTAAAAAGTATCAAAATCCGGCTAAAAACGGATCACAATTCAAAATTCTATTTATAAAATTGCCTTGCAACATCAGAATATTGTCAAAAAGCAACAAAATCCTGCAGAATAGTATAAAAATAATTATGATATTTTAAAAACTGCAAAATCCGGCTATGAAATTTCAAAATATTGTTAGAAATAGCAAAAATCCGGCCATAAACTGTTAAAACGTACAAAATTAATAAAATATTTTGTAAAAATCCGTTAAAATTCTATTCATAAAATGTCAAAAATAGCAAAACCCAGCTTTGAAACAACAAAAAGCACCAAAATTTGGTCTTAAAATGTTAAAAAATGCAAATTTTGTTTCATAAAAGTTAATCCAGTCATAAAACATAAAAATACTTTCAAATAGAATGTAAATCCGGCCAAAACGGTTTAAAAGTAAAAAATGTATTCATAGAATGTCAAAAATAGCAAAATCCAGTGTTTAAACATCAAAATATTTCTAAAAAGCACAAAAATCCAGCCATAAACTGTTAACAAATGTAAAAGTTTTCATAACATTCCAAAATCAAAATCCAACTATGAAGTATCAAAACAGTGTTAGAAAATTCTATTTATAAAAGTCAAAACTAGTAAAAACCGGTTATAAAATATTACAATATTGCAGAGAGAACAAAAATCCGACATAAACTGTTAAAAAGTATTTATGAATCAGGTCATAAAATATTATTGTCAGAAAGAACCAAAATCCGGCAAAAAAACAGTTGAAATGTGTAAAATACTATTAAAAAAAAAATTGTTAGAAATAACCAAAATCCAGCATTAACTGTAGAAAAGTGCAAACACTTTTTAAATTATTGTTAAAAAGTACCAAAATCCGGTCATAAACTGTTGAACAGAGTAAAAAAATTCATAAAATTTTAAAAACTGCAAAATCCGGCTACGAAATATTGTTAAAAATGTGACCATAAACTGTTCAAAAGTCCAAAATTCTATTCATAAAAAGTGAAACTAAGTAACTGCGGTCATAAAACATTTGAATATTTTCAGAAAGAATCAATATCCGGTCAACAATGGTTTTATTTATTCATTCAACAATAGCAGAATCCGGCTTCTTCTTATAGTGCTCGTGCTCGCTCGCTACGAGCTTGACCACCCTTCTCGTATGTTTGTGAGATAACAGTTCTACACAAACATGCGGGACCTACAGTTTAACGTGAAACCCGAAACACACCACTAGAAAGGACCAATACTTCGCTAGTTTGCCCAGCAAAAAAGACTACCGCATCAAAATATTAGATATTGTCGCTGCAGGAAATCAACTACGCGCTACGGTCTCCAGAATCCGGCTATAAAATACCAAAACATTCTTAAAATAAACCAAAATTCGGCCATTAACTGTTGAAAAATGTGAAATTCTATTCATAAAATATCAAAAATCAGGCTTTAAAAGTAATCTGTCTAAAATCTGGCCATAAAGTATGACAATAATGTAAGAAAGCACCAACATTTGATCATAAAGTAATATAACTGCAAAATTCTATTTATATAAAGTCAAAAATAACAAAATCCGGTCATAAAATATTAAAACTGCCAAAAACGGTTGAAAACTATACAATTCTGTTAAATAAAATGTGAAAAATAACAAAATCCGGCATAGAAGCTTTAAACAATTGTCAGAAAGCACCAAAACCCGGCAATGAAATCTTAAAAAGTGTAAAATTATTCATAAAACTTAAAAATTAGCAAAACTATTCGAAAAATTAAAAATTTACATGTGAAGCAATTTATTAACACAATTGAAAGTTGATTTTGTAAAACCGAGAGATCCGAATTTAGACGCGTGGCTGTTGTCGTTTTTTCGGATCGATTGGACCGAATCCGATTCTAAGAAGTAAAATTGATGAGTTTCTAAGCTCTTTTTCATTTTTTTTTTTTTTTAACTAATTCTATAAGTTTCTAAACATTTTAGAATCTTCTGAAAAACTATAGATACTTCTAAAAATTTTGCAAAAATGTTTTGAAAAGTTTTACAAATTCCAAGTTTTAGCAAACGTGCCCAAACGTTCGTGATTTGTGTAGGCTTGTCAATCGCCCACACGATGTCCCCCAATGTTCGATGCTCGTGTACCCTACACACGATTCGTCGAATACACGAATCACGAACGTTTGCAAACCGTCTGTATCCAAACTATTGACTGGTTATTATGGTATGGAGTAGCCCACCCACCCACCCAAGTGTTCGTCATCAAAAGATTGCATGTTAGAGCTCTCTGCAAAAGTTAGAAGTTATTTTATCACAAGAAAAGATTGTGATCCAATCTCTTGATAACTAACACTTAGGTGAGTGGGTGGGCCACTCCAACTCAAACTACTCACGGATTATTATAGCATGGAGTGGCCCACCTACCCAACCAAGTGTTGGTCATCAAGAGATTAGATGTTTGACCTTCCTGGGAACGTTAGAAGTCATTTTGTCACAGAGAAGGTTAATATGCAATGTTTTATTTTAAAGTAAAACCGAGTTTAAAAAATAAAAATAAAACTAAATGAGCAATATTTGGCACTGTTTTTAGTATCTAAATTTTTAGGCATTAATTGGAGCTGTATTAACAATGAAAATGTTTGGCATTTTAATAGATTTTTTTTGCCAAGAGCAACATTCTAAAATTAAAATGTTAGGTTTTGAGGCATTATTTTGCACTATATTTAAATTTCATACGCTTGACATTATTTCTGGCATTAAAACCAACCTCCAAATAAAATGCAACAAAGAAATTCACGGACATAACACAAGAAGAAGAAGCAACATACATGTACACACAACAAGGACAGAAAAAGCAAAACAAACAATACTAGGCAATGGACTTGTCACTTACAACCAACTGCCTGAAAGTATCAAGAAAATAAAGAATTATAAAGAATTCAAAATTAAAATTAAAAAACACTATATATTAACAAGATCTAATTAGAAGAAGACAGAAGCAGATAAATAGAAACATAAAATGGTGCCCCGAATACGAAGCTCTGCAGCCATCCACATGGAAACGGTGTAGAGCAGCAAGTGGGGAAAAAAAAAGAAAAAAAAAAACAAATAATATAATATATCAAATCATATTTTGTGAATCCAAAATTTATATGAAATTGAAATATATTTAAATTGAGTTTAAAAAAAAAAAAAAAAAAAAACAAGTCAAACTTTAAAAAAAGTATGAATAAACTAAACCCCGCATAGACAGGCAAAAAACACTATCCATATTCGACCCTATATTGAAAAACACTTGACTTAAGACCTGACCACCGTCTCAACTATTGGACTATAATCAACTAGACACAATTTACACTATTCCGACCAGCAACGGTGGGACTGGGAAGCACGTCGGAGCCCAAAACCAGGACAGAAGCATTTTTACAATTTTTTTTTGCCGCAATCGCCAGACAAGTGACGTCTGGCGATTGCGGCAAAAAAACCGAAATTTGATTCTTTTATTAACTAAAATATTGCAGTTTTGGTAATTTCTGACAATATTTTCATACTTTATACTATTACTATTTTTGACATTCTATGAATAAAATTATTGAATCTTTCTGACAATATTTTGATACTTCGCCAGTTTTAGCTATTTTCAAAAGTTTTTTCATACTTCTTTAAGAGCTTATCGCCGGATTTTAATGTTTTTCAAAAAAATTTTAATGTTTAATGGCCGGAATTTGGTCTGGTTGGCGTAAAAACGCTTTGAAGGACTTGGTAAGCGTTTGTCATGAAACTTCGGGCTTTATAGGCAACAGTGGTAGGGTCGAGGTATAGTTCAAAGCTTAATTTTGGACCTTTTATAGTCAAATTGGTGCTTGCGTTAGAACTGTGGTTCGGCCAACAGTGAGATTTGGTTTCAGTTTTTTAAGAAACTCTAATGACTACATTTTTTACATTCCATAAAAAGAATTTTGCATTTTTCAATAGCTTATAACCAAATTTTGTTACATTCTAACAATAATTTGATGTTCAAAGCCGAATTTTATAATTTTTGAAATTTGAAATGTGCGCAAAGGTTAAAATAGGATAAAAAAAATTAAAGAGTATAGTTTTTGTTATTTTGAATTAAAAAGAGTAAAAAGTATATGTCACTAAAAAAAGAGTATGTCTGGTCAGCCTAGTTTAACAGTTTATTTGACACATTTAAGACTACTTTGCAGTTTATAGATAGCTCTAACTAGTCGATAGTCATCAAATTGACAGTTCATATAACAGATTTATAAAACAACAAATGAATTGTCAAACTGACATTTAACAAATTTATATAACTGTTGATAGTTACTTTGTTGAGTTGACAGTCAAATGATAGATTTGTAAAAATTAAAAGTTGACAGATTTTAAGTAAAACAGATCAAATATCTGAAAAAGTATATCTACAACATTAAAGCCAAATATTAATATATTTTAGAACCTGAATTTCATAATTAAAGTTTGGATTAAAATCGGATTCAATATTTTAAAACGATTTAAAGCCTAAATTTAAATAAACAAGTTCTCAAATGTCCCAAGCTTGACAACAATCAAATTTAACCATCTTTTTAATTTACCAGCATAATTTTATTTGCTTTTGATATATAATGTTTTATATTAATTTTAAGTATATGTTAAATGATTATGTATGATATTGAAATACATATCAATTCACCCATTGCATGTAGTAAATATAACCCCAATTAATTTCACTGTCAAATAAGTGTGCATAGCCTACTCAAATAATATATTATCTATCACATCACAAAATCATATGGCAATATATAAATAACAACAAATAATATACCTGTGACAATAATACTTTGGTCTTCATTTCGATCATTCAACCAACGATAAGCAGAGGCAGCAACAGCGTATCTAAAACAATAACCAATCAACACAAACCAACATAACAATTACAAAACAACTTACATGTGTGGTGGCAACTGAAACGGCCCTTTCTTAATATAAGTTTCGGCCAAATCAGCTGAATACAATGCTAATTTCTTATAAGGATTAACAGATATAAGAACGTTTCCAACGTAGGTGTATATATGATCGCGCTTAAAGCGCTGCTGCAGATTACCGATGAACTTATCCTCAGTAAGCGGTTCCAGCAACACAGAATCCCACGCTCCCACTTCCTGCTCAAGCATCGCACCACCCCACACTGGACTGCCTCTGCAGCATCTATTCCTTCGCAGGATTACCTTACTCAGGATGACCCAAGTCAACTGCAACAACAACACACAACACTGGTAACAACATGTTGCGGCAATTGCAACATTCTATAAATAGCACATTTTTATTGCCGCGGGTGTGACTTGTTTCAATATCTTCTTCAATTATTCAATTAATGAGTAATGTATTAATTTTGACGTTTCTTGCTGTACTTTTGACGTTTCTTTGTGGATTCTGACAGTCGATGTAAGCAAAGTTGCCAGCTTTTCTAATTATCATAATTATTCATTTTAAATTAATTTAAATCATTATAATATAATCCATGCAATTTAACAAAATTATAACTTAATAATAGAAAACAATATGTCGGCATTAGAATACCATTTATAAAAATAATTTTATTTAAACTAACTACAATAGTTAAATCGGAAAATATTTTGCAATCCAAGTTAGTCGCATTTAAATTATTTAATTTAAAATTTTGTCTAAATCAATTAGATTTAAAATCGTAAAGACTATAGCAATATGGCAATACTGTACTAAATTTGTTTTAAGTTATGCAACTACATATACATCTTTTTTGTGTATGCTTGGTTGCATACAATAAATCCTTTATAAAGGGTGTCTCAACAATAAATTACATTTTAAGTTTAAATAAAAACAGTATTTAAATGAAAAACTACATACTTTTTATTAATTTGTAAAGTATAATACTTAACTAAAATGTTAGTCACAAAATTTTGGCTTAAAGTTCCAAATGTGGTGTTCATTTTCTTCTTTGAGATTTTGAGTCGTTTTAGGATGGTTTACATAAACTTTATTTTTAATAACTCAAAAAATTTAAAGATGTTAATTGCTCAGCTAATATTGGGCTTTAAACTAAAAAAAACTTTATTTTGCAATAATGTCATTGTTTTGCATCTTCCACCGCTAGCAACCAAGTAAACTAGAACTTTGTTTTTTTTAGTCCTGCAAGCTAAATCTTACTACAAATTTTATTATCATACAAACCTTTCTCAATGCCAATTAACATCTTACCACCCACTTGCTTGTAAGCATGATCTCAGCTTGCGTGCAAGCGGCCAGACAAAAAACTTTATCTTAAGATCAACAGTTGAAAAATTTTTGACTTTTACACACAAACACGTGCACACATTCTTACATGCTCATTATTTATTATGGATAACATTGTAACGGAGAAGAAAAAAATGAATGACAAATATTATGCTTAGTTATAATAACTTGGCAACATCTATCGGTTTCAACAACAACCCAAACTGGTAACAAATAGAGCAATATGCACGATTGACGATGTTGACAATTTGAAAATGCATACCCAAGTTTTTGAGCTCAACCAGGTAGAGCTTGTTGAATATTAAGTAGCGAAAACATTTAACCAAGACATAACAACATTGATGACGGCACACATTGCCGATAGCATCATTGACGTCAAAAATGGAAAAGTTTTACTAGCAAAGTCAAATACATAAATCTGCACAAAGCGGCAACAATTGTCAACACTCCTAACAACATATTGTCTGTAATACAAACTAAAACAATGCCGTCCAATTGTTCTTTATATGCTGCATCTGGAAGAACAAAGCCGATGTCACCATAAATTATCACGCCTAAACTCATTCTGAAGATTGTTGCAGAAAAGAAGCCAACAGCGCAAGACAAACTGGACTAGAAACTTCTCAGCCACGTTGCGCAGCTCTTTCTCAGAACTACATTAGACCAGATTAGAATAAAACCATCACTACCCATCACTTTCTCAGACTGAATTTCCGTTTTTATCTTGATGTGTTACCAGCACGTCCTTAGGAGAAAATATTGGGTGTGACTGTAGAGCTTTCTAGGGTTTGTAATGCTTTTGTGGAGATAGTAGACAATGATCCGTAGAGGTAATTGGTTGTATTACGCCAAAGCCTGTGGATTTGGAATGCGCTGTTGTGCAATGACACAAAAAGTAGTATAGCTGCGTGTCGGGAATGAAAAGCTTCAAAATTCAAAAGATTAAAGTAGAATCTAATTGCCAATGTGCAAGAACTTGATAGAAAATAATCCATCAAGTTAGGATTGTAATGCAGCAATGCGGCTAAAAATAAAGTAAAGCAACTTTCCGGTGCAGGCGTCGATGTATCTGACGGTTCATTCGGGTAGTTAAAGGACAAAACAGTTGTTGTCATACTTGTAGTGGGGTCAATAGTTAGTTAGTGTTCTATTGTTTTCAAAGTCGGTGACGGTTTTTGTTATTGGTGGTCAGGTTTCAACTGCCATTACGTCAAAAATAAATTTATTTTATACTTTATGTCCCCTACTCTTGCGTTTCTGCTGGTGGCACCACCTAGCAAACAAGTTTCTTCTTTAGTAGTGGGTGAAGGTTTAAGGTGTTCTACGTAAATCTTAGCAAGTAGACGGTAGTATTGGTCTTTTATCAAAAAGCAGTGTGTGTGCTTGGTCTTTCACTATGCCACCAAACTGGTAATGGATATTGGCGCTTCTGATAGGTGGCTTGGCGCTGTAACCTGGTGTTAAAATTTAAGCTCTGTTTACTGTTTTTAGTTTAACCCATTCTTTCAGTAACCTTAAGTTCTTTTCTAATAGTAGTTTTCTGAAGCTGGGGTTCTATGCGGTGGCTGCGTCAGCCCGGCGGTTGTTACGATGTCCTGCCGTTTGCAGCAGTTTATTTACTGTTTATATGAGTATTGTTCCGTCAGTATTTGGATGCTTTTTTATTTGGTAAGTCTTTTTTTCACTGGGTTTGCTTGTGGGCGGTAAGTTGTTGTAGTGTAATGAATCATCTTCTAGCGTTTGGTAACATTTTGAAAAATTGTTTGTTACTGAACTGTGGGCCGTTGTTGTTTATTAGTATCTTAGAACATCCAAACCTACGGAACAGGTGTTTCTCCGGTAGGCAAATAATAAATTTACTGATGGCTGATAGTTCTAGCGTTGCTTTTACCTAGCGGCTGCAGGTGTCTATGATAATAAGTGCTACTTTGTTGTCTGCTTTGTTTGTGTCAAACAGACTAATGTAGTTAGTTGCAACTTTTTATCAAAAGTTGTCCGCGGGCTGTAATCTCAGCGGTGCTGGTGGCATTAGTGCTTTTTGCTTAGTTTTGGTGCAGACTAAGTCAGCTCTGATATATGTGCAAACGTCTTTTTGACTTTGAGCGAATGATACGCTTTCTCTATGGTTTCGTACTATCTGGCGGTTTTAGTGGAGTAATTTCAACACTTTGCGCTGAGCTTGTGGAGGTACTACTAGTTAATTCCACTTTGCCTTGGTGCAAATCAGCTTACTCTGTTTCCCCAAAATGTAATTGAGGTTAGAGTTATCAACTGTTAAATTGGCTTTGTATTTCCAATATTTTAGGGTTATTTTTTGGGTAAGCAAGTACTCTCGCTAAGCTCGTTTTATGGTCTCCGCCAGTTTCTTTGTTTTTAGAACGTTTATTCAATGAAGGTCATTTTGGTATTGTCTGCCCAGTTGTTGATATAAAACGTTTAAGCTCGGCGGTGGTTGCGCTAGTTCATATTCTGGAGGTAACGTTTATTGGTAACCAGCACGTTGCCAGGGTTACACGACAGGTTGGTGTAACTCGGGGCGGGTTTGATGTTAAATGTAAATTTGGTTAGCAATAATGACCACTCGGTAAATTTAGACTTGTTATTGGTGAAATTTGTCTTTTGTCTTAAGACTTGTTTGAAAGGGTTTGATGGGACCAACGGCTTATTAGGTGATTTCCATCACCCCAGTGGATAAAGAGCAAGTTATTATTTTAGTCATATTTTGAGAATCAAACCCCGGACTATCAGCGTGCTACGCTAACGCTCTATAACTGAGCTATCTCACCGTTTTTTTGCAAACCGTACCAGTGTTTTGTTGTTGGTACGTATGGCAAAAAGATTTTCTTCTAAGTATTGGCGGTATTTTTTAATTGTCTATACAATGACTAAACACTTTAGCTCGTTTGAATAAAAACAAGTTTAGCGATGGCATATAAGATGATGTGTTTGCAAAAACTCTCTTCTAGCCCCGTCTAGTTGGAAAAATTTCTTGTTGCCTTGCATTTCCATAAATCGCGTCGCCATCTAAACATAGATAGGCACATACTATTGCAGCCAAGTACACAATCCACAGAAACTACGTAATCGGATTTTGTTTGTTGGTTGGTTGATTTTGGACTTATCTTGTGTTCGAAGTAAAATACTTTGGTTTTAGCAAATTTGCATTTTTTTAGTTTGCACTCCAGTCCATGTTTTTTAAGGCGCACACTCTGCGCACGTAATTTTTGTGGTCTTCGTACGTTTCAGAGTATACAAAGATGTTGTCAAAGTACACTAATACGAACTTTTTTAGCAAACCCAAAAAGCATCTTTGATTTATATTTTGGAAAGAAGCGAAAGCATTTTTAGGCCAAATAGCATAATGCGGAACTGATATGTTAGTTGCTTCTTTAATAAAATTTGCTAATAACCCGTTTTCAAGTCCATTTTTGTAAATACTATTTGACAGTTTTATGTATTTTAAGCAAAAGAGCGGCTTTTCTACTTTGCTTACGTATTTGATTATTTGTTCAAGATTTGCAAAGCACAGTAGCTCTAAGGCTTGCTGAGTTCTGGAATCAATCTATGTGACTAATGCGTTAGTTATTGGGTAGGAAAAAACTCAGTTTAAAGTTTGTGGCCGTGTGGTTTGGATTGGTGTTACCAACCCAGCCGCTCTAGTGTTTGTGATAAAAAAAATCACAAACACTTGAGTGGGTGGGCAAAAAGTAAGTGTAAAATTTGGGTTTGAATTGGTGTTTTTCACTCACCCGCTTAAGTGTTTGTAATTAAATTTTTAATCACAAACACTTAAGTGGGTGATCGTTAACTAAGTTTAAAGTTTGTGAGCGTGTAGTTTACATTGATGTTGCCCACCCACTCGCCCAAGTGTTGGTGATCTAATTTCTTGATTACAAACACTTGGGTGGGTGGGCGGGAACTCAGTTTGAAGTTTGTGGCCGTGTGGTTTAGATAAGTGTTTTCTAGCCACCCGCCCGAGTGTTTGTGATAAAATTTCTAAATCACAAACACTTGGATGGACGGAGAAAAACTATTTGTAAAGTTTGTGTGATTTGGATTAGTGTTTTCACTCACCCGCCCAAGTGTTTGTAGTCTAATATTTTGATCACAAAGTAAGTGGGCGGAAACAAAGTTTAATAGTTATGGGCGTGTGGTTTGTAACTGTGTTCCTTGCACCAGTCCGAGTGTTTAATCCATTTTTTTGATTACAAACATTTGGGTAGGTGAGCAAAAATAAGTGAGCGTGAGGTTTGGATTAATGTTTGCGCCTACTCGCTTAAGTGTTTGTGATCCAATTTGTTGACAACAAACACTTGGGTGGGCGGGCAAGTACTAAGTTTAAAGTTTGTAGGCGTTTGGTTTAGATTAGTGTTTCCGCCCAAGTGTTTCTGATTTAATTTTTTGATTTCAAATATTTATGTAGGTGGGCGTTGAACGTAGTTTAAGCTTTGTGGTCGTAGTTTGTGTTCTTTGCCTACCCGCTTAAGTGTTTGTAATCCAATTTTTTTACCACAAATTCTTGAGTGGGTAGGCGGGAATTAAGTTTAAATAATCTGGGCGTGTTCTTTGGATTGGTGATACCCGCCCACCTGCCCAAATGTTTGTTATTAAAAAAATAGATCAGAAATACTTGGGCGTGAACTAAGTGTAAATATTGTGAAAGTGTGGTTAGCAATAGTGTTGTTATATAATTTTTTGACAACAAAAACTTAAGCTTAGTTCAAGTGTGGTATACATTTTGTTTATGCCATGGTGGTCATTTTTTTTGTTTATAATAGACATTTTGTATATGACATTGCGGCCATTGTGTTTACAGTGACAGATGACATTTTATATAAGAAAAAAGTGACGTTTGTAAATTATTTGCAAAAACGTTGATTGACTGTCATATGACGTTTAGATATTAATTGAACTGTCAAGAAAAACATCAAGTTTTTCTGTTCTTTAACTGTTAAAAGTGACATTTAGATATTGCTTAACTGTCACGCAAAAATATCAACAATCAAATCACAAACACTTGGCTGGGTAGGCAGAACTAAATTTAAATATTTTCTGCGTGTAGTTTGGATTGACGTTTACCGCTTACCCGCTCAAATGTTTGTTATTAAGAAATTAAAGAACAAACACTTGGGTGGGTTAGGTATTAAGTTTAGATTTTGTAAGTGTGTGATTTGGGACTTAAGTTTAAACTTAAGGTGTATAGTTTAGATGTTTCCGTTTACCTGCCCGAGTGTTTGCAGTAAAATTTTGGTCCAAAGAATATTCAATAGAGTCATTGACATTGTTAGCCACGGCGCAAAAATTACGTTCTGCCAATAAAAACATTTTTTGGGCTATAACTAGTAAAGGAAAAAGATAGACAAAAATTGAGACTAACTTCTAGTGCTTTGGAAGCTCAATTTAAAAACTTAAATTGTAACAAAAATAAAATGGCTAACTGTGCAAAATTAACTACGGCAAGCTAACCTCAATGTGCTTACCGCGGGCTCCCGCAGTCCGACGTTTCGTCCAACATCGCGACAACAACGTCGCCGAGCGTCAGACGGGAATGCCGAGATTTGACGGTGCATCGCCGGAGAATTAGGCTGCCTTTTTGAGCCGCCCACGGGCCTACCGGCGTTGCCGCCGCCGGCGCGCTGAGATCGAGCCTCAAAGTCGGGACGGCTGACACGAGACTGGTTTTGAAAGTGTTCGCTCTCGGCGCAACAACAAGTCCCGACGTTTTGTATGCGGTCCGCGCGCTCCGATGCTATCTGCTGCTTTTTCGAGACTAACTAAATTTTGAAACGTTCGCTCGTAGCACACGCATCAGAAACAGTAACACTTTTGTGTCTCCTGTTAAGGCAAAAGTCCAAGCAAGCAAACAAACAAAAAACCAATCTTGACAATGGCGGACGTAGCAACACCAGCAGCAACGTCGCTCAGCACGGTCGCGGTCGCCGCGACAAAGAAGTCCTTTTTGAGTCCCAAGAAGAAAGCGAAGAAGCCAACCCATCCTCCCACCTTCGAGATGGTGTGCAAAGTTATCAAGAACCCAAAAGAGCGCGGCGGTTCGTCCCTGCAAGCCATCAAAAAGTACGTAGCCGCCAACTACAAGGTCGACGCCGAGAAGGTCTCGCCCTTTCAGCAAGAAGTACCTGAAGTCGGCCGTCACCAGCAGCACCCTCGTCCAGACCAAGGGCAAGGAAGCATCCGGCTTGTTCAAGTTGGCCGCCGCCAAACGCGCCGCGCCTGCCAAAACAGCCAAGTTGCCAAAGAAGGCCGCCGCTTTGACCACCACGGAGAAGAAGTCCGCTCCGGACAAATCCAAGAAGGCCGGAACCGCCGCCGCCGCGTCACCCAAGAAATCCCCGGCCAAGCCGAAGGCGGCCAAGTCGCCGTCGAAGGCGAAAAAGGGCGGACCTACCAAGAAACCTAAAGCGCCAAAACCAAAACGCGCAAAGCCAGCCGCCTCTCCCAGAATTGATCGTGTTCAACTGTGCTGATGCTGCATCGATCAAAAGATGAATTTGATCTTAACTGAGTGCACTAACAAAGAACAATTCTATGTCACAATCTAGCGTTTCTAAACTACTGGTGATGTTGTAGCTAAAATCTCGATTCAACCGGTTTGCTTGGTAGTAACTCAATATTGTAGCGCACAAAATTTGCAAAATCTTTTTTGAGCAATTGTTCTTCTTTTTTATTTATTTTGCAACGTCTCTGTCGCCGAGTTTAGATTGATGCTATTCAATGCCCCACGTTGGGCGACATTTATCGATTATCGCCAAACATATTTAGACTTCTGACAACTCTATAAACAGACCTGTAACAATTAATTGAATCATACTTACCCATAACTTTTTAAGTTATTTATTCGTATCGCACAGTTTCTTCAGATTTTTGGTAAGCATAGCACTTGATTAGCGCAATCAACTCTTATATTAAATTAATTTTTAATTCACTCATTTTTAGTATATTTTTGTCTTGCTAAAAGCTTACAATTCTGTTGAACAAAATCATTTTAGGGAATATAGAATTTTATTATGGTTCAATATATACATTTTATTTACAAACAAGATAATAAGCAATATAATATATATTTATTTTAACATCTAAAACAGAATCTAGGAACAATTGTCACATTAATTATTACATTTGTATCTTTATTTAATTAACATAACAATAAATCAATAAGAGTAATCGGCAATTAGATTACGTTTAATCAAAGCGAATTAGTAAATACCTGTGCTATATTAGGGCCGGATGAGTTATTACCGCTCTAATCAATTGCTTTGTTGGAAATTATATTATTGGCAAACTAAATATTCTACTATCCGACCCCATCCTACTAAAAACATTTAATTTATTATATATTTATTACACTATACAAACACTGATATGTTGGACGTAAAATATTAACAAATTTAATAATAACAATATTTTGTATAAAAACATTTATGGGATGCTTTTACCTGTAGTTTCCTGGTCTCTGGTTTAAGCATTAAAGTTTGTATACAGGGTCTTACTATTTTATTAATAGTTTCTTTTAATGGCCCACAGTTATGTATATATATTTTAAATTAGATATTAATTCTAAAATCGTGATGCATGCATGGTATTTGATGTCAACGTATAAATGGTAAAGGAATAATGTGAGGTAAAACCGGATCAGGGGATCGTTCCTCCTGATCTTCCTCTGGTCAGCTGTCCGTCTCTATGACGAGGGTGTGTGCGTGAGTCAGCGCTGTCCACAGGGGAGACCTGAAATTAATTAATTACGTTTGCCATGTTAATTAATTTGACTCATCTCATTAATACTAGTAAATGCAATCAATCTACGTTTGTAATACCCACGATTCTGTATGTTGTATATCAACTTTCTCAAACATTATTTTATTAATTATTTTTATGTAATTAAAATGATTGGCTATTTATTAATGATGCTGGTGCAATTTATTAATTTTCCCCCAGGTGTAAGCAAAATCCAATTAGTATTGCATGTTTGTTTTCAATTTAATTTTACCAAAATTACATAAATTATACGTTTATTGTATAATTTTCTAATTAAACTGCGTATTTATATACTATCAATATTTACTAATGTTACACAATATTATTGAAATCAAATTTTTGTATAATTGACTTATAAACACCCACGCAGGTTATACTAATTGTTTCAAACAACAAAGCAACTTGCTTTATGAAATTTCACCTAGTATTATTAAAAGATTTACAAAGAAACGTTCCTGAATTGTTAGAAAATTGCAAACCTATACCTAAAAAAAAAAAAAAATTTTAATTTTGAACTACTTATAAAGGGTGAGCCTACATGGCTCACCCCCTCACGTTTGGAACTTGAACTACCGTATATTTTGTTTTTCAAAGGTATAATGACATTTATGAGCTGACAGAAATTTAGTTTTATGTTTGACGTTTTACACTTGAACAAAGTTGGGAATTAATAAAAACTTACTTCCAAAGTCTTTTACTCAAACAATTTACAAAACAAATTTGATAGAAAAAAAGTGTGAACACAGTTTGTGGACCAATTTATGAAGTTTGCAAAACTGGATAAAACAACACGTTCACGTTCTTGTCCAGTGCGCTCAGCCAAAAAAAAATTTGTTTGCGTGATAATACATCAACATCAACTCGTCATCGTTCTCAGAAATTGAACATAGTTCGCACTTCTTTGAGAAAAATGTTGCATAAAGACCTCGGTTTGAAGGCCTACAAAGTTCAATTTGTCCAAGAAATAAAGCCTCATGACTATCCAATGTATTTTTAGTTTGCCCAATAAGCTAAAAATTGTTTGGCCAAAAATGAGCATTTTTATCGAAAAATTGTGTTTTGATGAAGTTCATTTTTATCTCAGATGCTATGTCAATAAGTAAAATTGTTGCATTTGAAAATCACAGAATTCACACATGACTATTGAACAGCATATGCATTCACAACAAGTAATCGTTTAGTGTGGTTTTTGGACCGGTGGCATTATTGGGCCATTTTTCTATAAAAATGAGCAAAGAGTTACTGTGCCATGCTAAACAAATTTTTGTTTCTAAAAATTGAAAAGTATAAAATGGATGACATTTGGTTTCAACAAGGACGGGGCCACTTGCTATACAGCCAACGTAACCATCGATTTTTTGCGCACGGTTTTTGGAAATCAAATAATCAGCTAAAATACTGATGTCAATTGGCCGCTTAGGAGCTGTGATTTGACCCCGTTGAATTTTTTTTGTAGGGAGTCTTTTAGGATAAGTGTTACGTTAACCATCCAGAGACGATTGATGTCTTGAAACACAAAATCAAAGTTGCCATTCATGCGATTGAAGCCCAAACAATTAAAAACGTACTAAAATATTGGGTTAATTAGATGGGTTACTGTCAAGCCAGCCGTGGCAATCATTTGAATTATGTTGTGTTTCATTCTTAAATAAAAATGTTCAATCTTTCTAAAAAACTCATAGTTTTTAAAAAAATATTCAGTAGTTTTTTTATTTATAGCGAGATAGAGAGAGTGAGAGAGAACCTAAAAATTGTAAAAGTGTTTATTGCATAAAAGTAAGAAAATAATGCCACTGTTCACGTGGTCGTTGCCAATAAATGTTGTTTATCTGTGTTCTTTCTTAAAAATGAATGCAATAAAGTTACAAAAAATACAAAATTAAGCTTTTTTCAATAAGTCCAAAAATGTTAACTCCGCCACTGATGGATGGGTCTCCAGTTTAAACTAATTTTATAATTTTTAATAACTTATAGCCGGATTTCAGTATTTTGCTTTACAATCTTTAAGCTTTGTAGCCGAATTTTGGTGTTTTTGACATTTTATGGCCGGGTTTTGTATGTATTGCAAACAAAATTTAAAATTTTAGACATTTTATAGCCAAATATATTGTTTTTTAAAGTTTTTTGAACGGGTTTTTAACATTTTATGTTGCTATTTTATAGCTAAATATATTTTAATCAAGTTTTGGAGCCGGATTTTAGTGTTTTTAAAGTTTTATGACAGAGTTTTGTAGATTTTTTACAATTTTGAAATTTTTTAATCCGATTTTTGATATTTTATAGCTAAATTACTATGTTTTGTATGTTTTTGACATTTTATATTTAGATTTTAGCTTTTTATAATTTAATTTTATTATTTTTAAAATTTTATAACAGGAATATTTTATAGCTAAATTACTGTATTTTGTACGTTTTATAGCCGGATTTTAGTATTTTTGTAGGTAATTCTTAAATATTGTAACCAGATTTTAGCGTTTCTAACATTTTTTGTCGGATTTGGTACTTTTCTTACAGTTTTAAAATGTTCTGACCAAATGTTTGACATTTTATGTTTAGATTTTTCAAATATTTTAATTAAATTTTATGTATTTTTGACAGAAATTTGGTATTTTTGGTTTTTTAAGGCCGGATTTTGGGTGTTTATTAAATAAATGTAAAGATTTGTGGTCGGATTTTAGTATCTTTAACAATTTTTGGCCAGATTTTATCACTGTTTGCTTTTTTTAGAGAATTTTTACATTGTTAACATTTAATAAACAAATGTTAGCAACATTTGTTTATTAAATTTAAATTTAAAACTTTTGTTAAACTCTGGCCGAATTTGTTTTTATTTTTATCATGTCAGTCCAAAGGAGCAAACAACTGCTTAGCGTAAAAAACTTAAAAAACTGCCGGAGCAAACTTTTAAGCTAGTTTTATTATTTTTGTGGAAGACAATGTTCAAATTCAGCAGATTCAACTGTTTAAAAATTTTACACAAATAAGTAGTTTGAAAAATGTTGTGAGCAATGTCGTAGGATTTTTAGGCTTTACCGCAAATTATTTTGGAAAAAAACGTACACAATTTTATATTTTTTTTTAGTCTGTCATAAACTATTAAAAAGTGAAAAACTTTATTAAAAAAAGTCAAAAATAACAAAATCCGGTTATAAAATATTAAAATCTGGCTAAAAACGGTTAAAATGTTTATAAAATCAAAAAACAAAATTTGGTTATAAAATATTAATGTAAATAACAAAATCCAGCTAAGAAACAAAAAAAAATTGTCAAAACACACTAAATTAAGCCACAAACTGTAAAAAAAACA
This sequence comes from Tachinus rufipes, assembly GCA_963932245.1. NCBI lineage: Eukaryota > Metazoa > Arthropoda > Insecta > Coleoptera > Staphylinidae > Tachinus > Tachinus rufipes. The sequence continues at coordinate 94,931,960 of OZ010746.1, forward strand.
AAATCTGGTTAAAAATTATAAATGCATTGTCAAGAAACACTAAAATCCGGCCATAAAACTGTAAAAGTTGTAAAGTTCTATTTATAAAGTGTTAAAACTAGTAAAATCCGGCCTTGAAATATTAAAATATTGTTAAAAACTAACAAAATGTGTCAATGTCAAAAAGAACTAAAGTTTGGCAAAAACCGTTAAAACGTTCAAAATTTTATTATAAAGATGTTAAAAATTGCAATATCCAGCCTTTAAATATCAAAATATTGTAAATAAAAAAAAATTGCCGGCCATAAACTATTTAAAAACGTAAAAGTTAGCATAACATTTCAAAACTAGAAAAATATTGTTAGAAAACATCAAAACCTGGTCATTAACTGTTAAAAAATGTAAAGTTTTATTTATGCAATGTCCAAAACAACAAAAATTAATTATAAAGTATTAAAACTTCTAGTAATCAAAAATATCTTATTGTCAAAAAGCATCAATATCCGATCATAAACTGATAAAAACTACAAAATTTTATTTACAAAATGCAAATAATAACAAAATTCGGTTATAATATATAATTATTGTCGCACTGAGTATGCACAAATGTGACCAGTCTTTAATTTTAAGTTTTTTGTTTTCTTTTTTAAATAATTTTTTTCCTGTTTGTATTTTTACTTCTCTTAATACAAATTTGTTTTTTGAGTTCAAACTTGTTTTTAATTACTTTTTTTCTTCTTTTTAATCATATTTTTTATTTCTATTTTTATTTTTTTTTTGTGTTTTTTTTTCATTTCTTTTATATCTTTATCTTTGTCGGGACAAAGTTTTTTTGGTTTGTTAGTGTTTACTTTTCTTTCCTTTTTTATTTTTTTTAAATCCGGTAATCAAAGAACTTTCTTGCATCTCTGAAATATTTTTGAGTTTTTCGTACTTTTTCTATTTCTATTTCTTTTTTATCCATTAATTTTTTTTATAAATGATGAATGGGCAGTGTCTTTCAGAATTTTGTACATTTTTATGCACGAGATACACCCGAACCTAAACAAAAGCGCAGGGTGCTAACTTCCAATGCACTTATGTGCTCCTTACACCCAGAATTCTTCTCTTTTGTGGTCTTATGGTAAATCTGGGGTTGCAATTCAAATTGACAAAAACGTTTCAAAAGTGTAAAAAAATCTTCCCAATCTAAACTATTAATTGGTTATTATGAGTGTTCGTTGTCTAGAGATTGTACGTTTGACTTTTTTGCAAACTCAGAATACATTTTATCCTAAGAAAAGATTGCAATCCAATTTTATAATAATTAACATTTGGGTGGGTGGATGGGTGGGAGATTCGAATCCAAACTAATAATTGTTTATTATAATATAGATTGTTTTACCCATCCACTCAATGATTGTTGTTAAGAGATTGCATGTTTAACCTCTCTGCAAGCGTCAAAAGTGATTAAGTCACAAGAGAAGACTGTGGCCCAATAGGTGATGGGCCACTCCATACCATACCATAATAACCAATTAGTAGTTTGGATAGAAGTGGGCCACTCACCCACTCAAGTATTTGTTGTCAAAAGATTGCATGTTTAACCTCTTTGCAAACGTCAGAATACATTTTATCCTAAGAGAAGAAACTTTTTAATAACAAACACTTGGGTAGGTGGGTGGATCGTAAGACATTCCAGTTAAAATTATTGATTGGTTATCAAAAGATTGCATGTTTGAATTCTCCGCAAACCTCAAAAGTTATTCGGTCACAGAAAAGGTTGTAATCCAATCTTTTGATCATTAACACTTGCGTAGGTAAGTGGGCCACTCCAATTCAAACTACTGACAGGTTATTATGAAATGGAGTGTTCCATCTACCCATCCAAGTGTTTGTCGTCAAGAGATTGCATGATTCACCTTTCTAAAAGCGTCAAAAGTCATTTAGTCAAAAGAAAAAGTTGTGATTTAACTTCTTGATCATCAACAGTTGGATGAGTGGGTGGGCCACTCCAAACTAATGTTTTAAAAATCTGAAGATACCAAAAATTACATAAAAATTGTTAAAAATGTTTCAAAAATGTCAAAAATCTTTTTCATTTGATGATATTTTCCAAAATTAACAAAGATATTTTAAAATTGTCAAAAATATTCTAAAATAATCAAAAATGTTACAAAATTATCAAAAGTGTTAAAAAAACGTTTCAAAATTGTCAAAAATGTTTTTTAAATCTTTTAAGGCCGCTTTTACAATTGTCAGATAACATATACTAGGAATAAATTTATTTACAGTATATACCTGGTATAGCATTAGTTTTATTTCTACACTTGCGTGCATAGAAATCGTTCTATGCACGCAAGTGTAGAAATAAAGACAAACTACTTGAAGATTCTAATGATTAGTTCAATCAAGGAAATAATGTTCGACGATTATCAATTTTCTTCTGTGCAAAAATTTAAACAACAAATCCCACTTAAGCGGTAACGCGTTTTTGCATTTTCAAAAAAATCATTTATCACAAAGATTGCCGTTTCTGGAACTGACTTATAAATTGACGTACATGTTGTTTATAGGCAAATTTGTTGTGCTCGTTACTTAGTTACTATACTAAAGATAAGTTATAAGAGAGAGTTTTATATATTCCTTAGATAGCGCTATTCCTTGTTTAACCGACGATTGTAAAAGCGGTCTTTAATATGTTTTGAAATTATCAAAGGTTTTTTTAAAATTGTTTAAAATGTTACTAAATTGTCAAAAATGTTTCAAAAGTTTTCAACTTTGTTGATATTTACCAAAGTTAACAAAAATATACCAAAATTGTTAAAAATATTACAATATTGTCAAAAGTGTAAACAATGTTCTAAAATTAATAATAATAATAATACTTTATTCACGGTATATACAAAACCATTTACATCTACATCATTATGTACATAAATAACGATGAATTACAAACAATATTACAATTACACAAAAATATATAAAAGAATATTGAATAATAAAAGCATGGAAAAAAGTATACATAAATAAAAACAAAATATAAAATTATTCATCAACACATTTTAATTGACACTTAAAACTACATTTTGAAACACAAAATAAATCAATATTATTAGAGAAACTATTTACAATTCTACACATTCTACCAATTGGATTATTAAATCCATAATTGGTAGAATGTATAGATTCTCTAAATAATGGAGACTGTCTGGTTCGGCGATTATTGTTGGGGACTTGAAATGGAAGAGTTACTAGTAGCTCTTGGCAATCAATCTCAGACATCATCAGTCCACGTAAAAATGATAAATCGGCTCTTTTGCGCCGAATTTTCAGCGGCGGAAGATTATATTGCAATGCAATGAGGTTAAAATCGTAATTTTCGGATAAAATGCTTAATTTGTATGATAATAAACGAAAAAATTTGTTTTAAATACGTTCTATTGTCAAAAATGTTTCTCAAATCTGTTAATATGTTCTAAAATTATTAAAAAATTTCTAAAGTTGTTAAAAATGTTAAAATTGTTTCAAAATTGTAAAAAAAAAATTCAAGTTTGTTGATATTTTTTAAAATTGACAAAAATATTCTAAAAAATGCTACAAAATCGTTAAAATTGTAAATGTTCCAAAATTGTCAAGAATGTTTTTCAAACTTGTTAATAAGTTTAATATTATCAAAAAAATTCTAAATCTATAAAATAATACTAAATTGTCAAAAGTGTTTTAAAAGTGCCAAAAATGTTTATTAAGTCTGTTGATATTTTTCAAAAGTGTCAAAAATATTTCAAAATTGTCAAAAATGTTACAAAATCGTAAAAAATGTAAAAAATGTTTTAAAATTATCAAAAATGTTTCTCAAATCTGTTAATGTTCTAAAATTATCAAATATGTTACTAAATATCAAAAATAATACTAAAGTATCAAAAATCTTTTTCAGGTTTGTTGATATTCACCAAAACTGACAAAAATATTCTAAAACTGTCAAAAATGTAACAAAATTGTCAAAAGTGTAAAAATTGTTTCAAAGTTGTCAAAAAAGTTCCTGTTAATATATTCTAAAATTATAAAAAAAATTAAAATTGTTTTTTGTTCTAAAAATGTCCAAAATATTTCTTAAGTTTGTTGATATTTACCAAAATTTATAAAAAGATTCCAAAAAAATGTTAAAAATTTGTCAAAAATGTTTTTGAAATCTGTTAATATGTTCTAAAATTGTTAAAAATGTTTAAAAATTGTAAAAAATGTTTCAAAATTGTCAAAAATCTTTCTCAAGCCTGTTGATATTTTCCGAAATTGTCAAGAATGTTACAAAATTAAAAACATTTTTTAAAATTGGTGGTGCAAAGTAGTTGTAGCTCTATCATGTTGCTTCAACCAAAGAATCATAATCATCGATAAAACTTCAGTATCACACACTGGCTTAAAATCAATTACCCAAACTCAATCCAACTCCACAGCGGCCAACCAAAAACAGACAATTGTTTCGGTTTTTTCAAATCCTCATCAGTGCATCTTGGTGGTACGGCATCGCTTGATGGTGAAGAATGAGTTCGAATAATTGATTTATGTGCTCTTAAATACAAGTTATGATACTGATGAGGATTCTTTGGTTAAAGCAACATGATGGAGCTACAACTACTTTGCACCACCAATTATTATCCAACTAAAATTAAATTCTAAAATTTTAAAATTATCAAATATGTTACTAAATATCAAAAATCTTTCTCAGGTTTGTTGATATTTACTAAAATTGACAAAAATATTCTAAAACTGTCCAAAATGTAACAAAATTGTCAAAAGTGTAAAAAATGTTTCAAAGTTGTCAAAAATATTTCTGAAATCAGTTAATGTATTTTAAAATTGTTAAAAATGTTTAAAAATTGTAAATAATGTTTCAAAAGTGTCCAAAATCTTTCTAAATCCTGTTGATATTTCCCAAAGTTGTCAAGAATGTTACAAAATTGTAAATTTTTTTTTAAAATTGTCAAAAATGTTTTTCAAATTTGTATTATTAGTTCTAAAACTACCAAAAACTTTCTAAAATTGTTTAAAATTTATCTAAGTTGTCTAAAATGTTTTGAAAGTGTAAAATATCTTTCTCAAGTCTATTGATATTTTTCAAAGTTGACAAAAATATTTCAAAATTGTCAAAAATATTACAAAATTGTCAAAAGGGTAAAAATTGTTCCAAAATTGTCAAAAATGTTTCTCAAATTAGTTCTAATTTATCAAAAGATTCTATAATTGTTAAAAATGTTACTAAATTGTCAAAAATGTTTCAAAAATGTCAATTTTTTTTCTCAAATCTGTTGAAATTTTTTAAAATAGACAAAATACTCTAAAATTGTCAAAAAAATTACAAAATTGTCAAAAGTGTAAAAAATGTTTCCAAAATGTAAAAAAAATAGCTGTCAATTACATTTAAGACCATGCTAAACATCGATTACACCCTTAGTCGCACTCGGACTTTTGTGCAGCAATCATACATATTATTTGGATATTACGATATATACTCAACTGCATCAAGGCTGAGCTAATTGTTGTCACTGGGTTATAATTCAACTTCAGTAAAACGCAAAGGACAAGAAACCCGTGAAACCAATGCTGTACGTTCAGCTAAAAATAGATAGATCATGTCTCTCACTAAGAAGTGCAGAGTTAAACACAAACGTAAGATCGCTGAGATAGCACAATGCTACCGTTGTCAACGCTACGACCACACGGCGTGCGTTAAATGCGCCGGAGCCTACCCTATTCCAAATGCAAAACTACCAAAAGCAGCCTGATTTACTTCAAATTAAAATCAACTCAAGAAAAAAAAAAGAAGCAGTAAATCTAACACTACAAGTTATTAGAAAAAATTCCGGACCACCATATAAATCAACAAAAACAACAAAAATGTTTTTCAAATCTGTTAATATGTTCAAAAATGATCAAAAAATTCTTAAATTGTTAATAATGTTACAAAATTGTCAAAAATGTTTCAAAAATCTTTCCTAAGTTTGTTGATATTTACTAAAATTGACAAAAATATTTTAAAGTTGTCAAAAATGTAAAAAATGTTTCTCAAATCTGTTAATATTTTCTAAAAATAATCAAAAATTTTCTAAAATTGTTAAAAATGTTGCTAAATTGTCAAAGATAATAATCTTTATTTACGGTAAGTAAAACCATTTACATCTACATAAAAATACAATAAATATAAACAATATAATATTATATAATTAAAAACTTATGATTTTCCAGCCACAATGTATTATAAACAAAAAACTTGCAGTAATGGAGATGACTATGTTAATAGTTTTGCTGAATTCTTTTCCTCTGTTTACGATACACAAACTCATCCAACTCCTTTGTTTGACTTTAAGAAAAACGTATTACATCGATCATTTTCAATTAGTTTGTTGGATGTATTTAAAGGGATTGAGAACCTTAAATGTAACTTTAGCACTGGACCGGACGGTGTTCCATCTATGCTGTTAAAACAATGTATTTATTCAATTTCTATGCCATTGCACTTACTTTTTGAGGCTTCTCTTAATGAAGCCAAGTTTCCTTCAGTTTGGAAACAAAGCTACATTATGCCTTTACATAAATCTGGAGCTAAGAAGGATATTACTAATTATAGAGGTATATGCATCCAGTCTGCTATTCCTAAGTTGTTTGATCAAATTGTAACTGGTCAAATACAATGGATGTGCAAAAGCATTTTAGTGGAACAGCAACATGGGTTTTGCGAGGGTCGTTCTACTCTTACAAATCTTCTTTGTTACAAAAATGATCTTTTGAATGCCTTTCAATCAAGAGTTCAAGTAGATTCTATTTACACAGATTTTTCTAAGGCTTTTGATCGCGTTAATCATAGTATTTTGATTGCTAAGCTTTGGGCTTTGGGTTTTCATGAATCTGTTGTTGCGTGGTTGTCGAGCTTTTTGGAAAATCGTACACAGTGTGTGAAAATTAATAACTTTTTATCACAACCAATTGTTGTTCCTTCTGGGGTTCCTCAAGGATCTCATTGTGGACCAATTCTGTTTTTACTCTTTATTAATGATCTTGTTTATTCTATTAATTCTTCGTCTTATCTTTTATTTGCTGACGATCTTGCAACGAAAACTATCCTGGACATTTAGTTGCTAATTCATTTGGATTTTTAAGCTGTGTTCAATGTATAACCATACCAAATAGTATGGATGTATTTTTAGATTTGTGTTTTACTAATGATAGTGATAATATTACTGTGATAAATGCTGTAGATGTTTTATTAGATATAAGTCAACATCATAATGCCTATGTGATAGATGTCAAATGTGATACTTCTAGTGATATTTTAAACTGTAACTACGTTTTTAATGATTTTAAATGTGCCAACTTCAGCGCAATCAATGATTTTTTGTTGAACGTTGATTGGTCTGTTCTTTTTAACAACTGTGATATTAATGTATGTGTTGATTTATTTTATTCTGTTTTGTATTATGCAATTGATTGTTATGTACCTAAAAAAGTGTGGCATGACAACAACTTTCCTATTTGGTTTAGCAAGGAATTAATTTCACTTACTAAACTTAAAAAAATAGCACATAAACGATTTAAATCTTCAGAACTTCTTTCTGATTACAATGAATTTGATTCTCTTCGGACTTCATGTAAAAATCTGAACGCACGTCTTTACAAACAGTACATTTTACGCACCGAGAATAACATTCGGTCTAATCCAAAACATTTCTGGAGATTTGTAAATGAAGCTAAGAAAACTAATGCTTTTCCAGCTACAATGTATTATGGTGATCAAACCTGTATTAATGGTGACGTTCTTGTAAACAAATTTGCAGATTTTTTCTCTTCCGTTTATAATTCTCAAACTCATCCAACTCCATTGTTTAAGTTTGATAAAAATGTAATTCATACAAATTTCTCAGTCAGTTTACTAGATATTTTTAATGGAATTACAAGCCTTAAATCTAATCTTAGCACTGGACCTGACGGTATTCCTTCTATGCTCTTAAAGAATTGTATTTATTCAATTTCAAAACCATTACATTTACTTTTTAACGCTTCATTAAATGAAACTAAATTTCCTGATGTATGGAAACAAACTTATATTATGCCATTGCATAAATCTGGTGCTAAAGAAAATATTACAAATTATAGAGGAATTTGCATTCAATCTGCTATCCCAAAATTATTTGATCAAATTATAACTGGTCAAATACGTTGGATGTGCAAAAGTATTTTAGTAGAAGAACAGCATGGGTTTCGTGAGGGTCGATCTACACTTACCAATCTACTTTCTTACGAAAATTACATCTTAAACGCATTTGAATGCAAAACTCAAGTTGACTCTATTTACACTGACTTTTCAAAGGCCTTTGATCGTGTGAGCCACAATATTTTGATTGCTAAGCTTCGTGCTTTGGGTTTTCATAATGCAGTGGTTGCTTGGTTATCTTGCTTTTTGAAAAACTGAACGCAGTGTGTAAAAATCAATAACTTTCTTTCACAACCTATTTTAGTTCCATCAGGTGTTCCTCAGGGATCTCACTGCGGACCTATTTTATTTTTACTTTTTATCAATGATCTTTCTGACTGTATTAGTTCATCATCATTCCTATTATTTGCAGATGATTTAAAAATTTATAGAAGTATTTTATCAATCGATGATTGTAATCTTTTACAACAAGATTTAGACTCTGTTAATGATTGGTGTCTTATTAATAACCTTTTGTTTAATGTAAATAAATGTTTTGCAATCAGTTTTAATAGAACGCTAAGCAAAATTTCGTACGATTATATTATCGATAACAAGGTGCTACAACAAGTGACACAAATTAAAGACTTGGGTGTAATTTTCGATTTTAAACTTACGTTTGTTGAGCATATCAGCTACATGTGTAATCGTGCTATAAAAATGCTGGGGTTTGTATACAGGATGTCTGCTGATCTTTCTCCAAATACTCTTAAATTACTTTACTGTGCCTTGGTGCGTTCTCATTTAGAGTACGTTCCGTCAGTCTGGTGCCCTTTCTATGAAATCCATAGTCAGAATATTGAACGTGTTCAAAACAAATTTTTTCGCCTGTTGTCCTATAGATCTGGTATATTGTCGGTTAATTTTGATCGCAATTACATTTCTTCACTATACAATTTACCGTCACTAAAAGTTCGGCGCAAAAGATCAGATCTCTCATTTTTGCGTGGTCTAGTGATGTCTGAAGTAGACTGTCCTGAGTTACTTGAATCTCTTCCATTCTACATTCCTATTAGTGAACGACGTACTAGGCAGACTTCATTATTTAGAGAATTTACACATTCTACTAATTATGGATTTCACAATCCTATTGGTAGAATTTGTAGATTTGCAAACAGTCTAACAACCAATTTAAATTTTTTTTGTTCTAAATCTTTGTTTAAGATTCAATTGGGACATATTGATTAAATGTTATGTATTTTATATTGTTTTTTATGTCAATCTTTTGCTTTTGTTTTTTATATATGTATTATATTGTTTATATTTATTGTATTTTTATGTAGATGTAAATGGTTTTACTTACCGTAAATAAAGATTATTATTATTATTATCTTAAAATTTATAAAAGAATATCATCTATCGAGGACTGCATTAGTTTGCAAAATGATTTAGATTCTGTTCATTCATGGTGTCTTATTAATAACTTGTTGTTTAACGCAAATAAATGTTTTTCGATAAGCTTCAACAGAACTTTAAGTAAAGTATCGTTTGACTATACTATCGATAATAATGTTTTGGAGCATGTTACACAAATAAAAGATTTGGGCGTAATTTTTGATTCAAAACTAACTTTTGTTGAGCATATAAACTATATGTGCAACCGTGCTATGAAAATGTTAGGATTTGTTTACAGAATGTTTACTGACCTATCTCCTAGCACACTCAAATTACTTTATTGCGCTTTAGTACGTTCTCATTTAGAGTACGCTCCGTCAGTTTGGTGTCCATACTACAGCGTTCATATATGCAATATAGAACTTATTCAAAACAAATTTTTTCGTTTATTATCGTACAAATTAGGCATTTCATCCAAAAATTACGATTTTAACCTCATTGCATTGCAATATAATCTTCCGCCGCTGAAAATTCGGCGCAAAAGAGCCGATTTATCATTTTTACGTGGACTAATGATGTCTGAGATTGATTGCCAAAAGCTACTTGTAACTCTTCCATTTCAAGTCCCCAACAATAATCGCCGAACCAGACAGTCTCCATTATTTAGAGAATCTATACATTCTACCAATTATGGATTTAATAATCCAATTGGTAGAATGTGTAGAATTGCTAATAGTTTCTCTAATAATATTGATTTATTTTGTGTTTCAAAATGTAGTTTTAAGTGTCATTTAAAATGTGTTGATGAATAATTTTATATTTTGTTTTTATTTATGTATACTTTTTTCCATGCTTTTATTTTTCAATATTCTTTTATATATTTTTGTGTAATTGTAATATTGTTTGTAATTCATCGTTATTTATGTATAATGATGTAGATGTAAATGGTTTTTGTATATACCGTGAATAAAGTATTATTATTATTATTATTATTATTATAATACATATATAAAAAACAAAAGCAAAAGATTGACATAAAAAACAATATAATATAAAATACATAACATTTAATCAATATGTCCCAATTGAATCTTAAACAAAGATTTAGAACAAAAAAAATTTAAATTGTTTGTTAAACTGTTTGCAAATCTACAAATTCTACCAATAGGATTGTGAAGATGTTTTAAAAGTGTCTAAAATGTTTCTAAAGTCTGTTGATACTTACCAAAATTACCAAAATATTCCAAAATAGTCAACAATGTTTAAAAACTGTCAAAAATGTTTTTCAAATCTGTTAATATGTCCTAAAATTATCAAAATTTTTCTAAAATTGTTAAAAATGTTACTGAATTGTCAAAAATGTTTAAAAAGTGTCAAAAATCTTTCTCAAGTCTGTTGATTTTTACCAAAATAGACAAAAATATTCTAAAGTTGTAAAGTATGTTACAAAATCGTCAAAACTGTAAAAAACGTTCCAAAACTGCCTAAAATTTTTTCAAATCTGTTAAAAATCTGTTTTAAAATTATCAAAAAAAAAACAAAAATTGTTAAAATTGCTTCAAAATTGCTAAAAATAATTTTCAAATCTGTTAATATATTCTAAAATGTTCAAAAACTTTCAAAAATTGTTACAATGTTCCAAAACTGTAAACAATATTTCTCAAGTCTATTGATATTTTTCAAAATTGACAAAAAATATAAAGAATTTTGATTATTAAAAAAAAATCAAATTTGTCAAAAAAATTACAAAATTGTCAAAATTGTAAGAAATATTTAAAATTATCAAAAATGTTTCTCAAATCTGTTAATATGTTCAAAATTATAAAAAAAATTCTGTTGATATCTACCAAAATTATTTCAAAAATTGTCAAATTATTTACCTAAATTGACAAAATTATTCCAAGATTGTCAAAAATGTTACAAAATCGTCAAAAACGATTCTCAAATTTGTTAATATGTTCTAAAATAATCAAAATCTTTCTAAAATGTTCTAAAATTGTAAAAAATGTTTTTTAAATTTGTTAATATAATTTAAAATTTTCTAAAATTATAAAAAATTTCACTAAATTATCAAAAATGTTTCAAAAGTGTCAAACATATTTTTTAAGTTTGTTGACATTCACCAAAATTGATAAAAATATTTCAAAATTGTCAAAATTGTAAAAAATGTAAAAAATGTTCCAAAGATAATAATAATAATAATACGTCTTTATTTTTCAGTATTTATTACATGAAAATGACAAAGTTCAGCCTAAGGCTGGTCTTCCACTTAACCTTTTGATGTTTGTAAAATCTGTTAACATGTTCTAAAATTGTCTAAGTTTTTTAAAAATGTTTATAAAACTTAAAAAAACTCTAAAAACGTAAAAGAAAACTAAAATGGTCAAAAATGTTTTCTCAAGATCAAAAAGGTTTTAAAATTGTCAAAAAACTACTAAATTCTTAAAAACGTTTCAAGAAATTCTTAATTTTAAGCGACTGTTAAATTCACAGTTCTACTAAGGTTGCAAAGGTGTTTCTGTGGGTGTTTTGTAATATAGGACCAATTGGCAACGCAAATAACTTTTTACGGACTCTTTTAGCTTGTGGGTTAACTTGTTAGTCATTCTGACTAACTTTAATAATGTAATAGATAATTCAACTTTGGCCAATAGGTCTTTGCTCAAATAAACAAAGATTTTTTGGATTTTTGTGTCTGTTTTTGGGTGGATTTGTCTACCGGTTTATAAGCAATTTTCTGAAGATGTTGATCAGGCGTGAAAAAGCTTTAGGATATCTGTAATTTTTGATGCCAAAAACCCTATACTGTCTATGGTAGCTTACTAGTCAAATCTCTTTGTGTTCAAAATCTTTCAGATGCAATTCACATTAGCGTTGAAATAGAGTTATGCCTCTTATCGCAGATCTTAGAGTGAGCAAGAGGAGCGTTTGTTGGTGTATATTTCATGTCTAATATTTATTGTAGGCATTGCATAGCGGGGGTTAAAGGTTTGGAGTAGTTGGATTATGCTGACATGGTCTGGTGTTGCATTTAGGTACTTATTAGTAAAATTGAGCAGATTTTTTTATAGAACTGCTTTCTTTGAGAATTTCTGTTGACTGACTCAAAAATCGGTCTTTTATTTAGTTTTCTTTGGTCAATCGTAAGCTTTACCTTTTTTTTTTCTTTGTTGACCAATCTAATTAGCCAATAAAAATTGCTGCCACTCAAACCTGGTAACAATGTGAGATGTTTTGTATGCGGTCTGTGTAAACAACTAATTACAATTAAAAAAGTATTGGTTCACTAATAGTCCCTATAAAAAAATAAAGTTTAGTTTAAAAATTATATAAATGATTAATAAAACAACTAAGACCACAGAATCACTTCTGATTTAATGTTAACTTGTTTGAATTAATTGTCTAAAGTAGTCCTATAATTTAAAATAGCTATAAATTCATCTAATAACTAATAAAAATACAAACAAAATTTATTACCTAAAACAGTTGAACAACAGAACTAAATTTAGAATGTATTTGTGACAAGGTTGTATCCCCGTGGCGCCGCCACTGTAATAAATGTTCTTGGCAAAGCCTCAATTCCGCTTATTTTCAGTCCGGACATACATATTAATACCCTATTTTTTATATATTACTTCTACCTAACTAAAGCTATAAAATACTTCCATTAAAAATACATAAATTTAAATGTTTGAGAAAGTTTCTAATCTATTAACTAACAGTAAACATTCTGAGCATAGAAGAAGAAGATAGCATAAAATAAATAAACACTACTATGATATCAATCAAAATACGACCTTCTTTTATAAAAAATGGCTCCAATGCGATTCTTCTCTAGGAACGTAACCCACGATTACTTTGCAAAAACTGTGGGGCTACTACAAAGAAAATTCACAAAAAACAAAATTTTCACCTCCTTCTATTCTAACTGGGCTCTAATTTAAAATTAATTAATTTATTAAATACCTGTCAGCTAAAGAAGCTCCCCTGGCTTTATGCTAGCTGTCATGGGATTCCCTATCTGGAGTAATCATTTCTACAACGGTAGCTTCCGGTTCGGGGTCTGATCGTTCTTCCATCACAGTATCCAACTCCATAGATGGAAATCCACGACTCATTCCTCTTTCAGAACGTAACGATACAGCTCTAGAGCGACCTATAAGAAATAATTTAATAAATTTTAATACTAATTCAATAGAATGCTTAGTGACACTTAATGGGGGGAAAATCCAATTAACGATGTACTCACAGCTTTCCTAATGGATTAAATTATAATATAACGTGGGGGGATCCTAGTTACCTAAAGAATGTATTGGGCTGAACCTGACTATAGACAATGTACCGTGATCATATTCATAGTTCCTTCTTCTTGCCTGCTCCCTGGCTAATTTGGCTCTTCTGCGTAGGCAACATATTACCAGCAACGCCAATAATGGGAAACCCAATATGCAGGAGATTATAGGGACGACGACCGTTTCCGGTGAGACTGCGAAAACATCATATTAATTTCCACCCTAACGTAAAGTGGTTAGATATACATACCTGTGGGATATATTAATATTGTAGGTCGCTTATTGTGTGGTTGAGCATGTCCGGATGTTATTACAGTTGCCAGCACGTCTGTTTTATCCGACATGTTTTTTTGTTTTTGTCTGGGGGATGCTAACTGTAATTGAGAGAGAAGAAAATGTAATAACACCATGAATAATTGAATACGAATTTTATTATTTTAAAACGAATCCCGACAAAAGCAGCATTTTAGAGTTTTCATTCAATGAATTAGTTAAAAGGGAAACGAATCAGAAATTGATTAAACTGAGCAATAAAATTGAATTCAATATTTGCAGTAAATATTGAATTCATTTTGTTTGCCTCGAGTGCAAGGCATAAATGAAATATAAAGTGAAGTTTTCTGAGAAAAGTGTTGACACAATTGATCGCAAATTCATATACTTTGAAATTCTTTTGTTTAAATTGTAGGAATGTTTGTTGTTTTGATTAAAATTTGTTGTGATACAGTACTAAATTAAAAACATGTAAAATTATTGTACAACTAGCACGTAATGATATCCATTTCTCACGAGTTTATGCACAAGTTTACGGCGATAGCTACAATTTATACGAGTGTAACATTACGTTACGTCTACAATAAATGAAAGAAAAATTAACAATTTATAAAAAAGTTGTGCAAATTGCTTAGTTTTATATAACTAAAATGTTATAATATGACATTTAACAGGTATTCAGTTTTTGATAGCCCCGTGTGGAATGTTTTTGAACGCAATATTATTGCATCAAAAATTGATTTTGATGCATTTTAGTTGAAACTTTGTACTAAATTTACATAAACACGGCTAACCGCGTAAGTTTGCATTCAATTATGCATCTTTTGACACTTAAATTTTACTTTAATTTTGCTAAAACAATACATATTTGCGTTCGGAATAAACTTAGTGCTTTGGTGGTTTTAAACTAGAAACAGATTAAATGCATTATTAAAAGGTTCAAAGCAACTGTCACAAATCTGTCATATAAACTTTTAACTGTCAATTCAACTCGACTGTCTAACAAATTTGTCATTTAAACTGATTTTAGTTTGACAAATTTATCATGTCAACTGCCAACTTGATAAAATATCTGTCAATTATTTTACATACTTGACCTATAAACTATCAAATTAAGTTTTCCACAAACTTGCATTATGATATGTCAACTGTCAACTTTCTCACAAATTCCTTTTATGAGCCGTCTTTTATATAATCTAACAACTGTCAATTATTACATAAATCTGTTATATGAGTTATATATCATATAAACTAGCAATTTGACAAAATAACTGTTCTAGTTATGTAAACTATTTTCAAATTTTTTTGATTAAAGCATTTATCAACTGTTTCACAAATCTGTCATGTTATTTGTCAATTTAACGTATTAATTGTCTTACAAATATGTCATACAAGCTATCCTAGATATAAACAGCATACACTAAATTCAATTAAATTTTAGACACATTTTTAGTTTAGTATGTTAACAGTCAATTTGATAAAAATTAATTGACTGTCTCACAAATCTGTTATATAAACTGTCAACTCTTAAATTAGCAAATAACTGTCAACAGTTTTACTAATATTTTAGATAAAACGTCAACTGCCTGTCTTAATGTATGTCAACATTAATCTTAAAAAGTCTATTAGGTGAAATTTTAATTTGTCAAACTATCTATTAACTGTTTTACAATTCTGTCAACTTTTTGTTTGACAAATCGTTTACAGTAACCCCAGAACAGCGTGGTCTACAGAATATGTAAAAATAAAAGATGCTAAAACAGGTAAAAGCATGAATGCAACAGAGAAAACTTTTGTGTATATTAAGTTGCTTATTATACCGGCCAATATATTCTTGGCTTGCTATATATATCTTACAAAATTTACAAATCAAAAATTATTGTCAATCAAAAACATTGGCCGCGTTCAAAACGACTTAACATGCGTACTGAACGCGAGTTAATTTGTTTAACGACTAACTTTAGTTTTTAAAAAGTATTTATTTTGATTAAAGTCGGAGTTCTTGAGCTCCTTACAGAGTGAATAATAAAATAGAACTAAACTACATACAATAAAATGTTTTACAATAAGATTAGATTATCGCTGCATGTGTTTGCAGCTTCTTACAATTTGTAACATAAGAACATGCTGAATCGCAGAATGCGGTCACGTAACTCCTCCATCCCAAGAATCTTAAATATGCTAATGTTTAAGTTTTACATTGCAATAATGATGGATTTACAATTTTATTATCTTCAAATGTTTTTATTAATTTTTGTTTGAAGGAATTACGTTTACAATATATAATAATTATGGAACATACTACAATAAAAATTAAAATAACACTAAAGATAAGTGAACTAATATTTAACGGTGTTACAACCGAGTTTATATCTAAAAATGATTCATGATTATTTAGTTTTAATTGATTTTTTACTAAATCTATGGTATTGATCGGTGACAGATCTAATTTTGGGACGTTAATCGATTTATCGTTTGACTCTTGTAACTTACCAATATTAGGTAGTTTTAAAATTACTTCTTTGGTAGAAGAAGTTTTCATATTAAATACTAATTCATTGTGGTTGAGTAGGGCCGAACAATCGGGACTTAAATGTATAACATATGATCCTACTATTTCTTCTTTTCTCCTATTTTGGTTACACTGAATTTCCAAAATGCTTTTTGTAGGCGTGCTAATTAGCCAAGTAGCTACGTCAATTTGAAAAATTTTATTAGTGGTTAAATTAAATATATATGGTTGACATGTTTGATTGTCATGAAACGATAACAACTGTGTCTCACACAATTTTGAATTTGGAATAGAAAAGTGATTTTTTTGGGAACAAAAATACTGTTCGACGGAAGTTTGTTGACACCGATTGATCTCAATAGGGACACTGAATTCCGTGTTAAATAACAAATTTTTGTATGAGGGTATAATCATTTGAAACTCATTATTTGTGGTATATGCAGGAAAAGGAACTAATTCAATCGGTTGTAAATCAGAAGAGGATTCAATTAAGGGAATTTCGAAGATGAATGTAAAAACTTTACCTTGTTGGTATATTTTTGTTGTAATGATTGATTCATATAAATGGATATTTTTATGTTCTGCAGGGTAAGGAAGGGCTAACCCTTTTTTATTAGAATTTTGAAGTTGTTTTAAGGATTTTGTTATATAATTAAAAGATTGGATAAGATCGTTATTGTCAATAAGTGAAAGGTGTAATTGGTGTATCTGGGCAAAAGTGAGGGCATTTTCTAATTCGATCCAGATGTTTATAAATAATTGCAATGTTTGAATTGATTGGTTTATTACTGAATAAGTTGAACTCTCAGATAATATTTGCTCAATTTCTGCGTGATCCAATAAAATTTTGTTTATATTAATATTTAATAGTTCTTGATTTTTTGAAAGGTCGTATATAGTGGATAAAGTATTATTTAAAATATGTGCTTGTGTTAATAAAGCAGTTTTTTGGTTGTCAGAATCATGAGTTAATTTAGAGATCATACGTTCATATCTTTGTCCATCTTCTGCATTTAGATTACCTGTAACAAACTTTATAACATTTTCTAATCCATCCATTAAGCCTCGCTTATGTCTAGTTGTTTGCATTTCGGGAAATAACTGGTATAAAAGTTGATCGGCTTTATTTATATATTGTTTAAGGATCAGTATTTCATTGTCGTGATTGATCAGAATGTCTGTTAAATTTTTGTATGTTCTATGTACCAATGGGTAGTTCTTGTTTTCCAAAAGTGATATTGATTTTAGAACATTATCTTTTAGAACTTGATAGTTATCTAGTATGGGGGTGTAGTCAAGAATTTTAATTAACGTCCACTCGGATTCTTTCAAGAGAGCTTTGCCTCTTTGAAGAGGGTATAGTCCGGGGTTTTCATTTAGTGTCTTTATCACTACGTCACATTTGATGGACCACCAGGTGAAGAGAAAGAGGATGTTTGGCAATAACCTGTAAAAGGCATTAATTTGTTAACATGTCTCTTCAAGGTTATATTTTTTTTTTCATTTCTAACATCATAAGTATCATGCTCATAGACTTTGCTAATAGTGTATGGACCTACAAATTTGGGTTTCTAAATTATTTTTTTAAATATACACGGTCTCCAATCTTAAACACTTTAATTTTACGTGGTGTGTTAATTTTTTTATTTCGAATTTCTTTTGTGAGCATTTGTTTGTCATGTAATTCGTTATAAATGTATTTCATTTTTTCTTTATGGTCGCTTACATAGTTCTCTAAAAACGTCTTATCGTAATCTAAGTCAAAAGGGTTTTTGTTATCAGTGTGCCCAAATACTATTTCGAAAGAAGAGAGTTTTAAATTTGAATGAATGGAATGATTATAGGCCAGTACACAGTAAGACATTTTTTTATCTTCTGGTGTTTCATTTAAAAGTCTATAGTGTTCTAAGAGAGTAGAATGTAAACGTTCTACTGGCGAATTTGACTGATGGTGGTAAGGTGTCGTCGTGTGTAATTGAATTTTGTGTAGTTGCAAGAAATTAATGAAAGGTTGTTTTTTAAATTTATTATCTGCAACTATTACACTAGGAGTAGTATAACTTGTAAAGAAACTTAATAGCTTATCGGTTATTTCAATTAGGTTGCTAGAATGCAATACTTTTATTGACTTGGAATATATCTACGTGAATTGTATGGAATGGTCGATTAAAAGTTGGAGTTATGTGTAGAGGCTGTTTTATAGGATTCCGATTATATTTTTGGGTTTTACAATTTTGACAATTATCAATAAATTTCTTAATGTCGGTAGACATTCCTTTCCAAAAATATTTGCGTTGAAGGTGTTCAATAGTTTCGGATATACTTCTATAGTTAGTTTTTCCGAGATGGTAATTGGTAATTTGGCTTTGACGTTCTTCGGGATCAGTTATATAAGTAACTTGTTTTGTACACCTATGGAATTTTGGAGTGTTTTCGTTTGTAATTGAATTTATATAAAGAGAAAATTCTTGGTAAAATGAATCGTTTGGAAAATAACAATAATAGTTTGTTTGTGGTTCACAGTGTTCTATCAATAGTTCATTAAATTTATTCTTTTTTTCTTTAGGATTAATAAAAACTGAATAGTGTGTATAGCCATCAAATTTGGAAATTTTGATTTTTTTTTTGTAACTGAACTTCAATAAACTCAATTTGTTTATTAAAATGTTGTAATGGCTTTTTGCTTATATCTATAACAGGAGTTGAACTTTGTTGGGTGTGAACTGTGTCTGCTAATGAACTGTCGTCGTTGTTAAACGGGGACGAGCGTTCTGATGGGGGTTTGAATACTGGTGTGTCAAACAAGTCATTGATATTTGGTGTTTCTGATCTATTAGGCATCATGTTTAAATTGGATGCTAGGAGTTCTGGTGTTTTTACTCTATCTAAATCAAGTATTATTTTGTCGATATCATCGATGACGTTATCCTGAACAGATAATGGGTAAATTTGAATACGAGAAAAGGCATCAGCCACTTTGTTTGTTTTTCCGGGTAAATATTTTATATCAAAGTTGTATTCTTCTAATTTAAGGGCCCATCTGGTAAGTTTAGAATTTGGTTCTTTTAGATTACAAAGCCAAACTAGAGGTCTATGGTCAGTGAATAAAGTAATTTTTACTCCATATAAATATGGACGAAATTGTTTGGTTGCCCAAACAATGGCCAATAGTTCACGTTCAATAGTACTGTATTTTTGTTGGGTATCGTTGAGAGTACGCAAAGCATAACAAATAGGTTTGCCGTTTTGTGCCAAAACAGCACCAAGCGTCCGTAGTTAATTCAAACGGCTGATTAAAATCAGGGTATTGTAATATGGGCTCGTTAATTAAGAGATTTTTGCAGTATTCAAAAGAATCTATAAAATCTTGTGAATGAATAATTTTGTTTTCTTTTTTGAGACAATAGGTAAGGAATTTTGTAATTTTTGCAAAGTTTTTAACAAATTTTCTGTAATAGCCAAAAAGTCCTAAAAATGATTTTATTTCAGTTCTTGTGTTTGGCAAAGGGAAATTTTTGATGGCTTTTATTTTTGAAGGGTCCGGTTTTACTCCGTCAGTTGTTATAATATGACCTAAATATTTAACTGATTTTTGAAGAAACTCAGATTTGTCTAATTGAATCTTTATGTTACTTTCCCTACATTTTTGAAATACAGATCTCAAGCGATTAATATGTTCTTGTAGTGAACTGGAGTAGATAATTATATCGTCTAGGTATACTAGACATTGGGTAGGCGTTAAACCTTTTAAGGCTACATTAATAGCTCTTTGAAAAGATGCCGGGGCGTTTTTTAGGCCAAAGGGCATTCTTTTAAATTGAAAGTGACTTTCTTCAGTAGAGAAAGCTGTTTTTTCTCTGTCTAACTTTTCAATTTTGATCTGGTGAAAACCAGAAGCAAGATCTAAAGTGCTAAAATAATTAGCTTTGCCCAACTGGTCTAACACGGTTTCTATCCGAGGTAGCGGAAATTTGTCATCTATAGTTTGCTCATTAAGCTTCCTATAGTCTATGACAATTCGCCATTTTTGTTTCCCTGAAGCGTCTTGTTTTTTGGGAACCACCCAAATTGGAAAGTTATAAGGTGATTTGCTAGGTTCTATAATGTTGTCTTGCAACATTTTTTCAATTTGTTGTTTTACCTCTTGTCTATGGACATGGGGGTATCTGTAGGTTTTAGTAAATATAGGTGTTTCCGTTTTTGTCCGAATGTGGTGTTTTGTTAATGTAGTAGAAGATAAAGGAATTTCTGGAGTGTAAAATATGTCTTTGTATTGTACACATAAATTTTTTAACATTACTTGTTCTTCGGAATTAAGATGGTCCAATCTTAGATTTTTGTTTAAATTTTCTAAAAGCGTTTGTTTTTTGTTAGGGTTTGAACAATTAATATTATTAATTTGAATAGCATCTTTTGAAGGAGTATAATCTTCTAAAACTAATGGTTGATAAATACTCAATGTTTGAGTTTTTTCTGAAGTATTAATTAAAGTGGTTTTAAACCAATTATTGTATAATGATACTATAGCTGAAGGCATTAATACGTCTTTTGTTAAGTTTAATTTAGGAGCAAGTTTATTACCATTTTTCCCAACTGCTGGTAGAGTTACAAACGTTTCTACTCTAGGATGTTTTGGTTTTTAAAAAATTACATTGATTACGTTTTTGTTCTTCCTGTTTTAGTTTTGAATCATTATAATAAAATGGTATAGTAGTTTTGTTTGTTTGAATATGCATCCATCGATAATCGATGTTTGCAGGCAATATAGCTAATAAATCTGTTCCTATTAGTCCGACGTATTCTGTATGAAAATTAAATAGGTAACAAAGATGTGTTCCTTCCTCAGAAAATAAATTTGGAATTGGAACTTCGGCAACATGATTGTGATAAGTTGTACCATGTGATGTAGAAATTTCAAAAGGTTGTTCGAATATTGATTCTGGAAAATACGTGTTTACGAATTCAGGTGAAAGTATGGTACGGGAACTTCCGGTATCAATTAATAGTTTTTTGTTTGTTTCTGGTATCAATATATATGGTAGGTTAGATTTTGGGTTTATTGAAAATAATTCGACCGAGGCTGTTAGTGAAAATTTACAGCATCTTCTGAATCAGTTTGTTGATCAGAATAATCGGTAAGTTGTTCCAAAGATTCTTCTTGATCATTGTCGTATTCATATGTGTTGCACGGCATTTCTGTCGATTGGGCAACGTTAGAATCATAGTGGTCTTCTTCGGGGGCTCCGTAATTACTTACATTGGATAATTCTTGCAAATTCAAATTTGGTTGATTTGGTTGATAACTTGATCTAAAGTTAGAATTAAAATTTGAACTAAATGGTCTTGATCTATGAAATTGTGTACCAGGTAGTTTATTTATGGTACTTGCCTGCATTGGTTCAGGTCGATAAGTAGGTTGGTAGTTTGGTTTAGGTGCAAATGCATTCTGTCCTAATTTTACAAATGATTTTTGATAACGAGGAAACTGAGTCGATTGTGAGTTTGATCGGTAGTTAGGAAATTGGTTGGTATTGAATCGAGGTTGATTTTGATGAACAAAATGTTGTTGCGGAAAATAGTTTTGCGGTTGTGGGTTTTGAAAGGTTGGATATAATTTGGGTTGAGTTTGATTTAAATTGGGTTTGAATTGTTGTACAGGTCTATTATTTAAGTTTTGATAATATCTAATATCAAGCTCATTTTTGACATAGGTTAATGCAGTTTCTAATGATTCTGGACCTCGACTTCTGATAAATGAACCCAATGGTTCTGCTAATCCGCTAGTAAATGCAATCAATGTCAACTTTTTAGCTTCCTCTATTTTATAAATTTTTATAGCATTGTCTTCATTGGTAAAAGCAATTTTTGAATTTAGTATAGCCAGTAAGAATCTACACCTATTAAAATATTCAATTGGTCTTTCTTTTATATTTTGCCTAAGTCTAGATAAATCGATTTTTAGATTTAATTCGGATCTTTGATCACCAAAATTTTCTATAAGTAATTGTTTTAGGTTATCCCATGAATCTATTATTTGGCCAGTAATAACCTCCAGAGCAGCGCCTTTTAAGCGATTGCGTGCTGCAGAAAGTAATAATCTGTTAATATATGCACCAGGATCATTAATTTGCCAGAATTGTGTGAATATATCTTCAACAGCTCGTACATACTCAGACAATTCTGATGGATTTCCGTCAAATTTTGGTATCTCATTTAAAAGAGATGTATGAAATCCTGGGGGATATAATTGAACTTGTTGTGGTTGTGCCATTGCAAAGTTTAAATTCTCAAAAAGATTTGATAAGTTGTTTAATTCGGGTATTAATTGATCTGTATTATTCGTATAATCTGAATCGATCGCGATGTCTAATTCAGTGCCAGACTCTGATAGAGAGCGGTTTTCTGACTGTACTTCTCGAATTAAATCCAGTTTTTATAAAATATAATTAAATTTAAAATAATAATATATATACGTTCATCTACTTAAAATAACAATTTTTGAAATATATATGGTTACTATATAATAAGCTTATTTAACTATAAATATTTATTCATGCAAAAATAGTTTAAAATAAATTTAAGTTTATTAATAATGGCAAATTAAAAGTTATTAATTAATGGAATATGTAAAAGTATATCAATATTTTTTTTTTGTTTTTAAAACAAATTTGATAATTTTATATCAGCATAAAAAAATATTATTTATAACATAAAAGTTCTTACAGTTTCATTTTTTTTTTGTTAACAGCGATCACGATGATCAGGTATCTTCGATGGATTGGTTGTGGAATCCAGCGATGGTAATCTTAGGACGATTCTTGTTCCGTTGATTTCGCATATGCTGTACTCCGTTGTTAGAAGTCGGCTTTTCGATGTTTGGAAGGCTTCCTTCTGGGCGGCTTGGCTCTTGTTGTTGCAAAGGCTCCGGTAGACGATTCTTGTTCTTGGAGCTTTTTTTTTACACTTTTACTTTTACGATGTACAATTAAGAGTCAAAACTCAAAAGGCTTTCTAATAGCAATGAATGCCTTTTTGTATATCCTACCGACTGCGACAGTTAATTTGTTTAACGACTAACTTTAGTTTTTAAAAAGTATTTATTTTGATTAAAGTCGGAGTTCTTGAGCTCCTTACAGAGTGAATAATAAAATAGAACTAAACTACATACAATAAAATGTTTTACAATAAGATTAGATTATCGCTGCATGTGTTTGCAACTTCTTACAATTTGTAACATAAGAACATGCTGAATCGCAGAATGCGGTCACGTAACTCGCGCTCGCTGACTACCGCTGAGCATCGTTTGCTGGCAGCGCTTGTCATTTTACTCATCATTCATTGGTTGCTGACCAAGTAACTTAGAAATATAAGTGTTCAACTGTCATTAAAAATGTTTTTATTTTTTTTAACTTAATTTTTTTGTTTTATTATTTTATGAATCGTTGTTGAGTTATCAAAATTTAGTGTCTATTTAACTGACAACGTTTTAAATTGACTGTCATTGAAAACGTTTTTATCTGTCAAAAATGACATTTTACAATAAAATAAAATGTTGTGTTGTTTTAGCAAACGTTGTTGGCTTGTCAAAATGCTGTTGAGTTGTCAAAAGTTATTGTCAATCAAAAACAGTGTTTAGCTGACAACAATTTAAGTCAACTGTTATTGAAAATATTTTTATCTGCCAAAAATGACATTTTGCAATGGAAGGAAATGTTGTGTTGTTTTATAAATCGTTGTTGAGTTGTCAAAAGTTAATGCCAATCAAAACTATAGTTTAATTAACAACATTTTTGAGTCAACAGTTATTCAAAATGTTTTTATTTGTTACATATACTACTTTGCAATAAAAAATGTTGTTTTGTTCTACAAAACGTTGTTGAGTTGTCAAAAATGATTGTTAATCAAGAACATTGTTTAGTTGACAACAATTTGAGTCAAATGTTATTAAAAACGTCAAAAATAACATTTTGCAATAAAAAGATATGTTGTTTTGTTCCAAAAAAAGTTGTTGAGTTGTAAAAAGTTATTATCAATTAAAAACATTGTTTAGCTGACAAAAGTATGAGTCAATTGTCATTGAAAACGTTTATATTTGGAATCAACGGTCGAGAACAAGAGAATCCAAATACTAACAGAGTAGATAAACGGTATAAATCTTGTAGTATCAGAAGATACCCCTACTTCTTTCTTCCACAAAAAAGTACAAGGATGAGCTGGACGCGTAAGTAAGTCAAAAAACTTTACTGATTACAAAAGTATTTACATGATTATTGAGACAGAAACAAAAAACCTAAGCACTGCTAATAGATACCGTCAAAAAAACCTGCAACAAAACCTGAGTTTAGCAAGGGCAAATAGATTAGCGCCAAATAACCTTGGCGCACTATGCAAGTTAAAAAAAAGAAGCTTTTCATCGACAACTTTGAACAAAAACAACATCTACCGACTGCGCCAATTTGATGTCTTACAAGAATTTGCAAGATATTTACTTCTAAAAAGAAATGTACCAAGTAGCAACATTGTGCTAGTATTAGTTTAGATTTCTATAAAAAATAAAATTAAACTTCAACCTTTAAAAACATTTACTAAACAACCATTATTTGTAAAAAGATAACCTAAAGCAATGTTTAAGAAAAAAAAACAAATTAAATTTTAATTTTAAAAATTCCTATTGTAAAATAAAATTCAACACTACAACACTTTATTAAAGTCCACGGTAAAATAAATATTAGCGCAAAATCTGCAGTATGCACTGAATTAAGAGTACATCTACTCATGGATGCTAAATGATACAATTTTTCATAACTATTTATGTAAAAATTATGTGTATTTTATTTGCCGCCAACTTCTAGTTACAGGAACCAGAACCAGCCAATTTGCAAAAAACTGTTGCAAAAATTGAATCAGAACACCACTTACCGACTGCGCCAGTTTATCAAAAAAAATATCAAAGACAGTATAAAATAGCTTTGATGACATAAAAGTGGTTTTGTACGGTCTACCATAACAAGCCAACACGCTTGATCGAATATTACAATAATGAGTCAAACTTTTGGCGGTTGACAATGATTGCAATGATATATGTACTTATAAAGTAAGTAAACCTAGAACAAGCCAAAACCACGTTGATATGCCAAAATCAGTGCAACAACTGCCATAAAAAAGTATTATTACGTGCTCACAGTAGAACCAAAACACAACAATCAACTTCAGGCTATATATAAACTGAACTACAAGATATTCTTTGCTACACAGACTAAATGTCAAATGTCTACTTACTAACTGCATAATTTTTGTGCATATTTCAAACGCTAGTTTTAGCTAACATTATTTTGATATCTGACTAAACTGCATCAGACATAATATCCATCAAAAACAAAATTTTAATTTCTATAAGAAATATTGCTTAAACAAACCAGGAAGACAAAACAATTTTTCACTATAACTTTGCTGGTCACAAAAGAGACGTTCTTGACTTTAATAACCCAGTAATAGTAGAATTCTACACAACACGAAATTTAGTAAGAGATAGGAAATTTGGTAACACATATGGATTGGATTTTTTATTCACAATTCCTGGAAGAGAGCTGGTAAGTTGGCTACATTAAGAACGGTTACAAAGATTAATGAAGTCGTTGCAATACTTACTAAGCTACAAAATAAGCTTTTAAAAGCCATTAGGTTTGCGTTGATAATCCCGTAAGATTATTCCGTGCATCAATAGCATTGTGATAAAAAAATTGCAAAATTTTAATTTTACTACTACTATACAATCAATCACAAAGAATTACAATATAATGTCAAAAATTTCTAAAACTTTACAATACAAACAAGTTTTCATTTTAGCTATCCTATCAAGAAGCCTAAACATTTGCTAACACCTTCAAACTTTAATGCTCTTTTCTATGACTGAAAAGACAATTTTTGAAGCACCTCAAAAAAGTTTTCCAAAAAATCAACAACTTTTTAGAAAACGCTGACAAAAAAACACTGCTAAAATGCGTCCAACTTTCACAAAACACCCGCCCAAGTGTTAATTATCAATAGATTTCTTGTTTCTCGTGCCTTTTGTGTGCTTGCAAAATTATTTAACAATAAATCTTTTGATAATGAACGTTGAGGTAGGTGTGCAAGAACTAAATGTAATTTGTGAGCAAATAGCTTTTTCTACTGTGGCACACCCACTGACTCAAGTGTTACTCATCAAAAGATTTTTTGTTTCTCCTACATCTTGTATGCTTGCATTTAGATATCAAAAATGCGTTTAATAATAAATTTCTTGATGATTAACACATGGGTGAATGCAAACCAAGTTTAATTTGTAAAAGAGTAACTCCCACTCACCCGCCTAAGTGGTACTTATCAAAAGATTTCTTATTTCTCCCACCTCTCGTGTGCTTGCATTAAAATATTAAAAAACTGTTTAACAATAAATCTCTTGATAACTAACATTAGGGTGGCTAGGCAGGAATTACATTTAATTTGTGAACAAGTAGCTTTTTCTACTGTGTCTCACCCACTTGCTTAATTACCACTCATCAAATAATCTGTTGTGTGCACAACTTTCAACAACATGGTTAATGCAATTTTTTAAACTGGGCACTTTTTTAAAGTTTAGAAAGACTTGTTTGTAATAAATATATCAAAACCTGGCATAGACCAAAAATGTCTCTATAAAACTACTTCTTTCCGACCACCAACGTGAGTTTTAATAAAACCACTTTGTAGTCCATCAACTAAACCTTGTGTGATTACATCATAAGTGAAGGTTTTAGACTAAGAAAAGATTGTTTTTTTTTACGCCAAAAAAACTTTTGACAAAATTTGGCACAGATTTATTTCTAAATTGCAGAATTCTGACAGCAAAAATTTTAAATCTTATTTCTACTTTGCGTCAAAATAAACTTAGAAAAAAGCAAAACAAAGCACTTTTTACAATAACGTCTTTTTAAATAATGTTTCTATACTGTGGGCAAGTGTTGCCAAATATTTGGCATCACTTTCAACAAAAAGGTACAGTCTGTTCTAGACAAAACTAGATTGAGAAACATTTTTTTTAGTTTTAATACTTTGGCAGAACGTTTGTTGTTTTAGAACAAAATTTAGATGTACACTTTTATTATCAAACCACAAACTACCTTTGCTTCTTTAATCTGGAAAACTGCTACAAATTTGCACTTTACTCGTTTTGAGGTCTTGCTTGTTGGAGCTTTTTGGTACGTTCAAAACAAAACAAAAAATGTTTGCTGCACTAGCACACAAACTTTGGCCAAAAAGTATTTTAATAATTTTGTTGTTTATTGCAATTTTGATATGGCCAGACTTGCTAAGTTAGACAAAGAAAAATACTCTCCGAAAAAAAAACTAATAAATCAACTCTAAAATAGCTCACCTAACCTAACCTAACCTAACTTAACTTTAGCTCTACCAGCCTGTGTGTGGAGCTCTCATCCATTAAACCCCCTATCCACTTGACGTAGTTTCTGTATTTTCGGAATTGCAAAACATACCTTTAAGAATACACGCCCGGACGTTATATCTATTGCCCTAGTTTGTCATTTCGACTTTGCTATCTCTCTCCTCCTTCTTTTTTGCGGAGACCACCTTTTTAGCAAATTCTTTCACCCGGAGCCACATCACTTTACTAGACAGCATGTACTCAAAGGTGTTGTCCAGAGTCAACTCCGCACCTGTTTTATTTTTCATCTTCTCCCTGGCCGGGGCCCATCTGCGGCAGGCGTAAAAAGTGTGTTGTGGGCTATCGTTCACTTGGACGATGGAATCTTTTTAAATACGCTCTGAAGCATTTGTGTCCGCTCAGAAGTTGACACAGGTAATAGTCTACAGAACTAAATTTCCTCGTTGTCCACGCCGGTAAATTTTTAACCATTCTCTTTTGTCCACGCCGCTTTTCCGGTATTCTGGTCCCATTCTTTTTTCCATTTTATAATTGCTTCTTTTTTAAGCCCCCTCTTAGTATGCTGATTTGTTTTATAACCCTCCTCTTTTAACTCGGCTTGTAGATAAATCGGCATGACCGAAGCAATTACAAAAATGGCTTTCGTAGATATGGTTTTGCATTTGCCAACTATTTTCAGCGCCAGTCTTCTTTGCTGCTTTAGCATCGTGTCTTTGTATTTGGCGTATCTTAGGGTATTTCTCCACACCTGGGCTCCGTACAGCATTATCAAATGCGCCACACTTGCCAGTAACCTCCTCTTCCCTTCTAAAGGTTTTCTGATGTTGGGCCTTGACCCTGACCAGTTCCCTTTTCCCTTTTGCCATTGTTATAATGCCGGTGTCGTCCGCAAAGCACAACAGCGTATTTCCTTTCCGCATAACTACTCCCAGTACGCTGTTATTATATATAGTCCACAGTAAAGGACCCAAGATCAAGCCTTGTGGTACGTCGCACGTGATCAACATATTTTTTCCTCCTCTTCCTATAAGCAGTTCTCTGTTGTAGAAGTAGTTTTGAGTTACTTTAATAAGCTTCTTGCTCACTCTCATTTTGATCAGTACTCGTACCACTCCTTCTCACAGAACAGTACCAAAAGCGTTTTTGATGTCAACCGTGGTAAACATACATTTTCCTGTTTTTGTAGGCTTTCTTTTTAATGTTCTCTACCGTGTCCATCAGCTTTCTCATAGCATCGATGGTAGACTTTCCTTTCAGGAACCCAAACTGGTTGTCGAATATTTGGTTTTCCACCTCCTCTCTCAATCTACTTGCAATTAGCTTTTTGTATATTTTTCTTAAGGTAAATAGACAGATTGGCCTATACTTTGGGGCTTCGTTTGTCTCTTTCTGTTGCTTTTGAAGAAGAACCAGTTTTGACTGCTTCTATACCTTAGGAAATCTGCCATTCTAAAATTCCTAATTTATCACCCTTAGGATGATATCAGGTACGGCCTTTAATACTTCTTTAGCAATCTTAGAAAGTATCAGGTCTGGTCCCGGCGTTTTCTTGGCCTTCAGCTTTGCTGACGCTTCCTGTACTTCTTGCAGGGTAAAAGGTACAGTTACTTCCTCCTCCACAACTGTTGGCCACCAACGGGTGTTTCAAAAACAGCTCTTCAGCCACTTCCATCTGCCTCTCATCTCCAAACTAAACACCAACTCTTCGGCTAAACTTGTCCGTGACGATTTTATACCCCAGACCCCACACGTAGTTCTCCACCTTATCTAGCAGCTTCTTCAAAGCCTTTTTTTTTGCCGACATTATAGCCTGTTTATACTCCGCTGTCTTATCCTTCAGGATTTTGCACAGTTGATATTTTTGCTGCTGGTCAATCTTCTTCCTGTTGGCCCGAGTCTTATTTCTGTTTGCAGTATTGCACTCTTTTTTAAGCGTGGTTAGGTGCTCAGACCACCAGTAAACAGCCCTGTTTAGATTTACTG
This sequence comes from Tachinus rufipes, assembly GCA_963932245.1. Lineage (NCBI taxonomy): Eukaryota > Metazoa > Arthropoda > Insecta > Coleoptera > Staphylinidae > Tachinus > Tachinus rufipes. The sequence continues at coordinate 94,961,980 of OZ010746.1, forward strand.
TTGCTTTTTTCCTAAAGGATAAGTCCATCGCTCTTTCGATGGCTTTCATTAGGCTGTTTACGTTTGGGTTTTGCAATTGTTCCAGTTCCGTCTTTACCTTTTCACAAACTTTTGGAATTTGTTTTTTTATTATTTTCCACTGGCTTTGTTTTCTTGCTACTAAATTTGAGTGTGAAGTAGATGTTTCTGTGTAGGCTGAAGTTCACTTCGTTACTTACCCTCTACTCAAAGATGCTTCCTAAGGTATGCTTACTACAGAGAATCACGTCTATATGCGATCGGGATTCCTTTCTTACAAAGGTCGGCTCTTTCCAATGTTTGCCGCTATAGACTGAAATCCAGCCATCCAATCCAGAACCTTTATGCTTCTGCTATCATTAATGTAGGCACCCCATAGCATGGCTTTGGCGTTCAGATCTTCGGCTACAATTATGTGCTTGCGTCCATAACCCCCGATGTTGTTGCTTAGTCTGTGCAAGAAATCGTCAAAATCTTCCAATGGTTTGTTGAGTGAGAAGTAGCATTTGTAAATGACTTAGCCTCCTACTTTTATCTATGCAAAACCCTTCTTGGTTTGGTTATAGTCCTTTATCTCCAGACCTTTCTTGACTAGCATGTCAACATCCGATTCCAAGTCGGTTTTTCACTTTGGGTTTTGGACCGCAGTTTTGTTAGGTTCCGCAATTATAGCTAGGTCAATGTTCTCCTCTACCAGGGTTCTGGATAAAAAGTTTATTGCCGCATTACCCCTTCCCAGATTACTCTGAAGCACCTTCATTATTTATTTATCTGCACGCCTTTTGTCTTCAGCTTAGCGCAGATATCTTTGTACCTTAGACATTTCATGCTTTCAGCCCTGTGTCCTTCTTTTTGCACAGGTAGCACTTCTTTTCATTTAGGCATTGTTTTTGGAGGTGTCCTGTCCCTCCACAGTTGTGGCATACTTTGTTGCCTTCTTTTTCCTTACGCTCGACCGCTCTGTGTTTAATCCACCATCTCCCTTGTCCTCCACTTGTTCCACCCTTTGCCGACCCATTTCAAGTTTTCGGGCACATTCTGAGTTTGCCGTAAGGTACGCATGCCTCATCCTCACTTTATTTGTTTTGTCCGCCAGTGTTATTTTGCCAAGGCTTTTGGCTCCCTCTCCCAGTTTTTCCATTAGGACGTTCTTTACTTCCTCTTCCGTGATGTGTTCATCACTGTTTATCAACATGACGGTCGATTGTTTCCTTCTAACCTCCACGCTTACAATACTGCCTAGCTTCAGGTCCAGCAATTTTTTTAAAGTCTCTCTTGCCTTTAATTTTTAGCTGTACGCTGCCATCTTCTGTCCTGGTGACTGTCCACCAAAACTTCTTCAGCGGCTACTTGGCTCTTCATGGCCTTTATGACCTTGGCGTATGTCACTCTGTCTTTAGGCTTAACTTAACCTAACCTAACCGAACCTAACCTAACCTAACTTAACCTAACCTAACCTAATCTAACCATTTTTTAAAATCTTGTCTTCAAATGGAAAGTACATAAGTATCATGGTCTATGTGGTATAGAATGTTAGGATGCTAAAGCCGGCAAAAGTATGAGTACAACTAAGCAAACAAAATTTGTGTGTATATTAAGTTGCCTATTATACCGGCCAATCTGTTCTTGAGTTACTAAACACCACGTACCAAGGTATGTACATCGAATCTAACAAGAAATAAAATTGTGTAAGCCAAACTACCAATTACGTATCATATTCTTTTAGGTTATATTTGTGTAATAAATGTATCAATTGCAAAGCATTAGATATGTCAGTTTTTGTAGGTTATGTATACCATAATTACAAATCAGTAAGATTTTTTTTGATCTGTTAATTTAGTCAACATTTTTAAAGTTATTTGTTAAGCAAGCGAATAGTATTTGTCTTTTGCACTAATTGAAAACTAAAAAAAAAACATTTATAGTTATAGAATGTTTAGTTAAAATTACGAATGAATTGCATTACCATATAGCATCATTCTTAATACGTTGAATCGTAAAAAGATATAGACTATTTATTGTAAATCAATACTGAATAAAACATGTTAGTTAATCCTGACTATTCTGAAGCGAAAAAAGAGATATTGTTTTAATTTACTAAATTGTGAATCGTTTTTCTTATTCTGTTTTTTAGCCAATTGGCAAACACTTTTAGTATACAATGCAGAAGAATTACCATAAAAAGTAGGAAAACATTCCATAAATAAAATATAGTGTTAAATTATTAATAATAAAACGTTGATTACATATTTACTATTTAATGCGTACATACAGAATTTTAATTAATTTTATCGATCATAACATTTGGCATCACTGAGTTGTCGTCTTCCTCTCCCCTCTACACAGTTACTAAGCCGAATGACAGGTACGCATTTATCAATTCGGTGTAAAATATGTAAAAATATGATCGCGTAGTAACTTTTAGTGGTGTGTATAGTGTTTGTGACATTAAGTGCGAATTGCAATGCAAAAATCCTGCTTGAATTTCAACAAGCCGCCTTGAAATCGGAGTGAAATGTTTCCTCAATGACCTTTCAAGGTGAGTACTATTTATTGGGTTAAATCTTATAATAACAATGAGTTTTGTTATATGATAATACATATTCTAATTAATTAACATTAGTTAGTAAGCAATTTCTGTGTTGTATAATAAATGTGCACAGGGGCATGCTAATGAACCGAATTGCCAAACAGTGCCTTGGTTTAATTAACTAAATTCAACAATAACATATTAATAATTAATTAAAGTATGAATACTATTAATACTAGAATTGATTTTTAAGTAACGTAATAAGCTGTGAGCTAACGTTTTGTATAGATTAAGATAAGCTGTTTTCAAAATTTATTTGTAAAGTTTCTACAATGACATGGGAGATGAGTTATCTTTGTAATTCGTGTAAAATATTAAATTATGTGCAAATATTATAAGTTCAAGTATGATCATATAAAATTCCGTAAAACTTTGAGAGCTGAAACTTTTTCTTGCAAAATCTTTCTCACCTAACTCAATGAGAAAAATGTTAAAGATATTAAATAAAAAATTTATTTAAATAAATTAATAAAAAAAATCTTAATCAAATAATTTTACATTTAAAATATTAAAAATGTAACTCTTGTCATAAAACATTTCATAATTAATCTTTTAAATATTAAATATAATAGCTCTTTATATCAAGATGATGAATACGGGTAACATTTGCAAGGATAATCCCACAAGGGGGGGATTTGTCCTATCCACCCGGAGCGAATAGCATATTTCAGATAGGGAATGTCAGGTGTGCTTTATTGTCCTCACGGACACAGTCTTGCCGAATACACAGCGTCGGAATTGCTTGGCAAGCATGAAATCCGACCTCACATTTTTAAAGAACAAACCCGCACTATATATTCTTTTATCATCATCTTCCTTGCATCTCTCATGCCTATAAAACCGTATAAACTGAGTCATAAATCAGTTCGGTGCATTTTATTTTAGTCGAATTGATTTTATTACAATTCAACGGTTGCCTTAATTGGATCCGATTTGTTTGTTGATGTTTTTTTTTGCATGGGAATTGTGTGCGATTTTCTGCTACATAAATTTATTTTGCAGATAAATAGTGGTATTATGTAACAATTTATATACTGTACTCCGCCTCTCCCTATCATATATGGTTCAGCTTGTTGCTTTGTGCTTTGATTCGCAAAATTCAAATCGATGTTTTCAACAATAAAAGGCATTCGTGGAATTTAACTGATTAATTTACAGTATTGGCATTTCATTGGTAACATAATACAAACAAAAATACGATCATCATATACAAACTGAGTAATCGATAATGTTGCATTTAGTTTATATTCTAAATATTTGATGCAAATTAATAACAATGAAATATGTACAAATTATTTAACAAAACAAATTACACTAAATTATATTCAGTAAACATTTTAAATATAGCAGTATAAAATCAATTATTTATTAAAAAATTGTTACAAATGTATAAAAAAAAGCTACAACTACTTCAGCAAATTATCTGCTTTGGGATATTATCATTTGGATTGACGTAATCCAACAAACTGATTTTTTGGGTGATTAGTGAAAAACCTTGCGGCTAATTTAATTATTGCATCCTTCATAGTAAGACTGTTATGATTGAGACAAAAGAAAGCTGACGTTTCAAAAACTCATTTCGGTTTTGCAATACTCGTTTTTTTGGTTTTCGGCGGCAACAATGTAACGGTTCCTATACACGTTGGCTCTCATACACTTGAGATTTTCGAGCAGCGTCTACTGCAGGGTGCCCAATGCCTATACTTGGTGATGCTCATACACAGACAAAAGAGAGCGCTCGTTGGTTGCTCATACACATTGAATTGTCGGGCGGCGCCGACTGCAAAGTTTCCATACACTTGTGCTTATACACTTTGGGTTGTCGGTTGGAACCAAAAAGTTTTTGCAACAATTTGAACTGCTTTTTGTTCAATTGAGTTTTGTAGTAATAACCTAGAGAAGATAAGTGCATAGGATTTGAAGCCTGATTATGGTTTTATATAGACGGAGTTTTTTAAATAAACTTAAACCTGTATTGTAAGATAAAAATCTAAAAAAAAGTGTTAAAAGCGGTTAATTGGTTACGTAATCTATGATGTTGTTACATGAAAACTAAAGAAGCAATTAGGGTTAAGAAAAAATCTATATTGCTATACTTATTTTAAGTTAAATCATCAAACAATTAGTTTTGCAAAATGATACACTTGGAGTGATTTAGTGTTCTGGGTTGCGGCTGTGGGTAAGCATGGCTTGATGGGACATTTGTACCAATAATGTTTGAATTCAAATAATTTTGAATGACGTAGTTTTAACCAAAAGCATGCTTAGTGTGTGAAAAAGCATGGCGAGCACAAGTTGCTTTTCTTTGCACTAGTTTAATGTGCTTGGAAAAATCTCGAAAATTTGCGGAGTGCAGAAAAAAATTGTAATTTGCACATTTGAGAAGTACAAAATTTACGGTATATTTTACATGTAACGGTGCCTGCTTATTTGACGCAGTACTATGGAAAAGAGCATCTTGTCAAGAAGTGACTATTTTGCTGTAATCAAAAACACTGGAAATTAGGTTGAAGTTTTACCTCTAGTTCTTAAAGTGAAAAATGAAATGATTTATTTGCTTTGTCAGGGTAGGCTATTATGGAAAGAAAATTGTATTGTTGCGGGTTGTAGTCAAATACCATTTTTGATATTAATGGTAATATTTTCATACCCATTACTTTAGAATGTTTTGACAACTGTAGATGATTGGTAGATACAGTTTTAAATACTGCGTCGGAGTATTTATTGTAAAAAAAATATTTTGGTATCAAAAGATTGGTTTATGAATTGACTATTAACACCGTTTGTCAGCTTAGAATGCTTGGTTAAGATGCCAGAGAAATCTTGATTAAAGCTGAATAGATGTCTGTGTTTGTTTAGTTGGCAACAACAAAAAATGTTTATTGAATACGAGATCTTTGTCTTTAATGATGTCGGGTTGGTTTGATTGAACCGATTAAGAGTGCAAATCTATGAAATGTATGTATAACATGGCAAACAATTCTTGCATAGATTGGCATCTTGGTAGAGACTTGCAACTTGCAAAATTTTATGGTAAGTGATAACACTGATACTGGTAATGGTTTGCAGCAAACAAAAGTATTGTAAGTTATTGGTCGGTTTTTGTCTTCACCAATGTTGGATATTGTTTAATTAAACAACAAATTATTCAATTAAATTGAGTGATACGGGCAACTTTTGCAGCTCTCAACTAAGTAATAATGTAGCGTAAATAATCTTAACAATAAACTAAAGGTTGCTATAAAACCATAAAGGTTGTTCAAAAAAGATTTGATAGCGGAAAATGTTGTTTTGACATACTTGTCAATAGTGAAAATTGTTTCTAATTGAGCAATATGATGTTGTTGTTATTGTTACATTGCAGGTCTTGAAAGATTTTGATGTACATTTTATGCATTCTTTTGTTATTTTTAAATGTTCCTGTAATGACGTTCTTGGTGTTAAGTTGCATAGTAAGCTAACAATTACCAGCTGTTGTGCTGGTACTAGATAGGCTACACTAAGTTTGCAGTAGTATTGCAAGCTAGCTAGATATAAGACAACAATTCTTTCCCCTATTGTAGTAGCTTGACTATTTGATCTTTACAAGTTGTGCGGTATTTATTGCAGTCAGATTACCACAAAACCAATTTACAGTAGCACAAACAAACGTTGTAAAACCGTCCGTTCTAAAAATTAAATTAAAAAAAACTTTGTTTTTAACTACGCTTATAACTTTTCGTACGAATATTTTTGCATTGTCATTTATTTTCATCTTCATAAACTTCTGACTTTGTCATCTTCTTTTTTTTTGTCCATATTTTATCTTTGTTGATGAGTTTTTGTTGATGTCTTTTTATTTTTTAGGGTTTGTTTTGGGATAAGTGAAATCAACATTATTTTGTATGCTTCTAGTTGGATGCATTTGTTACCGGCATGTATCCGGCACAAGAACGCTCGCTTGGGTTTGTTGACTACGTTTATAACTTTTTCTTTATTGAGATTTTTACATTGCAGTTTAGCTTTATTTTTATTATATTTTGACAATTTTATTTAAAAGTTGTTATTAGAAGTTTTGTATTCTTCTTATTTTGCTATCTTTTTGTTTATTTTTTTTGTAAATTTTTTGTTGTTCTTTCTCTTTATTTTTTTTTTTGTGATACTTTCATGCAATCTTTGTCAGTGTTCTCTTTTTTATTAGGCGTTATTTGTTACTGATTCTGACACAGGGGTTGGAAAGTGTTGGTACAATAAAGCCTCACTTCAAAGTTGTTTGTGTGTAAAAAAGTCCCAGGTGCAATATATTTCATGACAGTGGCGCTCCAACCGGTTTTGAGCATAGCCTGTAGTTTTTTAAATCTCATAATTCACACAAACATTTACACAAACAACTTTATGGTGGGACGCTTTGCAGTTTGCTTCGTTATATTGACATTCTCCGACTTTTGTGTCTTTGTGCTAACAGTAACACTACTAAATGGTTGCAACGTATCACTTATGATGAAACGTGTTAGAATGCGAACACTTATTTCAGTTTAAATTATTTGTCCGGAATTATATTTTGAAGTGCCCCATCCACCCACCTAAGTGTTTGTTATCAAGAAATTAAATATCATTATTTTCTTGTTTGACATAGAGACTACTGACATTTATAGGAAAGACAATTATCTAATCACTTGATAACAAACACACGAGTGTTTTTTCTATGAATAAAATTTAATATTTTTTGGCAGTTTGCCATAAAATTACGAATCTTTTTGGCAATATTTTGATATTTTATTTATTTTACTAAATAGTAAAATTCTGATCTTGAAATTTTATTAACTTTATTACATTTTACAGTTGTTTGGTCAAACTTTGGTGCTTTTCAAGAATATTTTGAGGTTAACTGTTTTTGACCGGATTTTAATTCTATCCGAAAGTATTTTAATAATTTATAACCAGATGGATGGCTATTTTGATTTTCTATAACTTTGTACTTTTTAACAGATGGTCGGATTTTGGTGCTTTTTGAATGAATTTTAATTAATAAAATTTAACAACTTTTGATAGTTTATAACCGGATTTTAAATCTTTATGGCACAATTTTGATAGTTTGCTGTTTTTGATATTTTATTAATTTATATACATTTTCAAAAAGTTTATGGCCAAACTTGCTATTCAAGAATATTTTGAGTATGAGTAAAATTTTAGTTTTTGATCAGATTTTGACCAGATATGACCAGAAAACAGTTTATGGCCGGATTTTGTTGTTTTTCGACAATATTTTGATTTTGTTTTTTTGCAACAATACGTCAATATTTTATGGCCGGATGTTTTTAGTTTTAATATATTAAAAAATCTTAAACATCAGGAAATTATGCAGCGGGTTATAGAAGGCATGGCAAAAAAGATACATGCAGATGCAGACAGAGATTGAACTACTTAATACAAATAAGAGAAGATGTAGGAAGCAACAACTATAACGAAATGAAGACATCAGCCCAGAACAGGATAGAATGGCATGCTATTTCAAACGATTGGTAACTATTTTATCATCATATTATCACAACTTTGCACTTATTGACCGTTTTTGAGCAAATTTTGTTTTTTTTTTTAAGGCTAGAGAATTGCCGTGTTTAGTCAATTCGCCCTGTTGTGGTGCCACTAGTAGTATTGTTATGGAAAAATATTAAATCTTATCACATCTACGAGAATATCGGTGAATCTTTTTCTCTAGGAAAATATTGACACGTACAGCGCCGTTTTTAAATTAAAATTGGTTGTTATAGGACAAAACGCCAACCAACTCAATATCCAAACGATAAGATTTTAGTCATCACTCTTTTTATATGTCGAACTACATACAATATTCTATGCCTTCATGTTTTTGGTTAAAGATTTGAAGTTATAGTTAACGAGTAAAAATTAATAAAGAACTAACTAAAAACGTCACTTTTTAAAAATTAATTGCAAAGAAACGACTTAATGCATCAAATTTCTACAAATTTGAGGACACAAATTGAACTTTTTTCTACAATGTGTGAAAATTTTATTCAATTATATTTAGCCGTTTTCTTGTTCAGCATCCAGCTGTGAACCCTAATAATAGCGCAACTATTCTCCCCCCTTAAATATTTTAATATTTTATGACCAAATTTGGCTATTTCTGACTTTTTATAAACAGAATAATGATTTTTTTTAAGAAGTTATGGTGAGTTTTGGCACTTCCTGACAACATTTTAATATTGTTTGTCCGGATTTTGCTGTTTTTAACATTTTACACGTTTTAATAGTTCATGACCGGATATTAAATTTTTTTGTTTTTTTTGTTTTATAAGGTTTTTATAAAAATTTGTACGTTTTTTTTATTTTTTAACTTTATGACCGAATCAAGGTATTTTTTGATTTTTTAATGACTTGTAAATATAATTTTGGAAAGTTTATGCTTTTATTTTGTTTTTTTGTGACAATATTTTAATGTTTTATTTTTGCTATTTGGAGATTTTGACATTTTACAAAAATAATTTTACACTTTTTAACTGTTTATAGCCGGGTTCTGTTACTTATTAACAATATTTTGATGTTTCAATGCCAGATTTTGATATTTTTGACATTTTATGAATATATTTTACACTTTTCAACAGTTCAGATTTTAGTGATTTCTAACAAATTTTGATGTTTTATGGTTAAATTATGACATTTTATTAAAAGAATTTAAGACTTTTTAATAGTTAATGCAGGAGTTTAGTAATTTCTGACAACTGTTTGAAACTTTAAGACTGGATTTTCATGTTTTTGACATTTTAAAAACAAAATTTTGTATTTATTAACCGTTTTTAACCAGATTATAGATTATTATTATTATTATTATTATTTATGACCGGATTTTGTGATTTTTAAGATTTTAATATTTTATGATTATTTTTGACTTTTCATAATTAAACAGTTTACGGTAAACTTTGGTACTTTCTGGCAATATTATTTTACGTTATGCCCAAATGTTGCTATTTTTGACAATATTTTGATATTCTATAGCCAGATTTTGCTATTTTTGTAATTTTAAGTACAATTTTTTAACAGTTTTTTGGTGCTTTCTGACTTTTGTCTAAAACTTTAAGGTTGAATTTTAACCGTTTTTAGCCAAATTTTAGATGTTTTTGAAAATATTTTAATATTTGATAACCAAATTTTTTTAAATATTTTTAACAGTTTTTAGTGTTTTATAACAATAAATAATAAAAATTTTACATTTTTTAATAGTTTATTGGCAGATTTTAGTGCGTTAACGCTGGATTTTGCTATTTTTGAAATGTTATGAATAAAATTTTGCACTTTTTAACAGTTTACGGCCGGATTTTGATGCTTTCTGGCAATATTTTCATGTTTTAAAACTAAATTTTAACATTATATAAAAGAATTTAGCATTTTTTAACCGGATTTTAGTGATTTCTAACTTTTTTTTTTAATTATAAGGCTGGATTTTAATATTTCTGACATAAAGAAATAATTGTATTGTAATTTATCAACCGTTTTTGGCCAGATTTTGTTTTTTTAAATATGTTAATATTTTAAAACCAAATTAAGATATTTTTTACATTTATGGTAATTATGGTATTTTCTGACAATATTTTTATACGTTATGACCGAATTTTGCTAATTTTGGTAGTTTATAAACAGTTGCACTATTTGTCAGTTTACAATTTTTCTGACATAATTTTATAGCCTGTTTGCAATTTTTGACTTTTTTTGAAAAGATTTTTGATTTTATATTATTTATGACATTTGTTTAAAACTTCAAATCCGGCATTTTAGTATTTGTGACATTTTATAAACAAAATTATGCACTTTTCATACTTTTTGGTCGGATTTTGATTGTTTTTGAAAATATTTTAATATTTTATGACTAAATTTTGCAAATTTTGACTTTTTTGAAATAAAATGTTACAGTTTATGATAAATTTTGGTACTTTCTGACAATATTTTACATACTATTTATATATATGTTATATTTTATAGTCGGATTAAGCTATTTTAGAGTATTATATATATTTTTACTTTTTTTAAGTTTAATTTTTGGTTTTTTGTAAATTTTATATCTAAATTTTCTTATTCTTGATTTTTATAAAAAGAATTTTGCGTTTTTTAACAGTTTATAGACGGATTTTGTTATTTTTTAACAATAAGGATTGATTTTGTTTTTTTACATCTTATAAACATTTTTTTTTTTAATTTTTCAACAATTTTGGTGTTTTTTAACAATAATTTAATGTTTCAACGCCGAATTTAGCTATTTTTGACATTTTTGCCAAATTTTGTTATTTTCTAACAATATTTTGATGTTTTAAGGTCAGATTTTGTTATTTTATAAAAAAATTATAATTTTCAATAGTTTACGACCGGATTTTGGTGTTTTCTGACAATATTTTGATGTTTTAAGGTCAGATTTTGTTATTTTATAAAAAAAAATACAATTTTCAACAGTTTGGTTTGATTTTGGTGTTTTCTGACAATATTTTTATGTTCTAATGCCAAATTTTGACATTTAGTTTTTTTTAATTTAGCATTTTTTAACAGTTAATGCTGGATGATTTTGTTGTAACTTTAAGGACTGGATTTGCAATTTAAAATGATTTTTTGTACTTATCAACGGATATTGACCAGATTTTTTTTTTTTTTTTTAATTTTTTTTGATCGGATTTTTCATGTTTTATTTCATTATTTTTAAAGTTTATGATTGGATGTTCAATTTTTCTGACAATTTTTGATATTTTATAGCCGGAATTTGCTATTTTAGTTTTTTTTTAAACAGAATATTGCATTTTTCAACAAAGTTATAGTTAGATTTTAGTGCTTTTTAACAATATTTTAATGTGTTAAGACTGGGTTTTGCTATTTTTGCATTTTATGAACAAAATTTTACACTATTAAACAGTGTATAGGAGGTATTTGTTTTTTTTTTACTATTTTTGACTTTATATAACCAGAATGTTGCTATTTTTAACAGTTTTCGGTAAATTTTAATACGTTCTGGCAATATTATTTAACGTTATTACCGGATTTTGCTATTTTTGAGATTTCAAGTATACTTTTTTAACAGTTTTGGTGCTTTCTGACTTTTTTTTTTAATTTTAAGATTGTATTTTGGTATTTTTGACATTTATGAACAAAGTTTTATGTTTTAACCGTTTTTAGCCGGATTTTGATTGTTTTTAAAAATATTTTAATATTTGATAACCAAATTTTTATTTTAAAAGAAATCAGTTTTTAACTGTTTTTAAGTGTTTTTTAACAAAAAATGTTTTAACGTTGAATTAACTTTTAAACCAAATTTGGCCATATTTATGCCGGGTTTTGCTATTTTTGAAATTTTATAAAATATTACGTTTTTATAGTTTATAGCTGGATTAAGGCATAAGCATTAAGGCTAGATTTTGATATTTTTGAATAGAATTTAGTACTTTTAAACAGAATGTTGATGCTTTCTGACAATATTTTGATGTTTCAAAACCAAATTTTGACATTTTTAAAGGAGTTTAGCACTTTTTAACAGTAAATGCCGGATTTTAGTGATTTTTGACTGGATTTTAATATTTTTGACATTTTAAAAACAATTTGTTGCACTAATTTTGGTCGGGTTTTAGTTTTTTCAATAACAATATTTTAACGTTTTAATGCCGTACTTTTTCATTTTTGATGTTTTATAAAATAAATTTTACATTTTTTATTAGTTTATGACCGGATTTTAGTGTTTTAAGGCCAGATTTTGCTGTTTTTGAAATGTTATTAATAAAATTTTGTTCTTTTTAAAAATATTTTATGTATTTAAATTTTTCATAACCGGATTTTGTCGTTCTTAATTAACTTTTTATAAAAAAATGTTTGCATTTTCAACAGTTTATAGCTAAGTTTTATTACGTTTCAACAACTTTTTAATGTTTAAAAGCCGGATTTTGCTATTTTTGATATTTTATAAATAATATTTTACACTTTTTAACAGTTAATAGTCGGATCCTAGTGTTTTTTAACAATAATTTAGCCGGATTTTGCTATTTTTGTCATGTTACGAGGTAGAATTTTACTTTTTTTAACATTTTATAGCGGGATTTTGTTGCTTTTTAACAATATTTTGATGTTTTAAGGCTTGATTTTGCCATATTTTACTTTTTATAAACATTTTTTTTTTACTTTTTAGGTAATTTTGACATTTTATGAATAAAATGTTGCATTTTTTAATCGTTATTGGCCGGATTTTGTTTTTTTTAACATGTTTTGATGTTTTAGGCCGGATTTTGACATTTTATAATTTTTTATTTTTTTTACACTTTTTAACAGTTTATGGACAGATAAAAATAAATAATTTTTTGTACCAGCCCATTCTTGTTTCATTAGGTGTTCCTCAAAGATTTCATTGTGGACCAATTTTATTTTTGCTTTTTATTAATGATATCCCACAGTATATCAATTCATCGTCATTTTTTTTAATTTGCGGATGATTTAAAAATGTGTAGAAGTATATCATCTCTCAATGACTGCCATCTTTTACAACTGGACTTAGATTCTATAAATACTTGGTGTTTTATTAATAAATTATTCTTTAATGCTGATAAATGTTTTTCAATAAGTTTCCATAGAACTTTAAGTAAAATATCTTTTAACTATTTACTTGACACAAAAGTGTTGGACAAAGTCACACAAATAAAAGATTTAGGCGTTATTTTTTATCATAAACTTACATTTGTTGAACATATTAACATCATGTGCTACCGTGCCATAAACATGTTAGGATTTGTATATAGAATGTTTGCGGATTTATCAGGCAGTACACTAAAACTTTTATATTGTGCTTTGGTTCGTTTGCATTTAGAGTATGCTCCGTCAGTTTGGAGTCCTGTTTATGAAACTCATAACCGTAGTATTGAACAAATTCAAAAGAAATTTGGTCGTTTATTGTCTTTATTGATTACTGCTACATTGCTTCATTGAACAACCTACCGCCATTGAAGATTCGCCGCAAAAGAGCTGATTTATCGTTCTTGCGTAATTTAATTATGTCTGAGATTGATTGTCCGGAGCTACTTGGTACTCTTCCATTTCATGTAGCACCTAATAATAGACATAGCAGGCATTCTTCTTTATTCCGTGAGTCTACCCATTCTACTAATTATGGTTTCAACAATCCACTCGGTAGAATGTGTAGATTTTCAAATAATTTACCAACTGATATTAATGTATTTTGTGTCTCAAAATCAACGTTTAGAAGTCAGCTATGTCATGCTGACTAATGTTTAATATGTGCGCTTTTATGTATGTTATTTTTTGTATTTTTTATTTTTGTATTGTAAAACATCATTGTTTATGTATATTTGATGAAGATGTAAATGGTAAGATTATACCGTAAATAAAGTATTATTATTATTATTAATGCTTAATTTTGCTATTTTTTACATCTTATAACTATTTTTTTTTACTTTTTAGTCTTTTATAACAATAATTGTTTCAATTTTGGATTTAGCTATTTTGACAAAATATAAATAAAATGTTGCAATTTTAAAAGGTTTTTGACCGGATTATGTTTTTTTTTCTAACAATATTTAAATGTTTTAAAGCTGGATTAGGCTATTTTACACTTTTTAGTTTGATTTTGGCTTTGTCTAACAATATTTTGATAGTTTAGCCGGATTTTGTTATTTTCTAGATTTCATAAAAAAATTGCATTTTACAAACTATATAATATAGAATTAAATATAAAAAAAAAATAGTTTTAACTACTAAAATAAAACAGTGCACAACCACAACATGCTCATATGTATTTTATAATAAAAATAATTTTAAACTATTTTTGGCAAGATTTTGGTTATTTTTAATAATATTTTAACGTTTTATGACCGGATTTTGCCAGTTTTGACATTTTATATAAAGAAATTTACACTTTATAACAGTTTATAGCTGAGTTTTATTGCTTTCTAACAATATTTTGGTGTTTTAATGCCAGATTTTGCTATTTTTGAATTATTATAAATAGAATTTTGCACTTTTTAACAGTTTATGGCCGAGTTTAGCAATTTTATATTTTTTTTAACATTTTTCAATAGTTTATTTTAGTGCTTTTAGACAATATTTTGAGGTTTCAAAACCAAAAATTTTTTGTTTTAGTTTAGCATTTTTGAACACTGCCGGATTTTAAAGATTTTTAACAATTGTTTAAAGTTTCAAGACTAGATTTTAATATTTTTGACATTTTAAATACAAAATTTTGTTTTTATATATTAACCGTTTTTGACCATTTTTTTTGTTATATTTAAATTTTTTTTTGAAATTTTTAAACTGTTTTATTTTTTTCTAACAATAATTTAATGTCGGATTTAGCTATTTTTGACATTTTATAAGTAAAATTTTGCACTTTGCAACCAATTTTAGCTGGGTTTTTGTTCTTTCTAACAATATTTTGATGTTTTTAAAGCCGGATTTTGCTCTTTCTGACATTTTATGGAAAGAATTTTACATTTCACAACACTTTTTAACAGTTAATGCCGTTAATTTAGTGATTTTTGACAATTGTTTAAAATTTATAAACTTAATATTGATATTTTTGACATTTAAAAAATCGTTTTTGACCAGATTTTGTTTTTTTTAATATTTTAATATTTTAAAACAAATTAAAATAATTTTTGCTTTTATGGCAAAAATTTTGGTACTTTCTGACAATATAATTTATATAATATTAAATTATAATTTAATACGTTATAATCGAATTTTGTTAATTTTGGTACTTTATAAACAGGGTTGTACACTTTTTGTCAGTATAATGATGTTTTATAGCTGAAATTTCCTATTTGTGATTTTTTTGAAAAAAAATTTGATATATTTTTGACTTTATAAAATTTGTTTGAAACTTCAACGCCAGATTTTGGTATAGTCAATTATAAACAAAACTTTTTAACCGATTTTTGGCCAAATTTTGGATATTTTTGAAAAAAACTCAATGTTTGATAACTAAATGTTTGCAATTTTTGATTTTGATGATGAATTATAGTACTTTTTGACAATGTTTTTATACTTAATGGCCGGACTTTGTTATTTTTGATATTCATTGAATAATATTTTGCATTTTTTGACAGTTTATGATGGGATTTTAAGTTTTTTTGTTTTTATGTTGATATTATATAACCAGATTATGCTATTTTTAGAATTTTATGTTTATTTTTACATTTTTCAAGTTTGATTTTTAATTTTTAATAAATATAATTTTGCATTTTTACAGTTTATTCTCAAACTTTATTTTGCAAAAACATTTTGGCTATAAAATTTTGGTGTTTTTGATTTTGCATTTTCAACAGTTTATAGCCGGATTTAGTTACTTTTTAACAATAATTTGATGTTTCAAGGCTTGATTATGCTACTTTTCTTATAATTTTTTTTTGTTACTTTTTGACATTTTTTGGTGTTTTCTAACCAAATTTTTGTCTCATAGCTTGATTTTGCTATTTCTAAACTTTTGGTTCTTACTAACAATACTTGATGCTTCACGGCTGGATTATGCCATTTTTGACAACTTATTAATGGAATTTTACATTTTTTAATAGTTTATAGCCAGATTTTAGTGTTTTAAGGCCAGATTTTACTATTTTTTAACAGTTTATAGCCGGATTTTGATGCTTTTTGACAATGTTTTGATGTTTTAAAACTAAATTTAGACATTTTATTAAAAGAATTTTTGCACTTTTTAACAGTTATAGCCGAATTTTAATGGTTTTTGACAATTGTTTAAAATTTTAAAATTGGTTTTTGATGTTTTAAACGTTTTAAAAACAAAATTTTGTACTTATCAACCGTTTTTGACCAGTTTTTAGTTTTTTTTTTAATTAAGAAAACCAATTTTTTACTTTTATAGTAAATTTTGGTATTTTTTGACAATATTATTATACGTTATGACCAGATTTTGACAATTTTGACATTCTAAAAAGAGAATTTTACACTTTATGTCAGTTGATGATTGGATAATCAAGTTTTTTTGACAATTTTTTAATATTTTATAACCGAACTTTAGAATTTTTAATTTTTTTGAAATGAAATTTTGTTTGTTTTGTTATTTTTGAGGTTTTATGAATTTAGCATTTTCCAACAGGATTTTAGTACTTTCTAACAATATTTTGATGTTTTGAGACTGGGTTATGCTGTTTTTGCATTTTATGAATAATTTTTTACATTCTTTTACAGTTTATAGCCGGATTTTGTTTTTTAAATTTTTTTTGATATTTTAAAACCGTTTTTGACTTTTCATAATCAGAATGTTGCATTTTTTAACAGTTTACGGTAAACTTTGGTACTTTCTAGCAATATTATTTTACGTTACGACCGAATTTGTTTAATTTTTTGACTTTTTAATCGGATTTTGTATCTTTGTCAGTATTTTGATAATTTATAGATAGATTTTTTTTATTTTTGTGATTAATAGATTAAAATTTTAATATTTGATGACCAAGTTTTTGTTTCAAAGCTTGATTTTTGAATTTTTATGATAAATATTTTTACTTTTTTATTTTTTTTGTGTTTTCTAACTATAATTTAATGTTAGATTTAACTATTTTTGACATTCTATAAGTAAAATTTTACACTTTTAAACCAATTTTGGCTGGATTTTGGTTCTGTCTAACAATATTTTGATGTTTTAAAGCCGGATTTTGTCATTTTTACATTTTTTTAAAAGAATTTTATTTTTTATTTTTATTTTTTAATAGTTTATGGCTAGTTTTTAGTGCTTTAAAGCCATATTTTGCTATTTTTGAAACGTTTTAATGTTTTAAATAGACTTTTGCACTTTTCAATAATTTACGACCAGATATTTGTGCTTTCTGACAGTATTTTAATGATTTAATGCCAAATTTTCTTATTTTATTAAAAAAGTTTAGCACTTTTTAACAGTGAATGTCGAATTTTGATTTTATTAACCGTTATTGACTACATTTTGTTTTTTTTTTAATATTTTAATATTTAAAAATCAAATTTTAATATTTTTTACTTTTAAGGTACATTTTGGTACTTTTTGACAATTTTTATACGTTATGAACGGGTAAGGCCGGATTTTGTTATTTTTAAATTATTATGGTAAGAATTTTACATTTTTTATAATTTATGGGAGGATTTTAGTGCTTTTTGACAATATTTTGATATTTTACAACCAAATTTTGACATTTTATAAAAAGAGTTTAGCACTTTTTAACAGTTAATTTTAATGGTTTCTGACAAATGATAAATTTTGATGTTTTTGACATTTAAAAAATAAAATTTAGTATTTATCAACCGTTTTTGACCAAAGTTATGTTATGTTATGTTATGTTATGTTGTTTATTAAATGTAAAAAAGATACATATATAATTACATAAGTAAATAGCATGTTTGTAAATAAATTTACACACAAAAATATATAACAAGTATAAAATATTTCAGGTACATTTTGTATAATATAATATATTATATAATAATTAAAAACATTACTTATACTTTTTAACATATTATTATAGTTCTAGTGAGTCATAATTTAATATTATATATGTTTTTAGCAGTCCCTTGAATTGTAGTATACTCGTAGCAGCTTTAATGTGCGGTTTAAATTCATTAAATCTTATCATTCCTTCGTAAAATAAAGATCTATATGTTGCTTGCTTGTGTACATGAATGTTGTGTCTAGATCTGGTGGCGTAATTATGAATATCACTGTTTTTAATGATTGTACTACAAAGATATTCAGGTAAACAATTATTTAATAGTTTGTAAATAAAACACATGTTTCCAAAATAGAGTGACTGTCGAACTGAAAATAATTTCAACTTTTCTAACATGTTTTTGATAGGTGTGCGCCTGTCACATTGAAGTATAGATCGGAGACACTTGTTTTGGAGAACCTGTAACCTATCTAGTTCAGTTTTAGTTAAATAAAATAAAACGGTTGGGCAGTAAACAAAAAGCGGACTAATAATTGATTGATACACTATAAATCTACTTTTACAATCAAGAGACTGACACATACGATGAAAGTATTTACATTTATCCGATATTTCGGATGTCACTTGTTTACAATGGCTTTTAAAGTTTAATTTGTTGTCAAATTATCAAACCAAGATATTTAATTTCATTTACATATTCTAATATTTCACCCAGTAAACACACTCGGACATCGAGATTGACCATATCATGGCCCATCACCATTACTTTTGTTTTGTCTGTATTGACAATTAAATGATTCTTTTTTGTCCAACTTTCAAATTTTTGTAACAAAGCATTCATTTTTATAACTCCTTCATTTATATTGTCATCTTCCACAACCAACAGAGTATCATCCGCAAACAAATTAACGTACTCAAAGTCATTCTGGCTTATTTCGTTTATGTCATTTATGTACAACGTAAATAGTAGTGGACCTAAAATTGTACCTTGAGGTACACCATGTGTTGTAAATAATTCATTTGAGTTCACACCATTTATAGATGTTACTTGTTTTCGGTCTGTCAAATATTCTTTAAACCATTTTAACATTGGTTCGTCAATTCCTAAGTGATTTAGTTTGTCAAGTAATACCTTTCTGTTGATTACTTCAAATGCTCTTTTAAAATCTACAAAAACAGCAATTATTTTAGTTTTTTTTATGGGATTATCTAGTGCATTTTTCCATCTATTTATGACAAGTTGCAAAGCTGTTTCACATGAATGATGATGGCGAAATCCCGATTGGTTTTTTATTAATATTTTGTTTTTTTCGACAAATTGCATTAGTTGGTCGTAAACCACTCTTTCCAAAATTTTTTCTGTTAATGGTACCATATTAATAGGTCGATGTTCTTCAGCTTTTATTGTGTTTTTCTTTTTTGGAACAGGTACTACACGTGATGTTTTCCACTGAGATGGGAATATTTTATTTATTAAACAGTGGTTTATTATATTGCAAAATTTTTGTAATCAAAAAGTCTCCACCAGCTAAAATAACCTTTTTGTTAATATCATCAGTTGACGATTCACTTTTAATTTTTGTAATTGCTGTTTTTATTCATTTACATTGATAGGTTTTATATTAAAACAAATTTGTTGACTTTTGTTGTTTTTTGCCAAAGTTGTACTGTTATTATTTAAATCAACAAGTTCATTTATACTATTTATTGTATACATATTAAATTTGTTGGCAATTATTTTAACATCTGATTCAACAGCGCCATTGAATGACATTTTCTTAATTTTTGATTGGTTTTTATTCTTATTCTTACAGATCACTTCCTTTATAGATTTCCACATTTGAGAAGGGTTATATCTATTTCGTTGAATCAACTGTGCATAGTAAGCTTTCTTTTTAAATTTAATTGTTGAAGTAACAATATTTCGACTTTTTCTATATTCAATCCAGTCATCATTAATATTAGATAAATATGCTTTCTCAAACAATTTATCCCGAAGTTGACAAAGTTCTTTGATTTTATAATCATACCATTGCTTTTTAAACGGCATACTTGTATATGTTTTTAGAGGGGCATGAACATCTAATGTATTTATGATATTACTATAAAAAACGTTTAAAAAATCATTGGTATTTAAATCCCAGTTTAAGGATCTCAAGTCACTTTGGAATTTACTGTGATTAATTTTATTTAAACTTCGATTTTTAAACGTATCTTCCAGGTTTATGAAATTATTAAATTGAGCGTGTTTTATTCTAATATTAAAGTGATCTGATATTTTAGGGTCTCGTTCAACCTGTGCTTTAATTTTACAAAAATTGCAGAATACTAAATCTATTATTGTTTTAGAACTTTGTGTTACTCTTGTGTACTGATTAACTATTTGATCAAATCCATGGTTTTTCATACAATTGAGAAATATTTGAGAATATGTATAGTCAGTTTTACTTACATCAATATTAAAGTCTCCCAGTATAATTACTTTTCTTGAGCGTTTAATATAAGTATTGATAAACGTTTCCATTTCTGCAATAAACCAGGGAATGCTTCCTGATGGTGATCTATAAATTGCCCATACTTCATATTCTGATATACTTATTCCCAAAATCCATACAGTATTTAAAATGTTAAAGTTTGCTAAAATTTTATGATCAATGACGTCATGAATTAGCATCACCACGCCAACTGTGTGTTTACTGTGTGAATCACAAACAATTGAAATGTATTCTTCCAGCGTTGTCTCGGAATAATTAACATCTTTAGTAATATGAGTTTCGGTTAAGATAACTAGTGGTAAATTGTATTGCTTTATGTATTCATAAAGCTCATCTTTGTGACTTAAAAAACCCTGAATATTTATTAGTGCAAAATTTTTATTTAATTGCTATTTTTTGTCTCCATAAAGTTTGGATCTTTTTGAAAATATTTTAATATTTTAAAACCAAATTCTGATATTTTTACTTTTATGGTAAATTTTGGTACATTTTGACAATATTTTTATACGTCATTATAGGGTTTTGCTGATTTTGGTACTTTATGAACAGAATTTTACACTTTTGTGAATTTATGACTTTTTTTGAAAAAAAAAAAAATTGCATTTTTTATATTTGATTTTATGATATTTGTTTAAAACTTTAACGCTGAATATTTTTGACATTTAACCAATTTTTGGCCGGATTTTTTTGTTTTTGAAAATATTTTATTATTTTATGACTAAATTTTGAAAACTTTTACATTTTATAAATGAAACGTTGCTGTTTATGATAAATTTTGAACATTGGACAATATTTTTTTACTTAATGGCCGGATTTTGTTAATTTTGGTATTTTATGAATAGAATTTTGCACTTTTAACAGTTTATGACCGGATTTTTAATCTTTTTGTTAATATTTTAATATTTTATAACCGGGTTTGCTAAAAACGTCATAATTTTTTTTAATATTTTATTTTTTAAATTTTATGATCAGATTTTGTTCAAGTTTTGTATTTTTGTGACAATATTTTATTTTTTTACAACCGGATTTTGCTGTTCTTGACTTTTTATGAAAAGAATTTTGCATTTTTCAAAGATTATAGCCAGGTTTGATTACTTTTTAACAACTTTTTCAACAATGTTTAAAAACCGGATTTTGCTATTTTTAATATTTTATAAATAAAATTTTACATTTTTCAACAGTTAATAGTTAGCGTTTTTTAACAATATATTGGTTTGATTTTGCTATTTTTGACATATTACGAGTTAGAATTTTACATTTTTCAATACTTTATATCTGGATTTGGATATTTTCATGTTTTATGGCCGGATTTTGCTTTTTGTGATTTTTGATGAAAAGGATTTTGCACTTTTTAACAGTTTATAGCAAAATTTGTTACTTTGTAACACTATGTTGATGTTTCAAGACCGGATTTTTGACAATTTTTAAATTAATATTTTACATTTTTAGCCGGATTTTGTTTTTTTTAACAATATTTTGATGTTTTAAGGCCGGATTTTGGCTTTTTTGACATTTTTAAAAATATTTTTACACTTTTTAACAGCTTACAACCGGATTCTGATATTATTTTGATGTTTTAAAGTCAAATATTGTTATTTTATTAAAAGAAAAAGAGCATTTGTTAACAGTAAATGCCGGATTTTAGTGATTTCTGACAGTTGTTTGAAATGTCAAAACTGAATTTTGGTATTTTTGACATTTTAAAAAGCGTTTATCAACCGTTTTTGACCAGATTTTAGGTGTTTTTAAAAATATTTTAATATTTTGGTCTTAATTTTTGACATTTTTTGCTTTTATACTAAACGTTAGTACTTTCTGACAATATTTTTATACGTTATAACTAATGATGCAGCCGGATCCACTTTTTGGCCGGAACCGGATAAAAGAACCATCACCTACAAAAAAACCGGAACCGGACCGGGACCAAATCTAAGACCAGATCACTACAGTTCTGAGCCGGATCCATAAATTAAAAAAAAATGATATATTTACCAACAACGGTATGCAGCGTCTTTAGCAAAAGACTATTTTTTTAAGCTGCAAATTGACTGACCTTTGCGGTCATGGAGAAAATAATATTCCAACATTATAATTTAAGTATTATTAATAATAGTTTGTTTTTTCCTTAGCGTCCTTTATACTGTATATTTAAGTAGGTTTTTTTGGTTATTTTTCAACAATAGGATTAATTCATATTTTTTAGTTATTTATTTCCATTTATTTACAATTAACATCACTAGTTATAATCGGGTTTTGCTAATTTTAACATTTTATAAATAGAGTTTTACATTTTTGTCAGTTTATGATAGATATTCATTTCTTCTGACAATATTTTGATATTTTTGATTAAAAAAAAAAACTTTTTATAAAAAGATTTTTGCAATTTTCAAAAGTTTATAGCCGGGTTTTGTTATTTTTGACGAATGAATAAGAATTTTGCATTTTCTCACAGGTTATAGTCGGATTTTAGTGGTTTCTAACAATATTTTATGTTTTAAGACCTGGTTTTGCTATTTTTGCGTTTTATAAACAAAACTTTTACACTTTTCAACAGGTTATGGCCGGATTTTGTTTTATTTTTGATATTATAACATTTTATGGTTATTTTTGACTTTTCATAATCAGAATGTTGCTTTTTTAACAGATTACGGTAAATTTTGATATATTATTATACGTTATGACTGGATTTTGCTATTTTGAACATTAATTTAATTTTTTAACAGTTTATAACTGGATCTTGTATCTTTCTGACAATATTTTGATCTTTTATAGCAGGATTTTGGTATTTTTGTGATTTTAAGTACACTTTTTTTAGCAGTTTTTGTGCTTTCTGATTTTTGTCAAGATTGGATTTTGGTATTTTTGACTTAATTTGAACAAAATTTTATAATTCAACCGGATTTTGATTGTTTTTGAAAATCTTTCAATATTTGATCACCAAATTTTTGTCTCAAAGCTTTATTTGGCTATTTCTAAATTTTGCACTTTTAAAGCAATTTTGATTGAATTTTGGTTCTTACTAACAATACTTTGACGTTTTAAGGCTGGATTATGTCATTTTTGACAATTTATGAAAAGAATTTTACATTTTTTAATAGTTATGGCCAGATTTTAGTGTTTTAAGGCCAGATCTTAGTTTTTGACTAGTCTTTAGTTTTTTTTTTTAATTAAGAAAACCAATTTTTTACTTTTATAGTAAATTTTTGTATCTTTTGACAATATTATTATACGTTATGACCAGATTTTGACAATTTTGACATTCTAAAATGGAATTTTACACTTTTTGTCAGTTTATAATTAGATAATCAATTTTTCTGACAATTTTTTGATATTTTATAACCGGAATTTGGAATTTTTAATTTTTTTGAAATAAGATTTTTATTGTTTTGTTATTTTTGAGGTTTTATGAATTAGAATTTAGCATTTTCCAACAGAATTTTAGTACTTTCTAACAATATTTTGATGTTTTGAGACTGGGTTTTGCTGTTTTTGCATTTTATGAATAAAATTTTACATTCTTCTTTAGTTTATAGCCGGATTTTGTTTTTTTACATTATTTTAATATTGTTTTTAAAAATATTTTAATGTTTGATACCAAATCATTGTTTTAAAACTTGATTTTGCTGTTTTTAATTTTTTATATATTTTTTTTTTAAATTTTTAAATAACTTTATTTTTTTTTAACAATAATTTAATGTTAGATTTAGCTATTTTAGACATTCTATAAGTAAAATTTTACACTTTTTAACCGATTATGGCTGGATTTTGGTTCTGTCTAACAATATTTTGATGTTTTAAAGCCGGATTTTGTAATTTTTTACATTTTTTGAAAATAATTTAATTTTTAATTTTTATTTTTTAATAGTTTATGGCTAGTTTTTAGTGCTTTAAAGCCAAATTTTGCTATTTTTTAAATGTTTGAATAGAATTTTGCACTTTTCAATAATTTACGGCTGATTTTTGTGCTTTCTGACAATATTTTGATGATTTAATGCTAAATTTTCTTATTTTATTAAAAAAGTTTAGCACTTTTTAACAGTGAATGTCGAATTTTAATTTTATTAACCGTTATTGACTACATTTTGTTTTTTTTTTAAATACTTTAATATTTAAAAATCAAATTTTAATATTTTTTACTTTTAAGATACATTTTGGTACTTTTTGACAATTTTTACACGTTATGAACAGATAAGGCCGGATTTTGTCATTTTAAAAATATTATGATAAGAATTTTACATTTTTTATAATTTATGGGCGGATTTTAGTGCTTTTTGACAATATTTTGATGTTTCACAACCAAATTTTGACATTTTATAAAAAGAGTTTAGCACTTTTTAACAGTTAATTTTAATGGTTTCTAACAAATAATGAATTTTGATGTTTTTGGCATTTAAAAAATAAAATTTAGTATTTATCAACCGTTTTTGACCAAAGTTTGGATCTTTTTGAAAATATTTTAATATTTTAAAACTAAATTCTGATATTTTTACTTTTATGGTAAATTTTGGTACTTTTTGACAATATTTTTATACGTCATTATAGGGTTTTGCTGATTTTAGTACTTTATGAACAGAATTATACACTTTTGTGAATTTATGACTTTTTTTGAAAAAAAAAATTGCATTTTTTATATTTTTGACTTTATGATATTTGTTTAAAACTTTAACGCTGAATATTTTTGACATTTAATAATCAAAATTTTACGCTTTTCAACAATTTTTGGCCGGATTTTGTTGTTTTTGAAAATATTTTATTATTTTATGACTAAACATTTACATTTTATAAATAAAACGTTGCAGTTTATGATCAATCTTGGACTTTGGACAATATTTTTTTACTTAATGGCCGGATTTTGTTATTTTTGGTATTTTATGAATAGAATTTTGCACTTTTTAACAGTTTATGACCGGGTTTTAAATCTTTTTGTTAATATTTTAATATTTTATAACCGGGTTTGCTAAAAACGTCATAATTTTTTTTAATATTCTATTTTTTAAATTTTATGGTCAAATTTTGTTCAAGTTTTGTATTTTGGTGACAATATTTTGATTTTTTACAACCGAATTTTGCTGTTCTTGACTTTTGCATTTTTCAAAGTTTTAGCCAGGTTTTATTACTTTTCAACAACTTTTTAATGTTTAAAAACCGGATTTTGCTATTTTTGATATTTTATAAATAAAATTTTACACTTTTTAACAGTTAATAGTTGGATTTTAGTGTTTTTTAATTATAATTTGATAGGTTAAGGCCGGATTTTGCTGTATTTGACATGTTATGAGTTAGAATTTTACATGTTTTAACGCTGGATTTTAGCGATTTTTAACAATATTTTAATGTTTTATGGCTGGATTTTGCTCTTTGTAATTTCTGATGAATAACATTTTGCACTTTTGAACAGTTTATAGCAAAATTTGTTACTTTTTAACACTATGTTGATGTTTTAAGACCGGATTTGGCTATTTTTGATGTTTTCTAAATTAAAATTTAACATTTTTAGCATAATTTTGGTGTTTTCTAACAATATTTTGGTGTTTCAAACTAGGATTTTGCTATTTTTGACATTTTATGATTAAAATTTTGCATTTTAAATCGTTCATGGCCGGATTTGAGCATTTTCTATAATATTTTAACGTTTCAAAGCCGGATTTTGCTATTTTACACTTTTTATAAACTAGGATTTTATACTGCTTTCAAATTTTTTTTAGATAATTATAAAATTGCATTTTTTTATTTTGCAATTTGATTGGAAAAAAGTATTTTTAAGTGCAGCTTTCAAAAACAAATTGAATAAACATTTATAGGATCGGCTAAAAACATGTAAAAACAAAATTACTTCAGTCGTTGCTTAAAATTTCGTGAGTTATAAAAAAAAATTATACAAAAATTTATAAAAACCGCATTTTTGTTGTGTGGCGCTTTAATTGCTACTTTAATTGTTTCGCCTTCGATTTTCACAAAATATTTTTTATCATTTGCTGTGCTATAATAATGTATTATTATACAAGAAAAAACCGTTTAATTCCCAACCACGTTGTTCCCATTCTCCCTATAGGCCACCTTTTTTTTATCAGCTAATCCCGAATAAATTGGATAGAAAGTTGTATTTACATATCACGGACGAGCAGCACACAGCACTCTCCATCCGGATTAGATTATCCGTAATCACTATAGACACACGTTGCCTTTACGCCGGGATGGAAACCGCCAACGCGCCCCTCTCTAAAATAGCCCCATTCGAATAACATCAATCCACGTCGCGTTTGTTATGTAATTTTTCTACTCCAAAAATTTTGGCACGACTCTAACGCCTTAGTTCTTTATGATTAATGAGAAAGACAAATATTTGTTGAAGCGATTAAAGATATTGCAATAATTGAATATTAAAGAATCGTTTGTAATTTATAGGGGTGTGATTTGGGATATAACACACAAAGGACGAATTCTGCTGGTAGGTTATATTCATTTTAATAGAATCTTTGTCGCGTATAAATGTAGATAGTGACATTATGATGAAAAAATTGCAACTATTCTGTTGCTGTTGTTAGAATTAAAATTTAATGTTATCTTCCTTTGTGCGTCAGATGGTAATAAAGTTTTGTGACCAGAAAATAACCCCGGAAATTGAAAGAAAACATTACGGAAGAAATTTCTTTCTATGTAATGGTATCTTTTATGTTATGCACCTTCTTAAATAAATGGAAAATAAAATTTCTAATATTAATTTGCCGTCCGATTCTTAATTAAATTCGAGGAACGTATACAACCACCGACAACTTTGAGTAGAGTTTTCCAACGGATTAGTGGAAAGTTTCTCGTGCGGACATTCGGATTATGGGCTTATTATATATATTTTTCTCTCTTGGTAACAGACGGCCCCCATTAGCTTGTATTAATCGAATTAATAAAGAAAGGGCAGAGAAAAGAAAAACAGAAAACTGAGAATTAAGATGGATTTTTATGTTTTTTTTTAGATTTGTTGGGAAAGCATATTTTATTTTGATTTAATACTTATTTTTAATTATTCATAGGCTTAAGTAGTTATTAGTTATTTAAGCTTATACATAAGACGTTGGTTACAAACAAATGGAAAAAAAGTTTAATTATAAAATGTAACATGGGAATTTTATGATAAACATTTGCGACTAAATTATGTAAAATTCAAAAATCATTTTTTATTATAACAATGATATGATAGTGTAATTTAAATTACGCATTTCTACTCCCAATTGCGTAATTGAAATTATAGTGAATAGGATAACGCGAGCGTATTTTGTGTTCTAGCAGGCGCGATTATATTTACATGAATGCTTCCATTTGCCTCTTACGCATATCTATAATTGCCACTAATTTTGTAAACTTATCGGTGTGTGTGTGTTACTTTATATATCTTCAAAGTATTTTCAATTAAATGTAATGCACATTTTAATTTAACACTCCACTCAAGCGAGTGATGCTTTAAATGCATCAAAAGAAACGCAAAACTCAGACTAATTGCATTAATTAATAAATTTAATTAAAAAAATACAGTAATTAACAAAATACACATTTTTCTACATGTTTACGCTTAATTAAATTTTAGTAAATATTAAACATACCAATAAAAAAACATGCTTTGTGTGTTGTTAAATACATCGTAAATATAGGGGTGGAAATAGGTTCTATTTTATGTCCGGAGTGTGTTGCAACAGTAACACCTTTCTTTACTAAAGGTTCAACTATGTCGTGAGTTATTTCAGCTTATTAATCCGTGCTTCTAGGTCACGCGAAGTGATGCTGAATATTAAAAGCGTTTCCATCTAATGGAAACATATTTTCTATTTTAGAAGTAATAATGGAACATGGATAAGCCTTGGCCTAAATAGTCATTCAGATTCTATTAAACATTTAAGAGAATGCAATATATTGAATAATTTGAAATATAAATTTTTGATTATTTTCTTCAGAAATAATTTAATTTGACAAAATGAAATTAATAAAATAGCAAAAATACAAATGCAGTAAAAGCCATGGTAGAATTAATTAAATATTAATATTATTATATACATATTAGCAGTAAAAATATTATTCAAAATTATTTAAATCATAAATACAATAAAATATTTACATTTACACGAACTTACACTATAAGCTGCTAGAGTGCAGGTTTGAAACGTACTCGTTTGGTCCTGCAAAGTAGTAAACAAGCCAAGTAGGCAATTCTGTAGCGTAAAATTAAGTGCTTGAGCATATTTTAATTCGGTCGAAAGTTTTACGTACTGCAACGGTTTCTTAAACCTAAAATAACTTTGAGATTGGTTGGTTATATACAGTAAATCAAAAACACTGTGGCCGGTCATTCCTAAGACAAAAGTAGTATGAAAGCGATAAACAACTTTAAATTTAAATTGATTTGAAAAAGAAATGATCTCAAAATGACCAAAATTGCATGATTTTGTTAATAAATTCAAAACTGCGCAGTAACCCGCAGGAATTTTAAATTGGTAATATTAAATTTGGATTCAAAATACATGAATTAATAAGAAAAAAAATTGAAATTAATTTATAAAATTTTATTTGAAGCAGAAATTGTCCCAAACTGGTCCTACTTGCATGATTTTGTTAATAAAATTAAAATTGCGCAGTAGCCCGCAAGAATTTTAAATTGGTAATATTAAATTTGGATTCAAAATACATGAATAAATAAGAAAAAAAATTTAAAACTAATTTATCAAATTTTATTTGAAGCAGAAATGATCCCAAAATGACCCAAATTGCATGATTTTGTTAATAAATTCAAAATTGCGCAGCAACCCGCAAAAATTTTAAATTGGTAATTTTAAATTTGGATTCAAATTACGTATAATATTAAGAAAAAAAAAATAAACTAATTTATAAAAATAAAATTGAAGCAGAAATAATCCCAAAGTAACTAAAATTGCATGATTTTGTTTATAAATTCAAAATTGCGCAGTAACCCGCAAGAATTTTAAATTGGTAATTTTAAATTTGGATTCAAAATACGTATAATATTAAGAAAAAAAAAATAAACTAATTTATAAAAATAAAATTGAAGCAGAAATAATCCCAAAGTAACTAAAATTGCATGATTTTGTTTATAAATTCAAAATTGCGCAGTAACCCGCAAAAATTTTAAATTGGTAATATTAAATTTGGATTCAAAATACGTATAATATTAAAAAAAAAAAAAATAAACTAATTTATAAAAATAAAATTGAAGCAGAAATAATCCCAAAGTAACTAAAATTGCATGATTTTGTTTATAAATTCAAAATTGCGCAGCAACCCGCAAGAATTTTAAATTGGTAATTTTAAATTTGGATTCAAAAAACGTATAATATTAAGAAAAAAAAAATAAACTAATTTATAAAAATAAAATTGAAGCAGAAATAATCCCAAAGTAACTAAAATTGCATGATTTTGTTTATAAATTCAAAATTGCGCAGTAACCCGCAAAAATTTTAAATTGGTAATATTAAATTTAGATTCAAAATAAATAAATAAATTAATAAAAAAAAAGATGAAACTAATTTATAAAATTTTATTTGAAGCAGAAATGGTCTCAAAATGACCCAAACTGCATGATTTTGTTATTAAAATTAAACTTGCGCAGTAACCCGCAGGAATTTTAAATTGGTAATATTAAGTTTGGATTCAAAAAACATATATTAATAAGAAAAAAATTAAAACTAATTTATAACATTTTAATTGAAGCAGAAATGGTCCCAAAATGACCCAAATTGCATGATTTTGTTAATTAAATCAAAATTGCGCAGTAACCAGCAGGAATTTTAAATTGGTAATATTAAATTTGGATTCAAAATACATGAATTAATAAGAAAAAAAAATGAAACTAACTAATAAAATTTTATTTGAAGCAGAAATGGTCCCAAACTGGCCCTAATTGCATGATTTTGTTAATAAAATCAAAATTGCGCAGTAACCCGCAGGAATTTTAAATTGGTACTTTTAAATTTGGATTCAAAATATGTATAACATTAAGAAAAAAAAAAAAAACTAATTTATAAAAAAAAATTGAAGCAGAAATGGTCCCAAACTGGCCCTAATTGCATGATTTTGTTAATAAAATTAAAATTGCGCAGTAACCCGCAGGAATTTTAAATTGGTAATATTAAATTTGGATTCAAAATACATGAATTAATAAGAAAAAAAAATGAAACTAACTAATAAAATTTTATTTGAAGCAGAAATGGTCCCAAACTGGCCCTAATTGCATGATTTTGTTAATAAAATCAAAATTGCGCAGTAACCCGCAGGAATTTTAAATTAATACTTTTAAATTTGGATTCAAAATATGTATAACATTAAGAAAAAAAAAAAAAAACTAATTTATAAAAAAAAATTGAAGCAGAAATGGTCCCAAACTGGCCCTAATTGCATGATTTTGTTAATAAAATCAAAATTGCGCAGTAACCCGCAGGAATTTTAAATTGGTAATTTTAAATTTGGATTCAAAATACGTAAAATATTAAGAAAAAAAAAAAAAAATTTATAAAAAAAAAAATTGAAGCAGAAATAGTCCCAAAGTAACTAAAATTGCATGATTTTGTTTATAAATTCAAAATTGCGCAGTAACCCGCAAAAATTTTAAATTGGTAATATTAAATTTAGATTCAAAATAAATAAATAAATTAATAAAAAAAAAGATGAAACTAATTTATAAAATTTTATTTGAAGCAGAAATGGTCTCAAAATGACCTAAACTGCATGATTTTGTTATTAAAATTAAACTTGCGCAGTAACCCGCAGGAATTTTAAATTGGTAATATTAAATTTGGATTCAAAATACATATATTAATAAGAAAAAAATTAAAACTAATTTAAAACATTTTAATTGAAGCAGAAATGGTCCCAAAATGACCCAAATTGCATGATTTTGTTCATTAAATCAAAATTGCGCAAAAACTCGTAAGAAATTTAAATTAGTAATATTAAATTTGAATTCAATTTACATGAATTATAAATAAAAAGAGTTAAAACTAATTAATAAAATTTTATTTTAAGCAGAAATGGTCCCAAACTGGCCCTAATTGCATGATTTTGTTAATAAAATCAAAATTGCGCAGTAACCAGCAGAAATTTTAAATTGGTAATATTAAATTTGGATTCAAAATACATGAATTAATAAGAAAAAAAAAATGAAACTAACTAATAAAATTTTATTTAAAGCAGAAATGGTCCCAAACTGGCCCTAATTGCATGATTTTGTTAATAAAATCAAAATTGCGCAGTAACCAGCAGGAATTTTAAATTGGTAATATTAAATTTGGATTCAAAATACATGATTTATAAAGAAAAAGGGTTAAAACTAGTTAATAAAATTTTATTTGAAGCAGAAATAGTCCCAAAATGACCCAAATTGCATGATTTTGTTAATAAATTCAAAATTGCGCAGTAACCCGCAAGAGTTTTAAATTGGTAATATTAAAATTTGAATTCAAAATACATGAATTATTAAAAAAAAAAAAAAAAAATTGAAATTAATTTATAAAATTTTATTTGAAGCAGAAATGATGTCAAAATGACCCAAATAGCATGATTTTGTTAATATATTCAAAATTGCGCAGTAACCCGCAGGAATTTTAAATTGGTAATATTAAATTTGGATTCAAAATACATGAATTAATAAGAAAAAAAATTGAAATTAATTTATAAAATTTTATTTGAAGCAGAAATTGTTCCAAACTGGTTCTAATTGCATGATTTTGTTAATAAAATTAAAATTGCGCAGTAACCCGCAGGAATTTTCAATTGGTAATATTAAATTTGGATTCAAAATACATGAATAAATATGAAAAAAAAATTAAAACTAATTTATCAAATTTTGTTTGAAGCAGAAATGGTCCCAAAATGACCCAAATTGCATAATTTTGTTAATAAATTCAAAATTGCGCGGCAACCCGCAAGAATTTTAAATTGGTAATTTTAAATTTGGATTCAAAATATGTATAACATTAAGAAAAAAAAA
This sequence comes from Tachinus rufipes, assembly GCA_963932245.1. Lineage (NCBI taxonomy): Eukaryota > Metazoa > Arthropoda > Insecta > Coleoptera > Staphylinidae > Tachinus > Tachinus rufipes. Next base: position 94,994,473 of record OZ010746.1, read on the forward strand.
AAACTAATTTATAAAAAAAAATTGAAGCAGAAATAATCCCAAAGTAACTAAAATTGCATGATTTTGTTTATAAATTCAAAATTGCGCAGTAACCCGCAAAAATTTTAAATTGGCAATATTAAATTTAGATTCAAAATAAATAAATAAATTAATAAAAAAAAGATGAAACTAATTTATAAAATTTTATTTGAAGCAGAAATGGTCTCAAAATGGCCCAAATTGCATGATTTTGTTAATAAAATCAAAATTGCGCAGTATTCCGCAGGAATTTTAAATTGGTAATATTAAATTTGGATTCAAAACACATGAATTAATAAGAAAAAAAATTGAAACTATTTTATAAAATTTTATTTGAAGCAGAAATGGTCTCAAAATAGCCCAAATTGCATGATTTTGTTAATAAAATCAAAATTGCGCAGTAACCCGCAGGAATTTTAAATTGGTAATATTAAATTTGGATTCAAAATACATAAATTAATAAGAAAAAAATTTGAAACTAATTTATAAAATTTTATTTGAAGCAGAAATGGTCCCAAAATGACCTAAATTGCATGATTTTGTTAATAAAATCAAAATTGCGCAATAACCCGCAAGAATTTTAAATTGGTAATATTAAATTTGGATTCAAAATACATGAATTAATAAGAAAAAAAATTGAAACTAATTTATAAAATTTATTTGAAGCAGAATAGGTCCCAAAATGGCCCAAATTGCATAATTTTGTTAATAAAATTAAAATTGCGCAGTAACCCGCAGGAATTTTAAATTGGTAATATTAAATTTGGATTTAAAATACATAAATTAATAAGAAAACAATTTGAAAATATTTTTAAAATTTTATTTGAAGCAGAAATGGTCCCAAAATGACACAAATTGCATGATTTTGTTAATAAATTCAAAATTGCGGAGTAACCTAAAAGAATTTTAAATTATTGATATTAAATTTTGATTTAAAACACATAATTGATAAGAGAAAAACTTGAAATAAATGTATATAATTTTATTTGAAGCAGAAATGGTCTCAAAATGACCCAAATTGCATTATTTTCCTAATAAACTCAAAATTGCGCAGTAACCCGCAAGAATTTTAAATTGATAATGTTAAATTTAGATTTAAATACATAACCTAATAAAAAAAAAATTTGAATCTAATTTATAAAAAAAAAAGTTGAAGCAGAAATGGTCTCAAAATGGTTCAAATTGCATGATTTTGTTAATATATTTGAAATTGCGCATTAACCCGCAGAAATTTCAAATTGCTGATACAAAATTTAGATCTAAAATAAATAAATTTATAAGAAAAAAATTTGAAACTAATTTATCAAATTTTATTTGAAGCAGAAATGGTCCCAAAATGACCCAAATTGCATGATTTTGATAATAAATTTAAAATTGCTCAGTAACCCGCAGGAATATTAAATTTGGATTTAAAACACATAAATTATTAAGAAAAAAACTTAAAACTAATTAATAAAAATTAATTTAAAGTAGAAATGGTCCTAAAATGACAGAAATTGCATGAATTTGTTAATAAATTCAAAATTGCGCAGTAACCCGCAAAAATTTTAAATTGTTAATATTAAATTTGGATTTAAAATACTGAAAAAAAAAAATTAAAACTAACTTATAAAATTTTATTTGAAGCAGAAATAGTCCCAAAATGATCCAAATTGCATGATTTTGTTAATAAATTCAAATTTGAGCAGTAACCCGCAGGCATTTTAAATTGTTAATATTAAGTTTGGATTCAGAATACTTAAATTGACAATAAAAAAGTTTAAAACTAATTTATATAAATTAATTTGAAGTAGATATAATCCTAAAATGACCTAAATTGCATGATTTTGTTAATAGTTTTAAAATTGCGCAGTAACCCGGAGCAATTTTAAATTTGCAATATTAAATTTGGCTTAAAAATACCGATATTAATAAGAAAAAAACTAAAAATAACTTATTTTATTTGAAGCAGAAATAGTCCCAAAATGACCCAAATTGCATGATTTTGTTAATAAATTCAAAATTGCGCAGTAAAACGCAAGAGTTTTGAATTGGTAATATTAAATTTGGATTCAAAATACATGAATTATTAAAAAAAAAAAAAAATTGAAATTAATTTATAAAATTTTATTTGAAGCAGAAATGATGTCAAAATGACAAAAATAGCATGATTTTGTTAATATATTCAAAATTGCGCAGTAACCCGCAGGAATTTTAAATTGGTAATATTAAATTTGGATTCAAAATACATGAATTAATAAGAAAAAAAATTGAAATTAATTTATAAAATTTTATTTGAAGCAGAAATTGTCCCAAACTGGTTCTAATTGCATGATTTTGTTAATAAAATGAAAATTGCGCAGTAACCCGCAGGAATTTTGAATTGGTAATATTAAATTTGGATTCAAATTACATGAATAAATATGAAAAAAAATTTAAAACTAATTTATCAAATTTTATTTGAAGCAGAAATGGTCTCAAAATGGCCCAAATTGCACGATTTTGTTAATAAAATCAAAATTGCGCAGTAACCCGCAGGAATTTTAAGTTGGTAATATTAAATTTGGATTCAAAATACATGAATTAATAAGAAACAAAATTGAAACTAATTTATAAAATTTTATTTGAAGCAGAAATGGTCTCAAAATGGCCCAAATTGCACGATTTTGTTAATAAAATCAAAATTGCGCAGTAACCCGCAGGAATTTTAAGTTGGTAATATTAAATTTGGATTCAAAATACATGAATTAATAAGAAAAAAAATTGAAACTAACTTATAAAATTTTATTTTAAGCAGAAATGGTCTCAAACTGGCCCTAATTGCATGATTTTGTTAATAAAATTAAAATTGCGCAGTAACCCGCAAAAATTTTAATTTGGTAATATTAAATTTAGATTCAAATTAAATAAATAAATTAATAAAAAAAAGATGAAACTAATTTATAAAATTTTATTTGAAGCAGAAATGGTCTCAAACTGGCCCTAATTGCATGATTTTGTTAATAAAATCAAAATTGCGCAGTAACCCGCAGGAATTTTAAATTGGTAATATTAAATTTGGATTCAAAATACATGAATTAATAAGAAACAAAATTGAAACTAATTTATAAAATTTTATTTGAAGCAGAAATGGTCTCAAAATGGCCCAAATTGCACGATTTTGTTAATAAAATCAAAATTGCGCAGTAACCCGCAGGAATTTTAAGTTGGTAATATTAAATTTGGATTCAAAATACATGAATTAATAAGAAAAAAAATTGAAACTAACTTATAAAATTTTATTTTAAGCAGAAATGGTCTCAAACTGGCCCTAATTGCATGATTTTGTTAATAAAATCAAAATTGCGCAGTATTCCGCAGGAATTTTAATATGGTAATATTAAATTTGGATTTAAAATACATATATTAATAAGAAAAATATTTGAAACTATTTTATATAAACTTATTTGAAGCAGAAATGATTCCAAAATGACCCAAATTGCATGATTTTGTTAATAAATTGAAAATTGCGCAGTTACCCAAAAAAACATTAAATTGTTGATATTAAATTTGGATTTAAGATATATAAATTGGTACGAAAAAAATAGAAAATATTTTATATAAATTGATTTAAAGCTGAAATCGTTCCAAAATGACCCGATCTGTACAATTTTGTTAATAAATTCAAAATTGCGCAGTAACCCGGAAAATTTTTAAATTGGTAATATTAAATTTGGCTTCAAAATACCGATATTAATTAGAAAAAAATTAAAAATAATTTATAAAATTTTATTTGAAGCAGAAATGGTCCCAAAATGACCCAAATTGCATGATTTTGTTAATAAATTCAAAATTGCGCAGTAACTCGCAAAAATTTCGAATTGTTATTATTAAATTTGGGTTTAAAATACATGAATTAATAAGAAAAAAATTGGAAAGTAATTTAATTTTTTTAATTTAAAGCAGTAATGGTCCCAAAATGACAAAAATTGCGTGATTTTATTAATAAATTCAAAATTGCGCAGTAACCCGACGGAATTTTAAATTGCAGATACTGAATTTGGATAAAAAACACCTAAATTGACAATAAAAAAGTTTGAGACTAATTTATATAAAATAATTCAAAGCAGAAATGGTCTCAAAATGACCCAAATTGCATGATTTTGTTAATAAATTTAAAATTGCGCAGTAACCCGACAAAATTTTAAATTGCTGATATTAAATTTAGATTTAAAATACATAAATTGATAAGAATAAAGTTTAAAACTATAAATTATAATAAAAATAAACTTAAAATTTATATAAATGGTTTTAAAGCAGAAATAATCCAAATCTGAAAAAAATTTTGGTTATTTTTGAAAAAAAGATGGCCATATTTTGTTATTTTTTTTATAAATTTTGTAATTTTTAACAGGTTATGCTAAATTTTGGTACTTTCTGTTAATATTTGTTATACTTTATGGCAGGAATTAGATATTTTTAAAATTTTATTTTGCATTTTTTTACAGTTTATGACTTAATTTTGATTTTTTTTATATTATTTAAATATTTTATAGCCAGATTTGGCTATTTTAAAAATTCATGCTTTTTAAAAAAATTTATAGTTTTTTATTTTTATGATTTTACACTTTTCAACAATTTCTAACCACATTTTAATGTTTTAGCTGTTTTTCAAACTTTATTATTAGAATATTGCAGTTTTCAAGACCAGATTGTTGTGTTTTTAAAATTTTATTATAATTTTTACTTTTTCAAATTTTAAATTTTGGCATTTTTCACTTTTTATAAATAGAATTTTGCATTTTTAACAGTTTATGCTAACATTTTGGTTTTTTGTGACATTATTTTAATACTTATTTCTTTTGACTTAAAAAAAAGGTTTTTGCAATTTTTAATAGTTTATAGCAAAATTTATTACAATATTTTAATGTTTTAAGGCCAGATTTTGCTATTTTTGAAATTTTATGAACAGTTTTTATAGCCAGATTTTGTTATTTTTGAAATTAATTTTTTTTTTTTTTTTTAAATTTTCCTGTTAAACTTTGGTACGTTTTTACAATATTTTGATGTTTGATCAGATTGGCAGAGTATCAGTCCAGCATCAATAAAAAAAAACGGTGTATGTTTTTTCCAAATACGTCTGAAAATGTAATTTTTAATAATTTGCAGTAAGAGCCAAAAATTTAAGCTTTATTAACCTCTGATTCTTTAGCAAAACATACTCCTGCAATAACCGTAATAAAGTTTGTTTTTTTTAACATTTATTTATCGACTACTTCTTAATTTTTTTATTTTGCAAAAATGCACTGTTTTTGTTATTATTACAATTAACTACAGTGGAGCGCTGTAACTATTTTAAAATTGTTACACAATTTATAAAAATGCACATGCAATACAGAAATCTTTGCGGAAGAAAGAGATGTGGAGATAGCTGGGTACTGACATATTTTTTATTACTAGTATTATTAGTACATTTGCATGCAAAAATAAATTTAAAACGCGCTAGTGTAGCATAAAATGCGGTAATTTAATTATGTACATGCAAAACATTTATTATGTATAAAAGTGTACGTTTCCGAGTGTATTGTTTTCTTTTTTCGAATTATGCATCCTTCATTTTGGCTATAGGTTTTTCTCTCTCACTGCGCAGAATCTCTTACCACCGTTCACACAGTTTTTGGTGTACTGTAAACAGTATGCATATGCATTCTAAATAGTAATCAGAAATGCAATAAGCATTATACGCCTTTAAACAAGCTGTAGAAGCTTCTTGGCGTATAAGAGACAATTTGAATTATTATTATTATAAATGTATATAATGTATTTATAAACAAATAATTAAAAAAAAAAAAAAAAACTTTCTATGATTATACACTTTTTTTGATTGCGGCAAAAATTTCAATTTTTTATCAAGAAAATAAAACTTGTTGAGTTTAAATACTTCATTTTAAACAATTACAATTAATTATATTACATTTTCCCAGGCCTAATTGTTCCATTACCTAGTAACAAACAAATATAATGAAGTTGATTATTAAATAATCAAATGAAAGTGTAGAATTGAGTGAAAGTGTAAAACAAGTTCTAAAATGGCCAAAGATGTTTCTCAAACCTGTTAATATGGTCTAAAATTATTATTTTTTTTTAAATATTTAAAAAGTGTCAAAAATATTTCTTAAGTCTGTTGATACTGAACAAAATATTCCAAAAATGTTACAAAAGTGTATTTTTTTTCCAAAATTATTAAAAATGGGTGTCGAACGTAAACATCGATTACACCCTTTTTGCACTCGGATTTTTGTGCAGCGATCAAACTCAAAAACAACACAACACTACAGATATCAAGTTGGGGCTGTAAAATCCCTAAAATTTGTTATTTAAATATTTTGCTATATACCCAACTGCATCAAGGCTGATGTGGTACAAACCGAGCTCATTACTGGAAACCTTTTCTAATGCTGTACAATCATCTAAAAGTAGACAGATCAAGTCTTTTACTGAGAAATGCGAGGTTGAACACAAACGTAAGTCTGTCGAAATAGCATAATGCCACCATTGCTAACGCTACGACCACACGACGTGCGTTAAATGCACCGGAGCCTACCCTACTCCAAATGCAAAACTGTTAAAGGCTTTAGTTTACCTCAAACTGAAAGCAACGCTAGAGAGAGACAGTAAACCCAAAATTCCCAAACCACCAACCGAATCAACAACTTTGCTGGCAAACCAGAGTCAGTCAAAAACAGAATAAGATCTTAGTTCAGAGACGTCTAGTATCAACGCACATATTGGTAGCACCTGCATGCAAACTCTATAATAGCCCTTTTACCTGCTAGAGTGAAGTTAAGATGTGCCTGCGGATATACCACATGTTAACTCTGCAACTATCTTCTCAGCGCAGACAGATGAATTTAGGAGTATAGCATAGTGCAGATGGCAAAAACGGGATGCAGACAAATAACTATTTGGAGGCCACAAACAGTCAATACAAAACCTTGTCGGAAGCTATTTATAATATTTCCACAGTAAAGTACAAGTTTAATACCAGACTATGTCCTCAAAATAATCCAACTACTACAAATTCTCAACGACAACCCTGACTATGCAGTAAACACAAATGTACTAATTTTGGAATTAAAACACACACCAATAAACGGGGTTTTTTCTTGCCAAAAAAGCGATCCATAATTCAAATTAGGAACAACACGCGCTATGGGGCATAGCACCAATCGCTCTCTAAATTGCTGTTTAAGATAGGCATTTAAACAAACCTAAACCGCAACCTAAGGAACAATCACAGATGCCTAAAGGCTTTTCTATACCTAGACGACACCATTGGTTATAAACCGGTAGACACAATTATGCAAAAAAATTTTGAATATTTTAGAGGAGACTTATTGGCAGGTTCAGGTTGTTTAAAGTGTTTTGTCTTTAACAAACCGCTTCCAGGTTCTTCCTGCATAGAAAACCATGGTGCTATTTATTTACCCGACCTACAACAACAAGAACCATTCAATAGATGTGAGACAAAATACCTGTCCCTAAGCAGCAGCATTTTGGGGCATTAAAACCCAAAATTTTAAACCTGATTTACTTTAAGCAATCCAAAGAAGATCAAAAGGTAAAGTTATAACCAAGTTAAACCAAAAGACTCCAAATTTTACTAAGATTTACCTCAGCAAAAGGTGCCTAATTGAAACGTCAGCTACATGAGCTCGCAACAAAACCCAACCAATAATAATTTATTCAAATACCAAGTCTATGGAACAATACTTGGGCAATAATAACTCAAAACCTGACAACCCTAAACAGACCAAACTGCAACACACCAACTAGACTTCAAAGAACCAAGGTATGGTAGCATGTGATTGCTAAAGCATGACACTAACACCAACAATTATAAACGTAATTCAACCGTCATGGAAGGAGTCTAAGCCTCAGTACGAACAACTCATAAGTAAACTTGGATCCATTTCAGCAAAAAATGCCTCCAGTGTTTGACCACGTCTTGTGTAAGCCAATTTAAGGTCATCAACAGAGAACTAAAGAAGATCTCAAACCCAAATTAGCACTAAGTCTAAAATGCATTTCCAAACAGCTTTAAGCCCATTTAAGGAAGAAAACATGCTGCCAACAACTCACTACAAACCTGCAACTACCAAAAGACCTCTGCTACAATCATAGACTCTTAATTTTATTACAAACTTACATCAATGCCTGCACCGGAATGTATAAAAAAGTAGGAGCGTAGTTTGTATTGGTGTCATTTACCCACCCACCCAAGTGTTTGTGATTAGGAAATAACATATTTTTCACTTTAGCAATATTTCTGAAACTATAATACATAAGAGGGTAAACGTCAATTGTCAAAAACATGCAATAGTAGAATTGACGATAAATTTTTTGACAACAAACACTTGGGTGGGTGGGGAAAAACTAAAAGTATAAAAAGTGGGCAAGTAGTTTGTATTGGTGTAACCCACCCATCCGCTCAAGTGTTTGTAATCAGGAAATTAAACATTTCTCACTATTGCAATATTCCTGAAATTATGATAGACAAAAGGGTAAACGTCAATTGTCAAAAATATACGTCAGTAGGATAAAAAATCACTTGGCTGAGTAGGCAGAAGTGTTTGTTATTAAAAAACCTGAAACAACTTCTTCTTCACCCATTATTGAAACATCTGACATTAACTCTCTCAAATGTTATAAAAGAAAGAACACTACCGGTGATTGATGAGCAAATCCTTGAACAACAGACACTTGGGTGGGTAGGCGGGTCACAGTAGTCTAACAATTGAGCATGACTGTATAAATAATGTTCCCGCTCACCCACCCAAAAATTCGTTATAAAAAAAAACTTGTAATAACCTTTTCCTCACTCATCATTGAAACAACTGAGATTAACTTTCTCAAATGTTTTGAAAGAATGAACATCACTGGTAAAGATAAGCAAATCTTTGGACAACAGACACTTGGGTGGGTGGACTGGTCACAGTAGTGCAACAATTGGGCGCGACTGATTATTATTTTTGCCCAAGTATTCGTTATTAAGAAATTTTTATCAACTTCCTCCTCACTCATTATTGAAACAACTGACATTAACTCTCTCAAATGTCATAAAAGAAAGAACAAAAGACACTTAAGTGGGTGGTCGGGCCACAGTAGTCCAATAATTGGACGTGACCATTTAAATGTTGTTAGGAGTATTGAATAAGAGAGTTGGGAAAACGCGTCCATTTACTGTAAGTGAGTTAGGTTAGATTTGTTTTGGTTCTTACTTGAGACAGTTCAGGAAACAATTAAAATAATTTATAGTAGTGAACAAATAAATCTGGGACAACTTTTTTTATAAACTCTCAATTTTATGTGAACACATAAATCTGGGACAATACCTTTGTTGCCGTTTCCTAAATCAAGTTAAGATTATTTGAAAAAAAATATTTTTGTGAATGTAAAAGTTTTTTGCTAAATGCAATCTAAAAAAAATCTAGTTTATTTTAGATTTCTTTTAAAATGTTTCTAAAACCAAAAAGCTAGGTAGCTTACTAGAACTTTTTAATGTTTAAGTTCTACAACTAATGAATAATTTGATCGTTACTTAAAGATCATGCTGACAGAATTAAAAAAAGAAACTTTAAAATTTATAAGTTGATAATGTTACTTACAAAGTTCAAAAATGAATAAACTTAAATCTTATCCATAATTAGTACAATCATATAGCTTTATTTAATATTTAGTTTAAAAATATTATTTTTTATAATTTAAAATCTTATATAACCTTTCTAGAACAAGTATGTTGGCACACGTTACGGTTTTCCAGATTTTAAAAACTTGTTCCGAATATAATTACATTGCAAACTTACGATTTTTTCCGAGCACGTGTGTAGCATTAAATCCTAACACACGTTATGTGTTTAATAAAATTTAGTGTTTCTAAAATTGAATTCATGAATGTAAAATCAAACATTTCTTTGCGTTTTATTTTTACCAAACACTGTTTTCATTTGAGTTGATTTCAAAGACATATAATATTGACACAATAATGTTTCAATACCTTTATATACACGATACTCAATAGTTCCTGAAACAATACAGGTGCCGCTTTCGTATCGATTTTAATAGCAGCTACATCATCGACAATTCAGTTAATTAAAGCCCGGCAGGCACAGACATATAACTGCAATGGAATGGAACGTGATTTATTAACACTTCCAATTTTTCTAACTTAATTACCCACTATTACATTTATCTTCATTATTTAAGTGATTAATAAAATGGTTCTGTAGATAAATAACACAATTTAACAAAACATGATATAATTGGGTCAATAAATTTTATTTTTAGCCAAAATTAATTAATAATTCATTTTAGTTTTCTTTTGTTCAAATCGATTGAAACTTTGCTTCCTAATGGAAACTCTACATCAATGTCAGATTTTTTCCGCCAAGCCAAGACATCACTACAGATTTTCATTAAAAAGTTTTTAACGTATTAACCGGTACGTCACTTTGTGTTGTTAACTTTCATGCAAAGTTTCACAATATAGGTAAACCAAAACTTTAATTAATTTTGATTTTGATAATTTGTTCTATTTTTGGTGAGGATTAAATTGTATTGTTGGATGGAAAATAATCCTCCATTTCATATTTCCTATTGTTGGTAATGTACAATGGCCTTTTCACGAAGAAAGAAATAACACACGAGTCGAGCTTTAAAAGATAAATAGCAGCTTAATGTAAGCATGTTGACAAATGACGAGTGCGGTTTCAGATATGCTAGAGTTGGGAAACTCGAAACCAACGGTTGGAGTTATTACATGTAGATATTTCCTAAAAAACTTGTCTCGCATACTTTTTGTCTAAATTAAATTTATTTACAAAACGCTTCGCATATTTTCTAGCTGCCTCTATAAGAATGTAGTAGGAATTTATAATTTAGAAAAGCATTACTTTTGCTGTTTATTTTAAATAATGAAATATTAAGAAAAATGTAAATGGTTTTTTAAAAAGTGCATAATGATAAATTAGCCTATTTTAAGTTAAAATTAAAAAAATACTTAATTTAGTTTTAAGTTCCATATAAAAGTAATTTATTTTTATTATAAGCAAACAAATTCTAATAAATCTGAATATGTTCCTAAACCATTCTCCATTTGTAACGATTCCAATCAAAAGTTTCAGCGCGTTATGTTTCCTTAACGGTGTAAACTTTGCATATAAAAACTGAAAAAAAATTGGAAACTGTAAATCCAACTTGAATTATTATAATACTTACTAGGGGATGTTATTTATATATTTTTTCACATTGCATTAACGTAAAAGTGAATTGCCCAAGTTTATTTAATGCTACGCGTCGAGGTTGGACGATAAATTAGAAATTGCGTTTTTCTTGCGAAAAAAGGACTCCTTAATATGAGTTATGGTTGTGGTTTGCAAAGTAGTAAAAAAAATAAACGTTAGTTATAATGCAAAAAGTTTTATTTATTAGCTTTTAATGTAATAAGATTCTGATGATATTGCTGAATATGTATTTAAAGATATTGCGTGGATAATTTATTAAAGAGTAATAAATAAAATTGATCAATCATTATTTGTATAAACAATAATTTTTTTTTGGCAATCTGAAAATATCTTTACGTCTGTTTTAATAGTTTTTCAAAATATTAATAAACAATATTTTGATAATTTTGAAATATCTTCCTGATTTTTTGGAATTTTGTAATGAAATTTTGTACACTTTTAACAATCATTGCTTAACATATTTTAATTTTTTAAGTTTTTTTATTTGTTTTAATATTTTTTCAAATTACCGATAATTTTAAAAATTTTGAAATATCTTTTAGGTTTTTTGGAATTTTGTAATGAAATTTTTAACGCATTTTTAACATTGATTATTTAACATATTAATAAAATTTTTGGTTTTTAAAAAATTCTCTACGTTTGTTTTAATAGTTTTTCAAAATACCGATAAACAAAATTTTGAAATTTTTTATATATTTTTTAGATTTTTTGAAATTTTGTATTAAAATTTTATACACATTTTCAACAATTATTGTTACACATTAACAAAATTTTTAAATTTAAAAAAAAAATTACGTCTGTTTTAATAGTTTTTCAAAATACTGAAAATTTTGAAATATCTTTTAGATTTTTTAGAATTTTGTAATGAAATTTCTTACACGTTTTCAACAATTATTGTTTAATATATTTACAAATTTTATATTTTTCAAAATTTCTATGTTTTAACAGATTTTCAAAATACCGATAAACAAAATTTTGAAAATTTTGAAATAACTTTAAAATTTTTTGAAATTTTGTAATAAATTTTTTTACGCTATTTTAACATTGATTTAAAATATTAACAAATTTTTTGAATTAAAAAAAATCTATACGTTTGTTTTATTAGTTTTTCAAAATACCGATAAACAAAGTTTTGAGAATTTTGAAATATTTTTTAGATATTTTGAAATTTTGTAATGAAATTTCTTACACATTTTTAACAATCATTAGTTAACATATAAACAATTTTTTTTTTAATTTCTATAAGTTTGATTTAATAGTTTTTCAAAAGACCGATAAACAAAATTATAAAAACTTTGAAAAATCTTTTAAATTTTTTGGAATTTTGGCAATCATTGTTAAATATATTATAAAAAATTTTGTATTAAAAAAAATTATAGGTTTGTTTTAATAATTTTTCAAAATACCGATAAACAAAATTTTGAAAATTTTGAATTAACTTTTAAGTTTTTTGAAATTTTGTAATAAATTTTTTTACGCTATTTTACATTGATTATTTAACATATTAACAAATTTTTGAATTAAAAAAAATCTATACGTTTGTTTTATTAGTTTTTCAAAATACCGATAAACAAAATTTTGAAAATTTTGAAATAACTTTTAAATTTTTTGAAATTTTGTAATAAAATTTTTTACGCCATTTTACATTGATTATTTAACATATTAACAAATTTTTTGAATTAAAAAAAATCTATACGTTTGTTTTATTAGTTTTTCAAAATACCGATAAACAAAATTTTGAGAATTTTGAAATACTTTTTAGATATTTTGAAATTTTGTAATGAAATTTCTTACCCATTTTTAACAATCATTAGTTAACATATTAACAAAAAAAAATTTTAATTTCTATAAGTTTGATTTAATAGTTTTACAAAAGACCGATAAACAAAATTATAATAATTTTGAAATATCTTTTAAATTTTTTGGAATTTTGGCAATCATTGTTTAATATATTATCAAAAATTATGTATTAAAAAAAATTATAGGTTTGTTATAATAGTTTTTCAAAATTCCAAAAAACCAAAATTTTGAAAATTTTGAAATAACTTTAAAATTTTTTGAAATTTTGTAATAAAATTTTTTACGCTATTTTAACATTGATTATTTAGAATATTAAAAAAAAATTTGAATTAAAAAAAAATTTTATACGTTAGTTTTATTAGTTTTTCAAAATACCGATAAACAAAATTTTGAGAATTTTGAAATATTTTTTAGATATTTTGAAATTTTGTAATGAAATTTTTTACACATTTTTAACAATCATTAGTTAACATATTAACAATTTTTTTTAAATTTATATAAGTCTGATTTAATAGTTTTTCAAAAGACCGATAAACAAAATTATAAAAATTTTAAAATATCTTTTAAATTTTTTGGAATTTTGGCTATTATTGTTAAATATATTATCAAAAATTTTGTAGTAAAAAAAAAATTATAGGTTTGTTTTAATAGTTTTTCAAAATACCGATAAACAAAATTTTGAAAATTTTGAAATATTTTTTAGATATTTTGAAATTTTGTAATGAAATTTCTTACATATTTTTAACAATCATTAGTTAACATATTAACAATTTTTTTTAAATTTATATAAGTCTGATTTAATAGTTTTTCAAAAGACCGATAAACAAAATTATAAAAATTTTGATATATCTTTTAATTTTTTGGAATTTTGTCATCAAAAATTTTGTATTAAAAAAAAATTATAGGTTTGAAAATTTTAAAATAACTTTTAAATTTTTTGAAATTTTGTAATAAAATTTTTTACGTTATTTTAACATTGATTATTTAACATTTTAACAAAAAAATTTATTTAAAAAAAAACTGTCTGTTTTAATAGTTTTTTAAAATACTGATAAAGAAAGTTTTAAATATTTTGAAATATTTTTCAGATTTTTTGGAATTTTGTAATGATTTTTTTACGCTTTTTCCACAGTCATTGTTTAACATATTATATATGCACACAAACATATATATATATATATGTCATCTTTAGGCATTCCTTTATACACGGTAATTTGTTTATGTGATTAGTTTGAACGGTTTGCAAACTGTCCAAATCGTAGATTGGAACAAACCTATAGACAATTTTATTGTTTCGGTTCTACAAGCCTTGTCCATGATACAGCCAAAGACAAATTTGAATAAGTATTTCTGTGTTTATTAACACAATTGGTAATGTTAATAATCAAACGAACTGCTGTGGCTTCAGCTAGTGCAATTTAATATTGTACACCAGAGTTTTGCTATTTTATAAAATTAATGAATTTTTTACATCTTTCAGACTGGATTTAGGAGCTTTCTGGCAATTTTGTAATGTTTTATAACCGGATTTTAAATTTTTAGTGTATACAGATGTTGGCATCAGTACTATGACCGTGTACAAAAGTATTTATCAAAACAGAAAAGTTTTTTTTTTGTCGAATGTGCAATAGTTAAGACAGTTTTAGCAATTTTTGTGTTTTTAATTCTAAAAAAATAGATGTTGGCATCTATACCGGGTACAAAAATATTTATCAAATCAGAGAAGCTTTTGATTTGTTGGGTGCAATAATGATAAAAAAATTTATGTTACAAAATAAAGTAAATAATTATTTTAGGAAAAACTTAATAAATTGTGAAACAATTTGCAGTTAATTTAAAGTGAATTAAAATAAAATATGCTACAAAATTAAATTTGGGCGGGTGGACGGGAATACATTTTATAAATATTGAGTCGGTAGTTTGATACAGTGTTCCCGCCCACTCAACCAAATGTTTGTCGTAAAGAACATGATAGATACTATCACCTCTCGTCTTTCTACTCCTAACAATTATGACAAAATGACTGACAGATGTCATTAAACTTAAAGAAGGAGTTGACGTAATCGATTTCTTAATAACAAACACAAGGGCGGGTGGGCGGGAACACAGTTTATAAATATTTGGTTGGTAGTTTGATACATTGTTTCTGTCCGCCCTCCTAAGTGTTTATCATAAAGAAAATACTATCATCTCTTGTGTTCTTACAGCTAACAAACATGACAAAATGACTGACAGATGTCGTTAAACTTGAAGAACGAGTTGGCGTTATCAATTTCTTGATAACAAACACTAGGGCGGGTGGGCGGGAACACAGTTTATGAATATTAGGTCGGTAGTTCATACAGTGTTTCCACCCGCCCGCCCAAGTGTTTGTTATAAAGAAAATGACAGATACTATCACCTCTCATGTTCCTACAGCTAACATACATGACAAAATGGCTGACAGATGTCATTAAACTTAAAAAAAGAGTTGACGTAATCAATTTCTTGATAACAAACTCTAATTTATGTTTGTGTCAAATTGATAGCTGTTAAAACAGAAAAAGTAACAAAAATGATGCCTAGGGTATAAGAAAAGCATCTGACATTAGTAGCCACTTTAATTGGGTTATACGTAGCTCTATTGTGGAGTGAAATTTAAAAAATAATTAATATGATGGACTGCTGAGGTTAGACTCACTACCATATGTCAATGACTTAGCAACTGTAGTAGTTTATAAGACAGCAAAAAAAGTTCAAGTGGTCTTTGTGCTCCAGGTCTTTGACTATTTGGTGATGTTTCATTTTTGTTACGTGCTTGTTCCATGTTCTTCTTCTTTGTTTTATCCATCTAACTATATCTTGCAAGTAGCATCTTTGTTGTACTTCTGTTAAAGAGTCTTTAAATAAACTTTAAGGTCTGTTGGGTATAGAAAACAATCCCGACTACAAACAATAAGGCCGACGTTGGACAACATACGCCGCTAGCAAGCATGAAGTAAAAAAAAGTGACGGAAAAGAGGTCTTTTAGATAAAACTGAAGTAGATAATGAAACAAATAGAGATGTAATGAACAAAATGATTTTCTAAATTGTATTAAGAAAGGAAAAAAAATCAGAGATTATTAACTGCACTACATACTACTACTTTGCTTCAGAAAACAGGTAACAATTTATACTAAAGAAACAAAAAAAGCATTTCCAATGTTTATCAAGTACTTCTACATCTTTTGTAGTATTTCTAAGGCAGTGCTAGATTTTTTGATCTTTCAGAAACGGGTTTTGAAGTAAACATTTAATTTTGCAATTTGCATCTTATTTGTTTGGAAAATTTGTACCAAATTGGTCAAATTGTATACTAAACTGTCAAAAAATGTATTGTTAATTTACAGTAATAATTTATGTTGACATAATTATAGCAGATCTGTCAAATTGTATTCTAAACTGTCAAAATGTTATTAAACTGTCAAAAATATTACTATATTTATCAAAAATTACTAAAACTGTCAAATAGTTTTCAAGTTAGTATAAATTTGCCAAATCTATTAAGTGGGATTTTTAACTGTTCAAAATCTTACTACAACTGTCAAAAATTTACTAAAAACTTACTAAAATTATCATACAATTTATAGCAATGTAATAAAACAAATACAATCCGCCTGATATGTTGAACTGAATCCAAATCTAGCAAAAAAACACTATTTCATACTTTAAATTTCAAAAAATTTGTTACAGATATCATAAAGTTATTAAAAAATGTTGTTCAAAAACTGTCAAAAAGTTTACTGCAATATAATAAATTAAATTGTGTTTTAAACAGTTAACAGTATTACTAAATTTGTCAAAAATCTATTCAAAATGTCATAAATTTGGTAAATATGTCAAATTTGATTCAAAATTGTCAACAACCTTACTACGTCTTTTAAAACTTGTCAAAAAATATTTTAAACTGTCAAACTGTTTGCAGTAACGTATAATAACATTATAACTTTGCAGATTTGTACAAAATTTGTCAAAAATTACTACATTTGTCAAAAACTGTCAAATGTTTATTGTAAAAAGTTGGCAAAAAAGTAGCAAAACTATGAGAAAAGTTAGCAACTGTTAGTAATGAACAGATTTAATTTAAAACTAAATCGGGAATATCATTTGGGTTACGCAGCATCAAAATTGTTTAATAGAATCACGTCTAATTATAGTTTTTTAGGAGCTCATTCGTGTCTTTTGTAAATTGCATCTAGATCTTAGGTAAATAAAATACCCAAATTTTTAATACATTTTTGTTTGGGCTCCAATTGCATGAATGGCAACTTTAATTTTGTGTTTTAAGACATCAATCGTCTCTGGATGGTTAGCGTAACACTTATCCTTAAAGTATCTATACAAAAAAAAAATCCAACAAAGCCAAATCATAGCTCCTAGGCGGCCAATCAACATTTTGGCTGATTATTTGATTTCTAAAAACAGCGCGCAAAAAATTGATGGTTACGTTAGCTGTATGGGAAGTAGCCTGTTGAAACTAAATGTCATCCATTTTATACTCTTCAATTTTTGGATATAAAATTTGTTTAGAATGGTACAGTACCGTTTGCTATTGACGGTAACAGTGTTTCTTTGCTTTTTTTTGAAGAAAAATGACTATATAGTTCCACCAGACCAAAAACTACACCAAACGGTTGTGGATGTACAGGGTGCGCCAGAGAAACTTACTTATTTGAAAAAACTCCCGAGCGTTGAGTTGGGCGAGGAAGGGGTCGAGAGGGGGGCGCATCTGGAGGGGGAAGTCCCCAAGTTTGTTTCTCCCTCCAGTCAGTTGCCATCATGTTCTGGTCTAGAGAGTAGCGGGCCTTCGCCGTCGAGAGCTTCTTTTCTAACGGTCGCTCACTTGTTGCTACGCAACGTGCCTTCCGCGCTCGCTTTGAAATTCCTCCTCACAGACTCGTTCCTGGCCGTAATTCGATTCTGTCGTGGGTTAACTCATTTCGGAAGTGTGGAAGTGTCGCTAAACCCAGAAATGGACTTCAACGGACCAGCAGAACTCCGGAAAATATCAAAAGAGTGAGGTTGTGCGTTCTCCCCGGCGTTCGGCTCGCAAACACGCAGCTGCTATGAGAATTTCTGACACCACTGTTCGACGAATTCTCCATCAAGATCTTCAATTTCATCCCTATAAATTGGCTGTTGTGCAAGAATTAACTGAACGCGATTTTGTTGCTCGTCAAAATGCTGATTGACAACCTGCCTGAAGACGCGGTAGTTTTTTCCAGTGACGAGGCTCACTTTCACATTTCCGGCTGCGTCAAC
Organism: Tachinus rufipes; assembly: GCA_963932245.1. Classification (NCBI taxonomy): domain Eukaryota; kingdom Metazoa; phylum Arthropoda; class Insecta; order Coleoptera; family Staphylinidae; genus Tachinus; species Tachinus rufipes. The sequence continues at coordinate 95,012,834 of OZ010746.1, forward strand.
AAGCAAAACATGCGTTATTGGAGTGGTGTAAATCCGCGTGAACTTCACCAGAAACCACTTTATTGTGAACGAGTTACTGTCTGGTGTGCAATGTCGGCAATGAAAATAATTGGTCCTTATTTTTTTGAAGAAAACGAACGCGCAGTTACCGTGAATGCAGCTCGTTACAGGAACATGATCGAGGAATTTTTTCTTCCAAGTCTCGAAGAAATAAACGTTATAAACGTGTGGTTTCAGCAAGATGGAGCTACAGCACACACAGCACGAGACTCAATAAAATTTTTCAGAGGCGACCTCCAATGGCCGGCACGCTCTCCAGATTTGAATCCGTGCGATTTCTTTTTATGGGGTTATTTGAAATCCCTGGTTTATGTTGATCGACCACGGACTATAGCACACCTCAAGAACAACATTTGCCATTGCCAACATACCGATTGATATGCTGCAAAGTGTAGACACAAATTTCAAAAATTGACTTAATCAGTGTATGCGCAATGGGTTCGCCATTTACCCGATGTCATTTTCAAGATTGCATGAAAAAAAATTGGGATATTGTATTCTCAAATAAAAAAAGAATTAAAACAATAACTGAAGTACTTTTGTTTTTATTGACTTTTCAAATAAGTAAGTTTCTCTGGCGCACCCTGTATAAGCTGTTCTATAATTGTGTGTAGATTTTCTAATTCCCAAATGCAACAATTTTGCTATTTGACATAGCCTTCATCAAAATTCTCCAAACGATCTTTTCCCCATTGGGCAAACTGAAAACGCATCGGATGATCATGAGGCTAAATTTTGTAGGTCTTTAAACCGAGGTTTTTATGCACAATTCTCCTCAGAAAAGTGCGACAAATGTTCAGTATCTGAGAACAATGACGAGTTAATCTTGATGCATGTTCACGCACACTCAGAGCAACAGCATTCATTTTTTTTACTGAACGCACTGAATCAGAACGTGAACGTGTTGTTTTATCTACTAACAGTCCAGTTTTGCAAACTTGCTTTACAAATTTGTCCACAAACTGCGTTAAAGGTACTTCTTTTCTATCAAATTTGTTTTGTAATTTTCTTTTTGTTTGAGTAGACGACTCACCACTTTAAATGTCAAACATAAAACTAAATTTTGTCAACTTATAAATGTCCTACTATTAATAAATGTAGCTAAAAATGCATTTATTTCTATATTTGCATGTTTTTATTTATAATACACAATAAAAACAAAATATATTTAAATTGTAACTTATTACTAAACTGTTAACATTTGTACATTTTCTAGCAATTTTTGTTGGATCTTTTAGTTCATTTATTAATAAATTAACATAGAAAACGTTTATTTACACTAGTTTCAAGTTAATATCAAAAATATTATCTGAAGTCTGAAAACGAGTCTAGTGTTGGCACATAACATAGAAAAGCTTTTACGATTTCTTTTATATATTTTTTATGTATTTACCCTTATTTTTTCAATTGCAAGAAGACGCTCTTCACATTTAAATGTTGTATGCAAAGACATTTTGTTTAATCATTGTTTGCTATAAAATTCAATTAAATTCAATAAACACAATGGAAAGACGAAGGAATATAAAACGGAGCCACTGAAACGGCAAATTAGTCCTAATGAATGAAGTCAAATTAGAGAAAATATTTCAAGAATCTTAAAGCTTAAATTAGTTGCAAATTCATTCAATAGGGTAATATTCTTTCAACAATTAATTGAATTTTTAATACGTCTCGTATGCGAAATACCGCATTACAAAAGCTCTTGATGTTTGTTTGTAAAAAGATCTTTTTAAACTTTTTTCTAGAGCTCTTGAGTATCATGTAAAACGAAATAAAATTCTATGAATTCACCTTATTAAAATTTCTTTAATTATAATAAAGTACAGGTTTTTTTAATATTTTATTGAAAGGGTTCCTTTTATTACTCCCAGTTTCCATTTCGCAATTCCAATCCTGCTGCATTCAATTTACCCGAATGCCTGCAAAGTGCTTTTCCATAAACAAATATGAATTGAAATGTTTGCCCCATTGTGTCCGCCATATTTTTATATAATGCATTGCTGTTAACGTTTTATACAATGCCCAACGTATATTTCAAATTTGTTTCGAAATATTAAACTTAAAAAGAAAAAAGTTTAAAATTAAATTTTTATATAAAAGCTTGCAGAATTATAAAGCGTTAAGAAATTTATGGAAATTTAAAAATATTAAATTTATGTGTCTATTAATATGTAGATTTGAAGTGATTTGAATAAAAAATTTCAGTAGAAACTATTTTAACATAAATAACAGTTTTGAGGTGTGGGGATTCTTTTTATAAGCTTGAAATTATTTATATTGATTTTGTTTGGAAACTATTACATTTTTTCGTGAACTAAAAAGTATTAAAATGTCAATTGAAAAACTTTACATTAAAGAATTATTATTAACTAGTTTTTGGCAAATATATAATTAACGACTTTGAAAAGTATGAAGTTAGCAACGTAAGAGAATATTTGTTTGTATTACCGTCCGATGATAGCTTTGTAAAGGTAGAAACTAGTTTAATACATGGGCAAGTAAAATCAATCAGAATTTTTTTGTAGAACCTAAATTTGGGGCCATTTAAGTCTATACCCTGTCTATAAGCCGGAAAAGCTATAAAACCATGTTTTTGTTCTCAGTAGACTGCGCAAAAAAAGAGCATTTTTTAAATTTTTTTTAACCGCCAAAGTTGACTTATTTTGATGTAAATTAATTGGAAAATATAAATTTGTTCTGTATATTTGAGTTTTAACTTAAAAAATCTGCAAAGGCCTATTCTTCAACATAAACTCTTAGAAATACACGTTTAACCGCGCTCAGAAGAGCAATACACCAAAAATTATTAAAAAATTGAATTTTGGGAACAATTTAACATAAAAAATAGTCAGTGTTGTACTCATTAGCCGTAGAAAAATCCATCTAGAAAGAAATAATTACACAAAATGCATTAAAAATTAATTATTTTTTCATATTTACAAAAAGTATTATAACCACACTAGCGTGTGGTTTAAAACTTTTTTTAACCAAATTTTGATAAGGGCCGGGCGGATTTATGTTTGAATGCCAAAAATAGTAATATTCTCAAATTTTGGCGCCGATAGATCAAGTCTAAATTTGTGCCGCAAGCGCAAAAACTATCAAATAAAAAGTAAAATAGCCCAAAATTGGTTCAAGCGACAAAAGTTGTCTGTGTTAAACTTTTGAAATAAACTTAAAAAAATATAAATCAAATATTATAAAAAAAAAATTAAAAAAAAAAAATAAGTAAAGAAAAAATTTACAAATTTTTTTTTTTTAGGTAAAATTTTCTACGCCAGATAAGCACAAAACTGACTATTTTTCATGTAGAATTGTTTGCAAAACTCAAACTTTTAATAATATTTGGTGTATAGTTTCTCTGAACGCTGCTAAATGTGTATTTCTAAAAGTTTATGTTAAAAATGGGCCTATTTTTGCAGTTTTTTTGAGTTTTAGACCTTTAAGACCCAAATACATAAAACAAATTTACATTTTCTAATTAATTTACATCAAAATACGTCAACTTTGGAAGTTGAAAGATATTTAAAAAATGCTCCTTTTTGACCAGTCCACTAAGAACAAAAACATAGTTTTATGGCTTTTGCTGCTTATAGACAGGGTATAAACTTGAAATGGCGTCAGATTTGGATTTTACGGAATTTTTTTAATTGATTTCACTAATAAATTTTGCAATTTTTACACAAAAATGCACGTTACAAGTTAAAAAACGACAAAAAAACTTTAAAAAAAATTTGAATTTTTTAAAGGGTTTTATACTTTTATGAACCGATCAAAAGACTACTATTAAGTTATAGAAACTGAAAAGAAAGCTAAAGCAAATAAAACATTAAAATTAGGTTTTTGAGGACTTGCGTATCCAAACTATCTGCTATTTTAAAATTATATGAGCATATGTACTGATTGGCAATAAAACCAAATATTTTGTCGGTTGCTGAAGCAAAACCTTTTGAGCCACGGACTTCCGGTTTAGGGGAAATTTAGATGAGTCTGTTAGCTAGCCTCAGGAGCAATTACGTTTTTCCCCTTTACCGTTTAGTGCCGTTCGAAGCGCAAAATAATTATGTTTTTGGTGTTTATCTTAAAACTGAGAGATAATGCTAAAAATATTAGAGTCGGACCCTCAAAACTGTAAAAAAACGTAGATTTACTTTTTGCTTCCCTCTTCTTTTCTATATTTTATTTCTATCAATTTTTTTTAACCTCCAGACTTTGGGTTTGCAAGATCTGCCAGGGTCTGATGGCTTGCTATAGAAGCATCCGCGTTCCTCTACGCCGGCTAGAAATATGTTTATTCCACATTTTTGAGTTATGAAAATTTACCGAAAAACCCGCTTCTAGTTAGACGATGAAATGTTGAAAATATTAAAACGCCGATTCCGGAATTGTAATCAATGGTCCACATTACTTCTGAAATCAAAAGAATTACAAACATTGGTCTACATTTGCCACCGGTTTGGCTTGGAACAAATAAAAAAAAAACGACAAGAGATTCAAGGTATTTGTTAAAATGTTGGCTTTAAACGGCAAAAAATTTAAACCGGCAGCTCAGCTTGTACCGCCCCAGGTTCCGCCAGCCTCTCAGACTACCGCTCAGCTTGCAGGTTTCCGCAAATCTGCAGCATCATCAGTAAACAGTTTTGCTAATGCTGTCGCCTATTCCACTTCAACACGGGTTTACGAACAAGAAGATTGCTGCCTTATTTAAGGAAATAAGTGCGTCTTAAACAAAGCTTATAGCAAATTTCTTTGCTACACTCAATCAAAAATGGATAATACACCCAATGTATTATGCCGCATATGCTTTCGGAATGCCAAAAGCATTACAAAAAAAATGGGTAAAGTGGAAGACACTGAACAGAACCTTGACATCATGTTGGTGTCCAAGTTGGTCCACAAACCTAATCAGGCATTGAGACTTCGTATTTGGGAGCGCTGATAATGCCCACCAACACTGATTTTTGTAAAAAAATCGGTAGATCACACCCCCGACACTGATTTGCTTGAGTTAAAAGCATTAGTGGTCACTGTACTTAAGTGAAACACAATTAAAATTGCTTGACAACTTTATTCCGACTATAATTGCTGAAGATTTCAACTCAAAGCACCTAGCGTAGAACAGCTTCAGAACGCCAAAAGTCGAATGTTATTTGACTATTTTTAACAAAAGGAATTTCAAGTAGTGGGTTCAGTGGAACCCACTCGTTACACCACTGCTGGTCAGGAGACATTCTAGATGTGGCATTAATTAAAAACGCCAACTTGTCATACAATATTACTGTCATAAATGGTCTAATATCTTGGTTACACAGTGCAAACTAGCACTTGAGCTAGCCTAGTCAGTTACTGTAGTGCAGCTACTTGCACCGTGTGACTGCATAATACAAGTTACTGTCCTTTATAATGATCGTATGATGGGGTCACACGGTTCGAGTAGCTGCTGTGCAAGTAACTGACTAGGCCAGCTTTGATGCTAGCTTGCATTGTCTAACCAGGCCTTAAGTTCAGACCATTATCCAGTATTACTAAAGCTTTATGGAGCAATCAGAAAAGAAGAAAAATTTGTAACAAAGACAAATTGTTTTTTCTTCTTTCAATTTTACAATTCTTGGAAGAGAGCTTTGGCAGGCTTGTTCCAGTTGATGACATTAAAAAAACCGTAGACTTACGCAACTATACTAAGCTGCAGAGATAGCATCCAGAACTTATCAGGTTTGTGCCGATAAACCACTTGACTATCCTGCAAAACTAAAACTCTTATTTGCAATAGAAATGCCGCCAGTGGCAAAGGCATCGCGACCTTAGAGATTATAAAATTTTAAACTTGATTCACAAAATGAGAAATGGTGACACAAAAATTTGTGGAATCATTCACAGAAGATAATAGTCCAATGTGGAGAATCTCCAAGATCTTACAAAACAGGCAAGTTACCATTCCAACCATTCATGGTAAAAATGGGATAAAATGTACTACTGAGGAAAAAACCAAAATGTTTGCCAACAGCCTAAAACTTTAATAACCCCTTCTTATATACCAAGAAAACTTATTTGAAGCACATTAAAAGGGTTTGCCGGGAAGTCAAAAATTTCCTGAAAACGGAAGACCCACCGCAAGAAAGCGTTTGACCTTCTTGTATCAGAGAAATCATCAAAAGCTTGGACCGCCTTGGTTTAGAGCAATAATGACGCTTACCAACGTTGCTGATGCAATTCTTTAATCAGGGTATTTTCCTACAGAATGGAAAAGCCTACAATAAACATCTCAACTTACCCAATATTACCAGCCTATAAGTCTACTATGCACCTTAATTAATGTCATAGAGAAGATGATTTTGTACAAAATCCAAGATCACACAAATGCTAATATTTTTCTATTCTTCCACCAACATAGGTTTTAATGGGGAATTCAGCTGTTCATCAAGGTTTTAGACTTAAAAAGATTACAGGAGTGGTGTTTTTTGATGTCAAAAAAGCGTTTGACAAGGTTTGGCACAAGAAACTTTTCTACAAACTGTACAGGAATAATTTCCTACTGCGTATAATGCTGATTGCTTCATATCTAAATTGCAGAACGTTAGCGATCAAACTATTTAATAATATTTCCACTCCACAGAGGGTAATGGCAGTAGTTCCTCAAGGCTCTATTCTATCTCTTCTGCTATTTAACGTATACGGCGCTGACGGCACAATATGCTGATGACACGGCATTTTTATACTCCTCAAGGTTACTCAGAATAATCACTTTGAGGCTACTACAAGCCACCTTGGACTTTGAGAACTAGTTGAACAAATGACAAGTCAAGATGAACTTACAGATGAACAAGTATGTTCTCTTCACACGGTGACAAATCACTTCTAATAAAAACGTACATCTTAATGACGTTTCCATACCGTGGTCCAATACTAAGTACCTGGGGGTCACTTTTGACGGAGGGTTTAAGTACAAGCTACACGTGCAATCTATCTTTAATAAAGCCAAATTGGCAATTACGTCGAAACAGCGGTTTATTGCTAACGAATAAAATTGGGCTTCACACATCCACAATCAGACTTATCCCAATATCAGGAACGGCGCAAGTAACCATCTCAATCGTTTTGAAACTATTATTAAAAATCATGTAATGCTATAAAACTTCTTACAGATATTTGTATTTATGATTGTATATCTGTTAAACTAAATTAACAATAGGCCAAAATTTGCTATTGTTGACATTTTATAAACAAAATTTAAATTTTTTTAATTATTTTAGTCAGATTTTGATTTTATCTAAAAGTATTTTATTATTTTAGCTATTTTTTACTTTTTATTAAAAGAATTTTGCGTTTTTTAACAGTTTATAGCTGGATTTTGATGCTTTCTAACAATATTTTTATATTTTAAGATCTGATATTGTTTTTTTTTAACAATATGTTGGTATTTTATAACTAGATTATGCTATTTCTGACATTTTATTAAAAAAGGCTTTAGACAGGGTTTTAAAGTAAGTTAAACTCGTCATTTTGACAACACAAGAAATAAATCTAATGTGTAGTCAATTGTATTTTAATTCAATTAGATAGCAAAACTGCCAAGCTCATTATAAAAGATTTTTTTTTAACAAAAGAGATTTCCAGAGTAGAGAAACTTAACCTTTGATTTATCCTGATACTTCAATATACTGTGTCAATTGTTGAACAATGACAAAGATAGTAATAAATACAAACAAAAAGCAAAAACCAAAAACCATATTTTCTTCCCAGCTGTCTTATGAAAGAGTTTGGTACTACCAAAGGAAAAAAAAAAACGGTTTTTATTGGTCATTGGTTTGGCCAATCAACATCAACCATGGGAAAAACCTTTGAATGACTTGCCAAACCAGACAGAAAAAATTTATTCTACAAACAATCGGTGAACTAAGTAGTCGCACCTTAACCTAAAGTGAGTAACACCAGACCTCACCTTACAGCCTATACGTTGTAACCTCAACTATCTCCAACTTTTTAAGATCTTAAACTTTTATGCACTCACAGAATGGCTGGGATTAAGTCGGTAAAAGGAAGGATAAATCCGTTACGTAATGTGACTGTAAAACCTACCTACGCCAGAAAAAAAAGGTATTAGTGCAGTAGTAGTACACTTGGAGATACACAAATACAGTACAAATTTTCGGATTTAGATATTTTTGACATTTAAAAATTTTTTTTTTTTGCATTTTCATATTTTTGACTTTATGACGTTTTTGGTATTTTTGACATTTTATAAACAAAATTTTGCACTTTTCATACCTTTTTAGTAGGATTTTGGTTGTTTTTGAAAATATTTTGATATTTTATGACTAAATTTTGCAAATTTTAACTTTTTAAAAATAAAATGTTGCAGTTTATGATGAATTTTGGTATTTTCTGACAATATTTTATTCACTTAATGGCCGTATTTTGTTATTTTTGATATTTTATGAATAAAATTTTGCACTTTTTTACAGTTTATGATGGGATTTTAAGTTTTTTTGTTTATATGTTAATATTTTATAGCCTGTTTGTAATATTTTTAAAATTTTATGTATATTTTTACATTTTGAATTTTTAATAAATTTAATTTTCATTTTTTACAGTTTATTTTCAAACTTTAGATTTTGTGACAATATTTTATAACCAAATTTTGCTATTCTTGATTTTTTATTAAAAAAAATATATTTTTCAACAGTTTGTAGCCGGATTTTGTTAATTTTTAACAATATTTTGATGTTTTAAGGCTTAATTTAGGTATTTTTACAACTTATAAACAATTTTTAAACTTTTTAAGAGCTTTTGGTGTTTTTTAACAATAATTTAATGTTTCAACGCCGAACTAAGCTATTTTTGACATTATATAAATTAAATTTTGTATTTTTTAAACTGTTTTTGGCCGGATTTTGTTTATTTCTAACAATATTTTGATGTTTCAAGGCGGGATTTTGCTATTTTGGACATTTTTAAAAAGAATTTTACATTTTTTAACAGTTTATGACCGGATTTTTGTTATTTTTGAAATGTTACAAACAGTATTTTGCACTTTTTAACATTTTACAACCGGATTTTAGTGCTTTCTGACAATACAGTTTTAAGTCCAAATTTACACATTTAATTTTTTTTAGTTTAACTTTTTTATTAGTTAATGCCGGATTTTAGTAATTTTTGACAATTATTTAACATTTTATGCCAGAATTTAAATAGTTTTGACATTTTATAAACAAAATTTGTGCACTATTCAATTGTTTTTAGCAGAATTTTAGCCAAAAATTGCAGTTTATAACAGTTTATGGTGCATTTTAGTGCATTCTTTACATAACGTAATTTGCGTTTTGCTTTACATTTTCTGCAAACTTTGGCAGTGTTCCTCATACGACGTTTTTCTAGATTTTAATCAACGTCATTAATTTGTTTGAAACAATTATCTGAATACTTATATTTACAACCATGCACTATAAAGTACGGTAAATGGCGGCCAGCTATTTCAGGTTTTTATGTTCTTACGGTACAAGCAATATTGGGTAAGACGATATTCCATATCTGGTAATCCTCCTTCACATTTGATAAAATCATTGATTTGGCGACGCGATTGTGATAAGCGGCATTAAAGATAACTTTGACTTGATGTTGGGTACATAACTTTTGAAGTTTTTTTGTTTTAAATTAGGACCTACTGTTACAAATAATGTACTCCGGCACCTGCAGTTTTAAAAGCACAAATCTTTACGCAGCGGATAAAGTTTTACATATTTACTGAAATAATCAGTTACTGCAAGAATATTTATATGCTTACTTCTGGTTTTAGGTAAGGTCCCTATTAAATCTACTAATACTTTGAAAAGTAAAATGACATTTTGGTTTGGAACCCCTTAGACCTGCGAGTTTTTGTTCAACTTTTTGTTCTGCACAAACTTGACATTTTTTTACAAATTTTGTTACGTTTGACTTTAGTTTTGGCTAGTAATATTTGCTAACAACTTTGACAAAAGTTTTTTGGATTGTAGGATAAGCTAAAATTGTTGAGAAATTTTTATTTTGCAATCGTTTCCTTTTTGGTACTAAAAATTGCCAAATATATTTTTTTTGACTTAACATCGGAAATGCGATTTTGACATGCTTAACATATTTGTTCTCTAATCTAAAACTTGAAAATTTTAACGAGTTTTTAGAAATCTAAATTTTTAATTTTTTTAACCAAATGATTTTTTTTGTAATTGGATTTTTTTAATGACTGGTACTGATTTCAATAAGAAATCTGGCACACAAAAGGGTTTACCTTTACAATGAACCAAAGTAAAATTAAAAAGTTACAGTTGTACAGCTCATTTTGCCAAGCGTCCTGTTATGTTTTTAATTTTATTTAACAATATGAGAAAATGTTGATCAGTGATTACGCCTCAATTTTTCAACAGACCATGTTACCGCAAGGCACCTTTTTCAGTAGAAGAATAATTGCGTTTTTGCTTGGTAAGCGATCTTACTAAACATAATATTATTTTCTCATTCCTATTATAAAACTAAACAAGAACTGCGTCTAATTTAAAATTAGAAGCGTTTATCTAAAAAAGGTTTTTCAAAATTTGGGCAATGCAACACTGGTGCCAATATAAGGTTGTTTCAGTACGTTAAAAGCATTTTGGGCTTCTTCTGATCAACTAAATTTGCAGTTTTAAATTTCTTATACTATTTAGCCATACCTAAAAATGTCCGTACTTTACTAATGTAGGCAGTACAACTGTTTCAACTTTTGGTGGAGTGTAGTTTTAAAGCATCACCAAGAACTTTGTCAATAAGACGTTGCCAGGTAGCCGGTGCGTGAATTGAGTACCATTGCTATGGCACGCCAAAAATTTGACTTTAATATTAAAGTACTAGTAAGCTGCAAGGAGATAGACTTATAGAGTTCTGTCAGGACAAAGACCTAATGATAGCAAATACCTTCTTCAAACTCCCCGATCGTAGGCTGTACACATGGAAATCTCCTGCAGATAATGAAGAAAATCTAGTAAGGAATCAAATAGATTACATCCTTGTTAATAACCGATATAAGAATTCAATTAAGAGTGCAAAAACATATCCGGGGGCCGACATTAACTCGGACCACAACCCCGTAGTTGCTAAACTCAGGGTAAAAATGAAAAAGATAGCAAAACCCAGACATGATTTCATAGATACTAAACTCCTCAGGGATCCTGAAATCAGCAGCATGGTAAAACATGAAGTAAACGAATATATGAGAAGCATTAAGGTTCAAAGCAAAAGTAATGTAAGCGTAGATGAAAAATGGAACCACATTCAAACAGGGTTAGAAACAATAGTTAAACAACACCTTAGGGGTAACGGAACCAAGAAGAAGCCTTGGATAACAGGAGACATTTTAGAACTTATGGAGAAGAGGAGAAAGAGCAAAAGCTCCGTGGACGAATACAAGGCGCTACACAAAACAATACAGACACACGTTAAAAAGGCTAAAGAGGCCTATCTAACTACTCAGTGTGAGGAAATAGAAACACTAGAAAGGAAGTATGATTGCTTCCATACGCATAAGAAGATTAAAGAAATGGCTGGCTGCAATAAGAACAAAGCTGCCGGGAATATAATCAAGGATGTAAACGGGCAAATAATAGTTGACGTGAAGGACAAGATAGAGAGATGGAAAGAGTATCTTTCCAAACTGTTTGATGATAAAAGAGGTCCGCAACCAGTTATAGCAATAAACAAGGGTAAACTAAAAATACTAAGAACGGAAATAGAATATGCTCTGGAAACGATGAAACAGGGTAATGCCGTTGGTCCAGATCAAATACTTATTGACATTTTCAAAATGTTTGATGACGACGTAGTAGACATCCTGCTCGAAGTATTCAATAACATCTACGAGACAGGAGAAATCCCTGAACAGTGGTTATTATTGACCTTCGTGCTACTTCCAAAAAAACCAAACCCGAGAGAATGCTCGGACTATCGCACCATTGCACTCATGAGTCACGCATTAAAATTGTTCTTAAAGATCATCCATAAAAGAATATATAGAAAGCTGGAAGTGGATATAAGCGTTACCCAGTTTGGGTTCCGGGAAGGACTTGGGACCAGAGAGGCGCTTTTTGGTATCAATGTCCTTTTTCAGCGGTGCCTAGACATAAATCAGGAGGTATTTGCGTGCTTCATTGACTTTGAGAAGGCCTTTGATAAGGTTAAGCATGACAAGCTATATCAACTACTCCTACGCAAAAACATCGACTCTGATGACGTGAGAATAATCAGTAACCTGTATTGGAACCAAAAGGCTAGTACTACAGTGGACAAACATCCGACCGAAGAAATGGAGATTTGTCGTGGGGTAAGGCAAGGATGCATCCTCTCCCCACTATTATTCAACCTTTATAGTGAAGCTATTCTTAACGAAGCCCTAGAAAGCGAATCAATAGGAATTGTGGTCAATGGGGAATTTGTTAACAACATGAAATACGCGGATGACACTGTCTTACTAGCGACTACCGTTCATGATATACAACATCTTTTAGGAAAATTAAATCAGAGATGTAACGAGTACGGCCTGAAGATAAATCTTACCAAAACCAAGCTTATGGTAATTACAAAGTCACCACTAAACCACATCAACATTAATCTTACAGTAGCAAACACCGTCGTGGAGAATGTGCAGGTATATAGATACCTAGGAACGTGGATAGAACAATCATGTGATCAGTCACGTGAAATAAGAACAAGAATTGAGATCGCTAGATCTATCTTTATAAAAATGAAGAAGTTTTTCGTTACTCGTGACCAGAATATAAATCTCAGAATGAGGATGCTTCGCTGCTATGTATTCTCGACATTACTGTACGGGGTCGAAGCTTGGACACTCAAGAAGAACCATATGGATAGACTACAAGCTTTTGAAATGTGGTGTTATCGAAGAATGTGGCGTATTCCATGGACAGACCGGATTACAAATACGCAGGTCTTAGAGAAGATGCAAAAAGAATGCGAAATTATCAACACCATAAAGAAGCGCAAGATGGAATACCTAGGCCACATAATGAGAGGGCCCAAATACGCATTTCTGCAAATGATAGTCCAGGGGAAGATCAAAGGAAAAAGAAGCATAGGCAGACGCCGGGTATCCTGGCTTAAAAACTGGCTGCAGTAATATCCAGCTATTTCGTGCTGCAGTCAACAAGGTTCAAATAGCTTTGATGATAGCTAACAATTGATGATAGGGAACCTCCGATAGGAGACTCACTCACAGAAGAAGAAGAAGTAAGCTTTGGAATTATCTCCTTTTCTACAAAGACCATTTGCTACGTGCACAGTTTCTCCTTTGTCAACTAATAATTGGGCAATTCCATTTCAAACGGACCAGAGCTGGGGGGGGGGGGGGGTGCATTGAGAAACTAACTTTTTTTTAGTTTCTATAACTTATTAGTAGTCTTTTGATCATTATATGAGGGTATAAAGCCCATTAAAAAAAATTCTAAGATTTTTTAAAGTTTTTTTGACGTCTTTTAACTTAATTGCATTTTTTGTTTAAAAACCACAATTTAACTCAAAAAAATAAATTTACTAATGAAATCAATCAGAAATTTTTCGTAGAATCAAAAACTGGCGCCATTTCAAGTTTATACCCTGTCTATAAGCCGCAAAGGCCATAAAACCATGTTTTTGTTCTCAGTGGGCTGGGCAAAAAGAAGCATTTTTAATTTTTTTTTAACCGCTAAAGTTGATGTGTTTTCATGTAAACTAATTAGAAAATATAAATTTGTTTTGTGTATTTGGGTTTTAAAGGCCTAAAACTCGAAAAAACTGCAAAAATAAGCCAACATAAACTTTTACAAATGCACATTTAACAGTTTTCAGAGAAACTATACACCAAATATTATTAAAAAATTTAGTTTTGCAAACAATTCTACATAGAAAATAGTCAGTGTCGTGCTTATCTGGCAAAAAAAAACCCATCTAGAAAAAAAAATTGTTCAAAATTTACTTAAATTTTTTTTTTTTTAATTTTTTTTAAAGATTATTTGGATTATATTTTTTTAAGGTTATTTCAGAAGTTTAACAAAGACATTTTTTGTCGCTTGAACTAATTTTTGGCCATTTTACTCTTTGTTTGATAGTTTTTGCGCCTGCGGCACAAATTAAACTCGATCTATCGGCGCAAAAATTATTAAAAATATTATTATTTTTGGCATTCAAACATAAATCTGCCTGTCGCTTGTTAAAATTTGTTAAAAAAAAGTTTTAAACCACACTCTAGTGTGTTTATAATATTTTTTGTAAATATAAAAAAATAATTAATTTTTAACGCATTTTTTGCTTAAAAATTTTGAAAACATTTTTTCTAGATGGACTTTTTTATAGACGATGAGTACAACACTTCTATGTAAAATTGTCCCCAAAATTCAAATTTTTAATAATATTTGGTGTATTGTTCCTCTGAGCACGGCTAAACGTGCATTTTTAAGAGTTTATGTTGAAGAATAAGCCTACTTTGCAGTTTTTTTGAGTTTTAGACGCTTAAAACCCAAATACACAGAACAAATTTATATTTTTCAATTAATTTACATCAAAATACGTCAACTAGGGCGGTTAAAAAAAATTAAAAAATGCTCCTTTTTGCACAGCCCACTAATAACAAAAACATAGTTTTATGGCTTTTGCGGCTTATAGACAAGGTATAGACTTGAAATGGTGCCAGATTTGGAATCTACGAAAAATTTCTGGTTGATTTTATTAGTAAATTTATTTCTTTTGAGTTAAAATTGAGGTTTTTAAACAAAAAATGCGATTAAGTTCAAAAACGACAAAAAAACTAAAAATTATCGTAGAATATTTTTTATGGGTTTCATACTCCCATATATCAATCAAAGGACTACTAATACCAGCTCTGGTCCGTTTGAAATGCCCAATTAAAGTTTTAATTTTTAGAAAAAAATTTAACCTACATTATCTGCAATAGAATCAGAAACACCAGACTCCAGAAGACCAAAAATATCAAATTCTAGTACATTACTCATAGGTATAGTCTTTGATCATTTTTATAGTAAGACTGAGTTTTGAGATTAGTAATCATTTTTTTGTTTGAAGCAGTTATAGGCAACTTACTGCTTCCGCTTGCCGTTTCTTGACCTGGCACATTTAGGACAGTTACTCTTTTTAAAACCTGGTTTTTCACACTTGAAACAATGTAATTCAGTTTGAATTGTGCAATTTCGTGTCAAATGACTAGTTTTATTGCACTTAATACATAACCTAAAATCTTGAAATTGTTTTACTTTACTAACTTTGCTAACCGGGTTAGCTTCAAGGTACGCTAGGTTTGGTTCCAGGTTTTTTGTTAGCTTTTTTAGACGCTTTTAATTTGCAACAATACTTTTCTAATTGCGTAAATGTTTTGGTCTCTACCAAACTAAGCCTATGCTGGTAAAATGAGGACAGATTATTAGGTTAATCTAGAGAATAATGGACCAATGGACTCTTTTGGGCTTGTTTAGTAACTTCTCTTTATAGTTACTAGGCTAAAATTCTTCTCTAAGAGCAGTAACTAACTTATCTCAATTTTTAATTTTTTCTGTAAGCTTGGTACCAAATTAAAGCAAAATAAGTCTACTGCTAAATTAAATAAATTTTGCTTAGAAACATTTTGCGCAAAACTCATCAACTAAAAATCTATTAACCAACATGTAAATAGTGTCACATAAAAATTTGAGATTTTATTTCATTAAACGCAAATACTTTTAAAAATTATCAAAACTTTGGTTTGAAGTCAAAGCACTGCGGGAGTTTTCAACTAAGTTTTCACTACTGTTGCTTTTTTCATCTCCCTCAGAATAAGCTTGAAAAGAAATATTGTTTCAATTAGATTTATTTGCTTGGTTTACTTTTCTAAAACTTTCTCCAAACTTTAGCCCCTCTTTCAATCAATTGTTTTTCTTTTTTAGATTTTCTTCAGTTGGTTCTAACCGATTACTACAACTTAATTAATTTGCTGTTTTGAAACTAAATGAAAACTGGACCGTAACTATAAGTGCAGTAAATAAAATTTAAAAAGTTGTAATTTGTGAGAAACGGAATGAATTAAGTCTATTTTTTTATTTATTTAGTGAGTTCACAATTTTTTTAAATTTTAAAATCAAAAATTGTGATTTTACGAAGGTAAAGTTGTGTTCCAATCGATCATCTGAGCTAGAAAAAAACTTTTTTATAGCAAAAAGTTTCAAAAAAGTTATATATTTTCCTAAAGTGGGGCAAAAAGTTTTTTGAGAGTGCACCACTGCTTAACCCGAACACACACAAAATGCGCTTAACCTTTGTCTACAAAATTCTATTTTTAAAATTTGTTTTATATCTCTAAAAATAAACCAGTTTGAAAAAACGCGATTTATTATTTATATCTAATCTAGTTTTATATTTATTTAAAAGGTTTTCTAATAAATAGTATAGAATCTTTTATATATATTTAGACAAAATGATAACTTCTTATTTTAAATTAATTAAAACTAGCGTGAGAATGGTTAGTAGTAATATGTTCACAAATAAAATCATTCCAATTAAATTTATCTTTATCTATCTATATATGTTTTTATTTTATTTTATTGATGCTTTTACTTTGATGCTGCCGAATTTCCATTCAATTTTGTTTTTATCATTATGGATTATTGTATTATTTGTATGCAAAATTTTTTAATTATTATTAATTTGAATTTATATTATATTTTTTCATACAACTTCAAGATGAATTTGAAAGTATTAAAATAGGTTAAAGTTAATTTTCTATTAACACATTTTTCACAGAAATTTACCACACTTAAAACACAAAATTGTTAAATTGAGCACACTTTTTAGTTTCAAACTCAATTTTAACGTAAAAAACTACTTTATTTTCATATATTTTAGAATAGAATTGAGGTAATTTTGGAATGTTAGCTAACAGCGCTATTGAAATCACATCAATCAAATATGAAGATTTTTAAATATGACTTAGGAACATTTAAAATATTATTACCATTGTTATAAAAAAAGTTCTAAATCAAGACTTTTTGATAATATAGATATGAAATTATAAAGTTTCAACTACGAAAGATTTATTTAAGCTTAAAGTTAGATAAAAATATTTGGGCTGCTTATTAGATAGGTAAGTTTCACCGCAAACTTAAACAACAAGCTTAATATTATACATTGTATCGCTTAAAGTTATGCTTGCATTGTATTAAGTTTTGAACTTTGATAGTTAGATAGCGTAAACTTATTCTAAATAAATCATTATGATAATAAATCAAAATTTTCTTACCGTTTATAGAAATCAATTCTATTCTTCATTGTTTAAATAACTTTGTACCACAATTTAATTTAAAAATATTCCGCGCGTTTCACGTATAAATTTCGGAGAGTGAAATTCGCGAACGCTTCAGCAACGCTTTGGTCTGCGTACTGGCGAGAGCTTTCAGACGAAAGCTCCCATCTTTGTTTAACCTTTGTCGCGATACTCTGCGCATTTGCTCCCCGCTTCGGGATACACTAGATTCTCCTCGCACGCACCAAAAAATATATAAACGAATCCCTTGCATATACAGTTATTCAATAACTAATTTATGTATACCATGCACGTGCATTTTATATAAATATCTATATTCTATTTTGAAAAATATATTTGAATCGTGCCAGTTACTGAATGTTATTTGTTTCTTGTTAGCTTCACATGCAGAGTTAAATTATGATATAGCATATGAGAAAAATAATACTACCAAGCGACAAATGTCATATGTTAAATGAAATTATTATTAAAAATGTCTTGTTAAATTGAATTTGAAGGTTTTATAAAATAATATTTTACTTAGCTATGTTAACAATAAATATAGAATGCATTGATCAATAAATTAGTGTGGGAACGTTGATGTAAACTATTCGGACGTTGACGGTTAAAAAAATATTAAATGCAAATAATGATTATTGCAATAAACAATATTAATTGTTAAGGGCGCGGTTTTTTGAGTGTTATAAAACTTTAAAGATAATTCGCACAACTTAACCTTAGTCTAATAGAATAAGCAGTAATTAAAAAAAAAATTGTTTGCCTTAAAACGTTGATTAAACGTTTAATCACAAAGAATTTGGCAATTAGAAAACGTTTTATGGTAGATTCGTTGCAGAATATTATAAGCACAGCCTTAACATAAATGCATGTCATCTTCGCATACCTAATTTAAAGCAACACTGCCAAGCACATACTAGACTTAAGTAAATTGCATTATTTAATTAACACAATCTTTCAAATACACTTGTCAGTGAGTATTAAACTGCATACAACTTTAAGATCTTAAACGTAGTGTAAGCTTAACAATTTTTTGACTTACGCTACTAGCAAAACCGTTTTTAAAATTAAAAGAAAAATAACCTTAATGGACAAAGTAAAAAAAAATTATAAAGCTGCCAGGAAAAAACAAGTACAAAACCACAATGTAGCAAAGTCTGACGGCATTTCTAAAGTACTACTCAAGATAGCAATTTTAGTATATTTCAAAGAGTTTACCAAAGTTATAAACTGAGTGTTTGTGCAATAGTCTTTTTAACGTTATTGATTCCAAAGCAATAAAAACTGCAAATCTATTGAAAGAAGCAAGTACAGTCTTAAAAGATTATTAATGCACAGACTCAGTGAAAAGTTAAAATAACATTTTTTGCAAAACCGTCCAAGTACCGCAAGGATCAGTTATAAGACCGCTTCTGTAGAATGTTGCTTACAACGATGTTTATTTTTTTGTTACAACAGCGGTTGCGCATTAAGTGCTAAAATTTGATGTTACAAGAGACGCTAGGAGGCGGTTGTTGACTACAAACAAGCTACTATACGCTGCCTCTTCTTGCAACAACTTAAAAAAAAATAATAATATATATATATAATAATTACTTTTTACTATAATTATAATCTAAGATATGGCAGCAGGAACGATTCCAATGTCCGTTTGGTTTTGTTGTCAGTTTGTAAGTAGTGAGAGGGTCAAAGAAGGAGTCAAAGTGGGTTGTGCTTTGTAAGAGAGTAGAACGCGTTAGACACTTAAAGTTTTAAGTGCAGTTTTTGTTGTGTTTTTTTGCTGTTAATTACCTTAAAAAAATCATAGTTACTCTTGCACCGGAAGGCTCAGAAAAAGGTGGGGTGGTTAACCACCCCTCTGGGAGATCGCCATCAAACGGCAAGTTTACGGAAACCCAGAAATCGTACCCTAAAATGACCAAAGTCATCTTTGAAAGTCATGAGATAAGTTATTGCCATCGGCTAATGCTATGACCAACCTCGCCCCAAGTAAAGTCCTGCCAAATCCGGTGCATGGAAGAGACCACCACAACCACAAATCCAAACTCAGAATGACATTGATGTCAGTGACCAGTAACTAAAAAGCTGATATGCCAAAAATCTAAACTAACTAAAGTCCACAGATCAATCATTTACCAACCAGGCAACAAAGTCATAGCAAGAGAGCAATAACAGAGCTTTACAAATGAGTTTCAAAAACAATCACGGTCTAAAGTTCACTTGGAAGATATATGGTCAAACTAAAATGGACCAGAATAAAAAAGAAAATTTATGACGCAAGATCATTTCCCAAAAAAAAAAACAAAGCAAAAGTGTCACCACAGTCACCACATCGTCACTAGAAACTAAATCTCCAAATAGTTAATGGCCAATTGACGCCCAACGTGGGGCATAACTAAAGCACTGATTGCTTGTAAAGATACATCATAACCACCCCTGAGCAGGAGAATTAACCAAAAATGAGAGATCCGCAAGCATCGATCAACAACGGTATAGATATAGACCTTCACTATCTCCACCGAATGAACCATGCGACCCACTAGTTCTTACCCCAACTGCTAACACTAAACTACAACAACCACTATAGACTCAACCAGATACAAACGGCGGTCGTGCACTCTTCCAACAACTAGCTATTACCAGAAAAGCCTACCGATGACGACTACCGCTATGCCCACTGTCTACTCATCCTGCTATGCTTCCACACCGACAACAGGCAGACATTGAGGCTTGCAGGGGAGGGAGGGAATCTCTCGGCTGCAGGTTTGTCCCTAACCAAGCTGCTCCTACTCTTGCAAATTATGAAACAACCCCATACACTTGCCAGATGCCCTCGACACCTGAAAGGCACCGATTATCCATCCCAAAACAACACCACAACTTAGAAAGGGCTCCAAACAATCACCAACCTCCTCCCCCCGCTTCTTCACTAGACGGAACAAGAGCAAGTAACATAAAGAAGCAGAGTATGTTCCATCCATTCAGTCCAATGAAAAAAACTGCTTTCGGGTAAAAAGCATCACCCGTACCTTGCCGCCAAGTGGACATCAACTGGAACAACGTCCAGCACAATAACTCCCTTCAACTACCAGAGTCACCACGCCCCTTAACACTAAAAACAAAAACAGACAATTACTTGCCAGGTAGCCATAGGCACCTAGAAATCACACGACATTCACAAGTTAAACCACGCCTTCCGCAAGTTGCATTGCAAATTTTGATACTGGCATTTTGTATGCGGTCCGTGCACAGTACTCAATACGTAACGTCATAATGATACTATCCGACAAGAAAAAATTTCCTCGCAAATCAGCAAAAAATGCAAATAATAGTGAAACCGGAACTATGTTCGACACAACCAAAAATAACAACAATGACAACTTGATGACAAACCCTGCAGCACCCTGAACAACAAATAACCTTGCAATTACGATACATGCGCTCAAAGATATTGCACCAATCACCCTCGTTGGTGCATTTCAAAATAGCCATCTGAGCGGACATAGGACCCCGAAACCTAAAAAACTCGACCAGCAAGTATATACCATAGACTCTACAGAGGCTTTCCCGGTGTACCTGCACTCAATGCCAAAGGCCATTCCACACCTAAAAAACTTCTCCAGGGAGTAGCTTAGAACCAGGAGCAAATCTACACTAACAAAAACACAGAAACTCCGATTGGCTGAAGTTGCTGCAACCACTGCATTATCTCCGGGTAGTTATCTTCTCCGCGGGCCGTCTTCAGACCGGGAAGACGGCGACAATAACACGCAAGATTTATAATCTACAAAAAAGCAAAAATGTCAGCTTCAAAAGCCTTTTAAAATATAGAAACAATTTCAAGAACAAAATAATAATAAAGACTGGTTATTGGCCAAAAGAATGCTACTTATCAAAACGCTCTAGATAGAGTAAAAGTTTAACTTTGTAGAAAGCTGCCGAGTCATTTTGGAATCTCAACAACATTTTTGGTCATTTTTGGGCAAGGGAACTATTAGCAAAAAAGCATGCCAAAAGTGGTTTGTTTGTAAATCAAACGCTTTAAACGTAGAGTGTTCACGTATAGGCCTATATCTATTTATTTAGGCTGAAGTTCTTCTTCCGTCAATGAGGCCCACCTGTCTTTTGTGCTCAATTTACTAAACACAGGGGGCTGGAGAGATGGTGAGACAAAGTCATACAAACAGAACGTATTTCCTTCCAACTTCTTTTAATAAACGACGCTGCCATTAAGAAATCAACGCCATACGAGTAGGCACTGGCAGCTAACCTCAACCAATTTTTTCATCAGTACATGTGTCAACAACAGTCACGTATGATGAATAACCGTCTAGGTAGCTTGCATCATCTGTAAGACGTGAGGGTCTTGTAATCTAAGCTGTTCATATTTTATCCAAAACTTTGAGATTTGTCAAAATCTACACCTAGTTTAGGGAAATATGTGCAGTGAGCTACAACTATTTTTTGGTGTGAGAGCTTTTGCGAGCACTTGCAATACTCATATTAGACAAGATCTCTTGTCAACGTTAGATAAATTTCCATAGTGGGCCATTGCGGGAACCACTACTTCACTTTGTTACCGTAGATGGCGTCCTTTTTCTTTAAACAGCAAAATTTTTAAGTGCCGACCTAGAAGATTGATTTGCTTACTTCCTCACTTTTATGGGTAGAAGCCGTGGAGTCAAAAAACTACCCGTAATTTTTTGTTTGAAGCAAATCACAAGCATGAACATAATAATACAAATTATTTTATGGTAAATAAAATAAAACCCTACATCTAAAATTGCTAATATGTGTAAAAAATATATAGTTAACAGTTGTACAAACATTTTTGGAGCAAGCAAAACGTTTTGATTAATTGGTTAATTTTACAAATTTTGACATCATAAAAACTATTTTTAAGCCACATCTAAAATTTTGTAGCAAAAACTGTTTATTCACCTCCGCATCAATGATCGTTTTTACAATTTTAACAAAAGTTTGGTTTGATGTTACAGTTATATATGCTTTCTATGAGAAAAAAAATTGCACTTTTGCATTATGAAGACACAATAAAGCAAAATTTGCTATCAAATATAACAGGAAAAAAAATGACCACCACCTAGGAGGAGTG
Organism: Tachinus rufipes; assembly: GCA_963932245.1. Classification (NCBI taxonomy): domain Eukaryota; kingdom Metazoa; phylum Arthropoda; class Insecta; order Coleoptera; family Staphylinidae; genus Tachinus; species Tachinus rufipes. The sequence goes on from OZ010746.1 coordinate 95,035,309, forward strand.
ACACTGTTGATAAACAAAAAACTTGAGTCATCTATCTATACTGTTACAATTCAACAAAAAATATAATTTACAGTTAATACATCTATACGCTCCAACCAGTACATAAGAGGACAAAGAAGTAGAGTGGATGTACAAAAACATGACGATAGCAAGACTTAAAGAAAACGCAAAATTTGTGATAGTAATAGGAGACTTCAAAGCAAAAGTGAGCCAAAACACAAAGATAATCCAAACATAGGTAGATTTGAATTGGGAGAAAGAAACATCAGAGGAGAAACACTAATCGATTATTGCAGAAACAAAAATCTATTCTGCATAAATAATTTTTTTCCAAAATACCACATTGGAGAAGCTCAAATAACAAGGTGAAAAATAAAATAGTCTTTATCATTACAAACAGAAAAGGCATCTGCCGAGATGTAACAGTATTGAACCGGTTCCAATAGCAATCATAGACTAATCAATGCAACCATATACATCAACACAAAGTATGAAAGAAACAAACTAGTAAAAAAAATCGAAATATCGAGACGCTAAGCATAAATAAAAACCAGTTTTAAAGCATACTCAGTTAGAAACTAGGGAAAACTTAAGGAAACGGATATAGACGATCTCACTGAAAACATAACAAGCAGCATACAAGTAGCATCAAAAATAATATGCGCAAAACAAAAAGAAAGGATTGGCAAATTGAGCTCACAAACAAAAGAACTGATGAAACAAACAAAAAACACAAACAGAGAACTAAAAAACTATAAAAAACTAAAGAAAGATATAAGTAGGAACATACAAAAAGACATAAAAGACTACAGAACAAAACTTATAACTGATATTATTATAGACAACTCTCGATGTCTCAACAACAACCACTCTCCCGCGGTGTTAAGGACAATTGAAAAATAGCTCATTAGTGTCTAGAATAATCCCTAAAGGAAGTACCCTGCTATGTCAACGAATAATATTGCGACCAGATTAAAACTAATAAATTATTTATATCCCCTATACCCTCCTGAATGACCGGATTACATTATATACACATTTCTAAGAAGTATTGTGGCACACCTGAAATCATCTAACATTGTATTAACAAGTAGTTATAAATACAATCGATAAAGAGTCTATGCTCTCGATACACCCTACATCTTATATATATCAAATTAATTGTTATTTAGTTTTTATGTTTTATTAATAAATCAGTTTGAAACATTTGTGAATTTTATTAAACGGACTTACACAACTGTGAAGTCAACAACATATAAATTGGTCCTTTGAACCGGATTATAAACATTAATCTAATCATCATCAGTGCGAAAACAGTCTGAAACATGACTCCTACCCCAGATGAACTACGAACGCGTCGCGCTAATGTTAAAGCAATGTTAACGCGATTTCAAACGTTTTTAAACAAACCTGAATGCAACAAGGAATAGCTGATTGTAAGATTGAAGAAAGTTGAGTCCATATTAAGTAAATTCAAAAAAAATCAAACCAAATAGATTTTCTCAACAAATCAATCGATGAGAAACAAAGCAAAGATTTTGAAGAAAGCTACTACTCTACCATAGCAAAAGCACACTCTATGATTAAGAAGACACAATCTATGCAAATCAACGAAACACCAGCTAACGTATCCACAACAACAGCAAAAATTTGCTTACCTCCAATAAGTATTCCAAAGTTTTCTGGAAACTATGAAGAATGGCTGCATTTTTATGACACGTTCAATTCTCTAATCAACAATAATGAATCTTTGTCAAACATTTAGAGGTTTCACTATCTCCGCACTAGTCTAACGGGTGATGCCTTACACGAGTTGAATTCATTGGAAACGTCAGCCGCAAATTACACCATTGCATGGGATCTTCTGCGCTCCAGATTCGAAAATAAAAGATTGTTAGTTACTAATCATATACGAGCAATCTTTGAACAATTGACAATCCATAAAGAAACGCACCATTTGTTACGACTACTCATTGACAACACAACAAAGCATCTACGTGCATCAAAATCAATGGGAGAAGATACGGACTATTGGGATTGACTTCTTAACTACCTGTTAACAACAAAACTAAATTTTGCGACTGAAAAGGAATGGGAACATCACACGCAAAACTCATTGCCATCATTGGAAACACTGGAAGCAATGTCTTTATTAAAAGCTACGTCGTACGCATCTACATTAAGTAGACCACTTAGACCATAAACAAAGGTGCACATATCTACTCAAAAAGCTACATGTGTTTTTTGCAAGTGCAATCACTAAATCAATCAATGAATGCAGTTCACCAAACTATCAACAACCGTAAGAAATAGTGAAGCAAAAAGGCTAAAATTATGCAATAACTGTTTGCGTGCAAACCATAACGCCAGTCAATGCAAATCAGCTTTTACATGCAAAACGTGCAACCGCCTTCACCATACATTGTTACACATCAATTATACACAACCTAACCATCGTGACATTGATACTGTGCCATTATCTAATCAAACGCAGTCGCATCACTCAACACAATCTAGCGAAGAACTCAGCTATACCTTTCTGTCAACAGCTTTAGTGAAGATTAGTGATTAACAAAGAAGATTACATCTAAGCCGAGTTTTACTGGACTCTGGTTATCAAAGCAGTTTCATAAGTGAAGAATTAGTAAAACGTCTAAACTTACCAAAAGAAGCTACTCGTATCCAAGTCATTTAATTCAATTCTACCACTAAAGGTACGCCGGCATTGTATAAAGCAAACGTAAGCATTCAATCAAGAATCAACGCTTATAAAACTGATATGAACTGTCTGATACTGAAGCAAATAACAAAACTTCCAAATGAACCATTAAACAAGAAAGCATACAAAATTCCAAATAACATTCATCTGGCTGACCCAGAGTTCTACATACCATCATCAATTGATCTATTAATCGGCGCACAACTTTTTTATTTACTGATGTGCATAGGTCAAATCAATCCTACAAGCCATCATCCGCAGTTGCAGAAAACTCATTTTGGCTGGATACTATCCGGAAACGTTTACAATCTACAGACATATTTAAAAACTACGTTGTGCAACCTAGCAACAGACGAATTACTTCATGAGTCTTTAGAAAATGTTTCAAATAAGACATACTTTACACCTGACGAGAAAAAGTGTGAAGAACATTTTCAACGTATACATCAACGCACATTAGGTCGTTATGTTGTAGAACTTCCATTTCAACAAACTACGGCATCTCTAGGCAATTCAAAAGCAATGGCTACCAAACGCTTCTGCTCAGTTGAACGATGGCTAAATAAAGATACTTCATTAAATGACAAATACAAAGCATTTATGAATGAATACATCAAACAGGGTCATATGAAACCAATCCCAACAACAGATGATATAGACAATTACTACTTTCCTCATTATGCTATTTTAAAGGAATATAGTATTACTACAAAACTTGATGGATCGGCAAAAACCTCAACAGGTACATCGTCAAAATCAATGTCTAATGGTAGGCCCTACAATACAAGACAACTTAGTGGCCATTGTCGTGCGATTTAGGCTAAACCGCATAGTAATTTCAGCAGATCGAACAAGTAGTGTTCTAACAACAAGGGAATTGTTTAAAGCAACAACTTCACTTGTTAAATTGGTTCAAAAGGCGGCATTTCAAGAAGAATTTGCGACCCTACCTGATTCAGTTAACAAACACAGCAAACTGTATTTTTTAGATCCTTTCTTAGACGAAGACGGCATTATTCGAGTAGGCGGACGTTTACGTAACTCCTCAATACCATATGCATAGAAGTTTCCTATAGTTTTACCTGCAAAACATGCGTTTACGAGGTTGGTAATCGAACACAAGCAACACAAGCTGCAATGAGATGCACATATTGGGCTCTAGGCGGAAGACGAACAATACACAATTGTATAAAAAGATGCTACAAAACCGCACCGAAAGCATTAAATCCAAAAATGGGAAATCTTCCAGAATACAGAACAAAACCAGCAAGGCCATATCTCAACACTGGAGTCGATTTGTGTGGTCCTATTCTCATAAAGGAAGGTTCTAAAAAAAGCAAGAAAAAGGTGAAAGCATACATTGCTATTTTTGTGTGCATGAGCACAACGGCAGTACATATAGAACCAGTTTCAGACATGTCGACTGAAACTTTTATAGCGGCAATTAAGCAATTTGTCTCACGTCGAGGCAACATACTAAACATGTATTCCGATAATGCAAAGAATTTTGTGGGAGCAAACGCAGAGTTAAAGGAGCTTAAAGCAATATTTAAGTCGACAGCTACACAAAAAATCATTTATTCCAAATTAGAACAAGCTGAAATAAATTGTCATTTTATTCCATCAAGAGCACCAACGTTTGGAGGGTTGTGGGAAGCGGCTGTAAAATCTACCAAACTACTACTAAAACAAACATTGGGCAACGCATCAGTCACATTAGAAGAACTAACACATCTTAACACAAATTGAAGCTATACTCAATTCTTGACCGTTGATGCTACTGTCAGATGATCCAAATGATCAGGAAATTCTAATTCCTGGACATTTTCTAATTGGGTAAAACCACCTTAATGAACATTTTCTCTTTTGATTGTTTTTGAAATACCTTGATGCAGTCTTGTAGTTTACCAAAACATGTCATGGTTTTTGTAAAAAACATGCGCTAACTTATATTCAATTTTTAAACCGTACTATAAGTAGGCCAACTCTTGCATCATTATACATTGTTTAATTTTTTTGACATCTAAATCAACAGACTTTTTTTCTTAACGTCCACAAATACATTTTCATCTTTCTTGAGTTTTGAAACTTTCTAAAAAAATGCACCAAATTTGGCGCTAAAAATTGATACGATTTTAGCATAGAATTAATAAAATGTGAGCGCAAGAAAAGAATTCTAATACTGGCAAGCATAAGTGCAACAAATTTTGTGTGTGTATTAAGTTGCTTATTATAGTGGCCAATTTGTATTTGAATTGCTTATAGTTTTATAAAAGTTTTTGATATTTTTAACTTTTTTTTATTAATTTATTAATTTTACTTAACAAAAATACCAACCAAGACAAAATGACTTTATAATTGAGTTTGTGGTGACTGGATTTCACTTGCAAGTTTGCAGCTAATCATCGACTCTGTAAATCACAAGTCAATTGATTTATTAGCAATCAAATAAGTTTGCTAAGCTCAAACAAGTATAAGCAAACAAATTTAATTTTATATTTTAAAAACTATTAATATCATATATTTTTATAAATGTACATGCATTGCACATTATTAAAGTTTACTAAAAACATATAAATCCCTCTCTGCAAAACATTAGAGACGTAGGATAGCTGCCTTAATAAACCGAGACATACACATTCGGACCATTATCTAATTGAGGTTTGTATCAACATCGCACCCTTATCTTAATTTAATTAAAGCGGAATTTACGACCAGTACAAACTGCAAACTACCGGCATTAAATTACTGCATTCCACCAACACCGCCGCGTGGGGACGATAACATCTCAATTTCGTAATGAACAGCAGCTTAAAACCTCTAGTTATGCGCTAATAACACCCGAAGAGCAGATATGAACAATAATCATTTTATATTTGCATGCATTACACGTTGTTTTCAATTTAAGGTTCTAAATGTTTGAGATATTTTAGGTCGAATCGATTCGAATTAGCTAAATTGTTTTGTTATATAATTAATCAGATTATAATATTATTACTTAATGTAATTAGTACACTATTTGTAGTTAGTAAATTAGTAAAAAACTTTTTTCAGTTTTCAGTTTCAGTTATTTACTTTATGTTGGTAATAGCATTACTTATGAAATTGTTTTCATAATAATGTTGGGTAAGCGTGGTAGTTGCATGCGACCCATATTTTATTTAAGGGTGCGTTAAATTGTTGTGTGCGGAGCCGTTAAAACATGTTTAAGTTATTTACGTCGCTTAATGTGGCGGCAGAAGGAACGGAAATGAAATTTTATGCGAATTTAATTACTCTATTAAGTATTTATAAAATTAAGAACTTTTCTTAAGACCAAGTTAATCAATAATAAATTAAATTTAAATGTTGTTAACGTTACAATAATTTAAAAATTAAATTTCTTTTAGTAAACGCCATAAATTTAAAAAGTCATTACAGGAGACGTATCGTTTATCATCTTAATATATAACAGCCTATTCCATTTATTTCTTATGCCTTTAGCGGATAAAAAAACAACAAGGAAATGACATTCAGAAACGTTAAAAAGAAACGTACACAAAATAATGGCTTCTGTGTTTGCTGACAAGGAGAGAATGGATAAGCGCAAGATGTAATGTTATGGCCGGGGCAAATAATGAGATTTTTATGAAATTTTGTTATGAACCAACCTTTATCGCATGAATGGGGTTAATACAATTTTAGATAAAGAGATTAAATGTATACTTACTTTTAAATTTAAAACCATTTTATTAAAGCTTTGTAAATTATTTAATCAATATTAGAAGGGAATTTATGTAGAAATCAATAATTGTAAGAAAACTTTGCGGATGCCTAAATAGGAATAAGATTACCCGAAGGACATTTAAAGTTTACAAACAACCGTATATTATTTATTTAGTAGAATGACCACCCACCCAATTTGTGGAATAGTTTTATGTTTTAAATGAATTTATTGAAGTATTTCAATTTGTATCTTAAACTGTATTAGTTAGTTAGTTTAATTTGATATATTCTTGAAAAATAAGTAAAAAAAGTAGTGCACAACTTCACGTACTAATAATAATTAAATAGTTTCAGTAAAATTGTTTTTGTACTAATAATAGGTTTTTACAAATTTAGAAACTAAAGCCTAAAGTACGTATAGGAAAGCAAAAGAATTTGTATTAGATTCAGAAACAAGTAATTTTGATGAAGAAAAAACTGGGTTTTTGTTGCGTTATTTTGAAAAAAAAAACTTAAGATGGCGCAGTAGCTTTTGAAATAACGTATTTTAAATTTTATCTAAAACGTTCTGTTGCTGATAGAATAGAGAAATGTTTTACAAATAGCTTGTCTAAGTTGGACAATATTAAAAACGCTTGTAACTGCTAAACATTTTTTGGTAGAAAAATAATTTAAGCGTCTCTGGTTCGGGCTTTAGTCAATGGTTATCTAAATCATAATCCAAAAAACGCAAACCGCCTATTTTTTGATAGTTTGTGGCATTTTTGTTTGGAGAACAAATTTTAAACTTGTTTGTGATCAGGCTAACTTTAGAGGTTGGTCAAAAAATTTCTTAATTGCTACAAATGCTTTCTTTGCTATTATATCTCAACAAAACGGTTTTTTTGGCTCTTAAAATGTTTATCATAATTTTCTATATTAACCAACAAATTGTTTAAGTACACTTTTACAAACTTTACTCGCATTATGAGCTTCTGGAAAGTTTTGCAAGCGTTCTTTAATTTCCGGTCAGAGTAACCAACGTGGTGTAGTGCTGACCATTTTTTATCAAAATCTGTTAATATCTTAATAAATCCAACTCGGTAAATACTTGCGCAGAATTAAAGCCTTTTAAGGTTTTGCGCATTTTGAAAAAGGACGCAGACTTATTTTTGGTTTTAGCATTGAATCGGTGGTACTTAACACAGAATTGCGGTGTTTTTTTTTACTAACACTCCGGAAGCAGAGTAATTTTTTCAACTTGCTGAAGTAACAAGTGTTTTTGTTAATAGCAATCTGAAAACGCGTATGACGGCTCTGGGACTTTCTTTTGTAGAGTAACTGTTTTTTTTTTATATTTCTAATAACATTGCCTTGCTTAGGAGGAAAAGTTGGCTTAAGTAACTGTATACGTGTTTTTAGTTGTCGGGTGCAAACCAAAAGAGTATTTAGTGTTTTTTCTACTTTCCGGTTCTGTTGTTGCTTTTCAAGCGTCTATTGTTACGTCTTTGTGCCGGTTAGAAAGGTTTGCAAAACTTACAGACAACATTATTCTTGTTTATGGTGTTTTTTATTTTAGTAATAGACTGTCGAACGTTTGGTATTGCGTAAACTTTAAAATATACTGCAGTCTTGGTTCTATCATATATCCGTGGTACAGTGCCGCATGTTTTCTTAAAATTTTGAGTAGTTTTTAGAGTCTCGTAGAGTTTAAAAAAAAAACAGAAGTTTGCATACATCTGTAATAACTTCTTATTGATCCGTTTATAACCAAGTTTATATATGCCTTGAAACTGATTTTTGTATATCTTGGTTTTCTATTCCAATCTTTGTTCTTTGTTCTGGCAAGGTATTAGTACCTGTTAATAAATTTTTCTAATTTCCAAAAATATTTTTTTGGATTTTTATGAGACTTTTTTTGCAAAATTTTAGAAGACGCCTTTATTTATTTTAGAGTGTATCACACATTTTTTGACTGTTTATGCAATAACTTTGTTTTGGTATTTTTTCTTGTATCTTTTGTTTGATTAAAAAAGCTGTTGCTGAAATTAGTACTCTACTATGCTAATGTCTACATTTTTTTAATAGTTTTAAATAAAGCACATACTTTACTTTACATTATTTACTCAGTGCGCGTCTGAACATAATTGGACCGTACTGTCCCGTTTGAATGATGTTTTTAAAAAGCTAAAAATTGGGGTATTGTAGCGGGATATAACGTCACAGCATTTAATATTTACAATCTCTTCCTGTACCATAGCTCTGTGTGCAATTGGAATAGGCTACAAGTTGTTGGTAACAGGTTAGTAAAACAAATTTTATGCTGATCAGTCGTTTCTTGCTTGCCTCTAACAAAACCATTTGTATTGGCTCTAAAATGCGGGCCAAACCGACGATTTAGAGGTCTTTAGGCTTAAAAAACTTTTGCAGTATTTGATTGGCTTAATCACAATTTTACATGACGACATATTTTAAAACCTGACAGTAGTGACAGATTATAATAAACTTTTTTGAATCAATGTTTTTATTTAGAGCAAGCAAAAAAATATTGAGTGTAACTTGTGGCGAAATGCTTTAGCAGCTTTTTGCTTTTAGCAGCCCTCACTAGCTTTGCTCCTTTGAGTTGCTAAAAGCTGCAGGATGCTAAAGCTGATTTTCTTGCATGTGTCTTTAAAGAGAAATGATTTTGGGTTTTGTTTAGAATATATATTGGCATTGGCTATCGGATCCAACTTTGGGAGTAAATAAAATGTTTGATTTTACCGCATATTACTTTAGGTTTTTTGAAAATACTTTTGGTTTTGCGTCTAAAATCAGGTTTGGTTTGGTTGACTGTTACCTAAAACTTAGTTTACGTTTTGCGTAAACGTCGGCTTTGGTTGCAAGTGTATTTTAAACTTTTCCAAAACTGCTTTATTTTTTACTGATGGTTAAACCGGTTTTTATATAATCTGAAAAATGTACTGAGTTGTAGAAACGCAAAAATTTACTACCATATATACAATTAATATTTGTTTTTTAGAGTTTGTGATTAAAAAAACCTTTTTATATTAATAAATTGGTCACCAAAACTAATAAAATTAAATGTGATTGTGATTAAATGCTTCGTCAACATCAATTCTGAGAAAGTGGTGTACAAAGTCCTGGTCCAGGATTGACTAAGCTTTAGACGCAGTCTACAACGCATATTAGATATGCCACACCACAAAAGCATTTTGAAGGTGCCTTGCTTCAAATTTGCTGCAGGGCAATGCAAAGGAAAAAAGAAAACTTGTTTTTAAACTATCCGTGTTACGGAATGTGGCTGAGGCAGCCGGTGCAATCCGAAAGCGTCTTGGTTCTTAGTTAAAATGTTTAATGGGGATGGTGTTCGTATAATTTATATAAACAAATTAATAATTGCTTGACTAAAGCCTTTACATATAGACACACTCACCCAGAGTGTTTTTTCAACTAATACGCGTATTAAGCGCGCTGTAGCTGCAAACGCACGCACCCAAAATGCAGTCCTTAAAAAAACTTGGTGTACGACGTAAGCTTAAAACTTCCCACAGTGACCGTACATAATGTTATCTTTCAGCAAACGTGCAATACCAGAGTTATAGAAGCAAGTCTTTGTGCAGTTGGTTTGTGTCAAATCTTGATTTATACGTATTGGAGTTGTTGTAAGATTGGACCGTTGCCGTTGGTCCAAACTTAATTTGTAAAACTTGGTTTGCCATTTATTTTAAAATTACTTATACTGAATCAACAAGAATAAAATCTATCTAGGTTTTTGCGACATGTAAGCAAGTACTCTAGCAGCAAAAAAAAAAAATTAAAAATTTTTTTTTACTTGACATCCAGAAATCCCTATCAAAATTTGTAGAAAGAATTTGGTCAAAATTATAATTTGGAAACAGAAACCCTAGAAGGTTATTTGAAATGAAAATTTCAGGAGCCCAAGAAACTTAAACAACATTTTGAAGAAGACTCTAAGCTGAAAAGCTTAGAATCCTACTTTTGGTTTAAGAAACGTAACTGGCTAACCATGCCAAGCACTTCCCACTCCAAGTTCCAGACCATATCTTTTTTAGTTTTTTTGTTTTAAGTTCCTTATTTTATTATTTTTAATTTTATAATTCTTACTATCATTTTAACTCTGATTTTATTTCTCAATTAAGTATTCAGTAACTCCTTTTTGTTCAGCATACTCTTTTTCTAGTAATGCCTGTATTGTAGGTAATAGTATCTTTTTTAAAGTTATCAATTTGTATTGTAATATCTGTACTTGTTGGGTTTAGATATAAATTCAATTGTGAAGGTTTGTTGGTTAATTTCCACAATTTGTTATTATAGTTTTACACAACTTTACCTGCACCACATAAATTTGGCTTTACTTTAATAGTAGAATTATTGCAATTAATTTATTTGATTTCTTCTAAGATAACATATTTGCCGCTTTCATCAAGGTCATTTTGTTAGCAAGCAAGGTTTGTTAAAGTGACAGTTCATATTGTTAGCTAGCAGTATTTTTGCTTACATTCTAGCAATGTAATAGAGAATAGCCCCGATTATTAGTTTTTGTCTATCTTTAACATTGCACCCTAATGGCCGAACACCAACTTAAACAAATAATATTTTATCAAAAAATACCACGAATACCAGTTGTACCAAGCTAACACTCAACGTGGCTTCTTGGACAAAATTGTTAACATCTCTGCATTGAAACCAGAATGCAACTGTGGCTATTTATCATCAGTGTCTAACATAGTTCTTTTGCTAAAAGATGTAGACCGGAAACAACGTGACGTAGCACTTATGGAGCAACTTCAGTCTACCTCAGGCACAGGTACCCTCGCTGAAAGTGGAGCAAAACCGAATCAGAAAACAACGACCAAGGCGGAACCGCTTAGTCAAACAGACCTAAAGCCAGTGAATCAGTTACAGCATGCAAACATAAGAGGTCATCCACAACCAATCTTGGACATAACAAGTAATATTTGAACATACTAATAGTGGGTAGAAATCTAAGCCACCATACCGTAATCTTATTTGGGATGTACCTACAACAATTGATTTTTTTAAATTACTTTTTGGTAAAAATGCAAAGTGTTTTACCACAAGCTTCTAACATCGATTTTGCTACTACCCAAACAACACCTAAGAATTAAATCTGCTGAAATAAACCTACTGACCACAATAAGCCAAGTCATCTAAACTATGATGACTTATTCTTGGAAGGTGATTTTGACAATTTTTAATCAAAACTTAGCAGTATATTACATCATTGAGCTATTGGCTGCAATGGTGTAGTTTCTATAAAATTTAGTCCGGGCAGTAACCAAAAGGACATCTTTGTCAACCTTTAATAAGAACTCTTGGAACCCTGTCTCATTTTTAAGACGCAACACTATCTAAGAAGATGTTATCAGTGTATGCAGTAAAGGTTTGGTTAATTGATTACCATAAAAAGTGTTTACGATGAAGGTCATTATAAGTCTGTGCAGTGTCTAAATGTCTGACTCACTTGCGGTACAAGTTAATTAAAAAATTTTAAATCTCAGGTTTTGGCAGCAGTTTTGCTGCTTACCTTTTTTTTTTGGCGGTGCACTTGCCCAAGACACAAAACACAATGAATCTACCGGCATGCAAACTTGATGCAGTCATTACTGCAATTGACTGTATGAGCTAAAAGATTAGAGACAGTGTAATTTTGATCTCCAAGTGTTTGAACTTGTTTGAAAGCGTGGGAGAAGGGTTATGTTATAATTCTTATTTTTTAGTTAATTTGGTAAAGTAAGTTTAGCTGCAAATTCGATTCGATCATGGATGTTAAGTTTACTTATGCTTGCCTGTATTGGCGGGTCCAAGCTAACTTCTAAGACCTCTTTACCGACTCATCAAGTATCATATTGAAATATAATTTATTTAATAATATTATTGAGTATTAGAAAGGACATAGAAGATTATAAAATGAACAGAGGCAACACCAGTAATATTTTAAGAACAAATTTACTAAAACTGTTTAAGCCAAAAATAAAATTCTGGATAAAAGACCATCTATAAAGTGACCGATCAACACATATACTATTAGTGCACAATTATTGCCACTGCCAAGCCAATCTGTCTTAATGGCAGTAAGAAATAAAACATAAAACTTGAATAGAACATTAAAGGGGTTGGTTTTTAGAAAAGGTACACTCTTTTTAGAACAAAAATAGAAATCCCAAACTTTGTCCATAAACGGATTTTCTACCTTCAACAGAAGAAAAAAAAAATTACGTTTAGAGAAGCAAGAACTTTAATTGCTAGTGGCCGATCTGGCTCATATTTACTACAACCATGCAGTCGTAGAACTAATCTACTTAGCGGCCTACTTTGCTTGTTACATTGAGTGCCGTTGGCTTTTCTTTTGCAAAGAACTCCGGTGGAGTAGCAGGAAAGACGGTTGAGGTTTGTGGTTTATAATCCACAAAGGTTTTTATTGGCTTTGGTTGTTTCTTTAGGTGATTGTTAATTGGATTTGGGTTCTTTACAATTGGCACATTGTTTAGTTGTGCGATTGTTGGTTTGCACATCGCAGGACTGACTTAGCTGTTTTGGTTGACAGGTTTCTCAACCTGCAAGCGTTTATGGCAGCAATCTCTAATAGTACTGTTTTTGTCAAAGTTGTATAATAGTGCAATGCAATTTTATGAAGTTTAGTATTAACATACTTAAATACCATTAATACCAATTACAAAACAATTATAAAAATCCCTACGCTCAATTCGACTCAAACTCAATATTTAAATCAAAAAAATTAATAACAAACTCAAAAACTCCATAACTCCAAAATTATACATTGAAATTTTATGTTATTTGGTACTAACATAGCTTAGTACCATTAGTACCAACTGTAAAATATTTATAAAAATCCATACGCTCAATTTGACTCAAACTTATTTTAATCAATATTTAAATCCAGAAAATTAATAAACAACTGAAAAATTCCATAATTGTAATTTTATGTATTTGCTACTAACATAGCTTAGTACCATTAATACCAACTGCAAAAAAATTATAAAAATTCATACGCTCAATTTGACTCAAACTTATTATTTACTCCAAAAAATTAATAAAAACTCAAAAACTGCATAACTCAAAAACGATACATTACAATTTTATGTAATTTTGTACTAACATAGCTTAGTACCATTAGTACTAATTGTGAAATATTTATAAAAATCCATAGACTCAATTTAGCTCAAACTCATTATTTCCAAAAAAATTATAAAAAACTAAAAACTCCATAACTCAAAAATAGTAAATTTCAATTTTATGTATTTTGCTGTAAAATATTTATAAAAATCCATACGCTAAATTTAGCTCAAAGTCAATATTTAAATGCAAAAAATTGATAAAAAACTCAAAACTTAAAAATGATACATTGCAATTTTATGTAGTTTAGTACTAACATAGCTTAGTACCATGAGTACCAATTGTAAAATACTTATAAAAGTCCATAGGCTCAATTTAACTCAGATTTATTTTAATGAATATTTAAATTGAAAAAATTGATTACCAACTCAAAACTCCATAACGCAAAAATGGTACAAAGCAATTTTATGTAGATTAGTACTAACATAGCTTAGTACCATAAATACCAATTGTAAAATATTTATAAAAATCTATACCTACGCTCAATTTGACTCAAACTCATTTCAATCAATATTTAAATACAAAACAACGAATAAAAAACTCAATAACTCAAAAATAGTACATTGCAATTTTATGCAATTTGCTAGTAGCATACTTTAGTACCATTAGTACCAACTGTAAAATATTTATAAAAATCCATAAGCTCAATTTGACTCAAACTAATTTTTTAATTAAAAAAATTAATAAAAAACTCAAAACTCCATAACTCAAAAATTAAAAATTTTTAAATTTTTTTACTAGCATACTTTAGTACCATTAGTACCAATTGTGCACTATTTATAAAAATCCATTTGCTCAATTTGACTCAAACTTATTATTTAAATCCAAAAAAATTATCAAAAACTCAAAACTCCGTAACTCAAAAACAGTACATTGCAATTTTATATAATTTGGTACTAACATAGCTTAGTACCATTAGTACCAACTGTGAACTATTTATAAAAATCCATACGCTCAATTTCTCAATTTGACTCAAGTTTTTGATAGTTTGCTGTCTGGTAACAAGCTTTGACTGAGTTTGGGACAAGCAAAGTATTTACTGTTCTGGTGCTGTTAGGAGCGCAAGAGGTATGGTCTTTTGTCGGATATGATGAAAGTACGTTTTGTTTTTAATGAGGACAACTTTTAATTTTGGTCAAATTAACAGCAATGAAGTTACAAGATTTTGGTGTTTTTTTAGAGACTGTTGTTGCTCTGTTTTCCAGGTATCCAATGGGATCGGTTGGCCATTGGTGTATAAGAAGTTTTAGAGTGCACTTGCTCTAAATACTGCAGCTCGGCGGCAAGTTGTTTGAGAGCATTCGATGATCTTCTTTGACTGTATGAGCGTAACGGTTGGGGACAATGTAATTTTGATCTCTTAATGTTTGGGTTTGATTGAGAAAGTGGGGAAAATGTTGTTTGGTAAAATTACCATTGCTGCAAAGTCGATTTGGTCATAGAGCATAAGGTTACTTATACTTGCTTGTGTTGGAAAGCTCAAGCTAACATCTAGGACCTTTTTGGTTTTTTATTGGAGCAGCAGTCGGCCGTTTGCAGTTGTTGGTACATTTGGTCTTTTAAGTAACATGTATTGTTCTAAATTTTAAATTACGTTAGGATTGCAGTGACTTGGCCAATACATAACATCTTAAATGTTTAAAGCCGTTTAAAGTACAAAGTGGGGCAGAAAAGGAGCAATTTTTAAAATTCCGCCAACTGCTTTGTATTGTTGTGAGGTGGTAGGGGCGCTATCGGCCATGTTTTCTACGTATTGGCATTTAGTAATAATAGATCAGTGGATTCTTCAACAGCGCGCGTACGCAGTGAAAGCGTTTTATCAAAATGGTAATTGTTAAGTACGAGCGCGTCGTGCATTTTGCAACTATTTTAACATCAATTGCAATCGATCGGTTTTGTCTGCTTGTGTCATTAAAAAGTGGGTTAGGAAGTTTGAAGAGACTTTGTCAACAAAAATAAAGAAGCAGTACGCATTTCCAAAAATATCAAGTGTGCAAAAGAATTGCTATCAAACGAAGCCCCACTGCACTTAATAATTTTAAACAAAACTGTCATACGGAGACAAGGACTTCTCATTCAACAAAAGTAAGCATGAATATTATCAATGCGTTATTTTTAAATCATGTAATTTTTTGAAATGGGGACATTACCTGGTCTCTTTGTTCACCGGACCTTACAACGTGCAATTTTTTTGTGGGGTTACTTAAAAACTAAAGTGTTTTAACATAACTCACCACAAACAGTTTTGAAAGAACGGATCCGACAAGAAGTGGACCAAATTAATCAAGCAATGCTGCGGAACGTAATGAAAAATTTTAGACTACGATTGGAAGAATGTGTCGGCTTAAACGGACGTCATCTTTTTGAAGTTTTTTTTTTAATAAAATACTTAATGCTTTTTTATGTTCGTTTTTCTAAAAGAGTAGCGGAGGCGGCCGGTGCAAATCCAAGAGAATCTTAGATCTTGGTAAAGAAGTTCAATAAGGGTAATGTTTGTGTAAGCAGCGCTTATAAACACAAATTACTAATAAACTGTGTTTTTGATTAAGCATTTGTTGTAAAAAATTAGTTACGTTACTTTTCTCTTTTAACTTAATGACATTTGTGAGACATTCATCATTTTTTATGTTTATTAGCTGCATGAGCATGAGCGGTGGTAGAAACATCTATTTCTGGATGACAAACACGCTCATTTTCTTATGTATTTAAACTGCAAGAACACTGCAAGCAATAATAAAATAAATTTTTTTAATGACACTTACTCTCAGACGGGTGAAGATAAGACCATTTTAAACTACCTGCCCAGAACTTATAAATAGTGTTTACATTTTAATTTCTTATATACTTTTGTCTTCTAACTTAATTACATCTGTGAGACATTCTTTCATGTTTCAGTATTTAATTTAAAGGTTTGCAACAATTTAAGTTTTTAATTAATAGATTGCGTTCCAACAACAAATTGACAGTATTTTATAAAATAGCAACAATAATTCAACATTATTTTACCAGCTTTAACATTTTTGATTACTATTTTTGTTTTTGTAGACAAAATGTTGATTCAGCTTGTATAATAAATATTATTTATTCTTATTTTTTAAGCTCCAATTATACTAAAGAAACCTCTCTCAATTATATCGTGTTAGTTTATTTTTATAGCATTCAGAATAAACAACTTAATTTAATTTTTATAGATGTAATAAATTCATCTAGTAATAAAAGCGGTCAAGGGTCTGATGTTGAGTGGTAGTGAAGGTAATAACTGGCACGAGCTTATATAATTGCTCGGTTTTATTTGTGGCGAAGGCGCCGGGCGCGGGCTACCAAACAACCACAAACCTAACCTAACTGTTAACTAGCAAACAATGTTTTGTACAATACAAATTTAATTTAAATTTTTGAACAAAATTTATTGAAATGAATTAATAATTTATTCAAAATCAGTCAATCAAATTACAAAAAAAATAAATTGCAACTAGATAGCAATACCAGTCTTTTGTTTGATTATTTATAAAATTTATTGAAGCAAATTCAATATACTTTTAAATTTAATCAATACGTGTGTTAAACACCGTTTTATTTTTCAGTTAATAATTTTTAATGAAGAAATTGGTCGGTGATGTTGAAACTTTATCAGCAGCCTCTCAGCTACCATTACAGCAGCGCTAATGAGGCTTTAAAGGAGGTCATAAAAAACTTTTTGCAACCCAATTTGTAGTCGTTAATTTGAGATGTATGAATGGCGGCACACTAGATATAAAGGAAAGCCGTTTTCCCGGTTGCATTTGCTCTTAATTACATTCGTCCAAACTCATCAAAATGGTATACGTGCATGCTAAATGTTGCCTGAAAACTTTATTGAGCGCGTGCTCGTTTTTCATTCGAAAGTTTCTACGAGTGGTATAAATTTCCAACGTTCTTTTGTGCGGTTTTATTTATTTTTAAATGTGGAAGTAAACATTAAATTGTTTCTGTTTTGTTGGTAATTAAATTTTATTAATTAAAGAGATTAATTAGTAATTACATTTTATTGTTAGTAGTAGTAATTCTTTATTCTTTGTTTTTAATTAATTTAGATTGTCAATTTGAAAACAATATTTCAATTGCAACAAAATTGTCGTGCTACATTTAATGTGTTTGATGTCTGTTTATGTATACGTATTATATATATATATCTTTAACATCAGCAACCGTTTATACTGGGGTTAGCCTGACTAAGCTTCTTTTTAGGTATCTTAAAAAAAAGTACAGTTTGTGTGGGTAACAAATTGTCTTCTCTCCTTGTCTTTTTCCATAGATTTTCAGTATTACCAAGAGGTAGGTATTGGAGCACTTGGTCGTGGAAAAAAGTGTATGCTGATAGTAAGTGTAGCTCCGCCACCTTTAGCAACTGCGCATGCTCAGACCTGTGCTGATAAAACCTCATAAAAGCTGATAAAGAGCTGATAGAACTTGATCAAAACCTGATAAAAGCTGATCAAAAGCACAGGTCTAAGCCTGCGCAGTTGCTAAAATGGAGCGGAGCTACACATGTTATTAGCATACACTTTTTTCCCACAACCAAGTGCCCCAATACCTACTCCGGGACGTTATTAAAGCTTAGGTTGTCGATTGTACTAATCTTAATTTGCAAGTTGACATTCTTTAGTATTGCTACATCCAGGACGTTTCCTCAATAACCAGCTTGCTGTAGTATGTGTGTTCTTCTGAACACATACTTTGATAACCTATTTTTAACGTAGTTTTTCATCTTTAACGTTGGCTGTACGACTGTTCCAAGCCGAATGTTTAAAATTAAAATCCTTAGCAAGTATAGTGGAAAGTTGAAACAAAAAAACTTTTTTGAAATCAGCAAATTTTGGTTTGTTTGGATGTGTTGACATATACACAGATGCAAGTGCTCAACCCCGGCACCCTCACTACAATTGCATTTGTTTTTAATGTTCGAGTGATTAAAGTGTTCACTTCGGAATAGTCCAGCAATCATTTTGCAAAAATCACTGTGCCACGTTTCCAATCCACTTCCAACGTTTCCAAATACGTAAAAGTATTTGGGATTCTCAAAGGAGGTGGTTTAACTCACTCACAAGCATGACGTTGATTTCCTGCAAAAAAAATTCGTCCATTTTTCTGGAATGCTGTTGGCATTTTAGAAGCATACTCTTAATAGCACTTTAGGTAGATTATCTATGATTGGAATTTGGATTAAAAATGGTTGAGAAGTGGTTAGGGCTTGTGCCAACAGAGACTCGAGTTAGTGCTCTTTTTGTTTTTGGCAATGGATGCCACTAACTTTTTATACAACCTACAAACTAGATAGTTGGCAGGATCAGGATCATCGCAGAGAGCGCACATTTGAGTCATTCTTGTTTGGTAGGGCCCCAAGCAAATCCTACAAATAAACCCCACTTTGTAGCAGCGTTTGGCGGTATGCCCGTAGCATCTTTGACAGTGAAAAATGCCACCGCTTTTTTTTTTTGCTTTTTTTATCAACTTTTTAATCTTTGCGCTTTTGCCTTTTATTGGCAAACGCACATCAACTAGTAAGAACCGGACAAACTTGTTTTTTATTTTGAAGTCATTTGATGAACCTTTGAGCATTTTTCATCTGATGTGACCTGGGTGTGGAAGTGAACCGTTCAGCTTTTAAAGTAGGTAGTTGCCTTCTGATGGTTGGCGTTGAAAGCCGTAATTATTCGAATTCTTTTGTGGGTGTTTTGGAATGACAGTATCTTAATATTGTTATTTTTTTTTTAATGATTCTATCCGCAAGTACTGATGGGTAGCTATCGTATTCCATACTGGATTGGCGTAAGTTAGTTTGGGACTGATAATTGTTGTGTACACTTTTTTTTAGGCTTATTTTGCTTGGAAAGGCTAAGGTCAACATGATGCTGCCCCATTGGTTTTGTCTTAAAGGGTTATAGGACCGCGTCCAGTAGTGTGAAAATTATATTGGCTAGTGGTGATGGATGATCTCTGCTAGGTTTTGGTTCAATTTCTTGGTGTTTTCATGAGGTTGTCTAGATTGGTTAAATCAAACGTGATTCCTATTCTAATCACATTTTGTCTGAGGCTTTGTTCAAAGAGCTATGGTATAGCTGGCAGATTTTGGCTTGTTTGTTGTTTGTCCTTGCTAAAGTTCTCCAAGTTTCAGTTTGTGTCTGACCAACCGGGTACAACGTTGGTCAAAAATTTGACGTAAGAGGTTGTTCTCTTTAAATCTAAAGATAGGTTTTTAAGTTTTTAAGTTCAGTCTTTCTCCATGTTGGGGTTGGGTTTCATTGATTTGAGCTGTGTTCAGGTGAGATATTCTTTAAAAGTCCAAATTTTGACCAAAACTATCATCAGATCATGTTTGGGATCCTAAGATGTTGATTTTTGGAGACGTCAATTGGGTGGTAAGAACCTCTAAAAAACAACTTTCAGAAGTGCTATAAAATATAATTTTAGGTGTTAAAAAAAAATTGTAATGAAAGGACTGTGATCTTGGGGCGATTTTACTCTCAAGTTGCCTCACGTTGTGCGCCAATTATTAAAGTCTAGTTTTGTAGAGGGCGGTAGTTAACGTCGGTTTTTGGACTGGTAATGATGCTCAAAAAATTGGATTATTAATGTGTACGAAGCTTCAAGGAGTGGAAGCGGTTACAGAGGGTGGCTGGCTTTCTAAGGTACTTTTAGGTCTTGGCTGAGGTTGTCAAAGATCTTAATTTAGAAGTTGTGGGTAGAAGATTTTGACCCATTGAGGCCGGTAGATGTTTTGGGTGAAGTTGCCGGACAAACTTTCTAAAAAATTGCGTTTTGGAACAAGTAGTGTATGTCCTGGTGTTGTTGAAAGCAGAGTTTTTGATATAGTTTTGTTGATTTTGAGGCCACGTTTTTTGCGGATTACGTATTTGTGCGTCAAGGATGCTACAATTTTTGAAAAATTTTTGTACGTATTTTTGTATGCTTGCCCAATGGTAAGACTTCAAGACTAACTACTTTTCACCATAATAATTGCTTTCTGCTGCATTGTCAATGATACTATCAGATGGTCTTGTTCTTTCTTAGTCTTGATGAAAGCTCCGTGTTTGCTTGTTCAGTTTTTTTTTAATCTTAGCTGAGCATTTGCTTCCTTTTTGGACTTTTTTGAATCAGCAAAGGATTTTTTGTAACTGTGGGGTATTTTTTTTTTGCATGCGGATGCTAAGATTTCTAGTTGAACTTTTCTTTGGGTTTTAATAGCAATAAGACCTTTATTTTCAATTTTAGTTGCTGACGATTAGTTTGACTATTAATAACGTTTTTTTTTACAAACGGTATATAGCTTAAAACTGTCATTTTATTAATTTATAAACCGCAACAAGTGTGAGAATGAGCAAATTTCTTGATAACAAACATTTGGGCGGGTGGGCGAGAACAATGTATCAAACCACCGACCTAAAATTTATAAACTGTGTTCCTTCCTACCCGCCCAAGTGTTACTTATCAAGCAAATTGTTATTGTACCTACCTCTGACGATTGTAAATACTTATTGTATATTTGACATGAATAAATATAGTATTATTATTATTATTATTATTATTATTATTATTATTATTATTATAAGTGACAATTGTCAATTAATCTGTCATATTAAAAACATCAAAACCGCAACAATTGTGAGAATAAGCAAATTTCTTGATAACAAACACTTGGGCGGGTGGGCGGGAACACTGTATTAAACCACCGGCACAATATTTATAAATTTTGTTTTAGTCTACTTACTTAATTGTAAGTTATCAAAAAAATTGTTATAGTACTCACCTCTGATTTATAAGTGGCAACTGTCATTTAATTTGACATATTAAAAACAGCAAAACCGCAACAAGTGTGAGAATAAGCAAACTGCTTGATAACAAACACTTGGGCGGTTGGGCGGGAACACTGTATCAAACTACCGGCTCAATATTTATAAATTGTGTTCCCGCCCACTCGCCTAATTGTTAGTTATCAAGAAAATTGTTATTATCTGCCTGACGTATAAGTGACAATTGTCATTTAATCTGTTATATTAAAAACATCAAAACCGTAACAAGTGTGAGAATATGCAAATTTCTTGATAACAAACTCTTGGGAGGGTGGGGGGGAACACTGTAATAAACCCGCTCAATTGTTACTGATTAAGCAATTTTTTATTGTACCCACTTTTGACTTATAAGTGAAAACTGTCATTTCATCTGTCATATTAAAAACAGCAAAACCGCAACAAGTGTAAGAACAAGCAAATTTCTTGATAACAAACACTTGGGTGGGTGGGCGGAAACACTGTATTGAACCACCGACCCAAAATTTATAAACTGTGTTCCCGCCCACCCGCCTAAGTGTTACTTATCAAGCAATTTGCTATTGTACCCACTTTTGACTTATAAATGGCAACTGTCATTTCATCTGTCATATTAAAATCAGCAAAATTGCAACAGGCGTGAAAATAAGTAAATTTCTTAATAACAAACACTTGGGCGGGTGGGCGGGAACACTGTATCAAACCACCAACCTAAAAATTATAAACTGTGTTCCAGCCTACCTGCTCAAGTGTTACTTATCAAGCAATTTGTTATAGTACCTACTTTTAATTTATAAGTGACAACTGTTATTTCATCTGTCATATTAAAAACAGCAAAAACGCAACAAATGTGAGAATAAGCAAATTTCTTGATAACAAACACTTGGGCGAGTGGGCGGGAACACTGTATTAAACCAAAATTTATAAACTATGTTTCCGCCCACCCGCCCAAGTATTACTTATCAAGCAATTTGTTTGTGTACCCACCTCTGACGTATAAGTGACAATTGTCAATTAATCTGTCATAATAAAAACATAAAAACCGTAACAATTGTGAGAATAAACAATTTCTGGATAACAAACGCTTGGGCGGGTAGGCGGGAAAACTGTATTAAACCACTGACTCAAAATTTATAAACTGTGTTTCCGCCCACTCGCCCAAGTGTTACTTATTAATTAATTTGTTTCTGTACCCACCTCTGACGTATAAGTGACAATTGTCAATTAATCTGTCATATTAAAAACATCAAAACCGTAACAATTGTGAGAATTAACAATTTTTTTGATAACAAACACTTGGGCGGGTGGGCGGGAACACTGTATCAAACCACCGACCCAAAATTTATAAAAGCTGTGTTCCCGCCCACCCGCCCAAGTGTCAATTATTAAGTGTTATTGCACCCACCTCTGACTTATAAGTTACAACTGTCATTTCATCTGTCATATTAAAAACAACAAAACCGCAACAAGTGTAAGAATATGGAAATTTCTTCATAACAAACACTTGAGCGGGTGGGCGGGAATACTATTTCAAACCACTGACCCAAAATTTATAAACTGTGTTTCCGCCCACCCGCCCAAGTGTTTCTTATCAATCAATTTCTTATTGTACCCACCTCTGACGTATAAGTGACAATTGTCAGTTAATCTGTCATATTAAAAACATAAAAATAGTAACAATTGTGAGATTAAACAATTTTCTGGATAACAAACACTTGGGCGGGTGGGCGGGAACAATGTATCAAACCACCGACCTAAAATTTATAAATTATGTTCCCGCCCACCCGCCCAAGTATTATTTATCAAGCAATTTGTTATTGTACCCACTTCTGACGTATAAGTGACAATTGTCAATTAATCTGTCATATTAAAAACATTAAAACCGTAACAATTGTGAGAATAAACAATTTTCTGGATAACAAACACTTGGGCAAGTGGTTGGGAACACTGTATCAAACCACTGACCCAAAATTTATAAACTATGTTTCCGCCCACCCGCTCAAGTATTACTTATTAATTAATTTGTTTTTGTACTCACCTCTGACGTATAAGTGACAATTGTCAATTAATCTGTCATATTAAAAACATCAAAACCGTAACAATTGTGAGATTAAACAATTTTCTGGATAACAAACACTTGGGCGGGTGGGCGGAAACACTGTATCAAACCACTAACTCAAAATTTTTAAATTGTGTTCCTGCCTACCCTCCCAAGTGTTACTTATCAAGCAATTTGGTATTGTACCCACTTTTGACTTATAAGTGACAACTGTCATTTTATCTGTCATATTAAAAACAGCAAAACCGCAACAAGTGTAAGAATAAGCAAATTTCTTGATAAGAAACACTTGGGTGGGTGGGCGGGAACACTGTATCAAACCACCGACCCAAAATTTATAAACTGTATTTACGCCCACCCGCCCAAGTGTTACTTATCAAGTGCTATTGTTCTCATTTCTGACTTATAAGTTACAACTGTCATTTCATCTGTTATATTAAAAACAGCAAAACCGAACAAGTTTGAAAATAAGCAATTTTCTTGATAACAAACACTTGGGCGGGTGGGCGGGAACACTGTATCAAACCACCAACCCAATATTTATAAACTGTGTTCCCGCTCACCTGCCCAAGTGTTACTTATCAATCAATATTGTACCTACCTTTGACTTATAAGTGACATCTGTCATCTCATCTGTTATATTAATAACAGCAAAACCGAACAAGTGTGAGAATAAGCAATTTTCTTGATAATAAACACTTGGGCGGGTGGGCGGGAATACTGTACCAAACCACCGACCCAAAATTTATAAACTGTGTTCTCGCCCACCCGCCTAAGTGTCACTTATCAATCAATTTGTTATTGTACCCACCTCTGACGTATAAGTGACAATTGTCAATTAATCTGTCATATTAATAACATTAAAACCGTAACAATTGTGAGAATAAACAATTTTCTTGATAACAAACACTTGGGCGGGTGGGCGGGAACACTGTATCAAACCACAAACCCAAAATTTGTAAATTGTGTTCCCGCCCACCCGCCCAAGTATTACTTATCAAGCAATTTGTTTGTGTAACCACCTCTGAGGTATAAGTGACAATTGTCAATTAATCTGTCATATTAAAAACATCAAAACCGTAACAATTGTGAGAATAAACAATTTTCTTGATAACAAACACTTGGGAGGGTGGGCGGGAACACTGTATTAAACCACCAATTCAAAATTTATAAACTGTGTTTCCGCCCACCTGCCCAAGTGTTACTTATCAATCAATATTGTACCTACCTTTGACTTATAAATGACATCTGTCATTTTATCTGTTATATTAAAAACAGCAAAACCGAACAAGTGTGAGAATAAGCAATTTTCTTGATAACAAACACTTGGGCGGGTGGTCGGGAACAGTGTATCAAACTACAAACCCAAAATTTATAAACTGTGTTCCCGCTCACCTGCCCAAGTGTTACTTATCAATCAATATTGTACCTACCTTTGACTTATAAGTGACATTTGTCATTTTATCTGTTATATTAAATACAGCAAAACAGAACATGTGTGAGAATAAGCAATTTTATTGATAATAAACTCTTGGGCGGGTGGGCGGGAACACTGTATCAAACCACCGACCCAAAATTTATAAACTGCGGGCGGGAACACTGTGTTCCCGCCCACCCGCTCCAGTGTTACTTATCAAGTGTTATTGCACCCAATTCTGACTTATAAGTTACAACTGTCATTTCATCTGTCATACTAAAAACAACAAAACCGCAACAAATGTAAGAATATGCAAATTTCTTTGTAACAAACACTTGAGCGGGTGGGCGGGAAAACTGTATCAAACCACCGACCCAAAATTTATAAACTGTGTTTTTGCACACCCGCTTAAGTATTATCAAGCACTTTGTTATTGTACCTACCTTTGACTTATAAGTGACACTGTCATTTCATCTGTCATATTAAAAAATTAATAACAGCAAAATCGCAACAAGTGTAAGTATAAGCAAATTTCTTAATAAGAAACATTTGGGCGGGTGGGCGCGAACAGTGTAATAAACCACCGGTTTATTATTTATAAACTGTGTTTCCGCCCACCCGCTCAATTGTTAGTTATCATGAAATTTGTTATTGTACCCACCTCTGACGTATAGGTAACAATTGTCATTTAATATGTCATATTCAAATCATCAAAACCGCAAGAATTGTGAGAATAAGCAAATTTTTTGATAACAAACATTTCGGCGGGTGGGCAGGAACACTGTATTAAACCACCGACTCAATATTTATAAACTGTGTTTTTGCCCACCCGCCCAATTGTTAGTTATTAAGAAATTTGTTACTGTACCCACCTCTGATTTATAATTGACAACTGTCATTTAATCTGTCATATTAAAAACCGCAAGAAGTGTGAGAATAAGCAAATTTTTTGATAACAAACATATAGCCGGGTGGGCGGGAACACTGTATTAAACCACCGACTCAATATTTATAAACTGTGTTTTTGCCCACCCGCCCAATTGTTAGTTATTAAGAAATTTGTTATTGTACCCACCTCTGACGTATAAATGACAACTGTCATTTAATTTGTCATATTAAAAACAGCAGAAACGCAACAAGTGTGAGAATAAGCAAATTTTTTGATAACAAACACTTGAGAGGGTGAGCGGAAAAATTCATTTAACTTTTTATTTTTTATAATAATTTAATTACTAATTGACTATGCAATAACCTAAAACAAAAGTTGATTCAAAAGTATAATAATTGGTATACGTACGTCTGCTGCGCCAACAGCAAATTATTTTCTGAGGCAATGGTTACACCAGCTTTTTGGCATCGAGTGCAGTGACGCCGATAAAGCCTTTATATGGTCTATGGTATTGACTTGTTGGTTGAGTTTCTCTGGATTTGGGGGACTTCTAGTTGCAGGTATTGCTGTTGTAAGGTTGCTTGTTGACCAGAGTATTACAGCGATTGATATTAAGTTGTCATTGTTGTTGTTTTGGGTTGTGTTGGACATTGTTCTAGTTTACTAGTTTGCAAGGAAAATTTTTGGAAAGAGAATTTTTTAAAGTCGAAATTACTTTTACAAGAAAAGTGCTTATTGTCTATCCCCTTTCCTTCAAATAAAAGTTTGAGACTATACAGGCTCATGGACTTTTTGTTTGGAGATTGGAACTTAGGAGATGGTTATTAGGACGCTCTATAGGCTGTGGGATTACCACTTTTGGTTAGAAAACGGTTATTTGATTCATTGGTTGTATGTAGAAGTAAATTTTTTTGTCTGGCTCAGCG
The DNA here is from genome assembly GCA_963932245.1 of Tachinus rufipes. Classification (NCBI taxonomy): domain Eukaryota; kingdom Metazoa; phylum Arthropoda; class Insecta; order Coleoptera; family Staphylinidae; genus Tachinus; species Tachinus rufipes. Next base: position 95,061,990 of record OZ010746.1, read on the forward strand.
TGTCGGGCCAAATCAGAGTTGGAATAAGTTGCAAAATTATTGAAATACTTTTTAGACAAAGGTTTAATATGTTTCCGAGGTTTGTCTGAATTTTACTGTTTTAGTAAAAACATGGAGTTTTGAGGAGCATTCTCAAAATATTACTTTGGAAACCTTTGAGGTGATATCTTGCGGCCGTTCTCCAAAGCCCCACTCTTTGCGTAGAAAATTGGTTTTTTAATACATTTCGGACATTCATAAGACAATGATTGGTTAAAGCTATGGTCAATTTGCAAACTCTATCTTGGCTTACCGTATTTTATTTTGGTTATTGGTTGGTTTTGCTTGTAATGTCATACCTTATAAATTATTATTCTTGGTCGTTTACTCCGTAAATATTTGTTTTCATTTATTCTCCACTTTAAAGCTCTAATCTGGTCATTTTGAGTTGAAGTTACCCCTTCCATAACTTTAATACTTTTTTTTTGTTTTTTTTGCAGAACAACTTAAAATCTTTGAGAAATTTACCAAAGGCCACTTTACAGCTCTAAAGTGACAGTGTGGTCCTCTATAGATATTATTGAGCTTTATTTTTTTGCAGAAAGATTTTTAACTGTAATTGTAAATTCTGCTTGGTATTGCAAGATGTTGGAGATTTTTTACGCACCAAAATAAGCGATTATGAAGTTTTCTACTTTTAGCAAGATGGAACCACTGCTCATACTGCCTGTCGTTTACGCGATCCTCTGCAGCCATTGTTTTCTGGTTGCCTAAACTTGTTGCGAGGGCATGTTGCATGTTCTTTTAAATTTCTGCAATTTTTTTCTCTGGAGATATTTCAAAGATGAGGTTTACAAAGCTCAACCTCAAACTCTGAAAGCTTTAAAAAATACAATTGAGAACGCAATTGCTTAAGATATTCTTGCAAAACTAGCTAAATACTTTGTGGAACGCTTCAACATGTGTATTGCCGGTCAAAGACAACATAATTAAAAAAAAAAAAAAAATGACGTAGTATATATTTTTAGAAAAAAAAAAGAAAGAAAAAAAAAATCTTTTACTCACAATTCACCCAACAAATCAAGAAAGTCATTCTGCCCCACCTTGCGGTAATTACAAGCTTAATTTAAAACTTCAAGATTTGTAAGTTTCAGATTTTTTGCGTGTGGCGGTAAAAAAGATTACTGCAATTTTTGCAAAAACACAATTTAAGAAGATAGTTATATTTCTGAAACAAAAGCAAGAAGGCAACATTTTAAAAACGTGAATCTTTTAGAACTAAATTATTATATATGCGGTGAGCATTTTAAAATAATCTTATATGTGCTATGATTATTTTTTTACATTATATTGACTTTTTTTGTTATTAAATAAAAAAAAAAAAATGTGAGTGCATATTTTTGTAAGACATTTTTAAGTCTGAGACTGAGATTTGTCTGTTAATACCACCTTATAACCATGCTGCTATGCTTAAAAAGTAAATAATAAACGCGTTTTAAATACTTTAAGAGTCTTGCAGTAATATTTACAAATTTTTTATTGATCATCATAGACAATTTTAAGCAAAATATAATTTTATAAAAAGTTTAATTTAAAAAGACACTGAATTATTAGAAGATTGCATAAAAGAATCTAAATTATGATAAAAATTGAGAGTATTTGGTGTAGTTATAATCAATTGAATTAGAAGTAATTTATGATTTTCTGCAGTTTTTTAAAAATTAATTGTGGAAAATAAAAAACATTGCACAATTTAAATATTATATTTTTAAAATTTATATTGCCAAATGCAATTGCATTTAAAATAAATTTCCACATAATTTAACAAAACTTTATTACATAATATAAAAATATTACGTTCCATGGACCTCTCACCATTTTCTAGCCATATATTTTGATTGTATATTTTATGGCGAATGCGCCGGGCTTATATTAACCTACATTAAATTTATAAGGTCCTTTTACGATCTGTACTAATATTTTCATATTGCTTGATTTATGAGTGTACAAATATGCAATTTTAAAATTTACCATAATGTAAATCTTGTGTATGTCATATTTAATTAATGGTTAGTTTAACAATAACCAAATATATTGCGTCGCATAAATCCGTCCAGTAAATTACGCTCTGAAATATGTAGTTCAATATTTTCAATATAAAGTTTTACACGATGGAAAATATGCAAGTTTGGTTGATATGGGGAGAGAATGCTGCAATATTTTACTCGCTTGTGAAACCTCAAAAATTTTATCAATTCAACATTTTTAAATTCACAATTTTATTATATTTATTTAATTTAGTACAAACTTTTTCAACTAATCCAATTAATTCTTTAAAATAAAACTTAAAGAAAATTCTAGTAGATTATCAGGTAATGAAAATAAAACCGGAGCACTTCAATCCGAGTGGAAGAAATAAATTGAGAATATCTCTTTGCCGGTAAATTCTGCTCTGATGGATATAGGTCAGGAGAAGTATTAAGCGGAATTACTTCAACGAGGTGTGTCATATATTAAAATTTCATCTCAATTTTATAAATTAATCGTAAAAAATAAATCATTTTATTAAAAAATTTGGGGCGATATAAAAGCTTTATAAATATTAATATTTTTATGAAGCAAAAAATTGGTGCATATCAGCATTCAACATGCTCGTAAATATAGCTGGAATTTATTTGTTAAAATGATAGGAGAATGATTAATATTTTTTACCGATTATAAAAAATTTATTGCAAATATTTGAAATAAAACTGAGTTTTATGATGAAACAGATATTAGTGAGAAAAAATTCAATATGGTTGAAAAATGATATATTAAGCTGTAGTAAAGTAGAACGATGTAATTTTTGTTAATCCCAGATGATTGCCGGCAAAGCGAGGCAAGTTGAGACAGTGCAATTGAGTAAAATATTAAATGCACGTTCTATTCTAAATAGCCAATACTAAAAAAATATATAACAATAAAATTGGCCAAATGAGTATTAAACTTTAATGCCCGTATTCATAAAACGTCATTAAATATTTAATGATTTGTTAAAAATATAACGTAACGTTTAATCGAGTTTTCGTATTCATAAACACTCATTAGCAATAATGTTCATTAAATTATTCATTAAATTTAACGCACTATTTTTGGTCCATTAAAACAAAACGAATCATTAAATTGACACATCTGTTTGATTTGAAAATGTCTAATTATTTCTATTAATTCACAGTATTTGAGGTTATATTGTATAGGTTAACATATTAATAACTTATAAAAAACAAAAGTAACTAAAAAGTTACTAAATAATTTAGTTAATGACAATTTATTTATGAATATCATTATATTTTTAATGTTCATTAAATTATAATGATTCGTTTGATAATGAATCGTTACAAAAATGTTTTATGAATACGGGCATAAATCTTATTTCTCAAATACACAAAATTGAAAATGGTGTAATCCATAAAATACATTTTAATAACATATGTTAGTAACATATCCGAGAAAATAAGAAAATGTTCTCAGTAAATTTAATTATAGCTTTTAAATAACGTTTAAAAGTCAAAATAGATTTTAACATTAGGAGTAATTGAGTTCAGTTGTCCCAAATGTAATGCACAATATATAGGTCAAACGGGAAGAAATTTTGAAATTAAATTTAACAAACTTTTTTAGATTACTCTATTTAGAGAGTACTTGCAAATTATATTTTAGAAAATGTTTTTGAACAAAAACTTGGCAAACACTAGTTGAATATTTGTCTTTTTTAATACATTTTTTATATATTATTTAAGATTTTGTTTTATAGAACAAAGATTAGAACAAAGATTTGACCGTATTGAGCAAAATTTTGTTTTAATGTGTAAATATCTAGTACTGTTATGCAAAAATCTGGTTATATTATGCAAATTTCTGGGTTTATTGAATGTTATTTTAGTTTTTTGAGCCAAAAATGTATTGGCTTTATTAGTAGAAACATTGTTTTTATTAAAGTAAGTTGTGGACTTACTTGGACAGTTCAAGTAAATGCTATCAACAAATATTTTGTTTTAAAAGTACAATTATTAATAAAAGCATTTTTGGCAAAAATCGATTTAAAATCAGTTCAAAAACTTTTGCTTATTAAGAATTGTCTTTAACCACCCAGTTTTTTTGTTATTGATAGTGTCAGTGCAAGTGTAATACATTTTATTAATGAATTGCAGAACAAATTTTGTCAGTGAAAAGCATCAACTTTGCTGGATAAAGGGTATTTTATGACGCATCAAATACTTGCTAATATAATAAGAAGAAACAGTTCCAGCATAAGTTGCATCATGGTTAGGCAATTTAACTTGCAAAAGCCGGGACAAGGGCAAAACGGTGTACTAATTTAATAGATTAGCGTTTTTTAGACTATTAGCTCTAATAAACAGGAGAACAACTAGTAATATTCTAAAAAATAAGTTTGTAGCTGCTCACAATTTTTTTGTCTTTTTATACAATTAAAAAGCTCTTAAATGAAACTAGATTGGACAGCAAAAAACGCTTGCTCACCAAGGAGCACAAAATTCAAAGATTTTGTTTTGGAAAAAATTATCAAAATTGGACTCTTAATGATTGGAAGATGGTTTTATTCTTAGATAAAACAAGAATTAGTCTTAATTGTTAGATGGATGTAAGTGTGTCTGGTAAAAGCATAAAAAAAGATTTGCTAGTTTCAATGTTTCTTCAAGAATCCCGTTTGGTGGTGGCTCTGTAATGTTTTGGAGAGGCATCTGTTACGATGGCCGCACATATACGTGTTAGGTTAATGAATGCGGATTATTATTTAGAACACATCGTTGTTGTCCATGTAATGCCATCTGCTGCTTTTGTAAGGCCAAATTTCTTGTTTATGCAAGATAATGCTTGTCTTCATGTGGTTCTCAACAAATGGCTCTTAAGAATAACTTACGCATGGTAATACCTTCCGGTTTTTTTTTCTGCGCAAATCCTGTTGCTATAATGTCCCTGTCTAAACTAACCTACATTTGGCGCAAGTTTGAGGTGGGCCGGTTTCTCAAGAATATCGAATAGGCATGATCAATTTTATAAATCAGAGAACTATAAATAAACTTCAATGTACCACTTATAACCAAACTAAAAAAACTGCAAAAAAGATCCAAACAAAAAAAGCATCTTTGTATATAGCTTGATTGTTTGTGTTTGTCAGAACTACCGACGTTTCTTTTATGCGGTGTTTGTAAAAGAAACACATCCCCATAAATTCCAGGCCGTCAAAAGTTGCAACGCTAAACTTAGTTGCAAAACAAAATTTGATAAAGTTGTCAGTTTATAACAACAAGTTTCGGCATCATTGCACTTCACTAAAGGTTAAAAATGAGCCCAATTTTTCAGTTTGAATAAATTCTGCTTAGTCTAATTTGATCAAACAATTTTCTCACAATGTCTGAACATTTTCTTATTTATGCTGCAGCATCCATAATTTGATTTACAAGTTTATTTATTATTGTGCCGTTACTTAAAAAAAAAACGTTCTGGATTAAAAAGAGCAGTTTTTCTTGTAAAAAAACAAACATAAACCTTGTTTGTTATACGTTAATAATTTTACTCCAAATGTTTACCATTTTTTGTTGTTTTTGAGATAGTTTTTAATAAACTATCAATATGTGTTTTGGATATTATTGATACTATCTCTACTAAAGATAGTCTTGTCAATAAACAAAATGTTGTTGTTTAATAAACCAACAATAGAACTGCATCTGCAAATCGAAATTGGTAAAAAAGTAAGCATTTGTTGGAAATGGTCATTCACTTGCATAATTATATATCTTTTGCATACTAGTGGATAAATTGCGTTTGACCAATTTCAATATCATATTCTCCTGATTATTATTATTAGGTTTTTGTTAGGAAGAAATCCAGATTTTCTTATAAATTGGTAAAATCTGCCAATTTAGTACTTTGCAATTAGGAAATTGCTTTTAATTTACAATTGCTTGGGTTTTATTTTCATTATACTGGAGTATTGGCAATTCTGTAAATTTTTTTTTTCAATTTTTGCATATTTGGTTGTATGATTTTTTGTGATAAGAAAACTTTTAATGTTTTAATCCTTAACAGATCAGTTTTTATTTAAATTTTAGCACGCTACCGAAGTTGGAAAGTTGAAACTTTGGGCTGTCCCAAAAAACTGCATATTTTTGGATTTTTCATTATTTTAATTGTTAGGTTAGGTTAGGTCATTATGCAAAATTATTTTTTATAAAATAAAATCATTTTCTACGGAACATAAAGATTTTCAACTACAATTTTAAAACTCGTTGATGATCTTTTTGTTATAAACTTGCATAATAATTAAAAGACGCAAAAGGACGCAATTGGTTGTAACTGATTGTACTTTGTAGTAAATATTGCCGTGTTTAGCATATTTGATTAATTTAACCTCAATGTTTGCATAATTTTTTAACTATACTACCAAGGTTTGAAAGTTGAAAATTTGGGGTTTTCCGACATACTGTGTATTTTTGGGTTTTTGATTATTATAATATCATTATGCTGAATTATTTTTCATAAACAAAAATGTCAATACACTATTTTGAATCTTTACAGAGCATAACTAATTTTAACTACAATTTTAAAATTTATTTTTTGATAATTTTTTTGGAGTAAATTTACATAAAAAGCTAGTTTTTGATAATTGAGAGACACAGAAAGAGGCAATTAGTTATAACTGATTGTACTTTGTAGTAGAGTAAGCGGTGTTAGCATATGATTGCATGATGCAATTGATTCAACCTCAATTTTTGCATAATCTTGTCAGTTTTTACAAAAAGTGGCAAAATCAAAAAATCAAATAAAAAAAAACTGGCAAAAATTTATTTTTTTTTCTGATTTTTTTTTTTAATTTAGTATAAAAAATGATTTTTTTTTGTAATTTTATAAGAAAATATGTTTTCTTGTGCACAATTTTATCAATAGCTTTCTTGACAACAGAAAAAATATAGTTAAAATCGATGGCTTTAACCTAACAACTACAAATGCTGGTAATCTTCAAAGTTTTGGTATTTAATGAAAAATTTCCTATAATTGACTATTGTAATACCAACCGCGTCCTTCTGAGATTGCGAAATGAATTTAAATAATCAAAAATCAAGTTAATTAAAATTCATTATGTATTAACATTTTAAGTTTTTTATCTACATTTGACTAATGTAGATAAAAATTGATCCGCCATATTAAAATTAATAAAACATTTTTTTTTACACTAATATTATTGCTCAGTAATAGAGAAAACAAGAGCATTCAAAAAAGATATGAACTAAAAAGCCAACATTGCTACACGTACTCAACAATTGTCTAATATATTGATTTGAAATAGATACCATAAAATTCTCATATATAATTTCATTACTTTTCGACTAATTTGAAAAAGTTGACCTCTTTGATTTAGCTCAAATTTTCAGGGATCAAAATATGGACGAAAAAAATTATATTCCCAAAATTTTGGACCTTAAAATATTGCTTGTTCAAAATGACACACATTTAAAGGTCAAAAATTTTACAATAATACGTCTTTTTTAGCTTATTTTGTATCTCAATTTTTTGGCTTCTGGAAAAAAATGAAAAAGTTTACAATGGCTCAAATTATTCCTTATTACATGTACTGTAAAACTTATATTTTTATGTTTAATATTGTAGCAATCATTTTGATATATTAAGTTTCAAACATTATTAAAAAAACCTCGTAAATTTAGCAACATTGCAAAATTTTGCTTTCTTTAAACCGTTCTAACTTTGTCAAATCTTAACAAAATTTGATTTGCGATGTTTAGATTTTCTCTTGTTTAACCTCTTTTTAAAGTGATCACATAATACTTATAGAATCAATACGTATACACCATTATTTTGATACAGAAAGTTGCACATGTTTTTGCGATCTTCAAAACTTGTAATTTTCAAGTCCTGAAAATGCGCTGTCACCCTATGTCGATTTTATTCAAAATTTCAGTAAATACTCTTCAGAACACAAGAAAAAAGGTTATCTATATGAGAAATGGTATATCGGGCATTATCAAGAGTTTTCTAATATTCAAAAATTGTCAAAATTGGCAAACGGCACATTTTTGTGTCTAAATTTTTGGGCCTCTGGAAAAAGATAAGAAAGTTCACAGTGCCTCAAAATTTTCCTTATTGCATGTACTTTAAAACCCATATTTGTATATTTAATCTTGGGGCAGTCATTTTGATATATCAAGCTTTAAACATTATTTAAAAAAAAACCGTAAATTTTGAAAAATTGCAAAATTATGCTTTGTTTAAACCGTTCTAACTTTGTCAAATCTTAAAGAAATCTGATCCACAAAGTCTAGTTTTTTTTGAGTTCAATCTTTCTTTAAAGTAATCACACTAGATTAATAGATTCAATTTATATTTACCACTATTTTGATGCAGGAAATTTCACATGTTTTGGCGATTTTCAAAACTTGTAATTTTCAGGTCTCGAAGAAATGTTGTCACCCTATGTCAATTTTAGTCAAATTTTCAGTAAATACTCTTTAGACCACAAGAAAAAAGGTTATTTAAATAAAAATTATAAATCGGGTATTATCAAGAAGCCATTGAAAAAATGCAAGTTGTTATGCTGCGTCGCCTGGTTGTAGGTAATAATATGAGAGAACATTTTCACTAAAAAACGCGTTCAAAAAGTTGCTTTCTGTCGGAAAATCTTAAATGCTAGGGCATTACCATTACAGAATCCGTAAACAAAAATGATATCTGCGTATTCTCCGTTGTTGAACAGCATTTTTATCAAATTTTTCTAACCAAACCAAAGAAAACTGTTTTAACAAGTATCAAAAGCTTGCATCAATGCACACTTGTTAAAGTATTGTTGTTTTGTTTGTGTTTTTTGCTAAATAAAAAGTTTTTTAAATATTTTGTATTTGTTGACTATCTCATAAAAAAAACAAAATAGACAAAAAGTGATTTAGATTTTCTGAAGAACAATGCCGATTTTGATAATTATTGAATATAAAAAAATTCTTGATAATGCCCAACATACCATTTTTCATATATATAATTTTTTTTTTGTGGTTTGAAGAGTTTATACTAAAATTTTGACTGAAATCGACATAAGATGACAGCGTTTTTTTGTGACCTAAAAATTACAAGTTATGAAAATCGCGAAAACATGTGCAACTTCCTGCATCAAAATAGTGGTCAATATGTATTAATTCTATAAGTCTTGTGTAATCACTTTAACAAAAGATTGAACACGAAGAAATCTAGATCAAATTTCTTTAAAATTTAACAAAGTTAGAACGGTTTAAACAAAGCATAATTTTGCAGTTTTGCTAAATTTACGGGTTTTTCTGGAATAATGTTTGAAGCTTGATATATCAAAATGACTCGTCTAACATTAAATAAACAAATATGGGTTTTAAAGTAGATGTAATAAGGAATATTTTGAACCATCGTAGATCTTCTTATTTTTTTGGCACAAAAATTGAGATACAAAAATGTGCGTTTTGCCAATTTTGCCAATTTTTAAATATTAATTTTTTTTTTATAATGCCTGATATGCCATTTTTCATATAGATAACCTATTTATTGTGCTTTAAAAAGTATTTTGACTAAAATTGACATAGGGTGACAGCGCTTTTTCAGAACTTGAAAATTACAAGTTTTGAAGATTGCAAAAATATGTGCAACTTCTTGCATCAAAATAGTGGTGTATACGTATTAATTCTATAAGTTTTGTGTGATTACTTTAAAAAGAGATTAAACGCGAAGAAATCTAAATCTTGTGGATCAAATTTTGTTAAGATTTGACAAAGTTAGAACGGTTTAAAGAAAACAAAGTTTTGCAATTCTGCTAAATTTACGTTTTTTTTTTGGAATAATGTTTGAAGCTTAATATATCAAAATGACTGCCACAATATTAAACATAAAAAAATGTATTCTAAAGTACATGTAATAAGAAATAATTTGAACCATCGTGGACCTTTTTATCTTTTGCCAGAAGCCTAAAAATTGAGCTACAAAGTAAGCCAAAAAAAACGTTTTTTTGTAAAATATCTGACCTTCAAATGTGTGTCACTTTGAACAGGCAATATTCTAAGGTCAAACATTTTGGGAATCTCATTTTTTTATCATTTTGTTCTCTGAAAATTTGAGCAAAATCAAAGAAGTCGACTTTTTCAAATTAGTCGAAAAGTAATGGAATTACCCATATATAGACCAAATTTTACTATTTCTGAAGTTTTGTGATTAAAACGTTGGCACTGTTTTAAACCGTTTTTGGCTGGATTTTGATTCTATCTAAAAATATTTTAATGTTTTATAGCCAGATTTAGATGTTTTTGACAATAAAATATTTTTGATTTTTATTAAAGCTAAAGAATTTATGACATTTTATAGCGCTTTGCTGAAAACAGTCTACCGAGAAAACGGCTGAAAATTATTAATCCAAATTTGGAAACATTATAAAAAAACGTTTCAACTATACATTTTTATATTTTTTATTTTTCTATAACAATTAGTTTTAATGTAATTAATTATTAAAATTTTTTGTTTGGTTTAATAATTTATTTGTAAGTTAAATAAAGTTTTTAATTTTTCCTCAAAAGTATTAATGCATAGGTTGTATGCACTTTATATTTTAAAATAACAGTTTATTGAAACACTTATTGTTTAATCGTAGAGTTGTCAGAAAATTTCTCCCATAAGAACACTGTACGTGTCAACAAAAGACTTACCAATATTCTCGTAGATGTAATAATATTTCAGTATGCAATATTTGCTAATAATATTTTTCCATAACAAAACTACTAGTGGCAGCCCATCAGGACGCGGCGACTAAATCCGGATATTCTCTAACGTTAAAATATCCGCTTAAAAAAGTTTTTCTAAGTTTCATTATACTTTCTTAAACTTGACTAAGCTAATCTAATGTGATAAATAAAAAGAATATTCAAATTAATACAAAAAGAAACATTTTTAAGCAACAAATAGATAGTACAATAGATTATTGTTGAAAAAAAAATTAATTACAAAACTTTTATTGGATAACAGTGAATGTCTTAATCTTGGTATTGCCAAATTTTGTTATAATTTTACTTCTACGCTAACAAATTAAAAAATGTGTATTGCACATTTTTAGGTGCCAGCATATACCAATTTTATGTTTTAAAAGTTGTATCATAAACGTTTTATTATGCTAGTATGAGGTCATTTTTGTTAATCTTTATATTTGTTAATATCATAGTCAAAGTCAAGTTTTACTTATGTTGTTGTTGAGTGGAGGACGACAATTACGTTATAAAATTAGTTCTCATCAAACTTGGCATTGTACGCTTGATTTTACATGGAGCATACTTTGTTACCATATCCGCATTTGAAATAAATATTTAAAGGAATTATAAAGTACCATTATGCAGCTAACTCATCAACTAAACCATACATTTAAAAAAAATTATAGTTTAATATAATAATAATAATAAGTAAAGAATGAAAAAAAAAATTGAGCCATAACTTTGGCAATTACAATCATCAGGGGAAACCTTGGACGGGTAGAGTTAGTATGTGAAGTAAGATTAGAATTAGATGTATAGAATTTTTTTAACGTTTTTTTGAACTCTAATGATAACGAATAAATCTTTAAATTGTTAGATGCAACTGATATATTTAGGTTAGTAGAATTGCTTTGCACCTACACAAACTCTGCTATAATTTTGTTCAGAAAAAGGAAAAAAACAAATTCAAAAAAAGATATGATATTTCCGCACGTACACAATTTGAAATAGATTCCGTTCTCAAGCTACTTAATAAGGATATGTCAGATTTAGTACAAAATCTCTGTGTATTTTATTTGATTAAAATTCTTGCAACTTATTCTTTGGCAAGAAAACGAAAAATAATCTTGGCTGGCTATTAGTAAATATTCTTGGAAACTGGCATAGAAGTTATTACACATCTTTTCATAACTCAACTCGGCAATTAGATCTGCCTGCTTATAACCTGTGTGACTTTAAAACATAACAAAAATAAATGAAGATGCCTGAACAATGTAGTCAATATATTAAATTTTGTATATGAGTAACCCAAATATTATTTCAAATGATTAATGCTAAGAAACATATAAGGCATCCAGAGATCTAGAATTGAAAACCAGAATGAGGATTTTAAATACTGCATAAAGTTGGCGTATACGTATACTTTATATGCTGCTAATTTTGGATTGCTAGTTACAAAACTATTGGTAAATAACTATTGTTATCTTAATGATGTGCGACAAAATCATACATATTTGAAGAACATAGCTAACGCTTAAAAAATATTTTTTTTTACTAAATTAGCATTCTTTAAAGCCTTTTTTTCTTTTTTAATCTTTGATCTTTTTTTTGCAAATTGTTTACTTGTTGGCATCAGAGGAAATTGTTTTATTTATTGTTGTCAAGGTTAATGTTGTTCAATAAAAGCTTTAGATGTTTTCTAAGTAGTTAGAAAGACACATTGCCAAAACTGCATTAATGTTATAACAAACTGCATCTAAAAATTGTCTAAAAATGGTAAAACTGTTGGCAATTTTAAAAAAGCCGTTAGTTAGAGAGACCGAATGATAAATATGAAATCTTCTTCTGGCAGAGATCTCAACAAGTATATTTTTGTTTTTACCATAAGTTTGATTATAACATTTTATGTTTAGTAATGTAGCAGAGGTAGTAACGCAATTAGGAAAAACGTTGAATTGTTTGTGTGTGATGGAGGACTGTAGTACAGTTAAATCTTACACAAACAGGCAAAAGCATTTTATTTGAATCAAATGACCAAAACAAATTTAACATTTAAATTTAATAAATGATGTATTTGATGTAAATTGCTTTTTCATCAAAAAACACGTACATACATAGGGAGCATTGCGTAACCACTTCTGACGTATTTCTAAACATAAACTGTTTATTAGTTACAAAGAGACCAGCAAGAGAGAGTATGATGGAAATATGGCAAAGACAGTGAAAACAAGGAAAAAAAGAAGAATGGACAAGGAAAGTAATACCAAAAATAAAAGAATAAAAAACTGGAGACGTGTTACTACACAACACAACTACTCACCGAACATGGAGCTTTTAAAAAGTACTTAACAAAAATAAGAAGACATGCATGATAACGCAAAACATACGCTAGTAAAGTGCAAAGCGTGGGAGGAAGATAGAAAAACGCTAGAAAATGAATTGGAAAACAAAGTAGACAAATTTACAATCATTAAAATATGCTTGAGTGACGAACACAAATGAAAAGCAACGACAGTATTGAAGAAAAAGTTTTAAGCTTTAACATTTAGGTAAACTAAAATTGAATGAAAACACACAAAAGTTACCAACGACAAAAAAAGCAGGAACAAGAAGCTAAATGGAACCAAAATAATATGAAAAAAAGTAATAAAGAAAAAAGATACAAAGAAAGTAAAAACAGCTATGTCTGCTAAGTAATGGAAGGTGAACAGAATGACAAAAAAAAAACGTATACTGAAAAATTAGTACCAACAGAAATTGCAAAAATAAAGAGAAAAAGAAGAAAACTGCTGAAGGAATATAAGCTGACGGAATTGACTAAACAATTTCCAAACGGAAGATACGCCATCTCGAGGTTGACAGAAAATGCAATTTTTGAAATGGTCAAAGTATATCTGGCAACCAGGCGACACAAAGAACTAATCCCAAATAAAGATTTAAGAATTTCATTAAAAGTTTTAAACTGGCAAATGTAAGACTACCAAAAGGAATGCACTTAATATAGCTGCATAAAATATATAAAAAAAAGAGGATACGACGAGGAAGAAGTTAATAAAAATATTAAAAAAACTAAGAAAATACCTATGCCAAAACGAGCTCACCTCAAACTAGTATCACATTAGAGACAATGACTAGAACAAATTAACAGCAGGACTTACGCAGAGAAGAAAACCAATAAGGTATTGCACATGTGTTAATTAGTCTCAAAAACTACTTGTTGAGGCCAACATCTCAAAAAAAAGCTCTTTTTGTGAATGCTGACTAGTTAGGTTAGGTTTGGTTAGGTTTGGTTAAGTTAAAATGACCTAATGAGCTAGTATGCGCCTTAGGGGCAGGTTCAAAACTTTTTGGTTTTGGTGATTGTTTGCTTTAATGATGCTGATGGTACCCAACAAAAAAAGTTGGTTGAAAGCTTATTACTAACATAAAAGGCTTACCTAAATACTTCTTCTGCTTTTTCTTATCATTGGCGAATATCAATTTGGTGAGAAGCTGGGCTTCTTTCGGCGTTGACGTTATTTTTCTGCGACGGTTCTATTGCTGATTTGTCGTTGTAGTTAAAATCAATTTTTTTTTTAGCTGGTTTTTTGAGTAAGGGGGCCAAAGGTTAGGCTGCAGCAAGTGGGGTGGTGGTTTCATCCTTTTGATCTTGATGGAAGAGGTCGGTGCCTAGAAAGCCGGTAATTGTTAAGCATTAGAGGTAACGGTGTTGGTCCCGATTTTCTTAGTAATGTTTCTACGTAAGACGTAGAGGAATTTGGCAAGTCAAAACTTTCAAAAAGATAATTAAAAGTTTGGAGTTGCTTTATTTAGAGAACAGTATATGTCTATTACAAAAATAAGTCTTAGTGGAAAAATTTAGTTTATGAGTAATGCTATTATAACTAATGCCTTGAATTTTGTACGTCGTCAATCAAGACTATGCTTGTTGTTTGTAGATGTGGGCACAAACAACATGTTAGTCAGGAAATGAATGTTTAAAATAATAATCAAAAATAAGATATAAGGTTTTCTATGTTTGAAAAGCTAATGAACAAAATTTATTTATTTTTTTTAGACTATCTAAGCTACCAATTAAAACAATGTATAATTGATTAAATTGTTTAGGAAAAGTGGCCAGGCCTTGTTTTGCCAATTTAAACGTATCATTTATGTCTAAAAGTAATGCTGAGTTGTCCACAGATCGGCCCTGGTCTTTTGATCTTAGCTACCCACAATCGCTTTGGTAACCCAAAACTATTGCACATTTATTTTTTGTAGTAATGAGTGTTGTAATTTCTTAAAACATAAAATCAATGTACCAAAACTCTGTTTAAGTCATAAATTGAAAAAAAATGCCTAACACACAAAAAGTCCTTGGTATAATCTCAAGATGACACAACAAAACTATTTTTGACTAAAACTTTTATCAAACGGTCTTATTGAGCAAAAATCTGGTCATGATAAGCAAATTTTTAATTTGTTGACATACATTTTGTATATTAAGAAAAAAAAATTTGTTTATTGAGCAAATTTTTCAAGTTTGGGTTTTTAGCAAAAAAAAATTTTTACTTGTAGTTAAAACTACGACTTATTTCAAACATTGATCAATATTCATGGTTTTTTTAAATTTTTTGTATTAGGCAAACCCCGGTTGTAAAAATATGTTTTTTTTAAACCCGACTTTATTGTTCAAAAATTTGCTTCATTTTCATAAAAAATTATTTAAAAACTGATTTTATTTAGCAAAATTTTTGTTTTATTAGTAATTAAAAAACTGGCTCTTTTAAGCAAAATTTTAGCCATACTAAGCAATTTTGCTAGCAAAAGTTTGTAATTTTTTTTTTGGTTTTTTTGCAAAAATTTAATTATATTGGAACAATTTTTTTTCCAAAAATTCAGTTTTATTATTAACTTTTTTACTAAAGCTGCTTTTATTGAACAATAACGCAATTTGTTGTATCCATACCACATTCAGCGTGCTCAGTCACTACTATCTGCTGATTTGCTTTTAGTCAATGGTTTTTGCAAACATTAGTTCTAATCCCTCAATTCCTAACACATATTCTTTTTACCGATGAAACCAGTTTCTCAATGCAATAAGAAATTTTGTGTGGGCAGATAAAAATTTGCATCAGGTATCTGAAACTCAATTTCAACATCAGTTCTCTTTGAATGTTTGGGTTGGAATTATAGACGACTGTCTAATTGAACCAGTATTTCTACCAGGAAGACTTACAGGCAAGATGTATTGCAACTTTTTAGAACACATGCTACCTCAGTTTCTGGATGATATACCATTGGCAACAAGAATTGCAATGTAGTTTATGCTTGTGCTTGTGTGGGTCACACGCATGGTTTGCTCAATTTCCAAACTTAAACCCCTTGGATTACTTTTTATGGGGCTTTCTAAAGTCATTAGTTTACGCTACTTCTGTGGAGAATTTGGACGACTTGCAAAATTGGGTAATTGCTGGGTGTAACGCAGTTAGAAACAACCCTGGTGTGTTTGAAAGAGTTTGGCATTCAATGATAAGAAGATTGAATGCTTGTATCCAGGCTGAAGGAAGTCATTTTGAAAATTTATTGTAAATTTAGCTAATTTACATGTACTTTTTGATAATAAAATGTTGTAACTATCGCAAATTTTGTTCATCATGTATCTTCAAAACAAAGGGGGTTTTCAGAAATCATCATAGGATAAAATATTCTTAGAATAGGCCAAGGAATAACCCCTTGCCGCATGTTTACCTAGCAATCTATATAAAGCACATACAACTATAAACTTTAGAATTTTGTTAATTGTACTATTGACAAATAGAATAAGCTTTTAAATTTGTTATTTATAATTAGCTAATATTCAAGATACATTTTTTTTGCAATAATATTCAATTGACTATAAGTAAAATTTTATTAGATAAATATATTAATACTTTTAATTTTGATAAATATTTTCCATAATAAATAAATATTCTTTTTTTTTTTTTTTTAGTTTAATACATTTATTTATACATAATATACATACATTTATACATTCATTTTATTTTATTAAAGAAAAAAAAAAATTTGTAATATTCCAGCAGTACCGCCATCTATCCGTGAGGATTCCCGGGGCCTGGTATTGGAAATTTATTTAATTATCCTGTAATGTTGTGATGTGCATTAGTTTTATATTTTAATTTTTATATTTGTTTTTTCATTAAATATTGTTTTAATTTAATTTTAAAATTGTTTATTGTGCATATACTTTTGATTTCTTCCGGTATATTGTTAAATTCTTTAATGCCTTTGACAGTTAAACTTTGATTTTTTGAAGTTGTTCGGTTAACTTCCATGTTAAGGTGTCCTTTTTTTCGTGTGTTATGCGTATGAATTTCTTTTCTAGTTGTTAATTTTAGTTCTGTTTTAGTTAGCCCAAGTTGTATTTTTTTTATTAAAATAATACATTGTTGTAAAATTTTGTTTTTTATTGTTAGTTGGTTTGTTTTTTTGTGAATTTCATTTGTAGGTGTTAGTTTGTCCATTTGATATAGTGTTTTTATTGCCTTATTTTGTTGTCGTTGTAATTTTTCTATGTTTCTTATATTGGTTTGTGACCATATGGTCATCATGTAGTTGGTTTGCGAGCTAAAAATTGCATTATAAATAATGTTTCTTGTTTTTTGTGTAGTTAAGTTGGTAAGTTTGTATAGGGCTCCTATAGCTATTGTGTTTTTTTTCATAAGGTTCTGTACGTGTTTATCCCATTTTAGATTATTTTATTTTATTTTTTTTTTTTTTATTAACTAAATTTACTATAATATATTTACATATTTACAACATTATATTTTTTTTTTCTCCCCACTTGCTGCTTTGCACCGTCTCCATATATGGTAGGCTGCAAAGCTTCGTATTCGGGGCACCATTTTTATTTTCTCTTTCCATTTATCTTATTTTGTGTGTATTATCATGTTTGTTTATTTATTTGTTTGTTTTGGTCTTGTTATTATGTAGTGTTCTTTTATTTTGTTTTAAATTCTTTATAAGTTTTCGTTTTTTTAATATTTTCATGTAGTTCATTGTATGTGATTAGTCCATTGCTTAGTATTGTTTTTTTCGCCTTTTCTGTCCTTGTTGTGTGTACATGTATATTACTTCTTCTTCTCGTGTTATGTCCGTGAATTTCTTTGTTTAATATTATTTGTAGATTTGTTTTAATTTCTTTATTTTTAATTTTATATATTAGTTTGCATTTTTCTATTTTTATTTTTTCGTTAATGTTTGTTTCGTTGATTATTTTGTATACTTCTTCTGTTGGTGTTAGCTTTGGTAGTTTATGTATTATTTTAAGTATTTTGTTTTGTTGTCTTTGTATTTTTTGTATATTTGTTTTTGTTGTCTCACCCCATATATTTATTAAATAGTTAATTTTTGATAAATATAATGAGTAGTATATACTTATTGCAGTTTCTTTTAGTATGCATTTCCTAGCTCTATAGACAGCTCCTATTGTTGCTGCACTTTCTTTTAATATTTTGTTTATTTGTGTATCCCATGTTAGTTTCTCTGTTATTATTATTCCCAAGTATTTTGTCTGTTTTGTTCTGGTAATTGGTATGTTATTTATTTCAATTTTTATGTCAATATCTTTTGTATTTTTTTGTCTTATTACCATATACGTCGTTTTTTCTTCATTTATTGTTTGTAGGTTTTCGTCGTACCATTTAGTTAATTTCTTAACGTCTTCATTTATGTTTCTTTCTATTGCTTCTTTGTTTTTTCCGTGATATATAATACATGTGTCGTCAGCATATGTATATATTTCTCCAGTCAAGTTTATCTCATATATATCATTTATGTATAATATATACAATATTGGTGCTAGTACTCCACCTTGTGGTAGCCCATATTCTGCTATTGTTGATGTACTAAGTATGTCGTTTATTCTTGTTCTTTGTGTTCTGTTTTTAATATATGTTTTTAGTAATTTTAAATTTGTGTTTCTTTTTCCAAGAGTTTCCATTTTCTTGATCAATTTGTCTTTGTCGATGGTGTCAAAAGCTTTTCTCATGTCTATAAATATTGGTATTACATATTGTTTTTCATATATTTGTAATTGTAATTCCAAGATAGTTATTATGTGAAACTTCACTTAATTGTTTTTTATTTATATATAGCGTAATGTTGTTGATTCTTTTTTTAATAAATTAAAAATGATATATTATAATGCTATGCTATAAAGACGATGATGTACTTCAACGGTAAGAAACATTGCGACAATAATTGCATGCAATTTATTGTATTCGGAAAGTTTATTGAACACTATTCACCGCGGAAAGTTCTCTGCACACAATTCACCGCAGACACAACTTACCGCGGATAGTGTTCTGCTTACAATAAATAAAAGAAAACTTTGAATCTGATTGTTACTAAAAGCTGATTGTATTAACTAAGTTCTTGTTTATTACTACTAATTTTTTTCTGCGATAAATTGTGCGAGGCAAGTGTCATTAGTGATGAGTTTTTCTAGCAGTGAGTAATAATAATAACTTATTTGATATTTTTTTAATTATTTTTTTTATAAATGTTAATTGATTTTTGATGTAAATATACATAATACGAACTGTGACATAATTTGTGGTTTAGATGCCTGGAGACTGTACATGTTTATGCCTTAGGGGGTAGATATTTATTGATTGAATGGTTCCATCTGTGGAATGATATCCGAAATCCCTAAACGATATCGGTGAATAATGCATTAACATTACACGCAATCCGCATCGATTTACTGGGAGCATGTACAATATATATACATCTATTTTTTGCTTTCTTTCTTATTTCCGGAGAGAATGGATGCGGAATATTACATGAGAATGCGAGACGAGAATAATAAGGTGAACAGTATTTTTTCAATACAGATCATCTATATAATAGAAAATGAAAATATATTATAAAGACAGGATGTAAGATTGCGAGTCTTTAATGCTGCATATGGATGGTACTGTTAATAGAATTTTATTTTGTTCAGATGTTTTGAAAGGTACATTTGGCATACTGGGTTTAAATCATGGATATATACAGGGTGTTAGGTAAACTTAACACCCTATATATTTTAATGTGGAACGTAACATTCCAAAAATGTTATTAAGTGCAAACAAATGTTCTTAAACAATGTTTTGAAGTGCAACAAAATGTTCGTAAACTGTTAAAAATGTTCCAAAACCACAGACAAAAAAATCATAATCTGTCAAGTTTGCATTTTTTTTTTAATCAATTTGGTTCTTTGATTTTAATGCAAATTTTGAGGGTTATTTAATAGTAAGTATAAACGTAATTTGATTATCAAATATGATTTTATTTAATATTATATATTTATACCGATTTTGCTTTTCATTCGTGTCACTTATCGATTTTATTATCACAAAAATAGAATTTAAATAAATAAATAACATCGATATTTTTCATACATTTCATATAGAAAATGACTTATTGGAATGATGTTGCGCTAGCTGTCCTAACATGAATGTGATAAATAACACTCCGCAGATTGGATCGAGAAGAGGCTTGAAACAGAAGCGAAATAAAAGCCGCAAACAGATGTTATCTTATGCTCGCGAATGGACGGCGTTTCCATCACTTCATCCTTTATTTACGCTACAATAAAAGTCAAGCCAGTTGCACAATAAAATACAATATATTGATGAACAAATAAAAATCAAATGAATAATAAAAATATAGTTATCGATTATTAAAGCTTGAATTGAAAGGAATAAAATCTGTTCTATAAAATATAAATTAATTGCTTTAATTATTATAATAAATGCTTTAATTTATTAAAAAAGTTTTCTTCTGCAAAAGCTTCTCTTAACAACAAGTTGACTTACGCGTTACAGACTTTTCTAAATGGGAATGTGTAAAGTTTTCTCATGTAAGGAAAAGTTTAATGCTTACTGTGTACAGCTCATCACAGAAAATTACATCGTATCATTTATAATATCACTTACACGCACCAACCCGTTGGGAACAGACATTTTTTTAATCACGTCACGTAATTTTCTTTCATGAAAATTAGTCTAAAAGTTTTTGTTTTAATTGCTATGTTGGCAAGAAAAATAACTTAAAGTTTGTTAATTTAATTCAATTAGATTATAATTCTTTTGAGAATTATGAAGTGACGATTATGTATTTTAATTTATAGATATCATTTATATAATATCAAAACTAAATTTGTTTTTATTTTTTTTATTTTTGTCAATTAACTGGTGTAAAATAATCTGATAAAAATACACTAAGTTTAACTGCAACTGAAATTTTTAAATTTTAATAAATAACATATAAAATCTTAATATATAGATTAGGTAAAAAAGTTAATCTATTGTATTGATTGCTCAAAATGTCGTCTTAATTTTTGTTTACATATTTGAGCTTTTCTCAAAACTAAAAAAAAATATTTTTTTACAATCAATATAAATATTTTTTATGCGTTTATAATTCTAGCAATAAATTTTTCAGATCAAAAGTGATCAGATTGAGCACCTGCAGCTCCAGTGTTGGAGCGGGGAAGTTGTTAAGTTTGTCCAAAGAGCTACAATCTGAGCTATGGTAAGTTTGGCTTAGCTGGCTTTTATTATTGCATCTCTACGTTTGAGTCCGAGTCCGCCCAACCAGATGCAAAGTAGATTGGATACTTGGCGTGGGAAATTGGTGCAAATTGCCAATTGCTTTCCTTAAACTCTTGCTGCCAAGCTTGGGGTTTTCTTCTGAATTGTGCATGGGTTTTATCAGTTTGAGAGGATTCATTAAAAGTATATTTGTAGCAATCTAACTTCTTTAGATATTTTGATGTGGGAACTAATGTAAAATTTGTTTGAGGCTTCTGTCTATTACTTTCCTTAGGTGGCGGTTCTTAACATTTTTAGATAATTTTGTAGCGGCTTTAGATCAATGATTAGTTACATATTAAAAAAAGTAAGTAATGTTGTTGATTGCGAAAAATGCAATTTGTTATGGCGAATGTAAAAATTGGTGAAATAGGATAAATTGTTTTTTTTTCTAGGATTTGCAATCAGTTTTTAATTCTGGAACTAACGTTGAAGACATGGTCAGAGTAATGGGATTCGTGTACTGCTGGATCTGTATTTGTAGTTTTTTGGTTTAGGTGAAATAACAGAACCTTGTGGTACTTTTGCGGTGCTTTTCTAAGATGATTATATCAGTTTCTCTGTAGTGAGCTGAAAGTAGTAATCAATTAAAGCGGGTTGTTGCTTAAAAGTCTTTGTCTGGAATGCTTGGAACTTTAGGTTCTTAAAGGTGTTGAAAGTAAAGATGATTAGAAATGGTACGCAAAAAAGTTAGTTTTGCTCTGAGCGTGGCGTGAACAATGTCATTCTTTCTGTAGTTTTCTGGTGGTTGATTTTGTGTTCAAATTTTTTCTAGACCTTTTTGGTTTTAATAGTGTAGGTTTGCAGTAGTCTGCAATGTTTGTTTTTTAAAACAAATATTATTATTACTGCGGATTTAAGAATTCTTTTATTTCAGTGGGTTTTGGTAAGAAGGTCGCAGAAATGGAAGAATTGTTTGTATGTTTCGTGTTTTTTTTTTGACAAAGGAAAAGTTTGAAAAAAAAAATAAAAATTGCAACAGAAGATTGACTTTGGTAGAGATGCGGACAGAAATAACAATATTAATTGTTTTAAAATAAACGCTAATAAAGCTGTCTATGTTGTTTAAAGAGTTTAGAAAAGATAGTTTTTAAATTTTGATATTTATATTGAGTTAAAATGCAAACGTATTGATAGTCAACAAAATAATTAAAGTAGGGGGAAGGAAAGAGGCGTATGGTTGCTCGCACAATTAGAAGAAATTTTAACCAAGACTTTTTTGTAGAAAATCAAATCCAGGGTGATGACTATATGGTCTATTATAGAGCGACCATGGTAGTTTTAGTATGTATTACAAAATCCGCCAAACAATACATGTTAGACATTTATAAATTATCAAGATTTTTCTTTATTGCCAATTATAGTTTGCATCAACATAGCTACCACTTCCAGGTCCGTTTACGAGGGTTTAGGGGTGTTGATGGAAAACATGGAAAAGAGGGCATCATAAACTATTGTCACGCCCCTTCATTTGGTGAGTGAAAAGTTTCTACTGAGAAATAACTTGGTTTCTTAGATGGCTAAGATTAAGATGTTATTAACTTAAATAACATTTTAAACAATTAGCAGCTTCCGCGTCTATTCGCAAGTATTTAGGGTGGCAATTACTAAAGATTGTGCGACTTTTATGGTACAGATAATGTACACAGTGTTACCCGTGTGGTAGATTTGGGTTAAGAATCCAAAGCATTTCAAGGTGTATTGGTTTACAATGAATTTGTTTGTTTAAAAAGAGGTTCAGCATGGTCAGTAGTATAATCCGCAACACGCTGACTTTTAATAAATCAGATGATTTGTTGGCCGTTTTTAGAGGATTTATTAAAAAAAGGCATTAATACGAGTAGGACATTTGTGGCAAAAAACGATGTGTTTTGTAGAGTTGCACAAGGTGCGTTTAAAGAAAAAAAAATTTGCTTAGGTGGGTAGAGTGTAGTCCGGCGCAAGTGCCGCACAGATTATAACAGGGTTGCGTGATTTATAATATCTGAATCATCAAAAGCATTGGAAAGGTTAAATAAAAGAAGGAAGAAAAGGTTTAGCGCGGTAAAAGGTTTTAAAGATGATTAGTCCAGAAGTTAGTATAAAGACAATGGTTGTGGAGTTGCGGATATTATCTGCACTAAAAATGTAAAACGTTCCGTAGCACAGGATTTAATGCAAATGACCTTTGTTGCCTCTAGCCCAATTTTTACTATGACTTGAGTATTATCGGCATCAGTGACATTAAATGATACGTTTTTAAAACACACAAAAAAGTAGGAACACGGAAGAGTTGTTAAAAACGTTAAGGTTTGGGGTTTAAAGGTGTTAGTGAGACTTAACTTATCAAATCAATATAAGTCAGGGATATGACAAATCAAATATATTATTATATGACAATTTGTCATGTCAGTGTGAAATGTTTTTAATGATTTTAATAAAGATAGCAGCGTTGTTTACGTTGCCAGAGCGTTCTATAAAGATTTAGTTTTGTATGTTTACTTTACCATTATATAAAACTATTATAAAATCTAAGAAAATTATTCAGAGTTTTTTGAAATTTTTGGAACTTTAGATTATATTAAATAAATGTAGAATCTTAAAAGAAAAATTATAAACTTAAAAAGAAGTCTAAAGTTTTAGTTAATTAATTTAAAAATAAAAAAAAATACAATCTATCGCTATGCAAGCGAGTCTTTATAAAATGTGTAAAAACGTAACTGCAAAAAAAAAAATGCTAAAACAGGCAAATGCATAAATGCAACAGAGCAATTTTTATGTATATTAAGTTGTCAAGCTGTACTGGGATTATTGTAGGGTTTTCCAATAAGAGGTTTTATTTTGATATTTAAAAAAAAAAAACGGGTATTTTTTAAGAAAAATCTATAAATGTTTATTTCATTGTAAAGAGGAAGGTATTCTATTAACATTAGAAAATAATGGCCGCCACGGTTACGGTTGCAGTACTACATTCTTTTTATGAAACTTTCCATGACCAATTTGCACATTTGCTGCTGTATGTCTTTGATAACTTCACGAATTCCATCTTTAATGTTTTGAATCGATTTTGAAGCATTGGCATAGATTTTATCATTCACGTGGCCAGCCCAAAAACCGCACTAAACAGTTACACGTTGAGGATGCAAAAACTTTTCAACAATAATTCTTGGACTTTCTGAGCCCCACATGCGACAATTCTGCTTATTAACGTAGTCTTCAAGGTGAAAATGGACCTCATCACTGAAGATGATTTTTCGATGAAATTCCGGATTATTTTGATGCATTTGAAGGACCCAATCAACAAAGTTACGACGTTTATGGTGATTGACTGTCTTGAGTTTTTGTGTTAACTGAACTTTAAAAGCCTTAAGACTTAAGTCTTTATGCAAAATAAGGTGTAATGTTGTTTGTGGAATATCTAATTCCAAAGATTGACGAGAAATCGACAAACCTGGGTTTTTTTCAGCACTACGGGCTACATAAGCATTATTTTCATGTGTTCTTGAGCGATGAACGCGGTTTTAATTCTTTACATCACAAACTTGCCCTAACAGCTTAAATTTTTCCACCAGGTTTACTATTGCCAACCGAGAAGGTGCTTTACGATAACCAAAAAGTGCTTTAGTTTTGCAAACTGTGACTGAAAAATTTTCACCATTTTTGTAGTGAATTTTAATAATTTCAATGCGTTGTTGAAGCGTGTATTGTTCCATTTTTAATAATGGCGTAGTTTTTACTTGTCAAATGTTAAAAGATAATAGCTTCAAAGTTGACAACTGCCCAAATAGCCTGCTATTCAAAATGAAACTTTTTATTGGAAAACTTTACAATTGCTGCGTTACAGCACTGTCCGATTTTGTGAACTTTATTAAACCTAAAAAATGTAAAATTTATAGAACATAGGAAATAAGTTTTGACGTTTTGTTAACATAACCTAACATACATTTTTTTAAATTTATGCATTTTTTTGCATATTTTTAAACTTTATTTATAGATTAATAGCAATCGTGTTTGTATTTGCTATTTGAGTGCAATTTGTTACCAGAGAGAGAGTTGCCGAAGCAAAGTTACAAACTAATATATAGTACTACACATAAATTGATAATTTTAGAACAGTTTAGACACATTTTATGTTGTCTATGACAAATGAAGAATATTTTAAAACATTTATCACAAATAAAAAAAAATTGACAGTTTATAAAAAGGGGTTTATGTATTAGTTGAAGATATTTTTTGAATCTTTTTTAATATTTTATGGTTTTTACAATAGTTTTTGAGCAGTTTTAGCAGTTTGAATACACTTTATGACGTTTATGATGGTTTGAAAAAAATCTTAAACATTTTTGACAAATTAAGAACATTTTGACAGTTTAAAATCAAAAGTTTTTACAATTTTTTTAAACTTTTATAATTATTTTATACGTTTTATGATAGTTTCAAAACAGTTTTAGTAGTTTAGGTACATTTTATTACAGTTGAAAAATATTTTAAAACATTTGTGACAGATTAAAAACATTTTGGCAGTTTGAAAAAAAAGTGACATTTATTAATTGAGATATGCTTTTTCTAATCTTTCATAAAAAATTTATTTATTTAAAAAACATTTTAAAATATTTGTGACATTTTGACAGTTAAAAAAAAAGTAACATCTATATTAGTTGAAGTACATCTTTTGTAATTTTTTCATGAATAATTAGAGGTTTTTATGATAGTATTAGAACAGTTTTGATAGTATGACGTTAATAAACAGATTTTTAAATTACAAAAAATACGTTATACATGAAAAGTTCTATCAGAAAATTAGAATCAGGAAATTAGATTAACTAATAACAAATAATACCAAAATATGACCAAAGCAGTGAAAACACTACCGGGTACTCTTAAATCAATAGTCTATTCATAAGAAAAATAAATCAAAAACTGAACAACAGTCATTTAAAAGAATATATACTAAACACCACCTACAAGCTAATAGACAAATCATTTTCTTCTTCTTGTAGTGTTTTTTTAATTTTTTAACAAATAAAGCTTTAGCCACTTTTATGAGGTTTTCATAATTTTGGCTTGTCTATTGCCGTAAGTTTCTTAACCATGGTAATTTTTTTTTGCTGATTCCTTTTTTTTATTATTTGTTGTTTTCAGTTATCTCTCTTTGTTGAACTTTTAAAGTACTGTTGTATGTGTGTTGTGATGAAACTTTAATCAATTTATAGCTGATGTAAGCGTCTAAGATTTTGCTTCTTTTAATAGAACCAAGTAGACATAGCACTTTTTTAAGGTTTAAGTTGTCAAAGTGATATTTTTTATAAGCCCACTTTTTGTTTGTTTGATTCAACATTTTATTTTATAGTCTAGATTGACTTTGTTGTTGAGGCGTCAACAAAATGTTGCTCGCTGTTAAAATAGTGTTGTCGGCATATCTTAAACCTGGTATCTTAATTGCATTGATTTTATTTCTGTGATGTCTATTTTATATGCTTTTTTAATTATTAACTTGAAGTATAAGTTGAAAAGAATAGGCAGTAGTACACAGCTTTGTTTAACTTTTTATGGATTGAAATAATAAAACGATTTACTATGTTTTTTTATCACAGATTTATTCTTAACGCTTAGAAAATTTATTGTATAAAAATTTGTTAAAAACGTTTTAAAAAACGCACTTAAAGCAATTTATCAAAAATGGCTCAAGAAATTTGCATTTATTGCATAAATATCATAAACAATTGTACGTAAAAGCCAAATCTGCAAATTTTATTTTGTAAAAACCCATTTACCGCAAGAAATTCATAAAAAATTTAGGAACAATATTTGTTTGTTAAAAAAAATTATTGAAATTGTTTAGAAAATACATGCATTGCATCAAAATGATCAAAAAATAATTATTAATTGTTCATAAACCTTAAAACTGTTAAAGTTTTTGTAGAAAATGCAACAAAACCCATAAAAACTTGAAACAAAAATTTGTTACTTTACCACTTATTGCATAAAAATTATTACAAAATTTCTATAAAACTAAAAATCTGTTTAATTTAACAAAAATTGCTTAAAAAATCGCATTTATTGCATACAAATTCAAAAAAATTGTACATAAAAACCGCAAATCTGCAAA
The DNA here is from genome assembly GCA_963932245.1 of Tachinus rufipes. Taxonomy (NCBI): domain Eukaryota; kingdom Metazoa; phylum Arthropoda; class Insecta; order Coleoptera; family Staphylinidae; genus Tachinus; species Tachinus rufipes. Next base: position 95,089,439 of record OZ010746.1, read on the forward strand.
TAAACATACATTTATTACATAAAAATAACCAAAAAACACCTATAAAAATAAAAATCTGTTAAAAACTTAAAAAAAAGCACTTAACAAAATTTATCAAAAATTTCTTAAAAAATTCATAAAAATTAAAAAAAAATATTGGTTCTCTGTAAAGAAAATTATCAAAAATTGCTTAAATAATAAATTTATTGTATAAAAATAATCAAAAAATGTTTATTAAAATAAAATTCTGTTAAAAACTTTGTAAAAAATGCACTTAACGCAATTTATCAAAAAGCGTTAAATTGTTTGTAGAAAACGCACTTAACGCAAGAAATCTGTGTAAAAAAATATCAATTCTTTGTAAAAAAATACTAAATATTGCTCAGAAAATACATTTATGGCATAAAAGTAATCAAAAAATCTTTATAAAACCAAACATCTGATAAAAGCTTTGTAGAACACGTAAATTGCTTAAATTTTTTTTAAAAAACTTTAGAATTTTTGTTCATTTAAAAAAAAATTGCTCAGAAAATACATGCATTGCATCAAAATTATCAAAAATTGTTCATCAGAGACGCAAATCTGCAAATATCGCTTAGAGAACACATTAACTGCACAAATATATTCATAAATTGTTTATAAAAATTTTAAATCTGTTAGAGTTTATGTCTAAAACGCACTTTATGCAAAAATCTATAAAAATTTGAAAAGAATATAGGTTTTTTGTAAAAAAATTATCAAAAATTGCTCATAAAGTACACTTATTATTGCATAAAAATTATAAGAAATTGTAGATAAAAGCCGCAAATCTGCAAAAAACATTATTAAAACTTGAAATGGATATCTTTTTCTATAAAACAAACTTAACAGAAAAGCTCATAAAGCTTATAGAAAGAGCTTATTAAATTTTTTTAATAAAAAATTAATCAAAAAATAAATAAATCCATAACATAAAAATAATCAAAAATTAAATACTTGCCAGAAATCTTGCAAAAAACGCACTTAACGCAAAAAAACAATAAAAATTAAAAAGATTATCTGCCGATTGCAAAAAAATTGCTCAAAAAATACATCAACTGCACAAAAAAAATCATAAAACTTTAATTTTGTCAAAATTCTTGTAAAAAACGCATTTAGCTCAAGAAAACTAAAAAAAATATCGGTTCCTTGTAAACAAAATTATCAAAAATTGCTCAGAAAATACAATTATTGCATAAAAATCTTTAAAAAAATGTATAAAATCAAAAGTCTGTTAAAAATCTTTTAAAAACCGCACTTAACACAATTGATCAAATATCGCTTGAAAAATTCGCATTAATCGCATAAAAATAAAAAAAAGCTTAAGCATAAAAACTGAAAATCTGCAAAAAAACTCACGCACATACCGCAAGAAATTTATTAAAAATAAAAAAAAATTATGTTTATTTAAATAAAATGTTAAAAATTGCTCAAAAAATGCATCAAAATTATCAAAATTGTTGCACAAAAATATTCTATAATTGTTCATTCACGCAGTTAAAGCAAATTTACCATAGAAAAATGTACATAAAAACCGCAAATTTGCAAAAAAAGCATGCGATTTAAAAAAGTTCATCAAAAGCGCAAATCTGCAAACATTGCTCAGAAAACACATCAACTACACAAAAGTAATTATAAGCTGTTCATAAAAACCTTAAAATTGTTAAAGTTTTTAAAGAAAACGCACTTTAACTCAAGAAATCCATAAAAACTTATAACGAATATTGGTTTTCTGTAAAAAACCTTATCAAAAATGCTCAAAAAATAAATAATCAAAAAATGTTTATAAAACTAAAAATTTGTTAAAACAGAAAATAGATAAAAACTTTAAAAAATATCGATTCTCTGTAAAAAAAACTTAATAATAAATAAAATACTTTTAAAATACACTTATTGCATAAAAATAACCAAAAATCTGTTAAAAACTTTCTAGAACCTGCAGTTAACACAAACTCAAGCACAACATTTGCACCAAAGTTTTTTGCTTTTACTTAAAAACTTTAAACTGGGCGTACATAAATTGTTTTAAGCACATTAAATTGCGCATCTTTTGAGATTAATTTCAGTTTGCTACGTTGAGTTTTAGTATCCTAACGACACTCACAAACACAACATTTGCACCAAAAGTGCTACATTTTAACAGTTTTTTGGGTTTTGCTCACTACCTTTACCACAAAATAATAATTATAATTGCCAAATTTTTTTCTTAAAATGTAGAGTTTTCAAACAGAAAACCTGGTTTTTGCATAATTATCATTTGCGTTTGCTATTTACTAAATTGCAAATAAAACAAAAATTTTTTTTTTTCAATTTTTGGAAAATGAAAATAATTTATTTTGCTTCTATCTACTAAATTGTAAATAAAACACAAACTAATTGCCTAAACTTGTTGAAATTTGCCTTGTTTAAGAATGTTGGGTCGGTAGTGTTCCCTCCCACTCGCCCAAGTGTTTGATGTAAAGAAATTAAAAGTTATTAACATCTTCCGCATTTCTGCAGCTAATATAAAAGACAGAATGACTGTTAGATGTCATTAAGTTGGAGGAGAAGAATGATGTAAGCAATTTCTTGATAACAAATACTCGGGCGGGTGGGCGGGTACACAGTTTATAAATATCGGGCTAGTGGTATAAAATTGTGTTGCATTTATCTCAAAAAAATATATGTATATATAAAAACTGCAAACCTGCAAGAAACTTTGTAAAAACGCAATTACGTCAAGAAATTAAAAAATACTTAAGAATTTATGTTTATTTTAAAAACATATATTATAAATTGCTCAGAAAGTACATGCATTGAATTAAAACTATCATAAATTGTCTATCCAAACCGCAAACCTGCAAAAAACTGTTAAAAGTCTTTGTAGAAAATTCATTTAACGCAAGAAACCCATAAAAACTTAATTTATCAGAAATTGCTCAATAAATTTGCTATTATTGCATAAAAATTCTAAAAAATTGTCTATAAAAACCGCAAATTTGCAAAAACTGCTCAGAAAACAAACTGTTAAAGTTAAAGTTAAAGTTACGCAAGAGATCCATAACACCTTGAGGAGAACAAAAAATTGTACATATAAACAGCAAATCTGCAAAAACTGCACAAAAATGATCATAAATTGTTCATAAAATTCTTAAAACAGTAAAAAACTTTGTAGAAAAAAGACTTATCGCAAGAAATTCATAAAAACTTAAAAAGAAAATCTGTTTCATGTAAAAAAATTTATCAAAAATTGCTCATAAAATATTTATTGCATACTTACATACTTTTTGTATTGCTCAATAAATTGTAATTATGTTCATAAAACTTTTAAAAGTCCTTGTAAAAAATGCACTTAATGCAAAAAATCTATAAAAACCTGAAAAGTAGTTTCCTTTAAAAAAAATTATCAAAACTTGCTCAGAAAATAGTTATTGCATACAAATCTGTTAAAAACTTTCTAAAAAACCCAAATTATCAGAAATTTCTTAATAAATTTACATTTATCGCATAAAAATCTTTAAAAAAATTACATAAAAACCGCAAACCTTCAAAATTTGCTCAGAAAACACATCAACTGCACAAAAATAATTATAAATTGTTCATAAAAACATTAAAACTGTTAAAGTCCTTGTAGAAAACGCACTTAACGCAAAAAATCCTTAAAAACTGAAAAAGAATATCGGTTTCCTGTAAAAAAATATCAAAATTTGTTTTGAAAACACATGCATTGTATCATAATTATTAAAAAATTTCCATCAAAAGTCAATTTGTATTAATTTGTAATGAACGGTTTTTGAGTTATGAGCTAAAATGTTATCTCATGAAGCTATAGGGCATGATCAGTTAAGTCAATTTTTGTGAGGTTAGCAAAAATTGGTCGTATCAATTTATTTAATATTTACACAGTGCTTATAATATCAATCTACAAATGTACTAATTTGTATCATCTCTCAATTAATAAGTTATGAGTTGAATAGTTATCTTATAAAACCAAAGGTTATGATAAGTTAAGTTTTTTTTTTGGTCAACAAAAATTGGTATAATCAATTCTTTTAAATTTTACACAGTTGGTACTTATAATATTGAGCGTCATTGTTACTAATTTGTACTAGTTTTTAATGAACGGTTTCCAAATTATGAATTGAAGTTGTTCCATAAGCTTATGATGAGTTGAATTTTATTTTAATTAATTTTCAATTAAAATGCACATCTTTAGACGCTAAATTTATATTAGAAAAACTCATTTTATATTTATCCACAATATATTCAAGTACAAAAATTGTAAAAAACGCTGAATTTCTGACAGTTTTTTGTATTTTACTTAAAAAATTAGTTGTATTAGACTTGAGTAAACTACGTAAGTGTAAGGGGTAGTAACTTTTTTTTATAAGTAATAGTAAAAAGTATTCTTTTTCAAATGAGAGTTGAATCTTTAAAATCCCGTTTGTATATTTTCTGCGGCAAATACATTGTTTGGGCAATTTTATAAGCAATTTTACAAAATTGGCGTTTAAATTATTGAAGAAGACCCCCTCAGAAACGGATTAAGAAAAAGCACACATTTGGTATGTTCTATATCAGGAATATATTTAAATAGTACATAGTTACTATGTGGATAATGAATCGCATAGTAACGACCACCACTATTTAATTATTAATTTAATTCTTCCATCAATTAAATTTATATTAAAAATCAATCTGTACTTTTCATGATAAGAATTTATATTTGTGCAACGAAACGATTAAAATATATACTCCAAACGAAAGGGTAGTAAGAAGGTTGATAATGTTGGTGGTTCTGTTTGAACAAGTGGAAAATATGAGTAAACGCGGTCTTTCACTTTCATGGCCATAGCAAATACAAACATGGCAGTTTAATAAGTTGCCTACTATCTCCCTCGATGGTCGCTTTTATTTTATTGTGCTTGAAGGCTTTTGCGGAATCAATACCCTACTCTAGCCAGCTATCAATGCACAACTGATATTAAAATTTTATTATCAATTATAATTGAAAATTTCAATTAAAACTTTGTATAGAATTCCAGCTTTGTTTCAATTGCAATAGATATATGCAGACTGGATTTAAAATATGTTTCAGGATGGATATTAATAGGGCGCCTAGTAAATTTTAAATCAAATAAAAAATAAATTACATACTTCACGTACCACCTTTTACGAGCATAAAACATGCGATGCAGCGATACCAATCTAATATGCATACGCTTCTCATGGTGCGATTTTTCATCGCGCGTTGCTTTTATATTTAATTTATTTTAATATGTGCAGCGTCTTTATTACATGAACTGGAAAGCTAAATGATATGCAATCTGAACGTTATTAATTATTAAATGATCATTCCAAGTTCGACACGATAATTATCGCCGCAAGACGGCTTATCAATTTTATTTTGAAATGGGTACGAGGGTTCAGGGGATATTGTAATTACCCACATTATTTCTTAAGTTATTAATTTCATTTGGAGATAATATTTCGAGATTATGAGTTGTAATATGTAACTGGAATGGGCATCTATATCGATTATGAATGTCAGACAATATCATGAATAGATGAGAATTGTATGAAAATGTTTGATAAAAAATTTATAGCATAAAGATTTGAGATATGTTGGAATTTATTAATTTATTAAACTTGAATATATTTTTCAGGTCTATTAAAGTTGTAATAGTTAATTTTAGTTATCTGTTGATTACAGTTAATTAATTTAAAAATACATTTGTACAATATTAGATTGTGTAACTTTATGTTTAGGTAGTTTTGTGGTTCTATATAATAGTTTAAATTGTATTGAAACTATTGTGCTAACATGTCAGAAATTGTAGCTCTGGGAACTTTGTTAAATATTGTAGATTTTTGTTTATTTTTTTAAACTTTGATTTTGGAATGCAAAAAAAGTTGTTAAATTAATAATAAAATTGTCCCATAAAACTATCGTGCAGCTTTTCTCGGAAGTTAATTGAGATCATTTATTTCCGTTTTCGGCATTATTATGAGTATAATAACAACATTTGAATAAGCTATTTTGGTAAAAATATATTAATAAATAAAAAAGTTTAGTGGTAAAACTTGTTCAATTTATTTCAAACTTAGGTCATATTAATGATATTTATATATAAAAAAATTATGCCGCAAAAATGATCACAAAATGATTATTTGTACTGTTTTTATTACACAATTGGTAGTTTGATTTTATTGGGTGATTGGTGCCATGGGCGGTATTTTACTAAAGTGGGAGTGAAGCGCTCCCGGTGGTTTACCACGGAACCATTCCTGACAATTCTGTCCTTAAGAAAAAAGTTTAATTTAAGTAATGAGTAAGCATTGTCAGAACTGAGAACATTTTTGTTTTTCTAAAAAGTGGGAAATGTAACGTTTGGAATGTAAACTACCGTTTATTTTGTTTTTCAAAGGTGTAATAACATTTATGAGTTGATAAAAATTTAGTTTTATGTTTGACGTTTACGAAATGGAACGTTTTACACTTGAACAAAGTTGGAAAATAATGAAAACTTACTTCCAAAGTAATGAGTCTTCTACTCAAACGGTAAGAATTTTACAAAACAATTTTGATAAAAAAGAAGTGCTTTCAACGCAGTTTGTGGACCAATTTGTAAGGCAAGATCGCAAAACTGGATTGTTAGTGGATAAAACAACACGTTCACGTTCTCGTCCAGTGCGCCCAGCCAAAAAAAATAATGATGTTTCTCAAAGTGTGCGTAAACATGCATCAACATTAATTCATCATCGTTCTTAGGAACTGAATAGTTCTGGCACTTTTCTGAGGAGAATTTTGCATAAAAAACTTGGTTTGAAGGCCGACAAAATTTAATTTGTCTAAGAAATAAAGTCTTATGACCATCCGATGCGTTTTCAGTTTGCCCAATGGGTTAAAGATCGTTTGGCAAAAGATGAGCATTTTTATCGAAAAATTGTGTTTTCTGATAAAGCTCATTTTCATCTTGAAGAGGAGGAGGATGCTATGTTAATAAGCAAAATTATTGCATTTGAGAATCAGAGAATCCACACATGACTATTGAGCAGTCTATTCATCCACAACAAGTAACCGTTTAGTGTGGTTTTTGATCCGGCAAAATTATTGGGTCATTTTTTTTTTCAAAAATTAGCAAGGAGCCGCTGTTATTTATGACATTTGGTTTTAACAAAACGAAGCTACTTGCTATACAGCCAACGTAACCATAGATCTTTTGCGCACTGTTTTTGGAAATCAAATAATCAGCCAAAATGCTGATGTCAGTTGGCCAAGAAGCATAATAGGTCAAGGTTTTACTAAGCATTTATTTTCTTAGAGTCTATTGTCAAAAGGTGCATGGCGTTTTGACGGCGGTCCGTGTATTTTTATAACTTCTACCAGATACCAAAAACAGCCAAGATGTGAATTTGTCACGTTAAGTCTTTTAAAGATTAGGGCCAAAAGCCAACACGAACAAAAAATGATCCGGAGTCGTACTGGAATGAATACAGACAATTTAAATACGTCGAGGTTACGGTCTACAAACCGCAATTTGGACAAACCGCCTTAACACTAATCAAAACCGCAACCTCAAAATGCACCTGAAAGTCTTTAAACATAGAGAGACTTAGTCTGTAGGTTATTATCTAACAAACCGGAGCTTTATGGGCATCTCTGTATGTTTTGGCATTGAAAAACTTACTATCACAAATGCTCCAAGGTTTCTTCACACCTAGACAACATCTTTAGGAAATTGCCTATAAACCGGTAGACACATCCACCTAAAAGCAAACACACAAAATAAAGACCAAGTTGAGGAGTTTAACTACTTCAATTAGAAAGATGTTGGCTAATTTTATTTATACGCCGTAACCACACTAAGACATCCGAAGCTTCAGAAATAGCAAAATTTGCTCCTGTTTAGTTGTATAAGCAAACTTTTTATTTGTGCATCGTTTAACACTTTTTAAGCAACTTAAAAAAGCTACAGCTGAAGTTAAAAAAAGTTAAAAAAAATCTCCAACTAGGAGCTGTTCAACGATTATCTTAGAAACTTTATAAAAAAAACTGACTTTAAGGAAAAATCTGACAACCTAAATCCAGCCTCAATTGATCCAAGCTTTAGCAAATGTTTAGAGGGTCTAGAGGCGTTAAGCATAAACAACATTTTTCAGTAAAAACTTTTGACTAAACTAATTCAATTGCCCGACACCAGCAGTAGCCAAGTATCTCTTTACAAGAAACGTCTTAAAAGCAATCATAGACAGGCAAAGCAAAAAAAAAAGAAGTAAATAATTGCTATTTCTATCACGGTTGGTAAGTACTGTCACTAAAAAAAATAAAACCAAAACTAGATAAAAAGAAAAAGCAAAAAACTTCCTAATTTCAAAAAGAAATAAAATAAAGTGCAAACTGAACCAGTTCCAGTCAGTAAAAAAAACAATGGTACAAATTAAAAAAGTAAAATAAGTTTTCAACAAGCCAAAACCTACTCAAAACATGCTGAATGACTATCTTAGAAAAATAGCCTCTAGGGAGAAAGGTGACTACCTAGAACCGGCCCCAATTGAGCCAAAATATACTCTTAATCAAAATCTCTTAAAAAAATTGTTTCTGCACTTTTTTCTGGCTCTAGAACTTTAAGAGTTAATAGTTTTGCTTTTGCTTTATTGTCCAAGCAAACACTGCGTTCAAACTACTTGTTTGGCAGTTTTTGAACGTTAATTGACGTTTTTTAAAAACTACTTAAAGAAGCTATAGTAAAAGTTCAAGAAAAGTTAAAAGCTACTCAAGATTTGGAGGTAATTTTAAAAACTTTATAAAAAAATAAACTGACAATCTAGAACCAGCCCTGATTAAGCCAAAATAAATTGAAAAACTGAGTTTCAGCAAACGTCTAAAAAGATCTCTGCAAATAAAAACTTTAAAAAAAAATTGTTACTCCACTTCTAGTCCGTCTAGATCTTTATGAACTAACAGAATTGGCTTTTGCTTAATAGCAGAAGCAGAAACTGCACCTAATCTACTTATTTAAAAGCTTTTGGGCGCCGTTTGACGTTTATAAGAATTTACATCAATTTATAGAAACTATAGTAAAAGCTAAAGAAGTGGAAAAAGTTTTTAGCAAACTTTAAAAACTTTATAAAATTTTAGACCCTAAAAAGAATCTGTCAACCTTAAACTGCCGCCGATTGAGCCAAAACACAAGCATAGAAAAATTTCTACTAAAAGAAAAAAAATCGAACACTTTTGGCACATAAATAAACATAAATTGTTTAATAGTTACTGTGATTTTAAATAAATTGTTTCTTTGACCAGTTAGATGCTAGAAAATTTTCAGCAAACCAAAACCTACTCTGGAGCTGCAGAATGATCATTTTGGAAATTTTATAGAAAAATAAATTGTAACAACAAACGAACAACTTAAAACCAGTCCTGATTGAGCTTAAACAAATTGAGAAATCAAGAACCAACAAACGTTTAAAGTAATCTTTACAAAAGAAAGATTTTTCTTGGAAAAATAGGTACTTTACTTCTGGTTTGGCAACTTGTTACTTTTGATAACTCTAAAAATTAAAAGTTTTTTGGCTTAAAATGCGTGGAGTTACCGGGCTTTAAGATGCACAAAATTTTTCCGCGCAAATACTTACTAGCAAGTTCTACTGCATCAATCAAGGAAACAACATTTTTTTTGTTTCCAAAAAAAAATACTTGGAAAACCAGAAAACGACTGCTAAGCTATATTCACATAGAACATTTCATTTTCTGGTGGATTTTGTTGCCAACCTCTATCAAAGTCTTGCAATTCCTACTATCAAACTGCAAAAATCGTTCTCTATCTCTAACAACTTTTGCTCTTAAACTACCAACTCTTACTACTCCGGTGTTTGCTTCAAAGCATTTTTTAAAGGAAACAAACGTCCTGACTACACAACCCACATTACTAATTCTTATTTATTAAAAAAAAAACGTCATTTGCCGGCGTCTCCGATAGATTTAGACTGGCAACAATGGCTTACCAAGATTACGTTAAAACTATTTCAGTGTTAAGGTACCCCTACACGATCAATATAATTATCAATAAGATTGAACAATCTATTGCACAATATATTGCTAGGTGCACCTACACTTTGCAAACTTTTTGTTAGTTACTGACACTTTTAGATTAGATTGTACAATAAAAATCTTTTTTTATTGACTCAATATATTGTGCAATATTTCAAAATAATTTACAAACGGTCAATATTATTGTACAATATCGATGATTGTGCAGTTTATTGACTATAATATTAAACGTCTAAGTCTAGGGTAAGGCATTACAGTTCTATTAAGTTATTTTTTCTGTTTTTTTAGCAAAAAAATATAAATAAAGAATAAATAACATAAATAACACTACGGTTAAGACTAATATTACCGACGACATCAACTAAAATTAGGTAAAAAAAGCATATTTAATTTTAGAAAAACTAAATAAGACAAAAAATCAAAATATTTTTTGATTTAGACTACGCCATTCTAATTGCCCAACACTAGCAGCAATCTTGTAAAAAAAAACAATCAAAAACTGACAAAGCAAAATTGAAAAAAGCTTTTAAAAACTATTGCATCTTTTACTTTGGTACATATCTACTAAAAAAGACTAAAACCAAACAAGATGACAAAAAAAAAGGAAAAAACTTCCTAATTCCAATTGAGCTAATCTTATTGACTAACACCAACAGCAACTTGTTTAAAGACGGTTTATTAGGTGATTTCCAAATTATTTTATAGCGGATTCCCATTCTAAAGGCATATACAAAACTATAGTTGTCTAACAAATGCTACTCTTAGACTCCCAAATAATTTTTTCTTTGCGCGGTGTACTTGGGGTTGTTTGTGGTGTACAAAACCGTCGGCAAATATTTGCCAGTAACAAACAAACCTAAAAAACCAAAAACTGTTCTAAAAGTAAGGAAATATTTTTTTTGTTTGTGTGCTGGTAGTGCCTAACTTCTAACTTCTAACTTCTAACCTGGCTAACTTTATACATACAACTTAAAAAAAATTCTAAATATGGTAGCAACCCATTTTGGTCTTTAGAAGTGTTTTTTAATGCGCGGATAAACCCAAACAATCACAGCTTGGTTGGCGGCTACTGATTCTTGTTTGTCTGACCTATCACACCGCTGAGCGTAGAGGAGTTTTTGTTTAATTTTGTTCTGGACAGATTTTTTTGCGTGTTTAAACGATGCTGAAGTTTGACAGATTTTAAGGTAGTAGATTCTACTCTATGTAGGAGTTGACTGAGAGTGTAGCCTGTAGCCACGTTACGTCGTGTTTTTAGCTCAACATTAGGAGTTGAATATGTTGAGCTTACAATATTGGCTACGGATTGTTTTTTTTTGTTTTATCTTGGCCTGGTTGAGTTGTTTTGTTGTGCAAATCGTAGAAATCAATATTTTTTTTCTAATTATAGACAACCGGACAACCAAGCCATATTTTAAGATGGGAAAAAGATCAAAAAAGAGCACTCCAAAATAAAAGACCACTTAATCAACGCGGATGCCGACTACAGCACTAACTGCCGTTCTTTTCATTGCTACACTAGCTCTGAGGATTCAAAAACTAGAACTACAAATCCAGAAGCAAAAAATTGTGGCACAAAAGAAAAAGATCAAGACAAAAACGCATAAAAGAAATTGCAAATTTCAAACGTCAACTCAACGGCAATTTAATTTGAAAATTTAATGGATACTATCACAAACATTCACAGATCTTCTTCAAGAAGCTAGAGCGTTATTTCACCGAGTTGCAGATTCCAGCGCTGGCCCACCGACAACAACTTTTAGAAACAATCTAACTAACCTACAAAAATTGCATGAAGTCTTTCTACAAAGCCAAAAAAAAAAAAAAAATTTATTTGCAAATACGGCAACTTACTTCTCCTGGCCAACCTATCACGAAAACTGTGCACGATCCATCAAAAGTTAGAAAATTTGTAAAAGCTTTTTGCAAAAAAGAAGATTGTTATACAATAATGTGCACCTACACCACAGTTAAGAACAGATGCTTAAAGTATTGGTTAACAAATTAGAACCGGCCTTAGACACAATTTATTGTTTGTTGTTTGATAATTTAATGTTTTGGTCATAAAGATAAAAACTTAGATTAAGACATTGGCACAAGCCAAAACAGAACACTAACTAGTAAAAAAACTGCCAAAAGATCGCAGACTAATAAGGTTCCAAAATATGCGGCCTAGACTATTGACAGCCAACCGTAAATAGCCTTTATAAACAGTGGAATTAGCATGAATCTAACCCGCTTTAAAGCTGGCCAACCTCCGCCTGAACATAACGCTTGTAGCACAAGCCAACCGGTCTTACCTGATCATTTTGGAGTGACAAAAGCAAAAACCCAGATAGACCAAATTTATATTTTTTTCTCAGTTAAACAAAAAAAAATAATTTTGAAAAATTCCTGGCTAGTAGAGATGCATCTTGAACTACGACTGGCAATGCCTTTACATTAGAAATGGACTTAAATCTTACGTTTATTGGGTTAGGTTAGGTTAGGTTAGGTTAGGTTAGGTTAGGTTAGGTTAGATTAGGTTAGGTTAGGTTAGGTTAGGTTAGGATAGGTTAGGTTAGGTTAGATTAGGTTTGGTTAGGTCAGGTTAGGTTAGGTTAGGTTAGGTTAGTAGAAATGCTACTTGAACTATGACTGGCAATGCCTTTACATTGGAAATGGACTTAAAACTTACGTTTATTGGGTTAGGACTCTTTCCACCAAATCAACTCTTACCAAAAAACGGTGTTTTGGAGCAGCAAACTAAAAAAATCTTTCTAAACCATCGTTACCCAGCACCATTAACACTACATCCAATTGAAAGACGTTACTTCCATAAGAATCAGGCCGTATTCTTACACCCTTGCTAAAGAAGACTTCATCTACAAAAAAATAGATCAATTTTTAGTCAACAAAATCATTAAACCCAGATTGAGCTAGTACTGCGCGCCAATAGTATTTGGGTCTCCAAGGTTCTGTGTGGACTACTAAAAACTAAACAACGCAATAAGACACATGTTTGTCCCATAGCCAAAAGTTTAAAAATCTTGCACAATTTTGGAAGAACAATTGTATTCACTAAGTTTTTAAGGCTGGATACTTGCAGGTCTCTATATAAGAAGCGTCCAAACATCTGTTTGCGTTAAGCACTTCTAACGGCGCAACGTACCAAGTGATGCCCTTTGCAGAGAAGAATGCTTTGGCAAAATATCAAAACTAATGGCCTGGGTTTTGGTAGGTTTACTAAGTAAATTGTTTTAGTGTACTTTAAAAATTTTGTCGTTTTTTTTCAAAAACCATAAAAAACATCAAACTCACCTGCAAAAGCTTCTGTAGAGACTATAAGGTTACGGGTTGACGTGTAAACTCTTAAAGTGTAATTTTGGAAATCCTTGATTGAGTATCTGGTTTACCGAGTCACCGATGGAGGCAACAAATCCTTTACTACTCACTCAACCCTAATCTAAAACTACCCAAAACACACAACACGGAAGCAGGAAGTTAGGAAATTATGTAATTGCTTTTGGCGTTTGCATCTGGCTGCACAAATAAGTTCCAAAATTTGCAAATATTGCGCCCCGTTGACCAACCTACAAGAAAAAAACTGGCCTTTCTAATAAGATAAAATTCAACCAATTTTTTGAAGAAATAAAAGATATTCTTGACTTAAAATTTGTGCTACCTAGGGCTAGAAGCAATCCTGTACCAAACAACAACAACAAACTGCAGTTCTATGCTATTTAATAAAAAATCAAAAAAATCTAAGCGTACTTGAAAGACTAGCTGTTTAGCTTGTGAACCAAACTTGTCATCCGATTTCATGTCTAAAATCACAAGGTGGTTTATCTTGCTAATCAAATTTAAGTTTTAAATAGAACACGTATTCAGAGAAACTAATCATTTGCCCGCTATTCTTTCCCTACAACTTTAAAAATTTATAAAGTTGTATTTGCCAAAGCATTTTTAATATATTTGATGTTATAATTTTAATTAGGTATGTCACTTTATTAGTATTGTCTTATCACTACTATTTATTGACAATTAAACACAGAAATAAATATGCAAAAACAAATTTTAAAGCATTAAATGGCAGCGTTTTCAATGTTGAATTTTGTTTTTAAAAGATATAAATAACAACAATATTTTTGTGGAGACTATGCTTACTTTTCAGAATATTTGAATTTTTTTGAAAATAATTCAGATAAATTACTAGAAAAATTGCATTTGGCTAATATGATATTTTTGAAATTTTATAAAGATTTTTACATTCTTGATGAGCGTATAGTACTTTCTGAAAATGGATTAAAATTTTATGATCAATTTTTGCTATTATTAATGCAGGGTTTTAGTTTTTTTCTAATAATATTTTTAATATTCCAAAAATAAGTTTTGTTAATTTAAAAATTTTATAATTAAATTAACATTTTTTAAAGGTTTATGACCGGATTTTGTTGTTTAATTACAATTTTTTTAAATATAAATGTAAGATTTTGTTGTTTTGACATTTTATAAACAGAATTTTGCAGTTTTTTGCTTAAAACTTGTTTTTATTTCAGTATCTTATGCTATTTGATGCTTTTTTACAATTTTTTTATACTTTACGTCTAAATTTTGCTTTTTTAGACGTTTTATAAATAAAATTTAGCACTTTTTGACAGACAATAACAGAAAATTAAAAAAAGGTTTTAATTTTTTAACAGAGCTGACCAGACATACTCTTTTTTAGTAACATATACTCTTTTTGTTAGAATACTCTTTACTCTTTTTAATTCAAAATAACAAAAAATATACTCTTTTCTCAGTGATTCCTAATAATTCTAATTGCTCCAATAAACATATTTAAATATTAAGTGTTAAACTTTACTGCCAAATTCTTTAACCGCTTTCTAAATCATTAATCCGATCTTTAATATTATAAATCTGGATTTTAAAACAGAAAATCCAGTAACTAACGTGTTAAAATTTATTGCTACACTAATAATATAATTTCCAAATTATAAATCCGGCCGTTAAAACTGTAAATATGGTCTTTGTAGTGTTAAATTTTACTGCCAAACTGTTAATCCTATCTTAAAATTATAAATTCAATTTTTAAAATTGTAAACCCGGTTACTAACGTGTTTAAATTTGTATTGTCAATCCGGCCTATAAAACTGTAAATTTGACGTTTAAAACTATAACTTTGACATTCAAAACTGGCAATTTAGTTAACAAAATATCAATTTGGCTTTAAACGTATTTGTACCTTTAAACTGTAAATCCGGTCTTCAAAGTGCAAAGTGTTAAATTCTACTATCAAATTGTTAATTTTGCGTTTAAAACTATTTAAAGTTTTAGTCTGGCATTCAAAGTGTTAAATTTTATTTAATTGCCAAACTGTTCAAAATATGAACCCATTCTTAAAAACTGTAAATTAGATCTATCAAACTGTAAACTTGGTTTTCAAACTGCGGATTTCAAAAATTAAAATCCGGCCACTATTGTATATACTCTAAACTGCTAAACCGTTAATCCGGCCTCTAAATTATAAATACAGTTTATAAATCTGTAAATCCGGTTTTTAAAAATCAATATTTTGAAAAAGGATCTACACAAAAACGGTTAATAAGTGTAAAATTCTATTTATAAAATGTTAAAAATAACAAAATATTGTCTTGAAACATTAAAATATTGTCAACCAAAATCCAACACACCGGTTGAAAATTGTAAAAAAGTAAAAAAAAAATTTGTTATAAAATATCAAAAATAGCAAAAATTGGTCATAAACTTTTAATATGTGCAAAAAGATTTTATTAATAAAAAGTAAAAAATTCAAAGAACAACATTTTTTTTATAAACTATCAAAAAGTGCAAAATTCTGTTCATAAAATGTCAAAAACTGTAAAAACTGTTAAAAGCTGCAAAATTTTATTTATGAAGTTACAAAATTTGACCATAAAGTATCAACATATTGCCAGAAAACATTAAAATCTGGTTTTAAACTGTTAAATGCATTTTTGAGCATTTAACAGTTTATAAAATGTCAAAAATAGCAAAAATTTTCCATAAACTGTCTAAAAATGCAAAATTCTTATATTTTTAGAAAGAATCAAAATTCGTCACACAAAATTTTGTTAATGGAATGTTTAAAAAACAAAATTTTGCCAAAAACTATTAAAATCAGTAAATTTCTTTTTACAAAATAACAAAAATACCAATATTTAGTCATATTCTGTTAAAAAGTCCAAAATTCTATTCATTAAATGTCAATAATAGCAAAATCCGGCTATAAATTGTCAGCAAGTGCTAAATTTAATTCACAAAATTTCAAAAATAGCAAAACTCAACTAAAATTTGGCTAAAAAATATCAAAATATAGTCAAAATGCACTGAAAGTGAAAAATTTTATTCATGAGAAGTCATAAATAGCAAAAACCAAATAAAAACTATATAAAAGTACAAACTTCTACTCATAAAGTGTAAAAAACAGCAAAATCGGGCTATAAACTGTAAAAAAATGTAAAAAATTTAAATAAAATATCTAAAATAACATAATATGATTATAAAGTATTAAAATACTTTTTGAAAATTGTTGAAAAAAACCAAATTATATTCATATAATTTAAAAATATAAAAATCCTGCAATATATTTTTGTTTTTAAATTTAGCCATAAAATATTAAAGTACAAAAATCTAACCCAAACTGTTAAAAAGTGCAATATTTTATTTATAAAAAGTTCTTCCAAGTTGTGAAAGAATTAAAATCTGGCTACAAAATAATTTGGCAAAAAACTTTGATAATCTGCTCAAAATTGATCAAATTTGGATACATTTTCAAAATAACATTTAAAAATTAAAATCCGGCCGGAAAGTATTAAAATTTGTAAAAAAGCTTTGAACATAATTTAAGGAATTAAAGACAAAATTTGGCTTAACAAAATTAAATTTCAACCATAGAGTATTGAAATTTGGTTAAAAGTTATCTCAAAAATTTACAAAATTCGACAAATGAAAACTAAAATTTTGCCAAAAAGTAATTAAATCCGGCCAGAAACTTTAATAATATTCCTTTAATTAGTAAATTTTTGACCTAACCTTAAAAATTTGGTCATTAAAAACAAAAACTGGTTTAAAAAAATTAAAATATTAAAAAAAAAAACTTTGTATATTTTGACAGTTGATGACAAAAATAAACAAACGCTTATAATAATAAGTGTTTACATATTTTAATTTAAAAATGTTGTTATATCTAAATATTATAAAAGTAATAAACTGTAATCAAATATTCAAATTGAAAAAAAAATAATTACTACATGCAATGTCATTTTTATAAATATAAAATCAACAGTAGATGTATTATCCACAAATCGCACATAACATGGAATGTCTTTGTCATTGCAGCGAGCATACAACAACATTTGGAATTGTAGCTGCCGCTTTGTCCGAGAGATGAAATGTGGTTCACATGGGATATAAATTGATCGGAGATTAAGTGGGATCAATATCACTATTTATAGATCCGCCTATACATATACATAATAAAATATAAGTAACATGCACGATAATGCGAGACCATGCTATATAGAAAACTTACGTCCCTCCAAGTAGCTTCTTTTATAACCGCCGCGTACTCTATAAATAACCGACTTATCTTGTGATACCGTAGAGCTAAAGCATTTATTGCAACACATAATTTACTTTCAGCAAACTTTCAGATGAATTTAGATATCTATATAAATGCGCACGCAAATGTTGGATAATGTAAAAATGTGTTATAAAATCCATTAATCGAACAAATTAACAAATATTTTGTGCGCTGCGTTTCAATTAAATCAAATCAATAATAATTACGGTGGTAATACTTAAAGCAGAACGATCGTGACCGCTCATTCATGCTACTTTAATTATTTATTTTTGTGTGAAACTATGTAATTAATAAAATTTTAATTAAATATGGATACTAACCTGTATTCATCATGTCACTCAGCGTTCTGGATCCAGCATGTTCACTTTGTGTTTAGGTCAAAAAGTATCGCATGCACACATCACTATTTTGATTATTTTATTTAAACTTACAAATACAAACCACACTACTATAAAAATATTTTCCCAAAATAACCTTAAGAATATTTTTTGCTACCCAATACAAACAATAGCAAAATCAACACTATTAACAAAAGTGTTTGTTCTGTTCTGTTTACTAATTGGTTTGTTTTGAGTAAAAGTCAAGTCTAAACCAACTTTATGATCTAAGATTGAACTTCAAAATCATTATTATTATTAATTGCATTTGAACATATTTTTAGTAAATATAAAACTATGATAAATTCTCTAAAATTCAATTGTAACTAAACTAAATGCATCATCAAATTCAGTTCATTAACACGCACCGATGCGATATGATCTGGATTCGCAGTTATCAGGTTACTGTTAACTCTTTCACCGTTCATTAGTCTGATACGCCTCGACGGAGCAAAGATGTCCTTCGAATCCAAGTCGTGCCCAATTAAGAAAAATTCATTACTCTCTCCGTCCGTCGTATAGGGAATAATGTACAAGATTTAATACAACAGACAGCACGACATAAATGTTTTATTGTTAATATAAATTGAGGAATTTCAGTTGCATAGAATGAGTGACATCTGCGGGTATGCAAATTAATTGCAATTATACTAAATCTATTTATACGCAATGCAAATAAATTTTAATGTCCAATTAACATGCATCAGGTTCTTCTGCTATAGCCGCCACATTTGTACATGAAAGATAAAACCCTTAACCGCCTTCAATTAATTGGAAAACCAATTTAAAACATCCAATGCCATTATTATGCAAATTCATAATTAATATTATAAAACGATTATGCTTGGAGAATGAGGTAGCGGATGGTACATAACGACTATTGTAATTATAACAGAATAAATATGTTTCGCATTCTTCAATACATTTTTATATTAATATAGAATGTATAGAATAATATATGTAAAAGCAAGCCATCAGGTGTACAACTGATCAAAAATTAATTAAAATTATTATTATGAAGCAGTAAAAATACTAAAGTTGTCCGTGATAAAATAAATTATTTTTAACAACTAATTTTAAAAATATTAAATGTAAGAAATAATTTAAAATTAAAGTATGAACGTTCTTCGATTATAATTCCTTGTTGGGTTTATCGGCTGGATTTATAAAAACAGATGGAATGGCAATTAGGACTTTTTATTATGTAATATGATTAGGGGAATTTACACTTACTTATTTTTCCTCAGATATAGGTAATATCTTGATAAACAAAATAATAAAAAAAAAATGTGTATGTAGCTCACGACGCTGCACTAATTGCAGAAAACAAAATAGCCTTTTTGTTTAGATTCAAGACACCAGAAGAACAACAAAATATAATTATATCAACCGAAAAGAACAAATCAATGCAAATTTTAAACGATTTTATTTAATGCAAATCTATGAAGAGCAATGAATCCGTGGAACAAGTAATAAAATTTAATTATTTTGGGTCACTGATCAAGCGCTAGGAACATGATAGAAGAAGTAACAGCAAATGGCACCAAAGTATTAAAAATCTCAGGCTGCCTAAAAGATGTGTTATAGAAAAACCAAATATGTTAAGATCTATAAAACTTGTGTACAGCAGACCCTTACTTACGCCGCTAAAACTTATGCAAAAACAGATTAATAAGAAACACAAAAAATAATACTTTTAGAACAATAAATAGAGTAACTCTACGTAATAAAGTTAGAAGCAGTACTATCAAAGAAGAAATATTGAAGAAGTAGGTAGATAGATCGGATCACAAAGACAACGCAAAGACCTTGTGGACAGAATAAACCACAACAAAATGGTCCAAAAATTAAAAACTCTAAAATAGAAGAGCTCCAGGCATCTGGCTTGTTATTATGTTTTGGAGTGTCCCACCCACCCACTCACCCAATTGTTAGTTATCAAAAGAGTTTAGATCAAGACCTTCTGTTGCAAGAAAATGACTTCTGATGACCGCTTAAAAAAAAAATGCGGCAAAATGACTTCTAAAGTCCGCATAGAAGACACTTTAATGGGCAGGTGGGACACTTTATTTTAAATAATTAGCACGTTATCATGTTTTGAAGTGTTCCACCCACCCATCCAAGTGTTAGCTATTAAGAGGTTAGATCACAACCTTCTCTAGTAAAATTAGCAAAATTTGTCTATATTGTCAAAAAACTAAAATTTAGTTATAAACTGTTAAAATGTTCAAAATTCTGTTTAGAAAACGTCAAAAATAACAAAATTTAGTTTAAATTATTAAAATTTGGAGTTAAAAAGTGCAAAATTATATTTATGAAAAGTCAAAAATAGCACAAAATAAAACACAAAATAATGTCAGAAAGCACTAAAATCCGGCCATAAACTGTTAAAAAATGTAAAAATATTATAAAATTTTACAAATCCGTTCAAAAAACTGTTTAAAACTGCAAAATTTTAATCAAAAACTGTAAAATTTAGTTTTAAAACATTGCAAAATAGTTGTAAGCAACAAAATTTTGTCATAAACTACTTAAAAATATCAAAGCAATGATAACATTTTAAAATTAGCAAAATCCCACCATAAAATATCAAAATATTGTTGAAAAGTGCAAAATTTTAATTATAAAAAGTCAAAATTAGCAATATTTTGTTATAAAATGTTACAATACTGCCAAAAAACTAAAATTTTGTTATAAACTGTTAAAACGTGCAAAATTAAATTTAAAATATGTCAAAAATAACAAAATTCAGTTAAAAAATATTAAAATTATGTCAAAAACAGCAACGTCTGATCTTGAAACCCAAAATAATGTTAAAAAAACTCTAAATTCCGACTTTAAACTGTTAAAAAATGTAAAAAAATTCTAAAATCTCAAAAATACTAATATATCTTTAAAGCCAAATTTTACTATTTAAAAAAAATAAATTATTATTATCTATTAAGTTTCAAAATTTATTTATAAAAAGTCAAAAATAGTCAATAGTCAATTTTCATCCTATCGGAATAGCCGGTTTTTTTATTGTAAGTTGGTAAGCAATGTCAGCAAACTTTGTGACGTCTTTTTGCAGATGCTCGTATCCAGCCCTGATATCCATCTTAGTAAGCACGCTTGCTCCTTCAAAGTCATAGTTGAATGTAACTGAGGAGTCTTTTACAATTTTTTATTAATGAGGTCATCAGTGAAATGACCTCAGTAATATAAATTGTATTATTGAGGTCATCTCACTGATAAACATTTGTGAGGTTATTTAAAGTCATGGTTGAAGGTAACTGAGGTAATTCTTTTTTATTAATGAGATAACTTTAATAATATAAATTGTATTACTGAGGTCATTTCACTGATAAACATTTATGATGTTATTTTATTTTTTTATTTTTGAGGTCATGTTTGAGGTCAACTGAAGTGGTCCTTTGCAATTTTTTATTTATGAAGTCATCAGTGTCAATAACACATTTTTTTAATGAGGTTATCTCACTGATAAGCATTTGTGAGGTTATTTAAAGGTTTTATTTTTAAGGTCATGGTTGAGGTTAACTGAGGTGGTTTTTTGCAATTTTTTTTTATAAGGTCATCAGTAAGATGACCTCAATAATAATTTTTTTTTTATTAATGAAGTTATTTTACTGATAAATATTTGTGAAGTTATTTATTTTTAAAGTCAAGGTTGAAGGTAACTGAAGTAGTCTTTTACAATTTTTTATTAATAAAGTCATCAGTGAATTGACCTCATTAATATATAATTGTATTACTGAGGTCATCTCACTGATAAACATTTGTGAGGTTATTTAAAAGTTTTATTTTTAAAGTTTTCTCTCTGGTTCGGTATGCCCAACACTTTGATTGCCTACCCTAAAAGGGAACGGCATGACTAGGTATTTATTTATTAATTATGCTTGTATTTTACGTTCAACATTATCTTTTAATTTTATCAGTTCTGTTAGAACTCCAATTTTTGTGCTTTTGGCTTGTTTAGGAAATTGCACAAAAATGATTGAGAAATTCAAAAACTGGTTTCCCATACGGTGGACGTTATTGGGGGCAAAATAAAAGTCGTTGACCTACGTCTTTTTCTGTAGGGTATTCAGAAAAGTTTCATATTATAACTTGAAGCAAAGTTTATTGAAAATTGAGCATCAAAATTCAGCTTTTTCTGATTTGAAGAAGGCAGTTGTCTGCTTGTGGTCATAGCGTTGTAGGTATTGCGTGCGGATAATGTTGCAAAGCTGAAAAAAAAAGTCAAAAAAGTGATTTACAAATTTTGCTATATTTAATAGAAGCGATTGGGAGAGGTTGAGTCAAAAGTAGAGTTTTTGTTACATGGGGCCTAAGTCCATAGCTGCAAGCTTAAACTCAACCCCGGTAAAAAAATTTAAGCTTTTTCATTTTTCTAAGCGTTGTTGATGAAGACAAAAGTTCCTTGTGCTTTTTAGACTTGTAACCCGGAAAAAATAAAAAATTACAGTGGTTTTGAGGCTGTTGAAGGTCCCAAATGACTTTATTAAAAAGAAGAGAGAAAAAGTTTTTTTCAATTTCCGTGATAAATCTATGTGCCAGATTATCCGCCTTCTTCATTTTCCTCTATTTGCTCTATATTATCTTTTTTAGTTTCTTCCTTGTCTTCTTTTTCTTTTTTTTCTTACTTTTTTTCATTTTTTTCCTGATTTAAGTTTGAATGAATCAATTAGCAATTAATGAAAATAACCACATTTTAATTGTAAACAAGCAATTTGTGCAAAAATATTTTAATTGCATTTGAAACAATCAGTAACTAATCAAGAAAACAAAATTTACATAAAAAAGAGTTATTTTAATTTATAAATTTCAATGTATTGTTCCAAATAAAACCAAAATGCTTGAATTAGGTTTTAATTAGTGCAAGATTTTGTGGACTTTTGGCAATAAAACAAACTTTTTTTTTGAGGCATTATTAAGCTTTCACGCAGAACCTAGGTGTCTCGTCATTTTTTTTTACAAACATTGTTAGCGCGTTAGTACTTCTTTAAACTGGGTTTAATAACTTTTGCTCAATTTTTTTGTAGATAAACTAATTTTAGCAGGAGTTTACAAATACGGCCTGACTCTAATAGGAATAGCGTCCATTAGTTAGATGTGGTGCAGTAGTAGGTAACAGTAATAATGATTTGGAATTTTTTTTAAATTTTTGCCGTTTCAGAAAACTGTTTTTAGTTATAACCATTTTGGTAAAAGTGTAGGCATTGCCGGTCGTAGTGCAAGTTTGCATTTCTACTAGCCAGAAATTGAATTATTAAAAAAAAATTAGAACCCGAACAAAAACGGTAAAAGACTAGAAAATTTTGATTAGAAAGTGTTAAAAACATCAAATTCTGGTCAAATCTACTGTCGAATTATAAAATACATTAATTCAAAAAATGCACAATTTTTTTATAAAATATTGAATTTAGGTATACAGATGATTAACCAATTACATTAAATATTGAATTATTAAAAAAAGAATTTAAATGCAAACAAAAACGGTAGAAAACTGGAAAATTTTGACCAAAAACTGTTAAAATAGCAAAGTTTGGTCTAATCCGGTCATAAACTGTAAAATTATTTAATACATAAATTTAAAAAATGCTAAATTTTGTCATAAATTATTGAATTAATGAAAAAGAATTAGAATCCGGACAGAAATAGTAAAAAAACTGGAAATTTATGATTAAAAAAGGTAAAAAACAGCAACATCCGGTCTAATCCGGTCATAAACTGTAAAATTAATTAAAATTTAATTTAAAAAAATGCAAAATTTTATCATAAATATTCAATTATTAAAAAAAGAATTAAAATCCGGACAAAATCGGTGAAAAACTGAACATTTTTGTTTAAAAAGTGTTAAAAATAGCAAAATCCGGTTAAAAATTGTGAAATTATTTAATGCTTAAATTTAAAAAATGGAAAATTCAGCATAAAATATTGCATTATTAAAAAGAAAATTAAAATCCGGACAAGAACGGTGAAAAACTGGAAAATTTTAATAAAAAAATAACATTTTTTTTATTAAAATTTTCCAGAACAGCAAAATTTGGTCTAATCCGGTCATAAACTGTAAAATTATTTAATACCGTAATTAAAAAAATGCAAAATTTTGTCTTAGTATGTTGATTTATTAAAAAAAGAACTAAAATCCAGACAAAAACGGTAGAAAATTAGAAAATTTTGATAAAAAAGTGTAAAAAACAGCAACATCCGGTCTAATACAATCATAAACTGTAAAATTATTACATATTTAACTTCAAAAAATACAAAAATTGTTATAAAATATTGAATTAATTAAAAAAAGTTAGAATCCGAACAAAATCTGGTCTAATCTGGTCATAAACTAAATAAATTTAAAAAATGCAAATTTTTGTCATAAAATATTGAATAATTAAAAACATTTTGATGATCACAAGACTTCTAAATGCTTTTTAGAAATGGGAGTCTTATAGAATGTTTATTTCATTTCAATATTATGAACTTCTTTCAATGTTTAATACATGTATTCAGGTTTGTTCACCGAGTAAAAAAATTAAAAACCAAAACATTTTACTGAGAAAGCGGCAACTGTTTTTAGTTATCATTGATGATCCGAGAAGACAATTATAAGTTTTAATTTTAAAAATATAACAAAGACCATAAAACACTTCAAAACACTGAGAACTTTTTCTGGTAATCACAAGACTGCGTCTAAAAATGGAAAGACTTTTAAAATATTTTGATCTTTCTCTTAAGCATATTAAGCAACGTTCTTTAGGAAAAATTTTAAAAAACTAAAAGCATATTGCAATGACTTCAAAATAAAATAGAAACTTTAGAAAATAAACCTACTACTAGAAGAGTCTTAGAGATCGTTAATAATGCTCAAGAAATTTAGGATTGCAGTTAAAAACTTGTAGAATATTTCAAGTTAGCAAAAACTTTGAAGTATTTTCTTAGATCATAAAAGGGGTTTTAAAAAGTTATCTAAAGCATTAACGGTTTTTTAAAAATTGAAAAATCCAAGTTTACACGCTAATAAAAAATCTAAAAAAACTATTTTCGACATTTTATGAATCGATTTTTGCAGTTTTCAACTTTTTTTGGCCGGATTTTTGTTCTTTTTTGAAATACTTTATGATTGAATTGGAATTTACTATTTTTGACTTTTATTAAATAGAATTTTGCATTTTTTAACAATTTTTGACCTAATTTTTGTGTTTTTTGCAATGTTTTTATACTTTATAGCTAGATTTCGCTATTTTTGACATTCCGTGAATAGACTTTTGCACTTTTTTACAGTTTATAGATGGATTTTGGTATTTTCTGACAATATTGTTTATTTTAGTTTGTAACCAAAACTTAATATTTAAAAAAAAAATGCAAAATTTAGTCATAAAGTATTGAATTATTAAAAAAAGAATTAAAATCCGGAAAAAAACAGTAAAAAACTGGAAAATTTTGTTTAGAAAGCAAATTTTGGTCAAATAAACTGTTTCATAAAGTATTGAATTATCAAAAAAAGAATTAAAATGCAGACAAAAACGGTAAAAAATTAGAAAATTTTGTTTAAAAATTGTTAAAATAGCAAAATTTGGTCTAATCCGGTTATAAACTGTAAAATTATTTAAAACTTATATTCAAAAAATGCAAAATTTTGCCATTTGGACAAAAACGGAAGAAAACTAAAAAAACTTTGATTCAAAATTGTTAAAAATAGCAAAATCTAGTCTAATTTAATAAGTATTTTATATTAAAATTCAAAAAAAAAAGAAATTGTTGTTATAAAATATTGAATTATTAAAAAAAAAAAAAAAAAATTGGGCAAAAACGATCAAAAACTGCAAAATATTGATTAAAAAGTGTCAAAAATAGCAAAAACCAGTCTAATTCGGTCATAAACTGTAAAATTATTAAATACTTAATTTCAATAAATGCAAAATTTTGTCATAAAATATTGAATAATTTAAAAAAAAAATTAAAAAGACAAAAACTGTTGAAACTGCAAAATATTGATTGAAAAATGTTAAAAATAGTAAAATCCGGTCAAATTCGGTCATAAACTGTAAAATTAAATAAAACATAAATTTAAAAAATGCAAAGTTTTGTCATAATATATTAAATTATTAAAAAATAATTAAAATCCGGACAAAAACGGTTGAAAACTGCAAAATATTTATTAATAACAGCAAAATCCAGTCTAATTCGGTCATTGACGGTAAAGTTATTTATTACTTAAATTTAAAAAAGTTTAGTCATAAACGTTGGAATTATTAAAAAAATAATTAGGATCCGGACAAAAATGGTCAAATACTGCAAAATATTTATTAAAAAGTGTTAAAAATCCGGTCTAATCCGGTCATTGGCTGTAAAGTTATTTATTACTTAAATAAAAAATTCAAAGTTTAGTCATAAACTAATAAATTATTAAAAAAAAAAGAATTAAAACGTTTAAAATCTGCAAAATATTGATTAAAAAGTATTAAAAATAGCAAAATCCGGTCTAATCCTAATAATTGGACTGTAAAATTAAATGAAACTTAAATTTAAAAAATGCAAAATTTTATCATAATAATTTAATTATTAAAAAAAGAATTAGAATCCGGACAAAAACAGTTGAAAACTGACATTTTTTTATTAAAAAGTGTTAAAACAGCATATTTTGTTCTAATCTGGTCATAAACTGTCAAATTATTAAATACTTAAATTGAAAAAATGCAAAATTTTGTCATAAAATATTAAACTATTAAAAAAAGAATTAAAATCCGAACAAAAACGGTGAAAAACTGAAATTTTTTGATTAAAAAGTGTTAAAAATAACAAGTCGGTTAAAACTGTAAAATTATTTAAAACTTAAATTTAAAAAATAAAAAATTTGGCATAAAATTTTGCATTATTAAAAAAAAAATTAAAATCTGGACAAAAACGGTAAAAAACTGGAAAATTTTGATGAAAAAGTGTTAAGAACAGCAAAATTTGGTCTAATCAGGTCAAAAACTGTAAAATTATTTAATATTTAAAATAAATAAAAAATTTGTCAGAAAATATTGAATTATTTAAAAAAAGAATCCGATCAAAAACGGTGGAAAACTGGAAGATTTTGATTAAAACCATTAAATTGGTCATAAACTAAATAAATTTAAAAAATGCAAATTTTTGTCGTAAAATATTGAATTATTAAAAAAAACATTTTGGTGATCACAAGACTTCTAATTGCTTTTTAGAAATGGGAATCTTATAGAATGTTTATTTCATTTCATTCAGGTTTGTTCACCGAGTAAAAAAAATTAAAAACCAAAACATTTTACTAAAAAAACCGCAACTGTTTTTAGTTATTATTGATGATCCGAGAAGACAATTATAAAATTTAATTTAAAAAATAAAACAAATATCATAAAACACTTGAAAATTAAAAATGGAAAAACTTGAGATATTTTGATTTTGATTTTTTTCTTAAGCATATTAAACACCGTCCTTTAAAGAAACTTTAAAAAAACTAAAAATTTATTGCAATGTCTACAAAATTTAAAATAAAAAATTTTGGAAGATAAACTTACTACTAAAAGAATCTTAGAGATTGTTAACGATGCTCAAGAAATTTAAGATTAAGAACTCTGAAGTCTTTTCTTATACTATAAAAGACTGTGAGGGTTTTAAAAAGTTATTCAAAGCGGCTTTTTAAGAATTAATAAACCCAAGTTTTAAAGCGTTTATTTTATGAATTAATTTTAAAGTTTTTAACTTTTTTTGGCCAGATTGGCTTTTATTAAATAAAATTTTGCATTAAAAAAAAAAAACAAATTTTAGTGTTTTTTTTAATATATTTATATTTTATGGCCAGATTTTGCTATTTTTGACATTCCGTTAATAAAATTTTGCATTCTTTTACAGTTTATGGATAGATTTTGATTTTTTGTGACATTATTGTAAAAGTTTGCACCAAAATTTGATCTCTTATAAATAGAAATTTGCACTTTTTAACAGTTTATAATCAAATTTTGCTATTTGCTGGTTGGTTTTCTTAAGTTTGGGATTTTATGATTTTGTTTTTTAATTTTCAACATTTTTAAGACCGGATTTTTGACATTTTTTAGATGGATTTTGGTTTTATCTGAAAATATTTGTAAAATTTTGTAAACAAAATTTGCTATTTTTGACTTTTTATAAACAGAATTTTGCACTTTTTAACAGTTTATGACCAAATTTTGCTATTTCTAACAATATTTTTATATTTGATGGCCGGTTTTTTTAAGTTTGAGATTTTATGCTTTTTTTTTAATTTTCACTATTTTTAGGACCTGATTTGACTATTTTTGACATTTTATTAATTAATTTTTGCAGTTTTTAACTGTTTTTGGCCGCCATTTTGTTTTTTTTTTAAATATTTTATAATTGGACTTTACTATTTTTGACTTTTAATAAATAAAATGCATTTTTTAACAGTTTTACAAAATTTTGCTGTTTTTTTTGCAATATTCTTATATTTCATAGACAGATTTTGCTATTTTTGACATTCTCATAGCACCTTTTTACAGTTTGTGGCCGGATTTTGGTTTTTTTCTAACAATATTTATGACTTTTAAAAGGTTTTCCTATTTTTAAAATGTTATAAACATTTTGACATTTGTTAACAGCTTATGGTCGGATTTTGTTGCTTATTGCTATTTTTGACAATTTTAGACTTTATATAAATAAATTTTGCACTTTTTTTAACCGGAATTTAGTTCTAGACCGGATTTTGTTATTTGATTTGTCTTACGGCAAGACTCAAAAGTCCTAGCATAAACTCATATAAATTTTGTCAATCGCGAACACTCCAAACTTTTGCAATTTAGTATCAATGTCAAGAATGCTCGGTGTGGTAGACGGATGGTTAAAAAATATTAAGTACCAAGACGTAAAATCCATCTTAAAAAGTTGTTGAAATTTTAAGTTTTAGGTAGTTTCTTCTATAGTAAGGAAGTAATAACTCAAATAATAAACAAATGCTTAAAAAAAGTTAAAACATATCAAACTCTCACACAATAATTAAACTTATTTTATCTTTCAATATCAAACAATGTCTATCACTAGCTCAATTAATAACGTTAGAACATCTGTGTATACATTTTAAACTAATCCTGATACTGATAAATAATTTTATTGTTTTTGAGTCATAAATTATATAGTACACGTTGTCATTAAATCCCATTTCTAATCTTCAATCAAAACTAAACAGTGTTTAAGCTATCTGATAATTCATCAAGTTACAAAACGCAGAGTATTAAGTACTATTTATAGCAATTTAATAATGTGCAGTAAGTAATATTTGAAATCTACATTATTTATCATTAATAATCTGTGCACAAAACAGCGGGAATCCGTGTTGGATTACCATACATTACAGAGAATGCGGATGCAACCTACAAACAAAACACACAAAAACTCTAATACCGGATCAAATGTAATGAAAATCTATCTATTTTTTTATTACGTTCACACATAAATGATTGATTATTACAATTTCACATTAATGATTATTGAAAATAATACTCGCTTTCCATATTATAACATCGTCCGGTTGTTATACCTCATTAGTGTATACTGAAAAAGGATATTTACCAGAGACTTCCTCTATCGGCTCTGTTTGCAAATTGCGAATCTAATTTATAGCAACCAAGTTCATATGTAAAGTCGCTCTTAATGGATGGGCAAATGTTTACATTCTACATCTGTTAACATCTAATGGATTTCAATGTGCTTAATTGATCACTGGAAAATATGACAATAAATAAGCTTTCGCTTACATAAGACTAGGTTTATAGCATAAAATGATTTATATTTGGGGTGGATTTAATCAATAAATAATATTTATAGTATAGTGCGATTGGCAATAATACTAGATATATTATTATTGGATTGGAATAAATTACGTTTAAAACATCAAAACTTTATTAACTCAAATAAATACAAAAAACTACTTCTTCTTTTTTTTATCTTTGCCTTTTTTGCCTTTTTTGCCTTTAGCTTCTTTTGCAGGAGGACTTTCTAGAGCTTTTCTTGTTTTTTCATCTTCAATAAGCTTATTAATAAATTTTTGTCTCATAGCGTAAGCTTCATTCATTAATTCAAACGAATCATCTCTACAACCTGTATTACAAAAATTATAAAATAATTACTTTTTTTTAAATTCCTCACCTTCAAACCATTCTCCCATTAAAATATTTTGCTTAATTTGCTTAACCAAAGCTTCAGCCATATTCCTCTTATAATCTTCATGACGAATTTCAAAATCGTCTATTGCGTTCTGTATTTTATATTCGATATTATTTATATCATTCAAACTTTTAAAAGTGCTGCAACGATTTAAAATTGTGATATAATATTTTCTAAGTAAATATAGACTTACCCAAGGTCTGTGCATTCTTTGTTGGTTATTGTCGGTTCAGCTTCTGGTACAAAGATGGAGTAATCAAAAGGTGGTAATGTTTTGGTCAATGATATGGGACGCGTTAATGTTTTTTTGTTTAGATCATTTACACTAGAAGATGGTGATTGATTGTCATATTTTGAAGGACCGTTTGGTTCAAGTTCGAAGTAAGAGGTGTTTGCTGTTTCAATTTCTACTTCTATATCTGTTGTGGAATATGATACTATGCTTGATGATAGTATTGGCTTAAGGTAATTTTCTTCTAGGTACTTGTTTCTAAAAAAAATTATTATAAATAATACAAAAACACATTTTTTATAAAATTTAATTAAAATGTTAAAATTTTCTGTTAATTTTATTAAAAAAATGTCCAAAATTTGTTTTAGATTTTATAATTTTTTTGATAAAATGTAGAAATTTGATCAGAGATCACGTTTTGTATCAAATTTAATTAAAAAGTAGCTAATATAAAATATATAAAGAAGAGACCATCAGCTTAATATCCCGAAATAATTAGTTTATTTGTTCATTCTCAGAATGCTATTAACCATAGCCATTAAATAAAGTCATTAAGTCAGTTAGTATAAATAGTCAATACACCCTTTAAAATATTCACTTTGAATTGTGGTGGTGAACAATGTTGACGAAGTAAGTTAAAAATCAATTAGTTTAAATAAATAAAGCCATACTGATGAGAGGTAAACCTCGAAACGCGTCTATGGATGTTTTTTAGTTTAGAATATTTTTTCATAAATTTAATTTTTTAATGTAAAAAGTAGCTCTTTTCTGCTAAATTTATCAAAAAATTGCTTAGAATTAATTTTGCTGATCAAACTTTTACTTAAAAAGTATAAAATTATTAAAAGTTTATTCAGAAACAAAATTTTTCATCAAATTTTACATTATTTTTATTAAAAGTTAATGTCAAAAACTGTAATTATGTCAAACATTGTATGCCAAAAGAGATTCCAACAAAATAATTAAAGTCAAATTAAAGAAAATTTTATTAGTCATTATTTGAAGCAAAATGAACACTATTTTTATTAAAACTTGATGTTCAAAAAGAGTAATGATGTCAAACATTATATGCCAAACGTGAATCGAACAAAATACTTAAAGGCAAGTTTATTGGTCACTGAAGAATATCTAATATTATTTTTATCAGAATTTGATGTCCAAAAATTGTAATAATGTCAAAGATTGTATGCCAAAAATAATAACAATAAAATAATTTAAGTCAAATTAAAGGAAATATGATTGGTTATTATTTGAAGCAATTTTTAAATAGAATTTAATTTCCAAAACTGTAATTATGTCAAACACTGTTTGCCAAAAATGATTTCAACAAAATAATTAAAGTCAAATTGAAGAAAATCTTGTATGATGCAAATTTAACACTATTTTTATCAAAATTTGATGTCCAAAAATTGTAATGATGTCAAACATTATACGCCAAACATGATTACAACAAAATAATTAAAATCAAATAAAAGGAAATGCTATTGGTTATTACTTGAAACAATTTTGAAGCAGAATTTGATTCCAAAACTGTTATTATATCAAACACTGTTTGCCATAAATAATTTCAACAAAATAATTCAATTGGAAATAATTAGGAATTTTGTTTTTTTTTTATTTCTGACAGCAAATTTGAGGTTTTGTAACAGTTAATTTTGTATATTGACAGTTTATTGTGTATTTGACAGTTAATCTTGTATTTTAATAATTCATTTAAAGTTTTTACAGCTAATTTTAAGTTTAAGCAGTAAATTTTGTTTTTTGACAGTTAATTCTAGGTTTTAACAACTCTTGTTGATTACAAATTTTGTATTTTGTTAATAAACTTTGTATTATTGCAGTTAATTATAAGTTTTTACGGTTACAACTAGCTTTTGACAGCAAATTTTAGAGTTTAACAGTAATTTTAAGGTTTTGACAATTAGTTTTAGGTTTTAACAATTTTAGTTGATAACAAGTTTGTGTTTTATTAAAAAAAAATGTATTTTGGCAGTTAATTATAGGTTTAACAGTTATTTTAGGATTTGGACAGTTAATTCTAGATTTTAACAACTTTTGTTGATTACAAGTTTTGTGTTTTGTTAATAAATTTTGTGTTATGGCAGTTAATTATAGGTTATTACGGTAACATCTAGCTTTTGACAGCTAATTTTACAATTTAACAGTTATTTTAGGATTTTGACAGTTAGTTCTAGGTTTTAACAACTCTTGTTAATTACAAGTTTTAAAATTTGTTATTAAATTTTGTATTATGGCAGTTATTTCTAGGTTTTTACGTTTTATTCTAGCATTTAACAGCTAATTTTTCTGTTTGACAGTTATTTTAGGGTTTTGACAATTAGTTCTAAGTTTTAACAACTCTTGTTGATTACAAGTTTTGTATTTTGTAATAAATTTTGTTTTATGGCAGTTAATTCTAAGTTTTTACGGTTACATTTAGCTATTGACAGCTAATTTTACAGTTTAACAGTTATTTTAGGATTTTGACAGTTAGTTCTAGGTTTTAACAACTCTTGTTAGTTACAAATTTTAAAATTTGTTATTAAATTTTGTATTATGGCAGTTAATTCTAGGTTTTTACGGTTTAATCTAGCATTTAACAGCTAATTTTTCTGTTTGACAGTTATTTTAGGGTTTTGACAATTAGTTCTAGGTTTTAACAACTCTTGTTGATTACAAGTTTTGTATTTTGTAATAAATTTTGTTTTATGGCAGTTAATTCTAGGTTTTTACGGTTACATTTAGCTTTTGACAGCTAATTTTAAAGTTTAACAGTTATTTTTTGGTTTTGACAATTAGTTTTGGGTTTTATAAACATTTATTGATTACAAGTTTTCTATTTTGTTAATAAACTTTGTATTATGGCAGTTAATTATAGGTTTTTACGGTTACATCTAGTTTTTGACAGCTAATTTTAGAGTTTAATTGTTATTTTAGGGTTTTTACAGTTAGTTCCAAGTTTTAACAATTTTTGTTGATTACAAGTTTTGTTTTTTCATAATAAATTTTGTATTATGGCAGTTAATTATAGGTTTTTACGGTTACATTTAGCTTTTGGCAGCTAATTTTAGGGTTTGACAATTATTTTAGAGTTTTGACAGTTAGCTCTAGATTTTAACAACTTTTTTTGATTACAAATTTTGTATTTTGTTATTAAATTTTGTATTATGACAGTTAGTTATAGGTTTTTACGGTTACATTTAACTTTTGGCAGCTAATTTTACAGTTTAACAGTTATTTTAGGATTTTGACTGTTAATTTGAGGATTTAAACAACTTTTGTTGATTACAAGTTTTGTGTTTTGTTAATAAATTTTGAATAATGGCAGTTAATTATAGGTTTTTACGGTAACATCTAGCTTTTGACAGCAAATTTTACAGTTTAACAGTTATTTTAGGATTTTGACAGTTAGTTCTAGGTTTTAACAACTCTTGTTGATTACAAATTTTAAAATTTGTTAATAAATTTTGTGTTATGGCAGTTAATTCTAGGTTTTCACGGTTACATCTAGCTTTTGGCAGCTAATTTTAAAGTTAAACAGTTATTTTAGGGTTTTGACAGTTGGTTCTAGGTCTTAACAACTTCTGTTGATTACAAGTTTTATATTTTGTTAATAAATTTTGTATAATGGCAGTTAATTATAGAATTTTACGGTAACATCTAGCTTTTGACAGCTAATTTTAGAGTTAAATAGTTATTTTAGGGTTTTGACAGTTAGTTCTAAGTTTTAACAACTTTTGTTGATTACAAGTTTTGTTTTTTCATAATAAATTTTGTATTATGGTAGTTAATTCTAGGTTTTTACGGTTTAATCAAGCATTTCACAACAATTTTTTTTGTTTGACAGACAGTTATTTTAGGGGTTTGACAGTTAGTTCTAAAATTTAACAACTTTTATTGATTACAAGTTTTGTATTTTGTTAATAAATTTTGTAGTATGACAGTTAGTTATAGGTTTTTACGGTTACATTTAGCTTGTGGTATCTAATTTTAGAGTTTAACAGTTATTTTAGGGTTTTGACAGTTAGCTCTAGGCTTAAACAACTTTTGTTAATTACAAATTTTAAATTTTGTTAATAAATTTTGCGTTATAGCAGGTAATTATAAGTTTTTACAGTTATATCTAGCTTTTGATAGCTAATTTTAAAGTTTAACAGTTTATTTAGGGTTTTGAAAGTTAATTAAGTAATTTTGATAATTTATTTTATGTCTTGACAGTAAATTTTGTGTGTTAACAGTTTTTTTTAGGGTTCAACAGTTATTTTTAAGTTTTGATAGTTAATTTTGTGTTTTTACAGTTGAGTTTTGTCAGATAATTTAAGGATTTGTTAAATTAAGTCAATTTTGAGTTCTAACAGTTGGTTAGCATCATCCGTTGACCGTCAATTTTGCATTTTAATCATTAATTTTGGGTTCTGACGGCTAATTTTGGGTTTTGACAATTAATTCTAGGTATTAACTGTTCATTTTTTATTTTGTTGACTAATTCTTGGTTTTAACAGTAAATTTTATGTTTTGACAATTAATTTTGCTTTTGACAGTTAATTCTAGGCTAGGTTAGGTCAGGTTAGGTTAGGTTAATTTTATATTTTGTCTACTAATTCTTGGTTCTGACAGCTAATTTTATATTTTGACGATTAATTTTGTTTTTGACAGTTAATTCTAGGTTAGGTTAGGTTAGGTAAGAGTTTGCGTCGGGACAAGTTTGTTTCTATTATAATGGCGGTTTACAACAATTATTCAAAGTTTTCAAAGATAATAATGCTTAACAACTGCTAAGTTTAGGTGTTTGCTATAACCTTTTTCGTGGTATACTTTGCGATATAAGGCAATCTGACAACCTACATTCCTTTAGCCTGTTTGTTTGTGGAATTAACTTACTGAGTGTGCCCAATCGCGTCTTTTATCTTTGACTTTCTTTTGATTTGCTTGTAGCTTTTTTTTATTAATGTTTACCATTTTACGACTTTTTTGGCGGAACATTTTAAAGACAAACTCCGTTAACATCTCGGACATTTACTGATTTTTACTTTTACACACCAATCTTTAGTAGAGTAGACTTTGAAAGATACAACTATTTTTTGTTTACTAAGTTGTGTCTGCCTGGATGTTGTAACAAGTTTGCGGTGTTGTGCTTAAGTCAAACTTAAAAAAGTCAATCAGTCTGATGACGTAAGTAATTTTTACGGGTTTTTCTAGTTTTTGAGTATTAATGATTAACGTTTAGTCTGCTTGGATGTTGTAAGTAAGCAAGTTTGAAATAGAATTTAATTTTCAAAACTGTAATTATGTCAAGCACTGTTTGCCAAAAATGATTTCAACAAAATAATTAAAGTCAAATTGAAGAAAATTTTGTATGATGCAAATTTAACACTATTTTTATCAAAATTTGATGTCCAAAAAGTGTAATGATGTCAAACATTTACGCCAAACATGATTACAACAAAATAATTAAAAATCAAACAAAAGAAAATGCTATTGGTTATTACTTGAAACAATTTTGAAGCAGAATTTGATTCCAAAACTGTAATTATATCAAACACTGTTTGCCATAAATAATTTCAACAAAATGATTAAAGTCAAATTTTTTTTGGAAATAATTACGAATTTTGTTTTTTTTTTTAATTCTGAAAGCATTTTTGAGGTTTTGTAACAGTTAATTTTGTATATTGACAGTTTATTGTGTATTTGAGAGCTTATTTTGTATTTTTGTATTCAGCAGTAAATTTTGTTTTTTGACAGTTAATTCTAAGTTTTAACAACTTTTGTTGATTACAAATTTTGTATTTTACTAAAAAAATTTGTATTATTGCAGTTAATTATAAGTTTTTACGGTTACAACTAGCTTTTGACAGCTAATTTTAGAGTTCAACAGTTATTTTAAGGTTTTGACAGTTAGTTTTAGATTTTAACAATTTTTGTTGATAACAAATTTGTATTTTATTAAAAAAAAGTATTTTGGCTGTTAATTATAGGTTTTTACGCTTACATCTAGCTTTTGACATCTAATTTTACAGTTTAACAGTTATTTTAAGAATTGGACAGTTAGTTCTAGGTTTTAACAATTTTTGTTGATTACAAGTTTTGTATTTTGTTAATAAATTTTGTATTATGACAGTTAGTTATAGGTTTTTACGGTTACATTTAGCTTTTGGTAGCTAATTTTAGGGTTTAAACAACTTTTATTAATTACAAATTTTGAATTTTGTTAATAATTTTTGCATTATAGCATTATAAGTTTTTACAGTTATATCTAGCTTTTGATAGCTAATTTTAAAGTTTAACAGTTTATTTAGGGTTTTGAAAGTTAATTAAGTAATTTTGATAACTTATTTTATGTCTTGAAAGTAAATTTTGTGTGTTAACAGTTTTTTTTTAGGGTTCAACAGTTATTTTTAAGTTTTGATAGTTAATTTTGTGTTTTTACAGTTGAGTTTTGCCAGATAATTTATGGATTTGTTAAATTAAGTCAATTTTGTGTTCTAACAGTTGGTTAGCATTTCCCGTTGACCGTCAATTTTGCATTTTAATCATTAATTTTGAATTCTGTCGGCTAACTTTAGGTTATGACAATTAATTCTAGGTTTTAACAGTTAATTTTTTATTTTGTTGACTAATTCTTGGTTTTAACAGTAAATTTTATGTTTTGACAATTAATTTTGTTTTTTTTTACAGTTAATTCTAGGTTAGGTTAGGGTTTGCGTTGGGACAAGGGAATAATGTTTAACAATTGCTGAGGTTCTACCAAAATTGCAACTGTGTTTGACATAATCTTCTTTAAAGTATACTTTGCAATAAAAAGCAACCTGACAACGCAAATATTTTTCTGCGTTCTTTTGGTTTGTGTGTTTGTGCAATTAACTTTCTGTATGTGCCCGATCCTGTTCTTCTTTATTGACTTTTAATTTGCACTTTTTTTTAAAACAATGTTTGCACTTTTACAAAAATCTTGCTAATCTCACAATCATTTTTTAGCAAAATACTTCAACAACAAACTGATTTTTACTTTTTTGCACCAAGCTTTGCTACAACTCAAATCACAATACTGCATACCGCAACCATTCAATTCCAAATTTAAGGAAAATTATTTTATATATTTACTTTAATGCACCATTTTAACCACTCGCCCAAATTTGATTGCACAATTACATAAACAAAAAGTTTATTTAAAATTTTTTTACAACTTCTAACTTCTACTACTTGTTTGTGTTATTTGCTAGACAACCCCAACAACAACACTTTAAAAAATAACTCAAGAAAATGATCAGTAGACACTATAAAGCTACAAAAAAGCAATCTCTGGCAGTGTATTTGAAAGCAAACCTTATTTATTTCTTTTTTATCAAACATCCTATTTGGTTTTTAATCTTTTACAAACAAATTGGCTTCTTTGGCTTTTTTTTAGGTTGTAGCTCACCTTGGGTTATCAATAAAAAGTGAGTAATAATTTTTGCCCGCATAAATCTTTTTTCCTTACTTGGCAGAGCTTTTTTTTGTTTTTTTTTTTATTGGGTTGTATTGTTTTCTGTAGAAAGTCCCGTTTTTAGATTTTTGGAGTATTTGTTTTAGCATCCGTTTTCTTAAAACAATAAAATTGCAACAGTTTTAACGGTTTTTAGATG
This sequence comes from Tachinus rufipes, assembly GCA_963932245.1. Classification (NCBI taxonomy): domain Eukaryota; kingdom Metazoa; phylum Arthropoda; class Insecta; order Coleoptera; family Staphylinidae; genus Tachinus; species Tachinus rufipes. The sequence goes on from OZ010746.1 coordinate 95,127,480, forward strand.
AGCTTTTAGATGCGTTAGTTACAACTCAAAAATTGGTCATGGAACGTCTATAGAAAGGTGATTAACAGTTCGTTTTTTTTTTTATGTCAGTAAAGTCTGCGTTGTGGTTTAAACCTTATTTAAAATTTTGTAAAAAAACACTAAACGTTTACGTGTGTTTGACCAAAAGCATCGATCGACCAGCGGAAAATTTAAATAAAATCTCTGACCATAACAAGAATCTCAATTGCTAGAATAGAACCACCTTAATGTTAGAGATCAAAGTTGCTACTTTCTACAGCTAAATATAATTATGTAATTGAAGCCTCTAGTGTGCTAGAATTTGGTATGGTAGTGAGCACCAAATATATTATTTTTGGAAAACAATAAAGCCAGGGCAGTCTTACGTTGTGATTTGTTTCAAAGTGTCTTGACTTGTTTGTGGCGAGACCTTAAACTTTAAGTTAGGTTAAGTTGCTGTCTGCTTGCCTGGCGTGGTTTGTCGCGTCAACTAATTCACTTCGCTAGGAGCAGTGTTAAAGAGCGCAAGAATATTTAGGACACACTTTTTGTCTTTAACGATCGATGTGTTTACTTAAGTTGCTGCAGTAGGATTGACTACAAAATTAATTCCTTTTATGCACTTTGGTGGCGCGTGGTTAATCGAGCACGTTGCAAATAGGCGGGTAATACAGTTGTCAGTATTGGTCAATAAAACTGCGCTTTTTTTTCTGCTTTTTAAAAGTCCAAGGTTTTATATTTTTTAGTTAAGTTCAAGCCATCAACAAGGACATCTTAAAGAATGTTGACTTTTGATTTGTATAAAAAATGCAGACTACTCACACAACCAACTTTAGCGTTCCAAAAGCAATCACCAAAAGTCTATCGACTACTCTTGGATCTGAACCAACTGCCTTTATTTCCCATCTTGAAAATAATCTAATAACAAATGGCACCCAGCCAGCTATTAAAAATATACTGCTTTTACGTCTTTACAACAACATTCTTGATAAAAGCAAAAAAATGAGCTACAAAAAAAAACGGCGCATATAACACCAAACAAGCAAGATAGACCTACCGACAACTAGGTGCGCTGTTAAAACAGATTACCCTTATCATAGCCTCTGGCAGCTACATGATTAGATGACGGCTATGCCAAGCTTCTTAAGCTTTGAACAGTTTATTTACCTATTAGAACAAATTAAACAGATGCTGTATTGGACAATAAAGTCCCAAGCTACCAACTACAAGGCCATTATAAAAGTTTGGGATTTTGTAACCATATCATGTACAATTGTGTCATTCTAGTGAAATAGTGATTTCATATTTATAACCTAGCTTGACAACTGAAGTTGAACTGTCAAAACAAAGTAAATAGTATAGTGGTGCACAAACAACGGCATATTTAAAATGATTACATAATCCCAAACATTTATAGAGACCTTGTATCTGGTAAAAACATTAAAACATTAGTTACAAATTAGAACCTCAATTCTTTGGAAAACCACATTGAAAACCAAAGAAGTTGCAGAATGTAAACCGGATACTAGCAAAATCCAACAAATAACTAACAAAGAAGTTGTGGGTAAAACTGAAATTTCCACCATTAGCAACCCACACAAATCTGCTACCAACGACAGTACGCATCTAAGAGGAAACCTTGTTTATACCGTCATTTATTGGACATTTGATCCGTCAAATCTAGCCAATCTTATAACAAAGCAATTGTAGCTCACACAAAAACAACCGACTAATTTATAATCAGTTTTATGGATAAAGACAACGTTAGACCGGACACTCTAACGACACCATCACAACATGGCAAACCTAACATACGAGAACAAATATAACAGCAAGAAGCTTAAGTTTACTGCTGCCAACTGCCTCCTTAGGCAAAACACGTGCTTAATTATATTTGCAAAAATAGTGCAAAAAATTACTCAACTTAGGAAATCTATGAGACTATTTCAAACCCTACTCTACCAAGACACATAGTAAAATCCCTGTGGACACTTTTACTTTTACAGAATACTTCTGTTTTGAACAATAGTGCCAAACCCAAAACAACGTTTTCTAGACACCATTTTGTAATAAACGCTGGTCCCGGAGGTGGTAGATAAACGACGTTGGTAGTCCAAAAAGAGTGTGGGTGCCTTTCAACAACTGCAAAGATGATAAACGTCAAATTTTTTGCATAAGAAAAGCTAGTAGTGACCATCAGATACATTGACGCTTAAAATGTGTGTAATAAGCGTTTAGGGTTTTGTCCAGGACGTGATAGGTGCTTGAATCTAGTAGGGCCAAGAGGAAGTGTTATGCTCTCGGTTAAAACGTTGGTGTAGCGTCGTTGAAGAGTAATTTTTGAAATAATGGTAGATCTTAGCGGAGTTCATCTCGGATGGTAGTAAGTTTTAGTCGGTTAATATAACGTTGGTCTAATCATAAATCAAAATAAACTTGTTTTGATTCGGATTATCTTTAGAGGCAATTAAACCTTGCCTACATTGTGCCTTGGAGCTTATGCACATTGATTGGGAGGCGGAGAAGCAAATTTTTGACCTAAAAACAGTTGCCTTTTGAACTTGTTATCAACATTTTGGAGACCATCCACTTGTGATTAATTTCTTTTGCCCCAGCGCATATAATCACCTTGTCTCTTGATTAGTAGTTGTAAGGTACGTCGGTTTTTTGGAGGTAGCCTCAATCTTTATCTCTAATCTAATTTGCTTGTCGATGTTTGAACTGCTGAAGGAGGCGGTCTAGTAGCATTTTGCCTAAAAAAATGTCATTCAGTCTAGCTGGTCTTTGAGTTAGTCCCTTTATTGTTGTAATATACATGCCAATAACAATAACTCATCTCAGGCGAGCCGGTAGTAGTTGTTTGGCTAGTGTTTCGATACTTTTTTAGCTTGGCATGCCTGCATTCTAACAGGTTTGCCTGAAAGTAAAAAATGTCTGTCGTATAGTGAGTGCGTTTTTAGCGCTGCCTCAACAAAGTGTTGACTGGTAAATTATGAGTCATTGTCCGACATTATTGTTTTGGGGTACCCGAGTCTGTAAAACAACTTCTCCTCTAGTATGCGGACCGTGTGTACTGCATCTATCCACCGAGTGACACATATATCACCATTTTGGTTTTTATTGGGGGTTATGTCAAATGGGCCAATATCTTTTTCCAATGCTTTTTTGTTGTTTGTGGTTTTAGAACGGCTGTTAGATGTTGTGCGCTCGTTTTGGTGCAAGCACAAGTGAGGCACTTTTTCACAAATGTGCGTACATTTTTGTAAAGCCTTGGCCAATGGCATTGACAAAGGAGAGAAGTTACAGTTTTGTCCCGCTATGAGTGGCCAGCCGTGTCGGACAAGTAACAATGCTATAACAATTGAGCGGCTGGTGGCATGACCAACTCGGCCTTTTTTTGCTATTTTTAAATAATGTTTTGAGTTTGGCCGCACTTGTATAGATAAAATATTTTAGGATTAAAAACCAAAAAACCGCCCGGGTGGTGTAGTGGTTAGCGTACGTGACTGCTATACCAGGGGTTTTGGGTTCAAGTTTCAAGCCCTATCTGGAAAGTCAGTTTTGTTGGTTAAGAAAAAATGTGTTGTAATGAGTATGCTTTCTTTTGGGTAAGAAGAGAAATTTTAATAGATCCCGTGTGCTGTTTTGATGTTGCGTACACGTTAAAGAATTCTTAAATTTGCGGCAAAATTCCCAAATGTAGTAGTCTTAATCTCTGGCTTTGGTGATTAGCATTGGCAGCAAAAATTGACCAACGTTATAAAAAAAAAAACTTGGATCTTGTTTACGGGGTTTCAAATAATTCCAAAGTCTTTACCAATCATTTTATCTGTTTTTGTTTGTGGTTTATTAGCTTTTTGATCTCTGTTAGGTTGTAAGTCAGGTTGAGTTATCAACAAAAGGCGAGTAAAAGATTTAAAACGACCACGAGCAAACATTTTAGCTTAAAACAAAAGTGTAAATTTAAATTGTAGGTCAGGTTAGTTTATCAACCACAATTAACCTAAAAATTGGTTTTTTGTTTGTTCCTTACTCGATAAAAGCGCCGGATTTTTGACAGTGCTATACAATTTTTTAAGTTTAAATTTGAGCAACAGGATTTGACCAGGCCAATCTAATCAATTTCCACTTTTTTCTTTCTTTATAGATTGTCTCGTTTTGTATTATATATTTTATGTATTGTTTGAATTTAGATTTAATTACTTTTTTGCAATAAAATTGGAGCGCTTTTACTACAAACTTTACCAGTGATTACGGCTGTCAGCCGCCCCAGTCTTAATAATGCATTAGGTAATTTTCTGTTAATGACTGAGCTAGGTGTTTACTTTTCTACTAGATGGACATGTATAAGTTTGTCGCAAAATGCACGTAATTCCGGGTTGAATTTAAAGTTGTCTGATTGGTAGGTAAACGTTTGGTATCCTAACATAATTATCTTTTTAATTTGAGGCCCAACTAGGTTTCTTGACCACCACAAGTCCAGGAGTTGGCGTTTTGATTCCTGGACAGGTTCAATATTAGAGATCAAGGTTGCTACTATCTATAGCTAAATACAATTTTGTAATTGATTTCTAGCTTCTATAGTGTGTTAGAAGGTGGTTATTAGTAGTCTGAACTAGGTATGTCACTTTTGGGAAACACTGGGGTCATATGTCTGGTTGCTTCGTAGAGGACTTGCTAGTAGAGCAGTATGCAGGGGTGCAGGGATAGTTAGAAAGAATTTTCCGTTTTTAACAATTGATGTGTTTGTGTTGGTTGCTTTACCGGGACTGCTTGCAAAATTGTGGAATTAATTTTGTTTATACATCTTGAGAGTGACCACCCACATAACCAACTCTAACGCTTCAAAATCAACCACCAAAATTTTATAGACTACTCCTGAATTTCAACCAGCTGCCTCCGTCGCTTATCTTAAAGACCACCAGGTAACAAATATCATTCAATGTGGGGTTATTGATAACATAGATCGACAAATTGGCTGTGATTGCAGTTAACAAAACTACAATAAGCGCCAACCATCCGACGCCTAAGTGCGCCGACAGGACAAATCACTTCAGTTGTAGCCTTTGGCAGTTACACAATTGGATTGTGGTTATACCAAGCTTCCCAAATTTTAAACAGCTTAGCAATCTGTTGGAACAAACTAAACAGATGTAGTATTGGACAATAGATGTTTGCAACCGCAAATTTAAGTCTTAGGTTACTAACTACTTGGTAATAACATTAAAACACTTGACAATCAAAATGAACGGGCTATATTATTAGTTATGAAACCACATTAGACGTTAAAGAAACTCTTGAGTGTGAACTAAATACTAGCAAAATCCAACACGTTGCTAGTAAAGAAATCGTGAGTAAAACAAAAATTGCTACTATCAGCAACCCACTTAAATTTGCTACAACTACTAAGCTCATTGTTCAAACGCAACAGACAAAGAAAAACTATGTAAAGACCTTTAAAATAAAAATAATTAAAATACCGACTCTTGAAATACAGCTGTAGTCTACACAAGAGCAACCAACTACATCATTTTTCTAGATCAAACCAAGCTTAGACCGAAGCTTCGACGACATAGTAAACAAGTTAAGGCAACCTAACCTAACCTAACCTAACCATTTTTTTTTTGAGGAGGTGGAAAATCTTTCATAAAACACACCAAACGGTAGTATCAAATTCTTACTGACTAAAAACACCTCCTCCTCTTCTTGCGGGAGAAACGATCTTTTTCCATCTTTTTTTTGCATTTAAGTATTACGTCGAGGACGTTAACCTTTGAAGTAAACGTAACCTAACCTAACCTAACCTAATATACTAGAACTACATCAAGAAACAGAAGTTTGAAGACGAACACGTGAATTGTGTAGATTACATGAGACAATCACCGTTTACAAACTACTTTTGTTTTGAACAATAGTGCCAAACTCAGACTTCACTTAGACACCATGTTGTGGGTCTAGTTTTCTCTAAGAATTTTCGCAGTAACAAAAACTGGTCTCCCAGGAGGGTTAGTTACTATTTGATGTTACCACAAGGTTAATGAGCGGAAGTTGTTAAAGATAAATTTTCTATTTTTGCCTAACTGGTAGTAGGGTACTGTGAACTTACGGTAGAGATTGGCAATGACACCTAGAAGAATAGAAGATGAGTTGTTTTAGATCAGATTGAGCCTATGCGGCCGGTAGATACAGTTTCGCAGTCAATTCTTGATGTGCCAGATGTTTCTGGGTGGAAAACAGAAAAGTTGTTGTTTTTTCAAGTTTTGTTGTAGTACTGGCTAGTGAAGATTTGAGCGGCTGTTTTAATCACTCAAATCTTAAGTTATCTTTTGTTATACAAAATGAACAAATTTTCAAATATAAGCAATCAATCAATAGGCTCGTTGTATAAAGCAAACTTGTAGCTCTTCAACCGCCATCACACTAAACCAACGCCTACAAGGTTGGCGCAAGATACTCACTTTTAACAACATCTCAAAACGTCACCTACAAAGCACAATCAGATAGAAAAGAAAGAAGGTTGTACACAGTAAACGTTAAACGCTTTCATACTTTGGAAAATTGAATCAGAGACATTAAATATTATACAAAACTCACGTTGTTGCACAAACCGCCATAAGTCAAGTCTTGACACCTAAGGACCAAACACAACCAATATACCATGAAACCATGGCATTATCTTTGTTGCGAGTTTGTCTCTAACAAAAGCTGGAACAATCCCATAAGTGTCCTTGAACTTTGAAAAACAAAATGCTTACTATGGTTATTTACCCCAAAATAGTACAACAAAAAAATTCTTGACAACTTTTTTTAACATAACCGACTTTTTCCTACTCCTATATTACTAGGCAGAAGAGGAGCCGGTTTAGGGAGAGTCATGGGCCTTTCTGGTATGCACTTTTCTTTCAAAAAATAAAAATATAGGAATAACTCCCTAGAAATCCAAGGTAAAATCACGTGTAGGTAAGCGCAGTTCTTACACTCATTATTGCTTTGTCAAAAAGTGAGTATCGGTAATTTTACATACGAGGGTTGGTTTTAGTTTGACCTACTAAAATTTGCACACTGGTTACTTGTCACTAGCCTTAAAAGAGTAAAGCTTGCGTAGCGCAATTTAAGTCTAGTTTCCGGGTGCGGAGATGTTGGTGTTAGCAACTAAGCTGTTTTGGGGCACTGGGTTTTTTTGCACAAAGACGCTGAATTTGAAAAAAACTAAATTTTTCTTGATGCAGCTTTATTGGTTTTACTTCATGGGATTCTAGATCCGCGTTCATAAGCAAAAAAATATGTTGGCTTGTAGTGGTGTTTGACTTGTGTTGGGTTAGGTTAGGTTAGGTTAGGTTAGGTTAGGTTAGGTTAGGTTAGGTTAGGTTAGGTTAGGTTAGGTTAGGTTAGGTTAGGTTAGGTTAGGTTAAGTAAGGTTAGGTTAGGTTAGGTTTGACTTGTGTTGGGCTTGGGTTCCGTTTTTGGGTACTCACTTAAGGACAGAATTGTCCGGGAGCGCTTCACTCGCACTGTAGTGAAATTCCGCCTATGGCGCCAATCACCCAATAAAATCAAACTACCAATTGTGTAATAAAAACAGTACTGAACGTAATGGGCGGAGCCATTGGTGGACTTATTGTTTACACCCAAAAGTATAGTCATTTTTGGTGCCACTTTTAAAGCAAACAAACAATCATTTTGTGATAATTTTTGAAGCATAATTTTTTTTATATAAATATCATTAATATGAACTAAGTTTGAAATAAATTGAACAATTTGTACCACTAAACTTTTTTATTTATTAATATATTTTTACCAAAATAGCTTATTCAAATGTCGTTATTATACTCATAATAATGCCGAGAACGGAACTGAATTATCTTAATTAACTTCCGAGAAAAGCTGCACGATAGTTTTATGGGTCAATTTTCCCACCTTAAGTCAATCAGATCAAATGCAATATTTAATGTCAAAACCGGAAGCTTAGTTGAGGCAACTGTAGTTAGTATCAGCTCGAAAGGGTGCGTCTGTTGAGTCATTTTTGCTAGTTATTTTTGTTTGATTTATTGTTGCTAAAATCGTTTTAGTTCAAATTACTTTTGCTTAAAAGTCTAACAGTAAAAAGGTATTATTGATTTGCTGATTAACGTGTTTAATCGATAGTATTTGTCAATATCTTAAATGTTAGATTTCCAGATCTCCATTTTGGGGTATTTTTCAAATTTTTTTTTTTTTCGGTTTTGTTTAAGTTGCTTGAGCTCAAAAGGTTTCTAAGCAAGATAGTATTTTAGGGTTTTTTGGTCAAAGTCAAAATTTTGACCAACTTTGTTTGCTAAGTTTAGGTCTGGGTTTCAGAATGTTGAACGGCCCCAAATTTATAGTTTATTTTTTTTTTTTGCAAGAGACTAAATAAGCCTATTTCTTGTTAATCAAAATTTGTAGAAAAAACGTGTTAATTCGCGATTACAAATTTTGTCAGGACTTCAGGTGACGTCTCTTAGGTAGCAAGGGAGTCTAGAAGTTGTTCCAATAATACGCAATCAGATAGTTTGACAAAATTCTTTTGATTTTTGGGAAAGTTCTACCAGGTAGATAAAATTTTTTGGTGACTGGTTTGTATGGGCATTTTTACTCTAGGATGACCCACGTTGGGCGCCAATTTTTTCTAGTTTAATTTTGTAGAAGGCGGCAATAAGCGGCGGACAATACTGATTTTTTTATGGCTGATGTTATGCATAAGAAATGCATTAGTAGTGTGGGGTTGTTTAGTCGGGACGTCTGTTTTCCTTAGACATTGCCGACTGAGTGAAAACTGAGCTACTAGGTAGTCACCCTCCGGAGTAACCACAAAGTTACTAGACGGTAGTAGAGTAGTAGTAGAGATAGGGATCTATCTTGGTTTGTCACGCAAAGTGTAATTCATCTACGTGGTAAGAGACTGCAAAGTCTTGGTAGAGGTTGGCACTGACAGCTACCAAATGAGTCATCCTAGATTAAATGTGTTTGCTTTTTGCAGCCGGTATATGCAGTTTTGCAATCAATCTCTAAAGAATTATTGCAAAGCAACATCGTTTTTTTTTTGCTTTAACTTTTTAGATTTTCACCAGCTGAGTCTAAATCATTAACAAAAACGGTACAAAAACCACATGAAATATAAACAAGATTGTCCATCAAGGGTCACATTATGCCAATCTCCACATCGCACCCAGCAGCTTTTTGGCGACGACCTTAAAGCTGATGCCGTCCATGACTACATTGCAGTCAATTCTCAGAAATGTTGCCTCATACAGTCTTAGCTTGCACGTCTTGCCAAGGTTTTAAGATGGCTATTGATCAAACACTTCCAAGTTGCCCCAAAATAAACAAACTAGTTCTTATTAAGCTGCACCCACTCTGGATAAGTGCGTAAGTAGCTCTCTAAGTGAGAACGTTAGTGAACAAACTTTGATTTGTATGAAACATGCAAAACCCCACATAACAGATTTGAAGGTTCTATTTTCAGGAGTCTATCAACCACTATTGGTCCTGGATTTTGTTTATTGATTGTTGACATTAAAGTTGGGCAAAGAATAGTTTTGTAGTCTAAAAAAGTTTAATAAAAAAATTTAAAACACAAAAGTATTTTTGAAATTTTGTAGTTTACAAAAAGTTTGACAAATAATTTTAAAAATTGACTGACGACATATTTTATACTAAAATTTACCTTAACTGTTGTGAAAGTGCATAGCGTGCAGGATCATCTTCATACCAAATCCGTTTAGTATCCTTGATTTCCAAATCACGTCTTTTATCAATGTTGATCAAAATTTTGTTATCCATATCATGCAAAATCTGCAAACACCAGTAAGGTTTCTCTGGATTTGACGGCTCCATTATGCTCCTTCTAGCAGTTGTTGACCTTTTAGAATCTTTTCTCATTGACATTCTAAAACATTAATAATCAAAATCATCAAAAACTTTTATTAAAAAATTATAAACCTTTCAACAACATCTGCATTAAATTCTAAACCTCCAATCAAATTCCTCTTTTTAACCTCCTCAGCTTTACCCCATTCGTCATAAGTTAAAGGCCACGAATCTTTCAAAACATAACCTTCAATAATATAAAAATTTTCAGAAAACTCAAAATCTTTAACATCTTTAGTTAAGCGTTTGCTGCGTTTTGTTGAAGTTGTACTTTTAACGCTACCAGTTTCAGTACCACTTTTACGCTTCTTAATTGATAATCTTCTACTACCCGACTTGGTTACAGTAGAATGAGATTCTTCCTTTACACCAGGAGGTAGTATAATTTTAAATTCAGCTACTGGTAAAATAATATTGCCAGTACCAACTATTTCTTGCATCACTATCCCATACACGTCAACATATCTCAATTTAATTTGAGCTGTGTTTGAACTACTGGTCAATCTAACAGTGCAGAATGTATCTGCTGCAATCATCATCATTACCTTGCAGATTTGATTGTAAATATTTGGTTTGTAATAATCGCAAATTATTGTTTTATTTAATACTTTTTGAGGAGTTAGTATTAAACTGTTGGGTCTTTTTTTTAATGATATTATGCTTAGCTTCCAGCTAATACTGATTTCTTCATGAGACCATCCATATGCCAATATAGTATATCCGTTAATGTTAATATCGTAATTAGCAACGCAAACATTGTTAGAATATCTGGTAACTTCGGTATTATTATCATTATTAAATACTCGTATAATATAGTTGGTAATGTTGCAGAATAAATTTATTTTAACACGTTCTGATTCCCATGAATTAATGTAGAAAATATATCTACAAATTGGTATCCAACTAAAACCAAGCGTTGATATGGTACTCATAAATGGTTGATATTGCACAACGCTTAATAATTCTTCGTGTAAATTGTAGAGTTTTCTAAATTCTACAAAATTTTTATTAAGTAACAATAAATTGCGCATGATTTTAGTAAAATATTCAACTCTAACTTCAACACTAAAGATTTCTTTATATAACTTTTTTAATGAATCAAATATTTTATTATAATTTTTATGATTGGTATTGTGGTAATTTTGTATTTTTTTAACATAAATCATTTTAAAAAATGATTGTATTTTAACACTCGCCCTTTCTCTTAGTTTAATTTCATCTACATCATCAGTATCATCTAAAATTTCAATTGTATTGTTACTAACTGTTTTGAAACCAAATTTAGGATTCATAAATAGTATCCTTAAAACAAACAATATATGCTTTGAATTTTCTTGATATTTATCAACAATTAATCGCACCAATTCTTGATTGAATTCATCTTCAATTATCATACTTTGAATATTTTTAATCGGTATACTAGGTTTGTAGCTTTTATGCCAATTAATCAAAGCTTCTTTATATTCAGGCATACCAAAAGCTTGCACTAATTTACCAAAATTACTGCCCAAATTATAACAATACTCAATCAACAATTCAGATTCATTTTGCATTGCTTCCAGAATTAATTCATCAGTACCAACAGTTAATGTTGAGTCACTTAAAATAAAAGCAACATATGATTTGGTGCTTTTAATCCATAATCTTAATGAAGTCCTTCCTGGTTTTAATAAAATTAGAATTGAATTGCTTCCGTATGTATTTAAAGACATGGACATTTCACCAATTTTATTATTTTGCCAATTATATTTTTCAACTACAATATTTGCAATTGGACGTTCTTTTATTTCTAGTATGTTAGATTCTGATTCTTCAGTTATTTCTGTTAAGTTATCACTATTACCAGCGTGGGATAAGTTAATTAGTAAATATTTATAATCAATACTATCAGTAAATAAATAAACAGGTTCGTTTCTGCTTGGTTTTAATGAGTAAGGCCATATTATCTTCTTTTGTGTTTTAGTAGTTGATTCTTTTTTGGGTTTCTTTTCAACTTTAGCTGGCTTACCACTAACAACACTTTCTAAATCCGTTAATTTTATATTACTAGCAAATTGTGATGGTTTAATATAAATGTAAAGATATTCTATATACTGAAACATTTTATTAAAATCTCCCCATACGCTAGGATCTGGTGGTATAATAATCGGAACTTGTTTGACAGATTTTGATTTTGATTTTGAACTTTTAGAACTTTTAGAACTTTTGCTGGTTGCTTTGCTGGTTTTTTTGCTGGATTTTTCTTTTCCTTTTCCTTTTTTTGATTTTTTGTCAGCTGCTGCTTTTGCCATCTCGTCGATTATTCTGGCGCTGGCTTGTATGTCCATGGATTCATAGCTTGGGCATTCATAAATTACATGTTCCGAACATTTACGGAATTTGCTTATCATTTTCAGACATTTTATTAAGTGGTCGTTGTTTTCTTTGTAGATTCCTTTGCGTATGGCCCATGCTACCCATCTGAAACGTTTCCATCTTGCTAGTTCTGAAAAAATAAAGTTAAAGTGCATATAAAATAATGTTGGTTTTTAATAGAAATTGAAATTTTAAAATTTTATACTTTTGAATTGCAACCTAATACCAAAGTTATTAACTAACAAGTAAGTTTTGATTAACTATTACTGATTAACTTCTGTATCTGTATTTGTAGAAATTTTCGATTAATGTATTTAAAATTTTATTTTGAAAGTTTAGTTACGTATACAGATGATTTATTAGTTAATTATTTATTTATGACTACTTTTAATTAAGTTATTATTTATTTCATCTGCTGCAAGAAGTAAAAAAATAATTATAAATAAAAAAAAATTATGATCTTATTTTTTGTTGACACAACTTATTTTTTGCTAATAAAATACAGTAGATACAAATCTTAATTTTTTATTACATATTTGAAATTGTTGAAAGAAAATTCGTAAAAAATATTTTTTTTGCATTAAAATTTAATGCTTAAAATAGCTTATTTTAGCCAAATTTAATTAAATGAAGGAATGTAAAAGGTTTCATATAAAAAAATCAGCTGTATCAATTAACCTACAGGTAAAAAACAAGCAATAAGAAGCAAGTGGACTTACTGAAAACAGGCACTCCAATAGTGAAAAGTAAAAGAACTCACTGTAATTTAGCATCTCAATAGTGACAGGCAAAGAAATTTACATAAAAGCACCTCAGTAGTGAGAGGCAAGAGGGCTTAACTAAAACACGCACTACAAAGGTAACAAAAAATTATTTTGTCGATGTTTTTGAGTAACGCTAAAAGTAATTCAGTAAAAACTTCACCTAAAATCACGGAATTCTGTACTGTAAACTCAGAGTTTCCATTTCAAATTTGAAAGTTACCACCCACCCTACCCCGAGGGAATAAGAGCAGATTAATTTTATGTAAAAAAATATTGGACAAGTATTTTGTTATTTTTCAATCCAATAATCATTTTTCAAAAATTGCAAAAAAGCATACGTTTTATTTGATTAATCAAAGTTCAAAATTCAAAAACTTTTAATTGGATATGCAAATTAATACCATAATACCGGGTTGTAGTAACCAAATGTGCTTAAATTTTTTTATTTAAAACATATTTTAGCAATTTCTGCAACAACCTTTTGACATCCGCCAAAATCATTCTACATTTTTTAAAAACTGTTAATAAGTTTTAGTTTTTTGGAAACCTCAAGTAATGTGTTTTTTAAAAACTTGCAATTTATTTCTTGTGGTTCAAACTAGGCACCGCGTCCGTAAACCTCCAAAAATAAACTTAAAAATACCATGAAACTTTTCAGAATTAGAAAAGTGTAAAAGTGTTTTTAACCAAAATGACGTAAAAAACTTTTTGAGAACTTCTTCTTCTTCTTCTTCATGTGCCGTCTCCATTCCGGAGGTTGGCTATCATCTTTACTACTTTAATTTTGGAAACTGCCGCTCTAAACAGATCAGCTGACGTGACCTTAAACCATTTTCTCACATTACTAAGCCAAGACATTCTTCTCGCTCCGATAGATCTTTTTCGTCGGAGAATCTCATATTTCGGACCTCTCATGATGTGGCCGAGATATTGCAGTTTTCTTTTTTTCACTTCCAGTAGGATCTCTCTGCCTTTCTCTATTTTTCTCAGAACCCCCACGTTGGTCGCATGTTCTGTCCATGATATTCTTAACATCTTACGGTAGGCCCACATCTCAAAGGCTTCTAAATTCCTCTCACAATACACGTTGAGGGTCCAAGCTTCCACACCATATAAAAGGACCGAGAATACGTAACATTTGAGCATCCAAGTTCTGAGTTCCAGGCTCAAGTCGCGACTACAAAGCAGTTTTTTAATCTTCACTAAGGATGCACGGGCTTTTTCAATGCGAATCCTTATTTCTGCGCAGTAGTCCACGGCGCCGTCGACGTTTGTACTTAGATAGTTATACCTCTCGACTCTTTCCAGCCTTTTGCTTTCCACATACAGATGTTCATTTGGTTTAGATTTAGTTTAGATTTTTGGCGTATCAGCCTAATAAGACTATTAACGCCGATTCTTTTCTCTAACTATAAAAAATGTAAAATAATATGCTGTAAAATGGCATATTAAAGAATAAAATTAAGTAAATAAATAAATAAACAACAAAGATAAAATAAACGTTCACAAACTTTAATGACTATAGCAATAATGACTAGATAGTTCCAACAGTGTCTAGGGTGTAAAAAGTCCTAAACACTGCTGGATTTTACGATACACAAACATTAATCATAATAAATTAACAATTATATCCATACACCCAATTTGCTCTGTCGAATAAATTCAAACAGACGATCGACTTCAACGATCTGATCGCCCAAGACAATCGACAAACTGGGTGATAATTCAGACGTAACTCTTTGTTCCGAAAACTGCCGACAATCCAATAAGATATGACGAACAGTCAAAGGGACATTACAAGTATCACAAACTGGCGGCACCTCAGAATCCAACAAATGCCTGTGAGTCCATCGACAGTGACCGATGCGAAGTCGCGTGAGGATGACCTCTTCCCTACGCTTCGGCCTGCATGACGAACTCCACGGTGTAATAACGCTTTTAGTGTATCGCAGCTTGTTGTCTTGAATAGCAAACCACTCAGTTTGCCAGCTAGACAGCAGCTTTTGATGTAGAAAATTACAAATATCCCTAACGCAAACTTTAAATGAAACATATTCAGCGCTAGTTATTGCCAATTTGGCAAGCGCATCAGCTTTTTCATTGCCACTGATACCTACGTGACTGGGGATCCAGACAAAGTTAACAGTGACATTTATCTGAGACACCTGGAGCAAAATTGAATGAATTTGCCTCAGCAAGTAATGATCAGGATATTGGTCATCTATGGCGTTTACTGCACTCAACGAGTCTGTACATATAACATAATTTATACCTGCGCTTAGTTGGATGTAGAGAAGAGCCTGATAGATAGCATACAGTTCTGCAGTATACACGCTGCTAACACTTGGCAAGCCAAATGTAAATTGCAGCTCATCTACCAGAAAAGCACAACCCACACCGTCGTTACTTTTTGAGCCATCGGTATAAATCCAAGTGGCATTTACATTCATTGCTTGAATTTTTGCAAATTCAGTTCGATATTCAACTGGTAAAGTTGAAGCTTTGCTCATTCTCGATAATGCAGTATTTAACCTTGGACGTTGAAAAGTCCAAGGAGGATCGCGACAGTAAGACAGTTGATATACATCAGGGAGTTGGAAATCCAGTTCCCGAAGTATACTGCAATTTCTTATAGCAACCGGTTTTTGGGACCGTATCCTGATGTTGTATAGATCGTCGAGACCATTATTGTACACGACAGGAAACGTCGGATGCAAGCGTTTAGCTTTTAGTTTCGCGGCGTACCTAATTGTCAAAATTTTACGCCGAAGATAGAGTGATGGTTCAGCTGCCTCACACAAAACACTAGCAATAGGGCTAGTGCGAAATGCGCCAGTTGCTAAACGAATTCCAGTATGGTGAGCAGGATCAACAATACGTAATGTGGATGGAGCTGCGGAAGCATAGATTATGGAACCATAATCTAGTTTTGAGCGCACCAAAGCGCGATGCAGAAGTAGCATTGTTTTCCGATCCGCTCCCCATGACTTTCCACTCAACGACCTGAGCAAGTTTAGTGCCGGGACACATCTTGATCTCAGATTTATTAAATGAGGACGCCAAGTCAGCGCACGGTCAAATGTGACACCGAGAAATCGAACACTATCCTGTACAGGAATAGGTTCTCCCCCAAGATATAATAAAGGGTCACCGTGTGGGGTTCGCCTTCTACAAAAATGGATAAGCAACGTTTTACTAGTAGAAAAAGTGAATCCATTCTTATTAGCCCAGTTCAAAATGTGATTGATTGTTAACTGAAGTTGACGTTCCAATGTTGCCATGTTTCTCGAAGCACAGATAGCTACGTCGTCAACATACATACATCCGCTTACCGGATGCTTAATGAACTGACTTATGCCGTTAATCGCTATCATAAATAGTGTCACGCTTAGAATAGACCCCTGAGGAATACCATTCTGTTGCTGACGTATGCCCGAGATGTTGTCACCTACACGTACCTTAAATGAACAGGAAGTTAAAAAGCTTTGTATAAACAATGCCATGCTTCCGCGAATACCCCATGAATGAAGCGTTCGTAGAACATTGTACTTCCACGTCATGTCATACGCTTTCGCAATGTCAAAGAATACAGCGACAAGATGTTGATTCTGTACAAAAGCATTTTTAATTGCTGTATCCAACCGAACAAGGTGATCAGTCGTAGAACGGTGACGCCTTGAACCACATTGTATGTCAGCAATTAAACCTCTTGAATCTAATAACCAAGTAAGACGCTTATTGATCATTCTTTCTAGTAACTTGCATAAGCAGCTAGTTAGAGAGATAGGCCTATAACTTGTCGGGAGCTTTTTATCTTTACCAGGTTTAAGTACTGGTACTATGATAGCAAGTTTCCACGACTCAGGACAATACCCTGCTGACCATATCCGGTTATAGAGTGCCAACAATTGAAGTTTGGCAGAGCGACTTAATTGCTTAAGCATAGCATTGTGTATCAAATCGACACCTGGAGCAGTATTGTGTGCTTCAGATAATGCCGAGTCAAATTCCCAAACACTAAACGGTGCGTTATATAATTCATTTTCAGCAGAGACAAATGACAGAACGTTTTTCTCCATGTTAATTTTAATATCTCGGAAATTTGCAGCGTAATTATTATCGCTGGAAGCGTCAAAATAAACATCGGCCAGGATATTCGAAATGTCAATGGGATTGGTAATAATTTGATCACCCGACAATAACCCACTAATAGGTAATGATGCGGTTCGGCCAGAAATTTTTCTGGCTTTTTCCCACACCTTCCCGACGGGGGTTCTCGAATTAATTGAAGTAACATATTCTGACCATGATTCTCTTTTAGCTTTTCTGCATGTTCTTCGAGCAACAGCTTTATACCTCAAATAAAGTAATAGGTTTTCTTCTGTTGGAGAGTGGTTGAATCTACGAAAAGAACGGCGTTTGTTGAGTTTGGCTTGCTCACAATCAAAATTCCACCAAGGAACGGGCTCTCTGCGAGGTTTTCCGGAAGATAACGGTATACTCGCATGTGCTGCCTGTATGATAGAATCAGTATAAGTTTCAATATCTTTGTCGATAGTGGCTTGGACACTGTCATCGTAATCAAACACTTGAACAAACATATTCCAATCGGCATCTTTTATTCTCCAATTTCTATGACGGTTTTCATTAATTGCATGACCAAGCAGGCGAATGAATATTGGAAAGTGGTCACTATCATAAAGATATTCCGAGACTTCCCAATCCAGCAATGCTGCGATACTTGGAGAACAAATGGTAAGGTCAATAGCCGAGAACGATCTATTGGCCACTGAAAAGTAGGTATTGTTACCTTTATTTAAGATAACTAAATCCGTTTCTGAAAAAAGATTGGCCAAGTTACGACCTCGCACATCAGTTCGATTTGAGCCCCACATAGTGTTATGAGCATTAAAATCGCCCATTAGCAGGAATGGGGACGGAAGTTGTTCAAGTAATTGATCAATCAAACGAATGTCCAAACTGACATTTGGCGGAATATAAATTGAGCAAATGGTCAGTGCAAAAGGGATATGAAGTTGAACGGCTACTGCTTCTAATGCAGTGTTGACACGGAATTCTTTAC
Source organism: Tachinus rufipes (assembly GCA_963932245.1). Taxonomy (NCBI): domain Eukaryota; kingdom Metazoa; phylum Arthropoda; class Insecta; order Coleoptera; family Staphylinidae; genus Tachinus; species Tachinus rufipes. The sequence continues at coordinate 95,145,570 of OZ010746.1, forward strand.
TGAAAACCGTATCACGAACCAATAAAGCCGTTCCACCCTGAGCACGATCAACATTTGCACGATCTTTTCTATAAATAGTATAACCACGAAGTTTAACAGAACAGTCAACCTTGAAATTTGTTTCCTGTAAGGAAACGCAGATAGGTGAATTTTCGGCTAATAATATTTTAAAGGATTCGTAGTGTGAATTATATCCGTTGCAGTTCCATTGTATAATGGTTGAAACCATTTTTAGTGTTATGTTGCGAACGTAATTTTAACTCTTTGTTTATTAGCGTTTTTATTTTTAACTTCTGAATTATCTTCTGGGGGAGTAGAACTCCCACTAATTGGCATAATTTCATCTGTCAGAGTAGATGGCGCGGAAAGAACTTCCACATCCATTGACTCTAACAACACGTCAATATTGGGGTCTGTGGGCGCAGGATCGCTAGAAACCTGCACCTCAGGTGGCGGTAGCCTAGATTGGGCTGCCGTCTTTGCAGGCTTTGACTCGGACTGAGCCTTTGCCTGTTTAGGCTTTGACTTGGAAGTCGCAACCTTAGTTGGTTTTGGCCCGATACGAGCCAATACCTTAGATGGTTTAGGCTTTAAATAAGCCCCCATCTTGAGTGGTTTTGCTTGAAGTCCCACTCGTTGTGACCTTGGACCGGATTGGGCCGTAGTCAGTTTAGGTTTTGAACCTGATGGGCCCGCAACCGGTTTTTGACCCTTCACATTAGAGTCCTTGTCTTTATTTAAAGTTTCTGCAATAGCAGTAAATTTCATAATTGGTGGTTGTTGAACGATAGGCGTTTCAACAACTGCAGCAAACGATCTAGAAAAGTTAGGAGCCGTAATTGCTCTATACCTCTTTTGAGCATCAAAGTAAGAGAGTTTGTCTGTTACTCTGATCTCGGCTATCTTTCTTTCTTCTTTCATTTTTGGACAATCTCGGGAATAGACAGGATGCTTACCACCACAATTTACACATAAAGGTGAACTTTTGCATGGATCGGGGTCATGTTTCTCCTTACTGCATTTTGCACATGTTGCAACACCTGGACACCTAATTGCGGTGTGTCCAAAACGTTGGCATTGGAAACACCTCATTGGGTTAGGAATAAACGGGCGGACCGGGCGAGTAACATACGCTACCTTGACTTCATTTGGGAGCCGTTCGGAATCGAATGTTAAGATCGTAGATGTTGTATCTCTGACCTCACCATCTTTTCTACGGGTTAGTTTTTTAATATCGATAACGCCTTGCGACGCTAGTTCTTGTTTGCATTCGTCTACAGTTGTGTATAACAACTCATACCATGAAATAACTCCCTTAGAAATATTTAAGGATTTATGCGGCTCAACTGTCACCGCAATATTACCTAACGACGTGCATTCCTGCATTTTACTGCTCTGCATTTTGTCTTTTACTTCAATAAGCAAAGTACCGTCTCTTAACTTCTTACACGATTTTAAGGTTCCGTTAATAATATTAGAAATGGTCCTATGAATTAAGAAGGGAGATACCTCCTTTAGACTCTGGCCATTTTCAGAACATTTAACAATTAAATATCTAACAAACTTTCTACTTGTACTCATACTATCTTCTTTAGCTCTCTCGTCCGTAAACGGGCGAGATCGTTTGGTTGGAGGTTTAGAATCTACCATAATAAACTCCGTCAAATTCATCGCTCAATCTCCCCACCCACCACGGAGCCACACATGGGACGCTACATCACAAACTGATGCAGTCGCCAGGGCTAATCAAGCGATATAGGTTTCATAGATGTAAATGAAAGACTTCCGCGAACACAAAGAATACTATCGGGAACCAACCGTAGCACATTGTGAACCTTCCATCTATCACCACATAAATAATTCCTCACCCTAACGTTAAACAAAACAAGCCGATTGATTAAAACTGGGTTAGGTTTAACCTCCCGTTTTACCAGAAGCTAAGGCCAAAGCAGTGTGTTGGAACTAACACTCTTTTAAACCTGAGTATTAGCCCCTCAACTACCAGGATCCTCTTTTCCTAGCTTTCGGGTCACCGCGCACGGCAAACACGCAGGTGAGTTTTACAAGATGTTCTGTAAATTTTGTCAAAAATTAACTCACAAATAAGTTTGACTTGTCCCAGACGAACTGTGGGTTTTTAACGAGGTTATCTCCTCGCCTATTGGTCGCCTTTTACGACCAGCAAAGGGGCTAGCGGAAGTATTCTTTTGCACCACCCCCTCCCGCAGGGGGGTGTTCATTTGGTGCTTCAGTTTTGGTGACAATCATGTATTTGGTCTTTTTAACATTGAGTGTCAGCCCTTATTCTCGACTAACTGTGACAACATTATTCAGCATATTTTGAATGTCTTGCATGTTTTCGGCGAGAAGTACTTTACCGTCTGCGTAACGCAAGTTGTTCAGTGGGGTGCCGTTAACACCTATTCCGCCGTCCTCTCTTTCGAGGGCTTCGGTGAAGATTTCTTCTGAATAGATGTTAAAAAGGAGTGGAGAGAGAACACACCCTTGTCTGACTCCTCTCTTGATCTCAACGGCTTTTGTTAGTTTGGATTGGACGCGAACGGACGCACTTTGGTTTAAGTACAGTTTTACTATTATTTGTATATCTCTTGTTTCGACGTTTTCTTGTTCAAGTGCTTCTATTAGTTGTTTGTGTCTCACTTTATCAAATGCTTTATTATAATCTATAAAACAGGCGTATACTTTTTGGTTGACATCCAGACACTGCTGCATCAAGACGTTGTAGGCAAACAAGGCTTCCCTTGTTCCAACTCCTCTAAAGCCAAACTGGGTATCTCCTATTCTTTCTTCCAGTTTTTTGTAAATCTTACGGTAGATGACTTTGAGAAAGATCTTTTGTGGCTCATTAGGCTAATCGTACGGTGTTTTTTGCATTTTTTGGAATTAAAAATTCTTAGGAATTGTGACAAACTTTGACTGAAGCCATTCTTGTGGTATTATTCTTGTTTCAGAGATCTTATCAAATAGGGAAGTAATAGCATCTAAATGTTGCTCTTCAATCATCTTAAGCACATCTGCAGGCAGATTGTCAGGGCCAGGAGTTTTTCCATCTTTGCCTGATTTTATTGCTGTTTGTACTTTTTCTTTTAAAATAGGTGATCCAGTGCCATTTATATTGTTGGTAGTTATTTCTTCTCTTTGATCATTAAAAACGGATTTGACGTAATCTTCCCATAGTGTCAGTTGATCTTCAATATCCAGCACAATATTTCCTTCTTCATTTGTAAGGATGTATGATTTTTGTTTCCGACCAATTCCAGTGAACTCTCTCTTTTATTTTCTTATGCATGTTATGAGAGTCGTGCAGTTTCTGCAGATTTTCTATCTCAGTACATTTCTCTTTCAGTCACTCTTTCTTAGCTTGTCGACATTTATATTTAATCTCCTTCTGTACTTCTGTATACTTTTGTGTTTGAATTTTTTAGGTTTCTTCTTTCTTCCATAAGCCTTAATATTTTGTTCGTTGTCCAATCTTTTTGGTTTGTTTTTTTTCTCAGTTTTCAGATGTTTCTTACAAGGTTCTATGATAGCTGACTTTAAATTTTGCCACATGTCTTCAGGTTGATTATGAGTTGTCAAACGGGTGTTTATTAATCTATTTAGGTTTTCATTTATCTCCCGGTGCACCTTCGCTTTCACGTTATTATTTCTTAGTAGGCTGGTATCAATAGGTCTTTGGTTTGACAAGACGTTCAGCTTCTTGTATGTTTGTCATTTTTATCCGTTGTAGGGGCGTACACTTGAATTAGGTTGAGTGTTCCACAGTGTTTCGAGTTGTAAAAGCAAAACACGGGAAGATAAGGGTATAAAGTTCTTCAAAGATCTCCTAAGAGTTTTGTCAAGTATAACCGCAACTCTATGACGATGTTGACTGTCATTACTTCCTGAGTAGTAGATGGTTTTGTCTTGAACTCTACTTTGCCCGCAGTTTATCCAGCAAGCTTTACTGATTCCAATTATTTTGATGTTTAGTCAAATCATTTCCAAGATTATGTTGTGGCTTCTCCCTAGGTTGTACATGCTTTGTACATTCCATTTTCCAATTCTGATTGATTTTTGTAGCAGGGTGTTTTTCGTGTCTGTTGCATTCCTCATATTAGTCACAACTGTCCACCCCGGAGATCCGATCGGAGGACTTACTCCGGTATTATATTTAGTCCTGACTTTAGTCATGATGATAATGCAGAGAATACCACTATGTGGTCTTTAATGCAGTGGTTTTCCGATTGCCTTCTGCATCCTTATGCCGTTCACTACCTGATGTAGTTCATCCGCCTTTTGGGTCGATTTCTCAGCCCAAGGACAAAAGAGTGCCCTTACCCTTTCTGGCTCATCCACCCGGAGCTGTTGGAAAGTTAGGGGGGACTGCTTATCCCGGCAGTCGTTTGTATGTTTACAGCCGTCCAGTCTAGGTCAGAACACACAACGTTTAATCCAAGCATGCACTTCAGTTTTTGGACAACCAACACTTGGTAGGTTGGGTAGAGCACTCCAGTTTAAACTATTTACTCGTAATCATAAACTGGCGTTTGCTTACCTGATATGCTGTTAGTAACATGTATATTGGTTTATTAATATTTAGTCAAGTAAGCGGAAGACTCCAGTTTAAACTAAGTATTTGTAATCATAAATTGGTCTTTTTTGTCTACCCGCTTAAAAAAGTTATTGCTCTAAAGTAGTCGGTCAAATTCCAGTTTGCTAACATTATTTTATTTTAATTTTCAAGTTTTTTAAATGGTAAGACGTTGGTCGCTTGCAAATTGCTTAGGTAATACTGTTGAGTTTACGTGGCCTTGACTAAAGCGAGCTCGCAAAGAAAGTCCAAAAAAAAGTCAAAGATTTTTTTTGCTACTTACACCAGTCACACAGCTTGGCAAATGCTTTTGTATTTAAATAGGTAGGGGTTAGCAATCTAATAACTAGTAGCCCTTCATAATTAATACCGCTTCACACACCAGATACACAATCCGTCACACTTTTTTCTATCTTTTGTTATTTTTTTGTTATTTTTTTCTTCTTTGACATTAATTTCTAAGAACTAGTGGTCTTACTGAATAACAATCCGTTTACACACCAGATACTAAGTCCGGCTCATTTTACTACTCTGTCTCTGTTTCATTCTATTGTTCTTTCTTTCTCTGTTTGCTTATGTTTACAGCTTGCTTTTGTTAACTATTTGTGCCATAGAGTTTTTAGTTGTAAGAGTCTGCCGCCAGTGTTAGGTACATAACCTAACTTGAGTTTTTTACTTTACTCACAGCGGTTAGTTGCTTTTTTCCGCGACGCGCTACTGTTTTAAGATTGTTTTACTAAGAGTTGTTTCTTTACGCTTCGATGGTGATAACCAGGTGCTTACTAGACCCTTAGATGTTTGTGTCAACCGGTAAAGATCCGTTCCAGTTTTTGTGACAAATTAGCTCTTAGCAGTTTCGATGCTTTTTTGCACAAATACTTTCATTTTTTTTTCTATTGATTGTCTTCGGCAATCATTAATGACAGATCTTGTGATCGATATTGTCCGCACTGCCAATTATATTTTTCATAGATATATCACAAGAGTGTAATAATTATTGTTCAAGTTGAGATGTAGTTAATTCTGGAAAGCAGCCTTGCATAATGTTAGATTGCGTCAGTAGCAAAGGTGCTTTCAACTTGGCTTTGTATTGTCTATGGACGGGCTATTCCTATACGCAGCTATTGTATTTATAGATAGATTGTTTCTATAGACAAATTTGGTTTGTATATTATTTTGGTATTAGTAATATTATGCCTATAAATGCGATTATTCCAATAGACAAGTTATTCCTATACGCAGCAGCTATCATTTCTATAGACGTCGTATTAAACTTATGCCTGTCTGACGTGCATTTTTCTGTATAACTAACTAGCGGACACTTTAGTTTAAACCATTCAAACTTAATCAAAAACTAATGTTTTCTAATTACTCGTTTAGTTGTTAATAATTTGTAGATTATATTACATTGAGCGAAGCACTACAGTTTTTACTTATAATCATTAACTTGTGTTTTTTGCTTACCCGCTCATGTGTTATTGATTTGTAGATTGGTTTAAGTTTTTATTTTTAAACTTGTACAGCTTTTTAATGCTTAAAAAACTATTTAATTTTTCAAAGAAAATCTAGATTTGTTTTTTTTATGGTTTGATGCTCACAATTGCGTACAAAAGCTTACACATTACTATCAAAGTTTATGCAAATATCTAAAAATGTTTTTTAAATCAGAAAGTGTTTTCCAAAAACACTTATGTAACGTATGAAAGCTATACCAATTGTAAAAAAATAAAAAATATAATTTTATACAATATAAAAAACAATTTAAAAACTTTAAAGTTTTTTTGAAACTTAGATCTATCTCTATAACTTTAAAAACTAAGTTTAATTATGTTTACAATATTTGAATAGTTTTAGTTGGTTGAGCAACAAAACTTGATTATTTTTTTACGTTATAATTAGAAATGAACAAATGACTGTAATTTTATTGATTAAATTGATTTACTAAATAATAATTATAAAAATTTACATTTTCTAACTGGTATGCAATTAACACCATTCTCCTCACTCAATCTTTTGTGGATTACATTTATGAATTATACAAACACTCACACAAATTTATTACAATCTTAGTTGAAAGCTAATCAATTACAGCTTAAATACTTAAATCAGACAAATGTCCGATACAGTTTTAAAATTTAAGTAAATATTACTTTATTGCACCGTACGATTAGTAGATTTTTTATTGTGCTATAAGTTAATTTTCTACAATAACAATTGTTATATAGTTGGTTTTAATAATAAATAATACTCTAGTATGTTTTATGGTGTTACGATTTTATTAATGCAACAAGTTTCGGCAATGAGAAATTGTCATCTTCAGGCTCTGCAAGGTAATACACAGAACATATAAATAAACATAAGATACAATTGAAAGTGGTACATATAAGTTAAAAGTTAAAATTGTAAAGAATATAAAATTATAAAGAAAACAGAATAACTTACATTAATACTTGAGGTTAGGGTATTTTATTAAAATAAAAACCTCAATTATTTTAAACTGTGCAATAATCAGAAACAAATACTATTACATTAATACAATATTTATAGACGCTTGTGGCGCTGCAGCGTAACGTATGTGAAGGAGGTTATGTTAGGCGGGATCTTATTGTAGTTGCTGCTTAAAAAATAAAATCTCAAACTTCTCCAAACACATCCATTTTAATAATTATAAACTTAACATTAAACAAAATTTAAAACTTTTACGCAACTGTACAAAAGCACTAAAAATGTTCATTCTAAAATCTCTAGAAATAAACAAAATTAATAATAACCCAAATACAATCTGCCTAAATGATCAACTTAACAACAACTTTCAACACATCAAGACTTTCCTAAAAATTTATATAATATAATAAATATAAATATTGACCACACAACAATACTACTAACGCCATCTCACGTAAATTAGTAATTACGTTGAATGTTAAATACGGCGGAAATTTTTGGGTGTATTTGAATTGTTTGAAAGGGCTGTTTTCATTTAGGTTGCGGCACGTTTCTTTCTTAAAATCATGTTTCTATTGTCTTGATATGATTTAATGGATCTTCGTGCAAAAGTTTGTTGAAAGTGAAGTTTTCTTTTAATTCTGAAGTAGTCCCCACTTCCGATTCAAGTTTTTTTTTAACTTAGTTTAACAAAAATATTCACATACATTTTGGCTGTTTTGCCGGGCGTATTTATCTGCATTTGTGGTTTAAACTCGGATTCTTTTAACTTGTTTAGAATTTTTCTGAGTTGTCCTTTTGTTTTCTTTTGCAATTTTGGCATCTTGCTAATCAGTCTAGATTTGTTTGTGTACAAAATCTGTCAAAACCTTCAGGTGCAAAAATTTATTTTTCTTGTATTTAGGTTTGTTTTCTGTTAGTTTAGTAAAAAAAAACTTTTTGGGATGTCTTCTAAGTGTTGATATTTACTTTGGGGTTGGTTTGGTAAAATTTAATTTAATTTAATAATTTTTTATAATATGTTTTAATCGGTTTTTGGTTTTCTCTCAAAGATATTTAAAGTTTAACTGCAGTTTTTTGTATTTCTTTGTTGTTATTAATAGTCTTGCAGCACACTCTCTGCGGTGTATTTGCATAATTTACTATAGATGATGGTAATCAATCTGATAAGCACATTTTTAAGTGCTAATTATTACAGAATTTAGTTGTGTTGGTCAAATAATATTAAAATGTATTGAACTTTTAACTTCTTTAGATGTTATCATTTGTAGATCCCAACAGTAACTGTAACTGAGCTAAAACAAGATTGTACGCTATCGATTAATTTTTTTTTCTACCATGTATACAACCGAGTTATTGTTATTGTGTTTGAAAAAGAAACATCTTTTTTTACCAGATACACAATCTGTTTTTTTTTGCAGTATTATTTACCGTAATATCAAAAAGGGTGAGATTGTTTATCGACCGTTCATACTTTTACTTTTAATAAGCAATATTAGACAAATGATTTAAGAAAAAGCGGCTCTTAAATCTCTAATTGTGTAATTTAAAAAATAAAACTATATTTGACAGGTCATATCATACTCTTTCTTCAAGTTTCATATAAAATGCATTGATTACCAAATGTATTAACCATATCTTTCTATATCTGTTTACCTTTTAACATTTTAAAACATACATACTTAATGATTGGGCGGTAAATTTATAATTTGCACATAAGTAAAAAAAAATTTTCCAACTGCTTTAGTCTTAAATAACCATAAATGTTGACACTCAAAGTTCTGTAAACTTTTATAAAACAAGAAAAAGTTTTGTAAACTAAAACAATTTTTTTAAACAAAAAAACTTTAGGAATAAATTAGTTTAAAAACATACAAAGTTTTTGAGAATTTTAATAAAATTTTGATAAATTCTACAAATTTTTTTATAATTTTTAGAAATCTTATGGTAGCGTTTAATTTCTAAGCTTTTATAGATCAGTTAGTTGAAGAAGTTTATCAAAATCCTTTAACAAAATACTCCTGTAAAGCTTTGGCCAAGTTTTTAGTTAATGTGTAACCGTTTGAGTACAAAAAAACAAGGAGAGAACAGGAAAAAAAAAGTAACACAAGAGATAATAACTAAAATAAAAGAAAAAAAAAATTCAAAACACAAAATACAACAAAAATATAAAAATCTTAATACAAAACTAAGAAATGAAACAAATAATATAAGAAAGCAATGGTTTGATAATAAGTGTAGAGACACAAAAAATTTAGATAGGACAGGTAGGCACGATCTGGTGTATAAAATAGTAATATTTAGGTGTTTTTAGTAACACCTAAATTTTTTTAAATTATACTTAAGATATTTCAAACTCTAATGAAATATTTTTAGATTATGCTGATTTGTTTCAGCGCAATTTTTTTTTAAAGTGTTTCCAGTTTCATCTTATCTGCACATTTTTTTGCATTTTTATTTCAGTTGCTTCCAAATGTATTTAGTTACATTACACATACATACACAGTCAAGTGCATCTAAGTTTTTTCCAAGTTTAGTAAAATATGTTGAGTTAATTTTATACTTTTATTTGGAAATAATTTAATTGTTCTAAAACTTTTCCAAATTGCGCCTAAATGTTCCAAACTATTCCTAGGTAGTACTGAGCTATTTCAAGCAGTGGCGCTGCTAGGATTTCTAGTTTTTATTGCAAAATATTGATAGAAGCTACATTAAAATACTATTTTTTTTTTAATTCTAAAACATACGTATTTACACATTGTATGTTTTTGCTTAGAGATAGCTACATCATTAAACGCTAGTGATTAATATATCTAATTAGTTTGCTCAATTTATTCTTAAGACTTATGTGCTTCAAAACTTATAGTCTCTCTTCCTTACTACTCTAGCGTGAATTGCTATTTGTATCACATTGCAAAAAATAAGTAAATCCGAAAATGAGCCATTTAGTGCAAATGAAGGCAAGTTTGAGTTAATCAAGTGATTTGGTGTTATCATTAGCAGGTTTTAAAGTTTGTAAAAAACACAAGTTTAATTTTGTTTCAGAATATTAACCAGCCAAACCTGATCAAACTAGTACTGATAAGTAAAAACAACAAAAATCTAAATTTGATCAAACTGTAATTGTTATTAAATCAAAATGTGTAACAAGAAAGCATTTTAAAGAACTTTAAGACAATTTGTAAAGGGTCTAGAAATATGGAATATTCAACAAAATTTTTTGCAAAAATAACTGATGCATACAGAACTTTTTTTTGAAATTTTTTAAAAATTAAACTATTTTTTTTTTATAAATGCTTTTGCGTGTGATTCAATTAAATATAATAAAAGTAAATGTTATTGTCTAAAAAACAGAACTAGAAGTATGTATAACAAATTCATTTTTATGTAAATAATTCACAAATTTATGTATAAAGTAAAAAATAAAAAAAGTCTCAAAAAGGCATACACCAGCAAAAAAACGTTACAGAAAAATGTAGAAAATACACGTTACACAGAAAAATTGATAGTGAACACATGTTTCAGTCATTTGTGACTTGTTCAAAAGCAAAGTAAGTAATTAATGATCAAGAAAAACAAATCTTAAATACGCAGCATACTCACACACAAAAAGCTAAAAAAGCAAATTTTTTTTAATATGGGAAATATGTAAATCATTGTTTGTAATTTATTTCCCATATAATTAAAACAATTCCTAATAAGCAAGTTTCAAATTATTTTTTATTTTAGTCAGCTTGTGTTGTAATTTTTTCTTGTACAAATACACTATTTATGGTTTAAAAAATGTCTATCAAAAGCTTATTAAATAAAGCTTAAATAAACCAAATATCAAAAAATTTTGTTTAAGGTTTTGATTTTTCAAAGTAAAAATAAATAAATTGATAATGCAGAATGCTTTAGAATAAATATATAAAAAAAATGTTTAAAAACATTTTTCAAAAGTTATTAGATAGTTTTATAGTTTTATAGTTTTTGTATATTTTAAAATTTCAATAAAAGTGAAAATCATTATAAAAAAATAAAATTGATTTAGCTTTAATTGTTTGAATATACTATAAGCTACAATGACTCCTAGCAACTTACTCATTTACCTAAATAAATAAAAAAAATTGATAAACATTTAAAAACTTCAAATAATCTTACCCATTTCATATTCTGGTTTAACTAGAGGAATATTCCTAGTCTGACCAATCAAAAATGTATGACTCCAACAAGGAGATATGTCGGGCACATCTTCATCCGTAATATTTCTAAATTTAATGTAATTTAACATAAACAAATATAAATAAACTTAATTGTAACCTCATATCAGTTAAAGATGCTGCTAGACAATAAGGAGATATATTAGAATCACCCATATCAGCTTTAGATGAAAGTTTAGAAGACGCCTTTGACGACGCTTTTGATGTTTTTGTACTTTTCTTTCCTTTACTTTCTTCCACACTGGGACGACGCGATTGATTAACCGGCCATTCAAAATGGTCGGAGTAAGCAGCGCACATATCCCAAATTTCCATAGAAGAAAGATCTACAAAAATAATTAGTGTAAATTATTAATATTCAAATTCATGTCATACTTACTTCTAGTTTGCACTTTCTGTACCAACCAACCAGTCAATGAATAAATAATATCAAAATCTACAAGTTCCTCAGCATCCGTCCATGTTATGCTAGCTACTTTCATTAAAGCTTTGATTAGTATATAAGGCCAAATAATGATTTTTGGAGGTGCAGGAGCTACTGATTTTTCCTTCTTCTTAGTTACAACTATTAAATTAGTTAGTTTTTAAACTATTAAGCAATTTATTTTTTGATTACCTTCTTCTGGTTGAGGTTCATCTGTTACTTGTTTAGTTTCTTCAGCAAAGGTAGGCAGCATGACATGCTTAGTAATATCTAAAGGTAGCAAATCATCTACAAATATCATCCGCCAGGATCCTAGCCAGAATAATCTGACTACATACTTTCCTATTTAAATAAACGTTTACTATTAAAAGCAATAATTGTTTAATATTTAATTTGTTCTTTACAAAGTCTCCCATATCAGTTTCCATAAATAACAATTTATTTTAATTAAATTATCCGGTAAAGTGAGTTGAAAAAATGTAAGAATGCCGGCGACGCAAGTGCTTTTTACTGTACTGCATTGTGATTTTCACACGAAATAACTGCACTAAAACGTCCGGCAGCAGACGCATGTTGCAAAGCGAAACGAGTTGTGTAATTTTTATATATATATATACTATATAAATAAAATATGTGCATGTTCTACATATCGCGAAACGCAATATACACACACAATAAAGTGTCCAGAGAGCGGCAAAGGTGCACCTGTAAATATATACGGGCCGTTATTATACTCATTTAATTAACATGTAATGTGTCGACCTTAAAAGTAACGATTGTGATTTTGTATGGCAACGGATTTGCAAATTTTATCGTTCCAATTTGTATCTTGAATCGCGTATGGCTATATATTCATATTATCTTGACGTCTACGAAAGAGGTGTGATTTATAACGCACCAAATATTCCAGGCTCCTTTATTTATTGTTGACATTTTAGATAGATTGATTGACTGGATAATTTGAAAAATATTGATAAAGCAATTTAATTAAAATATTAATATAAATGTAAAATGTACCAGAATTTGTAATTTTACTTTTTAACTACAAGTAAATGTTGTTTAAAAGTTTGTTAAACTCTACATGATTTACGTTTAAAACTTTGCTTATTTGTCTAACATTCACACAAAGTTATTATAGTAGTAGAGAAGCGGAATCTTTCCTTTTGATAATCGTAGTTATGAGAACTACCGGCGTGTTTATGCTCCGCATAGAAACCCGCAAGAAAAGACAAAAAAAACCTGGTGGCAATACTTCACTTTGCTCTGTATACTTACTTACTACTGACCAGACAAAAGTCGGCAAGGTGGACATCTTACGTATTGGGTTGACAACCATTGCTACTTCTCTACAGAGTGCGTCAAAACTAAACCAAAAGCTTTTTCCCTCTTACCCAAAAAAATAATTCTTGCTTCAAAAGAACACCTCTAAAACGGTCTGAACAAAAAAAAAGTTTTGCTCCTCTACATCTAAGCTTTCAGGAAAACAGTAAAAGGTGCAAGAACAAAACCTAAAGTACCTTCACCTATGAAATAAAAAGTGAAGCTAAGTTACAAACAGGCTGCTTCAAAGCGTAGCTGTAATCAGTTTGACCTACTTCTAAATAAAACTACCAAGAAACGAACCTAGCTTATTAAGAAAGTTTTTACTCAGCGGCTGACAAAACCATACCTATTCTAGGAAAACTACTTTGCATCTTTGGAACACGCAGGAGAAATCTTGTAATAACGCAACTTTAGAATAATTACAGAAACTACTGTGACCGGAATCCAAGTTAAGCTTTGTGCCAGTAGATTGTCTCCTTATGCAGAATCCACTCTAGGGCTTTTGGGATATTCGGATACTAAGTGACTGTTATGAATTGCCTGATGCTTGACGTCAATGTTTGGAGCGTCTTCAACACCGCCAAGAAAAACAAGCCAAAAGGCCAATTTAAGATTGTGAGTTTAGAGTTGGAGGATAAACCATAGTTTACTGCATGTAGGCTTCATTCACTCTATGTGGCCAAGCATGTACGTAACACGTTTTACGGCAAGGCACATAGTTTATAAAATGCAAACAAGTGTTTGTCATTAAAAAATTGAAAGGTTATCTCTTTTGCAGCTCACAAACATGAGAGAAAGGAAACAAAAACAAATAACTACATCCTTGATAACCAACACTTTAATAGGCTCAGTTGTGTAGTTATCTGTAAACTGACGTCTATTTCAAACCTTAGGTCAAAGTATGTTGTTTTTGACATTTTATGAATAAAATGTTGACTTGTTCATTCCCGAATTCTGTCTGTTTTTGACATTTTATGATGATTGATGATGATTATTTTTGGTATCTTTTAAAAAATGTTTAAATTTGTAAAGCCGCATTTTACTATTTTTGACATTTTATAAACAAAAAGTTGCACTTTTCAACCGTTTTTAGGCAAATTTTGATTCAATTTAAATAAATTAAAGTTTTATAAAGGACAATTGCCATTTTGACTTTTTAAAAATAGAATGTAGCCAGGTTTTTCAATTTTTTATGTTTTGATGTTTGAAGCCGGATTTATATTTTAAATTTTATGGCCAAACTATGGTAGTTTCTGACAATTTTTTAATATTTTCTAAAAATAATTATGTTTTTCAACTGTTTTTGGTCGGATTTTAGTTTTTTTCTAAAAATATTTTTGTATTTTCTTGTTAAAAATAACATAAATGCGGCCACCAAACTGTTATTAAGTGCAAAATTCTATTTATAAAATGTCAAAAATAACAAAATAATAAAAAGTTGTCAGAAGAAATCAAAATCCGGCTAAAAACAATTAAAAATTAAAAAATTCCTTTTATAAAATTAAAAAATATAAAATTTGTCTTAGAAACAATAAAATAATGTCAAAAAACACCAAAATCCGGCCATAAACTGTTAAAAAATGTAAAAAATTGTGCAAAACTTTAGTTATAAAAGGTCAAAAATAACAAAATTTTAGTATCAAAATATTGTAAGAAAAATCAAAATTTTATCATAAACTGTATTTATAAAAACGTAGGATTAATTTATAAAATGTCAAAAATTGTATAATCCGTTTATAATAAGCTAATAATAAATAATGTAAAACTGCATAGCATGGAAGATCCTCAGGAATTTACGACAAAATGTTTGCTAGATAACATCAGAAAAGATTACAACAAACTAAGAAACAAAGTTAAAAATTTAATTAGAAAATCTAAACAAAATTACTTTACAAATTAATTTTAAAAGTAAGTTTGATATGAAAAAAACTAGAAAAATAAAGGAGTTTGCACCGTAAAGGAATTTTGTAAAATATTTTTAAAGATAGCAAAGAAAATATTGCAGACAACTTTTCTGCAGTCTCTTTTCAGAGCAAATAATAGACATAATGCATGGATGTAATGATTTTGTTTTGTAAACACTTTGATGTTACAAAGTTTTATGAATCTATTTTTAGCCACACCAAATCAAATAAGCAGACCTTTTACGGCACTAATAAACACATCATTTATAACAGGTACAGTACCAGATAATCTTAAAAAGCCGCTATTAAACTTATTTACAAAAAAAAGTACAAAAAGTAATTATGAAAACTACAAACCTCCTTGTATTGATAAAATTTTAGAGACATGTATAAAGTCTAACCTACTAAACTACTTAAAATCACAAGACAAGATACGGGATTCAAAAAACAGTTTTAAACTGAATAAGTTTTTTATTTTACAGAATTTCTGCATTTTTTTTTATTATGTTTTTTATTTTTTTTTCTATACTTTCTTATTGTATTTTTCATCTATTACCCTCCTACATAAGTTTTTTGTTTTGCATTTTTTTTCTAAAATGTATCTTTGTTGGACGACTTATCGTTTTCATTTGTTCCATATCTACTATTATTATCTATTTTTTCTCTTATCTCTATTTTAATATTTTTTCTGATTTTGGTTTCAATTTTTGTATTTGATCTACATCTTTAGGTACTATACAGTCTATTCTTACCGCAACTTTTGTTTTATATACATTTTTTTACCTTTTTTTGTTTTTGTTATTGCCAAAAAAATTTACTTTGATGTTCCATGTTCCTATTTTCCATACTTTATGTTTTTTCTTTTTTTTTCTTTTTAATACTGTTTTAATGTATGTTAACTGTGCTTTCTTTTTTTTAATTAACTTTTAGTCAGTGTAGTTTTTTTTGTTTTTCTAGGTTCCATATATACAGGGTCATTATAAAAGTTTGGGATTATGTAACCATTTAATGTAAGTTTAAGCCTCTTTAGTGCAATAGTAATTTCAAATCAAATTGAAGTTAAACTGTCAAAACAAAGTAAATAGTTTGTTGCACAATTTTAAAAAGACATCATATTTAAAGTGATTATATAATCCCAAACATTTATAAAGAATCTGTACTTTATTCCTTCTATAGTATCTTTAGTATCCTATCTATGTTTTCTTTTTTTTGCAATTTTTGCATTCTTCTTATTTTGCTTTAATTTTTTCTTTCTTTGAATGTTTTGTCATTATTGATGTACACTTGGAATTCTTTTAGACTGTTTTTTTATTCTTTATTCTTTATTCTTTTTTTTTCAATCTATTTCTATTCTTATGTTTATTTTTTTTTTAATTTTTTTTTCTTTTTTTTTTGTTGCTTCTTTGTTTTTTAAAATTTGTTTTTTTATTTTTAAGTTTGTTTTTTATTTCTTTTTTCATTTTATTTATGTTTCTTATTAATTTTTCTATTTTTCACTTGTCTTCCTGCTTTTTATTTTTCTGTTTGTAGTATCTGGTTTTTTCTTCTTTTTGATTTTTTTTTGCTTTTTCTATGTTTGTTTTTCTTCTTTTTAATTTTTTTTGGATTATCTGCTTTTTGATGAAATAGTTTATTGAAGGCACACTGTTTGCTCTTTTTCATGTTTTGTTTGCAGTTCTTTTATTGTTGTTCACTTTACTCGTCTTCCCTTTTTCTAATTTTGGCTGCTATTAGCCAACTTTTTTTGTTCTTGTTTTTTTTTAAATTTTATTTTTTATTTGTTTTTTTTTCTTCTAATCTCTAACTTCTTTTCAACTTCTCACTTTAAACTTTTTGTTTAAAAAGTGCAAAATTCTAATAATAAAACGTTAAAAGTACGGTCAAAAAAATGTTTAAAATAGAAAAATTCTGCCAGAAAATAACAAAAAATTGTTAAAAAACTGAAATCTACCTATAAACTGTTGAAAAGTGTAAAAAACTTCAAAATACAACCAAAAAATGTAAAAAAAATTATAAAATTAGTTTCAAAAATTGCAGAATTTGGCAATGAAATATCAAAATATTGCTAAAAATAGAAAAAATTCAGCAATAAACTGTTAAAAAGTGCTAAATTCTATTTATACAAACTGTTAAAGAGTAATATTCCGTTATAAACATCAAAATAGTATTAAAAAATGCAAATTTTTATTTATAAGATGTCAAAAATAACTAAATCTTGTCAAATTTTCAGACAGAATCAAAATATGCCTAAAAACATATTAAAATATTAAAAAAAAAAAACAAAATTTGGCCATATGTTGTTAAAAACTGTAAAAATATTTATTAAATCTTAAAACTAGCAAAGTGTATCTATAAAATATTACAATATTATTAGAAATAGAAAAGTTTTGCCATAAATGTTGTAAACTGCAAAATTCTATTTATGGAACTTCAAAAGTAGTAAATTCTAGTCATATAATATTTAAATTTAATTAAATAAACAAAATTCTTGTTTTGATATTTTAAGCAATTGTCAAAAAGCACCAAATACCGGTCATAGACTTTTAAAAAGATTAAAAACTTTTATAAATCTTACAAATAGCAGACTCAAACATTGTTAGAAAGCTCAAAATTCTGTTTATAAAAAATTAAAAATAGCAGAATCCGATTATAAAATGTTACAATATTGTCAAAAAAACAAACAAAATGCAACCATAAACTATTGCAAAATTCAAAATAAAATCATAAAATCATAAAATCCCTACAAACTAAATTTGGTTATAAACTGTTGAATGGTCCAAAATTCTGTTTATAAAATGTCAAATGATAAAATCTGGTCGTAATGTAAGAAAAAGATGTCAGAAAACACTCAAATATGGTTAAAAATGCAAAATTCTATTTATAAAAAAGCAAAAATAGTATAATCCGGTCAAAAAATATTAAAATATGTGTGAAAAAACTTATTTAACTCAATAAAATTTGCACCAATGCCAAGCAACCCTACTATGTCGCAAACTAAAAATGATGCAAAACACAATGGCCTTATCTAAAAACTATAAATAGAAAAATTTAGAGTTTGCGGATTGGGCCAACTCAACGAGAATGTAGTGTTCACAAACTCTGCAAAGTTAAAGATATGTATTTACACACCTAAACTTATAACAACCTTTCTTGTTACACAGTTTTTGACCAGCAATGTCACAGCAGTAAGCCTTGACTACAGGCAAAAAAACGGACATAATTGTGGCGTTTTAAACTTGCCGCATAACGCACCACCATTTACTACAGCTTTTAAGCACTTGGTGCAGTATTGCACTAAAAGTATCATAAACCTTTTAGTCAAATGTGATGCCAATACATTTACCATATTGTGTGGAAAAGCAAAAACAAGAATGACATGATTATATTATCAATCTAAAAATACTAAAACGAGTTCTTAAACCTAGGTCAGTCACACCAAAGAAATTGAATTTAAGTCTCCTATCTGGAGAGTTATTTTTTTAGGTAAAACAAAATGTGTTTGAAGAGTAGATATTTTAGTAGGTTACCACTTTAATATTGCGTTTACGTTAAAGAATTCAATAATTTATATTGAAATTTCTGAATTGATGCAAAATTTCCAAATGTAGTCGTTTTAACCTTGGTAATTACCTTAGCAGCAAAAATTGACCGACGTAAAATAAACAAATTATACAAAAAAAAAACATACAAAGACTTTTGCCTACTTAGGTTAGCTCTTGGCTCTGCCGTACTATTGTGGTATGAACTATTCAATGCAATCGCAATACAGTCTTTTAACAAAAAAAAACCTTCAAAAATGCAATCAAACTAGACGTTTTATAAAACGTTTAAAAAGCTACAATACGTTTTCAACAAAAAAACAATTTTTTTGTAAAGATATTGAAGGCTGAAAAAATTCTCTCAATAGACCGCCATCAACAATTTGGTTGCTTAAAACGTACGAATAGAATATATTTAGCCAACCTATCAGAAGCATCTAAAATAATTTTTGAAAAATATTTTTCAGGCCCTCCCACATGGACACAAAAGTGGACTAATACTGCAATCGTAACCTCATTAAGGAAAAGTTAAGCTGCTGCTCATAGTGCTCATTATTTTGTAAAGAATGCGCGTATAACATAGACAATAAAAATCTTCTTGCTATACAAAAACATCAAAATTGAATAGGATGCATTCCTACAAGTAGGCAAGGAAATCTATAAAACATGTATTGATTTTTGTTACATTTATATAACATAAACAGAAGTAAAAGTTGTGTTTATATCAAAACTATGGCTTAGTTACTACACCTAGGCCTAAATTATTTTTTTTAACACTTAAAAGACTGTGCAACAAACCAACTAATTGAATAATTAACGGTGTGATAGCTCAGTTATAGAGCGTTAGCGTAGCACGCTAACAGTCCGGAGTTCGATCCCCAAATATGACTAAAATAATAACTTGCTCTTTATCCACCGGGGTAATTTGGAAGTCACCTAATAAGAAGTTGGTCCTATCAACCCCCTTTAAAGACTTCTGGGGCAATGTAAAAAATAGCTGCAAAACGCAAAATAATAATAAATTTATGAAATAAAATTTGCTAAAACAAAATTTGTTTCAACAGGCCTTTAGGGAAGGTCCACTAAATTGGTTCTACATCTTGTAGTAGATAGAACTGTGACAGTTACTGTAGGAAACACGATGTTCAAAAGGAATGTTGCCAAAGGTTGTCTCTTAGGAGGTATTCAATCATTGCAATTATGAAAAATAGTAGTAAACGGTCTTATTAGACAACTGTAGAAGTTACACCCTCCAATCGTATTCCTGCTGCTCATAAACATACAAAATAACTGACAGATCTTATTAAGTTGAAAAAAAAGCAAACTAAACTAATTATTTGATAACCAACACTTGGGTGGGTGGCCAGGGCATTTAGTATAAAATGTGTGCTAGTGGTTTAAAAAAGAAAAATGAAGTTAAAAAAAAGCAAATTAATTTTTTTGCCTTCCTCTACCAAAATTATCTGTTTTTGCCCTCAAATGCGGGCCAAAACTACGGTTTAGAGATCATCGAGCCTCTAAACTATTTGCGTATTTAATTGGCTGTAAATCACATTTTAACCTTTTAAGGGTCACAACAATATCCGCTTATTTAATAAATCAAATTTTTTGTATATTTATTTATTTTGATCATAAGAATGCTATACATACCTCAAAACATGTTTCTTTTAACCCGTTAAAAAGTTAAAAATTGTAGCCCTGAAGCTACATTGACTTTTGATGATACATTTTGTAGGTACTTTTACAATTACATCAAACATTGGTGATATAATAAATATGCACATGCAAACAAAAAATATCTGCACTTATTTATTTTTATTTATTATGAAAATGATAAAAACAGTTTTTATTTGGTGTAAAACAGCATCTCATATTACATTTCTGACATGCAACAGTTGTAAAACCTTTGGTGCAGTGTCGACATCTTCCTTTTGAAGTGTGAATTGGCCAATGTTCTACTTTATCTTTTCTTGTCACATTGTCTGGTCTGCTTTTTACGTGAGTATTTATTGTTTCTATCGTTTCTTTGGATGGTCGTCCTTTTTGGTTTGTTTTACCCGCGTGTTGAAGCGACTCTGCTAATTCAGCTCAAAATAGTTTTAGTAAAATCGGTTTTTACCATCTTCTAGCTCTGCCTGGACTTCGGTATAATCCTAAAAGAGCATTTGCTTTGTCTACGTCTCCCATGTGTTTGTTATATTGAGTAATAATAGTTGGACAAGGTACATTAACTTTTCTTTTCTCCTCATTACTAAATCTTTTTAAATTTTGCAAAGGTTTGATTCCACAGAAGGTGCTTCCTAATAGAACACATTTGTTATCTCGCCATTTTACGACTATTACTTCCTTGTTTTTGTCTGTTTTATAAACAAATGACCCTCTTGGTCGTTTTGATAAAATTTTATCAGATTCTAGAGGGCAACCGGCTATTCTGTTAGACCTAAATGTGCCCAAACTTAAAATTCCAAAACTATCTTTTAGATAAGACAGTAAAGGCAAACTACTAAAATAGTTATAAAAAAAAATAACAGTTTTTTGCGGATCATGAACTGTTTTACACAATGCAATTACGACTCCTGCACCAACACCTAAATTTTTTTCTGTATCATCAAGTTCATTAGTAGTGCCTGTTAACTCATCAAACGTATATGAACCCTGATAAAGAAGAAAATCAGCAATTATTCCAGATACTCCAGCTCTAACAAAAAGTTTGAAACCCATTTATGTGGTTTCTTTTTTATGTATTGTCTTAGGTTTCCAGCAAAAGTACCTTTGTACGGTATCATAGTTTCGTCTTTAGAGAACTGATTTTCACTATAGAATTTTTGACAATTGGCACAAATTTTTTCAACAAGGGGCCGAACTTTATAAAATCTATTACTTTACGTTAGAGTTATTGTTGAAATGTAGATAACGTCTAATTTTTTTAAAACGCTTAGCAGACATTGCATCAGCTATTTGTGGAATACGTGTTCTTGTGGCCCAATATTCGGAAATAGCAAGTAATTTTATAATTCCCATTGTTAGTAAAACTGATAAAAAACTTGTAAATTCTTTAGTTGATAAGTTCAAAGAAGTACCTGTGCTTTCAGTAGTATATATATATTTGATTGTTCGATAATATCAAACATGACGTCATATGAAAAAAACTTTAAAAAATATTCTAACGGAGATAAAATCTCTTGTTCATCACTTGAAAGAGCATCTGGAAGTGTATGTAAAGGTAAGTCGTCTTCTGTCCAATTGTATACAATTGTGTTTTTTTTCTTCTTTTTCTTTGGTTGTTTTATTGGAACTGCATTCTTCTTGTTGCTTTCATTTTCAGTATCACTGTCTTTGTTATCAGTTTCTTCAGTATGGTTGTTGTTTGAATCACGTACAAGTTCATTTTCCGTTTCTGCTGCTAGTTTATTTCTAAACTTTGAAAGAATTACTTCGTCAGTATCTTTATCTGACGAAGAATAATCCGATACGTCAGATAAATGAGGCATTTTTGATACAATTATTGTTTTTCTAGCTTTGCCGTAAAAGCTATGAGGATTTATTGGCGAAAGGTTATCCATTTCAGTTATTTTCTGTATAACAAAAAAATACCTCTTAGAAGTCAATGTTGCTTGAAATCTAATCATGCAAATAACAAACTAATATTACTACATTGAACAACATTACATAAAATATTATATATGGTAAAAATGTAAGGATATATTACATTATTACTTACCAAAATTTTGTTTTATACAGGAATACACTAGAGTAAACACGTGCAGAGACGAACGGCAGCCATTAAAATCAATTTTTTAGTTTAAACTTTTTTTTGCAGAGATGGAGCTAAGTGTTACACTTATATAAAAACAATGTAGCTTCAAGTCTACGTTGTACCAAATACGTGATAAATGTTTGGTAAAGAGTTATATACCTTTGAAATCAATGTAGCTTACAAGCTACAAGAGATGCTAAAAGGTTCACATAATACCTTAAAATCTATTATTAGTGATAATATTAGTTTAAAAAAAAATTAAAACAATGTTTTTATTTGGGACAATCAAAAAAATATTGCATGTACCTTGTGCTTTGTTCCTTTGTATCTTAAATGCAATTTTTAAATGCAAGCGGGTTATTAAAAAAAAAAAAAATTAATAACCAACGCATTGGTGGGCTCAGTAACGTAGCTATCTGTAAGTAAGAGTATGCAATGCGGAAGAGTCTAAAAGCATACGTGATCTTCTGGCGTTTATTTCAAAACCTGGGCCAGGTTTTATAAACTAAATTTTGAGCTTTTCAAAAGTTTATGATAGACTTTCTTTTTAACATTATTTTCTACTATTTCTCATTTTTAACCATATTTTTCCATTTTTGACATTCTATAAATAAATAAATAAATCTTTCTGACAATATTTTGATATTACTTTTTTTTTTGTTTTTGACATTTTAGAATTTTACGTATTATTATATTTTATTTTAATGTTTTTGATCAGATTTAGCTATTTTTGAGTTTTGCACTTTATAATAAGAAAAGTAAATTTATATGGCACTTTTTAACAGAATATAGGTAGATTTTGCTGCTTTTTGACAATATTTTGATGTGTCAATGCTGTATTTTAATTTTTTTTAACCTTTTTGGGCGGATTTTGTTTTTTTTTTTTAATAATTTAATATTTAAATGACTAAAATTTGATTTTTTTTATATAAAAAAAAATGTACATTTTATGCTCTAAAATTTGAAATGTTCCTTGTGATTTTAAGATTTGAAGTTTTTGATATTTCATCAATTAGAATTTTACATTTTTAACAGTTTCTAGCCAAATTTGATTGTTTTCTAATAATATTTTGATGTTTTAAAGCCGGATTTTATTATTTATAAAAAGAATTTCAAATTTTTTAACTGTTTGTGCCAAACTTTAACTTTTTTAAAAATTCATATTTTTGAGGTTTTATAATTTTTCTACAATTTTTAACAGTTCAAGGCCGAATTTTGGTACTTTCTGACAATATTTTAATATTTGTTTTGTTATTTTTAACATTTTATAAATAAAATTTTACACTTTTAACAGTTTTTGACCGGATTTAATTTATTTTTAAATATTTAACAATTTTATTGAAATAGCAAAAATCGAGCCATACACTGTCAAAAACTATAAAATTGTATTTATAAAAAGTGAAAGTAACTGCAGTCATAATACATTAAAATATTTTTAGATAACATCAAAATTTAGTTTAAAAGTGCAAACTTTTATTCATAATATGTCAAAAATAGCAAAATCCGGCGTTGAAACATTAGAATATTGTTAGAAAGCACCAAATTTTGGATATAAACTTTTAAAAATGTTAAAAAAAAATCACTTTTAGTCGTTTTTGGCCGGATTTTAGTTCTAAAAATATTTTAATACTTTATTGTATAAAATAGCAAAAAATCCGGCCATAAATTGTTAAAAAGTACAAAATTTTATAGTCCAAAATAACTAAGATATTTTTAGATAAAACTAATGGCCGGCTAACAACGGTTTAAGGCAAAACTTGATTTATAAAATGTAAAAATTAACAAAATCCGGTGTTGATACATTAAAATCTTGTCAAAAAGCACAAAAATTTGACTATAAACTATTAAAAACTGTAGAAATATTAAAAAAAATAAAAAATAGCAAAATCTGGCTTTGAAATATCAAAATATTGTTTAAAAAGTATTAAAAACCGTTGAAAAATGTAAAATGTTATTTATAAAATTTTAAAATTTTGCTATAAAATATCAACATATTGTTAAATGAACAAAAAACCCGCCATAAACTGTTGAAAACTGCAAAATTAATTTAATAAAACGCCAAAAATAATAAAAATCTGTCATAAATATTAGCATATTTTTAAAAATAACTAAAATCCTGCTATATACTCATATTTAGTACAAAATTCTATTAAAAAAATTTCAAAAATAGCTAAATTCAATTTTAAAACATCAACATATTATCAAAAAACACTACAATCCGGTTGTACTGTTGAAAAATATAAACTTTTTTTATGAAATCTCAAAAATACAAAATTCTTATATAAAAGTTTTTGTTAGAAATAGCAACATTTTAGCATTAACTGTTAAAAAGTGCAAAATTCTAATTATAAAATGTGAAAATTAGCAAAATCTCTTTATAAAATATATAAAAAAGCAAAATTTGTCTATAATCTGCAAAAAGGTGCAAAATTTTATTTATAGAATTTAAAAAATAACAAAACCAGGTATAAAGTATAAAAATATTGTAAGATAGCATCAAAATTTTGTTATATAAAGTTAAAAAAGACAAAATCTGGTTATAAATTACTATAACATTTTTTAAAAACCTAAAATCTGGCCTAAAACTGTTAAAAAAATATGTTTATAAAATCTTAACGCAATGCCCCCTAATACGAAAAACTTTGAACTGTTTGTGTGTGAAGGAAACTGTAATACAGTTAAATCTTACACCGCTAACACATTAATAAACATAAACTGCTTAATTTTTATGTAAATTGTCTCTTTGACCAGTGAGATGCTAGGCACAATGATGATTGGTGCATACCCTAAAACACAAGTATATGTGTTATGTGTCTCTTACTGGATGAAAAGGCAATTTACATAAAATATTAATTTATTAATTTAAAATCAAGAATATTGTTAGATAGAACTAAAATCCGGCCATAAACTGTCAAAAAGTGCAACATTTTATTCATAAAATGTCAAAAATTGCAAAACCTGGCCATAAAATATATCATTATTGTCAGAAAACACCAAAGTTTGGTCATAAACTTAAAAAATACAAACATTCTATTTGTAAAAAATTAAAAACAGCAGATTACGGTCATAAAATATTTAAAAAAACTTAGCCAAGTACGGTTAAAAACTAACATTTTTGTCTGTAAAATGTTAAAAATAGTAAAAGCCGACTTAGAAATTTTAAACAATTATTAGAAAGTTATATTCCGGCCATAAACTTAAAAAAAATTTTTTTTTTCAAAAAATTTTGGATTGAAATATCAAAAATATGATTAGAAAAAAACACACCAAAACCCGGCATAAACTAATGCAAACAAAGTGCAAAATTTGGCTATGAAATTTTAAACAATTGTTATTCAGCAACAAAATCTGGCCATAAACTTTTAAGAAGTGTTAAAATCTTCAAGAAATCTCAAAAATTTTAAGCGTTTTAAAGTATAACACCAAAGTTTAATTTTATCAAGTTTACGCTGCAATAGCATATCATATTATTTATAGGCATGTACATTTTCAAGTCATCAGCAAATGCTAATTTATAGCACAATCAATCCAAACTTATCTTCCAAAACACTATCCAAGGCACTATTATTCAATGCTCTATACAAAAAAGTTTTTTTTACAGTTTTTACTTTACTTTGTAATTCCATCACTTAATGTGTTTTTTTTTAATATTTAAGATAACTAAATTAGGCTCTAGAGTTAACTAAGACCATTTCAAGAAGAATAGTTTAGTGTTTACCAATGATTTGGACAATTGATCCAAACGTTTGCTTAAGTTTTTACGTTCAATTAAATTTTACTTTTTTAAAAAGACATACCTTTGAAAGAGGTGCAAGTTGCTAATCTTTGAGCAAGCTCACGACCTCTGCAGTTGCTATGCTTAAACAAATGCAACTGCTTTCTGCATAAAATGATTCCTAAAATATGATGCTCCCAATTTCATTTTTGTTGTGTAGTGAGATAGAAAATATATAATTTTCTAGCAAGATAAGTGAATGCATTCGCAAACGTATTATTATAATTATTAATATTAAATTTGAACTGTTATTTCTAAATTATTTTGTAAAAATATTAATTAGAAAAACTCTTGAAATATTACATTTTCATTTTGTAAATATTAATAGGATTAGAAGCACCCGAATAATGATACAATGTTAATTTACCTAATGTATTCACTTGCGGCCGGTGCGTTTGTCCCTTGCCGGCCTTGCACATAGAGTAAACATTATGCCATCCTTTCCACGGTAAAGTCGCAGTAGTCGGGGTAAAATTAGGTCCTGTACCCTCCAGCGGCCATGGGGCCACATATCCCAAGTACTCCAATATACCCACAGCGGATATGAAAGCCCGCACAAACTCGCTGTGAAACAGATGCTTACTTCCTGCGAGAAAATCAGAATATCCAGCATCATCTTTGTACATCACCACTTCAACCTGTGCGAGAATTTTTTTGTTGTAATTATATTATTTCACACAAATATACCGGAAGCCATATCAAACAATAAATGTAACGCCATTGTGACATTGCAGACACCGTTAATAAAATGCCCCATAACGAATCTCTAATAATCCGATTCTTATTAATATTAGCGTTACTTACATCTTGGTAGATTGCCGATGGTCTTTTCCATTCGTATGCTTCAATTGATAATGGGAGGGCGCATACTTGAGGATCCAAGTATTGTGTTGGAGGCTCAGATGCGGCTCCTTTAACCGGCGTCTATAAACAATTATTTTTTGTAAATTTATGTAAAAATGTTGCTTATTAGATAAAATAAATCCGGAATGCTAACATCAATATTAATCCTTTCAGCCCTTTTTTTTATTATGAAGTTGTTGTCAATAACATCATCGATCAAAAAATTTATGTAAATCACAAATGCAATTATGTGCGCACGATTTCTACTTTATATCATCCAC
Organism: Tachinus rufipes; assembly: GCA_963932245.1. Lineage (NCBI taxonomy): Eukaryota > Metazoa > Arthropoda > Insecta > Coleoptera > Staphylinidae > Tachinus > Tachinus rufipes. The sequence goes on from OZ010746.1 coordinate 95,172,657, forward strand.
GGAGACGGCGGCGTAATTAAATTGCGGTTGCTTCCTCATCTCCCCACACAATTCCCTCATTTTCGAAAAAAAGAAGCTATAAACCAATTAATACGACTGGAAAATAATTCAATAAACGGATTGAATTATAGAAATTACGCCCACGCATTAATTTCTTTAAACTAAATTGAATTAGTGTAAAGGGATGAAACTTGAATGTAAAGTTCATATATGTATGAGAGTTTTGGGGATGGTTTTGTACATTAAATATTATGAGCGGCAGATTTAGACATTAGGCGACATATCCCCCCGGTTATAAGTCTAGTCGAGCCAAGTTTTGCTGTACATGCATAATTTAAAAACGTCAGACATTTTTGTTTCGTAATCAGTTTGTAATTTGTTGAATTGAATTGTGCGTCCGCGTCCGATCGACGATAAGGGAAAATGATGAATGACAAGGGAACGGACATTAAAAAGTTTTTAAATTGCATTTTTATTATTTAGACCGCTTTGCACTTTGGGTTAATAGAACTGTCCATTACAATAAAAATAACGTAACATGACAGTGTTGAAATTGTTAAAACATTTAAAGAAGAAATGTTAAATATTGTTGGAGTATTGTTAATATATCCTTGTATTATTTATACATGTTGTTTCAGTGCATTGCTAACAGTGGTAATAATTTTGTTTGTTAATTATAATTCTCAACATTGCGAGAATACAAATTTATTAAATATAAGAACGGCAATCTAAACAGCATAGCGTGTTTTATTCTAATGAGTTTCTTACAAAATGATACAAGTTTGTATCTAGCACCAGCAGTCTAACTTTTTGCAGCATGGACAAAAACCACTTGTTTTTGATCAGCTCTACAGCAATTATATTTAAAGAGTGTCGGAATTATTTTGAAGATTAGATTTTGAAAGGCAATCAAAAACTCGGTGGTTTGTTTCTTTTTTGTGGACAATGGTAAAATTAAATTGCTTCATTTGCAAGTCCTATCAGCTTAGTATGATTTTATAGGTCAGACGGTGGAACAGATTACGCATACAGGCGATGCCAATATTTTCATTTTTCCATTGTATGCGCAATTTTATCTGGTTCCACCGTTTGTTATAGTTTTGCGGCAAGAATTGTTTGCGAAAACCGGTACGGAGATCAGCGCAAGTATGTAAAGTGGTTTTATTAGAGCATTACCACAAAACAACATTGCGTTTTGGCCAACTTTTTAATTTATTGTATAAAACTATTTACGCTTTCTTTGGTTTCTAAAAATGGTATTCTTTTTTTGCAAGTTTGATTATCTAATTGCTTTATCAGAATTGTATTTAGCATAGAAGACTTGGCTTAAAGTCATCCATTAATTGGAATCTTATCAAAGTCTGGATTCTGTCAGTTTATTAGTACAAATCATTTTTGGAAAATTGACTGCCAACGGTGCTGCACCAAAATCTTTTATTATCTTAGTCTTGCTGGACCAGATTTTGGAATTCCCTATACTGATTAGAGACATGGACTAAAGAAAAAAAATATATAATACAAAAAATAATAAACATAAAAAAACTGATTTTTACAATTTAAAACTAAAACTAAAATACCTGAGACACGTCATAAAAGGAGCAAAAAATGGGACTGATATTTCAGAAAAAAATCTATAAAAAGCATTTAGTAAGAAAGAGGAGAATCTCATGGCTAAAGATTTTTCAAGAATTGTTCCAATGCAAATCATTAAATCTGTTCAAAGCAGTAACAAATTAACTTTGGAGATAATAAAATTATTTTTGTAGGTGATTTTAACTGTTCAGAAATAACTCATACACAGAATAGTTTATCTAGCTAAGCGTCTACTAAATCAAATATTTGTTCTTTCTTGGGTCTTAGGCAATATAATTCAATTAAGAATTTTTTAAATAATATTCTGGACTTAGTATACTCTAACATCGAATGTCAAGTATTTAGAGAAACATTTCCTCTAGTTTCTGAAGATATTCACCATCCTGCACTTACTTTTGCTTTACAAAGTTTTCCGGATTTGTCTCCAGTTAATAAGGATGCTGTCAAACTTAACTATAAAAGAAGTAACTACCCGGCACTGTATGCGTATCTGAGTAATATTGAATAGAGTACACTTTTAAATTTTTCTGATGTAAATTTAGCTTTTGTTGAATTTCATAATATATTAAATAGCATAAGTTTATTCCATCTTGCAAAGTTAAACAAAAAAGAAAATATCTACCTTGGTATAATATAGAAATTATAAAACTTATTAAACAAAAAGCTTCAGTCAGACTAAAACTTAAGTTCAACTCTCTGACAATAACAACGGAGTTTAAACGACTTAGAACTTTAATTAAACGTAAAACTAAATCTGCTTACGGTATTTATAAATACTCAATTGAAAATGAAGTTGTCTCTAACCCAAAACAGTTTTGGACATATATCAACTCTAAGAAATCCAACTCATCTAGAGTTCCTTCTACTTTGATTAGTGATAATAAAGTATTTGATAATCCTAAGAACATTGGTAATTGCTTTTTTGAATCTACATTCTCCCGTCTACTAATGTCAACCTTGATAACTGCAGCTATATACATAACTTTACATTTTCTCATGTTTCTGAAGATGCTGTGTTAAAGATTCTTAAAACCCTTTCAAATAAAAATTCTGCTGGCAATGATAATTTACCTGCTTTTTTATTGAAAGATTGCGCTATTTTGTTTTGTCATCCTCTCACAATTTTATTCAGTTTATCCATTACTACCTCTACTTTCCCTAATAATCTGAAAATAACTTCTGTTTGTCCAATACTTAAAACTAATATCAATCTTCACAACATTGATAACTATCGCCCTATTGCAATCTTACCACACATTGCCAAAGTCTTTGAGCGTATCCTCTATAATCAATATAAAACCATGTTAAACCTTATATCTCTACTAATCAACATGGTTTTGTTCCAGGGTGTTCAACTGTCACAAATCTGTGTGTTATTACACACGAAATAGCTAGAACTCTTGACACTTCTGGGCAAATGGACGTTATTTATACAGATATGTTAAAGGCTTTTGAAGAGTTGAACATAATATTCTCTTAGCTAAGCTTAAAGAAGGTTTTTGCAGTTCATCCATTGTACTGATGTCATCTTATCTAAAAAAGCGTGAATCGTATGTCACTTTCAATTACTATAAATCTAATTCTTATTTTCTAACATCTGGTGTTCCACAAGGATTAATATAGGGGCCCATGCTGTTCAATTTATTTATTAATGACCTTTCCACATCACTAGGTTGTCAGCATCTTCTATATGCAGATGATCTTAAAATATATTCAAAAATCAACAGCATCAATGACTGTTTTCAGTTGCAGAACATGTTAAACCAAATTTTCACTTGGTGCATTGCTAATCGATTAGATTTAAACATTAACAAGTGTAAGTTTATGTCATTTACACGCAAAACTAATGCCATAAAGTTTGATTATCTTATAAATAGCCGTTCAGTTGAGTATGTTAGTACTTTTAAAGACCTTGGTGTTCACTTTGATACTAAACTAACGTTTAACTATCACATTGAAAACGTTGTACAGAGTTCTATAAAAGCTTTAGGATTTATTTATTGTAACACCAATAGTTTTCAAAATCTTAGTGCCTTAAAGGCTTTATATAATTTTTTTGTGCGTCCTAAACTGGAATTCACTTCTTTAATTTGGTATCCACAGAACCAACATCAAACACAACAAATTGAAAGTGTGCAACGCAGGTTTTTAAAATATTTATTTTTTAAAATTGAAGGACATTATCCTATCAGAGGCTATGATCACCTCGGTTTACTCAACAAGTTTAATTTTGAATCACTAGAGCTTAGACGTTTTAAGGCAAGTGTTAATTTTGTGTATAAACTCTTTCACAATATTGTCGATTCTCTTGAAATTATACAACTTATTAAATTGCATATACCATCTTTTAACAGTCGACAAAAACCAACCTTTAGTTTACCAACAATACGTACTAGCTATGATCTTAAGTCGCCAATCAATAATGTTTGTAGTAATTTTAATAATATGCCACCCTGCTGTGATATTTTTAATGATAGTATTAAGTATTTAATTGAACAAGTTACTTAATTTTTTTGCAAATGTTAATCTTAGTTTAAATTGTTTAGTTTTTATATGTATTTTTATTATTTTATTTTATTTGTATATGGTACTTTTTTTTGTATGTTGTCTTGTAATTGGGAATTGTTTCCTGTAGGGCAATAAATACCTATTATTATTATTATTATTATTATTATTATTATATAAAAAAAAATTAAACATTAAACATGAGAAGAACCTCGAGGGGGTTGGTTTTTAGTGGGTACACTCCCTTCAGAACAAGAGGAGGAGTCCCACACTCCGTCCATAAATGGATTTTCCACCTCCAAGAGAAAAAGAAAAAAAAAAAAAAAAAAAAAAAAAAAAAAAAAATTATTATTATTATTATTATTATTATTATTATTATTGAAAGATTGCACAATATATTGAGTCAATTCATTTTATTGTACAATCTAACCTAAAAGTATTTATTTTATTTTTTTAACCATTTTTTTTATCTATCTGCGCTTTTTTCTCCTTCTTTCTTAAAGCTATAACTAAAGCAATAGCAATAGCAATATATTGATTAACATTATTAATGATAATATTGATCGCCTAGGGGCAATTATTGTGCAATATATTGACTATAATATTAAACGTCTAAGGGCCGCTTAAAGGTGCTCCTAGAATATCAATATTATTATCAAGAATATTGAACAATCTATTGCACAGTATATGGCTAGAATCACCTACACGTTTCAATATAATTGCACAAACTTTTTATTTGTTACTGACACTTCTGCAGTCAACATGTAGAATAAAATATAACAAGTTGTGTGACCATTGATTTAATTATAGCTTAAAAAAAAAAGGAAAAATAGCGCAGATGAGGGAACAAATAGTTCAAAAAAAGAAATAAATACTTTTAGATCAGATTGTACAATAAAAATCAAACTTTTTCTGATTGACTCAATATATTGTGCAATCTTTTAATATAATCTACAGACGGTTACTATTATTGTCTAGCGACCACTTTACAGGTGGAATGTACAACGGTAGTCAACTAGATTGTAAATTTGGGATAGTTAAAAAACTTTTTAATAATAGTATATTAAGTATCAAGGGCAGGAAAGCATTGTTTGCGGTACGCAAAGTGCGGCTAACGCTTTCTTGCCCGTGGTGCTTACAATAACATGATACAATTTTATAACTATTATAAAAAAATTGTTTGAAACGTCAATTATTAAAGTGTCAATGTATTTTTAAAAGTTAATGTTAAAATTGTCAAATATTGTTATGATGCAATTCTTGCAACACAAATTTAAGAAACTCTTAACAAACTCGCCGGATTTTTTGATACAATATTAGATGCGTTTTCACTACGATTGTTGTCAAAATTGTTTTTTTTTCTTCCTTGTCTATAAAAATAATGTTGAATCAAATTATGCTTCTTACAACCGTTCTTGTTTTTACAGCTGTTTTTAAGATTAACAACGTTTTTTTGCAACCATTCTTTTATTATTAGCTGTAAGTAGCATATACTTTAAATCAAGCGCTGAAAAGTGCAATTTACTTTTTGTGGCGACAGACCATTGTTACCCCATTGTAACTGATAGTAAGCAAAATTTTCCCAAAAACTTGCAGTTTCTCTGTTAGCATCAAGCAAATGATTTGCACATACGGATTTAAAATCTTTTTTTTTTCTTTTAATTTTGACTTACTAAGAATGTTTTGCCATTGTCAATATGATCAAATTAATTATTAGAGCAAATTTTACCTACCGTTACAATCTTAATCAACATTAAGAACCAACGACTGGTTGATAGCTTAACATTATTATCTGTAACAGGATATGTGAAAATTAGTTTTTAAGAATTTGTGTTTTTAAAAACGTTTTTTATACCAAAAAATAACGCAATAAACACAGTTAATAAACTTAGGCCATCTGTCGCCGAGAGTCTTTAGACGCTTTGCACTAGAAACCAAAAAAGGTTTTTAAAGACATTTTGCACATAAGTTAAGCACAACTTTCAAAGAGTTGTTAAGTGGCGCCACTCTATATAGTACCTAAAAAAGGTACGTGCAAACTTTTCAACATAAACTATTCTCAATAAAGACTCACTTTTAAGACTTATAATCAGCTTTCAGTTGTGAAAAAAACAACTTTAAAAACGGCCATTACAACCCCTTTTGGGGGCCAAATAACATAACCCCATTACGTCATTTGGCCTCCAAAAAACAGTGAAGACAAAATTTTTAAAAGGATAAAGTTTACGTATATTGATTGCATCAAATTTAGAAAAAGTCAAGTTTTTAAACAGTTTAAGCAATATAAAATTTTAATTAATTCTGTTAAGTGTTCCAAGAAATTTTACTAATATTGTTATCCAGTTATTCGGCTTTGCAGTCAACATATTACTGGGACAATAAGTAGACAACATATAGTAATATTTAGGTTTTTCTTTAAAAACTAAGCAACGCAGAAAAAAAATATGGTGCCATAAATAACTGATTTACAAAGCAGTTATATATTTTTGTCACATAGAAAAAAGGAAAAAAATTTACTATTACTACAAACCACAAACCCATTATTTTTTCATTTCAGCAAATGTTTTATTTGGCAATTTTGGCACCCCAATTTTATCAGCAAATTCACGGCCAGTATAAGACCCATTTTTGAAGTCAAATCATCTAAATACGAGAAGAATTATTGACCTAGCTATGAAAACAATATTTTATTGCTAAAGTTTTTATATTTATAGCATCATCTTCAAGTTTGGTTTTCATTTATTAAAAGAAAACAGTAGCCCAAAAAATATTTAATAAAAAATGCTGGCATTGTATGTATGTATGTAAGTCAAATATTAGTAAAAGCAGTTCAAATTAGGCAGTAAATCTATTTATAATAAATAACTCAAAATGTAAAAAACACTGCAAACAAACTGACAAAACTTGTAACTGGGTAACTCGGTTTATAATGGCTAACCACTACTTAAGAAGATAGAGACGCGGACAAAATCTCTTAATTAAGTATATACTTAGGTATTCTTAGTAATGCCCAAAATCAGTAGACATGGTATAAAAAAAATTATTTTATATAGGGTTTTCCAATAAGTTTCATTTTGATATTAAAGAAAAAATGGGTATTTTTTAAAAGAAATCAATAAATGTTTATTTCATTGTAAAGAGGAAGGTAAACCATTAACATTTGTATACGATATCAGTCAAATAGCCGCCACTGATACGGTTGCAGTACCACATTCTTTTCATAAAATTTTCCTTGACCAATTCGCACATTTGCGGCTGCATGTCTACGATAACTTAACAAATTCCATCTTTACGGTCTTGAATTGATTGTGGAGCATTGGCATTGACCTTATCTTTTACGTAACCTTAATGAAAAAAGTCTAAAGGTGTTAAATCACAAGAACTCGGTGGCCAATTGTGATCACTTTTTCGAGAAATAACACGGTCAGGAAACTTTTCTTGCAAAATTGCAATTGTTTTGTTGCTTGTGTGGCACCTAGCGCCGTTTTGCTAAAAATAAACTTCGTTCACATCAATATCTTCCAATTCCGGCCATAAAAAATCATTAATCATAGCTCGGTAGCGCTATCCATTCACTGTTACAGTTGGGTTCAATCACACCGCCAGGCCAAAAACTGCACCAAACAGTGACACGATTAAGATGCAAAGACTTTTCAACAGTCATTCTTGGATTTTCTGAGCCCCAAATGCGACAATTTTGCTTATTAACGTAGCCACTGAGGTGAAAATGGGCCTGATCACTGAAGATGATTTTTAGATGAAATTTCGGATCATTTTGATGCATTTGAAGGACTTAATCAGCAAAGATACGGCGTTTATGGTGATCGACCGGCTTGAGTTCTTGTGTTAACTAAACTTTAAAAGCCTTAAGACTTAAGTCTTTTTGCAAAATACGGTGTAATGTTGTTTGTGGAATGTCTTATTCTAAAGATCGACAAGAAATCGACAAACCTGGGTTTTCTTCAACACTACGGGCTACATCAGCAATATTCTCATGTGTTCTTGAGCAATGCACACGGTTTTGATTCTTTACATCACAAGCTTTTCCTAACAGCTCAAATTTTTCTACCAGGTTTACTATTGCCGGCCGAGAAGGTGCTTTGCAATTTGTCACTGAATTTTTTTACCATTTTTGTAGTGAATTTTAATAATTTTTTAGGTACAGAAAAAGGGGACAAAGAAGACTATACTATACTAGTGCAAAAAAAATTAGAAAATGCAAAAAAATACAAAATAAAATTAAGAACATCTTGAAAAAGGCAATCAGGGATAGTAGAAAAAGATGCTGGAAAGAAATGGTAGAATTTATAGACGGCAATCGGACAAAATAATAATACACAAATTGTTCTTTTCAATTTAAAATTTAGATTTTTGTTGCAATCTAAAAGAGAGAAATAACCGGAAAACTCTAAAGATTAATAAATTATGTGTTGGTTATTTTTCAAAATTAAAACTGAATTAAAAGATGAAAATGTTAGATTTGCTTAATTCGGGAGCTCTTCATACTATTTTAGGTTTGTTCTATAAAATGTATAAAAAATGCTTTAATTTATAGCAAAAATTAAGTCAATTTGTTAATAAATTATTCAGAAAATCTACTTGCTTAATTTAAAATAATATAAATTGTGCACTGAATACTGAAGCCAATCAAACTTTGAAAACAATTTTTAATAATATCATAATCTGAATTGATTCTTACAAATAAATAAAAAGTTTTGTAGAATTTGCAATTGAAATGCAATCTGCTGAGTTAACCCAAAACATACAATAATACATAAAATTCTGAAATAAAAATCTAAACGACACACAACAACTAATTGAAAACCATAATGAATAATTTAATTTATGTTGAAATATCTAAATTAATTATATTGTATTAGGAAAAACATAGTTATCTGAAAGTTGACAAGATTCTATGTTGCTTTATCACCTATAGAACAGCATTGGTTTTTAAAAACTAAGTATATTTAGAAAAATAAATAAATCTAAGATTTTTCTTTAAAATGTTTTAGAACAAAGTTAAAAAACATATTTATCTTAAAATATTTTGATAACAGCTAGAAATGTTTATATCTTTGAAACAATCAAGTAGTACGTAGCGTAGCATATTAGTTAAACTAGTTTAAAAATATATCTAACATTACAATATAATTTTATTATAGTTATTTTAAAACTGTAGATTTTAAGTGGACAGATCTAGTTTTTGAAAAATAATATCTTTCCGTTCCTAAACTCTCATGTCTAAAATACTTTATTCCAAATTATTCTAAACGCAAGTGAACTAAATCTAGTTTTTGAAAATTAGTAATCTTAGCTGAATTGAAATATTATGACTATCCAGTAAGATTGCTACAGCATTCAGCGTCACAAGCGGTACAAAGTACACATTAAGCAGTTCTCTAGTAAGTATATTGTTTTTAGAAAAGAACAACATCAAAGCACTCACAAGCAATTTTGCCTTTATATAAAGATTGCTAAAGCTTGGACAGGAATTTAGAGTGGATACTTGAAATTCTTTAAGGATAATCTAAAAAGTACAGTAAGAAAAATAAGCTATTTCAAACTTATTTGGGCGCTGGCATTAGTTTTGACCACAAAAGCCAAATTCAATATAAATATTAAAAAGTTTAAAAATTGTCAAATCATCTAAACATAAAAAGAGTTATTGTTGTTAAGTTTTTGTGACATTTTATAGAGTCATTTTCAAGTTTGGTTTTAATTGCTTAACAATTGTTATTTTTATGTGAGTTTAAAAAAACAGAAATGAGTGATTTGCAACTTAAACACAAAAGCGGTAAAAAACTTTTATTTAAGGAAAGCAGTCCAGCAATATTTACAAAAAAATGCTGACATTGTATGTAAAAAATAAACCGTCCAATTTTTGTGAAAACTTTAAATAAAACAGAAAATCCATTTATAATTGGGTCATTGTGGAAAATTTCTAAAAGCACAAATTGATTAAATCATCAACCAAGTCAAAAACTTTTATTAAATTGTAATTGTGTAACTAGGTCTATAAAGACTCTCTGCCACTTAAGAAGAAAAAAAGGTAGACGGATTTTTTTAATTGAGTATTTATGTTACCAGAAATAAATAAAATTTGGTTTTTTATAGAATATATAAGCATTCTTAATAATACCCACAGTCAGTAAACAAGATATAAAAAGAGATTTGGCTATTGGTTATAGGAGAAAGGACAGGATGTTAAGAAAACTTTTAAAAACATTACTCAACATAACCTTCAACTTTACATTTATCTTTATGGGCAGTGTCAGAAGAAAAATAAATGTTTAAAGAAAGATGTAGTAAAGCCTATAATTCTTTTGAATGTAACTCTTGTTGCTAAGAAAATCTAATAGATTTCTAGTCTAAGTCTGATAAAGAGTTAAAATTTATAATGGTATGCCAAATTTACCACACAAAGTTTGTGGTCTTTAAATGTTTAAAATCAAAGGAAGCGGATGAAGTAGCTTACAACCTTATTGATATACTTACGCTTTTAAAAGCTCCATCAATTTTACATTCAGATAATGGCAAAAAATTTACAAACAATATTGTGATCAATTTGAAATAAGCAACATTGAAGACTGTCCACAAAAAGCTACGTCATTTCCAAAGTGTTGAAAAAATGTTTTCTACATAGATGTTAGATAAAAATAAACTGTACAAGGTTTTTTTTAGCTGTAAGGTCGAGGTAGGTTTTACAACTTTTTCTCTACTTCAAGATGTTTTGTATTTGAAAGCTAGAAAAAGCAGACAAGTTGATTAAACAAGATCATTAAATAGAACATCAACAACAGCTCTCAATTTCTGGCATCTGTTGCGTTTGCTCTAAAGAAGCTTCTGGTGCTTACAAATAGCAAGACTGTGGTCAAAAAATTTAGCAAATTTGTGGACTATTTCTAAAAGACAATAAAAACGTAGAAAGCTATTGTTCTTTGCATGCCTTGTTTAGAAAATAAAAGAACTTTAGAAGGTCAAAGAAAATGAAAAGCCAATTTGGAAAGCCAAGCAAAGAAAATAAAAATTATATTGCACAAACCAATTTCTTTAGCTTCTCTTAAAACCACAGTTTGCGTTCTTATACTTGACTGTGACAACGGATTTAAAAAAAATATTTTAGCGGTAATAACAAATGTGACAGAAGACCAACCCATTTTACCAACCTATCAGAAGAAACTGAAAAAAACTGTATGCAAGGTTAGTTACTAGTTTTAATATCTGTTTAGTTTAGTATTACTAATTCTATGCTATTTTATGTCACAACTCTTAGTATGTCCAAAGGTTTTGCTCAAATTTAAGACGTTCCCGATAAGGTCTAAAGTCTGCTGTTACTAACCAGGAAGTGGCTAAAGTTTTATTAAGTGGTCCTGCAAAACAAAGTGCCAAAATAAAAGTACTTTTGCTTACTTGTTTGTATCATTGCCCAATGATGACCTAGTAAAGGTTTCTAAATATATTTGTGCCTTAGTACATGTAAATGTATTTTATTTATTTTATAGCAAAGCTATTTTAACAAAATTTTAAAAGAAGAATCAATAAAAATAGTTACAAATGAAGAGGTTATTAATAACTAAAGTTTTGTTAAAGCCACCGTCCTACTAGCAAGCAATCTTAAAAAAATAAGACACAAAAAAACTAGATGATTAAACGTTATAAGGACACAGCTATAAAATTTTAAATAAAATGCAAAAAGAACACAAAATTAGTAACACCATAAAATTGAAGAATTCTTAATCCTTAATAAAAAGCCTTAAATACGTACTTTTTTATTGATAGTACTAGGCAAAAATAAATATTAGTGTGTCTTGACTTAAAAACCTGTAACAACATTTAACGCTAGAGAACTGGCGGGTTTAGTCGCCCCGTCCTGTTGTGGTACCACTAGTAGTTTTGTTATGGAAAAATATTAAATATTATCACATCTACGAGAATATCGGTAAACCTTTTTCTTTAAAAAAATATATACACGCACAGCGCCGTTATTAAATTAAAATTGGGTTTTATGGGACAAAACGCCAACCAACTCAGCATCCAAACGATAAGATTTTAGTCATCACTCTTTTTATATGTTGAACTACATACAAGATTCTATGTCTTTATGTTTTTGGTTAAAGATTTGAAGTTTTGAAAAATTAATAAAGAACTAATTAAAAACGTCACTTTTTAAAAATTAATTGCAGAGAAACAACTTATTGCATCAACTTTTTACAAATTTGAGGACTCAGATTGGACTTTCTTCTACAATGTGTAAAATTTTTATTTAATTATATTCAGGCGTTTTCTTGCTGAGTTTGATGCTGCAAACCCTTATAATAGCGCAACTATTCTCCCCCCTTAACTGTTTTGAACTAAAGTCAATAAGTGCCTAAATAGCTGTTGATGATATCGAATCTCCGATAGAAGAATGTGATCAATTTTAAATTTTTGAACAGTTTTTAATTTATTAAAGAGTTGCTTGATTAAATTTTAAAGTGAACACAATTTAACATTATGCATTTAACTTTTTAAAGCCACTATATAATCTGTAGTCTCAGATATCATACAAAAGAAGTGACTTATTGTATCTTTAAATCATATTGTTGTATACGTATTTTAGGTAATAGACGTATCATCACCTTCACTTTCTGTATAGTTCAAAATCAATCAAAGAATGTACTAATCTAATAAAAATTATGATCTAACTACACAAACATTGTAAACATTAAACTATTACTTTAAATTGGGTCATCATTAATTTAAAAAATAGAAAAATATAAAACTGAATATTAATTGTGACGTGTAGAGTTAATAATTGATTAATTAAATATTAATCATTAATAATTTATTATTTCCAACTAACCATAACGTATGATGTTTAAACAAAGCTGATTATTTAAATAATACATTATGCAAAACAGTAATAAAGTTTGCAAAATTGCAAATAATAATTTTCTAATTTGACAAAATGTAAATTTGTTGTTAGGGCATATTCTACAAACTTCCCTTATCTATCTAGTTCTCCCACGCTGTGAAAACATAATACAAAATAGGGGATCATGGTTTCATTCTCCTCCTAAACCCATTTCGCTATTCATAAAAGTTTCCTCTTGTAACATTGACCCTGATCATTTGCATCCCTCCGTCGTGGAACGATATATTTACGTGTTTTCGCGAATAATAATGCTCCCCGCAATTTACATTCAAGATAGTTTCTATTACATAATAAGGCGATGAATATTCAAGAGAAGCGGTGATCGCGAGCACAAGTTTTCCCACCGAATAAACATATCATGCATTGCACGAATGAAATATTCATAATACTACAACGACCACTGTAATCATGTTGTATTTTTGGTACGCATCGTCATGTTAACTATCTGTGAAATTACGATTGACTTTTGTTGCATTTCCTCATTCATTTCCTATATAATTTGCGCTTGTGCGTACAATAGACGTCACGTAACGCGTGTAAAAGATTGTAATCATGATGCAGCGGTCACCAAGCTTAATATTTGTTAATAAAAATGAGTTGACTTTAGTTACCTTGGGTCTTGGCAGATCCCATTTCTCAGCATTCAATGCGGAATCGACCCACTCGGGAAAAATCACACTGGAAGGGTCGGTCCCCTTGGGAACTGGTATTACGCTGGGCAGGACTTCCGACTTGAGTGTGCCATCTGTCCCCTTCGAAGATTTACTCTTTGGCATCGCAAGGCAAATAGTTTTCGCTTAATTTGTCAGCGTAGCTGTCACGCTACTGACGACTGACAAATCAAACTTCTTGCCAACTTAAAAAAGGAATCCATTAATTTAATTTTTTGTGGGTAATCTACGCGTATAGAAGAAAAGTTATGTTTGGGGTTCTCGAAGCGGATGCGAATGTAAATGGCTTAATTTCGTGTTTTTATTGTTGATTCTTTTTATCAAGTGGCATTTATTTTTAAGGCGAAGTGATGAGATACGCATTAGGTGGCTTAAATCAAGGAATTTGCAATTCAATTGCGATAATAACATTTTATGTTATAAAACGTGTGTGAAAACGAACATAAAATATTACAAAAATGATTATTTTGAGAATGTATAAAATGCATAATACTAATTAGCTCCCACCATCAACAAAATCATTTAATGTAATGATGCGGTGCCCCCTATGGTGTTGCAGGATGACGTACAACTTACACACGACTACACCTACATGTCGCAGTAAATTAAGCGGACATGTAAAAGAGCACCTTTTACACCTTGGCATCCAGGAGTAATTAACTTATTGTATAATTGGCTCAGTTCCGTGAGAGAGTACCCGGCTCTTTGTATATGCACAAAATCTAAGCTCATTCATTCTACAACGCAGCAGAAGCAAGCAGCAACGATAATCATAAACGCATCTGACTTGCTAATAGAATTATAAATAGAACAAGAAGTAATTATGCGTAAGAATCGCTAGATAAACAGAGTTGCTCTCCGTCCGTTATGAATACAATTGAGATTTGCCTTATATAATTTTTACTTTGTAGCTGATGTATAACTAACATTATGAAGGTAACTGCAAGATAAACTATGAATTAAATTTAATGTATACGGATTATTTAAATCTGGGTTAACATAACGTTTATTTTTAATTCTAATTCATAGCATTGTTGCTGGCTATGTTAAATATTCTCAGCAGGTATATTGTTACAATATACTAATTTCTACTTCTTTTCCATAATAATGATATAGACACAATCAAAGTTACATTTACGTATGTCAATTAAATTTAAATTGAAAATAAATATTTGTAGATGATTACTACAGTAACAATTTTTAATTAAAATTTTTAGAAAATGTTTTATATTATTAAAGATTTATATTCTTTTAAATTTTTTTTGAAAAAACCAGAAAGTAAAGAAGTTGATGGTTGTAGTGAGATATTTTGCATCCAAATTGTTGCGTATGGGGTCATTTTAAGCATTGGACAACCGCGAAAAAATTGGTTATTTTTTTTTTCTTTTTAATGCCACTGTAATCTAAGTGTAAAACTTTTTATTGCGGGAACTATTTCTATTTTGATTTTTTCTGGATTTGAAAATTTTACACTTTTTATAGGTTAGGTTAGGTTAGGTTAGGTTAGGTTAGGTACTGAGGCTGGAGATTCCGGACGAATGTAGGATGGTGGCCTACGCCGACGATCTGGCAATAGTGGTCAGGGCAAAAGAGGCTGAGAGGCTCCAAGAAGCTGCGAACGTGGCTTTGGCCATCGTGGACAAATGGATGGTCAAAAACGGTTTAGAAGTAGCCCCAGAAAAGACAGAAGCCATGATAGTGAAGGGATCAAGAAGAAAAAACGAGCTGGTTTTCGCTCTCAGAGGACAAGAGGTAAAGCCTAAGAAGACCGTAAAATATCTAGGGGTCTGGCTGGACGCAAATTGGACTTTTGGAAACCACGTGGTGAACACGATTAGAAAAGCCGAGAAGACGGTAACGGCACTCACCAAGATCCTGCCAAACATAAGCGGCCAAAGAACGAGGAGAAGGACGGTTTACCACGCAGTGGTCCAATCCATATTAACGTACGCAGCGCCTGTATGGAAAAGAGCACTTGTAGTAAAGAGGCACATGACAGCGTTGACCTCAACACAAAGAAAGGTCCTGCTGAGGGTCATAAGTGGGTACAGGACTGTTAGCGCAAACGCAGCCTGCGTCATAGCAGCGATCCCACCGATCGAGCTTAAAGTCTTGGAATTGGACGACAGATATAGCGCCAGGAAAACAGGTCGAGAACAAACACACACTATAGAAGAGCAGTGGCAGCAAAAATGGGAGAACACGCAAGAAAATGCACAATGGACAAAGAGGCTCATTACAAATATCGGAATCTGGAGTAGGTGTCCTCACAGAAACTCCGATTATTATTTAACACAATTTTTGTCGGGCCACGGCAGTTTTGGGACGTATACCAAGAGGATTGGAAAATAGGATAGGCAAGAAGCGGAAGTAGCCATAGGACAAAGCCTCAAAGTGGACAATCTGATAACTTTAATGACCGGCTCAAAGAACATGTGGAGCCACATCTATTCCTTCATTAGGGAGACCATGAAGTGCAAAGAAGAAGAAGAAAGGGCAAGGCAGAAAGCCGCAAGTAAATAATTGACAATAGAAAGTCCAGCCGTCTTGGACGATGAAAAACCTTCCCAGGGTATTCCGTCCAACCGGTGTGAAGAAAAGAGGTTTTTTAGTGGGTAAAAGTCCCACACTCCCGGACTCATTGAACCTAGAGCCCGGGGAGCATTAGCGTTTACCTCACCAAAAAAAAAAATGGTTAGGTTAGGTTAGGTTAGGTTAGGTTTGGTTAGGTTAGGTTAGGTTAGGTTAAGTTCCTGGACCCCAGATTTTGGGGTTAGGGGAAGGTAAAACCTCTTCCAGGCGCGTCCCCGGGTGGTGGATAAGGGATTGCACACACGAACTAACACCATTGCACGGTGGTCTTGCTACGGCAATGAGACTACCATTTTCTTCTACTTTTTCCTTCTTTAAACTATCAACCCCCCTTGGTCAACCCTTTGGTCTACTCTTGACCAATTTTCGGCTACCGACGCTATTAGGTATTGAGAGCTAGGTAGCCATAAAAAATTTCTTTTGCTAATAAGTATGAATGGGAACGCGTGAATGGATTATTGAACCCTTGTGTAGTAGGTCACGAACTTAGTAATGCTGCAGAGTGTGTAGCCACCCTATATAGCTGGCTGATAGCTATAAAACGCAAGCTTGCGACAGCTATAAATCGTACGCATGGATAAGTATTTTACAACTGCCTTGGAAAAAATGTAACCGGTCGGGGTGGGGGGGGGGGGGGTTACCTCCGGTAACGGCTCCCAACCCCAACTTGATGACGACTTGCATACTCTAACTGGACACGAACTGATCTCAAACAAAACAAGCCAAGATGATGGAGACTACCAATCCTACTGCAGAGGATTTGGCTTTTGGCAAAAGCGGCAAGATGTCAAAATTGCCGCCCATAACTACAAGCAGCAACCCAAGGCTTGCTTCCTCAATGACGGGTGGGATAGCTGCAAAGGAAGATGACGACAGAGCAAACAAAAACAAGAAATTGATAGGGTAACCTTCAAGCAGGAGCTGCTCAAGGCACATAGCTGGCAAGGGAGCCTGAACAAATCGCCGGCCAGAAGTAAAAACGACCTCGAAATGCAAACGGACACAAGCATCAATGTAGATGACATCGACGACGAAGACGACGCCAAGAGGCAAAAGGCTAAAGAAGAGCTCAGCGACAGTGTAGCCACCAAACAAACAGAAAAGGGAGTAATACCCAAAACCAACATATGCGGCAAACATAACGCAGCCCTAAACTCCACAACCGCAGCCACAGTTAAAATAGTGTGGGCAATAGCCGACCCACAAGGAAAACCTGCGGAAAACGCAGAAGAGAGCACTCCAACAAAGTCAAAAGAAAAAGATACAAAATGGCCAAACGTTTTTAGCCAACTAATGAGGTGCAACTCTACAGGAGCAATCAACAAAAAAAGGAAACTCCAAGCATCATCACCAGGCAACAGGTACGAAACGACAGAGCAAGACAGGATAAGCAATGACCTAATAATAGAACAAATCATTAAGGCAATAGAAGAAATAACAGCACACTCCAAAGAACTAAAGCAGCAAAAACACAAAATGCGAAATTAAAGAAATAGCTGCAAAAATAGACAGGTGTGTACATTTCCTAAGTAGACCACTCGCAAGGAACCTGTTGGGAAAAACCAGAAAGTGACAAACGAAATTGGCATACAAGTCAATATAGAAGCCAACAAAACAAACAAAGATACACAAACTACATCATGGCACACCACCACAAAGCCAATCGAAAACATTGACAACGTTGAAACAATAAAGACTTGGCACAAAATAGAAAAAAAGGAATGGAAAGACGCATCCTTTACGAACACCGAGATAGTAGTGGTCAACTCACTAAACCACAAAGAATGCATGGTAAAAGTAGTGCTAGTTGAACCGGACGACCCAGAAATGAACTTAAGCATCCAGAGGCAATTCAAAGAAAGATACCCGAAGCTAATAAACACCGAAAGCGACTTCGAAGTGATCAAACAAACGACAAAACTTAGATCCAGAGAACCCCAGCAAATAACTCGCAAAGCAATTAAGGTACTACACGACAATACCGACACAAACATTTGGAAACAAATGGTAAACATAAAGGAGAAAACGAGAAACGACAGCATGATAGCTATCTACCACTTCAGCCGCATGACACCCAGACTCCTGCAAAAAATGACAGAATGCATATTCCATAAGACTAAGACAAATGTAAGAATTTATACCACCAAGGAGAAACAAACAAAAACAAGCCAAAACAAGGAAACCAAAGGAAGACGAAAAGAAAAAAGCACATATGCCCTGCTAATAGAAGATCAGCAGGAGAACTACAAAGATACGCTGAGCAAAGTGAAGAACATATTGCAAAACAACTCAGCCTCCAAAGCTATCAAAAGCATCAGAAGCACAAGGGATAGAAAGCTTCTCATCACACAACAGACAAAAATGACAAAACTTTAAAGAAAATTTAAAGCGAGATAAATGACAAGGCACTGCTAACATGGAAAGTTAGACAAGCCGGTAGGCAAGAAAAAACGGAAGTAATAGACGCAGTCACGTAAAAAAAAGAAGTAGAGCTAGCCATTTCCAAAGCAACAGGGTTCGACACCTTCAAGCTAAGCAACCAAAGACCTTCCGCTAAAGACACGCAAGCTGCCACAGTCATAATAGGAAAAACAGGCGGAAATACCCTCATAAAAAAGAAACACCTAACAGTGGGTATAGTAAAATGCACTGTAGAGA
Source organism: Tachinus rufipes (assembly GCA_963932245.1). NCBI lineage: Eukaryota > Metazoa > Arthropoda > Insecta > Coleoptera > Staphylinidae > Tachinus > Tachinus rufipes. Next base: position 95,191,590 of record OZ010746.1, read on the forward strand.
AACGGATCCAAGTGGAGAAGTGCTATAAATGCTGGGGTCTCAACCACAGAACGTTTGAGTGCAACGGCCCGGATCGATCCAGGAACTGTCATAACTGCGGACAAGATGGCTACAATGCCAACCTTCATGCTTCATATGTAACACGGAAGGGCACAATGCGGGAAGCGGAATCTGCTCCCAATTCAAGCAGGCATTAAAAGATGCCCAAAAGAATAAAAAACAAGGAAAGCGGAAAGATAGAGGCAACAACCGAACAACAACAAACAAATGAATAATAACACCAAACTAAGATTCCTACAAATTAACCTAGACTGCGGACACTCGGCGCACGACCTGCTAGACAAAATGTTTGAGGAAAAGAATATAGACAGCGATTGCTTCGTAATGGTAAAAAAACTTACCTATACTAAAACACTGCCAAGGTGTAGGTTTCAAGGAATTCGAAGTATACTTACACCAACTACAAAACCACATGAAAACCAGGCTAAAGGAAACCATCATAGGTAGAGACCTAAACGCAAAGAGTAACGTTTTCGGATCCAAGGTGATGAATGCTAAGGGAAAGATCCTGGAAGACTGGATTGATGCGAACAACCTCATCACCTGGAACAGAGGACAAACACCCACTTTTGTAAATGTCAATGAAACCTCAATCATTGACATCACCATGTCTACAATGAACCTGAACAACAGGCTAAACAAATGGCACGTCACCGATTAGCTGGAAATGATGAGCTGCCATCGCATCATAATATTTAACATCAAAAAAAAAAAAAATGGAAAAAAAACTTGGGAAAAAACACGACTACCAAACACCAGCAATAGGATGGAATACCACTCGCGAAACCCTTAAAAAAATCCACAAGAACTGCGACAACAGAAACGATTACTGCCCGGAAAAAGCGATCAAACAAAAATGCAACCAATTCTTACGCAAAAAGATGCAGCCCAAACGGTGCCACACACCCGTATACTGGTGGATTCTCGAAATTGCGGAATACAGGAAAACATGTATCAAACGAAGCTAAAAAAGCCACCTCAAAGCAAAAACACAAAGCATGAACGGAACTATGCAAGGACCACGAAAACGACGTATGAGGCAAAGGTTACCAGATAATCACCAAAAAACTAAGGATAAAACCGCAGATAACCCTTTCCGCAGAAGAAGTAGACAAACAAATTGACAAGTTATTTCCAAAGCACCCCCAAAGTACGTGGGAAAACACTAGCGTAACAGAAGCCGAAGTACCAAAATACACAACAGATGAGGTCAAAGCCGCTATAAGGAGAATTAAAAACAAGAAAACCTCGGGCCCGGATATAATTCCGCCGGAAGTGATAAAAGCGGTAGCATTCAAAAACCCAGAACATATAAAGGATGTCATAAATACGTGTCTCCTCAAAGGAGAATTCACAAAAAAATTGGAAAATAGCGAAACTAATACTCATTGAAAAACCGAAGAAGGACTAGAACCAATCAAGTACCAACAGACCGATATGCCTACTAGACGCGGGTAAGTTTCTAGAAAGCCTGGTAAAAATCCGCCTGGAGGAAGAACTGGACAAAAACCAAAGCATAAGCTGTAACCAGTTTGGGTTCAGGAAATTACTGTCCACAATAGACGCCCTCAATGCTGGACACTACAAAAAAATCAAAGAAAAGAACTACAAGAATCAGGACTTTGCAGCGATGGTCACGCTGGATATAGAGAACACTTTTAATACGGCGCCGTGGCTAAAAATAATCGAAACGCTGAAAACCGCAAACATCAGCGCGTATCTAATAAACTTTATCTAATCTTACCTGACGGAACGATTTATACAAAAGCCAGTCGGAGGTCTTGTCAAAATTTCATGCGGGGTACCACAGGGCTCCGTGCTGGGACCCACACTCTGAAACGTATATTACGATAAAATCCTGAAGCTGGACACAGATTCCGGAGTTACACTTGTAGCCTACGCCTACGACTTGGTCATTGTAGTTACGGGGAAAACCAAAACGCCACTGGAAGCTTGTGCGCAACTCGCGATGGCAAAAGTAGACTCGTCGATTGAGGACCTAGGCATCAAACTGGCCACAAAAAAACAGAGGTGGTAATCCTTGCCGGCAGAAAGAAACTCACTAACATGCAGTTGGAATTGGAGAACCTACGCATAGACAGCCAACCAGCTCTGAAGTACATGGGCGTCTACATAAGAATGCGAGAATGGTGACGCACATCCGAAACACATGCGCCAAAGCAAATAAAACCTTCATGGCACTGGCAAGAATAATGCCTAACCTAGGAGGCCCTGGAGCAAGGAAAAAAGGATCCTGGCAACAGCCGTCCAAAACAAAATGCTATACGGTGCTGGCGCTCTAATCCCACTGTTTTGACATCAAAAACCTCCTAATACCCAAAAAAACATATTTTCAAAACCGCCCGAATTTGATTAAAAAACTAAACCAAACGGTCTTCTTACAGAATAGTAGTATAATAGAGTAAAACCTGATTGACATAAAAAAACCACTTATGCTCTCACCTGTAAACGGGTACTCTTGTTGCAAAAAAAAACTTATAAAGTCTCCAGAACCAACTAAAACATTTTTGTCTCTACAAGCCCAGTTAGAATACTAAACCTACCAACAGTCTAAAACAGATAAACCAACGCAGCCATCACCTAATTTGGTTGAATAGAAACTACACGAGTCGGCCGGTAAGGCCAATATGGCTAATAATATTACTATCTAAACTAACTAACTGGTAGTATCATACACAAAAGCACTATATGGCATAAGAACCATTTACCGACATCTCAAGGATTTGGCCACAGCTTCACCACACTTAAAAAACATTTTTAGGTTTTTTAGGTGCCCAATCTGATACACCAGAACTGTTTAGTAAAGACTGCCAAAAACAGGTAGATGAAGACCTAAAACCAATTTACAATAAATAAAGCAAGCTTTTCTGTAGAAGTCTTTTTCTTTATCCAATAAGTCGTTCTATCTTTCTTCTTCTTATTTTTTCTACAAACGGAAAAGCGTGAGCTTGACAGTTTAAAGTTCCAGGCACTTACAGTTGATAAAGGTTTACTTGATAGGCTCTTCCGGAAGGACAAATCCAACACTTGTAAAGTCTCAAAAAAAAATATGCGTACTTTGACCTAATTGTGGATCTGAGCTAATAATTATGGTCAAAAAAGCATCGACTCTAGAAACCTGTTGGATAATAGGACGTTTTATCTTTTTTGTTCTCATTCTTTCTACAAACAAAAAAGCATAAGCCTAACAGTTCAAACTTTCAGGCACTTACAGTGGAGTAAGGTTTGGTCGGTAGGCGCTTCCGGAAGGACAAATCCAACACTTGGGGTTTGAAGTTTAAAAAAAAAGTCTACCCAAGTCACCAAAAAAAAAACAAAAAAAGTATGCAGACACTGACCTTATTGTGGATCTGAGCCAACAATTATAGACAAAAAAGCATAAAACCAAGGAACCCGTTGCTATCTTCTTCCGCTACAAAATAGCACTATATCGACGCATTGCTCAAAAGTTAAAAAAAATCTACAGTATCTGCGTAAGACTAAACTAGCACATTTCAAAGCCAATCATACCAACAAACGCCGTACGCAACCGCACAATGCCACTCTTACAACCTCCTCTCCATCGGCAAGCAAACAACGAATTGGTCCTTGCACAAGTAAAAGTAGTGAGCAACTATCATCACTTGCCAAAAATCCCATCACATATTGCGGCGACAGTAGAGCTAGCCAAAACTTTACTTGGAAAACCCTACTTTGGATTGCACAAAACATACTATGTCGTCCACCAGACAAATCCGAGCCCAAGGGAACAAATCGTTAGAAAACTATTTTTCGCTCATCTGCAACCATCCCCGTCTCACAACCAGCAAGCAACTACATATCTTTATGGGTATTTGCAACCGCAGCTTTCTCACAGATTTGCTGTTTGTCTATTCCAAAAGGACGACGCGGCCAAACAAGCTTTTGTGGTTGTTAAGACCCTACTCAATTGCCTCTTGACTCTAGACCGCCTACGTTCTAGTTTGCAGTTTGTTCTGCAAACTGACTCAAGCAAGATGAGCATAGGAGCCATACTGTACCAAGAAAAAAAAGATCAGAAATAAATTATTATTTACGCTATCTTACGGTTTATTCCCACCAAACAACGGTATCAAAGTAACAAACAGATTATTTACGCCATTACGTCGACTAAAAACCGACAATCAAGCGTAGCTATCCTGCACACCAAATCCAAGTTTATGCGGTAGTCCCTGTTTTTTGCCTAATTTACATTTGACATTGAGCATACCCCCGGCGCCAAAAACCGTCTACCGGACGTGATATCTTGAGCGTTCAACAACAAAGGGGCCAGCTGCAAAACCAACGATTTAGATCAACTGAACCTCCAAACGTTATGGCTCAAACTGTTAACCTTACTAGACTATTGATTATCGCGGCAAAACTAAGGCAGCTAACAAGTCGTTGCACTTCAACTTGACGTTGGCCACTTCTTTAAAGCAAGTCTGCAAGTGCAAACTATCTTTGGCGGGTTATGCCAACGATTGATCAAACTTGGAGTAGAAGTTATTGACCAAACGCGGACGGAGCGCTACATCGTTCTTTAGCAAGCTGGAATAAGTTGGCAGTATCACCCGTCATGCAAAAAGAGATGATAAAGCAAAATCACAACGACGACGCTCCCGGACATTCAGGAAGAGACAAAACCTGCGATGACCTGCCGAATAAAAGAATGGTAATCCTATTGGCCCGAAGTTAAGAAAAATGTCAAAATGTACGTTTGGAGGTTAAAGACTGGTGCCATTTAATCCCGATAGCCGTCCTTGGAAACATATTGCAATTGACTACGTTGGTTTTTTGAACACTACTTCTACGGTACATTAGTGTATACAAACCTTCATGGATATGTGCAAACGCTGGGTAAAAGTCTTTGTCATGCAACTTACCAATAGCAAATTAACTATCAACGTCCTGGAAGAGCAGGTTTTCTACTGGATTAAATTTCCAAGCTTATCTTGAGTGACAAACGACCCTCAATGTGTCTGGAAAGCCACCGTAAATTTACATTTCACCTGCAGGTTAAACTTGTTGAAGCTAAAGAATTATTGCGAGGTTTATTAAATAGCCACCCAGGCATTCCTAGGGACAGGTTACTACCCATGGTCAACTTCCAATTCACCACACACTACAAACAAAGATCTAACAAAGATCCACAAAGCCAAAATGGCAAAAAATCTTTGGTTTATCTCTTTGGAATAAAATCCGGATGTACACGTCTACTATCAGGCCTATGATGATATACGCAGGTTTTCTATTTGGGGAACGCATCTTGATAAATTGGAGTCGTTTCAAAGCTTGACTTAGTGGATGTGAAATTCAAAGCAATTTTGGAATTCCTCCATTGCGCAGACACATCAAAGCTTTGGCCAACATGATTTGGTTTAACTTGCCAAACCAGACAAGAAAATATTGCTACATAAACGCCCGGTTTATCAACTGGTTAACATTTCCTAATTAAATACTTCTCTTTTTTCAGCCTTTAGGGCGCATCTTTTCTCTTTTTTGACACTGGTTTTTGTGTTTTACTATCTATCCAACGGAAGGTTTATAAGCCTAGTAATCTCAAACTTTTGGGCAATTCATTGGGGGGATTTTAGTCGGTAAGCACCTTTTTTGTAAGGGTGAATCTTTCTTAAGCCATTACTTCTACGGGACATCACTTTATACTAACCGTCATGGATATGTGCACTTGCTGGATACAAGTTTTTGTCACCCAGCACATCACTGGTAACCATCAAAGTCCTAGAGAAGCAGGTTTTCTACTGGATTGAGTACTCCAAGATTGTCTTAAGTGAGAAGCTCTCATTTTGTCTGGAAAGTCACCGTAAAGTAGAAATTCCTTAAATGACGTATCACCCGCAGACTAATTCCTTGAAAAAACGCCACGCAGAGCTTAAGAATCAATGCGGAGTTTACTAGACAACCACCCTGGCACTCTTTGGGGCGAGTTACTTTCTATAGTCACCTTTGCGGCCACTAACTTCATTCCGAGTGAAGCTTTACTGAAAGCAAATACAACCGCACCCGAAGCTTTGGGACACACCACAAACAAATATCTAGAATAAAGCTAAAGCAAAAAACTAAAGATTACAAAAAGCCCGACAACGACAAACCAACTACCAATGGCAATATCTTAAGCAGCGCAACGACGTCATTGACTACTGGCTTGGCAACTAATCATAGTGCAAAACAGTAAAAAAGAATTAGCGTCCAAACGGATGAGCACGAATCGTCAATCACCTCCGCAAAAAAACACTGCCACTGGTTTAAAAACTATTCACGGTTTTTTTTGTGAAGATTTGATTTGAGGCCAGGTTTATTACCAGACTTCCCCAAATGAACCGGAACAATGCATTCTCCGGACAAAATTCCTAATCGCAACAACGCGCGTAGTGTAATTTTCAGGCTTACCAGAAACTGCCAAGCTGTTGAGAAAAAACTCTAAAGTAAAAAAAAATTATTATGAAATTTTTTTTTAAATGATTCCATTTTGCCAGTTTTCCCAAAATGCGTACCTAGCAGAAACAATTGTCAAATTTTTTTAAACTGTCTGACACTTATTTTAGCCAAAAGTGTTTTACTGTCTAACTATAAACTCAAGACCCCGCAACAAAATGCTGCTGCTACCCAATTATCATTAAGATAAACTGTTTCTGGTCTTAACACAAGTATTATGCTATGGAAGATTTTAATTTCAAATTTAAAAAAATTAAAATATTGACTGTTGACTTGTCGGCCCGATTTGACTTTTGTCTAATTTAATGTAATTAATTAAAAGCTAAAAATCTTGCTTTGAGATCGTATTTTGAAGATTAGAATACATTTATTTAATCAATTAAAATATTTCAATAATTGTGAAAATATTTTATTCTACGTCTAAATTAAATTGTTTTTTTAATAAAATTGAATAGATTTCTAATATGTATTAACAAAACAAGATTGCGTATACGACGTCTGGCATTTTTAACCCTGAGGTCATGGAACACAACTATTGTCATGCAAATAAACGAACACGTTTAAACGCAAACATATCAGTTCATTTCTACAATTCACAGCGACTACCAGAAAAATGCAGTACTACACTTTAGAAGAAATTAAAGAACATAACACCACTGAAAGTATATGGGTAATATTAGACGACAATGTGTATGATTTATCAAAATTCCTATTTGAGCATCCCGGTGGTGAAGAAGTGTTAATGGATCGTGCAGGACGTGACGGAACCGATTGTTTTGACAGTGTCGGCCATACCTTACAAGCTAAAGCAAAAAGAGAGGAATATAAAATAGGAGAAGTTATTGCACATCAAAGAAAAGACGCATCTAAAGCTGGACCATCAACTGATCCAAATGATTATGATTACGCTTCAAAAAAGAAACCAGTAAATATATTCATTGATTATATTGTCCCAGGGGCTGTTATTTTAATATCTTTTTATATATATTTTTTTGTAATGTAAATTAATTAATAAAGTTATTCAGCTGGAAATTTTAGTTTTATTATTATAGCTCTGTAAAGTTGCTCCTAATAAATGTGATTCAATACTTTGCAAAGATTTGTAATTTAATTAAAATTTTCTAGAGGTGGCGCGCCGTAAAATTTAATTAACTGTCTTTAATAGTGTTTGGGTCCAATTTAAATTAAATTTATATTGTTTTGTTTTAATGGTTTGTTAGGAATTGAGAAATGTGTAAAATGTAATGATCAGATATAAAAGAAATAAAAATAAAAATAGCCGCAATTTCTAGTCGATAGTAAGTATTTTTAATTAACTATTTTGAGTAATTATAAAAAAATTCGGTATGGCTTTGTAGATTGTATTGGGAACTATTTTGCAGTGCAGTAGGTAAACTACACTATATTATTAAAATGGATTTTTATTTTTATTTAAATTTTGTTATGTTATCTGCGCTCATAATGTTTCTGAATAATACCATTTACACTAGTAAAACACCCAACTCATTTATCCATTGTTAACTATATAGTTGAGAATTGTGTAAATTTATCGAGAACATGTTCGCAGTATATAATTCCAAAGGCATTGTTCCCGATAGTACTTTTCTAATCAGGAATTCCTCGCCAATGTAAGCGGCTTTTTAATTCCTGCTTAAAATTGATGTCAACATGCATATTATGATAACGGCAATTGCGAAACGTTAACATAAAACACGCACTCGAAAATGTTAACTGTATCAGCTTGTTTGAATGAAATTTTTTAGCAAAATTAAATGAATCTAGAAACGCACCGTGAACATATCATCTGGCTAATGGGAAATTTGCATTTTCATCGTCGCCGCCGCACGGACGGACGCAATGCTGCTTCCCACTTCTCTTTATTTTCTATTCTATCTCTCAGGACGTACGGCATTTGCAAGGTCGCGTGGTCAACGTCCTTATGGCACACCATGGAAATACTCTCGTGCGTTTCTCACAGCTCGTATACAAATACAATCATCACCGCAATCAATCACGTCGTATCGCTGCGGAATTACAAAATAACATCATCCGGAAGTGGGCAAATATTTAATTTAAAATCATGTTCTTTGATCGCAGTGTGGGTAAATTGCATTATTCTCTCTCTTACAATTAAAAAATGCTAATACGATTCTAATCAATCATTTTGGGATTAAAGGTTAAAACTCACACGTAGTTTTGAATAGAATTCATTAGAAATACATAAATATATATTGCAAATTAAAAATAAAATATTTTATAATTTTAAACATAAAAAATAAAGTTTTAAATGTTCATCTTTTTTTGTTACAATAATTATAAAGTTTATTTATAGATATTCTTTAATTATGACATTACAGCCTTGTGAGAGAATGATCTTAAAGCTTTGTTTGGAATGCAATCTGGACTTGGAACCAATTTGAGTTTGAGATGTGCGATAATATCTCACCCTAGACGGACAAACTAAATCAAGAATTGAAGCAGTGTTAGTGTGCAGTAGGCATTGCCTTGCAAAGTGTATTCAAGGTCTCTTTAGCTTATCAGATTACCATCTTGGTTAGAGGACTCAAGAGCGGATTTTCTGCACTGATTTTTGTGCTCCCTGATTATTTTCTTATCCTCACCATTAAACCGGTTTAGCTTGGTTGGGTCACGTGATCTTTGCAGTTTATGTCTGGCTCGATTTTGAACTCGGATAAGCTCTCTAATCTCTCTATCAAAACCCAAAACTAAATTCAATTTTTGGTAAAGTCTTAGTAGACTAGTAATGTCAACGACCACACTGTCAACTATGTTCAAATGTCAGGTAGTTATCTAATGCTTATTTCGAAGATTTAAAAAACAAAGAACAGTCAGTCTTGCAGACCAACTTGACTCTTTTCAAGCTTAGGTTGTTAATATACAAAATAGCAGTTTGAGTAGCAATGTTCTTGAGTAACGCAATGTCGAAAACGTCTCTAGGGTACGCTTGGACATGGTGATAGGTTGTCGTGTTTAGCCCTAGTACAATATATAGTTTTTTTCTTAGACATATTTTAACAGTACTTTGCCATTAGCATTCTTTAGTCTTCTGTGCCAAGCTGGGTATTTTAAGTTAAAGTTTTTTGCAAGAATTGCTGTTCTTAGCTGCAGTTTCAAGCCAAAAACATTTATTGCAATCTTGTTAGCTACCATAATCGTTTATCAAGGGTTGCGGTTCTAAATACGTAAAAATGTTTAGAATGTTGTAAGCTTTACTAGGAGCTAGAGAATTTTGGATAATAACATCAATGTTGTTGCCAAAAAGATGGTAGTTGTTAAAGCTGGCACAGAACTTGGAGTTACATGATTGTTCTGGCCATTGTGTGAGCCAGAAACAATGTTAATGTGCTTTTCTAGTTTTTGGACATCTTGATGGCGTATCCAAACGGCTTTTGTCCTTAGAAAAAACAGTATCCATTTTTCTCTTTGTCTAAGTGGATTTTAATTTTATTAATTCTTATCCTATCCAACCGGAATTTGAACGGTTTCTTTAACATTATTCTGAAAAATAATTAAATCAAGGCAGACCTTGTGCTCTTCCGCGCTACACCACAGAACTATTTTTGTCTACATCAATAGTGCCAAAATCAAACTTACGTCACATAGACACTATTACCGTGTTTAATTAAACCTGGAAGCTTATTTTTGGAATTGTTGCAGCCAATAAGCAGAGCAATATAAACTAATCACATTGCGTCATTCCCTCTCCAACTTTTATATCCACTTAGCTTTTAAGTTTTCTCAGCAGTCAACAGGACTTTAATAGTTTTTTTTTTGTGTGGCTTGGGAGGAGAATCTTTTAAAGACTGAATTGTTGGATTTACCCACAAGAGGCAGGCGCCTACCGACTAAACTCTCCCTCGGTGATATGCCTGGAAGTTCGAAACCTTAAGCTCATAAACCTTCCTTCCGCTGATAGTTGCAAGACAAGACAGTGTCGAAAAAGAAGGGACATATGCGCCTTATAGGCTGAGGGAAGAGGAAAGGAGTTTTAGGATATGTTAATCGATTGATTAACCGGGCGCTTGTGTCGCGAAACTTCCTTATCTGGCTCGGCGAGTCGGGCCAGATCAGGATTGGAATGAACCGCAAGATTGTCAAAATACTTTGCGGCCAAAGCTTCGATATGTCTGCGTAGTGGTGGAATCCCGAGATCGCTTTGAATATTGCAATTTTGGACAAACCATGAAGCTCCAGTGAACCACCGCAAGGTCTTGCCTTGGAACGATTCTAACCTATCTAGATGCGTATTTGCGGCGGTCTCCCAGACGGGGCACGCGTACGTCATCATGGGTCTGATGGTAGACGTGTATAACCGGACTTTATTCCGGAGAAAAAGACCACTGTTCCGCCGCAGCATCGGAACCAGAAAATTTTTAGCTAATCTAGCCTTATTGAGTATATGCACGTGCAACTTGTACGTGAGCCTCTTGTCAAAGGTAATCCTTAGATACTTAGCAGAATCGGACCACGGTATGGGAACGTCGTCAAGACAGACGTTATCATGAGGTGCGTTTCGTCGCCGAGTAAAAAAAACGGCTTTGCTTTTCTCCGGAATGACCTTTACTAGCCAGTCATCTAACCAGCATTCCAGATTGTCGGTGGCTTTTTGTAGCTTAGAGGTGATCACCAGAGGTGACCTTGACGAGTACAAGAGCGCAGTATCGTTTGCGTATTGTGTCATTTTAACCCCGTGCTTTGATCCCGAAGGCATGGCAGCAACGAAAAGATTAAAAAGGACCGGAGAGAGAATGGAGCCTTGAGGGCCCACTGCCGTGCAATTTTGCGTGGTTGAAACGTGTTTTTGAATTCCAACAGCCAAGGTTCTACGGTTTAAATATGAGGTTATCAGCCTTATAAAACATACAGGAAATTTTTGACTGTGAAGTTTGTAGAGAAGACCCTTATGCCAGACTTTGTCAAAGGCTTTTTTCACGTCAAAAAGGACCATCCCTGTGGCCTTTTTCAACCTAAAACCTTCCACAATGAAATCAGTCACCCGATTTAACTGGTGGACCGAAGAATGCTTCCAACGAAAACCAAGCTGATGCGAAGGAAGTAAATTATTCGAATCAACGTGATCCTAAATAACATCTAAGATAGCTTTTTCTATGGCCATGCATAGTAAACTGATATGCCGGTAGTTTTGTGGAAACCGCCGGTCTTTCCCAGGTTTTGGAATGTTTATAACAATTGAGCTTTTCCAAACCGTAGGAAAATGCCCAGTGCGAAGGATCGCGTTAGCAATATTGGTGAAAACCATTATCGCTTTGTGCGAGAACCATTTTAGCGCTCTATTAGGTATTCCGTCAGAGCCTGGAGCAGTCCGGATTTTTTGTCTTTGTATAATTTCTTGTATTCGAAACGGTCTCACGCTTTGCAGCGGCGCGTCGTCGTCACCAGCATTCAGGGCTCTTCCAACCACCCTTTCAATCCTTTCGTCGTGCTCCGTGTCCAAACAATTGTTCGGGGAGCATTGGAGTTCCAGGCTGTCAGCAAATGCTTCGGCCTTACCCTCAAGCAAATATTGTAACCCATTTTTGCCGTAAATAGCTGGAATGGGGACTGGCCTGTTCCTTAAGGACTTGGAAACCCTTCACATTGGATGATTGTCCTCCGTGAAGGATTCCAAGGTATTTTTCCACACAACACAATTCTTTGTGGGACCTTATGGATTTTTTCACCTCACCATGAAGAGAGTTTAATGTCATGCGATCTAAGGGGTCGCGATGCCGCTGCCAAAGGTGTCTGGCGGCATTTTGTCTACGGATTAAATCTTTCACGTCCCAAGATAGTCAGAGAGGATTATCCACGCAAACCTGATGGGTTTAAGAAGCTTTTTCCGAAGCCTGCTGGATTTGGCGCGTAAAAAGTTTGACGGCCGTTCTCACCGGAGTCATGCGTCCGATACTCTCTTCCAGAGATTGTGAGAAGACCCCTCTTATCCGTACGGATGACTTACTTTTCTCCCTCTCCAGGTAACCCCCTTCCGAAGAGCTCTAGCAAGACCGGGAGGTAATATCGTTGACTACTCAGATGGTATAAACCAGGTTGACGTTTTTGAATATAGCCACATCAAGAACGTTCCCTTGGTGCCCTGCGCTATGATAGAAGGTGGGTTCTTCTGGACCCACTACTTGAAACCCTCTTTGTTCTGCAAAGTCGAGCAACGTCCGACCTTTGACGTTTATCTGTATACTATTCCACGCCGGGTATTTACAGTTGAAATCCCCAGCAATGATTGTGGGGAGAGGGTTAGATAAAACCAATTCGAAATCCGCCATTTTGATTCGGTTACTCGGGCTAAGATAGCCAGATGCAATTTTTAATGTCCCTAAGCCGGGCACATTGACCACTATCGCATTTGATTCTAGAGAGACTAGCTCGGGGATGTTGAACTTTAATAGACCGGATTTTAACTGTCTTTAAACTCTATCAGATCCACAGCCGCAGCTGCAAATTTTAGGCAACGGCCCAACTCTGGTGCTGTCAACACAACCGCACCTAGTCATATCCCTAAGATAGTCCGGGAGACCACAAACTTACATTCTGTGCTTGCATTCCTCGCTAGATTTTTAGAACGGCAACTGTCACTTGCTCCGGTACTGCCACTTTCCAAACAAAATTTTGTGTGAGCAAGTCAGCTGCATTCTGTGTGAGTGTGTATGTACTTTTTGGGTAAGTGTTAAACAAACATTGCTTGTCAGGTAAAGGTTTAAGAGGGAGAGATGAGAAACTTTGGTTTTGCTGGACTGGCTTTAATCTTTAAGCAAATTATGCAGCAGGGGCCGGCTGTAGTTTTATTACTCCCAGAGCGTTCTATCGTTAGTCCCTTTGCTTTGTCAGACCTTCTATCTTGCTCTTTTGGTATGCATTCAGGTACTATCTGTATGCAGGTCTTGTTAGGTCTGATTGAGATTGAAGGAATTATGCTTTTTATAAACCCCACCTTGTGCGCCATTTGTTACCGTTCTGCCCTGCATGGTGAAAAGGAAAGGGAAAGAGGAGTCGGTGGTAGAATTTTTTTTTTTAGCGTGTCTGTGTGAATTAATGTTTATCCACTTATCTATCTAAGCTTAATGTAAAAAGTCCTCTAGAAATTGTAAAACATGCTAGATTGCCAAAAAATGCATTTGGTTTTTATTGTCATCCAACGTTCATCTGGTGGAATTTTGCAAAGGTTGAAAACGTCAGCAAGCGTAAGTAGTTGGTCCATTGTCTGCGGAGGTTAGTGCAGTTTGCTTTTGGAGAATGCAAGTCCTTAAGACAGTCTTGTTGGTATGAATAAAGAATAGTATTCATAGTCCGTGAGCGTAGCGGTAGTTGGCATTAAAGAGTTCTTTTGGTAACTTATAATAGTCGGAATACAGATTCTTGATGATGAACGCTTGGACGGGTGGGCAAGAACTAAGTTTAAATTGTGGGCGGGTAGCATTTTTCACTGAAACCCACTCACCTATGTGTTGGTGATTAAAAAATTATAACTTTAACCACTTACAAAAGTTTTTTGATAACATACGCTTGGGTGGGTGGGCTGGAACCGAGTATATAAACGGTTAGCTTCTTTTACTGTAGCCCACCCACCCACCCACCCAAGTGTTGGTAATTAAAAAATTATAACTTTAACCAGTTCTTTTGACAAAAGTTTTTGGTGACAATCGCTTAGGTGGGTAAGCGGGAACCAAGTTTAAATTGTAGGCAGGCAGATTCTCTTATTGTAGCTCACCCACCCACTAAAATTTTGGTGATTAAAAAAATTTACTTCAACCACCTTTTTTTACAAAAGCTTTTTAATGACAAACGCTTGGGTGGGTGAGCGGGAACCAAGTTTTAATTGATGGCAGATAGCTTCTTCTACTGCAACTGTAAACTAACTGACTTGCTTACTAATAATATTTTTAATGCTTATTGACAACTGATTCATTTACCCAATTGTTTGTAAATTAACATTTTTTTTAGTGACATTTGACATTTTGTACTCCAACATAAACTACCCGCTCACAATCATAAACTAAATGATCTAATTGTTTTTGAAAAAAAGAATTGATTTTCATAAACTAAGTAAACCGACTTTATATCAAAAGTCTACTTCAAGCAAACACTTGGTCGGATCTAAATGGATTAAGCTTTGTAGATAAGAATCAGAATGTTGAAAATATTGAGTACAGATTAGACATGGCAACCTTGGTCGACTAAAAAAATCTCAAGTGAGCATAAAAATATTAACATATGAGAGGTAGAGACGCCGAAAATTATAACTCAAAAATGATGCATTGAAATTTGATATAATTTAGTAACAACATACTTCAATACTATTAGTATGAATTGTAAGAAAATAATCAAATTCCATACGACCAATTTGGCATAACTTTATTTTAACTAACTTAGTCTAACTTAAGAAAAACTCTTGAAGGTTAATTTAAAAATCATAAAACAAAAAGGATGCATTGGAATTTGATATAATTTAGTACTAACATACTTTAATATTAATAGTACCAACTGTGCAAAATTAATCAATTTTTATACGTCCAGTTTGACATAACCCTAATTTAATTAACTTAGTCTAACCTAAGAAAATGTCTTGTCGGTAAATTTTAAAAATCATAACTTAAAAATGGTGCATTGGAATTTGATATAAGTTAGTATTAACATACTTCAGTATTATTGGTACCAAGTGTGTAAAATTGATTAAAATCCATACGACCAATTTGCCATAAACTCAATTTTATTGACTTGACCTAACATAAAAAACGTCTTGAAGATTGATTTAAAAAACCATAATTAAAAAATGATGCATTGAAATTTAATATAATTTAGTACCAACGTACTTCAATATCATTAGTACCTACTGTGCAAAATTAATCAATTTTTATACAACCAGTTTGACATAACCTTAATTTAATTATCTTAGTCTAACCTAAGAAAATGTCTTTAAAGTAAGTTTTAAAAATCATAACTCAAAAATGGTGCATTGGAATTTAATATAAGTTAGTACTAACATACTTTAGTATTATTGGTACTAATTGTGTAAAATTGATTAAAATCCATACAACCAATTTGCCATAAACTTAGTTTAATTAAAAAACGTCTTAAAGATTGATTTAAAAAATCATAACTTAAAAATGATGCATTGAAATTTGATATAATTTAGTACCGACATACTTCAATATTAATAGTATCAACTGTGTCAAATTAATCAAAATCCATACGACCAATTTGACATAACCTTAATTAAATTAACTTAGTCGAACCTAAGAAAAGGTTTAAAGGTAAATTTAAAAAATTATTACTCAATAATAATGTATTGAAATTTGATATAATTTAGTAGCAACATACTTTAATATCATTAGTACAAACTGTGCAAAATTAATCAAAATTCATACAACCAATTTGGCATAACCTTAATTTAATTAACTTAATTAACCTAAAAAAAGGTCTTGAAGGTAAATTTAAAAAATTATAACTCAAAAATGATGCATTGAAATTTGATATAATTTAGTACCAACATATTTCAATATCAATAGTACCAACTGTGTCAAATTAATCAAAATCCATACAACCAATGTGCCACAACCTCAGTTTTGTTGACTTGTTCTATCTTAAAAAAAGTCTTGGTAGGTTAATTTAAAAAACCATAACTCAAAATTGATGCATTGGAATTTGATATAATTTGGTAGCAACATACTTTAATACCATTAGTACTAACTGTTCAAAATTAATCAAAATTCATACAACCAATTTGGCATAACTTTAATTTAAATAACTTAATTTAACCTAAGAAAAGGTCTTGAAGGTAAATTTAAAAAAATTATAATTCAAAAATGGCTGCGTTCAGTACAACTCATCAGTTGCCAGCGCTGACCTATTAAGCGCTGAGCCCGTCTGAACGGTATATTTTGCCACTGTTGCCAACCGTGTAAACTTTTATCAACTAGATAAACTTAAAGCTCAAAGTTGTGAATTTATTAAATGATTTAATTAGTTTATGAAGCCGCTACTTAGAGAGATATAATATATTTTCAATAAGTAATGCCATCTAAGGTAAAGGTGTAGAATAAGATTACCCTGAAGTTGGCAACGAAGTACAGCAATTGATTATCTTTATCATTTTTTACTTTTCTCACTCAACTACTACCTATGTTGCTCCTTTTCCCGTTTAAAAACATATATAACTGCTATGTAGTTTGGTTTTGACATGATGAATTTATTTTTTTAAATAAATGCGCGGAACAAGCGAACTTAGATGTATGATGAGTAAAATGACAAGCGCTGCCAGCAAACAATAGTCATCAAGCGCGTTCAGTACGCATGATGAGTCGTCCTGAACGCGGCCAATGATGCATTGAAATTTGATATAATTTAGTACCAACATACTTCAATATCATTAGTACCAACTGTGTCAAATTAATCAAAATCCATACAACCAATGTGCCACAACCTCAGTTTAGTTGACTTGTTCTATCTTAAAAAAAGTCTTGGTGGGTTAATTTAAAAAATCATAACTGAAAATTGATGCATTGGAATTTGATATAATTTGGTAGAAACATACTTTAATACAATTAGTACTAACTGTGTAAAATTTATTAAAATCTATACGCCCAATTTGGTATAACCTCAATTAAATTGACTTAACTTAACTTAAGAAAAAGTCTTGAATATTAATTTAAAAAATTATAATTCAAACTTGATGCATTGGTATTTTATATAATTTAGTATCAACATACATCAATACCATAAGTACCAACTGTATAAAATTAATCAAATATTTATACGGTCAATTTGATATAACACCTTAAATTAATTGATTTGAATTAACCAAAAAAAATATTTTAGAGTGTAACTTAAAAAATCATAACTCAAAAACGGTTTATTGGATTATAGTGCAATTTAATAATAACTTAGCTTAGTTTCAATAGTACCAACAGTGCAAAGTTAATAATAATCCATACGACCATTTTTGTATAACCTCAATTTAATTGACTTAGCTCTAACCTAATTTAAGAAATCAATTATTTTTGTTAAATTAGCTTTTGTTGTAATTAAATTTTAATGTAATTAACAAATTTGTTTTTGTTAACTTTGCTTCAAACTATGACCAATAAGATTTTTTAAAATTTGGTTTAAATTATTTTGTTTTTGGTTTATTTGGTTTGATACAATTTCATTCATTTGTTATTAACAAATTGATTATTACAACCTTCTGTTGTATTTCATTGACAACTTTATCTTTATTCTATTGTGTATAATAGTTACAAAAACATAAAAAGTAGAAGAAACTAAAAAACACGGTATTAGAAGCTACCGCCCACTTAAATTTAATTAATTTATTGTTACAACTTTCTCTAGTGTTTTTCTTGTCAACAAAAACTTGTTCTATTGTATATAATAGTTACAAGAACACAAAAAATAAAAGAAATTAATTTTTCTTTAATGACCAACACTGGAGTCTGTGGGTGGGGCACAGTAATGTAACTACCCGTCCACAATTTAAATATAATGCCCATTTACCCACCCAAGCGTTTGTTATCAAGAAATTCATTGATACAACTTTCTCAAGTGTCTTATTGACTTACAAAAACACAAGAAGTAGAAAAAACAATTTTTTTTTATTACCAACACTCGGGCGGGTATTTTGGACATAGTATTAGATGCTAGTCGCCCCACAATTTAAATATAATTCATTGGAACAACCTTTTCTAGTGTCTTATTAACAACTGAAACTCAGTCTATTGTATATAAAAATTACAAAACACAAGAGAAAAAAGAAACTACATTTTTCCCAATGGCCATTAATTGAATAGGTTGGTGGAATACATTATCAGAAGCCCAAGCGTTTGTTATCAAGAAATCATTGTTACAATCTTTTTAAGTGTCTTATTAACTTACAAAAACACAAGCAATAGAAGAAACTATTTTTTTTTAATTACCAACACTTGGGCAGGTGGTTGGGACACAGTATTAAAAGCTACCTGAGGACAATTTAAATATAATGCTCACCCACCCACCCAAGCGTTTGTTATCAAAAAATTCATTTTTACAATCTTCTCAAGTACCTTATTGACAACTGAAACTTATTCTATTGTATATAATAGTTATAAGAACAAATCAAGTAGAAGGGACTAATTTTCTTTTTAATGACCAACACTTGGGCGGGCGGGTGGGACACTGTATTAAAAGCTACCCGCCTCACAAATTAAACATAATGCTTACCCACCCACCCAAGCATTTATTATTAAGAAATTTATTGTTACATCCTTTTCTTGTGTCTTATTAACATACAAAAACACAAGATGTAGAAGAAACTAAATTTATTTGTTTTTGCAATGTTGACTACGTGCGAGCCTTTTTAGGCTGACAAAAAGTGCCTTGTGCAAAGAATGGCATTTGCAATATTGTTTAGAGCTATTATTGCTTTATGCAAAAACGATTTTAAAGCTTTGTTGGAAATTATATCCAAACCAGGAGCAAAACAAGATTTGAATCTTTAATAAGTTTTCTGATTTGAGAAAGTCTAACGCTGTCTAGTGTAGTAGAAATCTCTGATTTTTCGTAGTGAGATTAAGTTGAGTGTATCCATCTCAGAGTGGTCCAATGATCTTTTTACAAAGATTATAGTTTTTTGCTTTGTGGGTACCATCGGCGGTCCTAGATACAATCTTTCCGTGAGTGGCCATTGTTCTCAAGTATGTTTTGCATTTCTTGTAGTTGGAGTAGTGAGAGCTTGAACACAGAGCGCACTGATTTGTTAAAACAACCTACCGATCGGTGGGGCTCTAAATATATTCTGTAGGCTTGTTTGCGCTACATGTGTAGGCAGTGTGTCTGTGCTTCTGACAAAGCTGACACTAAATGCCGTTTGATTTTTTTTTGTATTTTATTGTGACTTTCAAGATTAGTAGATCAGTCAGGTTTAAAATTTTTGTTGCACGGCAACCATGGAGAACTTGATAAATAGGTTTTCCAGTTGGTGAACAATTATGGGTTTAACGTACCGCTTCTTTAACGCTTTGCCGACGTCTTCCTTAGTGAGGTAGGTTGGCACTTTGAGGATTATTACTTTCAAGCAGCGTTTCTCAAAAGTTACTTTACTGTGAATTTAAGCCAAGTAGATCAGTCAGGTTTAAGATCTCCACGCTCTTGGCTCTCTTGGGGAGTTGCACGGTAACCATGGAGAACTTGATAAATGGGTTTTCTATTTGGTGGACGTTTGTGAGTTTGAAATCCAATTTTTCCAACGTTTTACTTTACCTTGAAGAGGCAACGTTCCTCATAAAAATGACTAAGTGGAGTGCTTGGCTTCCTTTATCTTCATATACGCAATTGTAGTAAAAATAATACGAATACTCTTGTAGGTATTCGTGGTTAACAAATAATTTATATTATTTGTCTTAAAATGCTCGGAGATATTTTTGAAAATTTGTCTTTCCGTTTTAGAACAATTGCCGAGGGCTCAATGTTAAGGAGACGACTGTCGGTGGATTAGCAACTTTGGGTTCATCACCGTTGAGGTTAGGGTTTGAGGAGGCAGGCTTGAACCTTACCTCGGTGATGTTTTTTTTTTAGTCTTAGTACATTTTGGTCTAAAGGGCCAGCAAGATTAGCCGCTGATTACTGTTTGGTCGTAGCTGTTGATGGCGGCTGGGGTTTGGCTGAGAGCCCTTTATTATTAGTTTTGGTTGACTTACCTTCTGCTTTTTTCCTATTCTTCTGGACTAAAGTGTATCATTTGTTGTTCTTTGCTTCAGGAATCTCCAGTTGCTTTATCGGCATCTTAGTGTTCTGTCTGTTGATTTAAAATTACCAGGCCACTAATAATGAATTGCAGTACTCTAACTACCCACCCAATTGTTTAAGGTCAAAAGATTGGTAATTACGCTCATATTTGATGTTTGTCATCCAGAGATTAGTTTAATGTTACAACTTATTCCAATTTCTTGATTAAAACCATGCGGGTATGTGGGCGTACTACACCAATTGATTGATTGACTCAATCTTAAGTAGTTAACGTCAATTATTAATGTCAGAAGTGGTCGCAATTTTAATTTTTTATTAACAAACACTAAGTGGGTGGGCGGTGTACACCAATTTATGGATTGTAGGCAAGTGGTTTTGAATCTTGTTTCTGCCTTCCCGAAGTGTTCATGATCAAGAAGTTGGTTCAATCAAATAATCTACGTCAATTGTGACTAATGTCAAAAGTGAACGCAATTGCAAATTTTTGATCACAAACATGAGGGGGGTAGGCGGGTTTCACCAATTCTTGGACTGTGAGCAAATAATTTTAAATTTAAATTAATGACCAATGTGGGACACAGTATTAAAAGCTAATGCCCATCTACCTGCCCAAGCGTTTGTAGTTTGTTATCAAGAATATTAATGTTACAACCTTTTCTAGTGTCTTATTGATTTACAAAATACAAAAAGTAGAAGAAACTAAATTTTCTTTAATGACCAACACTTGGGCGGGTGGGTGGGACACAGTATTAGAAGCTACTTGCCCCACAATTTAAACATAATGCCCGCCCACCCAACCAAGCGTTTGTTATCAAGAAATTTATTGTTACAACCTTCTCAAGTGTCTTATTGACAACCGAAACTTATTCTATTGTATATAATAGTTACAAAAACACAATAAGTAAAAGAAACAAAGTTTTCTTTAATGACCAAAACTTGGGCAGGTGGGTGGAAAACAATATTAGAAGCTACTTGCCTTACAATTTAACCATAATGCCTATCTAGATTGAGACGTCGACAAAGCATTATAATTTTTAAAGATTTAGAGACTATATTATTTTAAGAACCACCAAGCAAAGATGGACACTGACAACACCAAAATACCTACCAAATAGAATACATTTTTCCAACAAGATAGAAGTTAAACAATACTATTTGCTTTGCCAAAAGACCCTTTATGCAAAGTTATTGCAATGCTTTTGGCCTTACACCACAGTTTGTTCAACTTGAAAAACTTTTCTGCCGCATTCTACAAAATAATACAAACAAATTGAAGCTTTACTTTACAATCTCTTTTAATCCATGACAACGTTGACCAAAGCATTTGCGGAGCAACGCCTGCAACAAATGGCGCCACGGATAAAAATGCAAGATGAGACAGAATTAAAAAAAACAAAGGCAAAAAACCTCCTTTTTACTAGGTCAAGAACTAAACACAACTATAAACTACTGATTTTAGCAAACCATGCGCAATATTTTGGGATTTCTGGACGCATTGCAAGTTACGAGGAAAGTCCCACCTGCTCACCTAGATAACACCAAAATAAAACAAAACAGCTTCACCTGACTGAAGATTTCATTCTAATTGACAATTAGTCTGAAAAAATTGACATATACGACAACAAATTCAAAGATCAAATCAGGCTAAACAACAAGAAAATCTTTTTTGAAACGCAACAAGACATCTCAAAAACAATATAGAAAAGAAAAGCCGTTTTGACAGCTGCCCTATTTTTTATATTCTCCAAGCTACTCACGGCACCTGATGACACAACACTGACTTTTTTCAAAAAAGCTAAGATCTCAACGTCTTTTCCAGTGAATTTATATATGTAAAACTGCCAGCTTGTCCAGATGTTGTAGGAAAAATAGAAAAAGCATTAAGTTTTTAGTTTTTTATTCTGATTACTTTTTTAAACATTTTGGGGCGATAGCTGAGGTGGAAGATAAATCCTTTGTCAGCAAATTTTTTTATGGTTATCATCTTGCAAGTCGGAGTTGTTCTTTGAGTTATGGTGGTGACCTGGGACTTTTAAACTATACTTTAAAAAAACTGCCAAACAAAACCATCATACACTACCCAAGTTGTAGTAATACATATGGTCTAAACAAAATTGCAAAGGTTTATTAGGATACTGTAGCCTAAAATATCCAGATGGATTTAGTATGGCGCAAAGTATATAAAACTTTTTTTTACAAGCACAAGCTAATAGTAATAGTAACATTAAAAAATCAAATTCATGAAAAAATTATCCTATAAACTAAAAAAAAAAAAAAAAAAAAAAAAAACTAGGCTTTATTCGAAATTATTGCATTACAACTGTCTCATTAGATGACATTGCATCTCTTCTTTATATATTTTATAATAGTAATAGTATTTATTTGCTTTATACAATATTCAAAAACATAGTTTAATATAACTAGAAAAGAACTCAAAATAGTATTTTTGTTTCTGACTTTATAGAAAGACGCAATTAAGTTTCAAAATTTAAAATTATTTTTTTTTGTAAACTGCCTAAATAAGTAATTGTTTTTCTACAAAGTAGAATAAGATTAAAACTATTATTTTTAGTTAAATTGAAATAATTCTGTAACACACTATACATGCATTAACATGAAGCTATTTTTCTAAAATCAAATGTAATTTCCGTGTAGTTATTGTATTCAAAACAAAATGAAACAAACAAAATATAAATCTTGATATATTATAACGCGGCGAGAAAATTAAATTAATAATCACTTCACAGCGTTAGATATGATATGCCCGGCTATTCCGAGGCAGTAATTGTGGCAAAACAATTAATCATCACTACTACGCCTACAGGTCTCTTCTTATTATTATGATTATCGGTGTAAACTGCTTCATTTTTCATCAACAACCGCGATGACAACGTGCGGAATTCGTGCTATTGCGATAGCCAACGGTGACTGTTAAAGTCGCATCTGTTTTATAATTTTTTTTCTTGTTTCTGATGATGACTGATGGAGAAATAATTAATTGCGTTTTGAGGAAGTATTGCCACTTGTAATTATTAATGTTTTTTGCTATTTGTTTTGATTTAATAATTAATGGTTAAGAATATTAACTTTTCTAAAAAAATTTAATCCTCCTAAAAGGAAATGCATCCAAAAATGGGTAACTAATAAAAATAACTTGTGGTTCAACACGACCAAATAGAGATACATATCGATAGTTGAGGTTTTTGGTATATTTTATATTAAGATATATAAAAGTAAGACCACAGTTAATACGCTAGATGATAACGGAGAATTCTCTCGGCTTTCATTTTCCACACACATGAAAAATCTGATCACACGATATAACCTAACGGGCGCCCCGATTGCATTTACCTTACTTTTATGAAACCGCATTAAATTATAATTTACTTATTATTTTTCAACATGCTGTAATGTATTACTTACAGCTAATTTCGATTTGATTATTGAACGGCGATTCGGGTCAAAGCGAGGAAAATGATTTAAGTAATAAATTGAATCGTTAAAAAAATAAAATAATATCATTGATGGCCTTGTTGTGCTGACTAATTGGGTCGTCATTTTCCACGGTTAATTGTAGGATTCATACAATGGGACAGTAAAATGAAAATATATGCATAATGGTTTCGATTTTATGGCAACTATTAAATTATATTAACAAATGGAATTAATTGCAAACAAGGCATAAAGTTCAATTGTTATTATTTTAGTTTGTCCTGAAAGTGTATAGAACTGTAACCGAGTTAATGAGTTGTATTTATAATTTCAAATGATGGAAACTAATAAAATCTATTGATATAATATTTATGACAAGATTGTTAGAAGCGTTTAGAAGATAAACTAAGTTCTTAAGTCTGTGCTTGCATACCTCCGCCAGGGCATTATATCTGCACGGTAATTATTGATCGTTTTAAGCGGCCTAAAGGTGCCCCTCTACGATCATTATTATCATCAATAATATTGAACAATTTATTGCACAATATATTGCTAGAACCACCTAAACTTTGCAATATTTGCAACTTTTTGTTAGTTACTGACACTACAGCTGTCAACATGTGGAATAAAATAAAGCAAGTTGTGTGACCATTGCTTTAGTTATAGCTTTAAAAAAGAAAGCGAAATAGGGCGGAGATGGATGAAGGAATGGTTAGAAAAATAAAATGAATACTTTTAGGTTAGATTGTACAATAAAAATCAAAATCTTCTGATTGACTCAATATATTGCGCAATCTTTTATTATGATCTACACACGGTCAATATTATTGTGCAATATATTGACAATAATATTGAACGTCTAGGAGCGGGGAACCTTAAATGTATCTGTGAGCTGTTAGGGAGCCATTCTCTATAAAAACTAATATGTGCGTACTTCGGTAGAAATTCCTGCCCAAACCATAACCGACTCACCACCAAATGAAAATCGCTTATTAATACAAACTGAAACGTATCTTTCTTCGCATCATCTCCGAATTTTTCGACATCCGTATGATCCATTGAAACAAACGAAACATTTTTTTAGCAAGAGGCAATTTTATCTGAATAGTTTTAGTGCTGACGTTTTTTGTTAAAGTTCTTTTAGCTTTTCTGTTATAAGCGAATTTTTATTGTTAGTCCTACAGTGCAAGTGACCTGTTTGAATCCGTAGTTGTAGACTGATTTTATTTTTATTTTTTGGTGGCACGTCGCTAGGTACCGAGTTACGAATCAAATTGCTTTGCGGTTGACTTTTATTTTCTTTTGCTGATTGCTTTCTAGACTTGTTTTGTAAAAAAAAAACAGGTTTTTGCTGATGTCGAGCAATTGGATTGGTTTAAACATGACTTTTAAGTTTGCAAAATTGTTTTGTTTTTCTTTTTACAAAAATTGCAATTTTTAATATTTTGACCCATATTTTGTTACACACATTATCAATATGTATTTTGATCAATTTTCAAAATATTATAAATTTTCAAATATTTTAAACATTACATTTTAATTTTTAAAATTGTTTTTTTTTTACAAAACTGCCATTATAGAAACAATTTTCAAAATTTTGTTTCAAATTTTTTTACACATATTGTCATATTAGTATTTTGATCATTTTTCAGAAATTAATAATTTTTCAAAAATTCCTAACTTGACTTTTGAGTTTTCAAAATTGTTTATTTTTTTCTTTTTACAAAAATTGCAATTATAGCAACCATTTTTATTATTTAGACTGAAATTTTGTAACACATATTGTCAATAAGTATTTTAATCAATTTTCAAAATTTAATAATTTTTCAAAAATTTCAAAATTGATTTTTGAACTTTCAAAATTGTTTTTTTTTTACATAAATTGCAATTATAGTTACAATTTTTAATTTTTTGACTCAAATTTTGTTATACATATTGTCAGTAAGCATTTTGATCAAATATTGAAATAAAATAATTTTCTAAAAATTCCAAACATGACTTGAATTTTCAAAATTGTTTTTTTTTTACAAAAATTGCATTTATTGCAACAATTATTTATATTTTGACTCAAAGTTTGTTACACATTTTGTCAATAAGTGTTTTGATCAATTTTCAAAATATTTTATTAATTTTCCAAAAATTCCAAACATGACTTTTAAATTTTCAAAAGTGTTTTATTTTTTTTTACAAAAAATGCAATTATAGCAACAATTTTTAATATTTTGACTCAAATTGTGTTTCACATATTGTCAATAAGTATTTTGATCAATTTTCAGAATTTGTTAATTTTTCAAAAACAAAAAATTCAAACAAAATTTTTGAATTTTCAAAATTGTTTATTTTATTTTACAAAAACTGCTATTATAGCACGCATCTAAAATATTTTAACTCAAATTTTGTTACACATATTGTTAATAAGTAATTCGATCAACTTTCAAAATTGTTCTATTTTAAATTTTTAGAAAAACTGCAATTTAAGGAACAATTTTTAAAATTTTGATTTAAATTTTGTTACACAAATTGTCAATAAGTTTTTCAATCAATTTTCAAAAATTGGTAATTTTTCAAAAATTTCAAATATGAATTTTAATTTTTCAAAATTGTTGTAAATATTTTTTTAGAAAAATTGCAATTATAACAACAATTTTCAATAAGTTTATTTAATTTTTGTTACACATATTGTTAATAAGTATTTAAATTAATTTTCAAAAATAAGTAATTTTTCAAAATTTTCAAACATGATTTTTGAATTTTTATAATTGTTTAATTTTTTCTATTTAGAAAAATTGCAATTATAGCATCAATTTTTAAATTATTGATTCAAACTTTGTTACATATGTTGTCAATAAGTATTTTCATCAATTTCTAAAATTTAATAGTTTTTCAAAAATTTCAAACATGATTTATAATTTTTCAAAATTATTTTTTTTTCTTTTTATAAAAATTGCTAATTTAATTTTTAACTTTTGTGTGACATATTGTCAATAAGTCCCTTAAATAATTTTTAAAACTTAATAATAAAAAAAAAATCTAAACATTCTTTTTGAATTTTTAAAATTGTTTATTTTTTTCTATTTACAAAAATTACAATTATAAGAACAATGTTCAAAATTTTGACTTAATTTTTTTTACACATATTGTCAATAAGTGTTTTGATCAAATTTGAAAATATTAAATTTTTCAAAAATTTTAAACTTTACTTTAGAATTTTCAAATTTGTTTTTTTTTTAATTTTGCAAAAATTGCAATTATAGCTACAAATTTTAATATTTTGATTCAAATTTTGTTACACATATTATCAATAAGTATTTGATCAATTTTCAAAATTTTATAATTTTCTAAAATTCCAAACATGACTTTTGAATTTTCAAAATTGTTTTATTTTTACAAAAATTGCAATTATAGCAACAATTTTCAAAATTTCAATTCAAATTTTATGTTACATATTGTCAATAAGTCATTTAATTAATTTCCAAAATTTAGTTATTTTTCAAAAATGTTTAACATTGTTTTTTAAAATTTCAAAATTTATTACTTATTTTTTTTTTACAAAAATTGCACTTATATCAACAATTTTTAATATTTTAATTCAAATTTCATGTAACATATTGGCAATAAGTCATTTAATAAATTTCTAAAATTTAGTAGTTTTCCAAAAATGTTTAACAAGGTTTTTTGAATTTTCAAAAATCATGTTTTTTACAAAAATTGCACTTATAGGAGCTATTTTCAAAATTTTAATTAAAATTTTATGTCACATATTGTCAATAAGTCACTTAATTAATTTTCTAAATTAAGTAATTTTCCAAAAATGTCTACTATGTTTTTTGAATTTTTAAAAATGTTTCAATTTTTTTTGTACAAAAATTACAGTTATAGCAACAATTGTTAAAATTTTAATTCAATTTTTGTGTTACATATTGTCAGTGACTTACACTTAATTAATTTCCAAAATTTAATAATTTTCCAAAAATGTTTAACAATGTTTTTTGAATTTTCAAAAATTATTTATTTTTTTGTTTACAAAAATTGCACTCATAGCAACAATTTTTAAAATTTTATTTCAAATTTTTTGTTACATATTGTCAATAAGTCATTAAATCAATTTCCAAAATTTAGTAAATTTGCAAAAATGTTTAACAAGGTTTTTTGAATTTTCAAAAATCATGTTTTTTACAAAAATTGCACTTATAGGAGCTATTTTCAAAATTTTAATTAAAATTTTATGTCACATATTGTCAATAAGTCACTTAATTAATTTTCTAAATTAAGTAATTTTCCAAAAATGTCTACTATGTTTTTTGAATTTTTAAAAATGTTTCAATTTTTTTTGTACAAAAATTACAGTTATAGCAACAATTGTTAAAATTTTAATTCAATTTTTGTGTCACATATTGTCAGTGACTTACACTTAATTAATTTCCAAAATTTAATAATTTTCCAAAAATGTTTAACAATGTTTTTTGAATTTTCAAAAATTATTTATTTTTTTGTTTACAAAAATTGCACTCATAGCAACAATTTTTAAAATTTTATTTCAAATTTTTTGTTACATATTGTCAATAAGTCATTAAATCAATTTCCAAAATTTAGTAAATTTGCAAAAATGTTTAACAAGGTTTTTTGAATTTTCAAAATTTATTCATTTTTTTGTTTACAAAAATTGCACTCACAGCAACAATTTTTAAAATTTTCATTCAAATTTTGTGTTACATATTGTCAGTAAGTCACTTAATTAATTTCCAAAGTTTAATAATTTTCCAAAAATGTTGAACAATGTTTTTTGAATTTTCAAAAATTATTCATTTTTTTGTTTACAAAAATTGCACTCATAGCAACAATTTAAAAAATTTGAATTCTAAGTTTGTGTTACATAATGCCAATAAGTCACTCAATTAATTTCTATTTTTTTTTTAAATTTAAAAATGTTGAAAATGTTTTTTGAATTTTCAAAAACTATTTATTTTTTGTTTACAAAAATTGCTCTTATAGCAACAGTTTTTAAAATTTTAATTCAAATTTTGTGTCACGTATTGTCAGTAAGTCACTTCATTAATTTCCAAAAATTAATAATTTTTCAAAAATGTTAAAAAATGTTTTTTGAATTTTCAAAATTTATTCATTTTTTTATTTACAAAAATTGCACTTATAGCAACAAGTTTCAAAATTTCTATTTAAATTTTGTGTTACATTATGTCAATAAGTCATTTAATTAATTTCTAAAATTTAGTAATTTTCCAAAAATGTTTAACAATGTTTTTTGGATTTTTAAAATTTGTTCATTTTTTTGTTTACAAAAATTGCACTTTTTGCAACAATTTTTAAAACTTTAATTGAAATTTTGTGTTAATTTATTGTCAATAAATCAAATCATTAATTTTTTAAAATAAGTATATTTCCAAAAATGTTTAACATTGTTTTTTGATTTTTTAAATTTTTCAAATTTTTTTGTTTACAAATATTGCACTTTAATCTACAATTTTTAAAATTTTAATAAAAATTATGTATTACATATTGTCATTAAGTCACTTTATTAGTTTTCAAAATTTAGTAATTTTTTAAAAACGTTTAACAATGTTTTTTGAATTTTCAAAAATTTTTCATTTTTTTGTTTACAAAAATTGCTCTTATAGCAACAATTTTTAAAACTTTGTTTCAAATTTTGTGTTCCATGTTCTCAATAAGTCACTTAATTAATTTCCAAAAATTAGTAATTTTTCAAAAATGTTCATAACTGTTTTTTGAATTTTCAAAAAATTTTTCATTATTTTGTTTATAAAAATTGCATTTATAGCAACAATTTTTAAAATTTTAATTCAAATTTTGTGTTAAATATTGCCAATAAGTCTTTAAAATCATTTCCAAAATTTAGTATTTTTCCAAAAATGTTTAAAGTTTTTTTTTAAAATATTCATTTTTTTTTTGTTTGGAAAAATTGCACTTTCAACAACAATTTTCAGAATTTCAATTTAATTTTTGTGTTAAATATTGTCAATAAGTCGCTTAATTAATTTCAAAAATTTAGTATTTTTCCAAAAATGTTACATTGTTTTTTAAATTTTCAAAAATTATGCATTTTTTGTTTACAAAAATTGCACTTATAGCAACAATTTTCAAAATTTTGATTTATATTTTGTGTCACATATTGTCAATAAATTATTTAATTAATTTCTAAAATTCATTAGTTTTCCAAAAATGTTTAACAATGTATTTTAAATTTTCAAAAATTATTTTTTGTTTACAAAAATTGCAGTTATAGCAACAATTTTTAAAATTTTAATTTTAATTTTAGGTTACATATTGTCAATAAGTTACCTAATTATTTTTCAAAATTCAGTAATTTTTCAAAAAATTTTAATAATATTTTTTAAATTTTCAAAACTTTTTCATTTTTTTGTTTACAAAAATTGCACTTATAACCACAATTTTTAAAATTTTGAATCAAATTTTGTTACACATGTTGTCAATAAGTAAGTTGATCAATTTCCAAAATTTTCAAATTTTTCAAATATGTTCAAGCATGTTTTTTGAATTTTCAAAAATGTTTTAATTTTCTTTTTTACAAAAATTACAATTATAGCAACAATTTTCGAAATTTTAATTCAAATTTTGTGTTAAATATTGTCAATAAGTTACTTTATTAATTTTCAAAAATAAGAAATTTTCCAAAAATGTTTAACAATGTTTATTGAATTTTCAAAAATTATTAATTTTTTGTTTACAAAAATTACAGTTATAGCTACAATTTTCAAAATTTTAATTCAAATTTTGTGACACATATTGTCAATAAGTCATTTAATTATTTTTCAAAGTTTAATAATTTTTCGAAAATGTTTAACAATGTCTTTTGAATTTTCAAAAACTATTCATTTTCTTGTTTACAAAAATTGCACTCACAGCAACAATTTTTTAAATTTTAATTTAATTTTTGTGCTAAATATTGTCAGTAAGTTTATTAATTTCCAAAATTTAATAATTTTTCAAAAATGTTTAACAATGTTTTTTGAATTTTCTAAAGTTATTCATTTTTTTGTTTACAAAAATTGCAGTTATAGCAACAAATTTTAAAATTTTAATTTAAACTTTGTGCTACATATTGTCAATATGTCACTTAATTAATTTCCAAAATTTAGTTATTTTCCAAAAATGTTTAACAACGTTTTTTGAATTTTCAAAAATTATTTATTTTTTTGTTTACAAAAATTGCACTCATAGCAACAATTTTTAAAATTTAATTCCAAGTTTATGTTACATAATGCCAATAAGTCACCTTATTAATTTCTAGAATTTTCTAAAATATTAAAAATGTTTAACAATGTTTTTTGAACTTTCAAAAACTATTTATTTTTTGTTTACAAAAATTGCTCTTATAGCAACAGTTTTTAAAATTTTAATTCAAATTTTGTGCCACGTATTGTCAGTAAGTCACTTCATTAATTTCCAAAGTTAAATAATTTTTCAAAAAATTTTTTTTGAATTTGCAAAATTTATTCATTTTTATGTTTACAAAAATTGCATTTATAGCAACAATTTTCAAAATTATTATTTAAATTTTGTGTCAAATATTGTCAATATGTTATTTAATCAATTTCCAAAATTTAGTAATTTTCCAAAAATATTTAACAATGTTTTTTGGATTTTTATAATTTATTCATTTTTTTGTTTACAAAAATTGCACTAATAACAACAATTTTTAAATTTTCTATTTTAATTTTGTGTTTCATATTGTCAATAAGTCACTTAATTAATTTCCACAAATTAATAATTTTTCAAAAATGTTTAACAAAATTTTTTGAATTTTCAAAAATTATTTATTTTTTTGTTTACAAAAATTGCACTAATAACAACAATTTTTAAATTTTTCATTTTAATTTTGTGTTACAAATTGTCAATAAGTCACTTAAATAATTTCCAAAAATTAGTAATTTTTTAAAAATGTTTAACAAAGTTTTTTGAATTTTCAAAAATTATTCATTTTTTTGTTTACAAAAATTGCACTTTTAGCACTAATTTTTAAAATATTGATTCAAATTTTGTGTTACATATTGTCAATATGTCATTTAATCAATTTCCAAAATTTAGTAGTTTTTCAAAAATGATTAACAATATTTTTTGAATTTTCAAAAATTATTAATTTGTTTGTTAGAAAAATTGCACTTTTAGCAACAATTTTCAAAATTTTAATTTAAATTTTGTGTTACATATTGTCAATAAGTCACTTAAATAATTTCCAAAACTTAGTAATTTTTCAATAATGTTTACTATGTTCTTTGAATTATTAAAAATATCTTTAATATTTTTACAAATAGATTCTAAATGATCTGTTTCTTCTCCTCAATCCATTAGATAAACCATCCCTAACAATTTACAACACCACTGTTTATGTTGTATCGCGCAGAAAATATCTTTTTAACAATGGTGGGATGGTGTCTTTGATTTACGGCAACCCATTTAAACAGGTCAGTGCCTAAAATGCTCTTTGCGGTTTAGCAAAAGGAAGTTAGTTAAATTACGCGCATTAATCGCCGTTCATGGCTATGATTTATCAACTATATTTGTGTCCGATGAAGGGTTCACAAAAGGTCCCCGCGACAGGTCAAAAGAGCTGGAATTAATGCCTTCCACTTTACATTCGGAACCCGTCCTGTGCGTGAAGCTCTCTTCTCTACATAATAAAGCAAAGAGAATAATAATATGACATGCTGGGACATAAACGGTTGGAAAACCGCAAGGAAAAATTGGCGAAAAATCTCACATCTCGTGACTGTTAAATAACAGTTCTACTTGTGTACTTGCATGTCAAGTTAAATGATGATGGATTTATACTATGTTGTAATTAATAATATTAAAACAATACATTCACTAATAAATTGGATATATGATTCTACCATAATGGAAGTGCATTAGAACATTTTCATCCTGCGGCATGGCACTTTGTTTTTATAGCCTGTCGTCCATCACATTCCCTTATTTTAATTGAGGCCATTTTCACAAAAACATTCCCCTTGATGGGATTTAATTAATTATTATATATTTTTTCATCAGGCGGCCCTTTTCACTGCCGATAATTGCATTTATCTTCTAGGAATCGCTTCACCGGAGACACTCCCTAAGATATTTTACTATTATATAATTACGATTCTCACTTTGACCTCTACAATAACTGCATTTTCGTTTCACATCTACATATGCAATCATGTATGTGATGCCTTAAATGGTTAAGTTTTTTATGTACAAAAAGCCTTGCCCATGTTAATTATATAGATTGTAATGTATAAGATTGTACAAATTCTAATAGTAATTTTTTTTATTGAATAAATTACAATTTTGTGTTTAATTGGTATTATAAAAAGTTTAGAAATGTTTTAAAAGGTTGAAATGCCACAACAAAGTTTGAAGAATCTAGTTAGAATTGATTATTTTGATTCTTAATTTCTTTATCTAGCTTCATCTTAACATTATTTTTTTTTTGTTAGTTTTTAGTCTAACTCTTGTATTTTTGAAATTAGAATAGTTTTATTATTTATTTTTGAAAATCCGAATAATTTTGGAATTGTTTCCATCAACGTTAAAGTCACAATTTTTTTAAAATTTGTTAACTAAATTTCAACCAAATGTTTTTAAAGCATTGCAAATTAATTGGTTAATGCCAAAATCAATTTTTGAAATTTGAGATTTTTTTAATTTATTTTTAAAAATCTGAATAATTTTGGAATTGTTTCCATCAGCGTTATATTCACAATTTTAAAAATTTGTTAACTAAAATGTAACCAAATTATTTTAAAGCATTGCAAATTATTTGGTTAATGCCAAAATTGAATTTGAAAATTTGAATATTTTTATAATTAATTTTTGAAAATTTGATTAATTTTGAAATTGTTTCCATCAACGTTAAAGTCACAATTATGAAAAGTTGTTAACTAAAATTTAACCAAATAATTTTAATACATTGCAAATTAATTGGCTAATGCCAAAATTAAATTTAAAAATTTAAAAATATTTTTTATTTATTTTTGAAAATCCAAATTATTTTGGATTTGTTTTCACTAACGTTAAAGTCACAATTTTGAAAATTTGTTAACTAAAATTTAACAAAATATTCTTAAAGCATTGTAAATTAATTGGATAAATTAAATTTTGAAATTTGTAAATATTTTTTATTTATTTTTGAAAATTTGAATAATTTTGGAATTGTGGAATTGTTTCCTTCAACGTTAAAGTCACAATTTTTTGAAAATTTGTTAACTAAATTTCAATCAAATGTTTGTAAAGAATTGCAAATTACCTGGTTAATACCAAATTTGAATTTTGAAATTTGAAAAGATTTTTTATTAATTTTTGACCATCCGAATATTTTTGGAATTGTTTTTATCAACGTTAAAATCACAATTTGAAAATTTGTTAACTAAAATTTAACCAAATATTTTTAAAGCATTGCAAGTTAATTGGTTCATGCCAAAATAGATTTTTGAAATTTAAAAATATTTTTTATTAATTTTTGAAAATCATAATAATTTTAAAATTGTTTCCGTCATCGGTAAAGTCACAATTTTAAAAATTTGTTAATTTAAATTTAACCAAATATTTTTAAAGCATTGCAAATTAATTGATTAATGATAAAATTTAATTTTGAAATTTGAAAACATGTTATTTATTTTTGAAAATTTGAATAATTTTGGAATTGTTTTCATCAACGTTAGTCACAATTTTAAAAATAGGTTAACTAAAATTTAAGCAATTATTCTTAAAGCATTGCAAATTAATTGGTCAATGTCAAAATTAAATTTTAAAATTTGAATATTTTTTAAACTTATTTTTGAAAATCCGAATAATTTTGAAATTGCTTCCATCAACGTTAAAGTCACAATTTTAAAAATTTGTTAATTAAAATTTAACTAAATATTCTTAAAGCAAGGCTTATATCAAAATTAAATTTTCAAAATCATTTTTTTTTTATAAATTTTTAAAAACCCGATTAATTTTAAAAATGTTTTCATCAATTTTTTTAAATTAAATGGTTTAAATCATAAAAGTGATTTATTTTTTTAATCACCACGGTATTTCCACATACTATTATCCTGAAGTTTAAATCTAGATAAAAAAGCTTTAAAACAGCCGTAACCATCGTAACTAAAGTCAAAATTACTGTCCTAAAATCAATGAACTGTGTACCCCGGCCACCCACCCAAGTTTTGCTGATCGTATAGTTGGATAACTAACACTTGGGTAGGCGGGCGGGAACTAAAGTCAAGACTATTGTCCCGCAAACATTAATTTGAATGTCCCGCTTACCCACCCAAGTTTGGTAATCAAAAAGTTGCATAACTATCACTTGGGTAAATGGGCAAAAACTAAAATTAAAGCTTCTGTCCCGTATCTAATAAACTTAGTGCCCACCCATCTACCTAAGTGTTAGCCATTAAATAGTTGGATAACTGACACTTGGGTTGGTAGGCGGGAACTACAGTCAAAACTACTATCTCGCCGCATGGTAAACCGTAATTTTTTAGCTTTTTGGCCACTAACGTTTGGCAGGATTTTTGTTAGTGCCGTGACCGTCTTTTCGGTTTTTTTGACCAAGTTTA
The DNA here is from genome assembly GCA_963932245.1 of Tachinus rufipes. Lineage (NCBI taxonomy): Eukaryota > Metazoa > Arthropoda > Insecta > Coleoptera > Staphylinidae > Tachinus > Tachinus rufipes. The sequence continues at coordinate 95,226,893 of OZ010746.1, forward strand.
CCACGTGGTATCCAAATGTCCAATTTGCGTCCAGCCATACTTTCAGGTACTTTACTGTTTTTTTGGGCTTTACTTCCTCTCCTCTAAGCTCACCACTTTGCCTTTCCTTCTTGTTTCTTTTTGGGGGCGACTGTCAGCTTCAGTTTTTGGACATCCAACCGTCTACGGCCGCCTGGGCCACTTTTGCTGCTTTCTGGTGCTTTCTCAGCCCCATTTGCCCTAACCATTACCGCCAGTTCCTTAGAGTATGCTAATATCCTGCATTTCTCCGGAATGACGAGCCTAAGTACAAGGTCGTACAATACGTTCCACAAGGTTGACCCAAGAACCAAACCCTGCGGTACGTCCTGCGTCAGTTTTCTCTTCTTCTCTCTTTGCAATGCGGAGCGTTTTTTTGCTTAAATAGCTGGCCAAAATGTCTAGGAGGTATCTGGACACTAAAATCTCCAGCAAACGACTTATGATATTACTTCACCTGGCCGCATTGATGACGTTTCTGACGTCCAAAAAGATAATAGCCGTCTACACGCTGTTTTGGTCTTTACATAGTTTTTTTGCCTTCATAATGTTGTCCACAGTTGAGTGCTTTTTTCTAAATCCGTATTGGGCGTCCAAAATTGCCTCTTTCTCCTCTAACTCTTCTTTGAGTCTCCTTTTTAGAAGGTGTTCAAAGGTCTTCTTAAGTACACTTAGTAGGCTTATAGTCTAAAATTTTTTGGGTAGGCCAAAATATTTTTTGGAGTTAACACTACTTTTGCTCTTTATTTGTTGGTGGAAAAAACTCTATTGGCCAGGACAATGGTAAACGCTAAACGTAATACTTCGGGAATCTCCTCTCGGATCAGTTTTACAATTTGGCTTTTGATGCCGTTGGGACCTGCAACTTTCTTTGGGCCAAGCTTTGCAATGACCATCTTCTATCTTGTGAACAGAGGAGGGGTGTTTAAATTTTTAAGACTTGGCATGCGTGCCACTGGGTCGCCAACGTCTAGGAAAAACTTTACTATTACCTTTGTTCTTGTGGCATCATCCTTTGGCTTTACACCCAGTTTCTTCAATATGATCTATTACTCTTAACCAAATGGGCCCTACTTCAGATTGTTTATTAGATCGTGCTTCTTCTTTATTTTACTTATCTTTATTGCGTTTTTGTATGCTTTTTGGACTTTGCCACTAGCCTTGACCCTTGTGATGCATGCCTTCCATTCTCCTTCAATAGCGTTGTTCCACTAGTACGGCATGTTTTTGTCTTTTTTATCTCCCAACTTGTAACTGGCCCAGTCCTGTGCCTCCTTTAGAGTTTTGAAATTTTTTTGTTTTTTCTTGAGTTCTTGAAGTACTTTCTTTGCCTTTTCCGCGTTTAAAGCCCACACAGATTCCGCGCTGTCTGTTTATTGTCTGCCTCTGCACGCCATCTTAAAGAAGAAGTACCTCTTCCTCGTCGACCTTCCAAACTGTCAACTTCACATTGCTTGTGGCCAACGTTAACGTTATCAGGTTTAGAGTTTCCATCCGCTGCGACAGGTACCTTTTCCTTTTATCCTTGCTTTCCTGAGCCCCAGGTTGGAGATTTTGCAAGTCACCGGTTAGGATGACTCCCTTTGGAGTCATGATGGAGTCAACTTTTGCCTTGAACGCCTTCTGGGGTATGTTTAGCGAGATGTAAACGTTAATTATTCCCTTAATCTTTGTCACTTGTGTGACCTAAAAAACTGCCACATCACCTTGCAGATCCGTCAGCAGGTTCTTTTTTTGGCCAAGTTCTTGTTTGATTCTCAGAGCAGCACCAAGTCTGCCTCGACTCGCATTGCCTGTGCCTCTGCGGCGTCGTGTGCAACCTTTGTGGTACCGATGTTAATTTGTAAGGCCTTAATCCCCATTTTGGTGTGCCTTGTCATGCTTTCCCTGGATCTGTCTAACATCTTTCCAAAAACCGGACACATCATTGAGTCCGCTTGGTGCTCCTTGTTGCATTCTATGCAATGAGCGAGATTTTGGCACTCTTTTGCCTGACACCTTCTACTCTCTGCTCTAAACATTTTGCCGTTGTGTGCCTAACCTTGAGACAGTTGGTGCACATTAGCACGTGAATTTTTTCTTTGAGTTTTGCTTGGAACCATCTACTTTTAAGCTTTTCAGACAAGACCAGCGCCGTGGCGGCTTTGCCGGCAATGATTAGAGTAACGTTTTGATTGCCATACTTGGTCGGCCTAAGGTTCTTCACTTCGAACCACACGTCAACCTAGTTGAGAAGCTTTTCCTTCTTGATTGCTTTTTTTGCTGCATCTTGCCCTACATCTCCATCAATGTTGCTGACGTGCAAAGTTTTGTTATTGTTGTAGTTTCTGACCTCCAACACTTGGGCGCTCCCAATCTTTTCCTTCTGCAAGACTTTTTTATGTCTTCAGCCTATCCCTTGTTTGTGACAATAATGTAGTCTTTGCTTTCTGTCCTTCTAATTGACCTGATTTTTGCCTTTTCTTGGAGAGGGTTGATCTTCGCCTTCATTTACCTGAGGAGCTATGCGTAAGTTGGGTTTAGCTGCGGTTTTTTTGACATTTTTTTGTTGTTTTTTTTTTAGTATTCTAAAGCTTTTTAGCTCTAAAGTCTTTCTAAAGGCTAGGCTAACTAACTTTCTTAGGGCTACTCAATCATGCCCTTTTAAAGCCGCCACCGTTAGGCGTTTCTTGGAGACGTTGATTTTCTAACAATGGTTATCTTCTCCAGTCGCTTTTCCGGTATCCCTTCCGCCAGCAAATCCGCCAGTTCCGGGTACTTATCACCTGTAATCCTGATCAAGCCTGACTTTTCCGAAATCTCCGGCTCAAAGATAAAGCATAAATCTTTGGTCTCTTTAAAAAGGTATCTTTTGGTCAGCTAGATTGCGTAGGCCTTTTCCGGCCATTTCACTTTAAGCAACTTTTTTTAGCATTTCCGACTTTGTGCTGTCCAAATCTGCCTGCTTTTTGGCTCTTCCCTCCGTATTGCTAGCTGTTTTTAGGCATCTCGGACACTCTTGGTTTTAAATTTTCTTTAACCCTTTTGTTTCTGGGTTTAAAGTTGCTTTTTTGGTTTCCAATATTTTAATTTTTTTAGCCAGTTTGCTAACCTGTGCTCTCATTTTGGTCTCCGCAATAACTTGCTTGGTTCTTTTGTTTCTTAGAAGCTCTAATTTTTTCCGTCAGTTCCTAGACTTGCAATTTCAGTAGCATTTTGGCGTTGGCTACTTTTTTCTTATTCTCATTATTTGCTTTATTTATGCTTTTGTATAGTCTGGACGTTGTGCCGATTGCATTCTTTATATGGACATGTACGTTTTTGTTGACCATGACAAAGTCTCTTGCCGCAGTAAGGCATTTCTCCATTTTTTTTATGTTTTGTTTACTCACTCGTTCTTCTAAAGTTTGAACTGGCTTGGTTTCAGTTTGCTTTCTTTTGGTCTTTTGACTTTGCCTTTTGTTTGCGTGGTATCCGTCCTCTTTTCAGGTACTTCCTTGTCTTGAAAATTTATACTTCTTATTTTAGCTACATAGTCTAAGATCTAAGCATCTTCATGCATTGGTAGTTTAGTCAGTTTTTGTGTATCCAAGTATATTTTTGTAAGTTGATAGATAAGAGCTCCTCCAGAGCAGACTGCTAGAGTAGTAAAGGAATTCCCACTAATAGTACTAAAGGTACCTCTCTGAGGTATATCATTTTTGTCATCTAACGTTTTGAATTTTGTATTTGTTTTTTTTCTTTTGACGGGGTGGTGTTGTTGCGCATCCTAATAGGCGTTTAAAGTGTTAGGTTAGGTTAGGTTAGGTTAAGTGTAAGAAAAAAATAAAAAGCTGTTTTGGTTACTAGGCCCTCAATGCCTAATAGCGTTGGTAACCTGAAAAAAGATTAAAGAAAACCGAAAAATTGTCCAAGAGAGGACAACAGTTCAAAGAAAAAAAAGGTAAATAGCTATTGTGCAATGGTGTTGGTCTGCGTGTGCAATTCAATGAACAAACTTCTTGTCTTTACTACGCATTTTATTAAGAGTTGAGGTTATGAAAAATTGAGCGTATGGATTTTGTTTATTTTTTTACAACTTATACTTATGATAATGGTGTATGTTGGAAATAATTTGCAACAATTTGTAATGTACGGTTTAAAAGATATAAAACTTTAATTAAACTTACAAACTTCATGCTTTTACTAGGCAACTCATTGAGAGAGTCATTGAGAGTTGAGGTTATGAAAAATTGAGCGTATAGATTTTGTTTATTATTTTACAACTTATACTTATAATAATTATGTATGTTGGGAATATTTTGCAACAATTTTTAATGTACGGTTTAAAAGTTATAAAACTTTAATTAAAGTTAAATGCTTCTTGTCTTTACTACGCAACTCATTGAGAGTTGAGGTTAAGTTAAATTGAGCGTATGGATTTTGTTTATTTTTTCACGACTTATACTCATAATAATGATGTATGTTGGCAAAAATTTGCAACAATTTTTAATAAACGGTTTAAAAGTTATAAAACTTTAATTAAACTTACAAGCTTCTTGCCTTTACTACGCAACTCATTAAAAGGTGAGATTATGTGAAATTGAGCGTATGGATTTTGTTTATTTTTTCACGACTTATACTTATAATAATGATGTATGTTGGCAATAATTTTCAACAATTTCTAATGTGCGGTTTAAAAGTTATAAAACTTTAATTTAACTTACAAGCTTCTTGCCTTTACTTTGCCACTCATTAAAACTTGAGCTTATGTAAAATTGAGCGTATAGATTCTGTTTATTTTTTTACAACTTATACTTATGATAATATTGCAAATTAACAATAATTTGCAACGATTTTTAATATACGGTTCAAAAGTTATATAACTTTAATTAAACTTACAAGCTTTTTGCCTATAATACGCAACTCATTAAAAGTTGAGGTTATGTGAAATTGAACGTATGGATTTTGTTTTTTTTTACAACTGATACTTATAATAATGATGTATGTTGGCAATAATTTGCAACAATTTCTAATGTACGGTTTAAAAGTAATAAAACTTTAATTTAACTTACAAGCTTCTTGCTTTTACTACGCAACTCATTGAGAGTTGAGGTTATGTAAAATTGAGCGTATGGATTTTGTTAAGTTTATTACAACTTATACTCATAATAATGATGTATGTTGGCAATAAATTGCAACAATTTCAAATGTACGGTTTAAAAGTTATAAAACTTTAAATAAACTTACAAGCTTCTTGCTTTTAATACGCAACTCATTAAGAGTTTAGGTTATGTAAAATTGAGCGTATGGATTTTGTAGATTTTTTTACAACTTATACTTATAATAATAATGTATGTTGGGAATAATTTGCAACAATTTTTAATGTACGGTTTAAAAGTTATAAAACTTTAATTTAACTTACAAACTTCTTGCCTTTACTACGCAACTCATTGAAAGTTGAGGTTATGTTAAATTGAGCGTATGGATTTTGTTTATTTTTTTACAACTTATACTTATAATAATGATGTATGTTGGGAATAATTTGCAACAATTTTTAATGTACGGTTTAAAAGTTATAAAATTTTAATTAATCTAACCAGCTGCTTGCTTCTACTACGCAACTTATTAAGAGTTGAGGTTATGTAATATTGCGCGTATGGATTTTGTTTATTTTTTTACAACTTCTACTTATAATAATGATGTATGTTGGCAATAAATTGCAACAATTTCTAATGTACGGTTTAAAAGTTATAAGTTTATAATTAAACGTACAAGTTTCCTGTCTTTACTACGCTACTCATTAAGAGTTTAGGTTATGTAAAATTGAGCGTATGAATTTTGTTTAGTTTTTTACAATTTATACTCATGATTATGATGTATGTTAGCAATAAATTGCAACATTTTCTAATGTATTCTTACAAACTTCTTGCTTTTACTACTCAACTCATTAAGAGTTGAAGTTATGTAAAATTGAGCGTATGGATTTTGTTTATCTTTTTTAAATTTAAACTTATGAAAATGATGTAAGTTGGCAATGATTTGCATTAATTTGTTTAAAAGTTATAAGTAGTTTCTTATAAGTGAATTTTTTTAGTCCATCACTATCATTTTTTGTTTTGTTATAATTACTAGTATTTGTCAAAAGCAAAAGACTTAACAAAGCTACAAGAAAAAGAGGCAGTATACTTAGTAGGCACCTGGAGACAGATTCAGAATAAAATAAATTTAATTATAATTGAAGATAAGTTAAGGGATAAAGTAAAAATAGCATATAAGTTAGAATTAAAATAGAAATTAAAAAAATTAAAAGAAAAAAAAAATTGAGTACACAAATGCAAGGAGAGAGAAAAACCTTGGGCAACACAAAAGATAATAACTTAAATAGAAGAAAAAAAAAACTTTAAAACACAAAACACAACAGAAAAAAAAATAATATAAAAGTCTCAATAAAAAAACTTTTACACAATTATCCAAAAATGTACACTTTGGCCTTCTCACCCCAATTGTAGTCAGCCCTTATTTAAGTGACCAGGAGCTTTGACCAGTTAAGGAATTTGTTCAGAAAATTTATAAAAACTGTATTTATATTTATAAAATATAAATCTGTGTTGCTTTCAGAATTTAGTAAAAAATCTATTTTAAAGTTATGAGTTTTAAATATTTTTAAAATTTATAATTAATTCTAGAACTTTTAATTCTTTTCCTAGTAATTAATCAATATTTTAGCTATAATGGTTACCAGAAGCAATAACGTTTTATGCATTACACTTATAAAACATAGATAATATCACAAATTAATCGAATAATAGACTTGAGATTTTCTTTTGAAAATTATATGTGTTCGAATCCAGGTTATAGACCAATTATTATATTTCTTGCGGGAGTATAATATCCAATAAATTTATTACCACGATTATATTCGCCATACCTTTTCCTGCATTCTACACGCGTATAAATTTTAATATTATCACTGCAATAAATTCATATTTTATTGCATCTTGCGTGACGCAAATATGAAATCAAATCAAAATTCTTTTAATAATGCAATTATAGTAAAAATTATATTTTTTTAAGCTGTGATTGTTCAGAGGCGCGACGCGATGCACCCAGGTGTGTAATCAAATGATCATTACTGCTAGCCAAAGTCATTCACATATTGTCCGCTAATGATACTCGCTGCGTCGGTCTGTCCGACTAACAGTAACGAAACACTTGTACACGAAAAGGCTGATCTCTTCTTCAGCCGGAAGTTTACCGTACATTGTCACAGACTGTGCATACATTTCTTCTTCCTGATTATATTCAGAGAGAGGATATCTTACACACTAGAGTGATTCTTGTGTCGTGCAGCAACTCACTCTACAAACACATTACTCCCTCCAATACACCTTTTCTAAAAATGTCTAAATTAAACAATAAGAACGTCTTTATTCCATGAAATATTTACATTTATCTGTACGTGCAATCACTAAACAAGAAAAAATAAAATATTATGCGGTAATTATGAAAGAACCAGCACATAAAAGTAGACATTTCAAATGCAAAATGACTTTAAAACACAATGAGAAGAACTCTATAGGGACCAAAAATGCTCTGTATTATTATCTATGGGAATGGGTCAAAGGTTTGCAGCATTTAACCTCCATTTAAACTAAAGAAATATTACTCTAAAACCTGTAAAACAAAATTTATAGATCAAAAATGTTTAAGATTGTAATGAATTACGCGGCACAATTAACCATCGACGCAACGTCTTTGTTCTATAACGTGTGTGTAATTAGATCGGATCCTACTTGCATACAATTACCATCCAATCTACGTACGCCTCGTCTGTTTATTTAATAAATAATAAAATGTAAGCATGTGAACTTTAAATGGGCGGTTTATGACTTGCATTAAATCATTAATTAAATTTATCGCAAATAAGCGATGTGTGTCGACGTAATTGATGTGTTAAAGTGCCGCTCATCGAATAAACAATCGATCGGGGATTGTTTAATTATTATTGCGCTCTCGATTGTTTTGTTATTAAAAAGGAAATGTTAATTGAGCAAATATTAATTATGAGTAAGTAGTGAAATGGAACATTGGCATACATTTGTTATTTATTATTAGTTTGCATACATTTAACACTTTAGAAAATCATCAACATAATTTTGATTACACATTATTTGCGCATGGATGAGAACTATATCATTCAAAATTTATTGATGTGGAGAGTGAACTATAATAAATACTGCAGGAACAAAGATGGTATTATGGCAGATTTATGTAATCTACTGTTCAATAAATTAGGTTGCATTTCTTGTATACATAAGTACTTACAGATAAATTAATAATTAAAACTCTGATGGTTTTGAGTTTCAAAGATTTATTTGAAAAAATGTATTAATTTGTATTAAGCTTGATGATGACACTGTGTAGTGAATAATAACGCAGTTTATTAAATAAATCTTTAAAACCCAAAACTAGCTAGGTTTGAAGTATTAATTTAGTATACATTTTCAACATGTATTCACCGCTCTTATAGCTATGTTGTATTCTGTAGATTTTAAGCTATTAATTAGGCTTTCAAATTATAAATCCAGCTTTTAAAAATGTATTTGCAATTTTTAAAAATTTAAACTGTCAAATTTTATTGTTAAATTGTTAATCCGACCTTTAAATTATAAATCCTATTTTTAAAAGTGTAAATCCGGTTTTCAAATAATAAATACAGCATTTAAAAGTGTAAATCCAATTTAATTATAAATCTGGTCTCCAAAATGATAATTTTAACTGCCAAATAGTTTATCCAACCTCTAAATTATAAACCTAGCTTTTAAAAGGGTAAATAAAGTTCTTAAAAATGAAAATATAGTTACCAACATCTCTAATCTCTTTGTCGTGCCTAGTTGATTATACTGTTAATAGTTGAAACGGTATTCAGGTTTTGAACAGTGTTTTTGCAGTTTGTTCCAATTAATTTTTAAACCACCAAAAAAGAGTAAATTTTGTTGGATTTTGATTTTATCTGAAAATATTTTAATTTAGCTATTTTTGACTTTTATGAAATGAATTTTGCACTTTTTAACAGTTTATGGCCGGGTTTTTAGCCGCTTATGCTTAAATTTTGGTTTCTTGTAACAATATTTTAATATTTTACAGCCAAATTGTGCTATTTTTGACATCTTAGAACTTGAAATTTTTCAACAGTTTATAACCGGATTTTAATGTTTTTTAACAATAATTTGATTCCAGAATTTTGAGTGTAATAAGGAAAATTGATATCTCGCTAATGAATTAAACTTTTCAATTCCAGTTTTGTGGTTTAGGACAACAAATGCATTGATTATAATAATATTAATTGCCAATTTTGTCAAAAAATGTTCTCCGTCACAAAACACTGAAATCTTTCCACAAAAGGTAGAGTCTAAACGCAAATCAGGTGATATTACTGAACCGACAACTCAATACAAGAGGATCACATAAACATATTTTAAGTTTTGTGGGCGCATAATTTAAATTAGTGTGCCCCGCCCACTAACCAAAGTGTTTGTAATCCAATTTCTTGTACACAAACGCTTGGGTACATGAGCGTTAAACTCGGTTCAAGTTTAAATTTTTGTAAAAGAGTATTAATTAATACTCTAAAAGCAAAATAAACAAAAAGTTAAAAATTTTAGATTTTAATAAATTTTCAGAATTTTCAAAATGATTAAATTGCAAAATTCAGACTTTCAATCACTAAAAGCGGTATAAAACAAAAACTAATTGATGAATTTTGTTGTAAATTTTTGTATATAAGTATCAATTAATGCTTTAAAAGTAAAAAATACAAAAAAAATTAAATTTTAATTTTTAATAAATTTTCAGAATTTTCAAAAAGAATTAATTGCAAATTTTAGACTTTCAATCACTAAAAGTGGTATGAAACAAAAACTAATCTATGAATTTTGTAGTAATTTTTGTACGTAAGTATTAATTAATGTTTTGAAAGATAAAAATACAAAAAGTTAAAAATTTTAGTATTTAATAAATTTTTGGAATTTTCAAAAAAATGTAACTTCAAATTTTAGACTTTCAATCACTAAAAGTGGTGTAAAACAAAAACTAACCAATGAATTTTGTTGTAAATTTTTGTAAGTGAGCATCAATTAATGCTTAAAAATACAAAAATTAAAAAAAAATAGTTATCAATATATTTTCAAAATTTTTAAAATAATTTAATTACAAATTTTAGACATCAATCACTAAAAGTGTTACAAAACAAAATTAATTTTTGTAATAGAGCATCAAACAATGCTATAAAAGTAAAAAAATACAAGAAGTTAAAAAAATTATTTATTAATATATTTTCAGAATTTTCAAAATAATTTAATTACAACTTTTAGACATTCAATCACTAAAAGTGGTATAAAACAAAATTTTATCAATGAATTTTGTTGATGTTGGTTCTGTTCCTGTGTTGGTTTGATTGCTTTGTTGCAATACGTTGTTTGTTTCTTTAATTTACGTTGGTTATCTATCGGTTTTGTGGATTAATTTTTTTTCCGGAGTAAATAGCTTTTCTTCGTCCGGTACTTGGATTAGATTTGGACTCACTAAACAGTAACATAATGGAGAAATACATTAGTTTAATTTTGTTTCAAAGTTGCAGGTTAAATTAAACTATTTTTGTTTATATAGCCACTATCAGCTACCGGACTTACAACTACTACTAAGACAGTCTTTTCACCATATACTAAAAAAAATGCCGATAACAAATAAAAGAGACGCATAAAAAAAATACCTTTTGCTAAACCAGACCATATTCTTAAACAAGACGCACACACAAAACCTATATCAAAAAGAAGCTTCTCTGCTCCCAGACTTGTAAAGGCTTTCACACTATCTACGAACAGTAGTTCAAACCAAAGATTATTAAAAAAATAGATACGGCTTTGGTTTAAACTATTGTGATATGGTCAACAACCCAAAGAACTGCTTGTTTCATCTATCTGCTATAATCTTGTAACCGTAATCATCAGGCGCATTTAACTTTATTTTACCCGTAATGTTGGCAACTTACATTACAGGTAGACGACCAACAGTTTTAATTTTATTCCAAATCACTGCAAAGATTATTAATCTACTCCGAACCAGAAAAAGACTTTAGTCATGAAATCCTACGACAAAGCGGGTTGAGTAGTGGAAAAGCGTATAATGAGAAATATTTGCAATTAAGAGTCAATCGCAAAGGGTGTAAACTTATTCATAAGTGTCAATCGCGTATCAAGGATGACAGATCAAGTGTCAATCATCGAGAAGCAACAGATTAAATACCAACATGTTTATTTGTTAACATTTATTACGTTTATATCTATGCCCTGACACAAATTGGTCAATATTTTTAGGTTATGTAAGAATAATAAATAAAATATTTCTTTTATATTTAATTGCTATTTAAAAGTGTTGAAAAAGTTAAGTTAGGTTAGCTTCACTGAGAAAGATGTGTTTTTAATTATCAAGTGTTGGCAAAGCCATATTATAAAAGTTTAAGTTCAAATCATCGATTACAAGTTAGTAGTTTCAATTGGAGTGCTCCAACTATCACTTAAGTGCTCAAGTGTCAGTCATTCAGAGATTAGATGTCATTAAATTAAGGAAAAAAAATAACAATCAGGTGGGAGGGCGGGGCACAGAGTTCAATGGTTGCGGACACATGTCCGACACATCCTCCCTAGTGCCAATTATTTAAATATTAAAAATAAGTTTTTGTCATTAGACAAACAGTTGGGTTGGTCGGCGATGCACTGAGAGAGAGAAAGAAAAATATTAAAGCGTCAAAATTACTTTGTTGAGCCAATCAATGTTAGTTAATATTAATTGGGTGCCAAATGTCTGTATAACGTTAAGTGCGATGACAAAAATTTATTTACTTCCAGAATTTCTTAAGGTTTAAAAACTTCCAAGTGCTAATTTAATCATTTTTAAGAGAATCAATTTTTTAAACCACAACTCAATTTTTCCTATATATACTGCGTATTAAGTGACGTGATTCTAACAAAGATTACGGAAAACCGATTTCTTTTCAAAATTATTTAAAGCTTAGAAGCTTTCAAGTGACGGTTTAAGTATTTTTTGATTGAATCAAGCATGCTGCATTAAATTTTTTAAACCGCAACTCAATGTTATCAGTATTTACGGCGCAAACTTAAATTAATTGAAGTCATATTGTTTACTCAAAGATTAGGAGCATCCAAGTGGCAATTTAAGTAATTTTTAATGGAATCAAGTGTGCTGCATCCAAATTTTTAAACTGCAACTTAATATTTTTAGAGAATACTGCGCAAACTTAAATTAATTGAAGTCATATTAATAAAATTTACGGAAAAATTACTTTTTTTCACATTTACTTAAAAATTAGGAGCTTTCAAGAGCCAATTTAAATATTTTTTAATAGAATCAAGTATGCTGCATCAAAATTTTTAAACTGCAATTCTCTATTTTTAGTAATTACTACACAAACTTAAATTAAGTGACGTCATTTTAACAAAATTTACGTAAAATTGATTTTTTTTGTATTTATTCAAAGTTTAAGCGCTTTCCAGTAGCAATTTAAGTGATTTTTAATGGAATCAAGTGTGCTGCATTCAAATTTTTAAACTGCAACTTAATATTTTTAGAGAATACTGCGCAAACTTAAATTAATTGAAGTCATATTAATAATATTTACGGAAAAATTACTTCTTTTTATATTTACTTAAAAATTAGGAGCTTTCAAGGGCCAATTTAAATATTTTTTAATAGAATCAAGTATGCTGCATCAAAATTTTTGAACTGCAATTTTCTATTTTTAGTAATTACTGCATAAACTTAAATTAAGTGACGTCATTTTAACAAACTGTACGTAAAATTGACTTCTATTTGTATAAGTCAAAGTTTATAAGCTTTCCAGTGGCAATGTAAATAATTTTTAATAGAATCAAATAAGCTTTATACAAATTTTTTCAACTTCAACTCAATATTGTCAGTAATTACTACACAAACTTAAATTAAGTGACGTCATTTTAACAAAATTTACGTAAAATTGATTTTTTTTGTATTTATTCAAAGTTTAAGCGCTTTCCAGTGGCAATTTAAGTGATTTTTAATGGAATCAAGTGTGCTGCATTCAAATTTTTAAACTGCAACTTAATATTTTTAAAGAATACTGCGCAAACTTAAATTAATTGAAGTCATATTAATAAAATTTACGGAAAAATTACTTCTTTTTATATTTACTTAAAAATTAGGAGCTTTCAAGGGCCAATTTAAATATTTTTTAATAGAATCAAGTATGCTGCATCAAAATTTTTAAACTGCAATTCTCTATTTTTAGTAATTACTACACAAACTTAAATTAAATGACGTCATTTTAACAAAATTTACGTAAAATTGATTTTTTTTGTATTTATTCAAAGTTTAAGCGCTTTCCAGTAGCAATTTAAGTGATTTTTAATGGAATCAAGTGTGCTGCATTCAAATTTTTAAACTGCAACTTAATATTTTTAGAGAATACTGCGCAAACTTAAATTAATTGAAGTCATATTAATAAAATTTACGGAAAAATTACTTCTTTTTATATTTACTTAAAAATTAGGAGCTTTCAAGGGCCAATTTAAATAATTTTTAATAGAATCAAGTATGCTGCATCAAAATTTTTGAACTGCAATTTTCTATTTTTAGTAATTACTGCATAAACTTAAATTAAGTGACGTCATTTTAACAAACTGTACGTAAAATTAACTTCTATTTGTATTTACTCAAAGTTTATAAGCTTTCCAGTGGCAATTTAAGTAATTTTTAATAGAATCAAATAAGCTTCATACAATTTTTTTTTAACTTTAACTCAATATTGTCAGTAATTACTGCACAAACTTAAATTAAGTGACGTTATTTTAACAAAATTTACAAAAAATTGATTTTTTTTGTATTTATTCAAAGTTTAAGCGCTTTCCAGTGGCAATTTAAGTGACTTTTAATAGAATCAAGTGTGCTGCATCCAAATTTTTAAACTGCAACTAAATATTGTCAGAGAATACTGCGCAAAATTTAAATTAAATGACGTAATTTTAACAAAATTTACGTAAAATTGATTTTTTTTTTGTATTTATTTAAAGTTTAAGCGGTTTCCAGTGGCAATTTAAGTGACTTTTAATAGAATCAAGTGTGCTGCATCCAAATTTTTAAACTGCAACTAAATATTGTCTGAGAATACTGCGCAAAACTTAAATTAAATGACGTCATTTTAACTAAATTTACGTAAAATTGATTTTTTTTGTATTTATTCAAAGTTTAAGCGCTTTTCAGTGGCAATTTAAGTGACTTTTAATAGAATCATGTGTGCTGCATCCAAATTTTTAAACTGCAACTTAATTTTGTCAGAGAATACTGCGCAAAACTTAAATTAAGTGACGTAATTTTTACAAAATTTACTTAAAATTGATTTTTTTTGTATTTATTCAAAGTTTAAGCGCTTTCCAGTGGCATCTTAAAGGACTTTTAATAGAATCAAGTGTGCTGCATCCTAATTTTTAAACTGCAACCTAATATTGTCAGAGAATACTGCGCAAAACTTAAATTAAGTGACGTAATTTTAACGAATTTTACGTAAAATTGATTTTTTTTGTATTTAGTCAAAGTTTAAACGCTTTCCAGTGGCAATGTAATTGACTTTTAATAGAATCAAGTGTGTTGCATCCAAATTTTTAAACTGCAACTTAATATTGTCAGAGAATACTGCGCTAAACTTAAATTAAATGACGTCATTTTAACAAAACTTACGTAAAATTAATTTTTTTTGTATTTATTTAAAGTTTAAGCGCTTTCCTGTAGCAATTTAAGTGACTTTTAATAAAATCATGTGTGCTGCATCCAAATTTTTAAACTGCAACTTAATATTGTCAGAGAATACTGCGCAATACTTAAATTAAATAACGTCATTTCAACAAAATTTACGTAAAATTGATTTTTTTTGTATTTATTCAAAGTTTAAGCGCTTTCCAGTGGCAATTTAAGTGACTTTTAATAGAATCAAATGTGCTGCATCAAAATTTTTAAACTTAATTAATTAATATTGTCAGAGAATACTGCGCAAAACTTAAATTAAGTGACGTCATTTTAACGAATTTTACGTAAAATTGATTTTTTTTGTAATTATTCAAAGTTTAAGCGCTTTTCAGTGACAACTTAAGTGACTTTTAATAGAATCATGTCTGCTGCATCCAAATTTTTAAACTGCAACTTAATATTGTTAGAAAATACTGCGCAAAACTTAAATTAAATGACGTCATTTAAACAAAATTTACGTAAAATTGATTTTTTTTGTATTTTTTCAAAGTTTAAGCGCTTTCCAGTGGCAATTTAAAGGACTTTTAATAGAATCAAGTGTGCTGCATCCAAATTTTTTAACTGCAACTTAGTATTGTCAGAGAATACTGCGCAAAACTTAAATTAAGTGACGTCATTTTTACAAAATTTACGTAAAATTGATTTTTTTTGTATTTATTCAAAGTTTAAGCGCTTTTCAGTAGCAATTTAAGTAAATTTTAATAGAATCAAGTGTGTTGCATCAAAAATTTTAAACTGCAACTCAATTATGTTAGAGAATACTGCGCAAAACTTAAATTAAGTGACGTCATTTTTACAAAATTTACGTAAAATTGATATTTTTGTATTTATTCAAAGTTTAAGCGCTTTCCAGTGGCATTTTAAGTGACTTTTGATAGAATCATGTGTGCTGTATCCAAATTTTTAAACTGCAACCTAATATTGTCAGAGAATACTGCGCAAAACTTAAATTAAATGACGTCATTTTAACAAATTTTACGTCAAATTGATTTATTTTTTTACTAAAAACTTAAGAGCTTTTCAGTGGTAATTAAGTGTTAAGTTTGGGACAACCGCTACCACCTGTGGGTAAAATGCCTACTTGTTGTAGGTTTAAGCCTTAGTTTTTTTAATTATAGCATTTTTTAATGAAAGTGTAAGCGAATCAGATACTAGGCTTTGTCAGTATCTGCATCGCCTCCATTCTCTCAATTAATGTGTGCAATAGTATATGTTTGTGTATTTCAAGTTCAGGTTTATATTTAAAAGCAATTGTGTAGTAGTAGTAGCATAAGCGTAAGTCCTAAAATATTGACCTTTGCAACTAAAAAAAAAATGCTTAATAAAAATCATGTTTGCATCAAATTTGCTATTAAAATTAAAGGAAACATAATTATCTTTAGTCTACTAATAGTCTTTATTTTAATCAAATTAATGGAAACATAATTATTTTTAGTTTAGTAATAATCTTCATATTAACCAAGATTATTAATGAAATAATCCTCAAATTGATGCAAACATAATCATTTTTAGTCCAGTAATAATCTTCATTTTAATTTAGATTATTACTGCAATAATCCTCAAATTGGTGCAAACATAATCATCTTTAGTTCAGTAATAATCTTTATATTAATCAAGATTATTACTGCAATAATCCTCAAATTGATGCAAACATAATCATCTTTAGTTCAGTAATAATCTTCATATTAATCAAGATTATTAATGAAATAATCCTTAAATTGATGCAAACGTAATCATCTTTAGTTCTGTAATAATCTTCAATTTAAGCAAGATTATTACTGCAATAAACCTCAAATTGTAACGTAAATTTTTCAATCCACATTTCCATCGTTTCTCTTTCAAACCAGAGCAAGCCCGATCTTTAGCGTCGATCCCCGGGACTCTTCTAAACGCAAAAATACGGAGAACGGGAGGCAAACGTCTAGAAAAAAATTTGTGATTTCATTTACCGGGAGCGGAGATAATTAAAAAAAACGCAAAACGGTTTTTTGCGCATTGCGGGAGAACACGAGTTCCGGTTTTTACCGTTCTTATTGTTTTTTCGTCTCCGAGCAGTACGGGAAAAAACACATCTTTGCCTCATACACCTCTCGCCCGGAAACATCTTTTTTTAAAGCTTATAGATTTAAGGGTAGACAGATTAAAAACATCTTATACATTTATTATTCTAGTCACCCTGCCCAAACATCGCCTAAATGCTGCAGATCACAACTCAAAATGACAAAAAGATGTAATAGATAAAAACTAAAGATATCGTACTTTTTAATTAATTTGCCATTGTCGGAAAGAAGCATTATACATCCCATTGTAATCATCTGTACTTTTAATTAAACAATAATCTGATCATTACCTCTTTGAACTAACAAATAGTTCAAACATGAAAAATTAATTCGTCTCATTTGTCATTATATATGTAAGATAATCAACACATTATCATCCTGTGGGAATCTGACCGCAATGCAAAACCAAGTATTTTTATCTTGGGAATTAATAAATAAATAACGGGCAACTTCGCACGCAGACAATGTATAAACAGAAAAATAAAAACGAGCAGAATTCACACTCGATTGTCTTTTATTAATTAGTTAAATTACACCAGGATATTCTTTCTCGTTTCATAATATATCTCTGTTAATAATAATAAGAAAGCAAAAAGCATGCATCGAGAGGCCGTAAATAAGTCATCGCGCAGTTTGAGAGGCACGCAAAGGTCAGAGATGCCGCGGGTATATTTTAAAGCGCAGGAAATAAATTATCCCGACCTGCGGAGAGTTATTGTTGTATGCGCGAAAATACGGGATTCGTTTTTGCATCTGAACAATACAGGAATTGGTTAACCCAGTTTTTATTTGTATTATTGCATATCTAATTGTTGAGAGAAAATATTTCTATAATGAATTTTATTACAGTAGTAAAATGCAAAACGTTTTCATGTAAATATTCAATAGACATCCGTTTGCATTGCGATTAACATTGATTATAATTGTATAGTTGTCGCAGGCTAGATTTAACAATACCGTATCGCGTATATATTATTTTTTTACCACGGTGTTAAATTATGCGGTTCCCAGGCGGTCACTTAGCATGCGAAGAGGCGCGGAATCAACCGTTGTTGCTGATATTGCTGATTCCAGATTAAGCAAAGCGAAACAGAAACCTTTTTAATCTCAAATAGGACGGCCTTAAACGCACACTATAATGGCCCATTATCTGATTCAAGTAAAATTGCATAGGAGTACGCAGCTACTAATGATATACTTCGCGGTTGGTCAGAATACTTTTAAGTTGCACTACTGGTATTGTTTAATGGTATCGCGTTAACGACTAATAACTTGGTTCAATTTAATATGAATGTGATTTTATTTAAGTGCTTTATTATTATGGCGCCATCTATTCTGTGTAACGTATAAGTATTTAATGTGCACCCTTATGGCTTCTTACGTTTATTATTTTATTAAATTATTGGGTTTCTCTTGTCTACTCTATACTGCGTCACGTACAAACCATTGTCTCAATTATAATTATGTTTTTTGCTTCCTTCTGTATAACGTATAAAAGAACATACTTTATAAATAACTTTTTTTAAATTGTTAGAAATTCTTATGCTGTTTTTACAATTCCAAAAACCAATTTATCTTAAAGCTTCAAAGATGTTTTTTACTTATCTACCTAACTATGAAAACAATATGCTATTGCGATATTTTTAATGTCAAGTTTCTGTGACATTAAATAGTGTCATCTTCAAGTTTGGTAAATTAAATTTGGCAGATTTATTCCAAAATAAAAACTTTTATAGAATTATAAATAGACTTCTAAGTACACCTTTAGGATCTGCCCACAAAACAAGAATTTACCATCACCCAAAAAGGTAAAGACGCAATTTTTTGGGCAATAAGTGATAACTACAATTTTCTGGCAGAATTCTCTAAATTAAAAGACAATTAAAAACTTAAAAACTAAACAAAACCAAACTACATATGCTCAAAAAACTCTATTTCTGTATGACAACTGCAAGGTGCATAAAACACAAAATGTTCAAGAAATAGTCAATAAACGCGGCTTTAAAGAATTACTGTTCCAACCTTGTCCTTTGTAATTTTTTTTTTAAACTCAAAAAATACTTGAGAATTGCTGAATTACCAAAAATTTTTTTTTTTAAATTGACGGATGACTGATCTTCTACCTAATAACAGTTTGTCCCTGTTGTGGTGATTACCCGTTTAGGACCTAGCCAATTTTGGTTAGCACTTTTGTTTGTCTTTGCGATTTTTGTGGTATTTCCTATCTTGGTATGCGGCATAGCGTTGTTGAGCTGGTTTTAGTCAGAGATCTTGGTCTTGAAAGGCTTTGCAGGATGCGTCCTAAACTCCAAGTTTAGTCAAGTTTAGCCTCAGTAGAAGTTTGTTTGAAGTTTTTTTAGTAGTTGTGTTTATCTGGCGGTTAAAATAGTAAACCAATCGTAGGAGTTTGTAAAAATAATCATCTCGCAAAGTCCTTACGCTTTTCTTAAACTCGGCACGTATGCGTTCTACATTAGGTTGGCTTAGGGGTGATACGTGGCAGTTGTATGACGTTTTGCCTTCCACTGTTGTACAACTTTTTGAAAGTTTTGGCTTGTAAACTACAGCCGTTATCCAAGAAAACTACTTTTGAGTATTCCCACCGGTAAAACAATTGTTGTTTGGCAAACCTTGTGGTTGTTTTGGTAATGGCTGCAAGCATTGGTATTGTTTTTACCTACCTAGCGTTTCAATTTCTCGTTTTTTTAGTTTTCAAATAGCCTACAAAATGAATTGCTACTTTTTTTAAGAGTTGGCCAAGGGAGTAAAATGTTAGCGGTGTTTTTGGTTGCAAGATTTTTTATTTTTTTTTTTTAAAGGGCGGAAGTAGGTTTTCAGGATAAAGCCTGTAGTTTTGTTTATGTCCAAGTGACCAACCGCGGTTGTCAAGTGATGTTTTTGATCACTTCCTGTTGTGCGTTTGGTGCGTTGGTCATGGCCAGCATTAGTTCTGATTAATTGTCCATGCTTTTCCTGGTAGTAACCCAAGTTTATTTCTATGGGGTTTTCTAGGTCGTCAAGCGTCTCTTAATAGCATTGAATGAGTTAGATTTGCTCACACTTTTCTTGCATTTGTCAGACTAGATCTGCTAAGATCTTGCCGGCTAACAAGTGTACATTTGCTTGCTGGGAGTTGCTTAGCCGAACTAGTTTTTACTGGTTTGGGTTTTTGGGTAATAACAATTGTTTGGACCTCTTTACCGACAAGTGGTAATAAAGTTGTCGCTTGTGTGTTGACTGAGTACGATTGGCAAAATGTTTACGGCTCTAAGTGTATGTTCTACAGTAAAGTTAAGTTTTTGTAGAACAAAGGATCACTTGATAAATTGGGACTAAACCTCTGTTAAGTTTTTTTGTCAGTTAAAATTAGTGTTTGACCGATTGCGTTTTTAGATCTAACTTTGATGTTGCTGTGGGCATATTTTGACTCAAAGTGAAAGTTATAATGTATGGCAGAGCGTGGACCGCATACAAACCTTAATAGTAGAAAAACTGTGCTTTTATGTAATCTTTATCTTATCTTGAACGCTTTTCGTGCCTGCTACAATTCTTTTTCTTACCCAACAAAGCTTAGGGTACTGTGTTGGAAGTTAGGTTAGGTTAGGCTAGGTTTTATCAAATCCTTCAACAGATATAAGTAAAATCTCTTAGTGTAAGCATTAGACAAAGATATATGGGAAAGGGAGTAAAAATTGTAATGGAGTAAGTTGGGAAAACGCCACCAAGGTTATTGGCAGAAATACAGAAAGCACTCGTGAAAAAGCTTTTCCAAATTAAGAGGAGAAGGTTCTTAGGAGGTAGGCCGTGGTGTCGGAGGACAAAACAAGCTCCAAATGGCTTTAAAACGGATACGCTGTAGAAAGGCACCAAAGCCAGACTAAATTCTCATAAAAATTGTCAAAGTTTTGGTAGAATAATATTCTAAAATGTGGCTAACGGAAGCCAACAAATGTATTATAAACGAAGACTTTCAGAAGTGTGGAAAAGGGTTAGCTTTATTCTGCTAGACAAGGAAAAGGGTAGAGTAGATGCAAGAGCTTTTTAGCCCATATGTCTTTTGGACGTAGCCAAAAGGCTTTTTGAGAACCTAATAGTGAAAAGACTGCTGAAGGACTTTAAGGTGACTAAGCTTTTAGCAAGCACCAGTATGGGTTTAGAAAAGCCGGTCAACCCTGAGCGCGCTTGTTAAGGTAAAAGCAGTTGTGGTAGCTGCCAGGAAGTACAACAACACACATTGTAAATCCTGAGTCTTGGTTAGACTCTCTGAACGTAAAGAACGTCTTTAACACAGCCAATTAGAGAAGGATTTTAATGACTTTGAAGAGCAATCTCAAACACCTACTGAATATTATTAGTAGCTATTTGTGGGACAGAGTTTTAATAGTGGGTAACGGTAAAAAAAAAAGGAGTTAATTTTAAAGGGCGGCAGTGCCTCAGGGATCAGTTCGGGGTCCTAAGTTGTGTAAAACGTCTTCTACGACAACGTGGTAAGCTTAAAACTGGTTTTAAGGGTGTAAAGGGTGGCCAACGGTATTACATAACACTTTAAAGAAAAACAAGAAACTGCACTTTTGCCTTTGTAGAGCGGAAAATATGCAAATTGGGTCTGAAATTGGCTCCAAAAAAAAAAGTCAAGAAATGTGCCGCAAACGGAAATGACCATCTTGGAAACCACCGTCAGGTCAAAATGTCGGGTTAAAAATTGGGAAGTTACGCTAAATACAAACTTATTTGCATAAGAGAGAAGTTTATGAGAAAACAGAGAAGGCGGCTTGCTCAGTTCTTAGCAAGGCTAATGCCAAACCCGGGAGGAGCGCGACCTTTCAGCAGACGCTTGATGTGGTTGGTAGTCTCTTTCATATTGCTTTATAGAGCAGAAATATAGGGGGATGCCGTGTGCAGCAAGGAAAAACACAAGAAATTGATTTAGAAAAGATGTTGCGCATTTAGGACAGCGCTGACGGCAGGCCTTCTGGTTGTGGCTGGCACAAAGCCGTTAGATTTTGTGGTGCTAGTAAAGACGACATTCTGGAAAAGTTGCCTTACTAAGTGTGAAGCAAAAGAATGGTTGCGGAGGGAATAGCAGAAGAGTTGGGCAAAATGCGTGCTAACATACTGGCATAGTCTAGACGGCTCATCACAGACAGTGAGGTGTTGATGGGTCCGGGCCATGGCAAGATAAACTACTACCTCACTCAGGTACTAACGGAAGTACCTGCATTGGATAAAATTGGTTGAAAGTGATAAATGATTGTACTGTGCGCAAAGAGATACGGTTGAGCACACCGTGTTTCATTTTGAGAGTTGGGTAGAGATGCGTGAAAAAACAAAAATTAAATTGTTAAAAAAAGCTGTCTTTGATGTCTTATTAGAACATTGTGGCCACTATGATAGGTTCCATGCTACTTACAAAAAAGAAAAAGAAGGGGAGCTTGTTCCATAGTGTAAATGAAACGGAAAAAGGAGTGGAGCCGTAAGTGCTCATTAATGTTTTTGTATATATGTAAAATTTGTTTGCTTATGTATGCTTTGAAACTGTTTTTGTCAAGCAATGTTAAAAAAAGAGAAATGTGTGCGCATAGTAACTGAGCAAACAAAACAATCCATAAAAAAAAAAGTTTTTTAAAGTTTTTTTAAAGAACTGTGTGCGCGCGCCTGCATCTGGCGCGCGCGACTCTCTACCTCGACGTAATACTTCAATGCAACCTCAAGGTGAAGAAAGATTGTAATTTCCGCAAAAAGAAGGGAAAGTGGTTTTAGTCAGTAAGAATCAAACACTACCCTTCGGGGTGTCTTATGAAAGGTTTTGACCTCTTTTGAAAAAAAAAAGGTTAGGTTAGGTAACTTTGATGTTGGTGTGGGAATGTCTAGACTCAAAGAAAAAAACTGTCATAAAATTGATTTGTATAAGGCAAATTGTAAACCGCATATAAAACGCCGGTCAAGAAGACCTTTTAATGGAGTCAAGCTTCTGGATGGATTGTCACTCGGCGGAGCTTGGGGTACAGTGTTAGAGGTTGAGGTAACGCCTAGAAAGTGGCTTGTTGTCCTTCTTACGCCACAAAAATCTAACTGTTTATAGAGTCTTTGTAGCAAAAGACTTTTAGCAAAGGTTATAATGCTGACGTTTTCAGTTGAATTTTTTTTTTGTTTCTTTTCTATGCTTGAATTTTTTTGTCTCTTTTTTTATTACTCATTTTACTATTTTTTTGTTCTTCTTAAAAATTTTTGTTTATTTTACTATTTCTTTATAAAAAATTTTTGCAATTTTTTGAAACATTTTTGATCTTAACACAAAATGCGTCTTGCATGTATTAGTGCTAAAGACTCAAATGTTGAGATAATAACTCAAAATTTGTTCAAAATTTACTGCAAACTTTGCTTAACATGCTGCTTTGCTCAAAATATATTTTTTTAAATTATTACCATTTTTGCATTTTTTAAACATTTTAGATTTTATCATAAAATGCAAATTTCCTTGGATTTGTGTTGAAGACTCAAATGTTGAAATAACTCAATTTTTACAAAATCAAGTCCAGATTCTGCTTAATATACTGCTTTGCTTAAAATATATTTTCAAATATGCAGTCGTGCATAGAATTGTGCTGAAAACTTAAATGTTGAGATAATTTAAAATTTTATAAACTTCAAATAACTTTAATTTGTATAAATAATTTATTGTAATTTAGAACTATATTTTGTATTTATATTGAAAAAATCAACAAATTTTCAATATTTTGCTTAATTTAATGCTAATCTTTACAAATTTTACGTCATTTTAGAGGAAATTTAATTGGCTTAAATTTGTTTATATAATATTTTTCAATTTAAAACTTTATTTTGGATTTATTTTGAAAAAATCAACAAATTTTGTTATTGTCTAGCTACAATAGTAAAGTTTTAATATTTTGATTAATTCAATGCCAATCTTTACAAATTTTACGTCATTTTAGTGAAAATTTAATTGGCTTAAAAATGTTTTAATTTGAGTTTTATTTTGGATTTATTTTGAAAAAACCAACAAATTTTGTTTTCAACCAGAACAGTATGTAGCTATAGTTTCATTAATTTAATGTCAACCTTTACAAATTTTATGATAGTTTAAAAAAATCTTAAGTGGCTTCAATTTGTATAAGTGATTTATTTTAATTTAGAACTTTATTTTAGATTTATATTGAAAAAATCAACAAATTTTGTTTTTGTCTAGAATAGCAATGTTTGAATATTTTGGTTAATTTAATGCCAATCTTTACAAATTTGACGTCATTTTAGAAAAAATTTAATTGGCTTAAATTTATTTAAATAATATTTTTCAATTTAAAACTTTATTTTGGATTTATTTTGAAAAAAACAACAAATTTTGTTTTGTACTAGAATAGCAATGTTGTCATAATTTGGTTAATTTAATGCCAACCTATGTATAAATGATTTATTTTAATTTGAAACTTCATTTTGGATTTATATTGAAAAAATCAACAAATTTTGTTTTTGTCCAGAATAGCAATGTTTTAATATTTTGGTTCGCTCTTTTTAGAGCTTATGATGTTGACGTTTTTTGATTAAATTCTTTTTGTCTCAATGCTATACCCGGATATTTTTTGTAGTTTGCTTGCAGCTTTTGCAGGTAACTTTGGTTGGTTGTTGTTTAGACTTTTCTTTTTTCTCTTTTTTTTAAAGTTTGTCAAACTTAATTAGTCCTCGTTTTAATTATGCTGTTTAGTGGTTTTTATAAACTTGATTGCTTGAACGCAAAATGAAAATACGCAAGCACAAAACCTAAACCATGTTGCCCAAGTGTTAGTAAATCAATTTCTTGACAACAAACACTTGGGCGAGTGGGCGGAAACACAAGTAAAAATTACACAAACAAAACTTTTGAACTAAGTTACCCGCCCACGTACCCAAGTGTTTTTGATTTAAAAATTGGATCAATTTGCCAGACCATTCACCCAATTGTTAGTTATTCTATTAATTTGCAACAAAAACTTGGGTTTGGTGTTTTCGCTCAAATAAAACATCAATACAAACTACACAAACACAAAAATTAAACTAAGTTTAAGTAGTATTTGTGATCTAATTCCTTTACAACAAACACTTGGTTTGGACTACAAGTAGGAACTACACAAGCACAAATTAAGAACCAAATTGCACACCCACCCAAATATAGGTGATCTAGAAATTTGATTACAAACACTTGAGCGGAAATATTAATAAAAAACACAAAACTTGAGCCAAGTTAATCAAACATTTGCGCAAGTGTTAAAAATTTAATTTTTTAACAACAAACACTTTGACGGGTGAGCTGAAACACCAATAGAAACTACACAAGTAAAAATCTTGATTTAATTTGCTTGCCCACCTACCATTAATTTTGTGACAACTAATAATTTAGCGGGATGCCCGCCCACCCACTCAAATGTTTGTAATCATGAAATTGGATTACAAACACTTGGACAAGCACACTTATAGAAACCACACAAGCAGAAAATTTAAATCAAGTTGCCCGCCTACCCGCTTAAGTGTTAGTGATCTAATTCTTTGTCAACAAACACTTGGGCGGGTAGGCGGGAACACTAATAAAAATTACACAAGCAAAAATTTTTGATTTAAATGCCCGTTTACTCACTGATGTGTTTGTAATTAAATTTCTTGACAACAAACTGTTGGCTTGGCGGGCGGTAACACCAATAAAAACCACACGAGCAAAATTTTTTTTGAAAATTACTAAAATTTAGGAATAAATCAAGCAACTCATGTATAAAAATATAAAAATTTATTTTAAAAAAACTGTTGCTTTAGCAATTTTTGTAAAATAATTTTTTTATTTTCAAAACTTTTTAAAAACATTTAAATAAATTTGAAAATTATTAAATTTTAGAAATAAATTAAGCAGCTCATTGACAATAATTTAAAAAAAATTACCTTTATTTTACAAAAATTGTTGCTTTGATAGCAATTTTTGTAAAATAAAATATTTGCAAATATTCAAAACATTTAAAAATGCATTTAAACTTTTTTGAAAATTACCAAATTTTGGAAATAAAATAAGCAACTTATCAACAATATAAATAAAAATATATAAATCATTTTTTTTAATTGTTGATTTAATAGCAATTGTTGTAAAATAAAATATTTGAAAAAATTCAAAACATTTTAATAACTTTTTTGAATATTATCAAATTTTAGAAATAAAATAAGCAATTCATCAACAATATATTTATATAAAAATATTTAAATTTATTTCTTTAAAAATTATTGCTTTAGTAGCAATTTTTGTAAAATGAAACCTTTGCAAATATTCAAAATATTTTGAAATGCATTTAAAT
The DNA here is from genome assembly GCA_963932245.1 of Tachinus rufipes. Taxonomy (NCBI): domain Eukaryota; kingdom Metazoa; phylum Arthropoda; class Insecta; order Coleoptera; family Staphylinidae; genus Tachinus; species Tachinus rufipes. The sequence goes on from OZ010746.1 coordinate 95,253,111, forward strand.
TTTTTTCAAAGTTATTGAATTTTAGAAATAAAATGATAAGTTGCAACAATATATATAAAAATATTTAAATTTATTTTTTCAAAAATTGTTGCTTTCTATAGCAATTTTAGTAAAATAAATTATTTGAAAAACTTCAAACATTTTAAAATGCAATTAAACTTTTTTGAAAATTACCAAATTTTGGAAATAAAATAAGCAATTTATTAACAATATATATAAAAATATTTCAAATCATTTTTTCAAAAATTGTAGCTTCAATAGCAATTTTTGTAAAATAAAATATTTGCAAATATTCAAAACATTTCAAAATGCATTTAACTTTTTTGAAAATTACCAAATTGTGAAAATAAAATAAGCAACTCATCAACAATATATGTATATAAAAATATTTGAAACCATTTTTTCAAAAATTGTTGCTTTAATAGCAATTTTTGTAAAATTAAAGTTTTGCAATTTTTCAAATCGTTTTAAAATGCATTTACATTTTGTTTTAAATTACCAAATTTTAAAAATAATTTAAGCAACTTATTTAAAATATATACAAAAATATTTAAAAATATTTTTTTTAATTGTTGCTTCAATAGCAATTTTGTTAAAATAAAACATTTGCAAATATTCAAAACATTTTAAAATGCATTTAAACTTTTTTGAAAATTACCAAATTTTGGAAATAAAATAAGCAACTTATTAACAATACATATAAAAAAATTTAAAATCATTTTTTCAAAAATTGTAGCTTCATTAGCAATTTTTGTAAAATAAAATATTTGAAAAAATTCAAAACATTTTAAAATGCATCTAAACTTTTTTGAAAATTACCAAATTTTAGAAATAAAATAGTCAACTTATTAACAATATATAAAAAAATATTTGAATTCATTTTTTCAAAACTTGTTGCTTCAATTGCAATTTTTGTAAAATAAAATATTTGCAAGTATTCAAAACATTTTAAAATGCATTTAAACTTTTTTTGGAAATTACCAAATTTTGGAAATTAAATAAGTAACTCATCAAAATAACATATAAAAATAATTAAAATTGTTTATTCAAAAATTGTTGCTTTAATAGCAATTTTTGTAAAATAAAATATTTGCAAAAATTCAAATCATTTTAAAATGCATTTAAACTTTTTTGAAAAATACCAAATTTTGGAAATAAAATAAGCAACTCATCAATAATATATATATATATATAAAAATATTTAAAATCATTTTTTCAAAAATTGTTGCTTCAATAGCAATTTTTGTAAAATAAAATATTTGCAAATATTCAAAACATTTTAAAATGCATTTAAACTTTTTTGAAAATACCAAATTTTGGAAATAAAAGAAACAACTTATTAACAATACATATAAAAATATTTAAAATCATTTTTTCAAATATTGTAGCTTCAATCGCAATTTTTGTATAATAAAATATTTGAAAAAAATCAAAACATTTTAAAATGCATTTAAATTTTTTTGAAAATTACCAAATTTTGGAAATTAAATAGGCAACTTATCAGCATTATATATAAAAATAATTAAAATTATTTTTTTTTAAATTGTTACTTCAATAGCAATTTTTGTAAAATAAATTATTTGGATAAATTTAAAACATTTTAAAATGCATTTAAACTTTTTTGAAAATTACCAAAGTTAGGAAATGAAATAAACAGTTCATCAACAATTTATAAAAAAATATTTGAAACCATTTCTTCAAAAATTGTTGCTTCAATAGCAATTTTTGTAAAATAAAACATTTGCAAATTTTCAAAACTTTTTAAAATGCATTTAACTTTTTTAAAAATTACCAAATTTTGGAAATATATTAAGCAACTCATCAACAATTTATATAAAAATATTTTAAACCATTTTTTCAAAAATTGTTGCTTTAATGGCAATTTTTGTAAAATAAAGTATTTGGAAAAATTCAAAACATTTTAAAATGCATTTAACTTTTTTGAAAATTACCAAATTTTGAAAATAAAGTAAACAATTCATTAACAATGCAAATAAAATTATTTAAAATTTTTTTTTCAATAATTATTGCTTTAGTAGCAATTTTTGTAAAATAAAATATTTGCAAATATTTAAAACATTTTAAAATGCATTTAAACTTTTTTGAAAATTACCAAGTTCAGGAAATAAAATAAGCAACTCATCAACAATACATATAAAAATATTTATAACCATTTTCTTAAAAATTGTTGCTTCAATAGCAATTTTTGTAAAATAAAATATTTGCAAATGTTTAAAACATTTTAAATTGCATTTAAACTTTTTTGAAAATTACCAAATTTTGGATATAAAATAAGCAATTTGTCAAAAATTTATATATAAAAATTTTTAAAATCTTTTTTTTAAAAATTGTTGCTTCAATAGCAATTTTTGTAAAATAAAATATTTGCAAATATTCAAAACATTTTAAAATGCATTTAAACTTTTTTGAAAATTACCAAATTTTGAAAATAAAATAAACAATTCATTAACAATGCAAATAAAAATATTTAAATTTTTTTTTCAATAATTATTGCTTTAGTAGCAATTTTTGTAAAATAAAATATTTGCAAATATTTAAAACATTTTAAAATGCATTTAAACTTTTTTGAAAATTACCAAGTTTAGGAAATAAAATAAGCAACTCATCAACTATATATATAAAAATATTTATAACCATTTTCTCAAAAATTGTTGCTTCAATAGCAATTTTTGTTAAATAAAATGTTTGCAAATATTTAAAACATTTTAAATTGCATTTAAACTTTTTTGAAAATTACGAAATTTTGTAAATAAAATAAGCAACTTATCAAAAATATATATAAAAATATTTTAAGTCTTTTTCTCAAAAATTGTTGCTTCAATAGCAATTTTTGTAAAATAAAACATTTGCAAATATTCAAAACATTTTAAAATGCATTTAAACTTTTTTGAAAATTACCAAATTTAAGAAATAGAATAAGCAACTCATCAACAATATATATAAAAATATTTAAAATCATTTTTTCAAAAATTGTTGCTTTAATAGCAATTTTTGTAAAATAAAATATTTGGAAAAATTTAAAACATTTTAAAACGCATTTAAATTTTTTTGAAAACTACCAAATTTAAGAAATAAAATAAGCAACTCATCAACAATATTTATAAAAATATTTGAAACCATTTTTTTAAAAATTGTTGCTTCGATAGCAATTTTTGTAATATAAAATATTTGCAAACATTCAAAACATTTTAAAATGCATTTAAACTTTTTTGAAAATGACTAAATTTTGAATATAAAATAAACAACTCATTAAGAATATAAATAATTTTTTTTTTATTTTTTTTCAAAAATTATTGCGTTTCCGTCCACCCGCCCAAGTGTCAACAAACACTTGGGCGGGTGGACGGAAACACAAGTAGAAACCACACAAGCTCAAATTTTAAATAAAAATTTCCGTCCATCTACTCAAGTGTTTGTGATCCATTTCATTGACAACAAACACTTGTGCGGGCGAGCGGGAACACTCAATAGAAACCACACAAGCAAAAATATTGAATTAAATTGCCCGTCTATCTAGCCAAGTGTTTGTTGTCTAACTTCTTAATAACAAACACTTGGGCAAATAAGCGGGAGCAGCAATAAGTTAATGGTTTTTGATGATATTCTGTTTATGTTTTGTCAAAAAAGACTAGAATGTTGCTGGGCTAGTTGCTCAACACAATTAGATCGGCTTAAGTCTCAGTCGGGATCAGGAAATCTTATTGCATGAGCGTTAACAGCCTAAAGACTTCTGGTTTCTGTAAAAAATATTAAAATTAGTTTATTATTTCAATTCAGTTTTTATTCTAATTTCTAAGTATTTTTTTACCAAGAACGATGACTTCAAAGTTGTTATAATTCAACAATACCTGAAACTATATGATAAATGTTTCCAATCCCTGTTCTCACCTTTCTATAGTTATTTTGTTGCCCTACTAATCTAATATTTCAATAATTACATTCCATAACATCAATACATTCCTCATTTATAATTAACCTTAATGCAATCTTACCCCGCTGCACTTCTGAACTGTATAGAAATAAAATTAACATATGTTATCTATTAACACCAATTTAACATCTTGACCTTTTTCAATTGCATCTTCATATGTAATGGACACTCCTAAAATTATACAATCTGAGTAATTGAATGAAGAGGTATTCCATCGCTTCGCAACAACATAAAAACACGCATAATGCATTAGAAAACGTCTGTTTGCATGCCAGTTGCTCAGTTCAGATTGATTTATCCTAGAAAATCGTTAATTACGCACAATTTCTAAACACCTATTATAAACGGTACAATTTTCTAGGTTATGCAGATTGTTAGGATCTTTTGAAAAATAATAATAATGAAAAGATTTGCGCGGCGTTTCTCGGTATTTAATTACAATCCATTCCGCTGCATTATAATATGATTTATTCCTTGTAAAGTGTGGAATGCGGACTTGTAGTGTGTCGCCGCAGTTGGCGTTGCGATTAATACGATTGACCGTTTCAATTAATCGATTGTTGATTGAATATGTGTGCAAACAATGCGTAATAAATGTGGGCCGTAAATCTGTGCGTGCCGGTTATAAAGGCGGCGTGCTGTGATCTCGCGCATTTTCGATGGTAATTAATGTCGCGATGACTTAACCCTCATACTCATCATCGGTAAACTGCATGGACAAAATTTTCTCAATATAAGATCAACACTGAAACTAATTCGAAAATATTTTGGAATCAATCAATCAAAAATGTGTGATTCTTAATAGAATTTTGCTATTAGGTAAAACTTATTTAATCAAATCCAATTGAAACTAATTAGTTAATAATATTGACATTTTTTAAGTTTGTTATTGCTGAAAATGATTTTTTACTTTCTTAACAATAAAAAAAAAATTAAATAGCATAATTAATTCTAGTTATAGATTTAAAGCAAGAAACTTCCTTATAACTTGTTAAGTATTTCAAAGCGTTGGAATGCTTAAGCAGTGTCCTAAATATTTACAAATTTCTGTCGATTCTAAAGACAGTTTAGTAAATTGTTAAACTTATTTATTAAATTATTTTACATACCCAAATATGTTTCATAAAACTGTCTATTAATATAATTGATTTGTTTAACTTAATTGTAAAATAGCGCTCTAATTAAAATTTATATAAGTACGCCACTGCTCAATCTACAGATAAATATAACAATGCCATGTTACATTACACACAAGGCAAACCTCTTGTGAATAATAATATCCAATGTTTCTTTTTTGAGACGATTGAAATTTTTGCTCCGCGATTACTTTTCCGCATCATTACCGACAGCTTGTTTTTTTCCTTCCATCGTCGTCTTCTCGCGTACGACTAATTGAAAATTTCGTGATTAATGTGAGAATTAGTCTCAGATAGAGTACGTTTCGGAATGTTTTGCAGTGATTTTCTTGTACACACGAGTGATGATGGAAGCTGAGCAAAGGACATCATTGCGGCGGCAATATTCACGATATTTTAGATAATTATCCGTGCATTTAGAAAAGACGGCCGACCGACCGACCATTACAGGCCGAGAATCCCGCGCCTCGTGATTCGTATCGTGCTCGAGTTTCTTCTATTTTTTTTTCTCGTGCTAAGCGCGCTGCATATTCGTCTGCGGTGGAATTATCCCACCAACTGGTTATTACTGCAGTTTAACTTGTGTTTAACGCTTAGAAAACGATTTGCGTAAATCGATGCAATTTCAGATTATATAATAGTGTGCCATGGACTTGACAAGATAATCGATTTTGTAAATTCCTTTAAACTCAAAGAGAACAATTCCCAGAGCTTTGGACCGCACTTTGTATAACAGTTTTGTTTGTTTCTGGCATATATTTATATTTAAATAGTCTAAATGATAATATCAAACAACTTTTCTTTGTATGTATAACAAATTTATATTTATTTTTAATAATTAAAATATTCTACTTTGATTTTTATTTACGTGCTGATATTTTATTAAAATAAAAAGCATAAAGTAGAATATTTTAACTATTAAAAAATAAAACATCAGAACGTTTAAATATTTTGATTTTGTTTCCAAAATATGATCAACAAAATTATTTTAATATGAGAAAAGTTTTGCTTATTGTTAGCAATAGTAAAGAATGTAAATAATAAGCAATTTTGCTAAGTAACACAAAAATCTTTAGCTAGCAATAAATATCTTGCTTACTTCTAGCAATGTGCATTAAGTGTAAAGTACTGAGCCTATATTGTCTAGTAGTGTTAAGTTTTTACTGACTAAAAACCCCACCTATTTTATTTCTTACGTTAAAGTGTTTTGCGCCTCTTGCACTGCGGTTCTGTTGTACACTTCTGATGTTTTACTTCTTAAGCTGCTATGTCTGTTTGATGAAGTCCAGTATCTCTTAGCTTTGTTTCGATTAGGTTGTGTTTATAAGCTTTGCATTTACTCAGCAAGTGTATTGATGCTTCTTCAATATACACTCGGCATAGGAGTTCATTCCTATTTCTATTCTATGCAAGTGCTTGTTTAGACTACAGTGCCTGGTTATCAGTCTTGCAAGCTTTCTCAGTCTAGTACAACTTATTTGTGTTATCATGGTTCTGATATTATGTAATAACTCTGTTAGAAATATTCTAGAGTGTATTAATCTCTTACAGCTCTTTAACAGTTGTTCCGTCTCAAGTCTGCTGCGGATTATATTATTTTTGGTTTTGCATGGAAGCCCAAAAGTAAATTCTGGTCCAATAAATGCCTTCTTTGTTTGTTTGTTGTTTGTTGCTGATTTGGTAACTATATCAGGCAATTTATGGCTATTGATTTCAGTAAAGCCAAAATGTTTGTTATTAAAGAATTAGTAGTTTTTCCTTTCTGCAAGTGTTAGAAGTTTCAGTTAGAGAAAGAGGTAATGTTATGCAGTCTCTCAAAGACAAACACTAGTGCGGGTAGGTGGGTTACTTGAGATCATAATTACCAATGAGTAGTTTGGACTGAACTGCACACTTACTTGTCCAAATGTTTGTTATTAAAGAATTAAAGGTTTTTGATTTTCTGCAAGTGTTAGAAGTTCCTTGGTCAAAGAAGGAGATAATATTTAATCTCTTTATAACTGATACTTAGGTGGGTGGGTTGGTCACTTATATTAAACATAGAATATGTGTTGAATAATGTTTATTATCAAAGATTTAAAAGTTTGTTTTTTTCAAATGTTGAAGTTTTTTATTTTAAAAAAGTGATGGCCAATACTTGGGCGAGTGAGTGAGTTACTTTAAATTTTAATTACTATTAAATAGCTTAAATTGGAGTACCCTCTTGTCCGTTTGACTGTTATTTTTTTAAATGATTGAATTTGCCATTCTTTCTTCGATTTATAGACTACTGCAAAGGCACTTTCCAATTTCTTTACCTAATTTATTAACAGATAACTTACTATAGAAAGAAGAAACATTCATCTAACATTTGGGTAGATGTGCTCTTTTGGTGTGCAAAAGAAACCTTATTACCGACTGGCTTCTTGAAGATTGAGGTTGCTAGATTTAGATTTTTGGTATATTAATCTATATATCTATAATATTCGGTTCATGTAGCGTAGCGAGTAGACGTGTTTCTGCGCTCGTGTTCATAGACTTTCTTTTTATAGATTAGGTTGTAGAGATATTTATTATTACGCCTTATAGGCTAGGGAGAGATGCTGGATTGACTTGATTTCTGATTGATAGTTTAGAGTGGCAAGTTGAGCCAAATTGTGGTTTGGATAATACACAAGATTATTGAGGTACTTTAGAGTTAATGTTTAGATGTGCTGGCACAGCGGAAGCACCCTTAGGTCTGTCTAAATTTTACAGTATCAAACGTACCATTAAGCACCGAGGAGGCTTCTTAAAGTAGTACTGTTGTAGAGTAGAAGTGCAGAGTTGGGTTTTATTCCTTTATACCACTGTTTTGACGCAAAATCAAAACAAGAAACTTTTTTGCCAATTTGGCTTTAACAAGAAAGAACAACAAGTGCAATTTGTCCTGTCAAAATATTTCTTTACAAATTTTGATTTTTCAAACAATTGTTACAAAAACGACAAAAACGCTTTAAAAATGTTCATTAATCTGTCAAAAATGTTCTAAAATTGTTAAAAATGTTTCAAAATTGTCAAAAATGTTAAATTTAAAATTCAAGAATGTTGTAAAAAATTATCTAAATTTTATGAAAATGTTACTAAAAAACGTTTCAAAGTTGTCAAAAAAATTGCAACCTTTAAAAGAAAAAATCAAAATTGTTAAAAATGTTTCAAAATTGTCAAAAACGTTCCTCAGTTTGGTGATATATTTAAAAACTGTCAAAAATTATCCAAAATTGTCAAAAATATTTTCTTACAAAAGTTTATATTTTTCAACGTTGTCAAAAATATTCCAAAATTGACAAAAACGTTAACGGTAAAACAATTGTTTTGCTAAAATAGCAAAATAGCAACCAACTGTCATCGAGCAACAAAAGCCAAATTAACCAAACCCTGAGCATCTCCAAAAAAATCCAAAAGATAAAGAAGCTAATATTCAACTAGTCTTGACCCAAAAATTGATATCTAGCATATTTTTTTTAACTATTTCAAGACAGAGCCATTGACTTAGTAAAACCTGCTTCAAAAATACTAAACAAAAAAAATTTCCAATTCCGTTTAAAAAGATCCAATTGTCAGACACTAGTAGAAACCAGGCATCTTTCATAAAAAGTATTTAAGAACCAATACATAAAATAGATGTATTACGGCCAATGTAGGTAATCCTTAATCTAGATAATCCGCTTGTTGTTTGTGGCAAGATTACGCTCGTGGCCTCGCACTATAATTTGGTGTCCTGGTAAGTAAGAGTATCAACGTTTATTGTAGGTGGTTTTCTGACTCTTAGTAGGCTTTTGCGTCACTTTTAACTCAAAGATTCCAAAGCTATTGGTTTGTGAAACAACAAGTTTTGCGTATTGCATTTTCACCAGATTTGTCTGATGGTTAAGCCAACATTGTGTGATGTACACACTTTCAACGAGCAATCAATTTTAGGAAGCAAAGTGTTTACCACACAACAGCTACATACTACTCCAAGCAATTCCAAAGCAGTTGCATTATGAAGTAACAAACAGATTGGTCATTACGGCAATTTTCTTGAACTGAAGTAACTTGCCTACCTGAGTTATTCTTTTGATAACAAACATTTTGGTGGTGAGCGGGGCTTTCCAATTTATGATCTTAAAAAGTAGTAAACTAAAGTGACATAACCACACACTCATGTTTTAGTTATTAAAGGATTGGATAGTTCAAATTGGCAAACGTCACAACTAATTATGTTAGAGAAGGAGATGATAATATCAAATCTATAAAAAAAATTTGGCTAGTGAGCAGAGCACTCCAGTTTATGATTACAGTAAGCAATTTAGAATGACCCCGTGCGTCAATCTCACAGGCATATCGGCGACATAAATATTAAATAGCAATAGAGATAAAACAAAACCTTGAAGGACTACTGCCTCAATCTGTCGAGAGGTAGATATGTGGTCAGAAATTTTGACTGCCAGTGTTCTGCGGTTTAAATATTAAACCAGCAGCTCCGCAAGACGCAAAGGAAAATTGTTTCTGTACAATTTAAAAAAGGCTCTTGAGCCAACTCTTCTCAAAGACTTTTTTGACGTCAAACAAAATTAGCCTTGTGACCTTTTTCAGTCTAAAACTTTCAACAATAAAGTCCGTCATGCAGTTTAGTTGATGGACAGCTAAATGGCCCCATCTAAACCTATGTTAGTAGAAGTGGAAAAAATGGTTAGCTTTTGTGTGTTTCTATATTCTGTGGAGGATCACCTTTTTTATGACCTTATTTAACGTTAGACTAATAGGCCGATAGTTTTGTGGAAATATCCGGTATTTTCCAGGTTTGGGGATGGTTATTACCAGTGAGCCTTTCTATTCTGTAGGAAAGTGCATAGTTTAAAGAGTTATATTTTTTGCAATATTGGTGAGTGCCATTATTGCTTTATGAAAAAACGATTTCAAAGATCTGTTTGTTATCTTATCGGAACCAGGGGCGGTTTAAGCTTTAAATCTTTTGATACTTTTTTTGATTTGGTCGAACGCTTTCCAGCGGTGTGTTGTCGTTTTAGGCATTCAGGAAATTTTTAACTACTCGGTGGATCAATGTGATCAAGATCTCTGTCCTTTGTGGTTACGGGAGAACATTGGAATTCAAAGCTGTCGGCAAACATCTTGGTTTTTTTCTTTGATAGAGTATTGAATAGCTAGAATGGAAACTGTTGCGTAAGGCTTTGAAGATTCTCTACATTGGATGTTTGTCTTCCTTGAAGAATTTTAAGACGTTTTGCCAGCACAAACTTTTGTGCTGATTGCTTCTTTCACTTTGCTGTGGAGCGCATTTAAGATGTCACGGTCCATGAAGTAGCGGTGCATCTGCCGTTGACGCTTGGCGGCATTTCTGCGTCGGATCAATCACTTTGTGTTGCAGGATTTGGCGGTTCTTTCAAGATTATCAAACGTTTTTTGGAGCAAGCTTGCTTATGCTCTCTTTTAGGGTACAAAAAAAGAAAGTCCAATCCGTGCAAGTTACAAATTTTTCTCCCTCCTTTCTCCCTTTTTTGTAGAACTCCAGTATTACTGGGTCATGATTGGAGCTTAAGTCATTGACAACAATAGTAAATTGACGTTCTTAAATATTGAAAATATGTCAAGCACGTCCCCTAGATGATTGTTATTGCTGTAGTGGGTGGGTTTATCCGGGCTCACCCTTTTTTTTTCTAATTGTAGTCAAACAACTTTTGATCTTTGAATTTTGATTTTAAGTTGTTCTACTCCGGGGGTTTTGAGTTAAAGTCCCCAGCAATTATGGTGGGGTGAGGACTGTTGAGGTTTGCATTTAAATCCTCTGTTTTAATGCGATTTACAGGTTTGATGTAGGCAGACGCAATTTTGAATGTGTCTAACCAATATTGTTTGATTCCAGCGTGATTGTGCCTAAAGTATCTACTGTAGAATGGTCTACCAATCTTTTTGCTAAGATCAGTGTTCTCTGCTTTATGGGTACCGACAACGCTCCAAAATTCCTAAAAGTATTTGGGAGTCTCAGCGTTTGATTGGGTCTGTAGACTAACTTTGACACCAACATCATGTTGGTGTCAAAGTTAGTCTATGTTCTCGTCAAAGAAGAACTCTTCCACTTTGCACATTTTTTCTAAAATTGCTGTTAACAGCAATGAAGCAAATACAAAATAATCCATCAGGCGTATTATTTATTATTGATTTGTGAGTTTAGATAAGAAGATTGTCATTAAACTTTTTTAAGTCTCATTTCAATCTGCTAAGAATGCAGCGACTTGATTAGTAATTTTTTGTTGTGGCCAGCAGAAACAAACAATTTGTTTGCTGTTGAAATTGCAAGTTTGACCTGTAAACTGAGCAAAAGCTTGAGAAACTAAAAGAATATGGCCCGATGCGGGTTTGTGGCCGTGCTTCTGGTACTTCAGACATTGTGGAATGCCGCCATTGCGCTTTTTACGCTCGAGCGACGTAGATTTTGAATCCGCAGAGTACGTCAAAATCCATTTTCTTAACGTTTTTTGCACTCTTTGGAAGCTGTACAGATATTATGTAGAATCAAATAAATTCATTTCCCATGCGGTGGACGTTTGACGAGCTGTATTCTGTGGATTTTTAAGCCTGTCCCAAGTCTTCCTCAGTGAAAAATTCTGGCACAAATTTTATGACGTACTAGAGACCCTTCTCTTCAGCAGTTGCTCACGAGTGGTCCGCAGACCTGGAGTTGAGCACTTTTGTAGCCTCTTTCTGTAATCGGCCTCAGTGACTAGAAGAATGCAAATACCTTCGTGGGTGTTGCGCACAGAGAGATTGACAATCGTTTTGTCGTTAAATATTTTAGGTAACTCCGGAAACATTTTTTTTTATTGTCACAAACAATCGCCGGAGAACAGTTTTTTGAAGAAGCGGGAATTTCAGGTAGGGTAGGTTCGATACAGAAGTACTATAGACTAATGTTTTCAAATATATTTAAAGAAAAATTAAAAAAAAGTTTAAATTAGGCTAGCTAGAAAGCTATGAACAAGATGAGTTGGAACTCCATTAAGCTGGGATCACATTTGTTGCTTTTAGTTAATTGTAATGTCGTCAATAAGATCATTTATGTGTGTTCTGCTAAAAGTTTAAGTAAGCAGCGTCTGTTAATCGGTTTAGCAAAACAACAAGACCTTAAAACACGTTACAATACCCTCTAAATGTTTAATGAAAAACGAGTCTGATGTCTAGATTCTATTAGAACATGAAGATTTTTTTTAAGAGTTAAACGATCATGCTTTCCGGACTTTTGGTTTAATAAGTTTGGAAGTGTGGGACTTGCACCCACTAAAAAAGCTTCTGTTCTTTGTACCGGTTGGACGGCATATTTTAGAAAAAAATTTGCATCGACCAACCGGATGAACACTTTCTTGTTATTTAAGTTTTACTCAATACTTTCTGTGGTGCTCTCGCTTCTTCTTGTTTCCGATTCATTGTTCCTCTTACAAAGTTTTTGATGTGGCTTCAGTTGATCTTAGATCCAATCATCAGGTTCATCAGGCTAACCACCTTTAAACTTTTACCTATTGCCGATTTTGTTTTCCTTCTCCCGATCTGCCAGCGTTTGCAGGTGAATATTGTATGCACAAAAGAATCTTGCGCACCGCAGTAGTAGCAGGCGTCGACAGCGGTTTTTCCAATCTTTTTTGTGTACGTCTTGAAACTGCTGTGTCCCGACAAAAACTGCGTTAGAAAGTTCTACTTCAGATGCCAATGTTTATGATCAGCTTCTTTGTCTATTGAGCAGTGTCCAACGTGTCTTCTCATTTTTGATGCCGCGTCTTGTCTACGTTGTAAACAGTTTCTTTCTGTGCTTTCCCGGTTTTGTTCTTTTTTTCCAATTTCAACATCTTTATGTTGATTGGTGGGACCGCTGCATTTGCATTTACCGTCCTCTAGCCGCTAATTACTCTCTAATCGAAATCAGCGCGGTTACAGCGAGTGCACTCTTCCACTCAAGCGCTGCGTACGTCATAATTAACAAAACCACCGCGTGGTAAACCGTCCTTCTTCTAGCTCTTTGGCCACACACGTCTAAATAGCGTCCAGTTATACTGCCAGGTACTTTACTGTCTTTTTGGGCTTTACCTTCTTTTTTTTAAGCTCAAAAATCACCTCGTTTTTCCGTGTTTACTATGAGAGCTTCTGTCTTCTCCAGCGCAACTTCCAGCCCGTTTTTGGATATCCAACTGTCTACGGCCGCCAGGGCTACGTTTGCTGCTTCCTGGAGTCTCACAACCCCGTTTGCCCTGACCACCACCGCCAGATTGTCGGCGTATGCTACCATCCTGCATTCCTCGAGAATGACCAGTCTATGTACAGGGTCGTACAATACGTTCTACAGGGCTGGCCAAAGAACTAAACCTTGGGGTACGTCTTACGTTAGCGCTTTTTTCTTCTTTCTCTACAATTGCGGAGCGTTTTCTTGCTCAGGTAGCTGGCCAAAATGTCTAGGAAGTATCTGGACACCCCGATCTTTTGCAAACTATTAAAGGCGTTTCTGACGTTTAGAAGAATAATAACCGTCCACGCGCTGTTTTAGTCTTTACATAGTTCTATTGCTCTCATAATGGCGTCTACAGTTGAGCGCCCCTTCTTAAATCCGTATTAGGCGTTCAAAATAACCCCATTCTCTTTTAACTCTTCTTTGAGCTTCTTTTTTACCAGGTGCTCAAAGGTTTTCTGGAGCACACTTAGTTGGCTTATAGCCTAAATTTTTTTGGATAGGCCAATTTTTTTTTCTGTTGTTGAGAAAAATTATTGGCCGGGACACTGTTAAACGCTGAACGTAATACTTTGAAAATCTTTTCTTGGGCCAGTTTTACAATTTAGCTTTTGATGCCGTTGGGACCTGCAGTTTTCTTTGGTCCAAGCTTTGCAATGACCACCTTTATTTTCTATTCTGTAAACAGAGGAAGTGTGTTCAAATTTTTAAGACTTGGCAAGCGTGCCACTGGGTCGACAACGTTCGGGAAAAACTTTACTATTACCTTTCTTTTTGTGGCATTATTTTTTTGGCTTTACACCCAATTTCTTCACTATGATCTATTACTCTTGACCAAAAAAGCTCTACTCCAGATCGTTTATTAGATTGTGCCACTTCTTTCTTTTACTTTTCTTTATTGCGCTTTTATATGTCTTTTGGACTTTGGCACTAGCCTTGACTCTTTTGATGCATGCCTTCCGTTCTTCTTCAATAGCGTCGTTTTACTAGTACGGCATGTTTTTGTCTTTTTTATCTTCCAACCTGTAACTGGCCCAGTCCTGTGCCTCCTTTAGAGTTTTGAAGACATTTTGTTTTTTCTTGATTCCTCGAAGTACTTTCTTTGCCTTTTTCGCGTTTAGCGCCCACACAGATTTTTTGTTTGTTGTCTGCCTCCGCACGTCGTTTTAAAGAAGAAGTACCTCTTTCTCGTCGACCTTCCAACCTGTCAACTTTACATTGCTTGTGGCCAACGTTAACGTTAGGTCAGTGTGTGAGCCGTTGGTCCTCTTCACAAATGTAGGTGTGTGCCCGTTATTTCCAAGCACCAGGTTTAGAGTTGCCATCTGCTGCGACAGGTATCTTTTCTTTTTGTTTTTGCTTGCCGAACCCTAAGCTGGAGATTTTGCGTTAAAGTTTTTGGCTAAGATAACTCCCTTGGCTATAGTAGAAGTACAATGTTTTAAAACACCTTTTAGTTGCTCATGACTTTGGCATTTCTGGCGTATGCAGCTGCCCCGTTTTTTTAGCACACTTGTAACCGTTAGACCTAAAAGTTTGGTTAGATTCGTAACATCTGCGTTTTTTGCTTTCTTTGGGAGTTGCACAGAAACCAATAGAAAGCAAAAAAAAAATGTTGTTCTATGGATATTTGATAGAAAAAATCTAAAAAATTCTAGAGTTAATCGAACGTTTTCTTTTGTTAGGTATTTTGGGACGTGCCAGATTATCATCTTAAAGGAGCGTTGACCATGAGTAGAAATTTACGCTTTTAGTTTTAAGGTAGTTTGGTTGCTTTCCTATAGTTGGCATTTGTAGCCAAAACAATACAAAAACCTTTGTGGGTATTTTGCGCGGACAAAATAGCAATCTTATTGTACTTTACTATCACTAAGCACAAACGCCTAAAGGCAAAATTTAGAAAACTGTTTGCGGGTAGGTTGATGAAGTTGGATTTGTTGTTGTCACCGGCAGGGTTGAGATCTAAAACGGTAGATTTGAAAGTGGTTGCAAGGAAATGGCTGATGTTTCTGTGTTAGAAGAAATTGCCTTTTCCGGGACGGTGTGGTCTAAGATGTTGGCGGCGTTGGTGTATTATTTGAGAATTTAAAGGTGGAGAGTTAATCCTCGTTCTTTAAGAGAGAGAGAGAGTCCGTGGCCAGACGGTTGCGACTGCTTTGTTTTTTTCTTCTACAATAAAGCAGCAGCAATGATAAATAGATGGAAGCAATTTTGGAAAAACAAACTGAAGTAGACCCTAAATGGTAGTGTTTATTTGTTGTTGACTTCTATCTGTTTGTTTAGGTCTTAGAGTTAGTAGGCAAGAGTTGCTAGTCTAAACTTATCTTTTTTTTTAATTTTTAGAAGAAAGCTGACGGTTTAGTCATTGATGTCTTTTTTTTGCACTGCTCTGGCACGGACGCTATTGCAACAGCTTTGAATTTGCATTTGTTGTGCTGTTTCTAGTGCTGGTTGGTTGCTGATTAGCAAGCTGCTTCTCGTTCTGCTGCTAGCTCTCACGTACTCAGTAGTAGTTTTCTGTTGCTTTCATTCAGTTTAAATTAGGTTTGTTGCTAAGTTAGTTGGTTTTGCTCTGATTGGCTGTTATAGCGTTTGGGAACAATCATGTCATTATTTGATATCTTTGAAAGGAACATAACTAGTTAATATGGATTTGTTAATAGGAGAAATGATATAAAAAACATAATAGGATTTTAGTATGTTTGCTAATAATATTTTTCCATAAAAATACTACTTAGCGGCACCCCATCAGGACGCCGCTACAAAAATCTGGTTCAAATATTTTAAATATTTATTTTTTCATTCAATAAAACAACTTTTTTAATTTTTTTTTGTGATTATAACAACACACAAACTGGCTTTTATCAACATTAATAGTTCTAAATACTAAAAATATAACTAAGTAAATCCTTAATATAAATAACAGTACTGATAAAACGTCTACAATATATTATAGCTTTAGTGAAGTATGTGAAACGTCATCAGAATCAAAATAAATTTCGTTGCTTCAATACACAATTTATAACATTTAATCATAAATAAACTGAGACAAGGTATTATATGTACAAGACAATTATTGTCGACAGAAATACAGATGACTCTTCCATCAAGATGCGACATGTATCTTCAGCGAGAAAATTCCCACAGGATCATCGCAGCCTTATTCGGTAGGAACAATTTGTCTATTAAATGTGAGCGACAGCAACAAACAAATATTATTCACTGAAAGATTCCGTTAGGTTAATTCAAGAGTACTGTTGTGCAAATATAATAATATGAAATTGTGCATAGCATTTGTGCTGACCTAGCTAACTGCTAACATGACCTCCGTCTCCTCCACAATATGAAAATTTATCGATGCTCAAGATCGCCTTTTAATTCACACACATATGTGCACGCCCAGTCCGTTATTTTGATTAAAACGATGTAAACGGTACTAATGCATCAAGATTTTATTTACTTTACAATCATTTTAATTACTTCATATTCTTCGTTATTCAATGCTTCGACGATATCGAAATGATCGCGGCCGTGTACTGTGATCATTTCAACGTTGGTGTCAATGGCGCGTAGTTTTTTATTAAATTCCTCCGATTGCGATTTGAATGGAGGGCTGTCGTGCTCGCCGACCACGATGTGGAATCGCACGTCTGCTGTGGGACATGCGAAGGGGAGATGCTGCGGGCTTACGGCGGCAGCCGTCGATTTGTCCAGACGGAGCGCTTCGTTTACGTATGTATCGACCAGTGGTACGAGATCAAACACGCCCGAGATAAAGTAGACCTCTTTGAGAAGGGTTTGGTCTTCTGGTTTTAAGTTCTTGAAATAGTTGCCGAAGAGGGTTGCTACTAGATGTGCTCCTGCTGAATGACCGGCTATGTATATCCCTCTAAAACAAAAATAACAAACAACGAATTAAATAATCTGTAGTTTTTATGGAAAAAGATTAAATTTATAAAAAAAATTCAAACAAGAATGTATGTAGAATTTGGAATAGAAATTTGCGTCAGGCAATTAGTTAATTAAACTTGTTCACAGTTTTTGTCGCTTTATATATCTTATTCTTTTTATAGATTATATTGTAATAATTCACAATTAGGTTAGGTTAGGTTAGGTTAGGTTAGGTTAGGTTAGGCTAGGTTAGGTTAGGTTAGGTTAGGTTAGGTTGGGTAAGGTTAGGTTGCAGCAGCCAAACAAAATTCTGGCAAAAAGAAGGGTTTGACCGACCGGAGAAGAGATGTGGCGATCCTACAGGTCACAAATAAGGCTAAAATTAGTAGGCACCAGGCCGAAGAAGGCTCCCAGATCATTGAGATGCAAGACTTGGCACTAATAAACGTGTATATCTCCCCAAACATTCCACTGGAGGAGTACAAATAAAAAGTGGATAAGTTAATGACGAGAGACTTTAACGCCAATTCTCCAGCAGATAGGATAAAAGAGGAGAGCATCTCGTTCAGTGGATGGCGACACTAAACTTGGTAATCGGAAATAACGGAAAAGCACCTACGTTTGTTAGAAAATCAAGTCATTCTTTTATTGATCTAACTATGACTACAAGAAATGTGGTCTTAACGGGCTGGATGGTGGACGAAGTCGAAAAATCTTTGAGCTTTCACAGATACCTCTCATACAAGGTGGCGTGCGGAGGCAAAAAGCAAACAAGAAGCCCGGAGTAGCAGTGGGTTTTAGACGTTGGCAAGGCTAGGGGAGCACATAGAGATGCAAACATAAAGCAGAACGTGTTTAAAACCTTAAAAAAAATACAAGACTGGGCCAAATACAGGCTAGAGGGAAATAGAGGGCCAAATATTCCGTACTGGTTGAGCAAAAAAATACAAAACAAGCGAAAGGCGTGTATCAAGTTCAGAAGAAGGCTTACAAGACGCAGGGCCAAAGACAAACTGGACGCGGAAGTGCTAGAAGAATCCAAGGTTGCTAGAAACAACTATAAAGAGGCTATTAAGAGGAGTAAGAAGGAGAAGTGGCAAGAGATGCTTAATGACCTGGAGAGGGACCCTTTTGGCCAGTGTTATCAAATCATGGTAAAACGAATGGGTATTAAGCCAAAACAAGTGATTCTGGACGATGTAAGCAAGAAGAAGGTAATTCTGGAACTGTAAACTCGCGGCAAGCTCAAAAATGTGCGAAAAACAGATACACCTTTACCATTTACAGGAGAGAAAATAAAGTTGGCCATCGACAAGCTGACACCAAAAATAGCAGCAGGTCCGGACGGAGTTAAAGGACAGATAGTTAAGCTGGCCCAGCAGGAAATTCCCGAGGAGTTGCGGGAAGCCTTTAATAAGGTCATGGCTAGCGGTACTTTTCCCAAGGAATGGAAGATAGCAAAGGTGGTGTTAATACCAAAGAAAAAAAATAAGTATTGTGCAATTAGTCTGCTAAGTGTGATTGGAAAAGCGTTTAAACACTTGATAAAGAGGAGATTGGAAGAAGAACTGGAGGAAAAGAAGACCATTTCGGACGCCTAATATGGTTTTAGGAAGAAAAGATCGACTGTGGATGCCATTATGAAAGCCAAAGAGTTATGTAAAAACCGAAACAGTACATGGACTAAAAATATTCTTTTAAAATGTTAAAAATGCCTTTAACACGGCCAGGTGGAGTATAATTATGCGGCGGCTACAAGATATTAGGCTGTCCAGTTACCATCTGGCCATTCTAGACAGCTATCTAAGCGAAAGATTGCTCCGCATCGCAAAAGGAGAAAACAAGAAGTTAACACAGGTCGTACCGCAGGGATCGGTTCTTGGACTAACCCTGTAGAACGTGCTGTACAATCCCGTGCTAAGGCTAAAAATCACGAAAGAATGCAAGATGGTTGCGTATGCCGACGATTTGGCGTTAGTGGTCAGAGCAAACGAGGCAGAGAGGCTCCAGAAAGCTGCAAACGTGGCTTTAGTGGCAGTAGACAAATGGATGAGCAAAAACGGACTGGAAGTTGCCTCTAAAAAAACTGAAGTTTTAGTGGTAAAACAGTCGAGAAGGAAATGAGAAATAGTCTTCACACTTAGAGGAGTGGAGATAAAATCTAAAAAGTCTGTCAAATACCTTGGAGTATGGTTGGACGCAAATTGGACCTTAGGTCAGCACGTGGTGGACACGGTCAAAAAGACCGATGAAACAATTGCGGCACTAACGAAGATCCTGCCAAATGTATCATACATTATTTATAGCCTAAGCTGCATGAGGTGTTACCTCTAATCTTCCTTCTGATTTTTTATTTTTTTTTTATTTTTTATATATTTTGTCTTTTGTGAGAATTGTGTGATCAATTGTTGTGCGTCCTGATGTTTATGCGTTTTAAATAGTTTTCAAAACATTTATGTAAAGAACTGATTGAAATAATATCCTATTTTCTTGGGCTTTCTGGTGACTTATGGTCTGATGCGAGTATAGTGGCTTTTGGGTAGTTCTATTCTATTTTTTAAGTAACAAAAGATTTTTTTGTTAAATATTAGAAAGTAAGACTTTCTCTAGCAAGCACATAAATCAGAATGACTTCTGCTATCACTTGTATAGCCTGTTCTTAATTAATAACTCTTTGGCTAACAATGTTTACGCGTCCCACTCTTTGTTGTTAGTTTGTCCGCCTGTTAGGATTAACTGAATCTTTTTTAGCAACAAGCTTTTCTTGTCCAACTTTTTTCTAATATTTTTGAGCGTTAATTTCGCTAGCATCTCTACATCTTTCTTGCGTTTACTAGTAATTACCACTGCTACTTTGTCTAAGTATGTAATGACCATAATACCTTATAGTAAATGTTTCAAAGAGTCAGACTAAAAATTAATCCATGCATTCACTGTACTTCATTTGTATAACACAATTCCCGACTATTATGCTTCAATCTTCCAGGCATGTTTTAATCATTTTACCCAAAAAAATCCTTTGTGCGTTCTTTGCTGTGTAGAACAAAATTGGTTTTTGGGACGTATATAGTTTGCTCTCCACTAAATAGATATGCACCTTTACAAGTTAGCTTGGATGGTTTTATTTTTTACCGTTGCTGATTATGCTTTTTTAGCAAACTTTTTTCGGCCAATTTTAATTTTGTTTTTTAAATTTTTAGAGCTGAAAGTACATTTTACCACTTTTTGGAGTGCTTACCCAAATTTTGGTTACTCAGAAATTTGATTCATTGCTCTCTGCATATGTCATTTGTCTCAATTAAAAAAAAAGGATGACAGTACCAATCTCTAATAATAACCAATTATGTAGGTGAAGATCATCAATTATAGATTAGTAGTTAATAATTGTTTTGCTTTCTGTAAATGTAAAAACCAAATTGAAATTGGATTCTTTGTTTTTTACAAATGCAGTTTGTTCCTAATTAAAAAAAAATATTTAAGACCAAACCTTCTAGTAACAAAAAATTGGGTGAGTAGGCAAAGCACACAGATCATCAATTATGGATTAGCAGTTAGAATTGGAGTTTTTTGTCCATCCACCCAAGTGTTGATTATCCAGAAATTTTTTGGTTTGCTAAATTATTTTGTCTCTAAATTGAAGAAAAAAAAAACAATTTTTTTATTAAATATCAGTAGTTTTAGTTTTAGAACCCCGTCCAAGAGTTGATTATTTACTGTATTTTTGCAAATGTCATTTGTGTTTAAATTGAAAAAAGAAGATGATATATTTAATCTTGTGGTAACAAACAATTAGGCAAGCACTAATATTATCAATTACGGGTCAATAATTTTAATTGTGTGCTTTTGTTGGGGTGGATGTGTTTGTAAATTAACAATTAGATTTTTTGCTTTTTACAAATGTCTTTAAACAAAAAAAAAGTTAACAATTTAACTTCTTATTAACAAACAACTGTGTGAATGGACAAAGCACTCAGATCATTAATTACAGGTCAGTATTTTTAATTTTAGAGCCCCGCTTAAGTGTCAGCTTTCTATAAATTGATTTCGTTGCTCTATGCAAATGCAATTTAATTCTACATTGAAAAAAATGCGACAAATCTAATTTTTTGATAACAAACAGTTATGTGAGTGAGCAGGGTTCAGATCATTGATTATGGATCAGTAGATACAATTAAAATGCTTTGCCCACTTATCCAAATGCTAGTAAAAAATTGTTTAATGTTGCCTGAGAACTATTTATTTTTACATAAACATCTAAACATACACATGTCTTCTCTGTGGCTCGGTGTGCTTTACACCTCGATTCCCAAAAAGGAACGGCGTGATTAGGTATATAGGTATAAAACTATTTAGCGTTTAGACAATCTCACATTTTGTTAATAATTATTATTTATTAGTATATTTAAGTATAAATTAATAGTTCAGACTATTATAAAAAAAACTCTATGATCTATAAATTTACTTTCTACAATTCGCACAAATACAAATACATATTCCCCCGTTTAAAGAAAAAAAACTTAGTGAACAATATTAATAAAATTCTGAAGCATCAGATGTAGCTTTAATTTTTAGGCTATACAGCAAAATATTAAAAAAAAACATTCTCAGACAAGTTTGATAAAAACTTACACAATTTTGTCTTTTCTATTAATGCTAGACTGACACTCTGCCATTCAAGTCCCCAACAATAATCGCCAAACCAGACAGTCTCTATTATTTAGAGAATCTATACATTCTACCAGTTATGGATTTAATAATCCAATTGGTAGAATGTGTAGAATTGCAAATAGTTTCTCTAATAATATTGATTTATTTTGTGTTTCAAAATGTAGTTTTAAGTGTCAATTAAAATGTGTTGATAAATAATTTTATATTTTGTTTTTATTTATGTATACTTTTTTTCATGTTTTTATTATTCAATATTCTTTTATATATTTTTGTGTAATTGTAAATGATGTAGATGTAAATGGTTTTGTATATACCGTGAATAAAGTATTATTATTATTATTGCAAACAGTCCTAAAATAAAAGGAGATACTTGCGGGTAAAACTTGGTTTTTGATGTTTTAAAGAAGTTAATAAATTTTTCAAAGAAAAACTAAAAAGGTTTGTTAAAAAAACTACAATTTTTTTAAAAGACTGTTTTTCCACAAAACCATATTATTGCAAAATTTAGTATATGACGGCTTGTTGAGGTTAGATCTACCGCTGGGAGCCATTTGCTAACCATCTTGTTATGCTAGTAACGTCAACAAATTTAGTAAAATTTTAAATTTTTTTTTCCGCAAATAAATATGTAAAAACATCGTTTTATATTGTAACAAGAAACATTTTTAATAAACTCCCTGAAGACATAAAACAGATGAAATTAAAAATTAGTTTTTTAAAAGTACTTAAACGTTATCTGATAGAAATTTTTTTTTATTTTTTATCTGAATATTTTAACAAAGATCACTAATATTATTTATTATTAATTTTTAAAATAGACTAATTATATTATTTAAGTTTTATAAATGTTTTTGTTTGTGTATTAAATTTTGTATTATGTACTATGTATTTCTACACCTTTTGATATTTTTTTTGAAATAAATATTATTATTATAAAATAAAACATTAAAACTCTAGCAAACCTTATAGAAATCTTATCCCTGCGCGACGTTTTTTTTTTTCTTTTTATAATAACTTTTTCTACAATTTTTGCTAATGTGTTGATTAGGCATATTGGCAACCGGAAATGTTTTTTTTTTAGATTTGTTTATTATTTGTGTTATCTTAATTTTATTTTCTTCTAGCGCTGCGTTCCCTAGCTTTGTTGTCATCTTGTCCGGATAGTTTTCCTAAAATCTGTTATAACTCCTCTACTGTTGCAGGAGCTGCTTCTGTTTTGTTAGTTATTTTTGCTGATACTTTTACATTTTTTGTAGTGGGAAACAATTTTTTAATTATTACTTTTTCACTCTCTTTTTCTTTAAAACACATTATTTTTTTCTATTAATTTATTTATTACCCGTGCATGGATTTTTTTTTAGCATTTTTTCTTACTGTTTTTGTATGCTTCTTTCAAAGTTTTTTTGTAATTTTTTAGATTTTTATTAGCATTGTCAAAACTTTCTTCTTATTTTCTCTGTTTTTTTTTTACTTTTTTTGCTGTTTGTATTGCTTTTTTTTGCTTTTTTAGACTTCTCTGCACCACCAGTACGGTCTTTTTTTTCTTCGGGACTGATTTTTTTGCTGCCTTTCTCAACTTTTTCAAATACATTTTGCATATTTTTTATTGTTCTTGTTTTCTGTCATTTTTGCTGCATCTTTTTTATGTTTCATCTTCCTTTTTGTTATCTTTTTTTCTTTTTTTCCGTTTGTATTGTATGGACGTAAAGAGTGATCCATTAAGAGGTACTTTTTTCAAAAATTAAAAATAAATAAAAAACTCAATTTTATTGGGTAATTTTTATTACCATTTAAAAGAAACATTTTTAACATTTATCGTTTAAAGATTATTTTTTCAAATGTTGGCCGTAACTACGGATTTTGGACTTTACGTAACTCAAGAAAAAACTTTAGAGATGTAATATCACGTAATCTAGGCGGCTAATTTACCGGTCCGAAACGTGAAATTAACTTTTTACCAAATTTAAGGTATTTTTCTAGCTACTTCCGATAATATTCCATTCCAGCTGTGGACTATTATACTTCTTATATTGGCCCATACTATTTTTTTTTTTTTAGTTTTTCTACCTTATTTCAACATTTACACTTTGCTAAGATAGCCGCGTTTAAGTCCTTATCTTTTATTCACTCTTCAATAAATTTGCTTTCATTTAATTTATTCACTATCATTTAGTCTCTTTTCCCTTTCACTGTTGTTGCCACTATTAGGTTGTGCGCCTCTCTTCTTCTGCTTATATTTGTTTGAATAATGTTATAACTTTTTGTTTATGTCCTAGTACTTGTGCTGTCTCTAATTATTTGGATTTCTGTCTTCTACATTCTTTCTTGGTAATTTTATTTCTTTGTTGTTTGTGACCGGGCATTTTTCTTTGTTCTGTATTTTGTTACTTTAGATTCTATACAATATTCTTTATTGCTGCAGTTAGCTGCCTGATGCTTTTCTTCTCTGCATTGTAGCAATCTATTTTCCTTTTTGCAGTCAGCCGCTATGTGATTCTTTGTCTATGTAGTTTTTTAGCAGTTTTTTTGTTTGTCCTGATTATAGCAGATTGTATATTTTTGCACCCTTTTTTTATAGATGTAATTGTGTTTTCTTTGTTGTTACCTTTACCACTAAGTTCTTCAAACAGATTATTTCAGTTTGTCTCTAAGCGTATACTTTTGATTATAACTCAAGTTTTAAGCGTATAAAGTTTTCTAAACTTAAATCTAGAATTTTTTAAATCCGTATCAGAAGTACTTAGTACTAATAACAGCTGTAGGCTTTTTTACGTCATTCAAAGAACTACCGGAGTTTTCTTCTAGGTTTGGAAAAACTTAGATTTTTTCAAAACAGTCAAAAACTTTCTGTAGCCTAAAAAACAGGCCCAAACTTTGCAATTTGTTTGCAAAAAGTAATTGGTAAGGTAAAAAACAAAAATTAACTTGTCAGATCAACAACAATAAGTCACCTAAAGATCACTAGTCAAAACTTAAAAAACAAAAACTGCTTCTATGGTTTTTGCCAACTAACAAAAATATAATAATTTTGAAACGATTTCTAAAAACGTAAAGACCATGTTTTTGTTCTTGGTGGGCTGGACAAACAAAATCTTTTTCTTAATTTTTTTTAACTGCCAAAGTTGACGTATTTTGATGTACATAAATTAATTGGAAAATATAAATTTGTTTAGTGTATTTGGGTTTTAGGGGTTTAAAACACAAAAAAACTGGGCCTATTTTTCAACATAAATTCTTACAAATACAAATTTAGCAGTTTTCAAAGAAACTAGATACCAAATATTATTAAAAAATTGTGTTTTGCAAACAATTCTACATAGAAAATAGTCAGTGTTGATAAGCTGGTGTAGAAAAGCCCATCTAAAACAAAAATTGTACATTTTGTCTTTATTTAATTTTTTTTTTAAATTTTTTTAAAGATTATTTGTCTTATATTTTTTTAAGCTTATTTTAGAAGTTTAACAAAGACATTTTTTGTCGCTTGAACAAATTTTGGGTCATTTTACTCTTTGTTTGATAGTTTTTGCGCATGAGGCACAAATTTAGACTCGATCTAATGGCACCAAAGTTTGAGAATTTTTTTTAATTTTTGGAATTCAAACTTAGTCCGCCCGACGTTTATCAAAATTTAATAAAATAAAGTTTTTAACCACACCCTAGTGTGTTTATAATATGTTTTGTGAATATAAAAAAATAATTAATTTAACGCATTTTTTGCCTGAAACTTTTGTAAACATTTCTTTTTAGATAGACTTTTCTACAGCCGATAAGTACTGCACTGATTATTTTCTATGTAAAATTGTCTTCAGAATTCAAATTTTTAATAATATTTTGCGCTCTTTTTTGCCTAACAAAAAATTGGTTTTATAGCTATAGACAGGATATAGACTAGAAATGACGCCAGATTTGGATTCTAGAAAAAAAACTTGATTGATTTTACTAGTATTTTTTTTTTACAATATTGCAGGAGTTTGTAAGAAGAGCTAAACTAATAAAAGTGACTAAGAAAACCACAAGTCCGCACAGATTCTTAAAAAGCATTTAAGAGATCTAAAAAGGTTTCAAACAACTTAAAAGTAGTAAAAAACTTTAGAAAGCTTTTAAATTTTCAAGAACAATACAACACTTTAAGAGCTACTAGCGATAACTAAAAAAAACTTTTGTAAAAAGTCTTTAAAGATTTTAAAAAATGATGTACAACAAGAATTAAAAAATACCAAAGTCAGCTAAAAGTATCTTAAAAATTAAAAAATCCCATAAAATTCTTTGAGCAGTTTGAAGATATTTTAGAAAATTTAAGCAATATTAAACTTAAATCTGAGTTATTAAAAATGACCGAACAATGTGTTGATTATCAAAAGAATAAATATCCTTTTTCTTCTCTTACTAAAAAAGTTCTACTCCATACAGAGAAGAAAAATTTTCAATTTTTTGATAATTAACTTTTGGACAAGTGTATAGTAATTATGTTCTAGAGTGACCTACCTACTCACCCAAGTGTTGGTTATTAAAAGATGGTACCTCTTCATGTTTAAACAAAGAGATTTCTAACGCTTGCAAAGTGAAGAAAGTTTCAATTTCTTAATAACAATTTTTAGGTGAATAACTATTTAATGATATTTATGATCTGGAGTAACCCACCCAAATGTTGGTAATCAAACATTTGTATATTACTTTTTCTTTCTTGGACAAAAAAATTTCTAAAACTTCTAACAAGGATAAACTTAAAATTTTTTGTTAACACACTTTTGGACGGGTAAAAGAATATTTTAGTGCAAAGTAATCATAATAGAGTGAGTCATTTTTTTGAGACAGATTAAAAACATTTTGCCACAAAAAAAAATGTGACGTATGTATTAGTAAGGTATATGTTTTGTAATATTTTTTATTAAGAAAATAGTCCAAAATCCCAAAAGCAGTCCTACATTAAAAGTTAATATTAAATTTTAACAAAATTTGGTCTAACTTAGCTTAAATTCTTTGTTTTAAATTGTTGTTTAAAGTTTTGCAAAGTTTTTCTCGATCAAACATCTAAATTGTAGGTTACCACTTCTTAAAGATAAGTATTTTGGTCAAAACTTTTTTCTGTGTATATTTTTTGTTAAAATTTTTAGATAACATTTCTTATAAAGACTTAAAAAACTCTTAAATAGAAATAATATAAAGTCCGAGCTACTGAACTTCCAAAACTCTACAAATATTTGGAAAAACAAAGTTTATTACATTAATATACCTGATAATGTTTACAATTTTTACTACAAAAAAAAAAATGCGGTTTATTATTTCTGTAATCTTTAAGATTATTCCAAATATTTTTGCTTAGAAGATAGTGGTGTGAGCTCCTAACTACAAAATCGCAAGAAAGAAGATTGTACCTTGTATAAATCAAAAGCCTTTACATTTAAAGAAAACAAACTTGTAAGAAAAATAATTAATATACATAAAAATTAATTATGGTCAATGGGGAAAATTTTCAATGACAAAAAAAATATTAAAAAACAGAAAAAACCAATAAACAAATGTATACAGACTACAAAGTTAAGAAGACCACTTCCAAAAACTTTACAGCAAATTCAAAAACTACCTAAAAACTGAAAAAATATGTCACGAGGTGCTTATCTCTGAATACCTACAAACATAATATGGCACAACAAACACATAAATACCAGAAGTTAAGTAAAAGTTTACAAAATATATCTAAAACTAGTCTTATGATGTATGTATAGAAACTAGAGCAGACAATGCACGCACTTAATTTAATAACAAGTTACAGCTTGTAGGACACCTGCAACGTCCAAGATATAGTGAGACTAGTCCAAATCAGAAAGCAGAAATAAAAAAATCATGTAGATAAAATGGCTTAAAAGTAGCTTACATTTTTTGGCCTTACTGCAAAGTATTAAAAAAGGCATTCTCAAACGCGTTTGGTAAAAACGTACACATTTTTTTGTGTCTTATTTAATGCTAGACTGACACTCCGCCATTCCAATCAAACGACAGATGTAAAAAATAACAAAATTCAGTTTTAAACATTGAAATATTGTAAAAATGCACTAAGGTCCGGAAAGATTTAAAAAATAAATTGTTAAAAAATGTAATTTCTATTTTTTTCTTTATAAAACCTTAAAAATAGCAAAATTTGGCTATAAAAGGTGTTAAAAGTTCAAAATTATATTCATAAAATGTCAAAAATAGCTAAGTTTGACCAAAAACAAATTAAAAATGCAAAATTTATTTATAAAATGTTAAAAATAGCAAAATCTAGTCTCAAAACATCAAAATATTGTAACTAATTTGGCTATAAATTTATTAAAAGTGCAATATTTTTTTAATAAAAATTAAAAAATTTAAAGATTTTGTTATCTTGTTACAAAATATTAAAATAATGTAACAAAAATCCAAAATTTTAGAATAAACTGTAAAAAATTAAAAATTCTATTTATAAAAAGTAAAAAAAGCCAAAATTAAAAAACTGAAAAATGTAAAAACTATTATTTTATTAAAAGTATAAAATACCAAAAATAAAAATTTCAAAATCCAGTCATAAAATTAAAAAACTAAAAAAAATTAAAAAAAAATTATTTTAAAAATAGCAAATTTCACTATATAACATTAAAATATTGTCAGAAGAAATAAAAATTAGATCATAAATTGTCAAAAAGTGCAAAATAAAATTAAAAAAAAAACAAAATTTTGCTTTAACGTATAAAAATATTGTCAAAACGTACTAAAACTTACCATAAACTGTTAAAAACTGCAAAATTTATAAAAAAATTTGGTCAAAATATTAATTATGTTCAAATTTAAACCAACTTTTCTCTTTAAATCAATTTATATAAATTAGTTTTAAACTTTTTTTTTATCAATTTGTGTATTTTGAATCCAAATTTATTATCAGCAATTTGAAATTTCTGCTATTTACTCCGCAAATTTGAAATTATAATTCATATAAAATTGTTTCAAACTTGTTTTTAATTAAATTATGTATTTTAAACTTCATTTTTCTATCAGCAAATTGAAATTTTTGCTTATTGCTGCGCAAATTTGAAATGATTAACAAAATCATACAATTTGGGTCATTTTGGGACCATTTTTGCTTTAAATCAATTTATATAAATTAGTTTTAAGCTTTTTTTTAGTTAATTTACAAACTAAAAATAAAATCATTAAATGGTTGGCTGTTTGTGTTTATTTATGTTAAAATACTATTTGAAAGCATTCTCATCGAACCCTGTGACGTCATGCGCAAGGCAAACCAAAACGTGTGTACCGTACGGACGTATTTTGTATTCATAGTATTAAGCTCTGAATCAAGAAAAGGATTTTAGTAATAAAACTCAAAGCTGGGTGAGAGAGCAAATAAACGTTTGAAATAGTTTCTGTTTTGAGATTTAAACTCACGATTTTTGGTATAACAGTCGGCTGCTATCTGAGATACATTAATACGTAAAGCCTCGAACTATTGTTGATAGAAAATATTTGTTTGTTTCTTCAGATAAAAATAAATAATCATATACTTACCATATATCTAGTTTACAAACAAAAAATTTAAAAAATAATGAGATTTTTTTAAAATGTTTGAGAATCACTGTTTTAAAACCAGCAAAATGAGTACAAATGTTTACTAATATCACAGGTTGCTCGAGATATTAATAATTGATTCAACTTTATTTTTAAATAATATTATATGCAATTGCATTTTTGTGGGACTAGATAATATTGCGGATACTTTAGAGAACAAATTTGATTATTTTTATAGCGTGAAAAGGGAGTTTGGAAAGCTCTGGACAAAGAATAATTTAAAAAGGAATGAGAAAAGTGGACAATTTACTACCTGGATCGGCCCGCTTTGGCGTAACTCAGACAATAATCGAATCCCCGCTGAATCTCCTCGACGATCTCGGAAAGTGTTACAGCGGGACACAAATCGTATCCGAGCACAATCACTTTGAATTTGTTCTTGTATAAAAGCGCTACCGGGTAACAGGAAATCTCACGGCTCAATTCCTGCCAATAACCACCATGGACGTAGATGAATATAGGAGAATCTTAACAAAAAGAAAATTTAGCTAAGTAATCTTTTTTTATTGCAAAAATAAAAGCAATACTCATTCATTTTTCAGCTTAATTCGGTCGTTAATTTTGTTTTTACTGCTTGCAACATTTTTAAAATTTCATGCAAATGATATCAACGTACCTGCACAGACTATGAATATCTAATCGAATAATATTTTATAAGCATGACAACTTTATATGTTTTCTATTGATTTATAGCGGACATAAAAATCATTTTAAATATTGATGTTGTTGCTGTACGTCCAATAAAGTTTTAATTATGCATCAAACGTTGTTAATAATTGCACCACTAGGTTGCTTATTAATTAATTAATTGTCTGTTTAATGTATGCGCTAATACAATGATCGATTGTATGAAATTCTGGGTCAGCAATGCACAATGTGTACATACCTTGCGGTAAATCCGTTCCGAATATGTCCAATTTTTCATTCGGTTTGCTACCATATGGAATGTTTAATTCGCAGGGGATGTTTGTTTTTGCCCATTCACTAGCTGAAATGATATAATAATGTTGTGTAATAATTGCATTAATTAAAAGAATAATTTATATCAACATTTAAATGTTCTCATTTTTACATCAAAACTTTTATTAATCAAATTTAAATTTAACTTTAATTTAGTGATATTTATGGTAAAAATTAGTGAAAGCTTTGTGTAAATAGTTAAAAATTGTTGCAACAATATCATATTTTAGATATTAAATTAGAATTAATAAGTAATTTAACTAAAAAATATTTTTGTACCTTTAATTACAAATTCCACATGAAATTTAATAACCTCATCAGGATCAAGCCGTTTTGACCACCGGCTTGGTGAATAGAGAATATCCAATTCGTTCATTTTGCCTTTCGCCTTCTGCCACTGTCACTTCACATTCAATTCTACACGGTTCTGAAACACATGAGTGAAATG
Source organism: Tachinus rufipes (assembly GCA_963932245.1). Taxonomy (NCBI): domain Eukaryota; kingdom Metazoa; phylum Arthropoda; class Insecta; order Coleoptera; family Staphylinidae; genus Tachinus; species Tachinus rufipes. The sequence goes on from OZ010746.1 coordinate 95,283,980, forward strand.
AGACAGGCAGAAGTCTAACGAATGTCTACTTTAATTACAATCGATAATTACCGAAGCGGACATACACAGATAACCTTACACTAAACAACAAAGTTTTATCAGTATCAGAGTACGTTACATAATAGATAAGAAATTATAATTTCATAATAAAACAAATTGTGGCGCTAAATTTAATTTATTTTATATATTTGATTATTAAAGTTCATTGCGATCATGTTTCTCGGTAAATAAAACAAGCAACTCATCGCCGCATTTCCTTAGCAATTCTGCATAGTGTAAGTGAACATAATCCGATTTGGCATAGCGATGGCTATGCAAAAAGGCTGCACGTCTTCGTCCAGCAGCGTGATGACTGGTTGAAAATATAATATGCACGGTGTAGTAAGGAAAAATGCAACTCAGGTGAGGAAACTTATCCTTCCGTCTTTATTACGACAGCTTTAAAAAGTGCGTAACTACTTGGGAGGTATATTCAGAATAAAAAACATTTAATAATAAATGTATCCTTCAGTGAATTTCCCTTGGGTGTATTCTTTGCAATTCTGTTAATATTACAGGAGTATCGATTGCTTTATTTGTGATTCAGATTAAGTTTTTTAAATTGTATTTTTTATTTTATTGATTTTGAATGTATTTATTGTTTTACAATTTATTTCAGAATAGAATTGTAATAAAAAATCATCTGAAAGCTTTGCTACGTGCTGTTTTAAGTTTTTTTTTTGTTTATAACTTCTAAACTCAAAATACATAGATAGCGCAGCATCATGTAGTAAAGTAAAGCTTGAAAAAATGTTTTAGAAACATTTTAAAAGATTGTGAATACTAAAATTTTGTAATATTAAGAGAAAATTTGGTTTGTGTCAAAAACTTTAAAAGTTGTTTTGAACCAATTGAGTTTTTTAGTTTTTAAAACTAATTTATTAGAAATTTTATCTTAAGTTTTTGACATCTAAAAGTCATTTTCTGCAAAATAAAGTCACTTTTGACAAATAAAAACGTAGTTGAAGTAACTTTTGACGGGCAAATTTTAATTGAAGTGATTGCCTTTTCAGAAATTATTTGCTAATAGCAGCTAAATTGAGATAAGCAAATGACAATTCTAAAATCTTGATGACAAACTGTGCGGTGAGTAAAACTGTCAATTAGTTTCTTAAATGTGAGAAGTAGTTTTAACTAAATTGCCTTTTCATCTATCCAATTGTTTATTATCAATATTGTTATTACTATTATTTTGCGCTACTGTTGGCGCATTAACTTCTTCTCTGCCCTTAATTCTGCTAACTTACATTACAAGTAGACCTTCAGTTTTAAGTAAATTCCAAACTACTGTCAATTATCAATCTACTTTGGACCATAAAAAAATCTGAGCAATAAAACTTCACGCTGACAAAACGGGTTGAAGAATGAGAGATTAAATAATGGCTGAGCAGGTCACTCAATTCTAACAATGTGGCCAAGTAGTTTCAACTACCCAAATATTGATTATCCAGAAATTGGACGTTTCTCGTCTCTCCAAAATGATACCTGTTACTAAATCGCCAAAAGTAAATGATCGTGGAAACAGGTGTAGGTCCAAAACTGATCCTATAGGTGGTTTTCAAAACGTTGAAAGCGGTAGAGTTGCGAGTTTTAACAGGCGCATTCACTCAGAATGCTGCTACTTACTTTTGTAGGGTGCATTTTGGTTAGGACTAAGTGTTTGTGTTTGGATTAACGTGGAAGTATCGGAGCATTTACCAGTAGCCGTTCTAAAACTTTAACAGGGCGTGCTTGCAGAGAAAGTTGTTGATTTACAATTCTCCAAAAGATCTTGGTGATATTACTGCAAAGTCGTCGTAATAGTCTTAAAGGGTAACTACAGTTTGTTAGTCAAGGTGGTCATGCAAAAATTGCAAAATGTGGTAGCTATCTAGACAATGATTTTTGTTGTTGTTTGCTACGACTCTTAGACTTGATTGACTGTAGGGCAATTACAATTGTTTGGTTTATAAATTAAATTTTTTTATGGTATTATCTAGGAAGTCTTAGAAGCAGTGAGAAAGCTTCAACGTGCTAAATGATGACAGTAGGGGAGTAGCGGAATATCTTTTTAGAAACAAGAAAATAACTGAAAATAAATACGCAAGACTAGGTAACGATAGAAAACTTTCCGAGATGACAAACTTGTCTTGGAGTGGTTGAAGTTGTGAATCAAAGATACAAATATTGCCAAAAGGGAAGAGCCGATGAAGAATGCAAGAAGTAAAAGTTGAAAATTCTACAAAATGTTTTATTGAGACTGACAATAGGAGCAATGTAATTTAAGGGTTGAGAGTAGAAAAGATGCCCAAGAACGTAATTTTACTGATAGAGGTTATAACTTAGTTTCAAAGGAAGATGCGGATGTAGAAATTGTTGTGGCGGATGTAGAGGTTAGGGTGGTGAAAGAGAATAAGTTGTGTTTTTTTAAGGTTGGCAGTGAGTTTCCATTTCTGAAGCTACAGTTTTAAGAAAGAGAGATATGTTTCTGAGAGAAAACAACCCTAGGGTACCCCTGTAGAAGGCACAAAAAAGTTTGAAAGTGAATGCCATTTTGCAAAAAAATATTTTAAAATGGCTATAATGGGGGGGGGGGGGGTGAGAATAATTAATTGATAAAAAATGATAGACAAAGCCATTGTGTTATAAGCACTTATAGACTCGGGTCATATAAAGAAAAATGACAAAAGTGCATGTTTTAGTATTGACTGAAGAGAATACTTTAATACAAACTATTGGTCAGTTACCTTGTTTTAAAGTGTCTCGCTTACTCGCTCAAGTGTTTGTTATTAAAAACTTTAAAGTTTGTTTTCTACGCGGATGTCAAAAGTCATTTTGTTACAAGAAAAAGTCGTGATTTAATCTCTTGATAAGTAACATTTGGGTGAGTGGGTAGGCTATTCTATTCCAAACTATTAGCTTGTTACCATGCTTTGGAGTGTTTGACTCACTTGCCCAATTGTTTGCTATTAAGAAATCAAAAGTCATTTTGCCTCAAGAGAAGGTCGTGATTCAACCTTTTAATAACTAACACTTGGGTGGGTGGGCCACTTCATTCTAAACTATTGTCCCGTTACCATGTGGAGTGTCCCACCTACCCACCCAAATGTTTGTTATTAAGAAAATTAAAGTGTGTTTTTGATGCGAACGTCAGAAATTATTTAATCACAAGAAAAGGTCGTGATTTAACCTTTTGATAACTAACACTTGGGTGGGTAAGTGGGTCATTTTATTCTAAATTATTAGTTACCATGCACTTCTTCTTCTTCTTTAGCCTGTATTCGTCCACTCCTGGACATAGGCCTCTTCCAACGACTTCCATGTCGGTCTGTCTTGTGCGGTCTTCATCCAGTTTTTGCCCGCATGTCGCTGAATGTCGTCCCTCCACCTTGCTGCGGGCGCCCGATGCTTCTTCTTGTTTCCCTTGGCCTCCATTGCATTAGGGTTTTCGTCCATTTGATGTTGTTTCTGGCTACGTGCCCCGCCCACTGCCACTTGAGCCGTGCCACCCGTTCCACGACGTCGCATAGCCCCGTTCTTCGTGTAATATCCTCATTCCGGATCCTGTCCCTCAGACTGACTCCCAGCATTGCTTGCTCCATTGTCCTTTGGCAGACTCTAAGACGGTTGGCACTGTTTATTGTAAGAGTGGCTGTTTCGAGCCCGTATGTTGCCACCGGCAAGATTCACTGGGATTTTTGGTTGGCTCTGCGGTTTGGTTACTTTTCCCGATTTTGATGTTATGTCTCAGATATACATATTCTTCGACTAGCTCCAGATTTTGGTTATTGATGGTGACTCTCATGTTAGATGTACTCATGATTTTGATCTTCTGAAGGTTCATTTTAAGACCAACGGCTTCGGAGGCTACTCTGAGTTCTTGAAGCATTAACGCAAGTTCAGCCGGGTCACTGCTACAGAGGACAATATTGTCTGCAAAGCGGAGGTGGTTGAGGTATCTTCCGTCTATCCTTATGCCCTTCTGATCCCATGTTAGTATTTTGAATGCGTCTTCCATTGCTAGGGTGAACAATTTAGGTGAAATTGTGTCTCCCTGTCTGACACCTCGCTTTACTTGGACTTTTGCAGTTACCCATTCCTCTTCAATTTTGACGTGCATGGTGGCGTGTTCGTAGATATATCGTATGATGTTAGAATATCTGTAATCTATGCGGGCGTTATCCATCGCCTCCAGCACCACCCAGGTTTCAATTGAATCAAATGCCTTCTGGTAGTCTACGAAGGCCATGTGAAGTGGTATATTGTATTCCGTGCATTTTTCTACTAGTGTGCGTACCGTTTGGATATGATCCGTCGTGCTATAACCCTTTCTGAATCCCGCCTGTTTGACTGGCTGGTAAAAGCCAAGGCGGCTTGTTATGATTTTAGTTAGTAGTTTGTAGAGGATGGATAATAGACTAATAGGTCTGAAGTTCTCCAGATTTGTGCAGTCGCCTTTTTTGAATAGCAGGATGACTTCTGCGTTTTTCCAAGAGTCCGTTATTTTCTCTTCTTCTAGGCATTTATTTAGCAGGATTAGGAGTGTTTTCTTCAGTGTATTTCCTCCGGCCTTCAGCATTTCACTGGTGAACTGGTCTTTGCCCGGGGCTTTGCAGTTCTTTAGGTGTTTAAGCGCCGTTTCTAGTTCTTCTCTATCGATGGGTTCTAGTTCTTCCGATCCTATATTTAGAATTGGTTGTTTGATTTGTCCTTGCTTTGGGTCTGCCATTGATGAGCTGTAGAGTCGTTGATAGAAATTCTCGCTGATTTTTCATCTTGTGGATAATCATCTTGCCTCTCGATCTTTCGGAACGAAGTACTCTCATGTTTGCGTTGTTCTGTATAGCGTCCTCAACCATCCTTGTGTTATACGCTCTCTGGTCTCTTCTGATGGCCTTTTCACAATCTTATTTAGGTCTCTATATCGTGTTGAGTTTTTGTCGGTGTTCCTTTGTTCGTCAATCAGTTGTTCTGTTTCTAAACTAAATTTTGGATGTTTTTTTCTTTGGAGGGAACAGACTTTCTGCACGGCGCTTTTAATACTGGAGGTGATCTTCGTCGAAAGTGTGTTTAGTTCCATGTTTCTCATATCTTCAGTTGGGTGTAGCTTCTTGTCGATTTGTCTATTGAATTCCACCTCTTTCTCTCTTAGTTTGCCTGTTGTTGGTCGTATTTTTCTTTCCACTAGAGCTTTTCTTTGGTGTCGAGTATTGATGTGGATCCTGGCTCTGACCAATCTGTGGTCGCTGCCTGTGTCAAAGCGGTTTAGTACTGACACATCCGAGCACATTTGGGGGTTAGATGTGAGAACATAGTCTATCTCGTTTTTGACCCTGTTATCAGGGCTCCTCCAAGTCTATTTCCTTTTTAGTTGCTTTTTGTAGAAGGTGTTCATACAGTAGAGCCTCTCCTTGTTGAGGAAATCTATCATAGTTTGTCCTCTTTGGTTCCTAGATCCCAACCCGAATTTTCCGATGAAGGGAGGATCCGTCGGTATCCTTGCTCCAACCTTCGCGTTGAAGTCGCCGATTATAACACAGATTTTGGTCTTTTCCGCGCTCCTTGCAGTTGTTAGGTCTTCGTAGAACTTTTCAATTTCTTTGTCTGATGAGGTGGAGGTGAGTGCATATGCTTGGATTATTTGGATACTAAACATGGCGTTGATCCTTAGCATTGTATAAATTACTCTGTTTGACACGGCTCTTGTCTTTCTAACCAGGTGCTTCTTCTTTTTGTGGATCAGTAGAGCAACGCCTCCGATGTGCGAGTTTGTATCGGAGTTATTTTGAAACAACAAATGTCCGGATTTGAGGATTGATTCACTGATCCCTAGGACGTCCCACTTGATGTTCTGCAGTTCGTGTTCTAGGCCGGTGAGATGTTCATTGAGCCTCATGGTGCGGATATTGTACGTCCCTACGTACAGGGTTTCTTCAAGTTTGCTTCTTCTCTTCTTACCATTCATCAAATGTTTGCCCTCCCCAGAATCCAAAGGGCCGACTGACGTATCAGTGCGAAATTCCGGGTTTTCACCTCTACTCGCCTGGGGTATGCACCATGCACTGAAATGTCTTATTTACTCGCTCAAATGTTTGTTATCCAAAAAATTGATGTTTTACTACTACGCGGTCAGAAGTCTACGCGGACATTAGAAGTCAAACTATTTGAGTTTGTTTTCTATGCGGACGTTTTCTATGCGAACGTCAAAAGTCATTTTGTTGCAAGAGAAAGTCATTATCTAACCTAACCTAACCTAACCTAACCCAACCTAACCTAACCTAACCTAACCTTTTAATAACTAACACTTGAGTGGGTTGGTAGGACTATTATTTCATTCCAAACTATTGACCGTTTCTATGTTTTAGAGTACTTTACCTACCCGCCCAAGTGTTTGTTATCAAAAAATTGGATGTTTTACCACTACGCGGTCAGCAGCCTGCGCAGACGTTAAAAGTCATTTTGTCACAAGAGAAAATTGTGATTTAATTATTCCATTCCAAACTATTGGCCTGTTACCATGTTCTGGAGTGTCCCACTCACCCGCCCAAGTGTTTGATATTAAAAAAAAATTAAATTTGTCTTCTATGCGGACGTCAAAAGTAATTTTGTCACAAGAGAAAGTCGTGATTTAACCTTTTGATAACTAACACTTGGGTGGGTTGGTAGGGTTATTCCATTCCAAACTATTGACCCGTGTTCATGCTTTAGAGTGTCTTACCTACCCGCCCAAATGTTTGTTATTAAAAAAAATAGATGTTTTACTACTACGCGGTCAGAAGTCTACGCAGACGTTAGAAGACATTTTGTCACATGATCAAATTGTGATTCAACTGTTTCATACTAAACTATTGGCATGTTACCATGCTCTGGAGTGTCCCACCTACCTACGCAAGTGTTTGTTATCAAGAAATTTTAAGTTTGTTTTCTATGTGGACGTCAAAAGTAATTTTGTAACAAAAAATGGCTGTGATTTAACCTCTTGATAAATAACACTTGGGTGGGTGGGTGGGCCATTCTATTTTAAATAATTGGTCCGTTACCATGCTTTGAAGTGTCTCACTCACCCGCCAAAGTGTTTATTATGCTGTAGAGTGTACCACTCATCCCCCCAACTGTTCCTTATCAAAAAATTCAAAGTTTCTCTTCTATGTGAACGGCAAAGTCATTTTGTCACAGAAAAAAGTTGTGATTTAACCTCGTAATTAGTAACACTAATGTGGGTAGATAGGCCATTCCATTTCAAATAATTAGTCCGTTACCATGCATTGAATGTCTGATGCTTCTTTTAGTCGGAAAACGCAAATCCTAGATTTCTTTTTTAGTGATCAGCGTAAAATGGTTGTTTGGTTCTGGTGGTTGCTGCTTAAAGTTAAGTTGAAGCAACGAGTGGTTGGAGACCGCTTTGCAGATCCAGGTTTGCGCTGGCAGGAACATTGGGTTCTGGAAGCTAGTAAATGTAGTTTGGAGGTGGTTTATAAAAGGTTTGCTTTTTCTTGGAACGTGGCGTAGATGACGTTGTTTTTCCTAAAAGGGCGGTGTTGGGTTGCATCTTTGGTTTAATTTCTAAAAATTTTTTTTATTACGGTAGTCAAGATTGGCTGAGACGAGCAAAACAAAACGACTCTTCACAACAGAATACCTAGTCAAAAAATTCAGAACATAATCAAGTTTGCTAAGACCAGAAGGAAAGAATGGAACGCACACGTCGATTGTATGGATAAAGATTGGCTACCAAAATTTGTGCAAGACGGAATCCTTTTAAGCAAAAGACACCAAAAAGATTGGCCAGAAGTTGGGCCAAAAGTTGGGCTTTATCATCTATGGAATTACCATCACGATGAAGCCAAATGCTAATGAAAACCAGACAAAATTCCTAATAAAAAGAGGAAAAAAAAAGAAGAAGACAGTTAAGATCCCGACAGATTTTTAAATTTAATCTGTTTCATTTGGTTTTTATAATGGGGTTATGGGTACGGGAAAATAGTTTATGTGCGGTAATTTGGCTTTGATGGAAATGTGGGATGAGGAGGCAAAATTGATTGTGTCAAAATCAACTTCAATTGCAGTGTCAATGTCGTGGAGCGAGTTAAAAGATAGGGGTTTGAAAAATTTGATTGATATGTCTTGTTAAAACGCTAGCCAGTTTGCATTCTTGTAATCAAATCATGTGATAAAAGTTAGGAGAAGCAGAAGGAGGTTGATTAAACCTAGAAGGAACCTGTGGTTGCTTGTGACACATTTTGAAACACTTAAGAAACCAGATCAAAATGCAAGATGAGGTCAAGAGTGATCACAATGTGATCTATAATCAAGTGTCTATTGTGGTTAGTGAAAGTAGAGTCTGAGTAACTAAGGCAAAATAAAGAAAATTTTATGAAGAAACTGTAAAGCAAATATTACGGATGCTTATAGGAACTTGCGTGTTTGTTGCGCATTTTGGTTAGTCAGACCTCCAGACAAGTCTTAATTTGCCGACAATCACGTGCACACACAAACATATATTGTTATTTAATATAAATGACTTTGTCATAAAGAAGAAAAGAAAGATAGATGATAAAACGTATGCTTAAGAAAGGTATACTTACACAGGCGTTGTCTATTGGTTTCAACTTTACAACAAATAGAACTGGTAACCGGGGACGGACCCAAATGTTGATTATTCAGAAATTGGATATTTCTTGCTTTGCAAATGTTAACTGTTTCTAAGTCAAATAAACTGAGTGACAGATCCAAAATTTTGATAAAAAATTGTTAAGTTCTTTAGATAAAGTTGGGAACAATAAACTTTAGAACAAATTCTAGAACTTTGAAAAAAACTTAAAATAAATTTGGATTAGCTTAATAAACTTGGAAACAGCTTAGCTTAGTTACACATAGGCTTTCTCTATAGCACTTCATTGTCTTCTGTCTTGGGTTTTGTGGATTCAGTTGTTTGCGATCCTTTTTAGGTTATCGGTCCAACGCGTAGGTGGTCTTCTGCTACGTTTATTTTTAAAAGAAAATACTAAAGTGGAGACCAAAAGCCGACTTTAGTATTTTCTTTGTCCTTTATTTGATCCGTGGCCAGTTTATCTCCATTTGAGTTTAGTTGTACGCTCGATCATGTCTGCCACTTTGGTTTTTTTTTTTTTTTAATTTTAAATCTTTATTGGTGGTATGGTGGTGTAGGGTTACTCCGATCATTGCTCTTTCCATTTTCTGTTGGGTTATTTTAAGTTTTCTTGCCGTATTGGCGGTTAGAGTTGAGGTTTACGCCCTATATGTAAGGACAGGCAGAATACATTGGTCATGTACTTTCCTTTTCAGACATAACGGAATTTTGCTGAGTTTTCCATATGCTGCCTAAGCAAAGTTGGTTTTTCTCTGCAATTTGCAGGTCTGGTTATTTCTAGATATTCTGATTTCATGTCCAAGGTAAATGTATTTGTAGACTAAATTTACGTTTGTGTTTCCGATGTTAAAGTGCTCTCTCAATACCAGATATTTGTCACACTACAGTAAACCAAAAACACTGTGGCCGGTCACTCCCGAGACAAAATTAGAATGAGAGCGCTAAAGTATACCAATATGTTAATCAGAAAACGTCGCTTTTAAAATATTTTTTTTAAAGCAATTAAATATTTATTTATAAATGAGTGCTACTTATGTATTATAAATAATAAATTTGTAAATATATTTAATTTATCTAATATTTAAATTATTGCTTTGTTCTTTTTTAACATGATCCAACAATGATTGTATGTTTACAAAACTGTATATATTAAAATAAAATAAATTTTCAATATTCACTCGCAAATATTTCTTTTTATATTAAATCAAATACTCGAATATTCAAAATTATCAATTATAAATGAATAGAATTCCATGTTGCGTAATAATATTGATTGATTTTAAAATAAATATGATAAAAGTTTTATTACATTGCCAGCTGGATTCGGTCAAAATGTATTGCATATAGATTGAAATTTTATCGCATCCGTTCCATCCATTGAAAATAAAATTCAATTCGCCTTTAACACATTTTGATGAAATCACCGACATAATTATACGAATAGTCAGCAACAAAAAAAAAAAAGAACAACCATAGAGTGACACGAAACGCCATTATCCACCCATCCTTTGTCGCAAATTCTTTTTTACAATTTACCGTTTCTGTTTCGCCGAGTTCTATATAAGGTGTATATCGGTTCGTGGGCGAGATCATGTCATTAGGTCACATTGATCAGGCCTTTAAGCATGGGAAGGGAACCCACGAAGTTGCAATTAATGACCTTCTCTACTCACCGACCATATGCCATATTCCATATGCGAAGTGTTTGTTGTCTATTAATCCAAATAGATTCATGTTTGGCCGCTTTTGCCAATCGTGACTTGAACCGGGATGGAGTGCACCGACATCTCGTTGATTGGATTAAGTGCACTTCTCCCTGCAATCGATGTATGATGATGATGGTATAATTCATGCTGTCCGTTGCTGTTTTAGTTTGATTGCGCACTTAAATTATACTCGAAATGTAATTGACGTGCTGTGAGGGCTTCTATAACGTAACTACAGTTTCATCTAAATTTCAATTAACCGCACAAGTTACACACAACTTAAATTGAGAATCAATATTGAAATCTATCAGCAGTTTAATTATATTAATCAATTAATATTTTTACTTATCTTGAGTCACTTTGTTTAACTTAAAATAGTAACAATAAATATTTTTAATTAATATGGCCAGTATAATTGTCATTAACTAATAGCAATTTTGAATTATTCTATTAATTGCAACATTATGCAATATTTTTCCTAATTTTTCAAAGTGTAGACGACAAAAAATAAATTTTAAGAAACTTTAAAAAAACTCCCTTTGCCACTAAAAGCAGTTATATTATGATATACTCTAAAAAGAATCAATTGATATTATTTTAAGAACTATTCAGAATATTAAAAAAAATTGCTAGCAAATTCATAGAAATTTATTGAAATTTAAGTAAGTTTGAAAAGTATTCAAAAATATTTAAAATATTGATTGCAGCTTGAATAAATTAAGTAAACAATTTTGGGGTAAAAAATATAAAGATTGTGACAATACAAGCGTTGGAGTATTTTGCTTGTCCTTGCAAGACTAGTTTGTTTGGAGTATTTTAAAATTATTTCTAATTTTTGGGAATGTTTTCCAATTTTGGGTTGCATATGGATAGTGTTTCTTTGCCTGTCTCTGTGGGGCTGGTTTGTTGGAGAGAGTATTGTGATGCGTCCAACTAAAGCACACGCAAGAACCCCCGCCGGACGCACCTCTCTATCTTCTCAATTGGGTAGTGTATTTTGACTGTCTTTGCAGGATTAGTTTGTTGGGGAGGGAAAAAACCGCATATAGATAGTGTTTTTTGCTTGTCCCTGCAGAGCTAGTTCGGGATAGCGGGATCCTTGCAATGCTCTGCTCAGTTGAGTTTCTTTTACATAATAATAATACGTTTATTTCTTGCCTTTCGACCTTGAAAATTACATTTACAAATACAATTACAACTTCCCAAAATAATAAAACTTAATCCTTATAAAATTAACACAATTAAGAAAATTTGCTTCTCTGTTCGTATATTTCTTTTCTTCGTTTTTTAACTGCCCTCATCCATTCTACCCCTCTTCCGTCCCCTTTCAATATCTCATTTTTTCCCATCTGTTCTTCTCTCATTTCGTTACACTCTTTCAACATATGTTCTATAGTTTCCTTAGTCTCTCCGCACATTCTGCACATTTTCAAATCCTCTTCCATCCAAAATCTTGTCAGTTGCTCTTCATTACCACATCTGAATCTTGCAATCATCTTTTTGTCATCTTTACTATATCTATCGCTCTCTAAGTACATTGGCAATTCACTTTCTATAATATGTTCATAATTTGCGTTGTACCTAGACTCTTTCACTCGCATTCTCCTTTCTTGCCTTTGTATATCTCTATCTCTTTCCATAATTTCGTACCATGTCTCTCTCCCAGATTCTCTCATTTTTTCAATTTCTTTCGTTTCGTTTTGTTTCTTTTACATAAAAAATGTAATATGTATACAAGTTAATTTTTTTTGTTTTTATTATTATTTTGAGCTGATTCATTTACAACCGCAATAAAAAAAAAAAAAAAAAAAATTTAAACCAAAATTTGGAAAAAATTGCAACTAACATTTTTCAAAAAAATCTCCATTTGACAAGATCTAGATTTTGATGTTTTTGAAATTTTATAAAATCATTTATGGCCAAATTTTAGTGCTTTTTAAATATTGTTCAAAATATTATAGCCGAATTTTGCTCTTTTTAACAGTTTATCCAAAATTTTAGTTTTTTTTTTTAAATTTTTTTGATATTTTAAAGCTGGGTCTTGTTACTTTTAAGGTATTATATAAAATATATATATTTTTAAAAAATGTATGGTTATATTTTGGTGCTTTTGCAAAGTTTTAACCAAAATTTGCTGTTCTGTGACAATTTTTTCATACTTTATAGCAAGATTTTGCTATTTTGATACTTATAAGTAGGAATTTGCTGTTTCTAACAATATATTTCATTGTGTTATTTTCTATAATTTTTTTACAAGTTTATTTGGCCCGATTTTGATGTTTTTTAAAAAAAGTTTGTATTAAAAAACCAAATTTTTTTTTTATAACATAATTTTAATATTTGTATGCCAGATTTGACTATTAACATTTATTCATAGAATTTTGCACTTTTAAATTGTTGTTGACCGAATTTTAATTTGATCTAAAAGCATTTTAATGTTTTATGACCGAGTTTAGTCATTTTTGACTTTTTATTAATAGATTTAGCAGTTTATGACTTGATTTTTGCTATTTCTATAAATATTTTAGCAGGATTTTGTAGGTTTTAGAAGTTTCTTAAAAATAACAGAATTTTAGTGATTTTTGACAATATTTTGATATTTCAAGACCAAATTTTGAATTTTTTAAAAACAGATTTTTAATTTTTTTTTTTAATATTTTATTTACTAGATTTTGTTATTTTTGATTTTTTATGAATAGAGCTTAATAGTATTTAACAAAATCTTTTTTTCAGAACCGTGAGAGCGCACCAAAAATCTTAGCAACGTCACCAATCATAATAATTAAAAAAATTAAAAATTGATACTTTTAACAATTGTAACAATGTTAATTTAACAAAATGGCGGAATTGGCAGCTGTCAACGATTTTATGAACAAACTTGGTTTAATTTATAGTTGTGAAACGCCAAAATGGATACATTTGCAAATGTTAAAAACGTCAAAAAATGTCAAAAATAAACAAAATGGCCTTATTTAACAGCTGTTAAAAGTTTTATAAGCAAACAACATTTGATTTGTAACTGTCAAATGTCAGTTGAATAGAGTTACTTGATTGTTGTCAAAAAGACAAATAAAATATTTGATTCAGGGTTAGTCAAAATTATCAATTTTTTTTTTTCCTAAAATAGAAATTTTAATTTAAAAGCATTTGTTAACGCCGCTAGAACATTTGTACATAAGAAAAAGTTTGTTAAAAAGAATTTTCTGGTTTACACCTCACTCTCCTGGAATTAAAACTATTATAGTTATTTCCAACCTATGTTTTCTTGGAGTGGTAAAATCTAAAAAATTTTAATCTTTGTTCAAATTTTTTATAAAGAAGAGTGCAGAGCGTTGTAAACATTTAAAAAGATGTTTGCTGGCAAGAGGTGCGGCAGGTGCGGAATGATTTTGCTTGCCCAACTTGCGGTAAAAAAAATGAAAACGGTAAAACCAAAACCCAAAAATTTTTCCGGTTCTCCCGCAATGTGCAAAACACAGTTTTTGAGTTTTTTGCGATTATCTCTGCTTCCGGTTATCAAAAAAATTATCATTTTCTTCAGGGTTTTTGCCAAAACCTCTTCCGCGCTTTTCGATAAAGTCGTTTTTCTCTCCGACGCACCGTTTCCGAGATATTTTTGTTTTTCTGTGCCGCCAATTAAGAAAATCAGAATCTGCATCGTCTCCGGCTTCCGCCGTCCAATCCCGACGTTACTGGCAAAGTTTTTCTTTGGGAAGGACGGGTTCTTAATCACAAAGCCGCTTCCGCGCTCAATACATATTTTTTGGCGCGCAAACAGTCGTTACTTTTTTGGGAAAATAGGCTGTTGCTGACTTCACAGTTGTGTAATAAAATTCACAAATGTTTCAAACTGATTTATTATTAAAACATAAAAACTAAATAACAATTAATTTGATATATAAAAGATGTAGGGTGTATCGAGAGCATAGACTTTTTATCGATCGTGTTTATAACTACTTATTTTTCAATTACCCTTAACACCGCGGGAGAGTAGTTCTTGTTGAGACATCGACATTTCGGCGGCTTTGAAAGATTTTCTTTTAATAAATAGGAAGTGGACAATGTTTTGTAACTGGTCTTTTATAAGACCCATCTCTAAACTGAACGGTTGCTGCTGGAATAACTCCATCTAAACCGGAGTGGACTTTAGTGATTTGCTCTCTTTTCCATTTTAGTGGTAGTAGGTTATTTTCTTTGATCATGACAAGTTTACCCCCTACGATGTTTGCTAGGTTGTTTCTCTATTTGCTTCTTGTTTGAAGGCATCCTAAATACTCCTTGCTCCAACGGGCCCAAAAATGTTGTCTGAGTTGTTCCATCCTTTGCCATCGACAAAGTCTATTTAGGTTGATGTCTTGTAGATTTGGATATACTGGTGCAGTAAGGGCATCCCCAATTAGGAAATGTCCAGGAATTAGAAATTCCTGATCATTTGGATCTTCTGACAGTGGCATCAACGGTCGAGAATTGAGTATAGCTTCAATTTGTGTTAAGATAGTTGTTAGTTCTTCTTATGTGACTGACGCGTTGCCCAATGTTTGTTTTAGTAGTAGTTTGGTAGATTTTACAGCCGCTTTCCACAACCTTCCAAACGTTGGTGCTCTTGGTGGGATAAAATGCCAATTTATTCCAGCTTGTTCTAATTTGAAATGAATGATTTTTTGTGTAGCTGTCCACTCAAATATTGCTTTAAGCTCCTTTAACTCTGCGTTTGATCTTACAAAATTCTTTGCATTATCGGAATACATGTTTAGTATGTTGCCTCGACGTGAGACAAATCGCTTCATTGCCGATATAAAAGTTTCAGTCGACATGTCTAAAACTGGTTCTATATGCACTGCCTTTGTGCTCATGCACACAAAAATAACAATGTATGCTTTCACTTTTTTCTTGCTTCTTTTAGAACCTTCCTTTATGAGAATAGGACTACACAAATCGACTCCAGTGTTGAGAAATGGCCTTGCTGGTTTTGTTCTGTATTCTGGAAGATCTCCCATTTTTGGATTTAATGCTTTCGGTGCGGTTTTGTAGCATATTACACATCTTTTTATACAATTGTGTATTGTTTGTCTTCCGCCTAGAGCCCAATATGTGCATCTCATTGCAGCTTGTGTTGTTTGTACCCCGCAATGAAAGTTGATTTCGTGATTGTGTTCGATTACCAACCTTGTAAAAGCAAGTTTTGCAGGTAAAACTACAGGAAACTTCTGTGCATATGGTACTGACGAGTTACGTAAACGTCTGCCTACTCGAATAATGCCGTCTTCGTCTAAGAAAGGATCTAAAGAATACAGTTTGCTGTGTTTGTTAACTGAATCAGGTAGGGTCGCGAGTTTTTCTTGAAATGCCGCCTTTTAAACCAATTTAACAAGTGAAGTTGTTGCTTTAGACAATTTCCTTGTTGTTAGAACACCACTTGTACGATTTGCTGCTTGGCAGTTTTCTTTAAACCTGTGCAGGTATGCTACAACGTTGGTTAGTTTTCTTATTTGGAATATTTTTCAAATAAGTTTTGATCGGTTGTATTTGTAATTGTGGCTAACATTGTTGTTGTTTTTTCTTCTGGAAGACTGTCATTTAGCAATGGTGGTTGATTTGGCCAGTGTGATGAGGATTTTGATAACCATGAGGGTCCATTCCACAATAGTGTTGTCTGCATGAATTCTTTGCATGACTTGCCTCGTGAAACAATGTCAGCTGGATTGTCTGCAGATACTACATAAAACCATTGATTTGGCTCACTGCATTCGCGTATTACATTTACCCGATTACCAACAAATGGTTTTAATTGTTTGTTGGTTGCTTTAATCCAAGACAGCACAATAGTAGAATCGCTCCAATAATATATGTGGGTTGGTTTGATGTGTAAGGCTGGAAGAACAGATGCTACCAGTCTTGCTAATAGTAAAGCTCCACAAAGCTCTAGTCGTGGTGTTGTAGACGATTTTAGAGGAGCCACTCTAGATTTTGAGCATAACAAGTGTGATGAATATTGACTGCCGTTCCAAGATTGTAAATACAGACATGCGCCGTAAGCTTCTTTGCTGGCATTGCAGAAACCGTGCAATTGATAGCAGGGTGCTTCCAGAACTCTCCGGGGTATTGTTAAATTCTATAACTCTTTGAAATCTGTCAAATATTGAGTCTAGGAGGTATAAATGCTGATTGGTATAGATTCATCCCAACCGATCCCCAGTTTCCACAATGTTTGTAGAATGATTTTAGCTCGTACAACAAGGAAGCTTATAAGCCCGAGCGGATCAAAGATTTGGGCTGTATATGATAATATATTTCGTTTGGATATAGAACTTAGTTTATCTATGGTTAGCAAAGCATATAGGAAGGTATCTTTTGTAGTATTGTATTCTTAATGTTTTTGATGTTGAATTCTTGTCAAGCAGTAGATTTGTTATTGTTTCTGATGTGATGTTATCTAGTAACTCAGTGCTATTGCTTGCCCATTTGTGTAAGTCAAATTCTGCAGAAGCACATAATTTTGTCACTTCATCTCTAATAGTAATAGCTTTAGCGATAGAATCTGCCCCTGTTAATAGATTATTCACATAAAAGTCTTTGGCTGCAATGTGAACTGCTGTAGAATATATGTTGCTTCCATCCTTAGACAGTTGTTGTAAACATTTAGTGGCTAAGTATGGAGCTGATGATGTTCTATATGTCACGGTTTGAAGTTCATATGTTGTGATAGGCTCTGTGATTTTATTGCGCTATAATTGCGTTGATATTTATTATGATCCTTTGATACAAGAATCTGTCGATACATTTGTTTGATATCTGCTAAAATTATTATGCGGTGTAGCCTAAATAGCACGACAATAGCCATTAAGTTGTCTTGTATTGTAGGGCCTACCATTAGACATTGATTTAGCGATGTACCTGTTGAGGTTTTTGCCGATCCATCAAATACTACTCGAAGTTTTGTAGTGATACTATCTTCCTATAAAACAGCATGATGAGGAAAGTAGTAATTGTCTATATCATCTGTTGTTGGGATTGGTTTTATATGACCCTGTTTGATGTATTCATTCATAAATGCTTTGTATTTGTCATTTAATGAAATATCTTTATTTAGTCGTCTACAACATAGCGATCTTCTAATGTGCGTTGATGTGTACGTTGAAAATGTTCTTCGCACTTTTTCTCGTCAGGTGTAAAGTATGACTTATTTGAAACGTCTTCTAACTTCCAAAGATTTGCTAAAGACTCATAAAGTAATTTGTCAGTTGTTAAGTTGCACGACGTAATTTTTAAATTTGTCTGTTGATTGTAAACGTTTCAGGATAGTATCCAGCCAAAATGAGTTTTCTGCAACTGCGGATGATGGGTTGTAGGATTTATTTGACCTATGCACATCAGTGAATAAAAGAGTTGTGCGACGATTAATTGATCAATTGATGATGGTATGTAGAATTCTGGGCCAGCCAGATAAATGTTATTTGGAATTTTGTATGCCTTCTTGTTTAATGGTTCATTTAGAAGTTTTGTTATTTGCTTCAGTATCAGACAGTTCATAACAGTTTTATAAGCGTTGATTCTTGATTGAATGCTTACGTTTGCTATGAAATTGCTTTGTGAACCAGAGTCCAGTAAAGCTCGGCATAGATGTAATTTCTCTTGTAAATCACTGATCTTTACTAAAGCTGTTGACAGAAAGGTATAACTGAGTTCTTTGCTTGATTGTGTTGAGTGATGCAACTGCGTTTGACTAGATGAAGGCACAGTATCAATGTCACGAAAGTTAGGTTGTGCATAATCGATCTGTAACAACGTATGGTGACGGCGGTTGCACGTTTTCCATGTAAAAGCCGATTTGCATTGACTGGCGTTATGGTTTGCACGCAAACAGTTATTGCATAATTTTTGCTTCACTATTTCTCTCGGTTGTTGATAGTTCGGTGAACTGTTTGCATTGATTGATGTAGTGATTGCACTTGCAAAAAACACATGTAGCTTGTTGAGTAGATATATGCACTTTTGTTTCTGGTCTAGGTGGTCTACTTAATGATGATGCCTACGACGTAGCTTTTGATAAAGACATTGCTTTCAGTGTTTTGCACTTACAAGTTAGAAATTCAATCAATTGTTGGAATGATGGCAATGAGTTTTGCGTGTGATGTTCCCATTCCTTTTTAGTCGCAAAATCTAGTTTTGTTGTTAACAGGTAGTTAAGAAGTTGATCCCAATGGTCCGTATCTTCTCCCATTGATTTTAATGCACGTAAATGCTTTGTTTTGTTGTTAATGAGTAGTCGTAACAAATGGTGCGTTTCTTTATGGATTGTCGATTGTTCAAAGATTGCTCGTATATGATTAGTAACTAACAATCGTTTATTATCGAACGTGAAGCGCAGAAGATCCTATGCAATGGTGTAATTTGAGAGTGACGTTTCCAATGAATTCAACACGTGTATGGCATCAACCGTTAGACTAGTGCGGAGATAGTGAAACCTCTGAATGTCTGACAAAAATTCATTATTGTTGATTAGAGAATTGAACGTGTCATAAAAATGCAGCCATTCTTCATAGTTTCCAGAAAACTTTAGAATATTTATCGAAGGTAAGCGAATTTTTGCTTCTGTTGTGGATACGTTAGCAGGTGTTTTGTTGATTTGCATAGATTGTGTCTTCTTAATTATAGAGTGTGTTTTTACTATGGTAAAGTAGTAGCTTTCTTCAATATCTTTGCTTTGTTTCTCATTGATTGATTTGTTGAGAACATCTATTTGGCTTTAATTTTCGTTGAATTCACTCAATATGAACTCAGCTTTTTTCAATCTTACAATCAGCTCTTCCTTGTTGCATTCAGGTTTGTTTAAAAACGTTAACATTGCTTTAACATTAGCGTTCGTAGTTCATCTGGGGTAGGAGTCATGTTTCAGACTGTTTTCGCACTGATGATGATTGGATTGATGTTTGTAATCCGGTTTGAAGGACCAATTTATATGTTGTTGACTTCACAGTTGTGTAAGTCCGTTTAATAAAATTCACAAATGTTTCAAACTGATTTATTATTAAAACATAAAAACTAAATAACAATTAATTTGATATATAAAAGATGTAGGGTGTATCAAGAGCATAGACTTTTTATCGATCGTGTTTATAACTACTTGTTAAAACAAAATAATTAAATATATATATATGTTTTTTGAGAAATCCCTTCCATTTCTTAGTGGGGTGATTGTTAGATGATCCCAGGTGTGTGACAATACTTCTTAGAAATGTGTTTATGATGTAATCCGGTCATTCAGGAGGATATAGGAGATATAAATAACTTATTAGTTTTAATCTGGTCGTAATATTATTTGTTGGCCCAGCAGGGTACTTCCTTTAGGGATTATTCTAGACACTAATGAGTTTTTTTTCAATTGCCCTTAACACCGCGGGAGAGTGGTTGTTGTTGAGACATAGACCTTGGCGTCGGATCTGCCAAGGATCAAAGAATTTTTGTTCGTTGATGAGGGGGCGGGGTCCTCGAAAATTTGCTAGGGGCAAACGGAGGGTCTGATTGACCCGTGGTTTTTGTTGTCGGTTTTTTTTTGGCTGCTCCCCTCTGGAATAGAAAATTGAAACCTTTGTTTTGATTTCAAAGGAGCCCCGTCATCAGGAACATTTTTAGAACCGCCGGACTTTTCTACACCGCCGGGGGCGGCGCAACAATTTTTTGAACAAAAAACGAAAAAGCGGCCGTAACTTTGCTGTTTTTTTTTTCTGAAAGTCCTATATGTCATTTTTTACTTTCTTTTAATTGGGGAGCAGCGTTATTAAAAATTTTGCATTGGAAGTCAAAAATTGGGTTTTTGCCGAGGTAAAAATTGGCATACGACCATGCGATCTCTAGCGATTGTCTCAAGCAAATTACATAAATCATTTTCAAAATAGAAAACACCCAAAATTGCTGTTGGTTGAAGCGATTTTTGAGTTTAATTTTTGTTTTCTACCTAAAAAGAAAGGCTTTTGATATATCCGCGCGTTAACTCGCGGCGGTGCGTCAAAAATAAAAAAAAAACTTGTTTTTGGCAAAAAGTGGGGTTATGCAAAAGCCTACTCTTCCTACAGTTTTTGAAATAAATTTTATTCGAAAGAGGATTTTTTTTTTGGGAGGAGAATCTTCTAAAGACTGAAAGGATTCACCCGCAAGAGGCAGGCGCCTACCGATTATACTCCCCCCCCCCCCCCCCCCCCCGCTGATATACCCTATACGCTTGTGTCGCAAAACTTCCTTATACCATGGAACTCCAGTGAGCCACCGCAAGGTCTTGCCTTGGAATAATTCTAACCTATCTAGATGCGTATTTGCGGCGGTTCCCCAGACTGGGCACGCGTACGTCATCATGGGTCTTATAGCAGACGTGTATAACCGGGTGCAACTTGTACGTGAGCTCCTTGTCAAAGGTAATCCCTAGATACTTAGCAGAATCGGACCACGATATGAAAACGTTGTTGAGACAAACGTTATCATAAGGTGCGTTCCGTCGTCGAGTGAAGAAAACGGCTTTGCTTTTCTCCGGATTGACCTTTACTAGCCAGTCATCTAACCAGCATTCCAGATGTCGGTGGCTTTTTGTAGCCTAGAGGTGATCACCAGAGGTGTCTTTGACGAGTACAAAAGTGCAGTATCGTCTGCGTATTGTGCCATTTTAACCCCGTGCTTCGATCCCGAAGGCATGTCAGCAACGAAAATATTAAAAAAAACCGGAGAGAGAATGGAGCCTTGAGGGACCCTTGCCGTGATATTTTGCGTGGTTGAAACGTGTTTTTGAATTCTAACAGCCAAGATTCTACGGTTTAAATATGAGGCTATCAGCCTTATAAGACGTAAAGAAAATTTTTGACTGTAAAGTTTGTAGAAAAGACCCTTATGCCAGACTTTGTTAAAGGCTTTTTCCACGTCGAAATAAACCATCCCTGTGGCTTTTTTCAACCTCAAACCTTCCACAATGAAATCAGTCACCCGATTTAACTGGTGGACCAAAGAATGCTTCTAACGAAAACCGTGCTGATGCGAAGAAAGTAAATTATTCGAATCAACGTGATCCTGAATAATATCTAAGATAGCCTTTTCTATGACCTTACTCAAGGTGCATAGTAAACTGATAGGCCGTTAGTTTTGAGGAAACCGCCGATCTTTCCCAGGTTTTGAGATGTTTATGACAATTGAGCTTTTCCAAAACGTAGGAAAATGTCCAGTGCAAAGAATTGCATTAGCAATATTGGTGAAAACTATTATTGCTTTGTGCGAGAACCATTTTAGCGTTCTATTAGGTATTCCGTCAGAGCCTGGAGCAGACCGGATTTTTTGTCTTTGTATAATTTCTCGTATTCGAGACGGTCTCACGCTATGCAGCGGCGCGTCGTCGTCAGCAGCATTCAGGGCTCTCCTAACCACCCTTTCAACTCTTTCGAAGTGCTCCGAGTCCAAACAATTGTTTGGGGAGCATTGGAGTTCCAGGCTGTCAGTAAATGCTTCGGCCTTTCCCTCAAGCGAGTATTGTACCCTATTTTTGCCATGAATTGCTGGAATGGGGACCGGCCTGTTCCTTAAGGACTTGGAAACCCTCTACATTGGATAATCGTCCTCCTTGAAGGATTCCAAGGTATTTTTCCTACACAATTCTTTGTGAGACCTTATGGCTTTTCTCACCTCACCATGAAAAGAGTTTAATGTCATGCGATCTAAGCGGTCGCGATGCCGCTGCCAAAGGTGCCTGGCGGCATTTCGTCTACGGATTAAATCTTTTACGTCCCAAGATAGTCTCAGAGGATTATCCACGCAAACTTGATCCGAAGCCTGCTAGATTTGGCGCGAAAAAAGTTTGACGGCCCTATCGATGTCCGCGACCGTTCTCACCGGAGTCATGCGTCCGATACTCTCTTCCAGGGATTGTAAGAAGAGGGACCAATCCGTACGGTTGACGGACTTTTCTCCCTTCCCAGGTAACTCCCTTCCGAAGAGCTCTAGCAAGACCGGGAGGTGGTTGGAACTTATATCGTTGACTACTCGGATGGTATAAACCAGGTTGACGTTCTTGAATATAGCTACATTAAGAACGTCCCTTTGGTGCCCTGCGCTATGATAGAAGGTGGGTTCTTCTGAACCCACTACTTGTAACCCTCTTTGCTCTGCAAAGTCAAGCAACGTCCGACTTTTGACATTTGTTTGTAAACTATTCCACGCCGGGTGTTTACAGTTGAAATCTCCAGCAATGATTGTGAGGAAAGGGTTAGATAAGACCGATTTGAAATCCGCCGTTTCGATTTGATTACTCGGGCTGAGATAGCCAAATGCGATTTTTAATGTCCTTAAGCTCCCCGGCTTAAGTGGTCAATGTCCCCACATTGTTCACTATCGCATTTGATTCTAGAGAGACTAGCTTGGGGGTGTCGACCTCGGAGTGGTCCAATGATCTTTTTGCAAAAATCAAAGTTCCATGCCTTAGTCTAAACCCCGACGACCCCAAATACGTAAAAGTATTTGGTAGTCTCAACGATTGGGTGGGACGGTGGTTTGTCTTGGACACCAGCATGATGTTGAGGTTCTTTTGGATGAAGAACTGTTTTACCTCACCCATTTTTTTCTGAAATGTCACAAAGCAATGGTTCCTCGTTAGCCATTACTGATTCGGAAAAAGAGTAGCCATGATTTTCTTTTGAAAATTGTTGAAGTCGTTCAACAGAGCGACTATCCTGTCGTCCTGACTTGCTACCGGAAAAATTGCCGGTGGAGCGACCGCGTTTGCAAAACATTTGCCCATGACAACTTTAGGTTTGTGAGGACCTACGGGCTTAAATGATGACTGAGCCAAAGCCGGAGAGGTTGCGGGAGTCGAAGAGACTGATTTATTCGCCTTGCCGTGCAAGGCCAACATTTTTTGATAAAAAAAACATCTTTTAAAATTGGCGGGATGCGGACCCCTTGCAAAGAACACACTTTGGAGGTGTGTCTTTGGGGCAGACCATCGATTGATGGGGCCGGAACAGATGCGACAAACTGGCGCTTTGGAAAAACAACGTTTAGCCGTATGGCCCAAACGTTGGCATTTGTGGCATTGAGGAATGCCACCACCACGTTTTTTTGGCTCAACTAAAACCTTGAGACCAAGAAGTTCTTTCAACCCTATAATTTCAATTCCTTTAGGAAGCTGCACCGAAACCAAGCTAAGCCTAACGTGCTCGTTTCTCATACGATGCACGTTGAAAAAGGATAAAAAAATGCACAATCGCTTAAAACAAATTTTTGAATGTTTGCTAATAAGCTTTTTTACAAATTTTCCAAATCGGCCAATTGTTTTAAGCTTTTTTTTGCAAATTGAGCCGCGGTGCATAAGGAAGACGTTTTAGTGCCGTTTCAACTTTGGATTTGGATCTGAGGCACTAATTTCTTTTGAGAGATCCAAGTTTTGTTGGGATTGGGGCTTTCGCTCGCCGTATATTTGAGTTATGATTTTTTTAGTGTAATAAGTCTTGAAATTGTGAAAAAATTTGAGCGGCAATAGAGATGGTGTTTTTGACCTTGTCCGATTTTGATAAAAATTAGTATACCGACTAATTTTGATGCCAGGAACAAAAATCTGACGTATATATATATTTTTTTTAATTCCTTCTTTTGTTTTTTGCATAAAAAATTGGTCAATTTTGGAGGACCCCAAATTGAGTTTAAAACAAAAAATCAAAAATCTGTTGCCAAGCGTTTTTGCGCATTTGTTTTCTCTTTTGAATGAAACTATGCCCGATTGTGTATTTAAAAAAATGTAGGAAGAGATAGTTTTGGCGCGACACTACTTTTCGCCAAAAATCGCGTTTTTTTCAACGTTTCACGAAGCGTCACTGGTTTATTTGTACAGATAATTAAAAAAAGTACTGAAATTAAATTTTGGACAAGGAATGGATATTTTATTTGAGCCTAAGCGCAGTGTCGTACGTCTTCACGTTAGCCAGTGGCGTACTTTCAAAAACTACCTTTAATCGTTACTTTTGAGGCGCCACTGGTTGAGAACGAAAGCCTAAATTAAAAATCCGCTTTTGCTAAGCGTAAGTTTGGGTCAATATCTCGGGAGCGGATTTTCATTTTTTTGATTGAATTAAATTTGAGTCCATGGAACCGTTTTGATTTTTTAAAAAATGTCTTTTTTTGAGTTTGAGAGAAAAAAAATTGGTGACGCCACTGGAATATTTTGATGCTGTCGGGAAAGAAAATGATGCTTGTTGTATTCTTAACAATCTGGTTTAAACCACAACCTCCTCCTGTCAAAAATACCAAAAATGTCTTGTAAAGTGGTCTAAAAAAAATAAATCCGGCCCTGGTAACAGTAGGAGGTTGGTTTTTTTTTTTCAAAAGAAGCGCAATCGAGAGTCAAAATTTAATTTAAAAAAAAAATTGTTGAAAAAAAATTAAAATTAAAGTTGCAACCCATGTTGGCACTTTTGCAGATGGAGGGGGCAAGTAGTTGTGAAAATAAATAAATGAAATAATTCACCAGCACGGGGGCAACTTTTTTAAAGGGAATGGTGAAAACCGCAAGTGGATGCGACTCCCGTGTTGAGAAATATGAATTAATAAAAAACGGTCTAAAAAAAAGTGCGTTTTAAATTAACAGCGGCCTTATTTACCGGCCGATTTTGGGGAAAAAAATTGTCAGCTTGCAGGACGTTATTAGATTGGTAAAAAAAATTAAATTTTAAATTTTCCAAAAAACAACTGCAGAAGATCGTTTTGCGTTTTGCCGTTTTTTGTAAAAATAAACTCCCACTCCACTGGTTTATCTTGTCGAGTGTAAAAAGTACGTATGTATCCGTCGCCGTTGGTGCGTGTCTGGTTGAAATCGACACTCTGGTAAAAAAGTTACGGGCGTTGGCTTTTTTCGAAAAAATGCAAAAATTTCAATTGCTGAAAATGTTTATAAATCCGAAACGAACCGTGAGATTTGAAAAATTCAACTGCTATTTTGTAGAGGATAAGTTGTAGTACTTTGGGTAAAAATTCAACGGTTGAAAACTTTGTTGTGGGGGAGAAACGTGTTTTTGACATTTTATGGATTATCTCTAATAAACAAGGGCAAAAAGATGAGGTCAAAATGTGGCTCTCGTCGAGACCTACAAGAAAATTAAAAAAATTCTCCAAACCACCTCCGCGGGTTCGCTGCGACATTTTAAAAAGCATAGACGAAACCTAAATAGTATAACGGGGGTAGGAAGTGGAAGTATACATGATCCACCAAAGTATTAAATTGTTTTCTGTTTGTCTATATTATTATAAAAATCTTCAATATCCTTCCAAAGTCAAATTGTTAATAAAATATTATTTCAAAGTTACTTAACAAAAAATATAATAGAAAAAATCAGCC
Source organism: Tachinus rufipes (assembly GCA_963932245.1). Lineage (NCBI taxonomy): Eukaryota > Metazoa > Arthropoda > Insecta > Coleoptera > Staphylinidae > Tachinus > Tachinus rufipes. The sequence continues at coordinate 95,309,673 of OZ010746.1, forward strand.
TTTTATGGTTTTGTGCATTTTTTTCAAACTTTTTTTTTTTTTTTTTTTTAATGAGTTCTATTTAAACCAATTAAACTATTTTGCAATTTTCTGCTATGTTTTCAAAATAACTTCTGTATTTTCTTATATCTTTTATAATTTTCTAAATGTCCAACTTTTCAATTTAAATTTATTAAATCTTATATTTAAAAAAAATGTAAACTTTTGCTGTGCTTTTTGCACATCAATTATTAATTTTATTACCAAATATTGCAATAAAATCATCAATAAATTAATTAAACTAATTATCATTGCGTGAGACCATAATACATAATAAAATCGATCCATCCTCGAGGCGATACACTAAAATTACATTTAATTTTCGAATCAATTAAATTCACATAATTTCTCAATTAAAAATTTAATATAAAAGAATGCCGGTTCTACAGTTCCGGTAGCTCTGTTAAATTAGACGTGCAAAATTTGATGATATTTTTTCGGGTCGCCGTGCGACAGACGTGAAAAAAATAATATAAAGTGAAGCATTCTTCGACCCGCCACCTATTAAATGGATTGTCGTGACATTACAAGTAATTGCCGAGGCGGTTATATTTTTTTTGTTGTTATGAAGCAATAATCGGATTAAAAAGTAAAGAACACCCAAGTGGAAAATTATTCTTAATCCGTGTAATTATAAGAGACACCGAATTGAGTTACAAAGAAGAATATTTGTATTAGATCAGATTTAATTAAAAGAAAACAATAAAATCTTACAAAAAATGATAACGAATGTGTAATGCTGGGAATCTCCATCTAATTGCTCATATGATGATTTTTAATTAAAATTGCTCGCGTTTTATTTTTAATTGAAATTGTGCAAAGTGATCCCAGTGGAATTCAAAGCACAGCATTGCTCGTCTGACTGTTGCTGCTGTGTTGAATCTTTCATGGGAGAGTGAGTTAGTTTTAGTTTCCGTTTCGTGCGATTCCCTTACGAAATTTCAATTACTAAAAATATTGACCGAATATCGGGGCATTTCTCGCACGGAGTGGCAGCGACTGATTAGTCAGTCTTTCCCACAATTACACACAAAAAATTCGAAACTATTTTAACGGTTTTTTACTAATAACTTGATTTATTCAAGCGTTGCAAAATGATTTGATTTTCAATAAAATGGAAATTTCAATTATATCTGCAAATAATATTTTGTTTAAAATTATTGTTTGCTCAATAATGCAATGAAACTGTGTTTGCAATTCAAATTTGTTAATTTAATATACTATGTAAGTTTGTAGTATTATAATTAAATTATTTATTAATTGATTATTTAAGTGATTAACCTAGAATGAAATCAAAAGTAATTACTTAGTATAAATTGTCTACTATGAATAATTAATTATTTCAAATCGCTATAAAACATAGAAAGTTCCAAATGATTATGCAAAAGAATGTTTTAATGATAATAATGGTCAGTAATCTTTGTTAAGTAAAAACATCATAATTCGGCGACCGTGGTCTCTACGCCAATTATGTAGAGATCACTAATAGATGCTATATCTTTTTTGCTACTTAGTGATAAAGTTTCTTTTGCTTTTATCATGGTCACGTTTTTTGTGTGTTTGTGATGTGCAGTAATAGTTCTACACAAACATGTGGGATCTACAGTTTAATGAATTTGGTTTGAACAATATTTGTCGATTAGTTTTGATTTATTCAAAATTTAATGAATTAATTGCTAAAATATCAATTTTTTTGTTTTAACAATTTGATTAAGTTTGCACCGATTTTAATAATTTATTACCAAATTTTGTCAAATCAAATTTTGATGTTTTACGCTATTACATTAGATTAGATACATTTATTAAATTGATATAAAGAAACAATTAAATTCAAACAGTTTAATTGAGTGCAACTTATAACATTAACTTTATTTCAAAAAAGAAACTTACATTATAACTATTCACTTTTCTTTTTTTGCCAAATTTTTCCTTCAATTTTTCACCAATATTTTTGAAATGATCTTTATTTTTATTTTTTTTCATTAAGTTTATCCTTAAATTCACCATTATTGAATTTTTTCATTTCTTCAATTATTTTCACCTTTTCCTTCAAGTATTTTTTTTTGCAATTTCTTCAAATTTGGAAACATCGTCGGCTTGAACTTCAGCAAAACAGATGGCGTCAATGATGACTATTACAAATAAAGCTGCTACTTTTATGGTTGTTGTTTTTGATACAACTGGATTGTATAGTTAGTTGAGTTATTGCTGGCTGTATTTATACCCAAATTGGATAGATTATTTTTTTTTAATTAACTGTATTTGAATTTCCTGTTATTGGTTATTTTTGTTGTTAATTGCACTTTTATACATTGCTATTGCATGATTTATATTTAATTGTGTACAATTATTATAATGTAAATTGAAATACATTTATCTGCTCTTTATTAAGTAAATTACTTATTAAATATTTTTTACGATAAAAAAAATAGATTCAACAAGTGGTTGCAAATTTAGATCTCCTATTCTTAATTTTATAAACTTAGATCACTCACAAATTGTTTAATAAACAACTTTTTTTTTGCAAAGAAAAAAGTTGCTAGTGTTTCTACTTTCAAGTTTTTTTTTACAAAATTGTTGTTTCTTTGTAGGTAGATTGGCACAACGCTTGCTATAACTTGCAATGTTATGGTAGACAGAGTTCTGTAGGCTTGGTAGTCTCACAACAATAACATTTTTTGCGATGCATAGCTGAGTGCCAGATTGGGCTGTCTTATAAAATAGACAAGTGGACTACTGCATAGAGAAGTTTTTTTTTGTTGGGCAGTACTTTGTTTTGTGCTACTGCCTTCTTTCCTACTTCTGTTGAGACTCTGGCTACATAGTGGTTCATGTTGGCCTATATCTATACCCAGATATCTTATTTCTTTTTTTATTATTACGATAGCAGTATTATCTATGTACTTAAAATTTTTTTGCATTTTTATTTGCAATACTTGGTTGTAGAAGACAATTTAAAGCACTGGATCGAGAACGAAGCTTTGCGGAACACAACAAGACATCTAAATAATAATAATATATATTTAATCATTTAAGCCAACTACATGTGGATATATTAAGACAAACAATAGCAATACATACATATTACAAAAATACAAAATAAAATTGAATAGCTTACTTAGCTAGAAACTTAGTGTTTTACATGTTTTAAATGTTATCTGTTAAATATTCGTTGATTGTATAGTAACATTTTTGAATTAACAAAGATTTTACAGTTTGTCTAAACCTACAAAAAACATTAATTTCTTTAATACATGTGGAAAGCTTATTGTATAGAATTGTGCACTTATGTTTAGGTTTATTTTCAAACATTCTTAATAAGTTTCTATAGCGTGTATCATATATGTGAAACTTTTTTTTTATCTTTTATAGTGCAGTACTTTTCCTTTAGGTAACTGGCAATCATATTGACAAAATATTTGTTAATTCTTTTTTTTTTCTAGCGCCTTGAGAATATCTTTCCATTTTTATTATGTTAATAGTTATTAGAAAAAAAAATTCTTGGTTTTACATGCTTTTTATTGGTTATTCTTGAAGATTTGGAATACTGTTTTCAATGTTTTCAAAGTTGAATGGAACCTAACCTAACTTAACCTAATCTAACCTAATCTAACCTAATCTAACCTAATCTAACCTAATCTAACCTAATCTAACCTAATCTAACCTAATCTAACCTAATCTAACCTAACCTAACTGAACCTTTTTTTTAAGTTGTGGTTCAGAGGAAGCTTTTTCAACCTGAGTGTGGGGCTCTCACTTACTAAACCCCCCTCTACTTGCCGAGATCTTGTATCTTTGGAATTGCAAAGCATATCTTCAAAGATACACGACTGGACGCTGAACGCACCCTATATGTCATCGTCTAATTCATTTTTGCTTAAGATTTCTTTAACGTATTTTTGGATAACTTGCAGCAGTCTACGTTTTTACGCATAATGTTTGTCATGTTTTCCGGTGTTAATGTTTCCTCCATTTTTTTTTTAAGATTTTTATTTTTGAAGCTCTAGCTGCTGCAATTGAACAGAGTGTATTCAGGATTCTCTTCCTTTTAACACACTTTACACATTCTTTCCTCCGTTATGTGAAAACAACTGAGATAAACTTTAAAGTCCTCGTGTCCGATCAAGGCTTGGGTTAGAAAATAATCCATGCTTTCTACTAGTCCATTTAGTTACATTTTTAATTAGCCTTTTTGTTCAATTTGCTTTGCCTGAGTCCTTTTCCCAGTTTGCCACTTTTTCATCATTTCTTTCTTTCTTTCACTTTTTTTTTATTTATTCTTTTTGTACTCTCTGCTCCGTAGCTCTACTTGCAGTTCAATGGGCAATATTAAAACTATCACAAGTATAGCTTTGGTTGACGTTGTTCTATATCCGCAATCTTATAGCTCTGTTCAAAATTCGTGCACCATATAAGATAATCGAGTGTGCTACACTCGCTAAGAGTTTTTGTTTGGGTCCTCTAATGTTAGGCATAAGTTTTGTCATTGCTGTTATTGATTTTTCTGCTTTTAAAGTTGTTTTTCTTATGTGTTCCATTGTTTGCATGTTGTGGTCAAACCAGATTCCCAGATATTTAATTTCCTTTTTATACTTGATGTCAGTGTCATTTAAACTTTAATCTTGCTGAGTTTCTTACCTCCGTACAAAAAAAAACATTTAGTTTTCTCTTCGGCTATCTCCAATCTTAGGTCCTTAATTTTAGATTTTATTTTGGCTATCGCCTTGTTAGTGTTTGCGACTACCTCATTTTTGTGTTTTCCTGTGGTTACAATTCCGGTATTGTCCGCAAAGTATATCACTTTAGCGCTTTTCGGCAACTTTACTCTTAGCAACCTGTCGTAGTATACTAACCACAACAGCGGTCTTAGTATTGATACTTGTGGTACCTCACATGTGATTGTCATTTTTTTCGTTTCCCCTATTAATAATTTTCTGCTTTCCAGATATCTGGTCTTTTTTGGGAATAGCATTTTGGCATTTTTTTTAATTTTTGATCGTCTAGTTTATAACTGCTTTTGCTAGCTAGTTTTTGTGTGATTATCTTGTAGCCTAACCTCTAGACGTCTTCTTCTACTACTTCAAATCCGCCATTCAGTCTAGCAATCTTTTCCTTCTTTGATCTGTCGCTTTGGCTTCCCAAATTGTGGCTTTTGAGTTGAAATCTCCCGCTATTATTATGTTGCAGTTTTTTTGCTTCCTAACACTATTTCTTAGCCTGCTTAGGAAGTGATTAAAATTTGCCATAGGTTTGTTTGGTAACTAATAACATGCGTAAATTACTAGTTCCTTTAACTCAATCTACACAAAGCCTTCTTGGTTCTAGTTGTACTTATTGATTAACATGTTTGTGTTATATATGTTTATAGCCGCATCTTGGTTTTTGTCCAATATCCAATTTCCAAATTTGGTCATGTTTTTGTCTAGTTCCGCTATTATTGACATATCAATTCCTCTTTTGTTTGCTATTTTAGTTCATGGCCGTCTTGCCTCTTTCTAAGTTAGTTTGAAGCACTTTTATTGTTGTTTTTACTAGAAGTCACCTTTTTTTCTTTTATTGTCTTTTCTAGTGCCTTTTGTACTTTGGACACGTTGCTTCTCTTGCCTGGTGCTCTCCTATTTTGCAGTTATAGCAAAAAAATTTGTTTGGGCATGCTTTAAGGATGTGTCTTTTCTAAAGCACGTTTTTAAGTCACTTTTTTTGTCTAAGCAACTTCTTGCTTTATGACCAAAGTCTAGACAGTTATAGCACTTTTTAAGAATCGTTTTATTCTGCATCTGGTCTATCCCACCGTAATCTTTTCTTGCTTCATAAGTGCCAGCGCTTCATCAGTTGGCAGTGTCACTACCGCTTGTTGTTTTTTTTGATTGTATTTTTAGATATTTTTACGTTTCCTTTCTATTTGTTTCTTTCTTTTGTTGCTTTCTCTATGCTTGCCCATACCTCTGCTTCTTCCGTTACTTTTTCCCAGTAACCTTCACCGCCTTGGTCTCTTTTCCCAACGTTTTCTGAAATTTAATTTTTTTTCCTCTTTTTTTATTGAATATTATTTTTACATGTCTTTTTTTTGTTTCTTCTATTTTTTTACATGGATACCGCCATCCATCCAGTTTGATCCAGTTTGATTTTCTCTTTCATGTTTTTGGTATCCGCGTAGAAGCTATCTCCTTTCTCTGTTCTCTTAACAATAATTATTTTGTTTTTTTTTGTGTTATCTTTTTTGTACCTCCCAATTATTATTTTCTTTGTTTCGTGCTGTTTTCCTTCTTTCTTTCTTTGTGGTTGCCATTTGTACGTTGCTGTTTTGAAGATTGCAATCTAATAATTTCTGGATTATAGTTTCTTTTACCTCTATATTTAGTATACAGAATACTTCCTTATTTTTGTTTCTTTCCTGTATTTTGTTTAATTTGCTGTATATCATTTCTGCGTATTCTTCCTGAGTCATGTCTTTCTCTGCTCCTGATATATAGAGATTTCACTCTGAGCTTTTTACATGTTTTTAACCATATATTGTAATCTTCTGTTTGTTCTCTATTGTGATCATAACGCCTTTTTCTACCCTGTCAAAGATTTCTTTTAGTTGTGGTACCCTGTTTGTGAGCAGAACATTTCCAGCGTATTCAGTTTTTTAAGTGACAGTTAGTACCACTGTGTCCACTCCTGTTTACTCTTGCTTCTTTAAGTTTTATTAATTTGCTCCTATAAGCATCCTCTGGCCATTTAAGTTTTATCATTTTTGTCTTTTATTTTATCCATTAGCTGTTTGATGGATGAAGCTACGTTCTTGTTTTCTGTGTGTGTTTGTGCCTTTTTAACTTGAATCTTTATTTGTGCAATCTCGTTATTTGCTTGTGTATTAATGTCTTTTATTTTTTTTTTAGAGGTCATTATTGGCAGATCTCAATGCTTTCATTTTTTTTTTATGAGCTTTATTTCTTCTTTTACTTTTTGATAGAATTGTTTTTTGTCTTTGTCCGGCAAGCTTTTTTAATTGTTCTGCAGCAACCAGTAAGAGATTCCTTGGCTTTTTTTAGGTCTACTATTGTGTTTTGGCCTACTTCCGTCTGCACCTTTTTAACACATTTAGCAAGTGTTGCCATGTTCATTTCAAAAATTTTAATTTCCCATAATTAACGAAGAAAAATGATAATATGTCAAAAAAATATCGAAAATGAACAATCTTAAACATATTTTTTCTTTATTTCTATATTTAAAAAATAAAATTCTTATAAAAAACTTGATTAAAACAACACTACTGCCAAAATAACGACTTTTAAAGTAATAAATTAAAATACTAGGTCGCGCGGTGCTAGAAAAAGACAGAGTAGGTTTCTTGGTCTTGTCTGCCATTAGCCGGGGCATACGCACTTCGACTGGCTCCGTGTGGCAGATACAATATAATAATTTTATTAAAAAGATTTTATGTTAAGTTATAATATTAATAATATTATTATAAAACTTAATCATCAATAATAGTTTTAGTAATAATTTTAATTTAAATTAAAAGATCTGTAATATTCTTAAATTTTAATAAATACTATTCTAATGGTGCTGTATGGAAGTTGAAAATTGTGCTATATTTTAATGTTTTTAATTTGGTATTATCAACATACAAAAAATAATGTTTAAGTACTATGTATGTGTTAATAAATGTTATTGCTATTTTAGTAATCTTTATTATATGTTTAATCATAAAAATCCACACTAATTCTACCAATCAAGAGCTACAAGTCGGTCACATCACCAAAGCAGCTGGAAAGAAAACAATCAATACTCAACACAATATTTTTTTATTAATCCAAACTGCGATACAAACAAAGGACTAATTATTATCCACCAAAATGTAAGGTAAAAATTTATTTGAATTATTTTCTTTTTTTCTGTGTTTTATTTCTATATTCTTCCTGCGCCTCTAAAATTTGTTTTGGATCTCGTATTGCCATATTCCTTGTTTTTCTTGGATCAAGCAGTTCCGGTAAAATGCAGTTTAAATAGAAAAATGATAGATGCGGCAACATTTGATCATCCCTGCAAATAATTTCTGTCTTGATCCCCTTTGGAAGCTGTCCTTGGATTTAATAAAACCACTTATGTTTTCTATCTACAGTGTCATTTTTCCAAATCAATATTTTTTTTGTCAATATTCCTTGATCTGGTGTCATTTCTCTTGCTGAATAAGGGCATTTCACTTCAACAATGCCATCAGCTCCAACCAAACCATCTGGAGTAGCACCTAAATATGGAATTTGACTATCAAGAAACATTCCACATGGCACTATTTCCACTGCTTGTAAAGCGGACAATTTTGAAATTGCTAACGGTTCGTTTTGCTTTCCGTAGTCCAAAGCACGTATTCCTTTGGCATAGTCTTTATAAATAATAGCATTTACAAGATTAGCACAACTGGTATAAGGTTTTCTCTTACAAATTGTACCAAAATTAAAAGCAGTTAGCAATTTCCTTCTTTCTTCTAACCATTCCACACAATTACTTTGGTCCCTTGTTCTTATTTCAAATAACTCACGTTCTTTTTCACTTTTCTTCAATGAAAATAGAAACATTTCTTTTGCAATTTCAAAATCTTCAGGCTTTTCACAAAAGTCGCCATAGTGCCCATTCCTGGACGCCATTTTAGGTTTGTGTTTTGGGTAGAAAATTTGCCTAACGCTCTTTTTTGTAGCTTTTGAATGTTCATATCGTTTTGCGTACTTCTTAGGCGACTCACTCGTGCAATACTTGTAAAATTTGTAGAATGGTTTCTTTGAGTTATGAGAAATCACTGCAGCAAAACATCTTGCTTGATATGAACCTTTTAAACTATAATTATTGCGTTTACCACCTACAAATTTACAAATAATGGAGTTGTACTGCTCAACAATATTGCTATCTACATCGTAAATTAGACTTTTAGCGTGCGTAGAAAGTAATCTAAAAATTGTCATTAAACGTTCATATAGACCTGCCAATTTAAAATCTTTCATCGTATTTTTTTTATCCGGTTTTTTTTTATCACAAAAATAATTTGCACAGTTTTTATGTGACTGGGAGCATTTAAAATATCATTTTTTGAATTCAAAATTTTGCTAGCTGTGTCAATATTTTCGTTTTTTTGGTATTTAACTGCTTTGTATATTGAACAGCGCAGTTTTAAAATTTTATTAAATAATTCACTTCTAATTACCTTTGGTCCTATTTTTGCATTGCTAAGATCGCAAAGTTTATTACAAAAATTACGAAATAAATGATTTCTACATTTTTCCACAACGTCCATTCCGTATGGTCGGGATTCTAAAATTTTTTTGTAGCAAGAACTATCACCATTTGCTATCATTGTCTTGTACTTTAATCTGTAAAGTTCAATACTTTTGTTAAAACCTTCAACGATTGAAGCAGATTCCATAGCAGGTGAACTATCTGTCCGATTTTTGTAACAATCGTGCCTTTTCACTGCCAAATTAGAATTTTCCGCTCTAGCACAAACAAGGCAATACTTATTTTTTACGTAAACATATAAAACTTTTTTTGTTTTATATCCAATGATTGCTCCTACGCCAGACAATGCATTATAATTTGTTCGGTATGATCGTTTGAACCAAGCTCCATCACAAACAACCGTTATCTCAGGAATACCGTCTTTATCAATATGGCCTTCTTCAATTGCTGTTTGTTTTTTTTTGTTAGCAGCATTTGACATTTCAGAAATTGCTATTTTCTCATATGTGCGGCATACTTCTTTATGGACTTGAGAATATTTTTTAGAAGACATAAATGGCATATTTATAGAAGATAGTAGTTTGCACAACATGTTGTAGCCACCACCAACGTTCATTCCACCGGCAACAAAGCTGTTGTTAATGCTTAACTTCATTTCATCCAGAGGATTTATCAAAGGTATGTGCTGCACAGCATTGCACATATTACATACAAATTTTAACGAAGTAAATAATCCGTCTCGATTTTCATGCACAATATTAAAATTGGAAAGGTTGCATCCAAATTGCCGACCATGCATTTCAAAATCTTTCAATTTTAATAAAAAATATAAGGGATCAAAAATTCTTAAAGCTGTACGTTCCTCCTGATAAGGTTTTTGTTGACTTGTGGCATTGTCGGAATTAATAATATTTACATTTTCCAATGTAGTGGCTAGATCTTCATCAACATCAAGTTTAATTTCATCAACTTCAGTAAGAGGAACATTGATCGTTGCTTGTGTTTGAACAGGTCCCTTAAAATTTGTTTTGTTTCTGTTTGTGTTTACTGCAAAACACCTAAGAAAGATAATAACAAAGCATTAGTCATATTTTTTTTTTTTTTAACTTCAAAGTGTAATATTTAAGTATTACTTTATATGTCACATATAAAAACATTTGAATTTCAACGAGTGAATACACCCTCATTGAAACTACACTGAAGTCAAGTTTTAATATGTCTGTGAAAATTTACTTTAAAACATTGCGGATTATAGTCTTCAGGGAAAACCAAATTTGGAAGTTTATTCTACTTGTCAATAGTCCTATTGAAAAAATCTCTTTTAAAAGTTTTGGTTCTACATCTTTGAAGGTTGTTGGAAGGTATCTAAGTCATTGGTCAATGTTGGGTTGGCAATGGTTCTAATAGCTCGTTTTTAAATAGAATTTAAAAGTGATAGTGTTGATTCGGAAGCTCCTCCCCAAACTTGGGAACATTATTCAATACAAGAACGTATGTAAGTTTTATATATATGGACTAGCTGCTTAGAAGTGAAGAACTTTTTGCACCTTTTAAAAAATCCTAGTTTTGTAGCAACTTAAGAAGCCAGATCTACGACATGTTTATTCCAAAGAAAATTAATTAAAATTGTAACTCCAAGAAGACAAATCGTTGATGTGTTTGATATAGATTAATTATTTATATTAATACTTGATAAAGTTGTAATTAATGTTTACTATATTGAAAACGCCCTACTCAGAAGTTTTTTGAAGGTTATTATTTATAGATGTTACAGATTCTAACCTAGAAATATTTAGACGCTCATTCATGTTTGTGAAAATTAACTTTGGAAAGTAAGAGGTGTGAAGGGTGTTAACATCTGCAAAACTATGTATAGGACTATCAAAGATGTGTTTGTTGAATGCTTTACGTTTCTTATTAATTGCTTGTTTGACTTAAATCGAATAAAAGTATTTTTGTTTTGGTTTGATAACAAAAAATGGTACAAATTCTTTTATAACTTGTTGAATGATGGATTATCGGAATACAGGCATTGTGCATTGAAATCACATTTTTTTTTTAATTGTTTTATTTTATCTGTGATTATTTTGGAATAATGATAGATGATTTTTGATTTTGGTTTGAGACTAGTAGGGATAGAAGTTTTGATGATAGAAGTGATAAGATGAGAGTACCGAAGTCTGGCGATCTATCAAACCAATTTTAAACAAACTTCTGGAGCGATGTAAATAGCTGTAAAACGCGCAAAAAAAGATATTGCGACAATTTTTTTCAACAAAAACATAATAAAAAATCATTTTTATTAGTTTTGAAAATTCTTACAATTTTCATTTTATGTTGTTTTTTTGTCAATCAAACTAAATAAAAAAAAATTAAATTTTTTAAAATTATTTTTTCAAATTAAGTAAAATAAACAAAAAAAAAGGCTGCAGTGAATTTTAGTACCCTTGCTTGCTAGCTATATACGTAAAAACGTAAATAATAATAAATCTTGTAAAGTAAAGTAACAAAAAATTTTTTGGCTAGTAGTATATATCTTGCTTACTTCTAGCAATGTGCATAGAGAATAGCCCCAAATATTATTATTTACTATAATATTATTATAATATCACTATAACAATGCTTTGTCCGTGCATTCACTCGTGGTCTTCTACAGGATTTACCAAAGCGCTACATGCGAGCAACGCGTTGAACTAATTTTCGGCGCGCACATCCAATTATTACCAATATTTAGTTTCAGACTAGTGTGAAAATTTCCTGCTCATAAGTGCATGATCAAAATTTCCTAAAGCTGCTTCAACTTTCGTTGACGTTATGAGTGGAATAGTTGTAAGATAGAGATCTAATAATTTAGGTGCTCCATAATGTCTGGGGGAAAAAGGTTATGAGAATTGGCAAAGAACTTAGTTTGTTGCCCGGATTTAGTTGTAAGAGATGAATGCGGTAGCCATTCGGTATTATGAACATTAAAATATCCTAACAAAATTATTTCAGCTTTCTTATGTTTCCTATTTTGAAGAAGCCTATCATAACTATCAGTAAGATCATCGAAAAAGTTTAGTGTTGCCTTATTTGAGGAGCGATAAATACCGATTACAAAAATAATTTTATTAGGTAAAAGGAGATTATGAAAAACGCTGTTATAACCATTGCCTTGTATTTCGTAAGTCGTAAGTCTGGAATTTGCTAATTGTTTGTGGATGTAGATACATATACCTTGTAAGTCAGCAAATGAGTTCTTGAGAAGATAATCGGAATGTATTAGATTGTCATAAATAATTTAGATTGACTACTCGGATTTGAAAATAATTATAATATAATTAATGTTAATAACTTAATAGTTATATCACTTTAATCAAGTTGAAAACATTAGTTTCGAACAAAAAAAAACTAGCGGATTGTAAATTATCGTTATCTTCATCAGCGTTAGAAAACTCAAAAATAAATTACAATGCTAATAGGGCAATTCCACGTCAAGTGAGCAGTCCATTTCACGCAACCTTCTCCGATTTAGCTCAAATTTTGTACACTTTTATGGGTACCCAAAATATGATTTCATTTCTAAATTTCAGACCTGTAAGTCACATAGTTTGACTTGTAGAGCGAATTGAATTTTACGGCATTTTAAGTTCAATTTTAATTTTTTTTAATTTAATTTTTCTTAGTTGCATTTCAGCCTGGAAAATTTTTAAAACAGTTCTAAAAAATAAAATTTCCCAAAGAATCGAATGCAGGGGTCAGATTTTGGTATCTAAAATTTGACCCTGCATTCGATTTGTTGGAAAATTTCCCATCGATTATAACTATTTTAAAAAATTTCCAGGTTATAATGCAATTAAGATAAATGAAATTAAAAAAAATTCAAGTTGAAATTAAAAAATTGCCGTAAAATTAAATTTGCTCTACAAGATATGTGACTTAGAGGTCTGAAGTTTGGCATAAAGTCATATTTTGGGTACCCAAAAAATTTGAGCTAAATTGGAGGGGGTCGCGTGAAATGGACTGCTCACTTGACGTGGAATTGCCCAATAATATAAGTAGAAAATAGTTATGGGCGGCCGCAAAACAATTAAATTAATAAAGTGTTTATTGCACAATCGAACATAAAATAAATAAAATTATATTAACCTCTTTTTGCCCCTTGCATTTGTGCCGATGTACTTTATTTTCCTACCCATAATTTCGAGAAACAATATTATAAAATATTTAACAGCCACAATACTACAACGCTAGCAATTGAAAAAGCACGTGGACTGACGGCACAGCCGCATTACACAGTAAAAATATTTTGTAATATAGTTGCGGTAACGTCATGCGTGGCTTACGTACAAAAATTTATATGTGGTGTAGACATTTCCTTTTCCTCATCGCGCACTTCGTCTTTAAAATAACCCAACCCGGTGGTAATAAGTTTCTATAGCGTGTATCATATCTGTGAAACCTTTTTCTTATCTTTTATAGTGCAGTACTTTTCCTTTAGGTAACTGGCAATCATATTGACAAAATATTTGTTAATTCTTTTTTTTTTCTAGCGCCTTGAGAATATTTTTCCATTTTCATTATGTTAATAGTTATTAGAAAGATAAATTCTTGGTTTTACATGCTTTTTATTGGTTATTCTTGAAGATTTGGAATATTGTTTTCAATGTTTTCAAAGTTGAATGGAACCTAACCTAACTTAACCTAATCTAACCTAATCTAACCTAATCTAACCTAATCTAACCTAATCTAACCTAATCTAACCTAATCTAACCTAATCTAACCTAATATAACCTAATCTAACCTAATCTAACCTAATCTAACCTAATCTAACCTAATCTAACCTAATCTAACCTAACCTAACTTAACTTTTTTTTTAAGTTGTGGTTCAGGGGAAGCTTTTTCAACCTGCGTGTAGGGCTCTCACTTACTAAACCCCCCTCTACTTGGCGAGATCTTGTATCTTTGGAATTGCAAAGCATATCTTCAAAGATACACGACTGGACGCTGAACGCACCCTATATGTCATCGTCTAATTCATTTTTGCTTAAGATTTTTTTAACGTAACTTTGGATAACTTGCAGCAGTCTACGTTTTTACGCATAATGTTTGTCATGTTTTCCGGTGTTAATGTTTCCTCCATCTTTTTTTTAAGATTTTCTTTTTTGAAGCTCTATCTGCTGCATTTGAACAGAGTGTATTCAGAATTCTCTTCCTTTTAACACATTTTACACATTCTTTCCTCCGTTATGTAAAAACAACTGAGATAAACTTTAAAGTCTTCGTGTCCGATCAAGGCTTGGGTTAAAAAATAATCCGTTACTCCATGCTTTCTACTAGTCCATTTGGTTACATTTTTAATTAGCCTTTTTGTCCAATTTGCTTTGCCTGAGTCCTTTTCCCAGTTTGCCACTTTTCCATCATTTCTTTTTTTTTTATTTATTCATTTTGTACTCCTTGCTCCGTAGCTCTACTTGCAGTTCAATGGGCAATATTAAAACTATCACAAGTATAGCTTTGGTTGACGTTGTTCTATATCCGCAATCTTATAGCTCTGTTCAAAATTAGTGCACCATATAAGATAATCGAGTGTGCTACACTCGCTAAGAGTTTTTGTTTGGGTGCACTTGGTCCTCTGATGTTAGGCATAAGTTTTGTCATTGCTGTTATTGATTTTTCTGCTTTTAAAGTTGTTTTTCTTATGTGTTCCATTGTTTGCATGTTGTGGTCAAATTAGATTCCCAGATATTTAATTTCCTTTTTAGACTTGATGTCAGTGTCTCCCATTTAAACTTTAATCTTGCTGAGTTTCCTACCTCCGTACAAAAAAAAACATTTAGTTTTCTCTTCGGCTATCTCCAATCTTAGGTCCTTAATTTTAGATTTTATTTTGGCTATTGTCTTGTTAGTGTTTGCGACTACCTCATTTTTGTGTTTTCCTGTAGTTACAATTCCGGTATTGTCCGCAAAGTATATCACTTTAGCGCTTTTCGGCAACTTTACTCTTAGCAACTTGTCGTAGTATACTAACCACAACAGCGGTCTTAGTATTGATACTTGTGGTACTTCACATGTGATTGTCATTTTTTTCGTTTCCCCTATTAATAATTTTCTGCTTTCCAGATATCTGGTCAGCACTGCGGTCTTTTTGGGAATAGCATTTTGGCAATTTCTTTTTATTTTTGATCGTTTAGTTTATAACTGCTTTTGCTAGCTAGTTTTTGTGTGATTATCTTGTAGCCTAACCTCTAGACGTCTTCTTCTACCTCATTTACTAATGACTTCCATGCTTCCTTCTTAGCTGCAATTATTTCTTTTTTGAAAGCTTCTTATTTTCACAGGATTGTTTAAATTCAAAATATATATTTTAATGCAGGCTGACGTTGTTTTCATCGCTGATTTTGTGTTTTGTTATTTATCACCACACACACTAAAGGTGATTTAATATCCGAGTCTGTGTCGTTTGTTGCTACTATAGTCTTTTTTTTTAATTCTTCACTGGCTTCTGGACAGCCTATAAAGTGACTTTATTATTGGGTCACTACTAGCTTTGTGACCTACCGTTGGGAAACTTAATTCTTTTCCAGTATTTGGCTACTGGCAGCCGCGTACTTTTATAGTGTATTGTTTTGTCGGCGTTGAGTTCCGCCCTAGATAGTGAAGAAAAGAAGGAGAAAAGATTTTTGGTTTCCTAGCTCTCGATACCTAATAGCATCGGTTACCGAAAAGTGATCAAAATTAGATCAAAGATTTTAGCCAAGAGAGGCCAATAGTTCAAAGTAGGAATAGAAGATGGAAAATAGTAGTCTTATTGCCATGGCAAGGCTACTGTGCAATGGTGTTAGTCCGCGTGTGCAATCCCCTATCCGCCACTCAGGGACGCGTCTGGAATGGGTTTCACCTTCCTTTGCCCACAAAATCTGGGGTCCAAGAACCTAACCTAACCTAACTTAACTTTTTTTATTGTGGTTTAGGAAAAGCTCTCCTAGCCTAGGCTTAAACCCAATAAACCTTATTTTACTTGACAAGTACTTGTATTTTTGAAATTGCTAACCATACCTTTAAAAATACAAGCTTGGACGTTAGCAGCATTAACTGATATCTGTAACTTCTTTCTTTTTGGTAGAAATTACTTTTTTGATAACTCTCTAATTTAGGATTCATGCCCTAGCGTGATAGCACGAGCTCTATTGTGTTTTTTGGAGTTAATACCAGACCGGTTGCGTCTTTCAGCTTCCTGTGGCATTCTATCTACGACAACTATAAAAATTTGCCCCGGGCTATTTTCTACTGGGCACTCGTTGCATATGCCATTTTTAATACGGCAGAATCTCTTCAAATATGTTTTGAAACAACCGTGTTTTCTCAGAAGTTAGGTTAAATAATAGTAACTTTACCAAACTTTCTTTTCAAGCATTTTGGGAAGTCTTTTATTCCACATTTTTATTTCATGTCTTTTTCCATTTAGTTTTTGTTTCTCCTTTAGTTGCCTTTTTAATGATTTACTTGGTAACTTTTTATTTTTATTGCCACTCACTATTTTTAACACCAATTTTCTTTGATGTTTCTACAGCATGTTCCTATACTATTTGTATGTCATAGTTTTTCTTTATACTATACAACATTATCAAATTTGCCACTTTTGCTATCAATTTTTTTACCTTCCGTGGGACTCCTTATGTTTTGCATTAAAACGGTTGAGCTTTTTCTACTTTTTCTACTTTTTTTTTAATGTTTGCACATCTACGTGTTTTAGTCAAACCACACTCTAAGATGTTTTAGCGTCTTTTTTGTCTATGTCTAAACTGCCCACTTTTATAATTTTTTTCTTCTTTACAGGATGATACATTTTTGGTTTACTCCGCGGCAAAACCACGTTGGTTGTGGCTATCAGTTCTTTCCTCTTCGCCATTGTGACAATGCCTGTGTTGTCAGCAGTGACATGGTCACTCTAAGGAAGCTATTATAGTAGACAATCTACAGCAAAGACCCAAATTATTAATTCATTTCATAATTTATTGGCGATTCAAAATCGTTTAAGCCGCGAAATGACTGCCAATTGCATAAATGCTAAAATGATACCGATTAATGCGGACATTTTAGTATTAAAAATTGCAACTAGATGGCAAACCAGTCTTTTGTTTGATTATTTATAAGATTTTTAGATATCTTATAGTTATCCTAATAAGTTTTTACCCCATTCTACTCAGTGTCCGTACCACCTTTTTTTACGGAACAGTACTAAAGGCGTTTTTAATTACTATGGTGGTTAATATGCACAGTTTTTTGTTATCGTAAGCATTTTTCATGACCAAATCTGTCTACTTTATCATGGCGTATAGACTATAGAATTCCTATTTTGAATCTTCTTCTTTCAATCATTTTGCAATAAAGTGCTCGTATATTTTTCCTAAGGTATTATGAGGCAATTTGTACTTTGTGTTTTATCTTCAACTATCAGCACCAGTTTTGACAGTTTCCACTTAAAAACCTATTTTCCTAGAACTTTTGGTTTGTTTTGTTTAGGATCATTTCAAGAGCAGCCTTCATCACTTTTTTGCAATTTTAAAAAATATTTAGTCTGGGCTCAGCGTTTTGCTATTTGTTTAGTTTTGCCGAGGATTCTTGTAGCTTCAGAGTGATAGGAACAGTTACTTCGACCTTGGAGTCATTCTAGGCTATCTTTTACTATTTTAGTCGAAGAGTTTAATTGTATCTGCCCGGATAAATTTTAAAACCTAGTCTCCACACGTTATTTTCTACTTTGTTTATCAATTTTTTCTAAGCTTTACATTTGGTAGTCATCACATTTTTTGCGATTTTAGAAGGTATCTATTCTAGGCCCGGCGCTTTGTAAAAGAAAGTAAAAGAAACAGTCATTGCGTTTTTGGAGACTTTTGGCCATTTCATCAATAGGCATTTTAGGAAAAAATTATTGGTTATTTTTTCTGTTTTTTTTTTAGTGAAAGAATTTGATTATATTTGCCCGGTTAAATTTTAAATCCTAGTAACTACACGTTATTTTCTACTTTTTCAACTTATTTTAAGCCTCACTTTTGGTTGTTATGATAATTTTTTTATACTCTACAGTTTTATTCTCACAATTGATTTTTGTGTGCTTGGTTAATATTCTTCTTATAAGCTTTTGTTTTGTCCTTTTTTCCTCTGGTGCACTCAGCTTTGAGTGTGATTAGGTGGTCCAATCACTAGTAAACAGCTCTGTTTGAGTTACATTTGCTTTTCTTTTGAAAGATAAATCTATAGCATTTTAATGGCCTCTATCAGGTCGTTGCCGTTTAGATTTGTGTATTTGACGCATTTTGACGCAAAGTTTTGAGATTTGGAAGTTGTTTATTTCCCATACATTTACGATTTAGTGAGAAGTGAATGCTCTTGTGCAGACTGCGATTTACGTTGTTGCTTATTTTTCAATCTGAAATGTGGTTGACCGTGTACTGAGTACACAAATTTATATCTATGTGCGTTCAAAAAAAAAAAATTGCTGCAATAAATTGCGCTCTTGCTAATTAGTCCAAAACCATCTCTTTCCTGGTGACGTTACAGCTAGCATGGTTTTGGAGTTTAAATCCCGGCTATAATTACATGTTTTTTTTTTGTGTTTTCTAAGTTTGTTAACTAGTTTTTGCAAAAAAAATTTTTAGTGGTTTGTTTGGTGAGAAATAGCAACCATAGATGACATAACCACCTATCTCTTTCCAAACTAAAATTTTTGTTGTTGTATTTTAATATTTCTAGACATTTTGGACTAGAATAGCAACGTCATATTCTAATTTGGTATTTTGGACTAAAGTTTTTTTTGGTTTATATACCTAAGTTGATCATCTCCTTTGTCATGCTTTTGGACAAAAGATTCATTGAAGCCTTGGTTTTTTTAAGGTTACTTTGGATTATTTTTAATTTTGTTTTTTGTTACATTTTCTGTTCTTGGATTAAATAAATATCTTTATATTTTGGGAATTTTATAGTTTTTGCTT
This sequence comes from Tachinus rufipes, assembly GCA_963932245.1. Classification (NCBI taxonomy): domain Eukaryota; kingdom Metazoa; phylum Arthropoda; class Insecta; order Coleoptera; family Staphylinidae; genus Tachinus; species Tachinus rufipes. Next base: position 95,328,902 of record OZ010746.1, read on the forward strand.
TGTGGCCTATTTGCTTGCAAAGGTAGCTATTTGTTTTTTTAGTTTTTTTTTTTAATATGCGTAGTTTCCCCACAGTTGTGACAAACTTTTATCTCACAATCCACAATTTTTCTTATCTTTCACCTGCTTTATCCCTTGCCAATTCTTTTTTTTTTAATAGCAAAGTTTTGTGCAGCTTTTGTGTCAAGCCAAACAAAATTGTGTTTCATTCTCTCTTGGAGAACCTAACCTAACCTAACCTAACCTAACCTAACCTAACCTTTTTTTTTTTTTCTGAGGAGGTGGAAAATTTTTCATAAGACACCCCAAACGGTATTGTCAGATTCTTACTGACTAAAAACACCTTCTCCTCTTCTTGCGGGAATAACGATCTTTCTCCACCTCGGAATTGCATTTAAGTATTACGTCGAGGTGGAGGTTCCCGCGCGCCAGTCTTCAGGCACAATAAACACACATTTACATAAATTTGACACCACTTTTTTTTTTTTTTTAGTTTAGGCACCTTTTTTTTTGTTGTGGTCCTGGTTTTTGCCTAGTTTTGGGCGCGCACATTTTTTACATATTTTTGACAAAACAGTTTACAAAACATACATAAGAACTGAATTTACAATTAGAAAATACATTACGGCCCCACCCCCCTTACCGCTTCATTCACACCACACCATGGAGCTAACTCCCTCTCTTCTTTCTCTTTCATACGTAGCATGGACCCTATCATGGTGGCCACAATATTGCAATTGTACTCCAAAGACAGCATTACTACCACCATGTATCCGGGTTCAAGCTCTCTCACATCAGTTTCACTCTTGCTCTTTCACGCGTCTCCAACCATCTCTCGCAATGGAACACGGTGTGCTCAACTGTATCCCTTTGCCCACAGTACAAACATTCATCACTTTCAATCAATTTTATCCAATGCAGGTACGCCCGGAAACAACCATGTCCCGTTAGTATCTGCGTGAGATAGTAGTTTATCTCACCATGGTCCCGACTCACCCAACGCCTCACGTCTGCAATGAGCCGTCTGGACCATGCCGGTTCGCTACCACCTCCACTTGACACGCATTCCTCCAAACTCTTCTGCCATTCCCCCCACATCCATTCTTCCGCTTTACACTTAGTAAAGCGACCCTCCCAGACCGCCGTCTTCACTTGCACTACAAGATCTAACGGCTTCGTGCCTGCCACGACCAGAAGCCCGCCGTCGGCGCTGTCCTGTATGCGCTGCAAACCCTCTGGCAACACCTCCTCTGAGTCCGCAGAACTATTTCCCTGTGCCTTTTGTTGTTGCACACGGCATCCCCCCATATTTCGGCCCCATAGAGCACTATGGAGGAGACTACCGAGCACATCAGGCGCCTGGTGGAAGATTTTATTAGCCCTGTTAAGGACCGAGCCGCCTTCTCCGCTTTCTTACACACTTCTCTTACATGCACACCCAACTCTAAGTTTGTGCTCAACGTAACCCCCAAGTATTTTACGCTCTTTTTAGACCTGACGGTAATCCCCGAGACGGTTATTTCCACTTGCGGTACTCTTCCGTCTTTTCTGGGGCCAGTTCCAACCCCAGCCCCGTGATTTTTCGCTCTATGAGGGCAAGAGCGCGGTTCCCCGTCTCCTCCAGTTCCCCCCTAGAGCGTTTTGTAACGATGACCGCCAGGTCGTCAGCGTACGCCACCCTTTCTACTCCTATAGGCAGCTATAAGCTTACCACGTCGTCATACAAAACGTTCCACAACGTGGGGCCCAGAACTGATCCCTGTAGTACCCCTCCAGATAAAATTACCTCCTCCCTTTTCCCACTAACAAAACCCTGTCCCACAAATAACTACTAATAAGGTATTTGGGAACACCCCTGCCCTCCAAAGCCCTTAAAATCCCTCCCCAATTGGCCGTGTTAAATGCGTTTTTAACGTCAAGGGCAACCAAGACGCATGCCTTACGGTGTGTGTAGCTGTACTTTTTGGCAGCTACCACCGCCGCTTTCACCTCAGCAAGCGCGCTCAGAGTCGAACGGCCTTTTCTAAATCCGTACTGGCGCTCCCTGAGAGCTTGGTCACCCTGAAGTGCCACCAGCAGCCTTCCCACTATCAGGAGCTCAAGAAGCTTTCCAGCTACATCCAAAAGACATATGAGCCAAAAAGCTCTTGCAGCCACCTCACTCTTTCCTTTGTCTAGGAGAACAAAGCTTGCTTTTTTCAATACTTCAGGTAAGTTTCCGTCTTCTAGACATTTGTTAGCTGCTGTTAATCACACCTTGGGGCATTGTTCCATCAGGGTTTTTACAACTTTTGCGGGAGTTTTGTCAGGCTCTGGTGCCTTCCTAGAACGTATATTTTTTAGGCTTCCCGGAGCTTGCTTTCCAAGAAAAGACGAGCTTTGCCCGCCTTCACGGGTCACCTCCTACAAACCCTTTTCTCCTGATTTGGAAAGAGTTTTCTTACGACTGTCTTTTGCACTTCTGCCAATACCTTCCTCATATATCCTCGTCTACCTCCTTCACTAAAAGATTCCACTTACTCCTCTTGGCGGATTTGATTGCCCCAACTTGAAAGTTGATGGGACGGTAATCACTGAGAATTTCTCCTTCCACTACCTGCTACCTCCGTCATCAGTCAGTCACTTGCACCACATAGAGTTACGTCTATGTAGGACTGCGCACCCCGCCATTAGAACGTAGGTATTACCCAATCATTAATTGTAGAGTGATCCTTGCATACGGCCCACTCCGCAAGCAGGGGACCTCTTCCGTCTTCAACGTTTTCACCCCATAAGTGACATTTTGCGTTGAAGTCTCTTCAACTACGGCGTTCTTGATCTCTCCCCCTAGCTGCCGCTGGTGAACCTAACCTAATCTAACCTAACCTAACCCAACTTAACATTTTTTGAGAAGATGTCAATGTCATGCTTTATGCACGTCATTCTACATGGCATTATGAGAGTGAACACTTTATTCAAAAAAAGCCTTACTTACTAAAACCACCTTTTGTATCTACATAAGCGCTAATAGAAAACTTTGTCTTGTCATTTTCTTTTCTTTTAAAAACATTGCCTATTACAGTTTGCAGCCGAACATCTGTTTCTTAATGTTCTGCACTGTGACTCTATCTGCGCCAAAGATAGAGTTTCTTTCTGCATTCCATGTAGTGCATTCTAACACCGTGTGCTCAATGGTACCTTCTGTGCTGCAATGTTTGCACGCAGTTGAAACCTGAACAAGTACCATCCATGTTTCCTGGTTATTTAAGGTGCTATGTGTGAAATGAGAGCTTTGGTTCAGTTTGCTGTACCGCTGTTCTCCTGCCATTACTTTCTTTTGTGGATCCACTGGCTCTATGGTCCTTTATATAAAACTATGGGGGAAATGACGCTGCTTAATGCTTTTAGTTGGTCTTCTTTAAGACAGCCTATGTTAAGCATCAACTTACCTAGTAACGCTGCCGTTTTGTTCCCATATGCATGTTATGGGCAAAAGTGATACACTAGTACTTTATGCAACAATGTTACTGTAAGGCCATCAACTCTAAAAAAAAAGATATCAGGTTTCTTCTGTCTGCTACAATGACAACTTTGGTTTTATAAGCTGCAAATTTAAGCTATTTTCTGTCTAGCCATCCACAGTTTTTTAACTGCTTATTTGGCATTTTCTGCCAGCCTTTTTGCGCTATCTCCAACAACAACCATTGCCAACAAAACCTATGTTGCTAAGCACTTTTAGTTTTTCAGGAGCGTGTTGAGTGTGGTTTGTCGGGCTTTTGGGCATTATTTGGTTTGGTTTCAAGTGGGATACCATCTGACCTTACCGTTTTTGCGTTTTAACTTTTTTTAATGTTGGTTGTTTCTTTGGTGTACGGTCGCGGTCATGCAACTTCTGAGTAATGAGGAAAAAGGTTTTTTTAATATTTTTTTACTCTAACATTAACCTAACCTAACTTAACCTAACTATACTAAGGCTTGGTTATCAATTTTAAGCATAAACGCTTCGTTCTTTAGGTAAGTTTTGTATTTCTTAACGGATATAATGGTCATACTTTGAAATTTGTTGAAGTAGTACTTGGTTTAGCAAGGGGTAAGCTTGGCACTGTTGTTGGAGACAATGTTCTTTCAAATATACAAAACTGCTTCTATGCCAATGTTGCTAGATTCTATCTGTAATACAAACGGTAGGTCTGGTTTAAGTTGGTTTAGCGTTAGATGTTGATTCAAATCGGTTTTAATGTGCTCAAATAGCTTGGATTCAACCTTAGTCTTCACACAAAATTTCTTTGTGTCTTGAAGTTCTATCAGAAGAGTACTAATTTTGAGTAGCCCGGGACATATTCCGAAGTGCACTGGCATAAAAAACTTTGTAGTTGTTTTTTATTTTAAAACGACGTTTGCTTTTTTATCAGCTTTAGGTGATGTGTATTTGACAAATTTTTTGCCAAACTCACACAGCATAGTTAATAGTCTTTTCTATACTAGGCGGAGACGCTTTAGGTGTTCTTTATAGTTCTTAGAATAAATCAAAATGTCATCCAAATACATCAACATGTTGTGAATTGTGTGAAATTTTGTGTTTTTTTAGCTCAAAGGGCATTTACATTAAAGTAATAAGATGCTTGTGTTTTTTATTTATTTAAATCTTTCAGTTGTCTGCTTTTAGATCAGTTTTGCTAAAGACTTTAGCGTATCCGACGTATTTTTGTATTTTTGGCAAAGATGCGGTTTTTTTCCAAGTCATCTCATTAAATAAAAGGCGTCGGCATGAATAGTAAGGAAATTTTGTGTCTGATGTTTGACGACAATCTGGTTGTTTACTTCCTTAGTGGCATGTAAAAAAGCCGTAAAGTAGGTTTGAGAAATTGCTATAGTTAGGGCTTTGATTTGAGGGAGTAAAAAGTGTTGTTTGTGTTGATAATTTCTAAATTTTTCATTTTAAAATAAAAAAAAAAAAAGTATTTTAATTTAAATTATAATAATTGTACACATTAAATCAAATTGCAATGTATAAAAGTGTGTTTAACAACAAAAAGCAACCAACAACAGGAAACAGTAAAATAATTAATTAAAAAAAAAATAATACATCAATTCTGAGTATAAATAGAGCCAGAAATAAATCAACTAACTATACAATCCAGTTCTATCAACCAACAACAACCATGAAAGTAGCAGCTTTATTTGTAATAGCCATTATTGGCGTCATCTGTTTTGCTGAAATCCAAGCCGATGATGTTTCCAAGTTTGAAGAAATGGCAAAGAAAATATCTGAAGGCAAAGGTGGCAGTAAGATAAAAGAAATGTTGAAGAAATTTAAAGAAGGCAAAGGTGAAGGTGGTATGGAGAAATTAGTTGAAGAGATGAAAAAGTTCAATAATGGTGAATTTAAAGCTAAACTTGATGAAATGAAAAAGAAACATAAAGATGCGTTTAAAAAATTTGGTGATAAAATTAAGGAATTTGCCAAAAAGAAGAAGAGTGAATAATTATACGTAAATTGAATAATTGAAATAAAGTTAATATTATAAGTTGCATCTAATCAAACTATTTTTTTATTGTTGTTGGTACAATTTTCCTAAAAATGTAACTAATTATGCTAGTAATCCATGTTTTTACCTTTCTGCAGTTGACAGCACTTTTCTTTTCTTTGCTATTTAACTTATTTGTTGCAAATGCAAGATGTTCGGAATAAAAATGACTCAATATGTTGATAATACAGCATTAATCTACAATTAGCAAGAGTTACTGTTGCTGTAGTAAACTACAAAACGCCAACAGTAATCTTCTGAACTGAATAACCGACTGGTAAGAAAAAATAAACTAAAACTTTTTTTCTAGACAGAGTTAAATTAGCTACAAACTTGACAGTTTTAATTCTTTACAGAACAGCAAAACAAAATTTGCATATAAATCCATTTATTGGTATTGTCTAAATTATTAATTCAACCTTCAAACTAAATATTTAGACATTTTACTTCTTTTCTTAGTTTAAATTATTTACTAGTAATCATGCTTTGAGGTAAACTCCCAAATATTTTTTTTTTGCAAGCATTAAAAGTGTCTTTGTTCAAAAAGAATAAAGTAAAATCTATTGTTTTGATAATCAACAAATGGGTAAGTCATTCAGAATAGTTTGTTGACTATCAACAAATTGAAAATGTTTTTGTTTATAATTTTCTAACTTAGAAAAGGAGGAAGCAATATCCAATTTTATAATAACCAATAAATTTCTAAAAATACCAAAATTGAAGACTCAAATAGAAGAAACATTTTGCGTCAGTTTAAAAACATTTTATCTGTCTTTTTTGGTAGATTTGGAACAATATAATATATCAAGAACATTTTTGATAGTTTTGAAACTTTCAAGAACATGTCTTAGAGTGCATTGTTTGTTTACAAACAGTTTATGACGTTTTGAAAAATCAGGATTATTTTATATAAGTACAAAAACAATGTATTCTATTTTTGACAATTTTCAAACAATTCAAACAATTATAATAGTATTAGTAGGTTTCTTAGTTTAACAATTTTTATTATTTTGTGATGATGCGGTTATTTTTTAATTAAAATTTTTGCCGCTTATTTGGTAGTATATTACATTCATAAAATTGATCTTGATCTTCTTTCGTTGTGACATACTTGTTGGCTGCTTTAAGTTGTTTTATTTATAGCACAGTTACTTGATAGGTCAATATTTAATGTATGTATTTTATATATGGTACTATGACTAGTAAGATATCATCACAAGCAGGTTTTTCTCTCACAAATGATTACGTTACTACGTAACCGCTATGTTACTATACATTGAATTTTAATCAAATTTAGCAACAATACTGACAAGCATCGTTAGTATCAGTTGTATAAAATTTAATAAAATCAATACGTCAATTTTTACATAAGTTCTTTTTTAGTGACTCGCCATCTTTAACTATTAAAGTGTTAAGTGATAACAATACTACCAACTGTATAAAATTCAATAAAATCGATACGACAGTTTTTACATAACTTCTAATTTAGTGACTCGCCGTCTTTAACTACTAAATGTCGAATGTTAAGCAAAACTTTATAGCTTAAAATTTTAACATTGGATTTTGATCAAATATGGCCATAATACAGACAAACATCATTAGTCCCAACTGTATAAACTTTAATAAAATTGATACGTCAGTTTTTACATAACCTCTAATTTAGTGACTCGCCATCTTTAACTATTAAAGTGTCAAGTGTTAAGCAAAACTTTATAGCTTAAATTTTTAACATTGGATTTTGAAATAATTTTGCCATAATACAGACAAATATCGTTACTACCAATTGTATAAACTTTAATCAAATTGATACGTCAGTTTATATATAACCTTAAATTTAGTGACCGGCCATCTTTAACTACTAAAGTGTCGAATGATAAGCAAAACTTTATAGCTTAAAATTTTAACATTGGATTTTGATCAAATTTGGCCATAATACAGACAAACATCAATACTACCAACTGTATAAACTTTAATAAAATTAATACGTCAGTTTCTATATAACCTTAAATTTAGTGACCGGCCATCTTTAACTACTAAAGTGTCGAATGTTAAGCAAAACTTTATAGCTTAAAATTTTAACATTGGATTTTGATCAATTTTGGTCATAATACAGACAAACATCATTACTACCAACTGTATAAACTTTAATAAAATTGATACCTCAGTTTTTACATAAAATCTAATTTAGTGACTCGCCATCTTTAACTAATAAAGTGTCAAATGTTAAGCAAAACTTTATAGCTTAAAATTTATACATTGGATTTTAAAGTAATTTGGCCATAATATAGACAAATATCGTTACTACCAACTGTATAAACTTTAATAAAATTGATACCTCAGTTTTTACATAACCTCAAATTTAGTGACCCGCCATCTTTAACTATTAAAGTGTAATGTGTTAAACAAAAATTTATAGCTAAAAATTTGTACATTGGATTTTAATCAAATTTGGCAACTATGCAGACAAACATCATTACTACCAACTGTATAAAATTTAATAAAATCAGCCTGGCAATTTTGATATAACATCTAATTTAGTGACACGTTACCATTAAATGTTGATGAGTTTGGTATAAAAAAATCATAACTTTAAATTTATACATTAGATTTTGATCAAATTTAGATACAATGCAAACAAATATTATCACTACCAACTGTACCAAAATTAATAATCAACACGGCAGTTTTGATATAAGATTCAATTTACTGACCCGCCATCATTGAATATTGGCGAGTTTGGTATAAAAAAATCATAACTTTAAATCTATACATTGGATTTTGATCAAACTTGGCTAAAATGTAGACAAACATCATTACTACCAACTTTATAAAATTTAATAAAATCAACACAGCATTTTTGATATATCCTCTAATTTAGTGACTTGCTACCAATAAATGTTGATTGGTTTGGTATAAAAAAAAGTTATAACTTTGAATTTATACATTGTATTTTGATCAAATTTGGCAACAATGCAAACATTCATCATTACTACCAACTGTATAAAATTTCATAAAATTACCTAACAGTTTTGATATAACATCTAATTTAGTGATTCGCCACCATTAATTGTTGATGGGTTTAGTATAAAAAATCATAACTTTAAATCTATACATTGAATTTTGATCAAATTAAACTAAAATGTAGACAAACATCATTACTACTACTTTTATAAAATTTAATAAAATCAACACAGCATTTTTGATATAACCTCTAATTTAGTGACTTGCTACCAATAAATGTTGATTGGTTTGGTATAAAAAAAAATTATAACTTTAAATTTATACATTGGATTCTGATCAAATATGGCAACAATGTAGAAAAACATAATTACTACCAACTGTATAAAATTTAATAAAATTGCTTCAGCAGTTTTGATATAACATCTAATTTAGTGCTTGCCACTATTGAATGTTGATGGGTTTTGCATAAAAAATCATAACTTCAAGTCTATACATTGGATTTTGATCAAATTTGGCAACAATGCAGACATACATTATTACTACCAACTGTATAAAATTTAATAAAATTAACCCGGCAGTTTTGATATAACATTCAATTTAGTGACACGCTACTATTGAATGTTGATGAGTTTGCTATAAAAAATCATAACTTCAAATCTATACATTGGATTTTGATCAAATTTGGCAACAATGCTGACAAACATTATTACTACCAACTGTATAAAATTTAATAAAATTGACAAAGTAGTTTTGATATAATATTCAATTTAGTCACTCGCCACTATTGAGTACTGGTAGGTTTGGTATGAAAAAAAAAATAACTTCAAATTTATACATAGGATTTTGATCAAATTTGGCAAAAATGCAAACAAACATCATTACTACCTACTGTATAAAATTTAATAAAATCAACACAGCAATTTTGATATAATATCCAATTTAGTGACACTTCACCATTGAATGTTGATGGGTTTGGTATAAAAAATCATAACTTCAAATCTATACATTGTATTTTGATCAAATTTGGCAACAATGCAGACAAACATTATTACTACCAACTGTATAAAATTTAATAAAATTGCCTTAGCAATTTTGATATAACATCTAATTTAGTGAGTCGCCACTTATAAATGTTGATGGGTTTGGTTTAAAAAAATCATAATATTAAATCTATACATTGGATTATGATCAAATTTGGCAACAATGCAGGTAAACATTATTGCTACCAACTGTATAAAATTTAATAAAATTAACCCGGCAATTTTGATATAACATTCAATTTAGTGACACGCTACCATTGAATGTTGATGAGTTTGGTATAAAAAATCATAACTTCAAATCTATACATTGGATTTTGATCAAATTTGGCAACAATGCTGACAAACATTATTACTACCAACTGTATAAAATTTAATAAAATTGACAAAGTAGTTTTGATATAATATCCAATTTAGTCACTCGCCACTATTGAGTACTGGTAGGTTTGGTATGAAAAAAAAATATAACTTCAAATTTATACATAGGATTTTTATCAAATTTGGCAACAATGCAAACAAACATCATTACTACCTACTGTATAAAATTTAATAAAATCAACACAGCAATTTTGATATAATATCTAATTTAGTGACACTTCACCATTGAATGTTGATGGGTTTGGTATGAAAAAACATCATAACTTCAGAATTTATACATTGAATGTTAATCAAATTTGGCAACAATTCAGACAAACATTATTACTACCAACTGTATAAAATTTAATAAAATTGCCTTAGCAATTTTGATATAACATCTAATTTAGTGAGTCGCTACTTATAAATGTTTATGGGTTTGGTTTAAAAAAATCATAACATTAAATCTATACATTGGATTTTGATAAAATTTTGGTAACAATGCAGGTAAACATTATTGCTACAAACTGTATAAAATTTAATAAAATTTACAAGGCAGTTTTGATATAATATCTAATTTAGTGACACGCCACCATTAAATGTTGATGGGGTAGTATAAATAAATCATAACTTTAAATCTATACATTGGATTTTAATAAAATTTGGCAACAATGCAGAGAAACATCATTACCACTAACTGTATAAATTTTAATAAAATTGACAAAGCAATTTTGATGTAACATTCAATTTAGAAACCCGGTACCATTAAATGTTGGTGTGTTGAGTATAAAAAACAATTATTAACTATGTATTAGATTTTGATCAAATTTGGCGACAATGCAGAAACACATCATTGCTATCAACTGTACAAAAATTAATAATAGCAACTCTGTAATTTTGATATAACATCCAATTTAGTTACCCGCCACTAATCAATGTTGATAGGTTTGGTATAAAAACACATTAGAACTTTAAATTTATACATAGGATTTTGATCAAATTTGGCAACAATGCAGACAAACATCAGTAGTACCAACTGTATAAAGTTTAATAAAATCAACAAAGCGATTTTGATGTTACATCTAGTTTAGTGACCCGCCACTAATTGAATTTTGATAAGTTTGATATGAAAAAAAAATCATAATTTCAAATTTATACATTGAATTTTAATCAAATTTGGCAACAATGCAGACAAAGATTATTACTATCAATTGTACAAAAGTTTAATAAAATCGACAAAGCAATTTTTATGTAACATTCAATTTACTGACTTGCCACCATTAAATGTTGATGAGTTTGGTCTGAAAAACAATTTATAACCTCAAAACTATGCATTGGATTTTAATAAAATTTTGCTACAATGTAGATAACCACTATTGCTACCAACTGTATAAAATTTAATAAAGACGATACGGCAGTTTTTACATAACCTCTAATCTACTGACTTGCTACCATAAAATGTTAATGGTTTAAGTATAAAAAAAATTATAACCTCAAAATTATGCATTGGATTTTAATAAAATTCAACAGCATTTTAGATAAACACTTTTGCCAGAAACTGTATAAAATTAATACGGCAGTTTTTATATAACCTTTAATTTACTGACTACTATAGAATGTTAATGTTTTAAGTATAAAAAAAATCATAACTTTATCAAAACTTTGCATTGGATTTTGATCAAATTTGGCAATATTGCAGATAAACATCATTACTACTAACTGTATAAATTTTAATAGAATTGATACGGCAGTTTTTATATGTTTTCTAATTTACTTGCATGCTAACATAGAATGTTGAAGTGTTAAGTATAAAAAAAATTATAACTTCAAAACTATGCACTGGATTTTGATCAAATTTGGCAACATTGCAGATAAACACTATTACTACCAACTGTATAAAAATTAATAGAATCGATTCAGTAGTTTTTACATAACCTCTATTTTACTGACTTGCTTTCATAGAATGTTGATGTGCTAAGTATAAAAAAAATGTATAAGCTTAAAACTATGCATTAGATTTTGATCAAATTTGGCAACATTGCAGATAAACACCATTACTACCAACTGTATAAAATTTAATAGAATTGATGCGGCAATTTTTAAATAATTTTTAATTTACTTATTTGCTACTATAGAATGTTGGTGTGTTAGTCATAAAAAAAATTATATCCTCAAAACTATGCATAGGATTTTGATTAAATTTAACAACATTGCAGATAAATATTATTGCTACCAACTGCATAAAGTTTAATAGAATCGATACAGCAATTTTTAGGTATAAAAAAAATTATAAGTTTAAAGCTATGCATTAAATTTTGATCAAATTTGGCAGCATTTTAAATAAACACTATTGCTACCAACTGTATAAAATTTAATAGAATTGATACGGCAACTTTTACATAACCTCCAATTTACTGACTTGCTACTATAGAATGTTCATGTGTTAAGTATAAAAAAAATTATAATCTTAAAACTATCTATTAGATTTTGATTAAATTTAGCAACATTGTAAATAAAAACCATAACTACAAACTGTATAAAATTTATTAGAATTGATACAGCAGTTTTTACATAACCTCGAATTTACTGACTTGTTATCATAGAATGTTGATGTGTTAAGTGTAAACCAGTGTAAACAAAAATTATAACCTCAAAACTATGCATTGAATATTGCTACCAACTATATAAAGTTTAATAAAATTGAAACGCCAGTTTTTTCAAAACCTCTAATTTACTGACTTGCTACCATAAACTGTTGGTGTGTTAGGTATAAAAAAATTCATAACTTAAAAATGATGCATTGGATTTAAATTAAATTTGACAACATTATAGAAAAACATCATTGCTACCAACTGTATAAAATTTAATATAATTGATTCGGCAGTATTTACGTAACCTTACATAAAATGTTGATGTGTTAGGTGTAAAAAAAAATTTATAACTTCAAAACTATGCATTGCATTTTGATCAAATTTGACAACGTTGCAGATAACCACTATTGCTACTAATTGTATAAATTTTAATAGAATCAATACAGAAGTTTTTACATAACTTCTAATTTACTGAAGTAGTAAGTTATAGAATGTTGGTGTGTTAGCTATAAAAAAAATTTATAACTTTAAAACTATGCATTAGATTTTGATCAAATTTAGCAACATTGTAAATAAAAATCATAACTACAAACAGTATAAAATTTATTAGAATTGATACAGCAGTTTTTACATAACCTCTAATTTACTGACTTGCTACCATAAAATGTTGATGACTTAGGTATGACAAAAAATTTATAACTTTAAAATTAAGCATTGGATTTAAATTAAATTTGACAACATTACAGATAAACATCATTGCTACCAACTGTATAAAATTTAATATAATCGATACGGCAGTATTTACGTAACCTCTAATTTACTAACATGCTACCATAAAATGTTGATGTGTTAGGTGTAAAAAAAAAATTATAACTTCAAAACTATGCATTGCATTTTGATCAAATTTGACAACGTTGCATATAAACACTATTGCTACTAATTGTATAAATTTTAATAGAATCAATACGGAAGTTTTTACATAACTTCTAATTTACTAAAGTAGTAAGTTATAGAATGTTGGTGTGTTAGCTATAAAAAAAATTTATAACTTCAAAACTATGCATTAGATTTTGATCAAATTTAGCAACTTTGTAAATAAAATCCATTACTACAAACTGTATAAAATTTATTAGAATTGATACGGCAGTTTTTACATAACCTCTAATTTACTGACTTGCTACCATAAACTGTTGGTGTGTTAAGTATAAAAAAAATTCATAACTTAAAAATGATGCATTGGATTTAAATTAAATTTGACAACATTATAGATAAACATCATTGCTACCAACTGTATAAAATTTAATATAATCGATACGGCGGTATTTACGTAACCTCTAATTTACTAACATGCTACCATAAAATGTTGATGTGTTAGGTGTAAAAAAAAATGTATAACTTCAAAACTATATATACAATTTTGATCAAATTTAGCAACAATGCAGATAAATATTATAACTACTAACTGAATTAAATTTAAAAGAATTAATTTTGCAGTTTTTACTTAACCTCTAATTTACTGACTTGTTACAACAAAATGTTGATGTGTTAGCTATGAAAAAAAAATTATAATCTCAAAATTATGCATTGGATTTTAATCAAATTTGGCAACATTGTAAATAAACACCATTGCTACCAACTATATAAAATTTAATAGAATCGATACAGCAGCTTTTACAAAAGTTCTAATTTACTGACTTGCTACCATAGAATGTTGATGTGAAGGCTCTGAAAAAAAAATTATAATCTCAAAACTATACATTGGATTTTAATCAATTTGGCAACATTGTATTACTATTAACTGTATATTTACTGACTTTCTACCATAGAATCTTGGTGTGTTAGATATAAAGAAAAAATTGTAACTTTAAAACTTTGCATTGGATTTTAAATTAATTTGGCAACACTGCAGATAAACAACTATGTTACCAACTGTATAAAGTTTATAAATTTTTTTACATAACCTCTAATGACGTAGTATGTCATATAATGTTGATGTGTTAGGTATGAAAAAAAATTATAACTTTAAGGCCTGTAATATCCAACTCCTAATAAGGCACCTAATAAACTATTAGCTGAATAACCTAACTTTTAATTTTATTTATTTTATTAAAACCTATAGACAGCCAATTAAATATATGCTTAACATATACATTTATAAAAAATAAAAACATTAAGCATATAATTTATTAACCGCTCAGAGGTGTAACAAAAATAAATCAAATTAAAGTTTAAAAAAAGTTAGGTTATTCAGCTAATAGTTTATTAGGTACTTTATTAGGAGTTGGATATTACGGCCCTTAAACTATGCATTGCATTTTGATCAATTTTGGCAACATAGGAGATAAACACACTTACTACCAACTGTAAAAAAAATAATAAAATTACTTGCTACCATAGAATTAATTAAATTATAACCTCAAATAATATTCATTAGATTTTGATCAAATTTGTCAACATTGCAGATAAACACCATTACTACCAACTGTGCAAAATTAAATTAAATTGATACGATTATTTTTATATAACCTCTAATTTCGTGACCTTTTATTGTTAGATGTTGGTTTAGTGTAGGTGGTGTATGAGCGGTTTAGTGCTTTAGAGACAACCAGGTCTGATAATAAAAGCTAGTTTTGGGAGTATATATTTGCTATGCTATGTTCATGTTATAGGGTTTACGTTCACCCAATCGAGTTTTGTTTATCAAGATTTGTTTTTTCTGAAAGTTTTAGTATTTTCTTTGTCTAAAAAAGGAAATGGTATTTAATCTTTTGATGACCAACACTACGTGGATTGGTCACTTCAAACTATGATTATTAGAGAGTAGTTTAAGGTAGAGTGTACACACAGCCGCTTGATTGTTTGTTATAAAAGAAGTTTCTTCTCTGTGCATGTGTTAAAAGTCTTTTAAGTTCTTTAGCCAGATGAAGGTGATGATATCAGTAGAGGAGCTAAGCTGGTTCGGGCTCAATTTGTTATGGGGATTTACATAAAATCGCACTTTTTACGTGCGGCCCCCCTACTATACCAACATTATTTTTGGCGGGAAATTCAAATATTTTGTAATTGGCATGCCTACTTTACCGACATTGGCATGCTTCTGTGCGCAAAGTGGGTAGTACCGCCATAAGAGTGTGTTAGTGCGAGAGGTGTGCGAAAACTCGAAAAGAGTGGGATGGAAAATGAGTGCACGTCAGCGCTGCGGTGGCAGAAAAAGTAAGTTGGAATGGATGACGTAATTGAAATTTTGCATGTTGAGACTTGTCAACATTTTTAATTGGAATGACGTAATTAAAACGATAAGGTTTACGTACCGGAAGTACATTTTGCTTGTCGAGACATGTCAAGTTTTAATTGTGGTGAGTCATCGATGAAGATAAGAATTATGTACCGGAAGTAGCAAACGCGATAAGGATTAATGTACCGGAAGTGCATCCGATGAGATAATGGGTGTGGGATTCATGATGAAAGATAAGGATTTATGTACCGGAAGTGCATCCTGTTGAAAAGTATGGGAAAATAAAAAATTGAACTGAAACTTGTCGAAAAGTATTGCGACGAGTCAGCAATAAAAGATAAGATTTTATGAGTATTTGATTGGAGGAAACAAGTTACGTGACGTTTTGCGATTTATAATCTAGTATAAAAACAAGGATCAGTAGGTTCAAAATCAGTCTAGTACAATCCTCAAGAGTACACTACTACTTTATCATTATGGCTACAATTTCAAACGTTGCTGACGGTATGGTCCGATTAATGGAACAATTTATGGCGCAAAAAGAGACTGATATGGATGTGATAGAAGAATGAATCAATCACTGCTTTAAACAAACTTGTATTTTAAATACAACGTTAAAGGTGGAAACGTCTATGGGAGTACAGCAAAAGATATTGGCGACAATCAGTAAAATGATGACATACCGGATTTTGTTGAAAGTACCTCATCTCTATAATATTTTCCAAATTATAATTACTATTGAGTACTTTAAGTTGTAGTGCTCATCCACCTGCCCAAGAGTTTGTTACCAAAAAATGAATGTATTTTTTTGCAAGCGTTTGAAATCTTTTTGTTCAAAAAGAGAAAGTAATATCCAATCACCTGATAACCAACAATTATTATTATTATTTGAGATTATGATTACTAGTAAGTAATTTGAGTTGGAAGTTTCTTCTCTCTGCAAATGTTATAAATGTAAACACTCATTAACCCGATAGTTTGTTATCAAAGAATTTGAAGATTTTTTTTTGTGCAAGTATTAGAAGTCGTTTTTTTCAGAAGAAGTGAAGGTTATATCTAATCTTTTGATGAGCAACACTTAGGCGGGTAGGTAGGTCATTAAAATGATCACCAGCAATAAGGTTAAACTATCCATCCGCCCAAATGACTGTAATCAAAGAATTAGAAATTTCTTCTTTAGGCAAGTGTTAGAAATCAATATCATTCAAGCTTAAATCACAGATTTGAAATTCAATTGCGCATCCACCAATCCTAGAGTTTGTCTTGATGATAACACTTGGATGAGTGGCTGGATTACTCTAGATCATGATTATATACATCTATCCAATCAACAATTTGTTTTCAAAGAATTAAAAATTTTCAAGTGTTAAAAGTTATAGCCAGAAGAGGAAAAAATGGTATGTAGTTTGTTAATGACTAACACATAGGCGAGTGAGTGGGTTACTTTAGACCATAATTACTATTGAGCAATTTAAACTGAAGTGCTTATCTACCCGCCCAACAAAAAATTTAAAGTTTTTTTTGTAAGTTTTAGAATTTTTTTGAGAGAGGAAAATGATAATTTTAATTTTTTGATGACCAACACTTGGGTAGCTAAGTGAGTTATTTCAGATCATGATTAAGTTATAGTAATTTAAACTGAAATGCACATTTATCCGCCCAAAAGTTTGTTTTTGTGTAAAAAAAAAATAGTATTTAATTTTTTGAAGACCAACAATTGGATAAAAAGTTAGGTCACTAAAAATCATGATAACAACATTAATTTGTGTGCATCCGTCTGAGTGTTGGTTTTCAATAAATGCAAGTGTTAGAAGTCAGAAAAGAAATAGGTGATCTAATTTCTTAATGATCAACTTAAGGGCAGGTGAGTGGGTCACTCTAGATCATAATTACCATTGAGCCCTTCAAAACACCTTATAAGAATTTGAAAATTTTCTTCTTTGCAAGCGCTAGAAACTTTTATGTTAGAAGATAAATTTATTATCTTACTGACCAGCATTTGAGTAGGTAGATAGGTCACACAAAGTTATAATTATCATTGAGTAGTTAAAACTGGAATATCAACTCGCCCGCCGAAAAGTTTGTTAAAAAGATATTGGAATTTTTTTTTGCATGCGTTAAAGAAGTTTTTTTTTCAAGAAAATGGATGTAACCTAATCTTTTGTTGATTAAGACTTAGATGTTAGAAATCTTTTAGTTAGAAGAGAGATGATTTTCAATCTCCTAATGAGTAATTACCAACATATAAGCGGTTGGTTAGGTTGCTCTAAATCATGATTACTATTAAGCAGTTTAAACTGGAGTGAATAATATTATTATTAATAAAAAATTAAAACATACGTTGTCTGCTGAGACAATGTATATTTATAATTCTTATAATTTTTCAAAAATTAATATAGAGAGAAATAATCCATTTTGCTCGTTAATTTGATTTCAAAAGAGCTTTAATTTGCTCAAGACAGATTGATAGAATAACTACATAATTAAAATGAATGAATTAATTAATGGGAATAAAAGTGTTATCCTATTTCTTGTACTAATTAGTGTTAATTATTGAAAGCACAAACAAACTCAGCTTTCAATTTCAAATTACATACTAATTGCAGTTTTTTTCCCTACGGCAAATGTGCCTTATTAATTCCAGTTGCCTCATTTTATTCAAGCAAACACTCCCGGTAATTGTAATAGTTTTCTCTCATCCCGTTTCCCACACCATCATAATCTTATATTCCTCATTATCGCATCAATTTATATGCAAGTTGCTTTATTTTTGCCATATGCGTCCGTCTTTCTACATCTCCGGATGGTTAACAATTAGATATTTTAATAACTTTGTATACAATGTTTTTTCAATAATAATGTGCTAATCGAACTCTGAGTGGGTCATTTTGTGTTTTAACATGTAATGATTCTAAAGAGCGTTGCGTGAGTATCATGAGATAATCGTTATGGCAAGAATTGTTACTGCTAATTTAAACGAATGAATAATTGTAACAAATTAATTATCAATTTTGCACCACAAAAATGTTATTTATAAAGAAAAAATATTCTTAGAAAATATATCATTACAAAACAATTCCAAATATTTGTCCTTTAAATTAAATTCAACAGTTATAACAATTCAAATAATTTATTATAAAAATATATACAATGAATCACATTTCTTGAAATGTAATAAAATAAAATCTTAACGGTTCTTCTCATTCATCTCTTGTTTTTTTTGTTTGTCCAACTTATATTTGCTTAAAATAATAAATCCTATAATTAATTCAAATGAATGCATGGCGAAAAAATACATAAGCAGTCGTTTTGCATCTTCTTCTACAAATTAAATTATACGTCTTAACCAAAAAAAAAAAGTATTGTTGTAAAGACAACAGTTATTCCGGCAAAGAAATAATAAAGTTTAAAATTAATGTAATTATCGGAGCAAATTAAATTTGATTACGATGTAATTATTTTTTTCTTAAATATAGCAAGCGGAGGATGAGATTGGGATTAATTAATCATTTCCTTTTGTCATAATCTTAAAATTAATAAAGTTGTGAGGAAGTACTTTTAGAAATTAAAATATTAATGTTATTTAACATTGTTTAACTGCATTATGCAAAACAACTATTACAACAAAAGCCAATTCGTTCAAAATTGTTGCAGATAAAACGTATTTTGTACGTTTTTTGATCTGTTAAATGCAAATAATTAAAAATAATGTTAATACTAGCATTTGAAAACTGTGTAGTTGAAATAAATGTTTTAATAAGTTTAATTTTTAATTTTTTTATTTGCAACTAGTTTTATTGTTGTCTGTTTATTAATTATAGTTAGTTGTAAACATATATTCCAGTGGCGTAGCTATCTGTAAGCAAAAGTTTGCAATGCGGAAGGGTTCACGAGCTTAGAACGTTTGTTTTAATCTGGCGAGGGAAAGAATGGGGTTACAAAATAAAAAATAAAAAACCTCTTTTTTTCAAACTATTTTATAAGAAGCTTTTCAGTATTTTGCGTCAAACAACTATAGCTACGCTACTGATTTTACCTTTAACTCTACACGTTTTTGTAGATTGCAATTTCTTTAATTCTGTTTTGAATAGTGTTGTGAAAGAAGAGTTTAACTCCCAAGCCAGTATTGCATCTTGATGTTCCAATTAGTCATTGATTTTTTTCAATATTATTGGTCAAGGTTGTGAAGTAAAAAAGGCATACTTTGTGATAACCAACAAACTGGTATTTTGCTATTGCTGTTAGGAAGTTACGAGAAAATGAGACTACTTTTTGGTTTCATAATTTGTCCATTAAAAAAAAAATGTGTTGAAATAGCGCAGTTGGTACATAAAATGTTTTATTTTTCTGATTTGTTCAAGTTAGTTTTTTTCTTCAAATTGTTTGTTGAAGAAATATTTGTGCAAAAAATTAAATATATAGTATTATGTCTGATGCACTTTTTTTGATATATTTGGCATTTACCCAAAACGGCGCAGTCGGCAAGGAAACAATTTTTTTTGGCATTTGGTTTTGGTTTATGCTCTAAAAGTGCATTTATGTAGGATTCTCAAAGCAAGTTTAACATTTTGACACATACTGAGCAGCTAGAACCCCCCCTTCCCCCCAACTTCTTTGGTTGAGCTTCCGTTTTACCTTAGTGGAGGTACTGTTTAGGTATCTTTGACTTCTTCTTAGTTGCGGCACTATTGTTAAGGACATGAGTAGTCTGTAAAAATAATCAAAAGTGTTCACTTGGGTTTCAATATTAGTTTGTAGTGCGGCAATTCGAGTTGTTTGTTACTTGCGGCACGGGCTTGTCCAAAATGATAAATTCCGGATATAGGATAAAGTCTCTTTGGTCTCTTTTAAAAGATCGGCTTTAGAACTAGAGGGTGTCCCTGCCAATATCTCAAGATTGCTTTAAAGATATGTTCTTCTCCCAACTCTTCTTGTTTGGCATGGTCACTGGTGTTTGCGGCGGTGTGTAGGGCAGATCCAAATTGTACCACTTCTTGTTTAATGCCCGCTGTTTCTTCTTCTATGATCATGACCCGTTGTTGTTTGATATGTTTTGGGACGTGTTTTTGAACCTCTTCTTTGATTTTTTTAACAATGCCGTTCACGCTGACATATCGTAGCTGGTCTTGCACTTAGTCTATCACCCATAAAGTTATGGTATTCGGGTGAATAAAGCGGCGTCTCGCATAGTCTGTGTAAATACACTGGTCTTAGTAGTATTTTCGGAGCTTAGAAGCAGTGCATACAGTACATAAGATATCCAGTCATATCAGATGAATTGTCGTAGACAACTATGCCTCTGTAATACTCGTTGGTAATCAAGAAATATTTGTTTGCGTTTCTGTAGACTGCGAACCGAAAACTTTGCTTATGCTCCGGTCGGGTCTACTTTGGTTTGACATAGACCGCATCGGGCGCGCTAGTATATATCTAAGGTTTGTCTGAGTATTGTGCTAAGACATTTCCCATGACTATGTTGGGTTTGCTGACATAGTTTACAACAATTTGGTCAACATTGTTTTTGACTTGTTTGGGGACTTTGGTGTTGTGCTTACTCAGATGATTTGTTGGGATGTCATTATTAGATCAATATGATTTTTTTAGCGTTTCTGTTGCTGGGTCGTCTCAATGTGTTTTTTGCAAGAACGTAAACGCACCATGCTATTTAATGCTCCACGTTGGGCGCCATTTAATACCAACATATCTTTGTAAAGGTTAAGGGAGGTTACTGGTTCAAAGCCTAGGACTTGTTTTAGAGAGAGTTTTGGACCGTTGGAGACGTTAAGATGGTTGTAGCGTTTGTACTTTTGTTTTTGTATAGAGTGAACTAGTTAGGAAGCTGCCGCTATGGCGGTGAACAGATCATCCAAAAACATTCAACCTAAAATAGTTGGTTGGTGGTTTGATGAGTTTTGCTTGTAATGTTGACTGCTTGCGTTTTTGGTTTTCAAAGGAGGAAAACTTCTAAAGACTTAAAGTGTCGGATTCAATGTTCAATATTTATGCATGTCCTTGCACTTGTTGTGCGTTCTGGTTGGTAGATAGTGCTCTGCTCACGTGCGGTAACGTCCTTTTACCAAATTATACCAGATAGTTTGAGATTCTATTTTAAGAAAAGATTGGTTAAGACGCCTTAGAGTCTGTGGGGTAAGGTTTTGAAGAGTGCCACTTTAGGTAGTTTTTTATTGGAACATACTTCTTTGCCTGGCTTACCAAATCTAGCCAGATCAAGGGTTGAGGTAAACTGCAAGGCTAGTTAAATACTTTTTAGTTAAAGTTTTGATGTAATGGGCGCAACATTGTTACACTTTGAAGCTCCGATAAGCCAAATATAATTTTAAAAACCTCAAAAAGATTAAGGTTCATGTTAGCCGTCGTTCCCCAAACTAAAAATGCAAACGTAATTTCAGATTTGATCATTAAAGTGTACACTTGGGCTTCGGAATAACATGTTGCCAAAAAATTGGAATTAACAGGTTTCTTTCCCACTCTAGTTTTGTTTAAGATGCACTGTACGTGCAATTTGTACATAAGTCCATTATTAGAACTAATATTTAGATACTTAACAACAATGAATCATGAAATAGGTTTAGAAAATATTTGTTATGAGGGATGGTTTGTTGTCATAAGAACAGTTTTGCATTTTTTAAGTTTATTTTAACTTGCCAGTCATTTAACTAGTTTTGAAGATCACTAGTAGCGTTTTCTAGCCTTATTATGACCATTTTGGGTAAATGAAAGCTTTATAAGTAGACTTTTGTGCCAAATTTTGTAAAAGATATTTTTAACGTCAAAAGATTATTATTGTTCTGAAACCTTTAACAATGTAGTCAGTCACAAAGTTTATTTGGTAGGCTTTGGAGTAGGTAAACGGAAAAAATAGGGTCAAAAACTGAGTTTTTAGTTTACAAATAATGTCTTGTTGTTAGTGTATTTTAAAAAATCATTATTTTTTTGGTAGATCCTTTTGACGAGTTTTAGAAAAGAGTTTTTAATTATAGAATTTAACACTCTCAGATCAGATCTTTGATCTTTTTCTTGATAAATTACTAAAGACCATTCTTGTCATGAATGACTGGAATAAAGACTAATCTGTTGCGTAAGGTTTTGGCAATATTACACTATAAATTTTTATTTGTTGTAGTCAATTTCAAAGTTTTTTTTGCCAACACAAACTTGGGTGCAACTTAATGGCCGTTTTGACTTTAAAATTTTGCAATGTTTGGAAATAAAAGGTTTTTTGCTACTGATGTTTGGCAACTTTTATATCTTAGAAAGTTATCAGCTAAAACCTAATTTTGTTGATTTTATATTAAAAAAATTTTTTTTACAGTTTTTTGATACGCATTTGTTCTTACTGATATTAAATTGCTAATGTTTCCTTGCAGATATTGTAAGTTAAAAACCCAATTTGTATAAACAACTTATTTTTTCTCTTCTCATTTGATCCTTCGTAGAATTTTGGCAGTTGTGGTCGGGGCAAAAAATTTTGCTTTTTGCAACTTAAGTAAGGCTTTTATGTGCTTAGTTATTGTACCTAAAATAACACTTATGCCATGATAGAGTAGCAGTTTGCTTGTAGCTAAAAAAATGTGTTTTTTGGTTATTGCAAATACTGTTGAATAAAGTAATCAACGTTCATTACTTAAAAAGTCTAATTCCACAGCTGTAGTAAGGCAGTTAGCGGAAGACAAAAGACGTTTGTACTTTTTTGTCTGAACTGTTGATGTTTGCTTAGGGATGGTGGTGTCCTGTAGCATTAACAAAAATAATTCAAAAACTACTACTCAGAATTAACTACTAATGAATCTACCGTAATTAGAACTGTTAGGAAAGGCAAAAAAAAAACCAAGCCAAACTAAAAACAACACATTTAGTTACTGTTTTTGGTCTTGATAGTAGCCCAGCATGTTTTTTAAAATTAGTAAAACCATATGAAGATTTGTGGTTGTGTTTGATAGAGATTCTAGTTTCTTACATGCAACTTTCTAAAGAAGTTAATTCTAGATATCAAGGTTTGCAATGGTAAATGTAACTAAATGTTGTGCAATGGGCGTAACACAAATAATCGCGTATTTATCCGCGTTAGTATGTAGTTTTGCTTCTGTAACGGTTTGCTTAAAGTTGATGTTGTTGAATCAGTGTTAAGTTGTTTGCAACTTATTCTGAAGAGAATTTTAGAAGATTTTTGTGGATCTGCTTTGTTTGCTGGTAATTTTTGACTGGTTAATGCTTAAAAATGTTAACATTTTTGAAGCATAGTTTCTTAACTATCAGAATTTGTTTGCAATTTACGCGCTTGGCATTATTCTAATTGTTTTCTTTGCAGCACTCACTCTGGGTTCAAACGTTAAAACAGCAAGAAAGCCGTTACAAAAAAAAAATTGGACTACTAAACTAGTTATTGCAACTGCTGTTTGATGCACCGCTGCCACTTACAATAAGAAATAATTGTTTCCCAAAGTCTACTTACACTGTAGAGATTTCTGGGTACAGTTTTCTACGCTTTTTGAGCAAGTTCTTTATACATTCATTCTTCTACTTCTATAATGTCCTGTGTTTTTTAGCAAAATGGGGAAATCTACTATTCTTCTTTTGCACTAAAACCTGTATTAATGAGGAGTATAGCACAGCTACAATAGCATAGTTACTTGTAAGCAAAGGTTTGCAATGCGGAAAGACTATAAGAAGCCCTTTTTAAATATTTTGCAGTAATGCCCAAAAATTTTAGCTACGCACTGATCTTTACGACAGCAACATTTTTTTTGCATGTTTGTTGCAGTATTTTGAACTGGTCTATATAGGCCTTGATTAAGTGCGTATGGTGCATAGTGTGGCAAAGTTAGCTTCTTAGAAGGTTTTGCTGTTGCTTTGTTGGGATTAATGATGCCGTTTTTGAGTAGTAATTGCGCTACTTTGTTACATATGATAACTTTTTTGTTGAGTTGTGGGGTCAAACTCTTATGGGGCTCCTTAGTTATATTTGGTTTACGTCGTTTTACAATATAGGATTGTATTGCGTTGTTGACAAAAAGGCTTGCAAGTATCTGGGAGTTTAGTTTGTAGTACGTCACTTTGTTGTGATCAATAAAAGATAATTGTGTCATTATGCCGCCAGTATTTGAAATGATGATGGTTTCGTGTTCTATATTGCATACCTACAGCTTGCACTTGGTTTTTCAATTTTTTTTTAGAAGATATAGGTTTTTGGCATTTTTATCAAAAAAATTTGTGTTAATTTGTTTGAAGATTTAACGTTTAGTTTGGCATTAACTCAATTAATTTGATCTTACCAAACTGATCAAAACAGTAACATCTTTAAAATAAAAATGTTATTATTTCTAAATCCTTTATTAGAAATTAATGACTTTTAGTGTTAGTATATTTCAATATTATTAGTTGAAGTTGTGTGAATTTGGTAAAAATCTATACGCTTAATTTGGCATCAAACAAATTAAATTAATCTTACCAAAACCTAATACTGAAACTGATATTTCAAAATGACATTATTTCTAGAGCTAGCAACGTCAAAAAAAAAAAATCATTTTAGGTTGGCTAGTTTTTGAATATTTCTCATCCTTATTGACGATAGGTAAAAACGCGCCGAGTCTGGCAGCTGGGAGCGGTTGCGTATCCTGTGCGCAGCCCTCCCGTACAGGTAAAATTAAGCATTTTCAAAACGATATAAGACAAAAAAAAATTTACTTTATCATTATAAATCTCTTTTGCCAGGCAGTATTGCCATCGTTAACACTGTTCCCGACACTATTTAAATAATTAAAAAATAATAATTTTAAAAATAATTTAATATATGATGATAAAAAAAAATACCGTTAATTTGCCATACTGAAATTTGGTTGTTTAAGTAGCAAATTGATCATTTTAAATCAAAAAATAGGCAAGTTAGAAGAGTGCAGCATGTAATTCCTCGGGTGCGTAACAGAAAAAATAATACAAAGAAGATGATTAATTGTGCTCATTCCATCATAGTTTTACAAAAAAATAATGAGTCGTCATCATCGCTATCATCATTTCCATAATCATTGTTGTCTTCGCATGCATTGTCGTCTTCTAGAACCAGAGTATCTGTAAAAGAATAATTTAGGAAATATTAGCCAGATGTTAAATGTTTGAAAAACTTCTAATTTTTTTATCAATAAATATTTACCTTGGAGTATTATGTCGGCAATCAATGATGGTAACTGATCTCCGATAAAACAAACAAAATCAAATTGATTATTCTTAATGATCCAACCAGAAGCTTCTGGAGATAACGAGGTTGGATATTTTAAGTAAGCGTTGCTACATATTGAACTCGTAATAAATGTTGCCGTAGCTTTGATTTATATGGAGGTAAATTTGATGAGTCAAAATTCCTGAACATAATTGACGTTGCAAAAATTAGGCACTTCATAAATATAGCAAACAAATTTCTCTAACGTAGCAAAAGCACGCTCTACATGTCCTCATTATCAGCATCAAGATTTTGAAATGCTAATTGATAATAATCCGATTCCGTAAACAATTTGAAAGGCCGGAGCTTGCCTTTACGAAAAAAGGCAGATGTGTAATCACAGCCTGTCATTGCGTGGAAGGCCGGCAAAGTTTACATATGCTACTGCCAAGTGTAGTATGCAATTTATTGATATTGAGATATTGCTCTTGATTTTGCAGTGCCAATATGTACCCATAGTTTTAAAGAAGCGTTTAGATGCTCCATGTTTCCGAGAAGTATAATTATTATATCCAAGTCCGAGCACCTTAACACAACTTCAGCGTCCAAATCAATTTGGAAAATAGGGTATATTATCCTAAAATCGGCCTCTTCATGCTCTTTACAGGATAATGATTCCTCTTTAATCTGAATAACATTCTTGTCTTTAACTTGATAGCTATATCATTTATTTCAACTAACGTAAATAGTATTCTTTGCAAAGTGCACGCTCACAATCTTTTATTGAAGGTGTAAAATACTGATTAATTACTATGTCAATACGCTTTGCTTTAGAATTGATAATCATGCTAAGAAATTTTTTAGAGACTGCGTCAAAGGTTTGAGGAATTTCTGTCATAAGGTGCAGCATAAAACCGTCTATTACAACTATATCGACACACAGAGGATGCAAATTGTTATCAACACACTAATTGCGATTTGTTTGTCTTGCAAATACTTTCATTAGCATGACACATGAATGTCGGCGTAGGTGTAAGAAGGAAAGTTAATACTTTTTTGATGTCAACTTTGTGGTTCTGAGATATACCCAACATGCGACCAAACAAATCTCTCTGCATCCTTAATTCAACAATTTTATTTCCAAGAGTGACCTTTCTTTTCTTTGGAGCAGCAGCAAAATTAAGTACTTCATTTTTTTTATAGGCTTGTCGAATCTATTTTCTTCTTGAACACATTCATCTATAAACTGTTTTCTCAAAGCATCACCATTTTCTTCCGTTTTCAATAAAAATTCAGCAACATCCGAGGAAGCAGGCCGCCCAGTCGCAATATTATAGAGATTATCTTTATCTACATTGTAATCAAATGGATTTGAATTTTTCTGCAATATCTCAATAAAGTTTGAGACTTGTTTTGCATAAATTTTAATTCTGCTTAGTTCTAAATCCGCAGTTACGTCTTGTAATTCCTTTAAACCACAAATATCAAGAGTGTGTAAAATTAAGACAGCTCTTATGCTATGACTTTTTGTCCAGCGTTGACGTGTTGCTAAAGAATTTGAAAAATGTGCATTGCCACTTAATTGTCTAGTTGCATCGGCATTAATTGTTTGTTCCAATGTAAGATTTATACTAATTCTTGAAAAAGGATTATCTGTTCTTTTGATGCCAAAGTAATTTTTTTTAAATTGTTTTCCAGTCCCGGGTGCATCTCATAAACATTATTTAAATTATCCGAGTATTTCACACACCACCGTGCATAGTTTTGCTGATTAACTATGAAAAATAACTTACTGATTTTTGGTATCATATATTTATACATTTCAAAATCACCCATACGTATGCTTCTAGAGAAGCAGATGTAATAACTGATGAGCTGTATATACATCATATAGTACTGAGCTGACTTCCCATGGTTGCCTCGTCGTGTACTATTGACATATTTTTTATATAATAAAAATAATCCAGATAAAACTTTATTAGAAACCACCTCTGACGCAGTTGAATACGAAATATTTGTTTCTTGACATTTTAAAATATCGTCGTAAATCTGCTCATTAAGGAAATTATATTCAACTGCTATAGTTTTTAAAAATTGTTTAAAATGCAACATTTGCAAACCAAGAGCTATCAAAAGATGCAAACGTTTACAACGATTAAAATGTTTCCCTTCAATAATCCCGTTTATCGATCCACTAGCTGTAATTTTGCTCTCAATCAGCATGTGCATCAATCTAGACTTATTTATAAATGTGCCAATTGATTTGAAATGTGCCATTATTAAGTGAAACGAACCGAGGTGTATGAACAGAGTGTCAAACCTAGGCTTTTCCACAGCTTGAATTTTTAATGCAATTTTTGTTATTGCTAAATCATAAGTTATTTGTACGTGAGTTTGATTACATTCCTTACCAATTTGTTGAGCCTGTTCTATTGTATTAACCACCATAGCTACATTGGTAGGTAAAGACTTAATAGGCGTTAGATATGAGACTTTTTGCTTTAAGCTCTCGTCTTTCAACAATTGACAATTATAACTTGTCCACATTGAAGTGTTTGGTACAAGAAAAAAATGTGAAAGCAAGTGCAATAAATCAATTTATCTGAAAGAGTAAACTTATCTTGCTCAATGGGAGTTAAACATCCAGTCATCCTCAATCGTTTGACGTATGAAGCAATGTCGGCAACAATAGCTTCAAAGATTGTTCTTTTTTTAGATGGGCCTGGCAACGTTTCATCAACATCATCACTGGTAGTATTTAGATTTTGTTCTTAACAAACACTATCATATATTTTGATAGATGATTCCAACTGTGTCATGTAGAGTTTCTTTTCTATTAATTGTATCGACAAACCTGTCGAAATTATCAAATGCTACCCCTGTGCATAATAACGAAATGCGAATAATGTCAGGAGGAGAAATTTGTGATGTAGCAACAGATGAAATGGTAACTTCAGTTTCAAATTCTTCTAGAGTGTTATAGTTGCAGCAATGTCCAAATTTATTTAAAATATTAATAATCTAAGACTTTTTATAGTTATTCCAAGAGTTATATGTTAAGGCTTAACTATCTCATTACTGACACAAAAAACAGCATCTGAGGCTAATGAACTTGTCAATCGCCCACCATCTTTTTGACAAGCATCTTCCCCTCCAATCAAGGCTTTGAAGAATCGTTCCAATATTGCCGGAATAGAACATTCGCCTTTAATTAAATTTTCCGTTTTAATGTTCGATAGAAATTTAGTTATATCTACATTTAAAATTGATTTTCGCAAGATTAATGCCGTTTTGTAGATCAAATCATTCTCTTCAAGACTTGCTAAGTTATTGTCTTGAATTAAATTTCTGTCTCTGTTCAAGATCACTTTATGCTTATTTTTAATTTAAATTTGAATTGTCTTTTGGAAGTGTTTCACTATATTACTTTTAAGGAAATGATTAGTTATGTTATTTGAGTCCGGTAAATTTTTTTCTTGTAGTTCAGTCTTCAAGTCTTGGTTGTAAATATCACAAAGAGATGACAATAACAAACAACCTTTTTTTTGTATAACTTGAAAATTAATTGTTGATACAATGTTATTGAAAATTTTGTTGTGGACGTCCCTATTTACGTGCCATGCATTGCGTAGATTTTTTGCAACAGCTTTATTATAATTATTGATAGTTTTCCATAAATGATGATAGAAAACACTTCTACTTACAGATTTTAAATCATTAATTTTTTTTTACAGTTCATCTATTTCTAATACTGTCATCTATTCAATTATTCTTTTATACAGTTTCAATCTTTTGAGGAATGTAACGTTTACTGTTTTAATTTGACTTGTTTTTGGTCCTTTTTACAAAAAAAAACAAACTCTTTTGATATTAATATCTTTCTTTGTAGCATTATCCTAAGGCTCTGGAATTTCTTCACTGACTGGCGTTTCATTAAAGCTCGAAGCAGCTAAATTAATGTCATTATTTGAATCATTCTTGTCAATATCAACATTACTGACTTCGATTATGGGAATATTCTCATCTAGAGAAGCTTTCTGCTCATTTATTATTGAAGAATCAGCCTGTGAAGAGCTAGCACAAGGTGAGATAGGATTATCAGGATTTGGTGGAGGATTAGAAAAGCTTAAATTACAGTACTTTGACATCAAAGATGTAAAACTGCTGTAACATTGTTTATGGTATCCATTAGTAAAATTCACACAATCCGGTAACACGACGTCTTTGTATTTGAGGTTAAACTTAATTCAAGCATTCAAAATATCTACACACTTATTTAATTTTTCTTCTTTAAATATTGCTATTTTACCACTTTGACTGGAGCAAAAACAACATTTTTCTTTTCTGTCTTTCATCGCGACAAAATATAGCTTCTACTTTTCAAATGACACTCACGTGGTTGACTCTATCTTGAAAAGTAAGAGCTGTCACCGCTATCTCTGTCACACACCCGAGGAATTACATGCCGCACTCTTTTAACTCGCCTATTCTAATTAAACAACCGAATTTCTATATGGCAAATTAACAGTATATTCTTTTATCATGGAATTACAATGACATTTTAAATTATTATTTTTTAATTATTTAAATTGTATCAGGCACGATGTTAACGTTGGCAAAACTGTCTGGCAAGATAGATTTATAATAGTAAAGTGACATATAACATTAAAAAACAAACTTTTTTTGTCTTAAAACGTTTTGAAAATGTTTTGAAAATGCTCAATTTTACCTATATGGGAGGGCTGCCCACAGGCTGACAGACTCGGCGCGTTTTTACCTATCGTCAATAAGGATGAGAAATATTCGAAAACTAGCCGACCTAAAATGGTTTCTCGAAAACGTTGCTAGCTACTATAAGTAAATTATTGGAAATTGTTGTAATTTAGTATTGGCATACTTTAATGCCATTAATAAAAATTGTGCAAATTTGGTAAAATTTTATACGCTCAATTTTACACCAAACAAATTAAATCAATCTTGCCAACTTAATACCGAAATTGTTGAAGATTTCAAAATAACATTATTTCTGAGCAAATTATTGAAAACTGTTGTAATTTAGTATTGGCATACCTTAATGCTATTAATAGAAACTGTGTAAATTTGGTAAAAATTCTATGCTTTCAATTTAGCACCAAACAAATTAAATTGATTTTATCGAACTTAATACTGAAAATGTTGGAGATTTAAAAATGATATTATTTCTAAGTACATTATTAGAAACTATTGTAATTTAGTATTAGCATACCTTAATGCCATTAATAAAAAATGTGTATATTTGGTAGAAATTTATACACTCAATTTGGCATCAAACAAATTAAATTAAATTTACCCAACTTAATACTGAAAGTGTTGGAAATATCAAAATAACACTATTTTTTAAGTAAATGATTGGAAATTAGTATTGGCATACTTTAATGCCTTTAGTAAGAATTGTATAAATTTGGTAGAAATTTATACGCTCAATTTTACATCAAAAAAATTAAATTAATCTTGCTTAACTTTTGGCAATTTCAATATAATTTTATTTCTAAGTAGTTTATTAAAAATTGTTATCAATTGGTAGTGGCATACTTTAATTTCATTAATGAAACCTGTGTAAATTTGGTAGATATCTTTACGTTCAATTTGGCATCAAACAAATTAAATTGATCTTACCAAACCTAATACTAAAACTGATGAAGATTTCAAAATGACATTATTTCTAAGTAAATTATTGGAAGTTGTTGTAATTAAGTATTGACATACATTAATGCTATTAATTAAATTTGTGTATATTTGGTAGAATTTTATACGCTTAATTTGGCATCAAAAAATTAACCAGTACCAAAAAGTCCGTTGCCCAACAACTGCAATGAAATGTAATCCTGTACTATTAAGATGACGTTTACGTCTTTTATCATTAACAAAATGTTTTTATTAAAAACTTATTCTGAGATTGTTTACTATAACGCTAATGGTAGTTTCTATTGAAATCATGACTGAAAGCTTCTACTTCTCTCCTTCAGAGTACTGAACGTATAATCATTGTTATTAGTATTATTAGGAAACATTTACACATTTTGAATATGAAAATGTTAAGAAATCTTATATAAAATACAGAGTAGGTTATAGGTATATGTTTTAAATAAACGCGTTATTGAGATATAGTTTATTAGATTGTATAAATTGGCAAAAGCCGTGCGCAAAAACGGCAATTATCTATATTTATGCTTTTATAGTGGAATGCGAGCCGCCACAAATTGCATCCCCATTTAAATAACTAATTTTATGTGTGCGCAAACTTATAATATTAGTTAATTCGCTGCCATAAACATGTCCTTTGTTCCCTCGTCGTAAATTACGAAACCATGAGTGGCGGCAAAACGAAC